>SRSI01000010.1:1431693-2863386 GCA_005656395.1 Strongyloides papillosus | reverse complement strand
TTCCTTCGGTGGTTTTTTAAATTAATAGTCTTTTGATTAAAATTTATGACCGTACAATAAGGTCAATAATTGGGAAATATGTCTTCAAATTATCCCTTCCTTTTCTTTATATCTTTTTTTGCTTTTAAATTATTTTCTTTTATACATTTTTTCAATTTCTTGATTCTTTTATTTATTAAAATTCAATAATTATTTGGCTGGTGGTGGGAAGAAAATAATCATTTAGTTATATTTTAAACAAATATAATAATATATCTCTATAAATATAGTTCCTTATCAAATTATTAATACTTTTTCTTTTAATTAAATTTGATAAATAAAATTAATTCACAACACCACATTACTTATATTTATATCTTTATAATAAAAAGATAAATTATTATATTTCTCATTTGTTTTTTTTTCTCCCGACTTTGATATTGTATAGATATGGATGTAGAAATGAGATTTAATTGCTTTATCAGTATCTCTTTCTAACAATCATAAATATTTAAATTTATGGGTCATTGAAAAAAATGTCAGGAGATATAAATAAAGTATTAAAAATCATGTTATAAAGCTGCTGTTGAAAATATGAGTTCAAACTACTTGGTAACGGAAGTGGTTATTGAGAGTTGACAAAAAATGAAAGTCACTAGAGATTAGAAAAGGAAGATACTAATAATTCACATAGGATACAAACATCATTTTAAGATAGAAAAGGAAATCTCTGATACATATTGTATTTTTAATTATGATAACTTATATCATTAATTGAATTTCAAACACTCTTCTACTAGGATAAAATTTCAATTCAGCATTCTCCTTCAGCAAGTCGAGAAAAGAGAGTGATAATAAACCTTTTTTACGTTATAAATATTTCAAACTTCTATAAAAAAAATTTAAATAAGGAAGAATATAAAAAGGAGGTGAAGAAGAAAAATTTTCTGATAAAACATCTATTTTTTTTATTAAAAATACATCTTTTATCTTATTTTTTATCAGAAAAATTTAAACTATTAGTCAAAACATAATCCATTTATTATACACTTAATTCATTTTGTCGACTTTTAGATTCCTTTCAAATATACGAAATATTTATTTTATATTTTTTATATAAATCTTATCATCTTAAAATATTTTTACTCAACTATATTTGTAATAAAGATGATGATGTTGATATGTATCTTTTATACATAATATGAGGGAGGATGTAGATAGGCACGTTAATAATGATAAGAAAAAAAAGGAATGATACTTCCAAAAATTGTAATTTCTTCATATACACATTAATTTAACTATTCATATACTATATATGAATCTTTTACCAAAGAGAGGGAGACTTTATTACTTAGAAAGTATAAATACATTACAGTTATTATATTAATATTTCATTAGTATTTCAATGTTCCAACTAAAAATATCACCTTCAAGTGTTATATTATTATATTTGTATTGAGGAAATAAAGATTTTTATACTTATAAATATGTATAGAAAAGATTATTTATCTCTCTATAATATATTTCTTTTGAAATTAATTAGTTATCATGAATTAAAGTTATTCAATTACTCATGGAAAGAATATATGGACAGAGCAATATTTTTAAGTACCTTTTTCTGGGTACAATAACAAAATGTTTTTGTTGTTATTATTTCCTTTTTTTTTGTTTTTTCCTCCATATGGTGACCTTTCTCTTTCTTATCTGCACAATATATAAAGATAAAAAAATATATTTTTTAACTTAAACCTTATCCATATTTTAAAAACTTTTTCTCTTTCCATCTACTTGTTCTCCAAGAAGATTAAACCTATGCAAAAAAGGTATTAAAAAAATAAGATAGAAGTCCCATATTAAGTAGTAGAGATACTTCCATTCATTAACATACTCTTAGATTGTTTAATAGAAAAACCAAACAACCATTGCCTTTTTAATTGCACTTACCCCTCCCTATAAACATGATATAGTGATATTGAAACCTCCAAACAAAGCTTTTTAATATAAATAGAATCTCTAATTAGGTTTTTTAAAATAAGGAACAATTTTTTTTTTAATTCTTCTACCATTTTCTTTTATTTTATTCCCTTCTCATATATATTTATTGGACCTTTATTTTTTTTTAATATTATTTATTATTATATAAGAATGATTTTTTTATACCATTATTGCTAATTTATTCCACCTTCAAAAAAAACGAATTAATTTTTAATATTCCTATTTAAATTACTTTGTATTGACAAAAATAAGGAATAATTTACAAGGAAAAAAAATAGTTCTTTAATTATGTATTTTTAATTTGATTATATCGTTATTAATTAAACTAATTTTTGCGATTTACTATTTTTACAAATATTTTTACAAGTGTAAAAAACAAATTTAAAGTAATTAACATACGATTTCAATTTTCTTTGTCCTCCATCTACGTATAAATTGAGGGATGATAGATGTAAAAAAATATTTTACTCATATAAATATGCTAGATTTGTCTTGGGATTTTAAAATTTCAACCTATTATTTACAAAAGCCATACTAATGACGAACCATGCCTCATTTGATAGCTAACAAAAAAAGAAGAAATTAACTTATTTACCTTATTTCTCTTTTGCATATCCTCCTCCCTCTTTTTAAGTTTTCTTAAATACCAACAAGGGCATATTCATGATACTCATTATAATCATAATGTTCTTTAGGATATATAAATGTATAAATTTTATTTAAACATACTTTAAGTAACAAAATTATGTCTTCTTAAATAGTTAATTTGTTAAAATATCTTTAATGTAGATGTTTGTTTAATATTTTTAAAAAAAGTTTTGACTACAAATATTTACAGCTGCATTTTTAAAAAAAAATTTATTTTAATGAAATTTCCTTATTCATAACATATATTTATCCCGGAATTCGTCATACCTTAAATTATAACTCATTACTTTGCATGGTAATAAATTATTTATATAATCATAATATATTTAAAAAATTTAATTTTTGTTCCTATTGAATGAAAAATTAATAGTGGGTGGTATGTAATTCAATAAACCAGGTACATTGTATTATCTTACTTTTTATTCAATGATATACTTATCCATTAATTTCTTAATGAATGTCATTTATTTCATTTTTATTTAACCTATTATTTTAATGGATGGGGGAGGAATTTTAATAATCCAATGAGGGATTAAAAATTTTTTAACAAATTATCCTTCAATATATATAAATGATTAAACAAATGATAATAATTATTTATCTAATTTTTTTGTTTCTTTTTTTTCACTAAAAAGGCGATAACAAGTAATTTTTGTTTATTTTTTATTTGTAGATAAGATATGGCACGATACAGTCATAAGATGTCTGTTTCCTCATCATCGGTATCGAGGAAATATTCAACACCGACTGGTGGGATTCACTCTAAATCTGGAACGTATAGAAAGAATAGCAGGTACCAACCCACCATGAACAGCAGGAAGATGTCGGCTCCTGTTCAAAAGGTATGTTGATTGAAGAAGACTTATTAATACCACATAAATTCCAAATAAAATTGACTTTTTTATAGCAGAGAGATGAAAAACGAAAGTTATCTTCAACAAAATCTGCTCAAAGTCACAAAACATCAACAGGTTCTAGTGTAAGTAGAGAAAGGCAATCTTCAAAAACATGCTGTGCTTCACTATCATTTGGTTTATACGATATAGGCCAAGAATCAAATACGGTCATTGAATTTATTTCACATTGCCTATCGTCAATGTTTCCCCATAAATTAATGACATTCATCTACATAGTTCTCCTGGTATTTTCATCATTCTCGGCATACTTCGGACTTCAATATATAAATAAATGTCCAATCAAACCAGAAATATCAATTTACCTATTAATTAACGGAATCTTATCAATTCTCCAGCTATCTCTCCTCCTAATGCACCATCGTCGAAAGTATCATGATGACTTCGAGGATCCCAGTGAAAACACAACATTCTCTCATTTCAACAATTCAGCATCAATAAGTCAGAGGAGAAGTTACTCAGCTAGCATCTCAACAAAATTAATACTCTCCCTCATATCGATCCTCCTTTTTGGATCATTTATCATTGGTAACGTTGTCGTGTTTAGTGTTTACCGACCACCATCAAGGCAAAATGAGAGGAGTCTTGATCCAACAAACTGGTGTAATGAATATGTTTACAATTGGGCTCTGATACAAATATTTTTTATCCATAGTATCATTATTTTTAGTATCCTCCTAATTATTGTACTATTTATACTTTCTATTAAGTTTATGTTTATGTCTACAAATGATGTAGCAATGGATAGTGGTGGTGCCACTGATGTTTTAAATCAATGGGTCTAATTTTTTAAAAAAAATTACAAAAAAATCATTTATAACATATTGTATATCAAAATAATTTATAGAAATATATATTCAGTTGTTTTATTTATTATAAAAAATAGTTTTTTATTTTTTTCTAAAGTATTTTCACTTGAGGGTGGGATAAATAAAATATAAATATTTAAAGTTTACACTTTTTAAGACAGTATTCATTAATTATAAATAAGGAATTAAATTATTTATTTTATTTAACTTAATATGAGGTTAAAAATTATTATTTTAATTAATATTATTACTTTGGTTTATAAACCAATAAAATGTTCTCCAGTCCCTAAGGCAAACGCTGAAATTAATTATGAGGACAACACAGTATTTGGTGGGATGAATTATTTTCATATCTCAAGTACACAAGAATTTCCAGTTGTAAGGAAATTAACAGAAAAGGAGAATGACGATTTACAACAAACTTGTGGATATGTTAAGAAGAACCACTTAGCAGCTGAAGAGATAACGAAAGATTTTAAAAAGCGTGGCATCTCAAAAAGGTTTGCTAATTCAAATGACACAGACTTTGAAGGAAGAGATGGTTTTAATGCTATTGCATATGCAAGAGGTAAAGTTCCGGATGGCTATTCACCGTGGACGGTTGCTCTTGGAGTTGGAAAGTATGTTAGCAAAACTAAAAAATGTAAAAATTTTATCTTATTTTAGTTCTGCATTCTGCACCGGAACAATTATATCAAAATATCACGTATTAACAGCTGCACACTGTCTTTTTTCTTATGATAATCCCTCAACAAAGTGCCTTGGAATGAAAACTTTGAACATGGATGAACAAACAAGAGTATATTATGGTGGAACGTGTTTGAAAAAATCAGTAGATAATCTATGCAAGCGCAAAAATGTTAAAGAAAAAAGGATTAGGAGAGCAAGCTATAATTATCACTATCATCTTCATACATGCTCTTATGGTGCTGATGTTGCTGTATTAGAGGTTAATCATCCTTTTGTATTTGATGATTTGACACAACCGATATGCTTGGCTCCTGAATCTTTTGATGAAAAAAGGGATATGCCTTGGAATGAAGTTGTTTATACTCTTGGTTATGGTAAAACAGAATTAGATATGTCAACAGTTTACTTAAGAAAGGGTAATAGTAACGTTTGTAAAGAACAAAATAATCATCTTTATGATAATTTATCAGATTCCTATACTAATGGTGTGTTTTGTTTAAGAAGTTGTACTGAGAAAGATAATCCGAAATGTTACGGATTCGATAAGCAGAGGACTGGTGTATGTAGAGGTGATTCAGGTGGACCTGATTACGTTAGAATGAACAATCTTCCAGAGAATAAGAAAGATAATCAAAGATATATGCTTCTTGGTGTTCACTCCTCTGGTAGTGATTGTACACCAGCAAACTTAACAAATGAAGTTTATCATCATTCTGCTAGAGTTTCTTATCATGTTAAAGATTTGTGTTCGTTAACAGGTGTCTGTCCACCAAACGCTGAAATTAAATTAACGTAATTTGTGTTTTTTTATCATTTAAAATTATTATATACATGTTTTTTCGAAGATTAAACTTGAGCATTAATATTTATTTATACTTTTATTATTGTTCCTTGAATTGAATTTTATTGTTTTAATGTTGTTATCAGTTTAAATGGACATGAAATTCCTTCAATTTTAGTAAAAGATAATAATATAGCGGATAATAAACATTTTGCGACATTAAAAACTTGCAGCACCTACTTTACACCAAATGCTGAAGATTATAGCAAAAATAGCACAAAATATAAAATCAGCAGCATAAAATTTAAAATTAAAAAACAATAAAAAATAGAAAAAAAAAAAAGAAAATCGCACAAAGGTTCACAAATAATGCACAAAATTTATATTTCTGAAACCTTTGTTAGATATCTCGTATAAATTTAACAAAAATTTCATAAGAAGTGCATAAAAACATTCGCGCACTTGTGAGGTCGAACCTGGCATATAACCTTTATATGTACCTTATAGACCACTACACTACGGAGGAAGCGTGGCGCAGAAATAAGGCAGTACTTATACCAGACCTTTACTTTTTAAATTAATTACTATCTTAATTAGTTAACGAAGCACTTTTTAAAGCTAATAAATTGTTTAAACATGCCCCAAATAAGGCCTAATGTCTTAATTTTTATTCTAATTCATCCCTTTTTTATTAACTATTCGTTCTTGAAATGATGTCAATAACTATAATTACATAATCTATATTAATTCTAGGCATGTCTTTTTATTTTTGCTGATATCACGTAGTGGTGGATGCTAGATATTTTATTCTGCAAGAATTTGATCAAAACGTTTACATTGTCTTTTATTAATTATTCCACCAACAATATGTACTCAATTACTGTACAAGAGAATATTAAAATTACCAAAAATAAATCCTAAACATGTTATTTCTCAAACAAACAGTACAAGATTCGACTAAGACAAAGATTTATACACACTTATCATATCATATAATAATGATAATAATAAAAATATATCTTTATCACAATATTCAATTTGTTGTAAAGCAATAAAATGAAAAACTCCTCTATTATAATTCCCAATATTGTTTAAATCTATTTATAAAAATGCTATAAAAGAGCCTTTTCAATTATAATTCAATTAAGTTCCCTTATAAAATGAATCTCCTATAGTAAACAGGATTCATTTTATTAAATAAAAATCTACTAACAACCATATGGATACATCCAACTATTATACAAGTTATCAACAACAAAATAATTGCAATTTTCTCCAAGTAACATATAACACTCCTAACTTGGATCCTGAATACTTAAAGAAACTTAGTAAAGCTGAGAGAAGAAAACAAAGAAGAGCAACTCCAAAGTACAGGACAATGCACGCAAGTCGTGAAAGGTAGATATTTTTTACCAATAAAATTAATTAACTAATCCTTCTTTTTCAGAATCCGTGTAGAAAGTTTTAACAATGCATTTGCCAAACTACGTACTCTACTACCGACTCTTCCAATCAACAAAAAATTAAGCAAAATCGAAATTCTCCGTATCTCCATTGCATATATTAACTATCTTGATAATTTACTAACTTTATAAAAATTTAAAAAACATCTTTTCTAAAAAAATTTGACAGCCCTTTTTTTTTATTAAATTCTAATCTTTTCTTTTCATCAAAATAATGTGAAAATAAAAGTTTAAAATGCCGCCTTCTACGATTGTTCCATAAATTCATTGTACCTTGGACAGAGAGGATTTAATGTTAACGGTACACCGTTACGTTGAGATCGTTGTGTGACACACGTGTATAATTTATCTCTTAATTCAAACATTGAAAGACTAGATATTTCTTTTTCCCAATTTGGATCTAATGGACTAGGATGGACAGGGTCAAGAACCTTAGCATATATACGCTCCCTATTCGTTCCTGTATGGCAACATGTACACATTGAATTGTGAAATCGAATACGACCATCATGTAAATAGGGATGATGGAGGGCCGTCTCGACATCAATTCTTTTTGATGGATCAAATTCCAACATACAACTTAGTAGGTGTACACAATCCTGTGTCATGTTTTGTGATATATGATAAAACCTATCAGGTCGGGAGGGACGGTAAGGACTCCGTAATACATGGTTTCTTGCTCCTTCACATGCTGTCATCATACCTTCTGTTGGTGGTGTACCTAACATCTCAATTATCATATTTAATTGATCAATTGGACCTTGTGCCTGAAATAGTATCCTTCTCCCTAGCATCTCTGCAAATATACAACCAATTGACCATACATCTATGGCACTTGTATACCTCTTAGCACCCATTAACAATTCTGGTGCCCTATAATATTGCGTCACAACTTCATGTGTCATAGTTTCAGTATCCCGGTAATCCCAAAGTCTTGCTAAACCAAAATCACAAATCTTTAGTACACAATTACTATTTATCAACAAATTCCCAGGCTTAATATCTCTATGGAGTATATTAGCTGAGTGTAAATATTTCATTCCTCTTAATGTTTGATATAAAAATACCTTTATGTGATCAGTTGTTAACGGTTGTGGTGAAACAATTATCTTATGTAAATCGCTTTGCATCAACTCCGTTAGTATATGACTAAATATATAAATATTTTATAAAAACGAAGTACAAAATAAATAATTGATAAGTATATAAATAACTTACATTTCTTGAAATAATTTTTTATCATTTGGTTGTAAAATGTCATGTAATCCAAGGACATTGTCATGTTGAAAACAAGATAACATTTGAATTTCACGAAATGTCCTTTTACAGGAAGCTAGATTTTGGAAGATGTTTGTCATTCTTTTTAGAGCAACCCTCTGGAGTGTTCGGGGATCTGTTACGGACCATACGATACCAAATGCTCCGTAACCGATGGGTTCATCCGGTGGACAGTTTGCTAGCTGTTCTGGTGTATAATAAAATTTATCAGTCGTTATCATTTTTAGCAATCCAATATTTTGTTGTGATATCGGTGGTCCAATTTGTTGGAGGTTGGTTGGAGTATTTATTCCTACGGCATTTTGATTGATATAATGTCTTATGTATTGAGGATTATTAGTTGTACCATTATCAAATTGTGATGGGGCCAATGCCATTATTAATAATTAGTGATTAATAAAATAGTAATAATAAATAATTAGTAAAGTAAAGATATCCGATAGATGGTTAATAAATTTATAAGATAATGCGAGATAAAAAAACTCTAAAAATAGAGAGAAAAAGTTATGTTTTAAAAGTGACTTTTGGAGGGAAAATAAAATTGTTGCGCGTGGAAGGATGATTGTTTACTTTATGGTGCAAGGGTGCCCTACAATATATGAGGGAATAGTAAATTAATGAGAAACTGACATGTAGGTAATGAATGTTGTAGTATCATGTAGTTGGATTACTTATTACATATCAAATTATGTCTCAGCAGGTTGCCCTTAAGGAGATTAATTTTTCAAATTTAAAATTATATATTTCCTTATTATGACGAGAATTATTGACGAGGCGATAAGAAATAAAAATTGTAGGTAAAGGATTAATTAAATAAACGTTATGATAAATAAAATAATTATACTAATATTTTAAAGATAAAAATGAAAAACGGCATTTAAAATTCATCCACAGTTCAGGTCGATAATGTCTGTTGGTATTTTTTTTATGAATATTCAACTGTTCTCTCGAATTATCACGAAAATGAAATATTAAAAAAATGATTGTATCTTTTCCTTATATACAATTAAAATTGATTTAATTTTTGGTAATTTATACAACCAAAAAACATATTTTAGAGGTATAATATTACAATTTTATTGGTCTTTTAAAATGTTTTATTGCTTTTATGTATTCAACATTAAACTTCAAATATTTTAATGGAACAATTTGTTTAGCACTTCATAAACGGAATTAATTCTGCAAATTCAGTTTTCCTTCCTCATTTTTTGAATGTCAATAAAGTTAAAATATTTTATTTCCTTTGTGTTAATGATAAAAAACAAATAAAATGGAGGATAGATTTAACATGGTACGGTAAAATAATGTTTAAGGTTGTAAAGATTTACCTTCAGATAATTTAAAATGATAAAACATGATTTATTCTTGAATAAATTACTAGATAAAAAAATGTCATACTCATATTTAGAAGTTAAACTAAATATTAATCTATGAATTTAATGTTTATCCTTCTAACAAATTTAAACAATTGACAGATTTTTTAAATAATAACATTTTAATACTCGTTTTAAAGTTAAATATCATGACAGATGGAAAATTAAAAGTTTTTAGTGGAATGTGTAATGATTATGCAGCAAATATTACCTCTACATGACATTATTGTTGTTGAATGACATTAAATGTACTTGATGTCGTTGTTACTTCCTCATAAGTTGGTAAATTTTCGATAGATAATGTTACTTGACATCTCTTGTCGTTGGGTGGCTCCTTACATATATTATGATTCTGAGGTGTTGATATGTAGAATATTGAATTATTATTATTATTATAATTTGCTATATTGGTAGTTGTTGGTTGTACATCCTCTGGAACAAGTATTTGTGTTAAGGTGATACTATTTTGTTGTGTTAAAATTGGTAATGAATTAGGTGTAAATGAGATGTTTAATGAAGTATCCGAATAGAGTGTTGATAAAACAATACTAGAATTATTATTTCTAATTAATTCATTCAATGAATAATTTGCGACATGATAGTTTTCCAAACTGCAAACTGAATCAGGAGTTGCTGTGATGTCAATGTTATCTGATTCAAAAAGGATGGGATTGTAGTCAGATGTCATGTCATTATTATTATGAATATGTGTTGGAATACATAATTCTTCATATAGAGATGAATTTAATCCTGAATACTCCTCAATAGGTAGTGATGTTGATAGAAATATACCATTTTTTCTGATTTCAACAACACTATTAATTCCATTATCAGCTTGTGATAACCAGTTTCCAAATAAACAGCATAACTATAAATTTGTTAAAGGTATAAAATGATAATGAATTCTTAAAGTTACCACGAACATGAAACATAGAAATGTTCCATAAAGAGAGACACTTAATTTGCTATGATGCATCCATAGAAAGACAGTCATTGCAAAAATTGAGATCAAGAATAGTAAAAAAATAAATATTTTAATTTGTAAACTACTACATCGAAGTAAGTAATCTTTTTTTTTCTCCCCAACACACCGATTATCTTCCTCTATAGAAGTAGATGCCATTTTAGTAAAAAATATTTATCAAAATATTATTTTGAATTAAAAAATGAAAGCAATTTAAATAGGAAAAGTTTGAATGATTTATAATTCATTGAATAGCCGATTTAAAATTTATATTATTATCACTATATGAATATTGAAGAGTATTTTTATGTTTTAACCCACCTACTTTAACCTATGTGATATTGATAATACTGGAACTACATTTTAATTACGAGTAATATGTTAATATAACCATATCGGTTAACGAGAATTTTGTTAATATATATATGATCAATTTTTGTGCTTTTCTTAGATCAATTCTATTTTGCGGATGATGAAATAAAATATTTAATTGTGCAATTAAAGCTTTTTTCATGTCACAGGACATGTGAATTTTTTATAACTAATAACACCAGACATCATCATTTACATTATCTATGAATTAACATTTTTGCATTGTTATTTTTTTTATACCTTCTTATCAGTAAATCCATTTTATTATTCTACGATACAATATTACTCTATCAAAGAACAATAATATTAAGTATTTTGTTAAAAGTATTTAAAACAATGATAGTACAAAGGATATTTATTGTTTATGGAATAAAAAGATTATAATTTTTGATACAAACTATAATGTATTTTTAAATCTTTTTAAACTAACTGTATTTAGAATAAAAATGTCATATATCTCTAAATAATTGGTGATTACGAATTATTTTGTTTATTTAAAAAATAATCATTTGTATAGATAATCTATTTATGTATATCTAAGAAACATGATTATGATTGACAATTGATTAATCGTGATTAGATTGTAATATCTCTCCCAAAATAGTATTATAATTTGCCATATCCTATAACACACAAGAAACAAAAACAATCAATTATAAAGAACTTATAATATATTTTTTTATTACATCATTGATAAACATAATTATTTTCATGCTTTGTATGGGAAATAAAACGCATCTTTGTTTATAACATAACGTTTTATTTTATTTTGAGGTAATTAAAAAAAGCAGGATTATTTAAAAAATTGACCTCCATTTAAATAAAAGGAATATGATAATTATTTAAAAATTCATCTAATATATCAAAATGAAATTAGTATTTAAAAATAAAATTTTATTCACCTAAAAAACTAATCATTTCTCTATCAGGTTATTATTTATTAAAAACGATTTTTGAATAAAAAGTATTAGCAGGAATTAAAGTGAAAATTTCTGTTAATTTTAAGAATTACTGTCACCGTTTTTTTTATTTAAAAAATAAAATATTATATCATTTTATATTTTATTTTATGTCACACAAATAAAAAATTAGTTTTACTTATTATTTTTTTACTTATTTCCTATTAATTAATTAATTACAAAACCAAAAACAAATATATTAAAACAAAAACGAAAAAAAAACGAAATAAAAGGATATTGCAACATTAAAAACAGCAATAAATAATTTTTTTTAATGCTCTACAATAAAAAAATTTATTACCTAAACAAATCTATTTTATTTAATTCCATCAATGTTATTTCTATTATACTATTGTTATTTTGTATACATTACCCATATAACAACATGTCATATACAAATCATTTTTTAATTTACAAAACTTCTTAATTACATATCAAAATTGGTAATAAAAAATCTGGAAAATTATTGTATCTTAGATAGTTTTCAAACAAATTATGATTCAAAAAAGCTGCCCTTAACTACATAATTCAGTTATCGTTTCATCTTTCGTTTTCATTTCATCAAACTGTGTTTTTTTTAATATACAAGTATTTGACTGTTCGAAATCTGGAAAATGACTAACGATTGTGGAGAATGCCTCTAGGCTTTCGACGTTATCTTCTATGTCTTTTCCAAATTATATATAAGAACATTTAACTACATTTATATGTCAATTTATAAAAACAATACATTTTTTTCATTACTTCTTTTTTATTATTACAAGGGTTTATTAAATATTGTTTTTTTATTTTATATATTTTAATATTAAACTATTATTATTATTTTTTAGACATGGCTGATAAAACACAGATTGCTGAGGCAGCGTCTATGAAACGCTTAGCTTTCTTTGGTATTGCTATTAGTACCATTGCAACAATGACAGCTGTCATTGCTATTCCTATGGTATATACTTATCTTCAACATATCGAATCTTCTATTAAAGTTGAAGTTGACTTCTGTTCACATCGTTCTCAAGGATTGATAGAGGAACTTCAACGATTAGAAGCTCAAGCCGGAGTTTCAAGAAGAAATAAGAGATATTCAGAACAACACCAAAGACTCGGAAGAAGAAATCAAATCTTAAGAGGAGCCGCTACATACGATGGAGGAAGTGGAGGTTCAAGTTATTCCGCAGGACCAGCTGTTTCTGCTGCCTCATCTGGATCATCTGGAGGTGCAGCAGGTTGCTGTGGAGGATGTTCATATGGACCACCAGGACCACCAGGAAAAGACGGAGCCGATGGAAAAGATGGTACTGACGGACAACCAGGTAAAAATCAAACTTCAAAAAATTCAAATAATGTTAAATTTTTATAGGTAAACCAGGAGATGATGGAACTGATGCTGCTGCACCAGAAGGCGGCGCTGCTGAGCCATGTCAAACTTGCCCAGCTGGACCACCAGGACCAGCAGGAAACCCAGGACCAAAAGGACCAAACGGAAACCCAGGAGCTGCTGGAGCAAAAGGAAACGATGGATCCCCAGGTGAAGCAGGTGCCCCAGGACCAGCCGGACCACCAGGAAGTGATGGAGCCCCAGGAAACCCAGGAGCACCAGGACCAGCAGGTACAGTTAATGAAGTTCCAGGACCAGCTGGACCACCAGGGCCACCCGGACCACCAGGACCTGCAGGAGCTGATGGAGAACCAGGCGCACCAGGAACAGGATCAGACGGACCACCAGGACCAGCAGGAGATCCAGGTCCAGCAGGACCACCAGGAAACCCAGGTGCACCAGGAACTGCTGGTGAACCAGGAGCAGCCGGAGAGGGAGGTTCATGCGGTCATTGTCCACCACCACGTACAGCTCCTGGATATTAAAAACTTAGAACAAAAACCCATGCTATATAATTACTTAGATGTCAACAAAGTACATGTAAAAAGTTTTAAACCTGACATAGAGATTTTACTAACAACTTCCATTAAAATTTTATTATTTTGCATGCCTAAACTATTCAATAAATATTAATTGAAACTTTTTTGAAATTTATTTGATAAGATATATATATAAACTGAGAAACATTCATTTATTTGGGAAGAAACAGTCTTGTGATAATAGAAGAGACTATTATCTATAAAACTCTTACATTCTCCTGTTTGTATATTTATTTAAGCTCCCCAAAGATACATTATATTTAATAATTTTAGTTCCAATTATTTATTTTCAAAGTATAGACATTAATAAGTTTACCACCTTTTTATTATTACTTTTTCATTATACTTTAAGTGTTGTTAGTAAAAATATTTTTCTATTTTCTGATAAATTGATAATCAATATTTATACTTATTTTCTAAAATAATATATATTATAACAATTATTATTTTCATTTAAATATGGTAAATAATGAATCGTTTAATAAGGTATTTGGGAATATTTATTTTTTTAAGCAGGTGACAGATTTTTTACCAAGTTACCCAGAACAAATAAATATGGCCAAGACTTGTAAGATATTTAATCAATCTATACGTATATTAGAACCAGCAAAAGCTTTAAAGAGGAAAAATTATTTATATGTACTGAAGTTAACAGATACAAATAAAGAGTACCATGATAATAAAGAAGACAAAACAAGAATATTGTATATTAATGATATATCATTGAATAGTGAGATAACCTTCCTGGAAAGTATAAAAAAATCCCGTGAATTGGAATTATTTTATGAGATAAGATTTCGTGTTGATGACCATAGAAAAAGATCACGTTCATTGAATGATAATAAGTTTGCCTCAAAGGTGGCACCATTTATTGATAAATTATTTGACTATTATGTTAATGCTTCTATATTAGATTTTATGGATTACTCAAATAAGTTAGTTGCAACATTAAATATTTCAATAATAAGGCATTTAAAATCACCTAAGATAAAGATTATTCGAGGTATTGATGTTAATACGATTGCTGCTTCATATGTCTATACGAGAGATTATGATGTTGATGTGATCCAGAATTTGAAGAATCTCCAGGAATTTGGGATTTGTAAAAGTAAAGTTAAATATCCATTGATTGGAGATCAAAATATGGAATTGTTATTGCCGTTATTTAATTGTCTACTGAAATATCCCAATTTGATTGTTGATATTTGTGGAGTTACGAAAGTTAGAAGGTTTAATAAGTTGTGGAGTTTTTTGATGACGATATTATTGACAAAGTTCAACCTTAAGACAGGGTTTTCAATGGAGATTTTTAGAGAATTTGAGTCTTTTAAACAAATGTATAATGAGGAGATGTATAATGCTTCATGTAATGAAATTGTTGAGCTAAAAGTTAAACTTTTTAATCTAGATTATTTCAATGATTTTATCAAGAAAACAACTAAATTGACAAGGCTATCACTATATATTATGGATGATTCAAGGTATATCTCGATACTAGGTAGTTCCATAGGATCACTTTTTGCAAGAATCCAACAAAAATGTAGTATAAATAATTTAAAAGAATGTACAATGTTAAAGGATGTTTTCATTGGTACAGAAATTTCTATTCTTGAAACTTGCCGAAAACCTATTCAAGATATTGATATCGATAATTTTATAAGATATCTAATTAAAGGTCTACCAAAAAGTGTTTCTAAATTAACTATATCCTATTATGGTGTTTTATCAGCTAATATCCTCTTAACAATCACCGAACATTTACCACATTTGAAGGAACTGGTTATTTATCGTGCTGAGTTACCACAAGTGGAATGGATAAGAGAATTTGGACATCTAGAATGTTTATACCTTAACACTCCACCTACATTCCAAATCCCCCGATGGCTGCAATGTATCATCATTGAGTATAAGGATGATTCATACACAGCATACAATGAATCAACATCCCTAATTGGTGGTATGAGAGCAAATCCCATATTATTTAATGAGTTTCGTTATTATACCCGTTTATACGGGGAGGAAGAAAACAACTTTCAGATATACTGTAGGAAAGATTCAATGTGGAAGTATTATCAGGTTGTTGTAAAGAGATTAAGAGAGAATATCGCTTATCTGGAGCGTGAAAACAAAATACCAAGGATTTATTTTAATTAACTAATATATATACTAATAAATATTATATTTATATAAATAATTATTTTTATGAATTCTCATACAATACTTTCTGCGTTATCAAGAAATTTTTTTAGCTCTACACATGGAGGAATCTTTAATACGTCTTTTTCTTTAAAGTGATTTTGAATGAAATCTTCGATTTTCTGGAATTCAGTTAGAATTGATGATTTAACTGCTTCATGTAAGACATTTTCAGTGTCTTTATCATTTAGATATAGTTGAAGAACTTTTCTATACTCTGGCCATGATTTAGTCAGATTTTTATATACTACATTTGTTAAATCGTTTAATATATTTGGTGATAAATGTTCATTCTTACTCCAATCTTCTTTATCAATCTCTTCTTTAGTTTTCTTATTCCATTCTTCAATGAATCCTGTACATTTTTTCAAATCGCCAATATAATATGTAGAAAGTTCATTGATGAAATTAATACAATGTTTCTTAAGCCTTAATTCAATTAATCTTTTGCTATCTTGTATAGCTTCAGTAACCTGAATAGGTGGTGTAAGTAAAATATTCAGAAGTGCGTTATCACTACTCAACTCAAACCATTTCCCTCTGTTCTCAGGACTAAAAAATTGACTAGCGTAATCTTTATATCTCGTCAAATCAAAACTATAATCCATAGTTGTTAATGGACTTTTACCTCTTGTAAATTCATCATCAGTTGGTGTGTTGTGACTTTTTATCAAAACTTGACTTCTATATGGTATTGTTTGATCACGTAAAATTAATAAATATTTAATAAGAAACAAATCACCGTCAACAAAACGTGGTAAGTTTGATTTAACGCTACTTTTGGTACTTTTTATTCTTTCACTACCTATTTCTAGTGACTCACAACAAGCTGTTATCAATTCAAGCATGAATGATTGGAATATATCATTATCAAGACATTGATAAATTCTATTTATTCCTAAAAGTGTTCTTTTAACAGTTGGATACCATAAAGCATGCATATTTTTAGATTCATTATTTTTATCACTATTCTGTGTCTCATCAATAGAATGTAATAACATTAACTTTTCTGGATATAACAAATCACCAGAGCATGGTACATAACCAATAATATCAGTTTCAGTGAATGTATGTGTTTTATAAATAACTCTTTCCACAATATCACCACTTAATTCATTCATAACACGTATAAAACCTGTCCTAGCATGGATCCAGTTATCTGCCTCTGGAATTAATTTTATTACATTTATACATCGTTCCTGAATAAAATCATATTTGACTATTTTGTATAATTGCACTAACAATTCCAAATATTTGTTTTGGACAATTGTTGGTCTAAAGGTATCATACAATATTCTGCATATACATTCCGTGAAACCATCAAATACCTCAGAGAATTCATTCATGAAGTTTGTTTGTTGATCATTCTTAGCTGGGAGAGGTGTGGCGCGTTGTAGTACTCTACTTCTTGATGAATTATATGATGTAACAGAACACCTAGATGAACCTCTTGGCACACTTGGAGCCTCAACAACCTTCTTAGGTAGTATAAAAAACTCCTTCATCAACCTAAATTCATCATCACATATTCTAAGTAAAAATGAACAAGACTTCTTCAAAAATACACACGTACTACTAGCATGTTCTTTTAACAAATCTTCAATCGTTGCCGTAATGATACCTGATATTAATTCCCATCTAATTGATATGTATTCTTTTAAACAATCTATTACAAGAACTTGATAATCTGGGTGGTTTGAAAAATATTTATTTGTTATGGTAAAAGCATTCATAACAGGAAATGCTTTGACACCAAAAACACCATATAGTAATGTAAATATCTCCTCCTCTGTATATTGTGACAGGTCATCTTTTGGATTCTCATTTTTTTTCTCTAGTACATTGTTTTTTGCTTTTTCAAAATCCGAAAATAAACTCATTTTCAGGACTGTGAAACTTTTACTAAGGCACTGTTCATACTTCTCGAGGTAAATAGCACTTTCTTTGTAGTCTGGGTGTGTTTCAAGGAATGTCATGCAATCTTTTATCGTTGTCAAGATTTGGGTAAATAATGTCCCTGTGACTGATAATTTAGGAGTCTGAAGTTTCTTCATTACCCATTGAACTTGTTGATAGTAATGTAAGTTTGTTTTTATCTCTTCAGCTCCCGCAGCTAGATGCGTTTGTTGGCTAAGCATTGCTTCACAAGCATGATGTAATGATGATGTCTTCTCCGTCACACAAAGGTAATTCTTTTTCAAATCTTCAAATATCTATTATTGAAAAATCCTTATAATTATAGTTAAGAATGAAACTTACTTTTGTCAACTCTTGTCTCTTATCTTCTATCTCATTCACCACCTGAAGGACACCATACAATGATTCCATGTTTTTGATGTCCTCTACATTTTGTATTATACCATCAATTGAGGCACATGCTTCATTTTCTAGTTTTCTTGTGAACCTTAAAGCTTCCAGACGTTTTGAGGCCAGGAGGACTGAAGAATCATTTACTTTATCGTTTTCATCTGATTCCTCCCCCTCAAAAAGGTACTCATCATAATATAAATTACACTTCTCCTCCAAAATATGACCAGCTTCCTCGGAATGTTTTGTGAAAGCATCCATAAGTTAGGAGACAAATATTAGAAACACCTACGTGGAATAGTCAACAATGACGAAGATACATCTTACAAAATAGTAAACCGGGTTCGTGTTAGGACAAGGAAATCACATTAGGCGGACGAACAAAAAAGTCCCATCAGAAAAAAGATAAAAAGTCCATATAACATTTTGCAACCGATAAGGAATACACAGTAAACAAATTAAATCCTCTTATCATAATTTTTATAATAATAAATAAAAAAAAGGTGGTGTTAATAACAATTCAAAAAGATGGAATATATGAATTATTACAAAATATTTGAAGCCTCACACTAAAGGCACTTAGAGATTTGAAGTACCTCATACGATAAGAGCACAAAAATCAATATATCTTTTTCTTCATCTCTTGAGGACACATTTTTTCGTTTGGTGAAAGAAAAAAACTTGAAAAGGATAAGTTTAAGGGATATAACAAAATAAAGTAATTTGATGGAAACCTATTAGAAAAAATAAAACAATAGTAACCATGATATTTGACAAAAATATAATATTGATAATCAAGTATTTTTATAAACTAATCAGCTCTTCTAGCTTTTTTCTTTGATTTCTTATCGTCTTTATCCTTAGGTGTCTTGGGAGTCTTTGGGCTACTTGGTCCTGATGAAGTGTTGCCATCTCCTTTTTCCTTGTTTAAGATATCCTTTGGAATCCATTCATAATCAACTTCGTCACTGGATGTTCCAACCTCGACTGGGGCTTTTCTGGTTGTGGCACGTTCTCCACCGGTAATGAATTGGGTGTAGATAAGGTATCCGAGTCCTCCCATGATTCCGACGAGTGTAAAGAAAAGTGAAATGTTTTGGAATGAGAATCCTGTTGTGTCCTTGACGACGAAGACAGTTGAGTTGAAGACATTAGTTTTGTATTGGACTTTATCAGAATCGTGATAGTAGATGTCGATGGTAAGAGTAAGTGGGTTTCCGGCAAAGTATGGGTGTGGGATGATTGAGAGATCAAAAGTTCCTTCATCCTTTGATCTAACTATTTGTTCATAGTTTGGAGTTGAGAAATTTTGGAAAATTTGTCTGAAATCCATTGGATGTCTGAAGGAGGCCTCGGAGTATAGTACATGGAAGTCTTTGTCACCCTTATTTTGGAATCCAATTACAAATTCAGCATCACTACCAGCATACAATTCTTTTGTCATTTGAGCGTCAACTGGAGATGTAATCAAGAAAGTAGTCTTGACATCTGGGGAAGATGGGTATTGAGGTATTTTAATTGTTTGTCCTTGTTGTTGTTGGGTGGTATCCTCACTCTCAATGGCATCCTCAGCATATAGGAAGGCTGCTAAAAAATGGGAAAATTAAAAAGGATTACAAATAAAGAGAACAAGATTCATACCTGAGGTAAAGAACAATATAGTAAGAAGAGATACTTTTAGGCACTTCATTTTCTAATTATTAGGACCTCCTGATATCAAGAAAGTATAGCAACTGAATGTATGATTCTAATGACGGGTTGAGAACCAGTTAGAGACACTAAGTAAGATTGTCAAAACTGAACAACGTAACATAGACACATTTTACCACTTCTTTATAATTGCCACGCCGAATTGCAAATTCTCATTCGTTCTAGGATAGTTGAGCACAATGTTTTTTACTAAAGTCATTCGTCTACAACTTCAATTATCAGTATCTTTTAATCATTTAATGTATCTTGTGAGTTGTCTTCTTGATAATGTAAACATATATGTAAATTTTTAATATTATAATCGCTTTTATGTACAAAAAAAAGTAGTTTAATACATCAAACATCATTTTAAAATACTTTATACATATTGGGGATGCTAAATTTCAATGGGTATTTGAAAAATGGCAATAAAATACTTTAATCAATTTAAGCAAATAACAAAAATTATTTATTTAAAGTTATTTTTTATGTTATAAAATATATTTATATAACCAACAATAATGGAGTGTAATAAAATTAGGAATCTACAATCAAAGAATAATGTCATACTTCATATTATTAATTTTTTATCTACTTAAATACAATAAAAACATTTTTACATTTTTTATTTTTTTTACGTTAAAATATAAGTTAATAAATTCTGATCTTTAAAATGTTATTTACATAAATTATTTAAAGTTTGTCCGTGATGATATCTGAGGTACACTAAAGGTTATTTTGATACTCCTCTATATGTTCTTTTAGACTTTGGTCTTCTAAGTGGTCATTAAAAAGCGATGAAGACGTCTGAATTCGATGTTGGGCATCAACTGGCAATTCACATCTATTATCTTCTAGAGATCTTTGTACATCTATAAGAAATTGTTCATATTTGGCCTTGTAATCTTCGACAATTTTGTCAACCTTATCAAAGAAGGGCTTTATGTATGTGAATTCCTCTTTGAGGTCGTCTTTCCTGAATTTTGAGAAATTGATATAGCCGTCGAAGTCGGCAAAATGAGCGTAAAGTATTGCCGCAGCTAGTTTTGAGGGATTATAAAACAAATGAGGATTTGTTAAGGAAATGAAATCTGCCATGGCAGCGGCAGAAATATAATAGTGTATTAATTCAGATTGAAGTTCCGTGGGACTTTCGTTGTATAGAAAAGTATCAATTTCATCAGGTACCTCATTTTCACTCCCTGAATGTATGGATAATCTTGATGAAGATGGTGTAGAGGTAGGAGAATTACTAGTGGAATCAACGTTAGGCAGCGAAGATGGCGTGGCAGTAGATTTATCAATAGTATCATTGACCTTTGATGGAGTTCCCGTACTTGTAGGAGTGGTACAATTTTGCATATCACAAGTGAAAGATATAATTCTAAAGTAGACATCAATAAAGTGAATCATCGTCAATGGATTCATAGCAAAGGCTAATTCATGTGTTATTATAGCCTCCATCTTCATTAATTGCTTGAGAGTAAAGGCGTCCCCAGATTCTGACACCAAAACCTCTCCACTTATTGGAATCACTTCTTCGATTTTGCTAGCTAACTTAAGACATGCTGCAGCCGCCAGCTGATACATACTGGGTTTGATTACAGTCACAGCGAGGAAGCGGTCGAAAAAATTGACCGCTATATGGTACGTTATCCTACTTTGCTTCTCTTCATAAGCAAAACCCATAAGCCAAGAAAGAATTGTTATGCGATGGCTGTAAGTTATTTTGGTGGCCATTTCCCTCCCCGAAATATATGCTCTGGGGTATATTTTGGCTTTTTCATACATTAGATCTATTACATCATACGGCGACCCATAAATATATATTTCCGGTGGATGTTGAGCATTATCATCCCTTGAAGATACATCTGGATATATATTATACTCAATATGAAAACTATCTAACGATTTTTTAGGAGAAAAAGTCGATGTAGTGCCATCACTAATAACATCTATCTTTCCATCAGGAGACTTCTTTACCTCCGTTACCGTCTTTGTGCCAGTACTTTGTGATAACATAACCTGTGATGGAGAATTACACTCATTGAAGTCCTCTTCACACCTCAAGTCGTTCGCTGACTCGTTTATTCCCTCTTTCCTTCGTTTTACCGTTTGTCGTGTTACTGGTGAGTTCAACTAAAAGTTATTTCAAAAAAATATAATTATTAAGGAAATTTGATTAATATATATGAAACATACAGATGAATCTTTTTCTTCCTCAATATCAGCAAGGGCTTCCTCTTTTGTTAGTTCTTGATTGTTACTTTGTTCTCCAAGCAATTCCAGCTCAGATCGCCTCTTGCGTGAACTTTTTGGTACCTGTGTAGTGTTAGAATTTAAGTTAGCGTTAATTTGATTAGTCGATGAGGGCTTTGGCATCCTCCACCTCTGGAAATAGAATTATTTATTAAAATATTTAGGATTCAAGGGAAGATAAATAGAAATGATATAAATATTGAAGAGGAACATAAAAATACGATGATATACAATATATTACATGACATTATCACTTTAGAGAATGAAAATACAAAAAGTATTGACTTATCTCGAGTCTGAATGGGATAGATCATGATTAAGCTCACTATTCCCGAAACGCCCAACAAAAATATTTATAAACTAAATGTCCTGCATTTGGAATAATATTCATTATAAAAAACAATTTTTTCGGATGATTTTTAGCTTAATTATCATTATGGTTAAGTGATCTCATAGCTGGTAGTCATTTTTTTAATGGTTAGTGATCATATAATCCACAAAGGTCATTTGTAGTTTGGGAATCATTGATAAAAAGAAAGGGAAAGAGTGATTGTGTTGTATTCAAATTTGAGAGGTCATGGGAAAATAACTCAAGGGGAAATATTTGTTAAAGAGAAAGATTCTTTTTCTCTTCAGTTTGGAGTCTTAGACTTCAAATGAGTTTATTCTTTCCAAGATTGTTTGGAAAATTAACACATTATTAATTTTTTTTTAATATAAATTTTGCGATTTGTTAAAATTATCATTAATTTAACATAGTATTTTTTATAGTTATGAATGAAATTAAAAAGTTTTAATAGTGAAAAACATATATATAAATAAAGATAAAGTTTAAATGAAAACGAATAAAGAAAACGAATGCAATATTATTTTCCCTTTATAAGATAACCTATTATGGCACATTATCAATCACATACATCTTCCAAAGTAAAAAGAATGGTGGCAGATGGGTTAAACTTGAAGGTAAAAAAGTCTTCGTTCTAATAAAACAGAAGTATTAATTTCATGATAAGTTATGTTAAGATAAATAATAGTGTCCTTTTAAAATAACAAACTTTATTGTTGCAGAGATATGTATATTTATAAATAACACACCATTATCAATAACAATGATATTATAATATATTGCGCATCTTAAAATCATCAACAGTTTATAGGAATAGAGTCTAAGGAGAAAAAGAATAATAATATTTTTAAGGATATAAATTTCATTGTTATAGTGTGAGAAGCATTTTCTAATCATTTTTATTATAAAATGATATAATAGATATTAGATGTCTTAAAAAATAAGAAATAAATGAATATAAATGTACCTGGTTACTTTCATGATATTTAATCTATTATAAAAAGGGAGTTAACACATATGTATGTAATGGTATCAGTGTAAAAGTACAATGGATTTAAAAGAAAAAAGAAAGTTAAAAAGTTTCCAGGAGACAATAGCAATTAAAAGTAAAAACGTTATGTAATGAATAAATTTTTTGATTAATTTAACAATTTTGTACCAGGGAGGGCTGGTATCATTTATAAAAATATTTAAGTTATATTTTTATGTATAAATCACCCTAAAATAATGAATAATTAGGACTATGTAAACAATAATTAGACTTAATGAGGCACTATGAAAAATGATAAAATAAAAATTGTAATGCTATTTTGATGGGTTGACAATAGGGAAAAAAATGCACTTTTACAGGACAGTGATAATCGTTTAGTTTTGGAATTTTCTATATAATGTCTTTTACATCATATCAAACTATTTTTGCAGGTTATCTCTTAACTATTAACAAGTTATACGTAGGTTTCATTTTAAAATTCATCATTTTACTTTTTTTTATCATTCATGTTATATGTTACTGGTCATCGAAGTTATATCATTAATATAAAATAATATGAAAAAGTTGCATATGGTGAAACTAGGAGTTAAATTATAAATCTATTTTGGAGGTCTATTACATATAAATTTTAATACTCCCCTTATATCATATAAAATTAAATGGTATCATGAAGTTTAACTTTCTATCATAAAAAATTTAACATAAAGAAAGTAAGGTGAATAAGTATAACTGTTAAACTTATATTTAAAGGATACAATAGAGGTAGTTGGTAGGAAGGTGATTGAAAATACATAACTGATGATGGCATCTTTAGATAATAAATATTGAAAAGTAAAGTTTTCTCTTTGAATATCAATTAAAATAAAAGGAAAAACTCTCACAAAACACAACCCGTCCATCAACTTAGGCAATCTCCTTTGAAATACAATAATGTATACTAATAATAAATTATTAAATATCTACATTCTTATCTACACAATACTTAAGTCACAAGAAATTTAGGAGAAAAAATTAATTAATAAACAATCAAGGTAAGAATGTTTACAGAAAAAAATTATAATAAATTTTGATAGTTAAGGGGAATGTCAACACAATAATCACCATACAAAGAATGGTCATTATGGTTAATAGTAATCTAACATGTTGATAATAACGATGTTATGTAACTATAGGAGAATTAATGTTTCCAACCTTCCTTAACAAACAACGACTTAGACAAAAGAGCCGATAAATCTACAAAGAACGATACCGATAATGAGAAGTGATAAAAGATATATTGTGTAAGACGAGTGAAAATAACAAAACTCATTATTCATTTCAATTGCAAAATTTTTTTTCCCTTCTCCTAGACATCTAAATTGAAGGTAGAATGGAAAAAGTGATTAAAAAAAGTTATATCCTGTTAATATGAGAAATTGGGAGTTTTTTGGATAGTAAGATTCTGGTATTATAACATTGAATTGTCTATAAAAAAATAATGATACTACCTACATCTACAGTAAACAAAGAAATATAGATGTTAAAAAAATCTTCCTATTATTCATTGTTAAATTATCTAAACTTCTAGAATCATTACCTCCACCATTAATCTATTAATTATTTTCTTCATTAAATAATCAATCTTATAGTAATTTATTGCCTTTTGAGTGATACAAATCTAGAATATAGAGGAATAGGCAATTAATGAAAATTCGATGGAAAAAAGTCTAAGTGATAGTTAAGAGTTAAAACTTTTTAGTTATGATCTCTAATAATTACCATAAAAAGTTAAACTGCCATTATAAAAAGTAACAACCTATTTATATAGAAAAAAAGTGTAATGTTCTTATCAAAGGTAAATGAAACATTTGTACACCCTTATTTTTTATGACAACTATTATTTCAACTCCCCTTGGATTGATGAGTGATAAGAAAATACAAAACTATTTTCCATTCATCGAAATGTGTATATATTGTAAAGATAAATTATTTATCTTTCTTATCATTTTACTTTTTACAATAGAAAAAGAAGTTATGTGGTCAGTTGTGCTTGAGTACTACTTATGTTATCTTTGAAGAGAATAAATCTTTTATGTTGACTAATTATAGTAACCTTCAATGTATGTTCGCTTTTTATCAGTTACTCGCTCAAAGATTTGTCATTAATTCCATGGTCGGCATTTATGTATCACTATTTACTTGAATACTGATATTTTGTAGAAGATCCTCTTAACTATAATTGTTGCCATTAAGTAGAACACCAAAAAAAAAGTTATACTTTTCATATCAAAAATTTTTTTGGCCTCCATTTGTAATGATCATTGATAAAAAAATAACATAAAATAAAGGACTTATCATTTCAACAAGCACCTTCTAATGAAGATCAATAAAAATCATAGGAAATATAGAGAAATACAAACTTCAAAATGACTAATGCAAAGAATTATACACTTTTTTGATCAATTAAATAATGATGATACATATTCTTTTGAAAATGATTCTCCCTCTCATCCTATACTTTTGGCACATATACAATAGTTCATCAAAACTTTTTAAATACGTACAGACTATATCATTGTTGTCCATTAATATTAAAAATGTGACAAAATACTGGAGATTGGTGTGTAAGTTTATAGACATTGATTAATTCTTTCTATTTTACTACTAGGACAATGTTTCTTTTTGTTGAGTTAAAAAATTATACATTGAAATCACTTACCATACTGAAGATTCATTAAAAATAAAAGAACAAAAATACCATCGAAGAATGGTAACTCCATGTTTGAAAATTTCTACTACTTACATATCAAGCACAAGCACAGGTTGATCAAAGATTCCAAAACATTATTCATACATTCTCAAAGTACCATCAATTATTTTATTAAACATGAATGCAACGTATGAAAAATGCCTTGTAGGTATGTAAACATATTCTCACTTTTACCAACACCTCTCGTACAAGCCTGTACTTACCCCCTTATCACTTGATTTCAACAGTTTTTATACTTACAAAGCCACCGTTTGATAGGACTCCATTGTTTTTCCTCTCTTTCTCTCTACTTCCTGCTCAAAATATAATCTTACCAAACACCAGTAGGTACTGAAGAACGATGACAACCATCCCCAAACGTATACATTAATTTCACAATCGTATTAACATAGAATCTCCCAGTACAACCTTAAAAGGATGTAACATTCTTCACACTTAAAAATGTTGCATTTTCGAGTCACCAGCAATGGTCTACCAAGAGAGTGCCCACTTAACATTTTGAAGAGATAAGAGAAACATGAGAGATAAAAAATGGAGAAAAAAATCCTTAATCAAATGTACTTTCATATTTAATGAGATTACATAAATTATACAACTACACTTTTATCTATTTTAGCGTAGTTTTTTTAGCTATAGTATTCAAAAGTGTATTTACTCGTGTCAGTGATAAGTGGATAATGGAAATTTTCTTTTATTTTTATGATAAGAAAAATGTTGCATTTTTATCTTTGTCTAGTGTCCATGGAGTGAAGTAATTCTGCCGTCATCATGTCTATTTTTTCACAAACAATAGTTGGTAGTGATAGTGTTCTTGTGATTATTTTGTTAGTGGAAAGTCAAAGTTCAAGATTAGAGATACAAATTCTTGAGTATTTGGTGAATTATAACGTCTATTTATGAAGACAAAAACATAATAATAACTTGAAAAACTTTTTTATATACAGAGACTAAATTTACAATACAAAATACACTTAGAAAAGTAAGTATAAGAACTTTTAAGTTAACAGAATCTTTAAATATATCTTGCGTTCACAAATAATTATTAGAAAAACTGACCGCTGAAAGAGTATCATTTAAAAGTATCAAAATTACGGATAATCGGAAGTCATTAAAAATGAAATGACAATACAATTGTTACCACAGTACATGATTATTCTTAAAATTCTATCTCAAGATCTGTCTCTCTCTTCTTCAGCAAGACCAAAGTTTCAATACACAATTTCAACAGGATAAAAGTCTAAGGACTATCTGGCAAGTCATCAATAGATATCTCAGCATTCAACGAATCATGAATGTGTCCCGTCAATCTATAATGAGGTATACCTTGATAATTAGCATTTGCTTTC
The DNA here is from genome assembly GCA_005656395.1 of Strongyloides papillosus. Taxonomy (NCBI): domain Eukaryota; kingdom Metazoa; phylum Nematoda; class Chromadorea; order Rhabditida; family Strongyloididae; genus Strongyloides; species Strongyloides papillosus. Next base: position 2,835,364 of record SRSI01000010.1, on the reverse strand, counting down.
TGGTAAAATAACTTGTTAATATCAATAATATTAAGTTTCTCACAAAGATTCGTTGTCTGTGGATTTTCATAACTCAAACCTCTACCTTGATTCAAGGAATCTACGTTATCTTCTATATGTGGTGGTGCTGTCATTAGGAATTCCGTCGGTATGGTATAACCCTCTAGAAATATCTTTCGAACCTTTGTTTTTTCCTCCTCTGTTGGTTTGAAATCATACCTCTCCTGGGTGCTATAAGAATTGGGCATATAATTATCATGGTTAGAAATAACAGTCAAATGATCTGTGTTTTGTAGTATTGAAAGCCAACTTTCATCATATTTTAGAACCTTTTCTGCACCTTCTTCAATTGGGATCTCAAGAAGTTGTAAGAATTGTCTTCCTGGTATAGGTTTATCTAAAGCTAGGAAACGTGTAAAACTGTCGTCTCCGTGATCCACTAAGGCAGCGAATTTGACGTGCATATGGGCGGAAAACCAATATGATGGCTTCAGCATCTTCAGTATCTCCATCGTATGTGGATTTCCTAATTTATTTGTGTTTATATCATTTCTAAAGTACGGTTTTATTCTCAGAAGTTCTGCCTCATTACCATACTTAGTTATTCCACAAGGCCAGTCATGTGTTAACATAATATCAATTTTCCCTGATCCTTCAAGTTGTTTGAGGCGGAAGATATCGATAGACCGGACATGGTAGATAGAAGTTGCTGTCTCACGGGTATAAGGGACACACTCATAATGGCCTTTATTATAATTGAAATAATTAAAAATCCCTGACAATCCAGCTATACGTAATCCAGCAAATTGAACAACGGAAGAGAATCCCATATAATATATATTTGGAGCTACCCAACCACCATAAGGAAGTTCTGAAAGATAAGAACTAGCTTCGTGATTTCCACCAATAAATATTGTTAGGTAAGGTGCCTTCTCCATACCGGAATAATATTTATAGAATGTTCCTAAAGCTCTATATTTAGGAGGACAATTCATATATTCAAGATCTCCCCAATTCCTGACAGCCTTAAATATTAAAGAAAAATAAAAATTAGTACACTTACCTGAAAGTCACCACAACATATTACGAGATCAACTTTTTTGCCACTTTGAGATTCTAACTCTTCTACAGTCTTGTACAAAACATCTAATTCTCCATGTGTACAACCGGAGGTAACAATATTAATGGTGGAAGCCATACCAAAATTCTTAATAGAAATTGTGTTTTTATGTAGGAGAGAATGTCTTGAAATACGTACCGTGTTCTTGAAAAGATTCTTTCCAATACATAGGTACAATTTGGGATAATGTTCTGATAACAGACATAGTCTAAATATTTTATCCTTATTTTTATCACAGAAACACGAATGTAATTTATACATTAATTAATAATTTTTTTTATTAAAATGTCTTTTGTAAAGTATAACTTTGTGGAGAGGCACCTTTCGAAGAAATGTAACAAATGGTTAGTTAAGGTAAGTTTCAAATTTTTGGTCGACCAATTATAGTATTTTTTTCTAAGGTCCCAGATGAATTTTTTATCGACAAGTTTAATTTAGTTGGTATCTATGATATTCTTGGAATAAGATCATTAGAAAGAGCCTTATCACTAATAATGAACAATAACGAAGAAATTGAGGAACATGATTTTACTTCAATAGAAAAGAATGCATCATTCCTTTATGGTTTAGTTCATGCTCGCTACATAACGACACCTGAAGGTTTAAACGACATGAAGAAAAAGTATGTAAAAAAAGATTTCGGTCGTTGTTTGAAGGTGTCATGTTTTAATCAGCCTATGTTGCCGATAGGTTTACATGATACACCATCACATGAAGAAGTTAAGATGTACTGTCCAAAATGTGAAGATGTATTTCATCCAGAGGCTGAGAGCGAAATCGAAGATGAAGATGAGGGACTTTCTGAGGACGGTTCAGAGGATTCTTACTACTATATAAATGAAAGCTTCTGCGATGGAGCATTCTTTGGGACAGGTTTCCCACAATTTTTCTTTTTTCAATTTCCTTCTTTAAGGCCAAACAAAAAGGAGGAATGATATTCAAATTTTAAAATAAAAGTTTATTTAAGCTTAGTTACATCGATCAGTATTACAACAACAAAATTCTCCGGTAGTGCCTTCGAGTTTTTTTGTTTCGCACTTATTTACCGTGTTCGCAAGCTAAATGATTATTTAGATTAAAAAATCATTACTTACCTTGCATCTGTATGTGGAACATCCAGCAACTACGGTATTGGTTTTAACGAGAGAAGTATCTACCTTAATAGTAAATCTATAGCAATTTTCTTTCTCGCATTTGGAAACTTTTCTTGTTGTGGGATCTGCCCCTTCAAGATAGTCCTATATGTATAAATTAGCGTTATATTAAAATTAATATTTAAACTTACATCATAACACGTTAACGAAAAAGAGGTGTGGATTAGGAAAACCAAAAATATACATGGAAGTAAATATTTACGTGAATACATATTACTTTGAAGGATTCAGGATTTATACGAGTAAATTTTAGAGTTTATTTGTGTCCCTTTTTTGATAAACGTGTATCAAACTGTAATAATTGATAGGGTACAGAAACATTTTTTATAGAAGCCATACATATTTAAATACAATATATTTGAATGTTATCAATGACTTATTTAAATTTTGTTGTTATCATTCAAATATCTGTCCACATGTTTACGAAACGTATTATATTTTATCCAGAGGTTAGGGTCGAAATTGAAGATAAGGGAGTCTCTGAGAATGGTTTAGAATGTTTCTATTACTATTCAGGGGAAAGTTTTGCAATAGAGGATTCTTTAAAAAAGATTTACTACAATTTTTGTTTTTTTCAGTTTCCTTTTTTAAGGCTAAAGAATATCTAGCAATATCGAAGTTAAAAAACGTTTATTTATACTTAGTTACATCGATCATAATCACAACAACAAAATTTTACAGGAATATTTTTAATTTCTGTGCTTATACATTTATTTCTTGCAATCTTAAATAATTATTTAGATTTTAAGTCTGGTACTTACCAAACATCTTAAAGAAGAACATCCAGCTCTTTCACCTCTAAATAGCAAACCTGCATCAGCTGTGACATTGTAGCAGTAGCCTTTGTTACATTCCATAGTTTCTTCTGGTTTGCTGCCTTTCGTATAAGACATTCCCTAGATTCGTGGAGGAGAGATAGATTAGAATTAATATTTTAAGTTACCTTGTAACAGATTAGTGGTATAGTAGTATGGATTAGAAAAATCAAGAGTATACAGAGAAATAAATACTGGTGTGAATGCATATTGTCTGAAAAGATTGAAATTTATATCAAAGTGATACTTTTATAGGATTTTTGTATTATCGTTATGAAATTAGATAATGAGTCATTGGATGACTAGTCATATTTATTACAATATCGGTTAAATATTCAATTCTTTAGCATTATTCAACGAAATTTCAATCAAAGATTAAATTGATATGGTTTATTCTTGGAAATTAAAAATTAATGTCATTGTGGTGTTACAAATATTTCAAAAAATATTCTTAAGAGGAAATTAAAAAAAGTTCTTCGATGAAACGTATAATAGTCAATCGAATGAAATAGTCATATCTTCTTATCACCCATAACATAAACAAACATCATAATAGCAAATGTTTTTTAACGTGATAGGTTCCTTTTCATTGAGAATAATAAAAACACTTGGTAAATTAAATTATCTTCAAATTTTCAAAGTTGTCATATCATATTAAAACAATATAATTAGTCAAGGTAATATTATATGTATAAAATTGCAAAACCATTCATTTAACTTACTGTGATGATAATTAACAATATTGACATCAATAAACGAAAGTGTAATATTGGATGCTAATAAATGATATATAAATACTATTTGGTAATTAGAATTAATTATTTAAAACTTACTTTTTAAATTTTGATTTTGTTAAAGCAAAAAATGAGAAGTAGTTTAATAGTTTGCATTATATTTTTTGGTATTTACCTTATAACAGTTAACTATTCTTTGACATGCTATAATGGTTATAAACTTCTAAGAGGACGTAGTATTGGTGAGGAAACAGAGGATTGTTCAGGTTCAATGGCATATTGTTATAATTTTACCGCTGATGCAGGAGCATTTTTAAATGTAATGAAAGCTGGTTGTAGTACCTTGCGTTGTCTGGTAAATTTAATTGATTAATCTTCATCACTTTAATTAATCATCTTCTTTTTTTTAGCTGGCAAGAAATAAATGTGTAAATACTGAGTTTCAAAATGTACCCGTTAAATTTTGTTGTTGTAATGAAGATCGATGTAACGGAGATGAGCAATGATTTTGTGTGACTTAATAATTTAAATAAAAAAGTTTTCACCTTTAATTTATTTTCATATTTTACATCGTGATGGTACATTGACAAAAATATTTTAAGAGTGTGATATTAATTTTAAAAAATTATTGCAATAGCTTTGCGTTAAACCGTTATTTTGTGTTATGATTGATAGCTGGTCCTTAATTTGTTTTACAGTTTTTGATTTGATAAGCAAGCACTCACATTATTATTAATTTTAGTTTTGAAATGTTTTTAAAAGGATTGGTAAATTATTAATTTGAAGTTAATATAATTAATGATACAACTAGAAATTATGGTTATCAAAGCACACTTTGAATAGAGTTTATATACACACACACTCTTTTTTCCTTTGCGCCTTTGAAATTATACTCTTATTAATTAACAATTACTTCTGGGTAAATATTTTTAAAACTATAGCAATGATATCTAAAGAAACAACGAAAAAGTTGAGTCTGAGATCAGAAAGAATACAATTTTTATAGAAAAAGCTAACAACACAAATATTTTAAAATTAAATTACTTTATTAGTACAAATTATAGTAGTAATGTGTGGTGATAAAAGAATATTTAATACAATTAAAGCTATACAATCATTATGAAAAAAATAAAAAGTTAATGTTTTAGGCTATCAAAATGAGGTACTTCACTGATAGGTGAGGTATCTTGTGAAATGGCGGGGATTATATCAGCACGTCTTTGTGCGCCTGTTGAAATGTGGCGAAAACGTTGCTGCGGCTTGTTATGGCGAACGTCGCGCATACCTTCGTCATCGATGCTTGGAAAGCCAAAAGAGTCATCAACATTAGAATCTTCTAATGTGAAATAATTTTTATTAGGAATAAATTTTGGGATAGACGGCTGTTTAAAGCACGGGAACTGTGAATCCCCGGTGTTTGGTCTCTCCAATGACATGCACCCCGATGATCTAGATCTTTTTTCCGTTGCCTGATTCATCCCTTTTTGGATGTTAAAAGAGAGTGACAACTTTGAGAGATCATGGTCGGGATTCTGATAACTCTAAAAATGAAACAATATAAATTTAAAAATCGTTATAAACATACAATCTTATTTTTGGTCTCTCTGTGGCGTTTTAAATTGATCAAGTCCAACTTAGCTTTGGCCGAGATAACTTTTTCCTTACTCTTTTCAGAGTAAATTTCGAGCTGTTGAACTCTACCCTTCAAAGCTCTTTCATCCTCTTTGATCCTTGAGGCCAATCGGTTAAGTTGAGTAACCTTGTCCTTTAGGTTACCAATTTCACTTTCTTTCTCCTTTATAATGGCATCCTTTTCCTTGATGACGGCCAAAAGTTGTTGTTCCCGTCTCTTAAGTTCTTCTTTCATCTTCTCCGAAGCTTTTGTTGCTTCAGTCGCTCTGCGAAGCTTAAAGAATTTGATAATAAAGTAACATTAACTTAAATCATATCTTTATATACATAACTTTCATATTGTTTTCAAAGTGATACCTTTGAAAACTCTTGATCTTTTCCTCTTTTTTCTTAACTTCTTTAGACTCCTCTTCTGGATCTTTGAAATAGATTGTCTTGTTCTGCCCTAACTTTGAATTTATCTCCAAAAGATGAGTTTTCGAATTACAGGTAGGGCAGTCAGCTTGATTTTGTTTAGCATCTAAAATATCATCATAAAAAATTCGCTAAAATAAATCTTACCTAATCCGAGGCAGGATAGACAAAATATATGTCCACACATTGTGAGGTAGAGCTCCATTTGAGAAAGTGAACCAATACAGCGGTTGCACCGGATCCATTGAGAGTCATTGAGGGACATATTAGCCAAAATTAACAAGACGAAGTGTTAAAAACTGGGAATGACGAAATATGAAGATTATAAATTTGAATATAGTCGAAATTTAGATCTACTTATATACGTACTAAGGTCAAGTAAAACGATGACATAGGATTAAAAAATTAATTTTTTGAATATTCTAATTCTTTGAGTCATCAAATATATGTACACACAAAAAATAAAAAGGACAAATTTTGACAATTCTATCTATAATGCAAAAAAAATGTCCCACCATTTTAAAAAATTGAATATTATTCAAATTTTAAAAATATCAAGTAATAGCAAAAATTTTAAAACGACGCAAAATATTAGATTGTCGCATACATTTCTTCATTTTTTTACAAAAATATATATGTTTGACTTTTTAAATTAATGTGGCTTTTTTTTAATTTTGATATTTTTTATAACATTGTGCTCATTTTAGATCCCAACTTGTTTTTTATCTTTATTTTATAAAATACGTTATAGTGAGTAGTATGCTAAAAAGAAAAATAAACAATTTACCAAAATGATGAGGTTAATGTAATCATTTAAACAGACAAAAACATAAAATTAATTTACTAATAGTTTAATTATTTTATCATAATATATTTAATTATTATATATTATAGGGGTTTTGTTTTAATAAAGTTTTGAATAAGCTATCTATTCGCCACTAAAATCTAAAATTTACTGGAAGGAGGTTTGAGGTGAATGGAAGCTTTTAAAAAGAGTCTGTCTAGTGAGTCTGAATAAAATAATTTTGCTTCTTTTGTTGCATGTGTAGAAAGTTTGTTGCAACAAGAAGAAGATAAGTTGTCTGAAGAACAATTTAAGAAATTTGAAGAAAGTCTTGTCAATTATTATAAATCGCACAGTGGTCTGGATTGCACTAAGCCAGCTGTGATTTCAACTATTTCAAAATATTTAAGTTCTGTATTGGAACAGATAAAAGTAAAGAAACCAAAAGAAGAGGAAGATTCAAAAATTCAAAGAACAAGTATGAAGTTAAATTTGGCTGCGTTACAAAATATTGAATCTTTTGATGGAGAAGGATCATTTCCAGATTTTAAATCGTGTTTCGAGACATCGCTTCTCTTAATTGGTTTACAAGAAGATGGAACTATTTTAACTTTAAGTGATGAGTTAAAAGCAAGTATGTTATACGTTAAGTTGTCTGAGGAAGTTAGACAAAATATAAATCATCTCAATAATGATGACATTAAGAATTACAAGAAATTAGTGGATGTGCTGGAAGAGATATATCCTTCTAAACAATTAACTCAAGTTCAATTACGTCAAAAATTAAATTCTCTTAAAAGATCTGATTTTAAAAGTGTTAAAGAATTTTGTGAAGCTATTGAAAAATTATGTAAGAAAATATATGCTAAGTGTAGTAAGGAAGAACGTCAAAAACTTACTATTGTAGAAATGTGTGGAAAATTTGATAACACAATCCATACTGCAGTTGAGAATAATGCAATATCTCGAGTTGATCAAGCTATTGAGTTTATTGTATCAAGAACTCAAAGAATTGAGAAGAATCAACATCAAAAATTTAGTAATAATTCTACAAATAAGAATACGACCTATGTTACTGATAAAGAGTGTAATTATTGTAAAGTTAGAGGTCATTTGAAAAGGGATTGTGAAAAGTTAAAATCAAAGAAAGAAAGGGATGTAAAGCTTACTACAGAATCTGAAACAATCACTGCAATAAGAGAAAATGATGAAATAAATAAATGTACCGTTGCAGGAGAGTTTGAAAAAGCTATAAGTGGAAGAGTCTTTGTAGATTCAGGTGCTAGTGTTAGTTTGATATCAAGATCACTGGCTAACAAAGTCATTCAAAAAGGTGCTTTTAACTATCCAAATGAAACTTGTGACATCTCATGGGGCATGGGAAGTGATAGTAAATTAAATATTTATGGATCTGTAATTACCATGGTTAAATTTAAGAAAGAAATTTATAATTTAAAGTTTTTCTTAGTTGATGACAACGTATTGATGCATAGAATGAATTGCGATGTATTACTAGGTGCTGATCAACAAAAACGTCTAGGAGAAGTTGGTTTAAACTTTAATGAAAGAATATGCAAGTTAGGAAAAGAAAAAGTTAATATGTTAGAATGCTCAGATATAAAAATTATTTCAACTATTCAGAAAACTTCACAGTTTGAGGATGAAAAAACTGATGAAGAGAAGAAGAAGATAAAAGGTTGTTTGGTTAAAATTTCTCCAATGTTAAAAGATGAAAAAGTTATATCTTGTGAAATTAATGAAAGTCAATTTCAAAAACCCCTCAACATCAAGATCAATAATATATCGGTTGCTAGGAATGAATTAGTTCAAGAGCCAAAAGAAGTCGAAGCCTTTGAAAGTTTAAAAGAGTTACAAAAAGTAAAGTATGTTTTACCTGAAAATGGAGTTAAACCTGCAGTAAGATTTTATGGATTGGGCAGTTTGTATTCAGGTAAAGGTATTAAAACAATGGGATTGCAAGCTTATCTTCCGTGTACATTAACTGCTCTGGGAAATGCTTATGAAGAGTATCTTTCTCGTGCTAAAAAGAATGGGAAGTTGGAAGAGGAGACCGGAGTTAATATACCAGATACAATTTCCCATCCTTTTCAGCAGCTACCAGTTGATAATATTCATTATTTCGTTTGTGAGGAATTTGTTTTCGCTGTAATTAAAAAGAGTTTTTCTGTTATTCAGAATTTTGCAAACAAGTTGTGTTATTATGTTGGTAAACCAAGTGCTATATGGAATCAATTTGTGAATTATGAGGTTAGACATTACAATAGTTCAGTTGATAAGACCCCGAAAGAAAGTTCATATTTTACAGTCTTCTTGAGAGATCCACATCATTTAGGATGGATTGAGACTACTGATGTGAAAAGCTATGGAGAATATATTGATAAAGGTTTAGAGTTAATGAAGACAGCCTATGAAATTGTAAATCAACATCGTTTACGTGTAAGAATGAAGAGTAAAATAGAAGAAGACATGAAAAGAAATCCACCACAACTAATAAAGGCTGGTGATCCAATTCTCGTTCAATTACCTACACCAAATAAATTTGAAGGATTGTATAAGGGTCCATTTATCTGTAAAAAGGTTGAAAATAATATTGTTCACTATTCTAGAGGTACAAGAAGGAATCAAACGTTCAAAGCACATGTAACCAAGGTCAAAAAATTTGAGGGGACGAGTGAGTAGTATGCTAAAAAGAAAAATAAACAATTTACCAAAATGATGAGGTTAATGTAATCATGTAAACAGACAAAAACATAAAATTAATTTACTAATAGTTTAATTATTTTATCATAATATATTTAATTATTATATATTATAGGGGTTTTGTTTTAATAAAGTTTTGAATAAGCTATCTATTCGCCACTAAAATCTAAAATTTACTTTATTAAAGTTTAATTTTGTTTGAAGTTAAAAATGTTTAAATAAAAATCACCAATTTAAACAATTTACTAGCAACAATAAGTTTAGAAATTTAACAATTTTCTAGCAATAATAATGTGAATACTAATAATTATTTACTCACACAAAAGGTTATTAATTAGAAATTTTATTTTAGTTTTCGTTCTTATTTTAAATTAAAATATGAAAAAGTTATTATTTTTACTATAAATAAAAATCCATATTATTTATAGCTTTTCATAAGTGTAATTTTAAAAGATGATCTTTAAAGATATTATAAAAAAATTTAGACTATCAAATATGAAAATTTCACATACAATATAATTTAATGATAACTCAAACTATTGAAACATAAAAAAAGTGTGCTGTAATATGTTAAAAATGTTTTTTATGAAAGTGTTTGTAATTTTACTTAAAATTAAATTCTAACCTTGTATTTTAAAATGTATTGTAGAAAGCAACTTAAGTTTTAAAATAAAAAAAATTTACTAAAAAATAGAAACTTATTTAAATAATCCTCTAGTTATTGTTTTAATTTTTATAAACGAAATAAAATTCAAATTTTTTTAGATGGGAAAAATTTGTTACATTTTATGCAAAGTTGTGTCTTTTTTATTTTTTGTGTGTTATGTTAAAGACAAATTTTTTTTCTTATTTCTTTTTGTTGTTTATTTATTGCTTGAAGAGGAAATAATTATTTTTTAAAGCTTTTATTCAAGGTGATAAGGTATAAAATCTATTAATTTAGCAATAAAATAGACAGGGGGATCTCAGGAACGTTCTCATCTTATAAATAAATAATTTGTTACTGAGAGTAATCAATTAACTAAAGGTTATTTTAAAATTTTCCGTCAAAAACATAATTAATTTTGCACAAAATAATAGTATCCAGTATGAAAAGGTGTTGACAACAAATAATTCAACAATTATTTATGAATCTTCTGAATCCAGCACTTTTTCTCAAAAAATTCACTATATCTGGTGTTTTTTACCAATGAATACCGCATGAAACCTCTTAATTTTATATTTTATCTTCGGATTTCCAGAATCCTATGTTCCCGTTCATAAATCCTCATCTTTTCATCCATGAGTCCTATATGGAACCCCCAATTCGAGACAAAAATTTTCAAATTTCAGAATCCCATGTTCCCATCCATGAATCCTCCGAATCCTTAGTTTTTCATCCATGAAACCCATATGGAACGCCCGAATCCGAGACAAAAATTTTGAAATTTCAGAATCCAATGTTCCCATCCATGAATCCTCTGAATCCTTAGTTTTTCATCCATGAAACCCATATGGAACCCCTGAATCCGAGACAAAAATTTTGAAATTTCAGAATCCAATGTTCCTATCCATGAATCCTCTGAATCCTTTATTTTTCATCCATGAAAACCATATGGAACGCACGAATCCGACATTAAAAATTTTTGAATCCCTAAATCAACCAATATAATGAAAACGATTAAATCGACCAAATTTATAATAAAAATGAAAAAAACGATTTTTATTAAAATGATGAATTTTATCAATTTTATACACACAAAAAAAAATGGGACAAATTTTGACATTATTACATAAAATGCAATAAAATGTCCCACCACTTTGAAATGTCAAAATTTATTCAAATTTTAAAAATATTACACCTATTATAGAATCTAATTTGTTTTTATAATATATTATGAAGTGAGTTATCAGAAGTCAATTTCGTGTAAAGTTGTTAACGTTTTAGCAAAAATCATTCTTTTAAACAACCCGTTAACACCAGTAAATTTAAAAAATTAGAACTTTTACAACAACAATAAGAAAGAGTAATAATTATCTAACCATACAAAGTAATGTTTATTGAAAATATTATCTTAGAACTTGCTATTTTTCTTATTTAAATTTAAAATATTTAAAAATTTTTTTACTATAAATAAAACGTATAATGTTTTAAAACTTTTAAACAGTTTGACTTTTAAAGATGATCTTGGAAAACAGTATAAAAAAGTTGAGTCATCAGATGAATAAAACTTTTTATAAAAATCTTATTTATAGTTATTCAAACAATTAAAGAATATCTAAAAAATACTATCATATATCGATAAATACTCTTTATAAAAGCATTTTTAAATCTTATAATAAGTTAAATTCTAATATTGTATTTTAAAATGTATTGTAAAAAATAACTTAAGTTTTAAAATAAAAACAATAAAATATAAAATAAAAACTAATTTTAATTATTACCTTAATTTTTTGTACAAAATAATTGCGTTAAAATTATCGCAAATCAAGAAAATTCAAATTTTATTAGGTGGGACAAATTTATTACAGTTTACGCAAATGTGTGTCCCATTTTTTTTTTGTGTGTAGATTGTTTTTTATTAATTACTTTGAGTAAAGTGATAAAAAAATGTTTTATAAGTTGAATAAAAAAGACTATAGAAGTATCGAAAATATAAATTCTTGGATTTTTTGATAAGATTCAAGAGATCTTCTGTAATGGGCCTTCCAAATAATTTTTTAAAACATATATGTTTTTATTAGTGTTTGTCAGTTAAATAAGATTTACAATCTGAATCTAAATTTTATCTAAAAATTTATTAAAATATATTTAGTGATCCAACATATTAAAAATAAAGTTTGCACTGTGATTTTCTGGTGTATATTAATTTTTCGGCATAAACTAAAAAAGAGCATGAGATCGTTGAAAAACAAAAGTGTAAATAACAAAAACTACGTAATGTGAATATTATTATTATTGTAAATATTCATTATATAAGTTTTAAAAATGAATAGAATGGATATTAAATTTTTTTTAGTTAACGGCAAATTTATTTTAAAAACGAAATAAGCATAATATTCATTCGTCATTATTTTATTGTACTATCTTCACAACAACATTAATTTTTAGTTGAAATATATCGTAATAAAATAGTTATTTTATTATCATCACGTTTTAATTCTAGTGGCGAACATGTTTTTTCATAAAAATTATTTTAATTTATAATTAATTTAATTTATTATTAAACATAAATTACAAATATATAAACATTCCCAAATGATAAATATGTTTTTGAGTTAAAGTGCATAAATTAACAGAGTTATGATGTCCATAATGAAGCATTTGCTAAAAATAAGATGATGCTTTCTTCAAAATTATTAGTATAAAAAAAATCAAAATAATTTTTTTGTTGATAGAACTAAAATTTTTTAGTTGTTAATTAAGCAAAAGTTTATACAATTAAAATAATCAATTCCAACTATAGATTATGTTCTTTTTGTAAATATCGTTTGATGAATGATTAATAACGTTATTTTTAGTACAAATAATTTTTATAGATTCATGAGAAATTTTTTTTTAACTGTATATATGCAATATTTAAGATAATTATTTAATCGTGTATATAAAACTAAAATATATATAATTAATTAAAAAAATAGGTAACTTACCCAACAGTAGTTGGTTTAAACATAATTTACACTACAAATTCATGCATATATTTATGTAAAATATACATAGTATATATTAATCAATCACTATGTATTATATATATAACAATATATTAGATTAAGATTCTAAAAATGGTTTATGTGATTTTGGTTATTGACATTATTCAACTTATATATAAGATGCCATCAATGCTTTTGATGATTCTGTCAATATATGTTATAGTAAAAGAAATAAAAAATAAAAATGTCCATTTTAACAAACAATTTTATATAATAATTGTTTGTAAATTAACTAATGAAATTGCTTATACTATGACTGTTTATATATTATTTAGAATTCCTCGATGGGGATTTTATAATAATTTTATGAAAAACAATATCTGGACGGCAACAATGTTCCATGTTTTAGCAACACAACAAACAACTTTTATGTTTCTTATAACACTTTTAATTAGTATAAATAGGTGTATAGCTGTTAAGTATCCTTTATTATATAAGCTTTACTTTTCAAAGTCAAAAATAGTTATTATATTACTATCTTCTATCCTATTTTCAACAATTATTGGACTTGGAAATTTTTTTTTTAATCCAACATACAAAAAATCTGATTTATTTGGTTACTTTATCCCTATTTTTAAGTCTAAAAACGTAATTTATTATCAAATCTTTTACACAATCTTTTTATTTGGACTCATTTCCATTGCAACATGCACTTTTAACGTAACGGCTATTTTAGCATTAAAGAAACACAATATAATTGGTAATAAATACAAAAAAGAATTATGTTATATTATGTACTCAATTTTTATTTTTGTAACATTATCATTTGTTGAAGCTTTCTTTGTTTGCAACATTGTGGCTATAAAATATGAAATTAAATCATTTAGTCATATACTTTTTTTTCTCCATTTTGTGGCATTTGATTTATCATCTATTGGAGATTTCTACTTTCTTATTTATTCATGGTAAGTGCAGATTTTCAACATTTATGTATAAGTGAAATTGAATTTTTAGCAATGAACTAAGAAAGTCATTGAAAACTCTTTTTGGGTGTTCTAAAAAATTCAATAACAAGATCAATATAGAAATTCCTTATCAAAAGTAATTTGTTTTTTTAATTCTAAAAGATATAATTCAATTACAAAAGATGATTTGAATTCTATATAATTTTTTGAGTTTGGATAATTTTTTAAAGACTAGAAATGATGGTTATTTTGTTCATAGAATTTTATTCTTATAATGTGGGAAAGTTAATTTCAAACACAGTATTTAAGTATAGTCACATTCTTTGGTCTCTAGGACAAGTTCCTTTGGCATGCCTTCTGAAAATTTTGAATTAGCCTTCAAGCATAGTTCAATATTTTTTCCAAGAATCAGGCATTCAATAGTAACAAAGCATTAATTGACAATTCCCAAATTTTTTTTATTACTTCACTTGTAAATCCCTCTCCATTGAGGCTTATTTTTGAATACTTTAATAACTTTTTTCCGATCCTAATAACTTTACTTACAAAACTTCTTGAAAATACATAAAAATCCATGTTTATATAAATGATGAAATAAATTTATTTTTATAATAAAAAATCACTCATTCTGTTTTTATTATCCATAATTATATTTAAAATTTTGTATTTATTTATTATTTATTTTTCTGTATAAATTTAGTATTGTCAACAATATATTAGAAGAGAAGATTTCATCAGAAAATTGTTTTCCATTTCTAAACTTTCAATAATAAAAATATACGAGCAGTGAGGAGCGCAGCGGGTCGATTAGATGTAAAACCAATTTAGAGGATGTTGAAGCAAAATTTGCAGATCATTTATCAATAAATATTTGATATAGATCTAATAGAAGCTGTTATATTTTTTGACATAGGAAAAATTGAGTAATCTTGAATTATATTATATGGATAATTTGATAGGTAAAGCAGTCGGTGCACTAAGGCTTATTATTTTTCTACATATGGATAAGATAAAGAACTAATTTTTAAAATTAAGAAGAAGAATGATAATTTTTGTGAAGGTTTTTCTACGACAATAACATTTTCTACACAAGAAGTAATTACGAAAACATTTTGTGAATTTAAAAAAGCATTTACAGAAGATGGATGGTATGAAATATATCCTTATTATGATCAATTTTTCTTGTTGAGTAATTATATTGATGTATGTATTTAATTTTATGATGTATTTACTGTAAAATAAAATACATAATCTCAAGAAATGTATTACGTTTTTTTTGTTAAGAAGGTAGATACTTATTGTGATTCTTAAAAATAATTTAAAACTTTGACAAAATAAATTTGTTTATAAAAATTAACACCTTTAATAACTGACTAAAAATAATATTTATTTTATTATGTAAAAAACTTCTTTTCATCGTTTAGATATGTTAATACAATGTTTTTTAAAAAAATGTTTAAAGATGAAATTTAATATATCCTTAATTGATGTTTTAAATATTTCTATTACTTTCCGTTATAAATTCAACATATAAAAAATAAAGCTTGAACTATGATTTTCTGCTGTATATTAAGCTTTCGGGGTGAACAAAAATTTGTATGAGATTGTTGAAAAACAAAAGTGTAAATAACACAAAGTACGTGATATGAATATCATTATTATTATAAATATTCATAATATAAATTTTAAAAAAGAATAGAAAGGATATTAAATTTTTTCCAATTATTATCAATTAAAGGAAATTAGGAGAAATATCTTTTTTTTAATTAACGGCAAATTTATTTTAAAAACGAAACAAGCATAATATTCTATCATTAATAATTTATTGTACTATATAAACAACAATATTATCATTAGTCGAAATATATCGTAATAAAAGAATTATCTTGTATTGTCACTTTTTTATTCTAATGTTGAACAATTTTATTTATAGAAATTATTTTAATTTGTAACTAATTTAATTTATTATGAAACATAAATTACAAATATATTACTATTCTCAAATAATAAATATAGTTTTAAGTTTAAGTGCATATATTAACAGAATTATGTTATCCCTAGTAAAGCATTTGCTTAAAAAAATGATAATCTCTTCAAATATATTAATTCTTCAAAAATCAAAATAATTTTTTTCGTAGAACTAGAAATTCTAAGCTCTTAATTAAGCGGAAGTTTATATGGTTAAAATAATCATTCTATAATATAAATTATGTCCCTTTGTAAATATCGTTATAAATGATTAATAGCATTAATTTTAGTAACTATAATTTCACAGATTCACGAGAAACTTTTTAAACAATATATATTAAACTAAACTTTTTAAAAATGGTCAGTATAGCTTCGGTTGTCGACATCATTCAACTTATATATAAGATACCGTCAACGCTTTTAATGATACTGTCAGTATTTGTTATAATAAAAGAAATCAAAAAAAAGAATGTCCATTTTAACAAACAATTTTATATAATAATTGTCTGTAAATTAACAAATGAAATTATTTTTATTATAACTCTTTTTATATTTGTTAAATTGCCTAAGTGGGGATTTGTTATTAATTTTTGGGAAAAAAATAATTGGACGGCAACAACTCTCTATGTTTTAGCAACACAACAAATAACTTTTATGTATCTTATAACACTTTTTCTTACTATAAATAGATATATAGCTGTTAAATATCCTTTATTATATAAACTTTATTTTTCAAAGCCAAAAATAGTTATTATATTACTATCTTCTATCCTATTTTCAACAATTATTGGACTTGGGACCATTCTATTCAATCCAAGATACATAAAATCAGATCTATATGGTTACTTAGCCCCATCATTGACATCTAAAAATGAAATTTATTATCAAATCTTTTGTCAAGTCTTTTTGTCTGGAATCATTTATATTGCAACATGTACTTTCAACGTAATGGCTATTTTAACATTGAAGAAACACAATATGATTTGTAATAAACACAATAGAGAACTATATTATGTCATATACTCAATTTTTACTTTTATAACTTTATCCATTGCTGAGGCTTACTATATTTGTAAGTCTATTAACCTAAAATATGAAATTAAATTATTTAATCATATAATTTATTTTCTCTTTATTGTGGCATTTGATTTAAGATCTGTTGGAGATTTCTATTTTCTTATTTATTCATGGTAAGTGGAAATTTTAAACATTTATGTCTTAGTAAAATTGAATTTTTAGTAGTGAATTAAGAAATGCTTTAAAAACTCTTTTCGGATGTTCTAAAAAATTGAATAATAAAGTTAATATCAAAATTCCTTATCGAAGGTAATTTGTTTTTTTAATTCTAAAAGGCATAATTCAATTACAAAAGATCGTTTGAATTCTAATATCATTTTTGAATTTGGATAATTTTTACAAGACCAGAAATGATGGTTATTTTGTTCATAAAGTCTTATTCTTATAATGTAGGAAAGTTAGTTTCAAGTACAGTATTTAACAATAGTCACATTCTTTTTGTCTTTAGGACAAATTCCTTTGGCATGCCTTCTGAAAATTTTAAATTGGCCTTCAAGTATAGTTCAATATTTTTTCCAAGAATCAGGCATTCAATAGTAACAAAGCATTAATTGACAATTCCCAAATTTTTTTTATTACTTCACTTGTAAATCCCTCTCCATTGAGGCTTATTTTTGAATACTTTAATGGCTTTTTTCCGATCCTAATAACTTTACTTACAAAACTTCTTGAAAATACATAAAAATCCATGTTTATATAAATGATGAAGTAAATTTATTCTAATAATAAAAAATCACTCATTCTGTTTTTATTATCCGAAAATTATATTTAAAATTTTGTATTTATTTATTATTTATTTTTTGTATAAATTTAGCATTATCAACAATATATTAGAGGAGAACATTTCGTCAGAAAATTGTTTTTCATTTCTAAACTTTCAAAAATAAAAATATACGAGCAGCGACGAGCGCAGCAGGTCGATTAGATGTAAAACTGATTTAGAGGATTGCGAAGCAAAATTTGCAGATTATTGATCAATAAATATTTAATATAGATCTAATAGAAGGAGTTATATTTTTTGACATAGAAAAAAATTGAGTAAGCTTGAATTATATTGTATGGCTCATTTGATAGATAAAAAAGTAGGTGCATTAAGGCTTATTATTTTTCTACATATGGATAAGATAAAGGGACTAATGTTTGAAATTAAGAAGAAGAATGATAATTTTCTTGAAGGTTATTCTACGACAATAACTTTTTCTACACAAGAAATAATTACGAAAACATTTTGTGAATTTAAAAAAGCATTTACAGAAGATGGATGGTATGAAATATATCCTTATTATGATCAATTTTTCTTGTTGAGTAATTATATTGATGTATGTATTTAATTTTATGATGTATTTACTGTAAAATAAAATACATAATCTCAAGAAATGTATTACGTTTTTTTTGTTAAGAAGGTAGATACTTATTGTGATTCTTAAAAATAATTTAAAACCTTGACAAAATAAATTTGTTTATAAAAATTAACACCTTTAATAACTGACTAAAAATAATATTTATTTTATTATGTGAAAAAACTTCTTTTCATCGTTTAGATATGTTAATACAATCTTTTATAAAAAAGATTGTTTAAAGATAAAATTCTATGTATCCTTAATTGATTTTTTAAATATTTCTATTACTTTCCGTTATAAATTCAACATATAAAAAATAAAGCTTGCACTATGATTTCCTGCTGTATATTAAGCTTTCGGGGTAAACAAAAATTAGCATGAGATTGTTGAAAAATAAAAGTGTAAATAACACAAAGTACGTGATATGAATATCATTATTATTATAAATATTTATAATATAAATTTTAAAACAAAAATAGAAAGGATTTTAAATTTTTTTCAATTATTATCAATTAAAGGAAACATTTTATTTTATTAACCACTCGTGTATTAATTAAAAAAAACGAAGCAAACATAATATTGTGTTATTATTTTATTGTATTATCTAAACAACAATATTTTCTTAAGTTGAAATATATCGTAGTAGAAAGATTATTTTGTATAATTTTTTTTTTATTCTAGTGGCGAACAGGTTTTTTTATAAAAATTATTTTAATTTAATCTATAGTTAATTTCATTTCTTTGAATTTTAATTTGCAAGCACACAACACATTCTGAAATTACAAATACACTTTTGACTTAAATTTCATAGACTTATAAAGTCCTAGTGTTTTTAAAAAATAACTTGCTTAAAATAAGATGGTAATTTCTAAAGATTTTTTAATATATCAAAATAAATTCTCTTTGTTTTGATAAGAATAAAATTTTTTGAATTGTTAATTAACCAAAATTTTTAATGGTTAAATCACTCAGAATTGAAAACAAGTTTAATTCGTATTTTAATTATACGAATTTTAGGATTCGTACTTTATTGTACGAATTTTTCATGATATTAGATGCCTAAAACTATAACAATAAAACGTATATTAAAGTACGAATTAATTGTTCTGCAAAACACTAATATATAGTGCACATGAAACACAAATATATGGTATATATGAAACACGATATTATCGTATGGGTAAAGGTACACTAGCCGTATTGGGTTATTATGTATTTGCCCCCTTTGTATTAGAGGTAAATATATATTAGCCCAATACGGCTAGTGTGCCTTTACCCATTTTCAAAATAAAAAGGCTGTTAGAAATTGTTTTTTAATAAGAAGATTGTTAAGAATTAATGTTTTTTTAATAAGAAGATTATTAAGAATTAATGTTTTTTTAATAGAAATATTTGTTTAAAATTGTGTTTTTTTTAATAGAAATAATTATTTAATAATATGTTTTTTTAAAATTTGTGCAGATATCAATACGATGGGTAAAGGCACACAAGCCGTATTGGGCTAATATATATTTACCTCTAATACAAAGGGGGCAAATACATAATAACCCAATACGGCTAGTGTACCTTTACCCGATTTCTTAAAGTTTTTTCTGAATCACAGGAATCCCAGCAAACCTAAAAAAAGCTTTAGTAATTATTGTAGATAAATAGCTTACATTTTCACTCTCTCTGAATCCCAGAAAAACTAGCAAAAATTTGATTTTTATTATAGTTTAACTGAAATATATATAATTAATGAAATAAAAAAGATTTTGGATAGAAGTTTCTTTAATACGAATTCATACAGTAGTGAGGATGAGCTCCGTGGTATTATGTAAAGTTTTCGGATCAAGATAAAAACAATCACGGTAATGAATACTGTAACAATAGAAACATTTATTTAATATTACGAAAATCATCTAAGCTAAAAAGTAATTCGATCGTTAAGTATAATTGTTATCCATGTTAATTGTTATATATGTTAATTGTTAATTTTATGTTGTTAATTATAATTGTTGTTAATATGTTATTTGTAGGCGAGACTACACAAATAAAAATATTTTACTCAGTTATAAATACGTGCTTTAAAAATTCGTATAGTAAAAGATTTTTTTGAATTCATATTTTATGTCAATTCGTACAGAAATACATACGTGTTAATCTAATTCGTGTTTTTAACTTTGAGTGAATAATCACTTCAAAACAATAAAGTATATTCTTTTTGCAAATATCGTTTGAAAAACTATAAATAATGTTACTTTTAGCACCACTAACTTCTATAGATTCACGAGAAATTTTTTCTAACTGTATTTATTAGATTTAGTTTCTAAAAATGTTTGATGTGTTTTTGGTTGTCGACATTATTCATATTATATCTAAGATACCATCAATGCTTTTAATGATTCTGTCAATATATGTTTTATAATAAAAGAAATCAAAAATAAAAATGTCCATTTTAACAAACAATTTTATACAATAATTGTTTGTAAATTAACTAATGAAATTGCTTATACTATGACTGTTTATATATTATTTAGAATTCCTCGATGGGGATTTTATAATAATTTTATGAAAAACAATATCTGGACGGCAACAATGTTCCATGTTTTAGCAACACAACAAACAACTTTTATGTTCCTTATTACACTTTTCATTAGTATAAATAGATGTATAGCTGTTAAGTATCCTTTATCATATAAACTTTATTTTTCAAAGTCAAAAATAGTTTTTATTATATTACTATTTTCTATAGTATTATCAACAATTATTGGACTTGGGACCATTCTATTCAATCCAAGATACATAAAATCAGATCTATATGGTTACTTAGCCCCATCTCTGACATCTAAAAATGAAATTTATTATCAAATCTTTTGTCAAGTCTTTTTATCTGGAATCATTTATATTGCAACATGTATCTTCAACGTAATGACCATTTTAACATTGAAGAACCACAATCAACTTGGTAACAAATACAAAAAAGAACTGTATTATACCATATACTCAACTTTTATTTTTTTAACTTTATCCACTGTTGAGGCTTACAATATTTGTAAGTCTATTACCCTAAAATATGAAATTAAATCATTTGATCATATAATTTATTTTCTCTATATTGTAGCATTTGATTTAACATCTGTTGGTGATTTCTATTTTCTTATTTATTCATGGTAAGTGGAGATTATTAACGTTTATGTTAAATTTAATTTTTAGCAGGGAATTAAGAAAAGCATTGAAAACCTTTTTTGGATGTTCTAAAAAGTTTAAGAACAAGGTTAATATCAAAATTCCTTATCGAAGGTAAATTGTCTGTCAAATCAAAAAAATTCAATTACAAATGATGGTTAAAATTCTAAATTATTTTATAATTTGGATAAATTTTGTCATGTCTAAAGATGATACTTATTCGGTTTTTAGAATATTATTCTATAATGCGGAAGATTAGTTTCAAGTACAGTATTTCACTATCGTCACATTCTTTGGTCCCCTGATCGACTTCCTTTAGTATATCTTAAGAAAATTTTAAATTAACTTTAAGTAGTGTTCAAAAGTTTTTCTAAGAATAAGCAATCAATTGTACCACAACACTAAGCAACAATTCACAAACCAATTTTTATATTTTTTGTGAATATTTCTCAATTTTAATGTTATTTTTGAATATATTAATAATTTGTTTAGATCTTAATAACTTTATTTACAATTTTTTATGAAATTATACTTAAATTTATGTTTATTTGTATGATGAAATAAATTTATTCTAGAAATTAAAAAATATTTATTTTGTTTTTTTTACTATCTAAAATTACATTTAAATTTTTGTATTTATTTATTTTTCTGTATAAATTGAATAATGCCGATATATATTAGAGGGGGATAATTTCTTAAAAGAATTATTTCCTATTTTTAGCTTTAAATAATGAAAATATACAAACAGGAACAAGTGCAGAAGGTTTGTTACTTGTGAAACTAATTTATAGGATTTTCAAGCAAATTTGCAGACTGTTTATTGAAAAATTTTGATTATGATTTTTAGTATAAAAATATTGGGTAGGTTGGATAATTTTGTATGGATAATTTGACAGGTAAAAACAGAAGGCGCATTAAAGTAAATTACTTTTCTTTATATGTATCTGATAAATGATCTAGTATCAAAGTTGAGAAAGAAGAATGATAATGTTCTTGAAGATATAAATGAAGTTATTCTATGACAATAACATTTGCTTTACCAGAATTAATTAGAAAAGCATTTTGTGAATGTAGGAAAGTTTTAACAACAGATGAATGAAATCTAATATATCCTATTTATGATTGAATTTTTTTGATGGATAATTATATTGATGTACGTAATTAATTAAGCTAGGTATTTATCATAAAACAAATATTTAATCTCAAGATATGTATTATATTTATTTTAAAAAATAGATACATATTGTGATTCATAGGATTAATTTGAAATTTTTACAAAATTTCATTGTTTGTAAAAATTAACACTTTTTCATGACTAAAAATAACATTTAATCTTTATGTGAAAAAATTTTTTTTTCATTTCTTAATTATTTAATATTGTATTTTAAAACATAAACATTTGAGAAATACAATATTATATGTCTTTAGTCAGATTTTTAATATTTAAATTATTCTTTCGTTATAAATTCAACATATTTAAAAAAAAATCTTACTCTATTATTTTCTACAGTATATAAAGCTGTCGAAGTAAACTAAAAATAGTATAAATTTCTTAGAAAACAAAAGTGTAAATAAAAAAAATTCTTATTATAAATATCGTCATTATTAGAAAAATTCATAAGAAATGTTTTCAAAAAAAATATACTAAATCTTTTCAATTATCATCAATAAAAAAACTTTAAAAAGATCTTTTCAATTATAATCAATAAAAAAAACTTAAAAAAACCTTTATTAGTGAGAATTACCAAACATATTTTAAAAAAGGAAACAAGCATTATATTGTATTATTATTTGATTGTTCTGCCTAAACAACGTTTACATTCTAAGTTGAAATGTATCTTTAATAACTTAAAAAAGGCTATTTTTATTAAATATAATTTTTTAAAGATACAATTAAAGTATCAATGAATTATAACATAATTTAATAAAATTTAAATAAACTTATATCACTACGTTGTCATTATAAAATAATTATTTTTTATCATCACTTTTCTACTCTAGTAATGAACATGATTTTTTATAGAAATTTATTTTATTTAATTTCTCTGAAATAAAAATTTCAAATGTAAAACAATTCTAAAATTATTAATACAATCTTCAGTTAGTGTGTATAGGTTAACATTCTTTTGATGTTCATACCATATTACTTACTTAAAATATGGTTACAATTTTTCAAATTTTATTAATATTTAGAAAATCAAAACAAATCCCTTTTGTTTTGATAAGATTGAATTTTATTAGTTTTTCATAAAACACAAGTTTATATACTTAAAATAATCACTTTAAATTAGAAATCATATTTTTTTGTAAATATCCTTTGATAAATTATTAATAACCTTACTTTTAGTATCTATAATTTTTACACATTCACGAGAAATTTTTAACGATATATATTAAACTAAACTTTCTAAAAATGGTTAGTATAGCTTCGGTTGTCGACATCATTCAACTTATATATAAGATACCGTCAACGCTTTTAATGATACTGTCAGTATTTATTATAATAAAGGAAATCAAAAAAAAGAATGTTCATTTTAACAAACAATTTTATATAATAATTGTCTGTAAATTAACAAATGAAATTATTTTTATTATAACTCTTTTTATATTTGTTAAATTGCCTAAGTGGGGATTTGTTATTAATTTTTGGGAAAAAAATAATTGGACGGCAACAACTCTCTATATTTTAGCAACACAACAAACAACTTTTATGTTTCTTATAACACTTTTTATTACTATAAATAGATATATAGCTGTTAAATATCCTTTATTATATAAACTTTATTTTTCAAAGCCAAAAATAGTTATTATATTACTATCTTCTATCCTATTTTCAACAATTATTGGACTTGGGACCATTCTATTCAATCCAAGATACATAAAATCAAATCTATATGGTTACTTAGCCCCATCTTTGACATCTAAAAATGAAATTTATTATCAAATCTTTTGTGAAATCTTTTTATTTGGAATCATTTATATTGCAACATGTACCTTTAACGTAATGGCCATTTTAACATTGAAGAACCACAATCAACTTGGTAACAAATACAAAAAAGAACTGTATTATACCATATACTCAACTTTTATTTTTATAACTTTATCCATTGTTGAGGCTTACTATATTTGTAAGTCTATTAACCTAAAATATGAAATTAAATTATTTGATCATATAATTTATTTTCTCTATATTGTGGCATTTGATTTAACATCTGTTGGAGATTTTTATTTTCTTATTTATTCATGGTAAGTGGAGATTATTAACGTTTATGTTAAATTTAATTTTTAGCAGGGAATTAAGAAAAGCATTGAAAACCTTTTTTGGATGTTCTAAAAAGTTTAATAACAAGGTTAATATTAAAATTTCTTATCGAAGGTAATTTGTTTTTTAATTCTAAAAGGCATAATTCAATTACAAAAGATGGTTTGAATTCTATATCATTTTTGAATGGGGATATATTTTTTCAAGACTAGAAATGATATTTATTCTTTTTTTAGAATCTTATTCTCATAATGTAAAAGTTAACTTCAAAGCACAGTATTTAACTACACACAAAAACAAATTCGGACATCTTCATGGTTTTTTTTAATACCTATTGCAATGCATTGAGCTATTTATTTACAATGCAATTATTGTTTAATTGCAAAAATTGGAAAAATGTTTTTTTAATTTTTAAATCTAATAAAATTGAATCGACAATATTAGGCAAAGTTTCAATCCTAATGTTTGCAATGGGCAAAAATGCCCGAATACATATATAACAAAATTCGCCTTTAGAAATTGATAATCTTAAAAATAGGTGTTTAAATATCAAGAAGTATTTACTTCACAGGAATAAATATTTTCGGGTATATGCAATTGAATACGGCAAATTCAATGGGATATTTTGGGTTCTAAATCTTGAGGTCCAATTTTCGATAATTGTTGGCCAAATATATTTTTCTAAAATAATTCAATTTTGTCTTATATGAACTCAAATATACATATATAGAAGTTTTTTAGACTTCTTGAAGTTGTTTTTTAGAAATTAGTGTCTATGGATTTCATGAAATTCAGGAAATGAAAATCCGGACTTGTTTTATAAACTTCAAACTTGTCCAATAGCTTCTATCTTTGGTATGTATGTCCATCATGGTATATGGGGCCTTTGATTGAAAAAACATTAAAGAAATTTTAATCCTCAAAAATGTTGTGAGCCAATTAGAATTTTAATCATTTTAATGTTAAGATGATGTTCTTTACCTAGTATTTGATAATTTAAATGCTCAAATAATTTAGTTGTAAATTATATATCCACATGGAATATAACTCTTTCAAATAGATTTATAATTAAATGGATATGAAGTACTACCTTGTTATATTTATAAAATCTTCTCATATATAAAAATTAAAAAAGTAGTGTTATGATAAATGGTATAAAATAGAGTGACTATAAATAAGGTTTGAGAGATTTAAATAAGAGGTCTTGCATATTTCAGAAGTCGTAAGTATTCATATAACCACAATAAAAATATAAATACAATATATTATTTCTAAAATTAGATAAGTTAACTGACAATTTATTTACTAATTAAAAAATATTATACAATAGAAATAATATTCAAACTACTATATAGAAAAAATTTTAAACTAATTATATTAAAAATTTAATTTTTTAGAGAAAAAAATGATTGAATTGGGGGAAAAAAATGATGAGATTATCTCTGTGTGTTGAGTAAAAGATCTGTAAATATCTAGATTCTTCTTTATTAAAGTAAAAATTTAATGACTTTATATTATATAAGACTCTAAAATTTTAAGTGAAAGATCTTTTTACACTTTTATATTTGTGTTGTTTATAATTGTCTATTGTAGAACTGTCACTAATAACTATTATTGTCCTATTTTATTGTCTAGTTATTTTGTTCATTACTGGAAAAATTGGCACCAATATAACTTTTATTATTCTTATTATATAAAATTTTACTTTTGATATAAAAATCAATCTAAATATCGCTAACCATATTTTTCATTATAAGCTTTTCTTCCATCTCTCTTTCTATTAAATATAATAATGAAACACTAAAAATGGTAATTTTGCTACAAATATTTGTGGTAGGTCAACTTTTTAAAGATAAACCGAACGCACTGTTTCTGTGAATTTACCAATGGCTGATAATTGTTGTTATTATAAAATATTTTATGTTATGTTAGATTTTAAAGGAAATTGCAAAAAACAAAATTACAGAGCATGTGTCAGTAAGTTACATTATTGTAGATATTATTTCTAACACATTATTGAAGAAAAAAAATCAAATAAGCATGGAATAAAACATTCTACCAAACTACATCTCAGCAATAATCTCTGGATTGGAATGGACTCAATCCTTTTTACTATATAATCTTAAATTTAATTCATTCATTTTATTTCACATTAAGTGAGACATTTTTAATTGTAATAACTTCTAGAAAACGTAAGTTAATATTTTCATTTTTATTGTATAGTGTTTTCATCTATTACAGGTGGACGCGCGTTTTCTATATTTATATTGTTAAATAAAGGTTTCTCTTGATTTTGTTTTGAAAAAGGTACTCCAGTTGCATCTTAAAATTTTTACTGGGATTCATATTGCAACTAGTGAATGCCTAGAACCTCTACTAGATCTGAGCGAAACTTTTATCGGTATCTCAACACCCTAACTCACTCAGAGCAGGACGTACTCATTATTAGGAGAGAGCAGGTCAGACTACACAGGCAGATAGCGCGACAAATTGTGTTAGAGATGGAGGAAAACAATGAACTTCCCTCGCTCAACCAACAACCTCTTAATGAAAATGAACAACTCCCGCCAACTACTACCACCAATAATGGTATCAATGATGGAAATGGAAGTGGAAATAGTAATGATAATCCACGAAATCTATCAATTTTGAATGGATCTGATCAATCTCATTCAGCTGTGAATCTCAATCAGCAGGCTGTGAATCTCAATCAGCAAGGTGTGAATTTCAGTCACCAAAGACCTATGTCTGGTCATCAAAATAATGTAATGCATGCAGGTGTGAATCTCAATCACCAAGGACCTATGTCTAATCTTCATAATAATGGAATGTTTTCAGCTGTGAATCTCAATCAGCATGGTGTGAATCTCAATCACCAAGGATCTGTGTCTGGTCATCATAATGGACTGTTGGAAGTCATACAAAATCCCCAAGCTATTACGGAATTGATTCAACTTCTCCAACGTCTAGTACCACCAAATCCAAATGTTACAAATTTATCTACTTCTCATAGACCTCTCAATTCAAATGTTACAAATTCAACTTCTTCTCATGGACTTAACGAAAATGGACTAAATGATACTGCTTGTCAACCAACTGTAACTCCACAAACGAGAATTCCAGAAAGACAAGATTGCTCGTATCTTCCAAGAAAACGTAACAAGCCCGATCTATTTACTGAGGAAAAAGTCTTTACTTCATGGTTTATCAAATTCAAAATTTATGTTCAACACTTACCTGAAGAAGAAAAATTGGAAAATCTCATCATGTTACTTGATGGAAAACCTCTGAATGACTTGGAACTGTACCCGGAACTTTTGGAGAATTATGAAGATCTTGTGAAACATCTACAAGATAACTACAACCAAAAGGAATCAAGGGATTCTGCAGCACGTGAACTACAACTACATCTTAGAACCAAACCAAAGCGCATTAATGATCTGGATGAATATGCTTCAAAATTGGAAAAACTCGTGGACATCATTGAACGTGGATCTTCTAAGGAGTCTATAATGAGAAGAAAACTTGACCTTCTCGTTGACTGCATCCCCAATGAATGCAAATCCAAATGTGTATCAGTAAGACATTCAACTTTCCGTGAAGCCGTTACATATGTGAAAACAATTTGGAACTACGATCTCACTGCAGCACTATCCACCAAAAGTAACAACAGCATCCTGAACCGCAACCAACCACCAAACTCCAATAGACATGATAAAACCAAAAGACATGAAAGTTCAAATGGAAAAGAAAATTCTCAAGTTAAATGTCATGGATGTGGAAAAATAGGACACATCAGACCTAGGTGCCCTGAAAATTTGTCAAATGTAAAAACTGGTAACAACATAATTCGCACAAAGCCTTACTGTATCGAGAATATTCCTGAGAAAATTGAAGAACTAAAAAACCAAGAGTTGATAGCAATTGAAGTTCAAATTAACGATATCAATGTGGTAGCCTTATGTGACACTGGGACCAATGTAGTGACAGTACACCCAGATCTGGCAAATCATCTTGGACTGAAGAAGGACAAGTTAATTCATATTGGTACAATTGCTGGAGGTAAAGCTGAGAAAATGTCTAATCAACCATTAACAGTAAGTTATAACTTCAAATCCACAGTTATAAAAGAAACAATGATTGCAGCACAACCATGTTCATTCTCTCTTTATCAACTTATTATTGGTAATCAAGTCATGAAAAATCTTGGTCTTGAAATTGATGTCAAAAATTTATCTGTATCTGAAACTGTTCAACCCATGCCTACTTCTATGATTATTCAAAAAGGAAAAGAAATCTTTATCGAGGATGAATTTGTTAAAATCATTAAACACAACTTTCCAAATGCCTATGCCAAGTTTAGTGGTGATGTAGGACCTGGTAAAGTATATGTGGAGAAGATGGAATTTGAATTACGATCTCCTGAACCCATGAAAATGTATCCTATACCTGAAAATCTCAAGGACGAACATACTAAATTGGTAAAACAAATGTTAGAACTTGATATTATTGAACCATCAACATCTACAAAAATTCACCCAACTCTACTACTTCAAAAACCTGGTACTTCTGAATATAGATTTTTATTTGATGGCAGATTATATAATCAGTTAATGATAAAAATTAATTGTTATCCTAATGATGCTAATAAAATCTTCTTAGAGTTAAAAGATTTTAATCATATCTCTAAAATAGATTTGTCTAATGCATTTCATCAGTTGTCAATACATAAAGATAATCGTGAGTATTTTGCCTTCCATAGTCAATTAGGTACGATGCAGTATAAGCGCCTTGTAATGGGTGGCAAGAATTCTACAATCCTTTTCCAATTAGCCATGGAGCGCACCTTCAAATCTATAGAAAAATATATCAAGATATTTGTAGACGATATAATAATAGTAACTCCTGGATCATTTGAATTTCATCGTGATATATTATTTAAATTCTTCAGTATATGCAACGATCTTGAGCTTAAAGTATCTCTTCCAAAATGTCAGTTTAATGCAAAATATATCAAATTTCTCTCATACAAAGTTGGACCTGACGGTATTACTCCATGTGATGAATCAGTCGATAAACTGATAAGGAGACATGTACCAACTAGTAAGAAGGAATTGTACAACTTCCTTCAATCTGCTAGCTACTTTAGAAGATGTTTACCTGATTTTGCTTCAAAAACCGCCGATTTATTCACCCTTGCCGCTGGTAAAGATGGGAAAATTGAATTCTCGAAGGAACATTTAGCAGCATTTGAACAAGTCAAAGAAGATCTGATCAGTGCTCCTAAACTTGCTTTCTATAATCCTAGTTTCAAAACCTTCCTTACCACAGATGCAAGCAACAATGCTGTTGGAGCATATTTAAGTCAAGTTAATCCTGATACAAATGAGGAAAGGCCGATTGCTTTTTGGTCAGCCAAACTTCCCCCCACTGTTAAAGATAGATGCCCAACCTATACTGAACTTTATGCCATTGAACATGCTCTAAGATACTTTGGTTATTTGGTATCAAATATTGAACTCACCATTAGAAGTGATCATAAATGTCTTGGTAAAATAATGTCTACCAACAATCGTAAGTATATTGAATTGCTACATGGTATTGATAAACATTTTTGCCGTATCACTTATATCCCTGGACGTAACAACCAAGTAGCAGATCTCTTATCTCGCTTAAATGAACCAAAAGAATGTAATGCTATCACGAGAGCATCATCTGATCTCAAACACCAACTTATTACACCTCTGAGTATGACAGAAAACATGACGAAGTTAATTAATAGTATGAATTTGATTGAAGCACAACAGAATGACAATGACATTATTGAAGCACTTGAAACTGGTCATGTTAAGAATCATCCAATATCTAAAAATGCTCAAGGAATTGTAAAGATTAATTTTGGTGGGTGTGAGAAAGTATACTTACCTGTCAAATTAATCCCTCCAATTCTTGATCTAGCACACGACTACAACAACCACTATGGATACAAAAAAATGTTAAAAATGTTAGTTAACTGTTATTCTCCAGTACTTAAAAAGATGATAAAGGAAAAGTTATCTTCATGTGATGTATGCTTAAAACACAATGTTGTACCAACCAATCATCCCATTCCTTCAAGTATTCCACCATATCAAGTTATGGAAAATTTAGTTATGGACTTCTCTGGACCACACTCCGAAGAAGGTAAAAACAAAGAAAAATACTTGTTAGTAATAGTAGATTCAGCAAGTAAATATCTTTGGACAATTCCAATGCATACAACTACTGGTGAAGAAATTATAAAGGTCTTAACAAAATTATTCTTGGAATATGGTTTTTGCAAAACCATCAAAAGCGACAACGCAAAATACTTTAATAATGAAAAGATGTTAACTTATTTAAAAAGTCTAAACATAGAAATGGTATTTACTACTCCATCACACTCCAGAGGAAACACATTAGCTGAAGCAACCATTAGATATGTACATTTGGCAGTTGGTAAAGCCAAAAGTCAATTTAAATCCTCAATTGTAAGCTGGACTGAAATCTTGCCATGGACCACATTTATTCATAATACAAATGTCTGTGAATCAACAAATACAACACCTTTCTCATTAATGTTTCTGAGAGAATCACCAAATCCCGTTGACATGTTTATGAAATCAAATAACATCTCTCTTTTTGAATCTAATAGAACTCATGCTGAACAACTTGAACTTGCCAGAATTGCTAGAGCAAATGCTAATGAATTTTACCAATCTTATCGTGAAGAAGAAAATCTCAGATTGGCAAGCAAGGATGACTTTAAATTAAAGAAGGATCAACTATTCTACCTCAAAAATATCAAAAGAAAGAAAAAATTTGATGCAGCTTATGTTGGACCATATGTAGCTGAAAGTTTTGATCCTGAAACCAATAAAGTCAAGTATTATAAGCCTACTGGTAAGAAGCTTTGGGAATGTCATATCAGCAATGTCAAAATACCAAAGGAATCTCTTAAACTACCAAAGAATCCTGAAATTATGCTGGATGAAGTTTGATCTTGGGTTGGTGAAGCATGGAATAAAACATTCTACCAAACTACATCTCAGCAATAATCTCTGGATTGGAATGGACTCAATCCTTTTTACTATATAATCTTAAATTTAATTCATTCATTTTATTTCACATTAAGTGAGACATTTTTAATTGTAATAACTTCTAGAAAACGTAAGTTAATATTTTCATTTTTATTGTATAGTGTTTTCATCTATTACAGGTGGACGCGCGTTTTCTATATTTATATTGTTAAATAAAGGTTTCTCTTGATTTTGTTTTGAAAAAGGTACTCCAGTTGCATCTTAAAATTTTTACTAATAAAACAATTTTAGTTTTTTGTGAAAAATCTATAAATATTTAATATTCATTATCGTTAAAAAATTCTTTGTAAGCACTATTATTTTTTAATCACTTTTATCAAAATTGTTCGAGTTAGTTAAAGGAAGCATAGTAGTAGAACATTGTAAATTAGAATCAATTGGATTAGATGAAATAGTACTAGAAGGCTTATTGAAACTTAAGCTAATACTATTTTTAATTGGAGCTGATGTACTTGCAGAAGTCTTTGTTGTTATATAATCACCATCAGATTCACCAATAAAATTTTTATTCTTTATGGAGAAGATATTGTACTTTTCATCATTAAAAGATTCTCTAACAGAATGTTTATTTATTTTAAGCAACCTTGATGCGATTAACTTCAAAGCAGAAACATCATTTTCTTCTATTTTTATTTTAGTAATCCAAACTATGTTTTGAAGAATATTTATAAGTTCTTTTTCATCAACATTTTCTCCAAATTTTAGTGACGAACATACTTCATTAAGTAAAAGAAAAGAAGGAACCAATTTTCTCGTGTTATAAAGTTTATTTAACATTTTAAGTATGTAAATTGTTGTTTTTTTGGCAAAACTTGGGAGCAACATTTGAATCTACCACAGATGATATTGATGATACACACAGAACAACTGGTGACAAGTAATCTTGACAATTTTACTTTTAAAAGATATATTATACCAAAGCAATTGTCTTTAACGGAATCTAATTATGTCTACTAGTTTTGCCGGTTAAATAGCACTGGATGATTGTTTCAAACCTAATCTTCAAAGGTAAGAGTAGTTGTTTTTTTTAACTTTTTTTTTTTATTTTTAGGTAATCTTTAAAGAAGAACGGGAGAACTATCAGCAGGGGGAAGATCGGAGAAATCATTGTTATGAATTTTTGAAAGTAAGTGCTTCTTAAAACTATTTATATTTATTTCAGTTAAGTGATGGCCATTTTTGTAACGGAAATTCTCTTCTCTGCACTCCAAACGAAAAATATATGAGGTAGGTAAATTGTTATAACAAACAGTGAATATTTTTTTTTAGTCTTTACAAAATACCCTAGTTCTACAAGACGGACATTTATAGGATCGGTCTAGATTTTTAGAAGTTGCTGTACAGTCCATTGAAAATGTCTAAGAGTTAAATTAATATATACAATAATTAACTAT
This sequence comes from Strongyloides papillosus, assembly GCA_005656395.1. Classification (NCBI taxonomy): domain Eukaryota; kingdom Metazoa; phylum Nematoda; class Chromadorea; order Rhabditida; family Strongyloididae; genus Strongyloides; species Strongyloides papillosus. The sequence continues at coordinate 2,802,068 of SRSI01000010.1, read as the reverse complement.
TTCTATTAATTTCTTATCTTTTGTTTTATATTATTTTTACTTTACTGTTTATTTTAAGCTTAGTTTAATATTATAAAAATAAATTTTTTAAACTAAAGTTATTGTTTACCTTTATTTATTAAAAAACAAATGTTTAATATTAAAATTAATATTTCTTTAGGAAAACACTTTTCCAATTTCCCAGTAAAGATTCCAGTGACAGAATTTCTGGTGACAAAGATTTTCTGTCAAGACGACTTTAATTTTAGTGTAATCTTGTCACCAGTTGTTCTGTGTGTAAGTTGAAAAAGTTACTATTCATTAGAAAAAAATACAATAATATATCAAATTTCTTTTTGAAAAACACATTTTTTTACTTAAAAACTAGTTTATTTTTATCATATTATTAATAATGTTAATTATTGTTACATTATACTTATTATTCAATAAATTTACTTATTAACCATGCTCTCTTATGATTAAAAATTTCGGTAATTATTGTAAATTTTCATTTGGAGAGACGTTTTAAAAAATACATTGTAACAATGTTATTTTTGCAGTGTACATACAGTAAATTTAATTTATTTGTCTCTTAATATCTATAATTAAAATAAATGAATATAATAAATATCAAAAGACAAAGATATAATAATGATAAAAATGTGAAATTTATAATTTAATATAGTATAAAATTTATACTAAATTTGCATTTTTACTTCTCCCCACAAATTTAAAATACAAATTAAACATTTTTTTCCAAATATCTCCCTGCTTAAAACTTCCATTACCATAAACAGCATTAAATAAGTTTAATATCTTGTAAATGAACTTTCTTAGGACGTCCTCTTTTCTTTTCCTTGACTACATAAGCAGCATTCTTTAAGAGTGATTTGACAATATATGCATTATCATTACCTCCAGAATAGATCACATCCCATTTACCACTAGTATGATTACGAATGATAACGCGATCACCAACCTTAAGTTTTTTCAAAGGACTTTTCTTTTCAAGATCACCCAGTGGTTTGTCGGTTACATTTAATTTATCATCATTACCACAGCGTGTTACTTCATAACTATCTTCATCATAACGTTTTCCTCTAACAGCTTCTATTAACTGTTCAACTAAAAGGTATGTTTGACTTCTAATTATTTCATTATCTTTAAAATCAGCAATTTTTTCAACCTCCTTCCTGTCATCTGATTTGAGAATCGGCTTTTGACCAAACATAATTTCATACGGTGTGTGCAAAGTGGTACCATGAACTAGTCTATTATATGAATACATTGTTGACCATACAACTTCATTCCATAAATCAAAATTATCAAGACTTTTCCTCATTGTAATATTTAAAGATCTGAAACACCTTTCAATCATACAATTTGACTGTTTATATCCAACAATTCCTGGATCAACAATAACATTATATTTTTCCATCAATGTCTTTACCTCTCCTCCTAACATAGTTGAAGCACAATCACTACGCATGTAAATTGGAGACGAGAATGGGATAAAAATTCTTGTTTCTAACTCTTTACTTATTGTACTTGTCTTGATATCACATAAAGGAAATAACCATAAATATTTAGAAAAAACATCTACAACTCCTAAAACATATTTATGACCAGACAAACTTATTTTATGAGGCCCAGAAACATCCATAGCCAACATCTGAAGTGGTCTAGAAGGTACAATAACATTTACTTTCATCCTTTCTTTATACTTAGCAACGGCAACTTTACATGTAGAACACTGGTCAATATAGTTAGCTAGATCACGTTTAATACCAATCCAATTATGACGTAACAAAACAATAGGTGTACATCTTGCTAAACTAGCGTGACCTAAACAATCATGATATTGATGAAAAATTTCTTTCATTTTATTTGGATCTGGAGGGCTATCTTTAACAGAATCATTAACCATTACTTTCCTAACAAATGCACGAGATAAAAAATCAGCAGGTATATTTTTCTTTCCTTCTATAAACATTACTTCAACATTTCCAAACTCATTTATAAGATTGATATATTTCATAAACTTAGAACTACTTTCTTTACCATTAGTCAACATACTTATCAAGGGTTTATGATCACTCTTAGCAATTACTTGAGCATTTCCAACTAACTTCTTGAAATACAATAAACTGTTACATAGAGCACGTAATTCTAATAACACACTTGGAGTATAACCAGAACAATGTAAACGTTTTGAATAAAAGGCACATGGTCTTAAGGCATTACCAAATTCTTCATCTTCTTGAGCAAGAACTCCTGCCTCACAATCTTTAGAACAATCAGTGAATAAATAAAATCTTTTCATAACATCAGGTAATTTAATTTGTGCAGCATTAATCAAATCCATCTTTAACATTTCAAAACTATTTTGTTCCTCCTTTCCCCATTTCCAGATAGAATTCTTTTCCAATAACTTAAGCAGTGGCAATTGTTTCTTTGTAATATTGTCTATAAAAATACGATAATATTGTACCATACCAATGAATCTTTGCAACGACTTCTTTCCTACTGGAGCTTGGACTTCTTGAATAGCTTTGACATATTCTAAACATGGAGCTAAACCTTTAGCACTTACCATAAAGTTCAAAAATTGAATTTCATCCACGTTTAATGACATCTTCGCTACATTAATTTTCAAATTCACCTGTTTAAACGTTTGAAAAATTATCTCGACCATTTTAAAATGTGAAGACTCCAACTCTTTCTTTGTAAAGAACACAATATCATCTTGATATGAAAACAAACCAAATTTCCTTTCCGGAGCAATTTTCTCCATCTCACCATCTAACATCAATGTCTTGCATATTTCAATCTCAGCCATCATTAAAACCTTATCTAATACTTCTTGACATAAACTACTACTAACAGACAGACCAAACGGAATTCTTCTTAATGCAAAAACCTTGTTACTGATAGGACATTGAACACCAAATTGATTAAGATTAACATCTGCCATTTTTACTTGCAAATAAAACTGTCTTAAATCAAAATTACTAAACTTAGTAGCACCTTGCAATTGAGATAAACGTTGAGATAAAACTTTAGTACCATAAGAAACATACTGAAGAATCTTATTAGCAAGACGACCATCAATACAAGTTCTCCATCCACTAACAGCATGGGATTGCATGACATTTCCATCAATCTCTTCCTCAAGAATTGCTTCTTTCTTTCGAACAACAGTAACATTGAGAATTATTTGAGCATCAGCTTCTTCTAAGACACCCATATTTTTCCACTCCTTAATTTGAGCAGCAATAATCTTCTGTTTTTCATAATTATGATTGAATCTTGTTATCTTAGGAAATTTCGCTCCTTCTACAAACAAGATAGGTCTTGCAGAAATTGTGCATTCTCCAATATCAGTTTTCTCTCTCGACATTACTTCTGGAAACTTCTTTACAATGGATTGCGCCATATCTATGTTAATTCTACGTACATTTCTAACCAAACGAACAAAATTTGCTTTAACTTCATTAAATGATACCAACTGTTTATCATCCATGTACATTTTCATATTCTTAAAGTCAATAACAATTCCACAAGCTTTAAGCAAATCACTTCCCAACAACATTTGAAATTTATTATGAGACTGTGAGACTTCAGAATCAGGGACAACAGCTACTTGTACATCTACAACATTTTTACCAACTTTAATTTGAACTTCAACTTCACCTAACACTCTCCAACTAGAATTGTTAGCTAAACTATATGTTTTCGGACGTAAGAAATCACAAGAAATACCAATCAAATTCGCAGTTGAACGTGAAATTATGCATTTAGTGCTTCCAGTATCTACCAAACCTACCACAGGCTTAAACTTAACATCTTCACTACCATAAGAAATACCAATTGGCAGATAAAATTCAGCTTTACAATCCGCCCTACGAGACGTTAGTTTCGAACCATCAACAAGAGTACCATTCTTTAAATCATTCGTTCTCCTAACAAATTCACCAAAATGTTCTTTTTCTAACAACTTCTCAATCATATTTTCTAGTTGTTCAACTCTTTTAGCATTTTCAACAGGACCGTTAATCTTCTTAACCTTATCACCAGACTTTGGACAATTATTTTTATAGTGGCCAGCCTCACCACATCCAAAACATTTACCATTACTACCTTTAATCTCAGTCTTAACATTATCCTTCTTATCTATGAACTTCTTTCTACCATGAAAATTATTACCACTTGAACTTTTCTTTCTAGCCCATGTCATTTCCAAATCACCAGCAAGTTCATACATATTATCATGTTTCCCATCATTACAACGATTCCATAAAACATTATGATCTCTCAAATAAGTTTGAAGAATCAATTTCTTAATATCCATACCAAGATCACTTGACAACTCATCAGGTAAAATAACATCAATTAGCTTTCCGAACTCAATTACTTGATCTTTAATACCTTCATTAACTTTAAACTCAAAGGTCTTCAACTTCATCATTGACAACTCTTTACTGATACCTTTACCACATCGCTTAACCAGAATAGTTTTAAGATCACTCCAATTAGTTACATCACTGCAATAAGAACTGATAATTTTCTTAATTGTATCATTGCCACGTAGATGAGCTAAATAGGTACATTTCCTCTCTTCCACGTCATCGATCATTGATGACATCTTCAGACCATCTAACCATTCACCGACATCTTTGGTATCTTCATACAGAGGATGACATAACCATGCATTCATCTTTGCAGTCTTCTTTACCACTACAACACTTGATGAAATTTCCTCCACAAAAGTATTAACACTTAACCCAGAGATATCCTTCTCTATAACAGTGTTTACTTCCTCTTCAGACAGATACCCTTCTTTGTCAGTATCTAAGTTTAACCCAGGTGGAACCTCCTCTACGTCAGAATCACGATTTATCCTAGAAATGATATCTTCCACTATCGATTCCAGGTTTGTTCCAGATGCACCTTATCGGCAGTATCGATGATGAATTTGACTTCTTCGTTCCCAAGTAAAACGAATTTTATCAAATCTTTAACGGCAACAGTAAGAGTAAATTTAATTTATTTGTCTCTTAATATCTATAATTAAAATAAATGAATATAATAAATATCAAAAGACAAAGATATAATAATGATAAAAATGTGAAATTTATAATTTAATATAGTATAAAATTTATACTAAATTTGCATTTTTACTATACCAAAATGTCAGAAATCGTTTTTGTGTGTATAATCAAATTCTATGATCTCTAAGGAAAGTTTATTTGGTATGCCTTCCGAAAATTTTGAATTAAACTTTAAGTATAGTTCAATATTTTCTTCAGGAATCAATTGTGCCAAAATAATAATTAACAATTTCCAAGAAAAATTTTATTATTTTATTTGTAAGTCTCTCTCTATTGCAGCTTATTTTTGAATACATTAATAGCTTTTTTTCCGATTTTAACAGCTTTATTTACAAAATTTCGTAAATGAATACCAAAAGATTTGGTTAAACGTATGGTGAAATAAATTTTTTTTATAAATAAAAAAGGTGTTTGATCTGTTTCTCTTATTACCTGAAAATTATATTATAATTTTTTGTATTTATTTATTTTTCTGTATAAACTAAATATTATCAAAATACATTAGAGGAAAAATTTTCACCAAAAAATTATTTTCGATTTTTAAATTTTTAATAATGAAAATATACAAGGAACGATAAGCGCAGCAGGTTGGTTTATTGAGAAACTAATTTTGAGGATGTTAAAGTAGCTTTTGCAGAATATTTATTAAAAACTTTGACGTAGATCAAATAGGAACAATAATGTTTTTTGGCATTAAAATTTTGAGTGTCCTTGAATTATATGGTATGAATAATTTACTAAGTAAAACAGTATGTGCATTAAGAATAATTGTTTTTCCACATACAGATAAGATAAAAGAACTATTGTTTGAGGTGAAAAAAAGAATGTCAACATTCTTGAAAAAATAGATAACGGATAATTTATGACAATAACTTTTGCTACATCAGAGTTAACTACCAAACTTTTCTTAATTTAGCAGAGTTTTTACAAAAAATGAATAAAATGCAAAATATCCTGATTATGATTAATTTTTCTTTATGAGTAATTGTAATAATGTATGTCACCAATTTAATTAAGTATGTACAAAAAATAAATATTTAATCTCGAAATATGTATTATAATTTTTATTCAAAAAGTAGATGTATACTGTGATCCTTAGGGGTAATTTAAATGACTAAAAAAATTTGTTTATAAGAACTAACACTTTGTAGTGATTAAAAATAATACTTTTTTTGTATGAAAAAAAATTCTTTTAATTGCCTAACTATGTTCAATTCAATGTTTATAAAAAAAATTGTTTGATGATTAAATTCATTATATTTTTAATTGCTTTTTTAATATTTTTATTATTTCTCCGTTGTAAATTTAACTTATTAAAAATAAAGTTTGCACTGTGATTTCTTGCAGTTTATCAGGTTTTCGGCATAAACTAAAAATAGCATGAGATTGTTGAAAAACAAAAGTGTAAATAACAAAAACTACGTAATGTGAATATTATTATTATTGTAAATATTCATTATATAAGTTTTAAAAATGAATAGAATGGATATTAAATTTTTTTTAGTTAACGGCAAATTTATTTTAAAAACGAAATAAGCATAATATTCATTCGTCATTATTTTATTGTACTATCTTCACAACAACATTAATTTTTAGTTGAAATATATCGTAATAAAATAGTTATTTTATTATCATCACGTTTTAATTCTAGTGGCGAATATGTTTTTTCATAAAAATTATTTAATTTATAATTAATTTAATTTATTATTAAACATAAATTTTAAATATATAAACATTTCCAAATAATAAATATACTTTTGAGTTAAAGTGCATGGATTAACAGAGTTCTGATGTCCATAATGAAGCATTTGCTAAAAATAAGATGATGCTTTCTTCAAAATTATTAGAATAACAAAAATCAAAATAATTTTTTTTGTTTATAGGACTAAAATTTTTTAGCTGTTAATTAAGCAAAAGTTTATATGATTAAAATAATCACTTCAAACTATAGATTACGTTCTTTTTGTAAATATCGTTTGATAAATGATTAATAACGTTATTTTCAGTAAAAATAATTTCTATAAGTTCATGAGAAAATTTTTCTAACTGTATATATGCAATATTTAAAATAATTATTTATTCATATATAAAACTAAAAAAATATATAATAAAGTATAGAAATAGGTAACTTAGCCAAGAGTAGTTGGTTTAAACGTAAGTTACCTTACAAATCCATGCATATATATAGCAATATCTTAGATCAAGATTCTAAAAATGGTTTATGTGACTGTGGTTGTCGACATTATTCAACTTATATATAAGATACCATCAATGCTTTTAATGATTCTATCAATATATGTTATAATAAAAGAAATCAAAAATAAAAATGTCCATTTTAACAAACAATTTTATACAATAATTGTTTGTAAATTAACTAATGAAATTGCTTATACTATGACTGTTTATTTTTTGTTTAGATTTCCTAAATGGGGATTTTATAATAATTTTATGGAAAACAATGATTGGACGGCATCAATATTCCATGTTTTAGCAACGCAACAAACAACTTTCATGTTTTTCATAACACTTTTAATTAGTATAAATAGATGTATAGCTGTTAAGTATCCTTTATCATATAAACTTTATTTTTCAAAGTCAAAAATAGTTTTTATTATATTACTATTTTCTATAGTATTATCAACAATTATTGGACTTGGAAATATTTTTTTTAATCCAACATACAAAAAATCTGATTTATTTGGTTACTTTATCCCTATTTTTAAGTCTAAGAATATAATTTATTATCAAATCTTTTACACAATTTTTTTATTTGGACTCATTTCCATTGCAACATGTACTTTTAACGTAATGGCTATTTTATCGTTAAAGAAACACAATATAATTGGTAATAAATACAAAAAAGAATTATGTTATGTTATATACTCAATTTTTATTTTTGTAACTTTATTATTTGTTGAAGCTTTCTTTGTTTGCAACATGATTGCTAGAAAGTATGAAATTAAATCATTTAGTCATATAGTTTATTTTCTCCATTTAGTGGCATTTGATTTATCATCTTTTGGAGATTTCTATTTCCTTATTTATATATGGTAAGTGCAGATTTTTAACAATAATGTCTTAGTAAAATTGAATTTTTAGTAGTGAATTAAGAAACGCTTTAAAAACTATTTTTGGATGTTCTAGAAAATCCAATAACAAATTTAATACCAAAATCTCTTATCTAAGGTAATTTGTTTTTTTTAATTCTAAAAGGCATAATTCAATTACAAATAATGGTTTAAATTCTAATTTTTTTTTGAATTTGGATAATTTTTACAAGACCAGAAATGATGGTTATTTTGTTCAAAAAGTCTTATTCTTATAATGTGCGAAAGTTAGTTTCAAGTACAGTATTTAACAATAGTCACATTCTTTTTGTCTTTAGGACAAATTCCTTTGGCATGCCTTCTGAAAATTTTAAATTGGCCTTCAAGTATAGTTCAATATTTTTTCCAAGAATCAGGCATTCAATAGTAACAAAGCATTAATTGACAATTCCCAAATTTTTTTTATTACTTCACTTGTAAATCCCTCTCCATTGAGGCTTATTTTTGAATACTTTAATGGCTTTTTTCCGATCCTAATAACTTTACTTACAAAACTTCTTAAAAATACATAAAAATCCATGTTTATATAAATGATGAAGTAAATTTATTCTAATAATAAAAAATCACTCATTCTGTTTTTATTATCCGAAAATTATATTTAAAATTTTGTATTTATTTATTATTTATTTTCTGTATAAATTTAGTATTATCAACAATATATTAGAGGAGAACATTTCGTCAGAAAATTGTTTTCCATTTCTAAACTTTCAATAATAAAAATATACGAGCAGTGAGGAGCGCAGCGGGTCGATTAGATGTAAAACTGATTTAGAGGATTGCGAAGCAAAATTTGCAGATTATTGATCAATAAATATTTAATATAGATCTAATAGAAGTAGTTATATTTTTTGACATAGAAAAAAATTGAGTAAGCTTGAATTATATTGTATGGCTCATTTGATAGATAAAAAAGTAGGTGCATTAAGGCTTATTATTTTTCTACATATGGATAAGATAAAGGGACTAATGTTTGAAATTAAGAAGAAGAATGATAATTTTCTTGAAGGTTATTCTACGACAATAACTTTTTCTACACAAGAAATAATTACGAAAACATTTTGTGAATTTAAAAAAGCATTTACAGAAGATGGATGGTATGAAATATATCCTTATTATGATCAATTTTTCTTGATAAGTAATTATATTGATGTATGTATTTAATTTTATGATGTATTTACTGTAAAATAAAATACATAATCTCAAGAAATGTATTACGTTTTTTTTGTTACGAAGGTAGATACTTATTGTGATTCTTAAAAATAATTTAAAACTTTGACAAAATAAATTTGTTTATAAAAATTAACACCTTTAATAACTGACTAAAAGTAATATTTATTTTATTATGTGAAAAAACTTCTTTTCATCGTTTTGATATGTTAATACAATGTTTTTTAAAAAAATGTTTAAAGATGAAATTTAATATATCCTTAATTGATGTTTTAAATATTTCTATTACTTTCCGTTATAAATTCAACATATAAAAAATAAAGCTTGAACTATGATTTTCTGCTGCATATTAAGCTTTCGGGGTGAACAAAAATTAGTATGAGATTGTTGAAAAACAAAAGTGTAAATAACACAAAGTACGTGATATGAATATCATTATTATTATAAATATTCATAATATAAATTTTAAAAAAGAATAGAAAGGATATTAAATTTTTTCCAATTATTATCAATTAAAGGAAATTAGGAGAAATATCTTTTTTTTAATTAACGGCAAAATTATTTTAAAAACGAAACAAGCATAATATTCTATCATTAATAATTTATTGTACTATATAAACAACAATATTATCATTAGTCGAAATATATCGTAATAAAAGAATTATCTTGTATTGTCACTTTTTTATTCTAATGTTGTACAATTTTATTTATAGAAATTATTTTAATTTGTAACTAATTTAATTTATTATGAAACATAAATTACAAATATATTACCATTCCCAAATAATAAATATAGTTTTAAGTTTAAGTACATATATTAACAGAATTATGTTGTTCCTAGTAAAGCATTTGCTTAAAAAATGATAATCTCTTCAAATATTTTATTTCTTCAAAAATCAAAATAATTTTTTTGTAGGACTAGAAATTCTTAGCTTTTTATTAAACGGAAGTTTATATGGTTAAAATAATCATTCTAAACTACAAATTATGTCTCTTTGTAAATATCGTTTGATGAATGATTAATGACATTACTTTTAGTACCCATAATTTTCACAGATTCACGAGAAACTTATTTTCACGAAATATACTAGAATTATCTTCTAAGGATGGTTGATGTGATTTTGGTTGCCGACATCATTCAAATTATATATAAGATACCGTCAACGCTTTTAATGATACTGTCAGTATTTGTTATAATAAAGGAAATCAAAAAAAGAATGTTCATTTTAACAAACAATTTTATATAATAATTGTCTGTAAATTAACAAATGAAATTATTTTTATTATAACTCTTTTTATATTTGTTAAATTGCCTAAGTGGGGATTTGTTATTAATTTTTGGGAAAAAAATAATTGGACGGCAACAACTCTCTATGTTTTAGCAACACAACAAACAACTTTTATGTTTCTTATAACACTTTTTATTACTATAAATAGATATATAGCTGTTAAATATCCTTTATTATATAAACTTTATTTTTCAAAGTCAAAAATAGTTATTATATTACTATCTTCTATCCTATTTTCAACAATTATTGGACTTGGGACCATTCTATTCAATCCAAGATACATAAAATCAGATCTATATGGTTACTTAGCCCCATCTCTGACATCTAAAAATGAAATTTATTATCAAATCTTTTGTCAAGTCTTTTTATCTGGAATCATTTATATTGCAACATGTATCTTCAACGTAATGACCATTTTAACATTGAAGAACCACAATCAACTTGGTAACAAATACAAAAAAGAACTGTATTATACCATATACTCAACTTTTATTTTTTTAACTTTATCCACTGTTGAGGCTTACTATATTTGTAAGTCTATTACCCTAAAATATGAAATTAAATCATTTGATCATATAATTTATTTTCTCTATATTGTAGCATTTGATTTAACATCTGTTGGTGATTTCTATTTTCTTATTTATTCATGGTAAGTGGAGATTACTAACGTTTATGTTAAATTTAATTTTTAGCAGGGAATTAAGAAAAGCATTGAAAACCTTTTTTGGATGTTCTAAAAAGTTTAAGAACAAGGTTAATATCAAAATTCCTTATCGAAGGTAATTTGTTTGTTAATTCAATAAAGTTCATTTACAAACGATGGTTAAAATTCTAAATTATTTTAGGATTTGGATAAATTTTTTAAGTCTAAAGATGATACTTATTCGGTTTTTAGAATTTTATTCTCATAATGCGAAAGATTCATTTCAAGTACAGTATTCACCTATAATCACATTCTTTAATCAATAGGGCAAGTCCTTTTGATATGCCTTTCCAAAATTTTGAATGAACTTTCAAGTAGTATTTAATATTTATTTTCAAAAATCAGTCGAACAAAATGTTTCAGAGCATCAATGGATAATTTTTATTTTTTTGTGAATCTTTCTCAATTGAAGTTTATTTTGAATACATTAATAGCTTTTTTCAAATTCTAATAAATTTATTTATAAAACTTTATGAAATTACTTTAAAAGTTTTCGTATATTTCTCATTAATATATTTTAATTGGAAAGAATGAATGTTATTTTTTCTTAACATATCCTCTTCATTTAATAATTGACAACAAAGTTTATACATTTATTCTTCATTTAAATCTATATATGTACCATAACCTCTATGTGTATATTTTTATTCTATTTATCTATTAAAACCTTTAAAACACATATAAAAGCAAAGTATATTACTATATTTTTTTTTATTTAATTAATTTTTTTAATTTTATTTGATTAACTTTTTTGCTCAAACATTGTATTAAGCCTTATTATTCTTGATAGTTCGAATGTTTATATATATTGCATTAAATATGTGATATATAGATTAAAATCATAAAGATTTTTTCATTTGATAGAATCTGTTAGTAATGGCGTAGGCCTAAATTATTATCATTAATTTATATTGAATTTTAATGTTTTATTTTACGGCTTATTGGGATATTATTTTATTGTTACGTTTGCAGTTGAGATAATTCACGAAGAGTAATTTGTTATTAATTATATATTGTAATGTTTTCATATAATTAAAACTTTTTAGTTTAAGATTCTATCGGTGAAAACGATTAAAAATTTTATTTTGTAAAAGCAATATTTTTTGTTTTTTTGTATAAAGTTTTATCTGAACATGATGCCGCAAAGGATTATAGAAATTTCACTATGAAGTAAAGACTTCTTTATATTTCTTAACTATATTAATTCTGTATTTTTCATAAAAAAAATACTTGAAAAATAAAATTTTTATATATCCATAGTCTAATTTTCTATATCTTAATTAATTTTCCGTTATAAATCTAACATATTAAAACCAAAATTTAAACTGTGACTTCCTGCAGTGTATCCAATTTTCGGGATGAACTAAAAATAGCTTGAAATTGTTGAAAAACAAATTTGTAAATAACATAGAGTACGTTTTATAAATTCTATTATAATTATAGATATTCATAATAAAAATTTTAAAAAAGGATGGAAAAGGCATTAAATTTTTCAATTATCATCAATTAAAGCAAATTAGAAAAAATCTATTTTTTATTAATTAAAAGCAAATTTATTTTAAAAGACGAAGTAAACATAATACTCTAACTTTATCACTTTATTGTGCTAACTTTATAACAATATTATCTTAAGTTGTTATATATCGTAATAAAAATATTAATTCCTATCATCAATTTTTTATTCTAAGGATGAACATACTTTTTTATGGAAATATTATTAATAGTTTTACAGATTCTGAGAAAAAATTTTCTAACCGTATATATTAGACTTGTCTTCAAAAATGATAGACATATTTTTGGTTATTGACATTATTCAACTTATATATAAGGTACCATCAATGCTTTTAATGATGTTATCAATATGTACTATAATAAAAGAAATTAAAAATAAAAATATTAATTTTAACACACAATTTTATATTATAATTGTTTGTAAATTAACTAATGAAATTGTTTATATTATGACTATTTTTATATTCATAAAATTACCTAAATGGGGATTTTGTAATGATTTTTTAGAAAACAATGGTTGGATGGCAACAATACATTTTACTTTATTAGCACAAGAAACAACTTTTATGTTTCTTATAACACTTTTAATTAGTATAAATAGATATATTGCTGTTAAATATCCTTTATCATATAAATTTTACTTTTCAAAATCAAGAACACTGCTGACATTACTATCTTTTATCATATTATCTGTAATAATTGGACTTGGAAATATTCTCTTCAATGCAAAATATGTAAGAGTTGATTTATTTGACTACATTGTCCCATCGTTTAAATCCAAAAATGAAATTTATTATCAACTCTTTTATAGAATCTTTTTACTTGGGATCATTTCCGTTGCAACATGTACCTTTAATGTAATGGCCATTCTAACACTGAAGAAACACAATCAAAATGTAAATAAATACAAAAAGGAATTATTTTATATCATATATTCAGTTTTTATTTTTATAACATTAATTTTTGTTGAAACGTATTTTGTCTGTAGATTAATTAGTTTAAAATATGAAATTAAACTTCTTAGTAATATAACTAATTTCTTCCATGTTGTGGCTTTTGATTTAACATCTGTTGGAGACTTTTATTTCCTTCTTTATTCATGGTAAGTGCAGAATATTAACGTGTATTTCTAAGTAAAACTAAATTTTTAGTGATGAACTAAGAAATGAATTAAAAACTATTTTTGGATGTTCTAAAAAATTCAATAACAAAGTTATTATTAAAATTCCTTATCGAAGATAATTTGCTTTTTAATTTTAAAAAGCAATGTTCAATTATAAAAGACAGTTAAAATTCTAAATTATTTTTGAATTTGGATAGATTTTTTCAGAACATGAAATAATGTTTATCTTGTTCTTAGAATCTTATTCTTATAATGTGAAAAAGTTATCTTTAAGTAAAGTATTTTTCTATAGTCACATTCTTTGGTTTCTAATGCAAGTTCTATTTTAGTATGTCTTCCGAAAAATTTTAGTTGACATTTAGTTAATGTTTAATGTTTTTTCAGAAATCAGTGTATAATATGTTTCAAAGCATTAATCAACAATTCTTAAGGAAATTTTACTTTTTTATTTGTGCTATTTATAAGAAAAAAGTTTTATCCTTGCCATTTCTTTTTTTGAACTTAATGGATTTTTGTGATTAAATAGATCAGTAGATGTACTTTTTCTCAACTTAGTGTGAAAAAAGATCTTGAAAGTTTTAGTCTATCATTTGCCAAGTTATTCTTTTTTTAAAATCTCATTTTTGAACACTTTTTAATTATTATGTATTTTTAACATAAAATTTTTAAAAATTAGCAAAATAAAGTAATTTATGGTTCATTTAAAAAATCCAACGCTAAAATAAGAAGGAACTTAATATTATCAAAAACATTTAATAATTAGCCTAAATTGTCGACAAAAAAGTGGTTCAATTTTTTATTTAAATTATTTGTAATTTTTTTAATATGGATTCTTTTTGTATTATACATATGTAGTGGTACATTTCTAATTTGTATCTTCAATTAGTCGTATTTCGTCATGCTAAAAAATATTATCAATCATTCATATAGTGTATAATTTGAAATCTAAACAAATGGTCTTTACTTAGAAATATGTTTATGTATTTAATTCTATTACATAATCGAGTTGTTTATTTTTAAAAAGTTTTATGTTATTTTTTTCCTTTAATTTATGATAAACAATAAAAAATATTCCTCAACATATTTCATGTTATTTGCATAGTAAATGTACCTTCGTAAGTTTATATGATACAAGAAGTTGTTCTTAATAAAATGATAGTAACTGGGAAAATTTTATATAAGAGTTTTTTTAATAATGTTAATTTTTATAATTTGTTATTTTTTAATGCTCTTGTGACTTAAAACAAAAATTGCTAAATATATTGCTTTATTCATAAACACAAAAGATTTGATATAAAATATATTTAGCAACTACTTCAGTCTTCATTACAAAATACTATTATATTATATTTACGAAGGATAGAACATTATTTACATAAAACAAATATCTGTTTTTTTATAGTTTTATTTTATTAATAAAAAATTACAGATATATAGAAAAAAATCACAGACACTATACAGGGTGGGCCAAAAGTCATGTCACAGTTGGATGGAACACATTATTAATGTTATAACTTTTTTTGTAGTTGACATATTTAAATGATATTATACGCATTTTGTAGAGGATAATTTATAGAATAATATATCACAAGATCGTTTTCATGAATGATCTTATCGAAAAGTTGTATTAAATTAAATAAAAATGTTTAAATTTTTGTTTGAAAGGTATATCTTATAATATTTCAATTAGTTAAAAAATGAATGTTAAATGTTAAAAAAGTTATTTAAAAACATATTTTTTCATAAAATGTCCCATTTTTACAATACTACTTGTTTCATATATTTTCTACTGTTACTATCTCAGTTAAAAAATATTCTTTCGAAGAAAGGTAAGAATAGTTCGTTATTATTATACCAACAAACGTTCAATTACTACAACCCAAAATTAATCAGATTCCACTACAATGTGAGCCAAGATACATCAAAACACGCAATGTTATATATTCTAAACAATTTCGAAAAATTAGATGGAATCATTTTAAAAATAGTAATAAATAATGCTTAAGAAAAAGCACATTCGTGCAAAGAATTGGGTAATGATCACCTAAAATATATCACTCTTCATACATAATTGTATGAAATATTGACTTATTACAAAATGTATTTACAAATTTTAGACTTTAAAATAAGTTTAAATTAAATAAAATTAAAAATAATTTCTTTTAAATGAAAAAAATTAAAGGAATTTTTCAACTTTTTTTTAAGTTCGTTCTTGAGAACGATCTTGAGATATATTATTCTCAAGCACATCCTCTACAAAATGCGTATAATGCCATAGAAATATGTCGCCTACAAAAAAGTTATAAAGTGTTTTTCTTCAACTGTGACATGACTTTTGGCCCACGCTGTATATAATACAGGGTGGCCAGCAAAGGCTTTTGTGTAAGATGTAATTCTTTACATATTACTTCAGAAAAATGAAAAACTTTTATATAACATTGGTAATTATAATGGTTAAAATTGTATTTTTTGAAGAACGTGGTATATTTTTTAATTGATCTTCAACGTTCTTGTTCTTCAAAAATGGCTATATACATTAAATTTCTTTTCCTTAGCGCTGACAAAAAACATTCTTATCTTTAAGAACCTTTGTTAATATCAAGCAATATTTTAAATTTAACAGAAATTTTTATAAGAGATTTAATTTTTGGCGTTTATAAAAAAAAGACTACCTTACATATTATTTCTCAATAATATATAAGCATAATAATTTACATAAAAATAATAATATATTTAAATTTTTAGTTCATTTTTTAGATTTTTTCAATTATATTTTCCTTAACGCAGTCGAAAAAATTCAGTCCAGTAACATCGTATACAGTAGATGCAACAGTATACCACATGAGTTGATCAAAAATTAGATTTTTGTATGCAGCTTCAGCATATTGGCGCTTTTTTGAGCCGATCTTTAGAATACGGGCCCCCCTCATATATATCGTTAAATATGCCACTTTTTTGACGGTAAAGTTTATTTTTTTGTAGTAAATATGAATAAATAGCTATATTTAAAAGCATTTGGTTGTATTTGCAGCAAATTTTTTTTGCAGCATTTGTGTTTTTGAGTATTTTTTTTACTCAAATTTAGAAGTTGGTGTCACTTTTCAATTTTTAACCTTTTTTTGCCCGTATATGCAATTTTTTTAGCTAATTTTTTTTAACAGTAAGGTATTATTTTGTTATGTTTTTTAAACTGTTTTGCAAACTTTTTTTTAAAATGATATTTTAAATTTTTTCCCAAAACATTTTATTATCTTAATAAAAATAATAAAATTTATTAGTAATCATTCAAATTTCATCCGCCATAATTTTATGATTTTTTTAAGATAGTACATTATTTCATTCATGTTTTGATAAAGCTTAAGCATTGGCATTCACTAAGAGGCACTGGTATCATTAACCACTCCATATAGGAGATAAAATGTTTTTATATTATATAAAATTTTACTTTTACAATATTTAAGACTTTAAACACTAGAGAATAAGGTGTCACTAATTCTCTAAAAAATATTCCTTTACTGACAACTTTCTTATTTTACATGATTTTTAGTTGTTATAAGTAAAAAAAATTTTGATTTTTTGAAGTTTAAAAAAATTCTCTCAAATTTACAAAAATGATAAAAAAAAAAGTTTATTAATCTACCTAAAAATATCGCACAAATAAAAAAAATTGATTAGAACTAATAAAAATTAATGTGTCCTTATTATAAAAATACTCTATTTTTACTATGTATTTTTTATGATTTTTCGATCAAAAAATTCAATTTTTATTGTTAAAAGAAAATTTTTTAATTTCAAAATTATGATTAAAAACTTTTTTTAATTATTCATAATTATTCATAAATATGCATAAAATGTTGTTTTACTACCTTTATTATTCGAAAAACCAGGAGGCTCGTATTCTAAAGATACTCCATGATACCAGAAGCATTAGAGGAAAAAATAATTGAATGTAAAGAAAATGGATTGTATCCATTTTTTGTTAATGCCACAGCTGGAACAACAGTTTATGGAGCATTTGATCCATTAAATGAAATAACAAATATATGTAAAAAGTACAACATTTGGTTTCATGTCGATGCTGCCTGGGGTGGAGATTTGTTATTATCTCCAGAATTTAGATGGAAATTACAAGGCGTTGAAAAAGCAAACTCTGTTTCCTGGAATCCTCACAAATTAATGGGATCTTTACTTCAATGTTCATCGTTTTTTGTTAGACAAAATGTTTGTTATTAAAAACCAATCAAATGTCAGCAAGCTATATATATCAACAAGATAAACCATATGATGTAAATTACGATACAGGAGATCGTTCTTTTCAATGTGGTAGAAGAAATGATATATTAAAATTATGGTTAATGTGGAGATCTAAAGGAATGGAGGGATATCGTATACAAATTAATAGACTAATGGATTTAGCAAAATACTTCACAGAGAAGATAAAGAAAATAGAAGGGTATGAAATGGTCATTGATAATCCAGAGTTTTTAAATATATGCTTTTGGTATGTACCCAAAAGTCTTCGTAATTTACCTAAAGAGGAAAAAATGGAAAAACTAGGAATTATTGTACCGAAAATTAAAGGAAAAATGACGGAAAGAGGGACTACAATGGTTGGATATCAACCAGATGATGATATACCCAATTTCTTCCGTCTTATTATTAATAATCCAGCAACAACTAAAGAAGATTTGGACTTTTTAATTCAAGAAATCATTGACATCGCTACTGATATGTGATAATAGATCTTTAATTGGAAAATTATTTACTTAACAATTTTTAAGAAACCACTTTGAAATTTATTTGCTATTCAATCTAACAATTTCAAAGCTTATTAATGATCTTTCTTTGTACAACGCAAATTTTATATCATGAAACATAATATGATGGCAATATAAACCGATATAACATTTATTGCACAAAAAATAATATTTTAATTTTACTGTGACTGAATAGTGAACATTAATTGTAAATATTAACTTTTTATTAATCTTACCGATCTACTTTATATTTTACACATGATTCTCTTTTTTGTTTATTCAAGTTTGTTTTTGCTTATAGTTTTGTAGAAGTAATTTTGTGATTTTCAATTCATATTTTAATAGTAAAATAGTAATTAAATGAAAAATTGATGATAATAATGACGTAGGAATATTAATAATAATATTTTCTTTTCAGTATATGTTAATGTATATTTACATGCTGAACAAGATTGAGATTTTTGTTTTACAAAAACAAATCGACATATTAAATATGAAATAATGAGTGCCAAATAAGGTTATCTTTGGCTATAATAGAGTTGTCGGTTTACATAAGATAATTTAGTTTTTAACTCAGGTTTACCTGATATTATTCCACCCAGTAATAATTAAATTTTAAAATATTATTTAGTCATATCTTAAGTTGAAAAAAGTATTCGATTTTAAGTGTATCGTCGAACTGTATGTATGAAAATTATGAGAAAAGCTTCAAATGTTAGTCAAATAGCAAAATAGAATAAAAAATAAATTTCCTTTGGAATGTATTACGGTAGTATAAATGAAGAAATGAGAAGAGAGACATTAATTTATTTTTGGATAAGTTACACATCACTTTCTATAAAAATACACCGATTGTTGAAACGAATGAACACTATATTAATATTAGTCTTTATTAGTGTATTAAAATTTAATATTTACAATATATTACAATATATACAAATCTAAATGTACATTATTAACCATAAAAATGTATGTGGTAATTTAAAAAATTTAACAAGAAAAAAAAGGTAACTGATGTACTTTAAGAAATTATTCTACGTACTCGTAAGTTTCCTTATCGATTTCATTACGTCTTAAATATTCTTTTTCAATTAAAGTATCTATACATTTTTTTAATTTTCAATACTTCAGGATTGAAAAGATGTTTTAGTTGACTGATAACTTCAACCACCAATACTTGGTGTTCCAATTTTTTGCGTGCTTTCATTATTTGAACTATAACCGACTAAAAAATAGACTTTATTAAACTGTCGTTAACATAAAAAAAACCTACTTCAAAGAGACACTTTCTATCACATTCAACATCGGAATAAACATTAATAGATTCTCTAAAACTTTCTATTCTATCAGTACTATTAGTTAAATCAAAAGTATATTTCGTGCTTGAAAATTCTTTATTTAATACAAAGACGATACTCCCATTTGCATTGTTATTATTATCATAACCACACGAAATACAAAGTAATTCATTCTAGACAAATGGTTGTATAAATCCTTTAATGTCACAATCCTTACAACCAAGAGCTTCCTCAATTTCTTTTAAAGTTATTTCATTTATGTAATTGTATAGCATTAATACAACCATTTGTGACTGTGGAGCATTTAAAAACGTAACTTTCTTTAAAACAATTAGATTGTACATTTTCAATTGAAAAATCAGCTATAAGACTCAACTTCCTATCTTTAAATTGAGTAGTATAATATTTTTCAAATTCCTTGCACAAGAAATTTAACTTTGGAGGTAAACTAAAAGACACGCCTCGTTTGTACGACCAAACGAAAGTTGTAAGAATATTTGCCAAGAATTTACATGATTTATCACCATTATTTTCAAGATGTTTGCAGAAGTTCCTTGTAATATCCTTACTAGCGACCACATCGCCATTCATATTTATAAGTTTAGTAGAAAAACCAAATCCACAATGATGTTTTAAATGGTTGATAAACCCAATCTTATATTCCTCACCGACAGATTTATTATTAATGAGACACTTGGCATAATAACGCGCATAGAAATTATAGAATACATATTTTTCATTAATAAATTCAAATATTGGCATTAAATCAGCAATTAGCGTTTTAATGTCACTATCAGAAACTTTAGAATTCTTAGTCAAAATAGAATCACGATATTTAGCTAAAAATCCAGCGCTTTTTGCTTTGTTTCCAGACTTTATAACAACAGAGTTTTCTTTAACGACTTCACTAAAACCTTCTTCAAGCGCTCCAATAAAATACATATCATTGCTGAGATAATAATCAATAACAGAGTTGAATTTGTTGTAAATCCCTATTAATTTCCAGACGTATATTTGTCGATTTCGTGCAACTTCTTAATAGCAATTATTAATAAATTTCATACCATATGTCACGATATTATTACGAAAAACAGCGCCTAACTTATCTTTGACAGCAGAAATGTCATTACACAAGTTATAAATATGTATTAAATCGTCATAATCTCCATTTACAATCACTTTATCAATGCCTTCCCTCAAAATATCAATGTGTTCTCCAATTAAAACTTTATTGAAAGTCACATTAAGGGGATAAATTGTGTGTGGAACCATGTATCGAATACAACGATCTTGTTCTTCTTTCAGTTTTTTCTTAACCATAGCAAGATATTCCGAAATAGAATGTTTATGGAGATACTCGATAGACAATTCTTTGTAGAATGTATCTGTTTCTTGAAGAAATTTCCCCTCAAATAATTTAATATAAAGGCCCAAATTTCCCTGAATTTTTCCTTTTAAAGAGCTGACAATTTCATCACTACTGAATTCTGTCTTAAGTTGCACTCGTAGTTCATCAAAATCCGACATCCCAAAAACTATGTAAAACTGTATAGTCGGAGAAATTAGTCCTGAATAGTCTGTTGTTTCATGTTGCCGTTCTCTTTTGATTAAATCAAGAATAAGAGATCCGATGGAATGACTATGGGGCACAACGATATGTTTTTTAAACTTATTAATAAGCATGGACTTAACATACTTGACTTCAGTATCATCTCTGTCCATTCTTTTACTAACATAAAATCTATTAAGACAATAAAACACCCCTTAGCAACGGAAGCAGAGACCAAGAAATTACTACATATTTTTAGATACGATTCCACTAAATCAACACCACTAAGATTATCCAATTCTTGATGAATATTCTATAAGTGCCTTCTAATAAAATTTTTCAGTAAACGATATATCTCCCTTCCAACAATCTCTTCTTCAGAAGGGGAATTCCCCATTCTTCGACTAGCTATCAATGATTTTGCACGCCTTAGTTTTTCATTTCTTAACTCTGTTCTTTTAAAAAAACAAGAATATATAAAACTGAAATAATAAAAAAAAGGAAAAATTAAATAATAAAAATATCTACTACACAATAAAAAACTTACTTGTGAAACTCCATTGACTTTTTAGGAGGATAATTTGTTAAGTTAAAGGTTGGTTTACAAATAACTCATGAAGTCTATCCTCAATACCTTTTTTTTCTTCAGCGGTCAGGTACGCCATTTTTTACCTAATATTTGTTCTTTATCGCTTGATTATAAAATAAAAATTTCCCTGCTCTAGAAAAATGCTTAATACAATGTAAAATAGACAAATTAATCACCGTAACATGTATTATGAAAATAATTATAATATCGTAAATGAAAGATAAATGGATGTATAAAAAAATTATAGGGAAGAACTCTTTTTACGACAAATTGTTGTGGATATAGAGAGAAAATTTAAGTAACAAAACGCCTCTAAATCAAAAAGTAATTCATTTATAAATTGTCTTAACATCAGTCTCTTCTTAAATAGTTTTTCTATTTCATCAAAAATAACCTATCCGTGAGTTAATTATGACTATGTAGATGTTTTATCAACAATGTTCTATTTTTTTGTCTTTATACGTATAATTACAACATAAAGCAGCTAGCAAAATCTCGATTTAAATTTGACCTTTACAACTGATAAGCAAATCATCTTTTTAATAAAAAGAGAAAAATGTCTTTCCAGGCGTTATCTAAAGAGAATTCTTTTTCTGTTGGGAAATTGTTTTAGAAGTTTTGATGAATGTGTTTTTGATTTGGGTACAATATATCACTTTTAAAAGTTACTTTGTTGAGATGATTGAAAGTTTCTTTCTTATAATTACAAATTTAAATTCAAATGAACTTTTAACTTGCCTATTATACCAGATTAAGACCGAAGATTTCTATATTTTTACAGGTGCTTATGTTTACTGTTTACTATAATTTACTGTGATTTTACTCATCAAAATCAACAAAGGATTTTATTTTAAATAGCGAGATATTTAGTCCAAAATGTCTAAGAAAAAGCAGAATTATTATTCTATATAAACATTTATACATTTATGCTACAGGGGTTATCGACAATTACCAGAGTCTACAAGAAAAAAATAGGATAATTTTATTAGTTTTTAATTTTAGAAATTTCTTAAAATATGGAAACAAGTAATAATAATGAAAAAAAATTTTGCTTGATCACAGTGTTCAAATTAATGCTGGAAATTTTTGAGAAGCATTAATTAACATAACTTGTTAAATTACAGTTGCTTTATAATGTAATTATAAAATCAAAGAAATCAAACTGTACTCTTTAGTATGAACAATATTAAATACTTAAAAGTACTTATTTTAAGTGTTATGATTAAGAAATCATGGTTAAATTCTCTGTAGGCGATATAGAATGATGTAGCAAAAATTGGTCTCAAATCCTTTGGAATTTCCCATATTCCATTGAAAAAAAAACTGTTAGAACCTTTAATTTTTTAAATCTTTTATTTTATACTTAATAAATAGATTAATATTTTACTTTAAAATAATTAGACTAAAATCGTATAAAGAAACTTCAAAAATTTAAATTTGTATCGAAATTCCGTAGTTTAAAAGAACCTAAGTAAAAAATTTAATAGCCCGTATCTGTTTAGTAAATCACAATTCCACACATTCCACTATACAAAAAGTATAAATTTTTCTTACATTTTATAAATCCGCTAACTTATTGGACGTCCATTCCAATAAACAAGTTGCTAGTTACTAAAGTCTGTTCCTACAACTATTAAAATGTCTTTTTCGGCAAAAAGAATTATGATTACATACATTACTTCCAAACAGTTTACCACAAATAAGTAAAAATCATGAAATACGTATATACGGAAATATTTTGAAATGACCTCATAATATATTTTTTATCCAACTAAATAATACTACTTAATTGAGATATATTCTTTATATCTATAATTTTTAAATGATACCGTTTTACAATTCTGATAACTATAAATTTTATTGTTATTTTTTTGAATGTTTATTGCTTGTTTTTTTCTCATTTTACTATTGTTACTAGTTTCATATTGCGTTTTTGCATTTATTTTATTCTATATTTTTTAGAATGATTACCAATAATAATACATTGACTAGCACTGAAGTCAAGACAGAAACTCGAGACTTGATAATGCCAACAGAAAATGATAGATTAATTAAAAAGGGTAAAAGATCTTTTGAACTGGATAATGACTTTGATTTACATCAAAAAAGGACTAAGACCATGGATATGAATATTGTTAATGGCAATGAAGAAATGTCATTCTTTAGTGGACACAATCCAGTTTCTCCATTTTATGAGATTAATAAAAATACTTCGTATGAGGAAACATCAGATCAGGGATGTAATGATGAAGATTCAATTCAACATAGATTTAAAATAGATATTACAAATTTTTATGATAATATAAGTAATGATGAGGAGAACGGTAAGTTAATATTTTTTTACTCTATATATTTGTTCCTTTCAGTTGGGGTTTTAGTTAATTCATATGATACCATAGAATGTGAAAATGGGTGGAATGTTCTGATCGATAATTATATGGGTCCATATAGTGTAGTAATAGAAGAAGCAAATAATAATAACCCTACAAGTAGTATTGACATTTTACAGATTCTCAAAAAAGATGAAGTTGAACAGTACACATTCCTTCAGCGTTTTGAAAAGGAAGGACATCAACCGCAATCAATATATTATACTGGAACTAAAGAAGATTTAATCGATATTTTTTGTTGTAAATTTAAAGAAAAGACTGGACAAGTGTATTCCGAATACAGAAAGAAGTTTGGCTGTCAAGTGTTTAATGAAATTGAAAAAGATAATAATATTTTAATATCTCAACCTAATGTTACTATTAGGGAAATTTTGAAAATGATCTTTGATATTAAAAATATAACACAATGTTTAGAGGAAATGTCTTTTAATTTAGAAATGGTGCCCCTTTGTGATTTATCAAAGATTCCAATTAAAAATGCTTCTCAATGCCTAGATAGAATTATACTAGCTGCAAGGGAAGAAGATGTACCGGTATTAATGGAAGAAATTGACAAGTATTACAGATATATTCCTCATACATTTGACAAAATAACATATAGATTTCTCCAGACAATAGAAGACTTGGAAAAAGAAAGTGAACTCCTTGATAAAATTACACAGATACAAGAGATTATGGAAATTACAAAAAAACATGAAATAAGTAGGAGGAATGATAATAATGATATATTTGATATTTTTTATAAGGAAATGAAATGGGAACTTAATGTTGTTCCTTCAAAAAGTGAAATAAGAAATACAATAGAATACCTCATTCAAAGTACAGAAGGATTTGAAAATGAAATGTATAAGTGTGTTATAAAGAATATCTTTGAGATAAGGAGAAAGACAGAAATTGATGAATCAGTTGATGATAACATATCTCCTAATACACAAATTCTTTGGTATGGGTCAAGAGTTAAAACTTGGTATAACATTCTTTCTCAAGGTTGTCGTGTTATTCCTAAAGATATTTGTGCTACTGTAGAGATGTTTCAAAATATTGTATATATTGCAGATGTTTCTGAAGACTCCGCCATCACCAGTTGTTATTCATCCCCAGGAAAAAGTGGATTTTTTGGATTGGTTGAAGCTGTAGTTCAATGTCCGTTTATTAATCTTCACTCAAACATTAGAATTTTTGATAACCCTGAAAACTCTGGAAATTATTTTGGAGATGAATTTTATCAGACGAAAGAATTAGATTTTGGTGGTGATAAATACACCATCTGTAAACCGAATCAAGTTAGACTTCGTTATATTGTTGAATTAATGTTTATTTGACAAAATTTCTGTGAAGTCACAAATATTTAGTGTATCTATATTAAAACTGTATTTTAATAATTTTTTGTCATATTCTTACAATATATAAATTTTAAATAACAATATATTTTTTTAGCATAAAAAATTCCGGTTAATTTCCTATTTCTTTGTAAAATTTTGAATATCATAAACCAAAAATTATTACCTCAATAACTGATTGAAGTTATATATATGGAAATTTAGGGAAGAATTTTTTTATTCAAAATTTACAATTATATTATTTCCATAAAAACCAACCAAAATTTAGTATTATATTTTTGTTTCTTAATGTACATATTCAAATATGAAAAAATCAAATAGTGCCAATAAAAACAATACAAAAAACGAAACAAAATATATTAAGATTTGTAATGGAAAAGAAACTAAAGTGAAACCGGATGCATCACAATATAAAATTAGTGAGAAAAATAATAGCAAAAAAAAGAAAAAGGCACACAAAAGTAAACAGAAATCCTTAATTTCTGTATTAACCCAGACAGTTGTTTCGCCACCTGAATTAGAAGAGAAAAAAAATTCTTTAGATAAAGATAAGGATAAAGAATTGCTAAAGGAGACTGATAACCAAAAAAATCTAGAAGAATCTCCTACTGTAGTTGGGCTTCCAGATAATTTACCTAAACACGACGTTAATATAAGCGATGAAATAAATAGAAAAGAATGTCCATGGGTCCCAATAAAATATACATCACTTAAATCTGTCATGGTACCAACAAAGGACAGTGGAAGTAATAAAGAAGTTAACAAAGATCAGCCATTAGTGGCAAAATCTTTTTTACATACATCAGAATTGTCATCTAAAATTTTCAAACAACTCCAAAAAGAAGTATGGTTTCATGGAATATTGTTAAAAGATGACATAAAAGAACTTCTCTCAACAAACGGAAGTTTTTTGGTTCGTATTGACATGGTCAATGTAAAAGATTTTAAGATAATGTTATCATGTAAATGGGAAACCAAAAGAATTCATTTCGTTTTAGAAGTTAAAGAAAAAGAAGTAACATTATTTGAGAATAAAAGTCATTCAATTTCGGCGTTAATAAAGAAATTGTTAACCAATAAATTACCATTGCATCCTGAACTAAAAGTTATTCTTCAGAATCCTGTTCCTCGTCAATCATGGGAGATAGATAAAAATGATATAATTATAACTAAAAAAATAGGCCAGGGGACATTTGGAGAAATTTGGAAAGGAAGTTTGAAACAAGGTGAAGGTAAATCTGATATTAGTATTGCTATAAAAATTCCAAAAACGAAAAATATTGATAAATACATTGCCGTTGTAACAGAAGCATTAAGTGAAGTTAGACTAATGCGTGTCTTTAATCATGAAAATGTTGTTAAATTTTATGGAGCATCTTTTGTATCAGAACCATTTTTAATTATCATGGAACTATCTAATTTCGGATGTTTGCGGAAATATGTGAGAAGAAAAAAGAAAATTGATAATAAAGATCTCTTAAATTTCGCTATTGATGCTTCAATGGGATTGGTATATATTCATTCAAAGTTTGGGATACATCGAGACATTGCGGCTAGAAATTGTCTTGTATTTGCGAAGAAAAAAGTAAAAATATCAGATTTTGGGCAAGCTGTTATTTTAAAGGAAGGTGAAAAAGAATTTAAACTGGATAGTAAAGATTCGTTACTTCCATTGCGTTGGTTATCTCCTGAAACACTAAAGTATTCTATTTTCACTTTTAAAACAGATGTATATAGCTTTGGAATACTTCTTTGGGAACTTTTTAATAATTGCAAAGAACCTTTTGAAAATATGAAAATGTCGGATATAATTGTAGGAGTTCGAAGAGGACTAAAACCAAAATCATCTCCGACAGTTCCTCCAGAAATAATTGATGTCATTGAGCACAAATGTTTAATCTCAGATCCAGCTAAACGCCCAACAATGCTAGAAATAGAGAAAATATTGAAAGGTATAAAGGAAAAGTGGTAAAGGTACCAAAGCAACACAAATTTCGTAATAATATTGTAACATTTAAAATATTTAACTATATAAATTTAATTTCTTTTTTTATTGTAATATCTGCAATTAAGTTCAGACAATAAACATTAATAGACATTTTTTAAATCAGATAACCGTATCTTTGAAGAAAATTCGCTATTTATAAATATTCATTAAACTAAAAATTATTTTCCTGTTGCTTTGAATGTTTACTGTTGAATTTTCAAGTCTTTAGTTGAAATTAGAAAATTATAAATATTTCTTTTTGTTGATAAAATTTTTTTCATTTATAAATGAAAAGGCTAATTTATTTTACAGTGTATTTATTTAAAAATAGTCTAATAAGTGATAAAAAGATAGTTCGTTTAATAGATACAATGAAAAATTTCCAATATTCTACTTTATAAATAAATCATTTAGATATCACCTTAACAAAATGTTTTAGAATAAAATATAAATATATTAACATAAATGAGACTTTCATGTCTAGTGATAATTTTGATAGATAACAGAAAATTTTTGATATCAACAAAAAAAACTAAATTGAATTAGGTTAGAAAAGAAATTCTATAAATCACCAGTAAGAATTCATGACTGTGGAAAATTTAAAATTAACAAAAAAAAAATTGGACATTTGTGGTAAAATGGAAGAAAATGTTAAATGAAACATTCAACATGATTGTTATGATGCCGAAACTAGTAAAATATTAGAATTTATCGGTTACTCTTCTAAAGGAAACATACATTCAGAAAAATTTTTAATATTTCGATATAACATCAAGAAAATTGTATAAAAACGAAAGATTCTTTGTTTTTGATATTAAATCTAATAATAAAACTAATAGTAAATTAATTTCATGTAGTACATAATGGTAAAACATTTTTTACCAGAAATAAATATATCTAAAATTGTTAGAAAGATTTATATTTTATAATTATACTACAATGAAAATAGCAAAAGAGAACTTTCCAATTATCCAAAAGACAAATTATAACCAAGTATGAATACAAAACAATAAATATTGGTAGGCGATGTTTATAATATTAATATCTAAAATGTTATTTGAATGTCGAAAACATATTTCACGAAATTGACAAAAGTGAGAAGAAAGTTAAAGAACTCGATAAAAAAAATCAATTGAGCGGATGGAGACAACTGTAACACTCAAGATCAATATTCGGATTTATCATCAATAACAACTTTAAAGAGAATTAATTTTTCAGAATGTGGGAGGTGGAAAATTTTTAAGCGAGAGTTTTATTTTCAACTTATACAATACTAAATGATATAAACATTTCTACAAAAACGAAGAACACCTCACATGTCTTTCCATGATATACATGAACAGTACAGGTCAGGATGAAGGCACAGTTTGTAATCACAGTATTATTGAGTTCTTTCTTGAGATAACCGAAACTACAGGTGATTTCACAAGTATAATTATAGATGTTTTTGGAAATTTCTAAATTACCAGAAGTTTATACTCCTTCAATACTTCTGAAAACGATGCTATTATTAATGCCCGAAAAATCAGTCATACCTGCTTCACGAATTGAATTAATGTTTCTGTTGTTATTATCAAAGATCATTGTCATCAGGAAGAGTGAGCACTGTATGTATTCACAACTTATTTTTATCTCATTATTTCTTTTTCTACCATTTAACCATCTATAATTGTTTGATGTTTTTAATACTTTACCCTTTGAAATGTACTTTAGACTTATTTTTATTTCTTTTTCGTAATACATTGGATAGTTAATCGAAAATTGACTAACTTCTTATAGGCTGAAAAAAAAGTCTCGTAGATTTCAAAATCTTTTTGCTATAGTCGTATAAAAAGAATGGAACAAAGAATATATTTTTTTAACACGCCACTTACAACACTATAAAATAGTCATTTCTCGTAATGATGTTTCAGTATGCAATGAATATCATTAAATTACGAATACTTTTCCACTCTATCCATTTACATTTGTTCTTTTCATTTTCATTGGAAATACCGTGAGAAATTTTTTGATTTTATTTGTACTCGTTTTTTCGATACGTTCTTTCGATACAAAAATGTTTAAATATTTTTTTCAGGGTTGTTTTAAATATAGTTTTTGTTCTATTATGGATTCTATTTCTGACGAGAAAGACACCGAAGAACAAAATAGTACATTTGTACTTCCGAATGATGTTTTTTCTCATATTTTACAAAGACTTCCTCAAGTGCATATTCACAATGCGACGGTTGAGTCAAGAAGCTTCTACAATATTATTCACGAGAACTACCACTTATTAGACAGGAGAAAGTTACATGGATTTTCGATAACACATGGAAAAAATGAAAGATATCCATTTCTCCTCCAAATGACTTTCAAAAGTGTAAGTGGCGAGGACTCACGTGTCAATATACATGATCACGAGGTAATAGTTTTGATGACCATTAGTATTTTGTTCAACTTTTTTTTTTCAGGAAGTCATAAATATTGAAAGTGTTGGACAGTTGACTGCTTTCTTAAGAATGTTTGATATGAAGAATCTCGACCACTTGTATGTACTCGGCGCCGATAATTTCGATATTTTCAGCGTATTGGAGGAGCTTTTTGAGATAGGGTCAAACATCAGAGACTTGCATATTTCCAAGCTTGAAGAAAAGAATTTTGCAAGTTTCAGAATATTCATTGATAAATTTTCATCAATCAAGTGGTTTGCTATCTACGATATATGTGCTTCCTCAGAAGGAACAGAGTATGTCAACTCGCTCTTATCATTATCGTCCTTCAACACTGTTGAATCTTTTACCATCCGTGAGTCCCCTGGAACGAAGATTTTATCAGCTGATATGGTTATTAACATATTTAGAAAGAATCCAAATATGATGTCTCTTGGTATTGGATCATGGAACATTGAATTTTTAAAGAATCTCTTCAAGACATTTTTTACGATGGACCAAACACATAAAAAAGAGGATGAATGTAATTACTGTGAAATCAATCTTGATTTATTTTATGAGGGAGAATTCAAAAGTCTTCATGATATTTTAAGAAGTGATCTCAGCGACCTTGAGAATGTAGAAGAAGTCGCTATGCCTTATTCAGGAAGTGCCTTATTTGAATCTGTTATGGATTGTAAATATTGCCTCAGAAATAAGCATAAAATCAAGAGATATATTATGATGTAGAAGATTGAACTTGGTCACCGATTATGAAATTATTAGTAAGATTCTTACTCATACTAAGGAACACTTGTTTAAATATATATTCCTTTTTTAATTATTTATTGTGTTTTTTTTGGACCACGGCTTAGTAATAAATATTATTTTACATAAAGAAGTAGGTAATTGAGGAATGAAAAATGTATGCCAACCGTTTTCGGTTGTTTTCGACTATTACACAATAAAAAATTCCTATATCAACGAAAAAGTTTTTAGTAATTATTTTGACAAGTAATATGTTAGTTGGTCTCAGCTGAATTTATTGCTGATTCATCTGATGATATCTACATTAATCGTCATTATTTTTTTATTTGATAAATAAATGATTTGTTATATTTTAAATATTTTACTCTAAAGGACTGTTAAATTTCCTCAAATGCATACGTCAACTGAAACACCTTCTTGTAGGAGATCAAAATTCTAGGATCTCACAAACGATATGCTAATATATATCTCCGCAAAGTCAAGGTTAAAGGAAATTTTTAATTTCAAGAAGATATGTAGAAAATTTTACAAACTTATGGATGACAATATATTCATATAAATAAAATATTGGCTTTTGAAATATCTATCACTAGATTACAACTGAACGATGATAAAGTTTCTTTTAATTTTTATGCCTGTTATGTTAGCCATAACAAAGGTAATAGATCTTCAAAAGGAAAGTACTTTAAGGTAGGTTTTTTTTGTTTTTAATCTTGAAAATATATTCTTAAAGAGACATAAAAGGTGAAAAAAGTTTTATAAACTTCTAAATATCTTTATTACCAGAAGTTTTTACAGATTTGGTGCCACAAAATGTCGCAATATCAACATTGTTAATGTTATAAACAAATATTACCAACAGAATGAAGTATAAAAATACTTTAGATAGACAAGCGTAGAGAAAATGACATTAAAATATTTCAAATACCAATGAATCAACTAAGAAATGTTAGAAGTTTTTCAAATTTCGCTACCAACAGAAGTATGTAAGGCTAAATCATAATTAACATCACTATAATCTACCAACCTTACCAAATGCCAAAATACAAACTTTCTGAACCATTGAATTATTGTGGAGTTATTTGAGAGATACAACAAATACAGAACTATTAGAAATTAGAAGTATTTCTACAGGATTTGATGATAATAAAATATGTAAAAATTTGAACTTATTATCGGTAAAAACTCTAAAAGGAGTGTTTTTTGAAAGTATAGGAGTAGAAGATTTCTTAAGTAGAATTTCTATTTTATACAACACTAAATGATATGAATATTTCTACAAAAAAAATAAAGCTCTCCTCACACATCTTTCAATAGCATTCTTGAACGATAGAAATGACGAGGAGAACATAGTTTGCAACCACAGTAGTATTGAGTTGCTTCTTAAGACAACAAAAATTGTAAATGATTTCAGGATAATTATTAGAGCTGTTTTTATGAACTTTAAAACTACCAGAAGTATATATTCTTTTGGATTCTTTAAGACTAATATTTTGTCTGATGCCCAGAAAGTCTGATATGCCTGTCTTGTGAATTGAATTAATGTTTTTTTTTGTTATTGTCAAAGATCCAGATTACTATCATCAAAAGGTATGAGGATTGTATAAATAAATAATTTATTTTTATTTCTTAATTTTTTTTTATCATTTGCTATCCATAATTGTTTAATGCTTTTCAATGCTGTACACTTTGAAATATATTTAAACATATCTTTATTTCTTTTTTGTAATATATTTTATATAAAATAGAAGACTGATTACATCTTAATATAATGGTAAGTGTGTCCCTAAGATATCAAACTTTACTTCGGTATAAGCCAAAAAAAGAATAAAATAATGAATCCTTTCGTTTTACACGCCACTGTCATCACTATAATCATCTTCCTTGTAATTATGTTTCACCAAGCAATAAACCTTATTGAATTGCAAATACTTTCCAATTTTATACACTCGAAATTGTTCTTTCTATTGTCATTAGGATCGTCCGCGCTCTGTTTTGAATTTGGTTTGTAGTTACCTTCCCCATACCTTCTTTCTATGGGAGTATGGACACTAGCCTTATTTAAGAAAAGGCTAGTGTAAATGCTCCCGAAATAAAAGATTTTCGTTATGAAGTAGTAAAGGAAATGATCAACTATATCTATAAAGACAATACATCAAACCTTGAATAAATGACTATTGAAATATTAGCAATAGCAGATAAGTATAATTTTAAAGGTTTAAAAGCAATGCCCGAACAATCGCTATGCGATACCTTGAACATTGGTACCACCTTCGAATATTTTAAAATTTCTGAAGTGTATGCGGCTAAGAGATTAAAAAGTAATTGCTTGGAATTTCTTTGTAACAATACCCCAGATATATTGAATACAGAGAATTGGAATGCTTTTGTTCGTGAGTGCCAAGAATTGGTAGCAGATTTATGTAGAAATTTATTGCAACAATACAGAAGTTTCAACTATTAATGATTCTCCCAGTAAAAAGAAAATTATGATTTATAAATATTTATAGTAAAAGTACATTTACTGTATAACATAATAATTTTTGTCTATCTAAGATGTAATAATAATTTTTGTTATATACCGTTTAATTTTTTTTTGTTGTTGATTGGCTCTTAACGCTTATTTTAACTCAGATAGCAACTGAACTTTAAGTAGTCACATGTAATTGTTTCTCGGTGCTGTAACTTGCAATTATTGGAACTTTAGGGCATTATCAAGATATGGAAACATCCACTAATGCTTTGTTTTTTTCTTTTCTTGAAACTTATAGATCAATAGTATCTAAGCTGACTGTTGTAAATGCATAATAAAAGTATTAGCAAAATTAAACAATTATTTTTTGTTAGAAATAGTGATTCTAGTTACCAGATATCCGTTTGCTGAATTTAAGACTTCCACAAACATTACATCAATTAAATTATATGATTCTTCAACATTACAATAAGATAATTCTCTTACCAGTTATTGTAATTTTGATTGACAATTATTTTTTTAAAGAGAAATTAACCCTTTACTGATGATTTTTTGAATACGATACTATAAAATATATTTAAATTGGAATTTACTACTAAATGTAAACATATAAATAATATTTTTTATCAAAATATAGTTAGAAAAAATATATTTTATTATTTAATTCTATGTTAAAAATAAGTTATTTTCTGGCACCTGCTAACGTGTTATCATATGCCGGTGGAGGTGTATATACAGAATGATAAATTGATGGTGGTGCTGATCCATTAACGTTTGACTCATGGAAATAAGGTTGTGCCACTGGTTGCGAAGGCGCAGCGCAACCGAGGCAGAAAATGTAAAAACAGTAAATGAGAGATGTCAATAATCTAAAGATAATTTTTTTAATTTTTAATAATTTAATGCACTTACCCAATAAAGAAAACAAAATTAATAAAACCATTTATCTCATTATATTTGTTTTTCTTATTAATTTCTGATTCTTTTTGTTTTACACTATCTAAATCATCTTGTGGAGTGATATTAAGAGCAAGCATGTTTTTAGAAATAAATTTTAGTTTTTCATTACTGGATAATTTATCGAACATTGCTTGAGTAATCTTATAGAAATCCGTTATTTCGTCTTGGTTATACATTTCTCCCATTTTTCTCTTTATTCTTAAATTTTCTATGTTTTTTCTTCCTTTACGTATAATGTGTGGTTTCCAATACTCTTCTGAAGATATATTTTTGTTATGTTGATATTTTTCGGTTGTTACATTGTCATCATCTGGTCGAAATGAATCTACCATAGGATATTGGTAAGATGCTATGAAGAGAAGTAATATTTTCCAATTCATCTATCAGAATATTATAATTACAAAAGAGTCTTTCAGTGACATGTAAAGTATATTATTAAATAACCAATAGACATTTCTTAATTTGATTTTTAAATGATATTTATATTCATTTTTTATTATCAATCTAGTAAATTTGTATCACTTACCATTGAGAAATCATAAATTTATTTGATTATAAGTATAATGAAGAATAAATTTAAATACCTGTATTTAAATTATCAATTAATAAAATTTCCAAATATTGGAACTTTATTTGTAAGATTCTGTTACTTGGTATGTTTTAACTTTCTAATTTAATAACTCTCCTAAGATTTTTTTAAGCACATGGAAGATTTTTATTGACTTGAACACTAAAAATGTATTTTCCAACTTGATTTGCTAAATTTAGATAACTTTTTAATCTTTCATATCTTTTAACATAATTTTGCAAACATTAATCTTTCACTCCAAAAATAAAATTCTATAGTAAACTATACTTTTTGATACTTCGCCTTTTTTCGTTACATATCCTTTATCTCCTTTATTTTTTCTGGCGATCAAATTCGTAAATATTGTTTGGTAACTTCGTTTGACTTTTCAACCGAATAGAAATGTATGTGAAATTTTTAAATAAAAAGTTCATTGTCAGGTAAAAAGTACAGCAAGACTGTAGTAATTTCAAATAATCTAATTTTGCGACATCTCTCAAAACATTTTATTTTAAACTAAGATTTGGAAAGACGTTTTCTAATTTCAATACATAGTAATAATAATTCTTTAAGATATCATCATTATTTATCCTCTGATTTTCCTAATATTTAGTTTTCTGTGCGATTTTAAGTAGGCGGTGAAATAATATATCCAGTAAGTTTTTTCTAAATTTTATAACAAATGATAAAATTTAGATAACTATGGAGAAATCTGTACCTAAAGTAGATTTACTGTTGAACTGTTTACATGATGGTTACAATGGTAAAACAGAAAGTGAAGAAATTAAATACAGTCTCTTGGTTAAATCGTTTCTTAGTGATTATTATTTAAATGGACTGCACGAAAAGGAACTTATAGACTTTGGTATTAAATTTATGGAGGTTCTAACAACTATCCAGAAGACGTTCGATTTTGGCAATTTACTTTTGATTATGTATGAAGAAGTAATAAACAAACGTGAGAGCATTAATAAATATGCATACCAAATGGCTATTATGGTCTTTAAGAAAGCTTGTGTTTTGAATTACGGTTTTAAACTTCCTTCTTGGACAGAAAAAAGTAGAGGAGAGAAAATGAGGATATACAGAAATTTATATTCAAAATTTAAGAATGTAGAAATAAAGTTTTCTCAGTTGAACATGGAAAATATTAACGATGAATATAAAAATTTGTTCGAAAGGGACTCTGAAGGAAGAGCATATATTGAAGAAGTTCTAGGAACTAAGAAATCTGAGACATTCGTTTCACAGGAAAAAAGTCCGTCACATACAAGTAATGCTAAAACAGATATTTGTGGTATTATTGGAATTAAAGATGAATGTACTTCATTTTTTAATGAATACAATAGAAGCAGTCATTCTGAAATTGAATTAAAATACGACAGCAGCAGTGATGAGTCTACTGAATATGTTATTGATGAAATTGTAGATATAGAACCTTTTTGTAGAAATGGGAATTCACCTTCAGCTTTCTTTGATACTTGTCAGTTTGATAATGATTTACCTTTCGAGGAATGTATTTCAACAATTATAGAACAAGATGCCAGTTTTGATGAAATCGCTAATCCGATTTCAAACGAAGGGAGTGATGTTGCTACAGATCATATCAAAGATATTCGAAAGTGTTTAAAGATTTTGACTGAAAACTCTAAAGTCAATGGTCCTGAATCGTGTCAAAATCATCAACTAGATGAAAATGATAATCAGAATGATGTGGATAATTGTTCACAAAATTCCGATGGTAGTGATATGTCCATATCTCTCACTTATCCATATAAAAACGATGATATAAACAATTATTCACACAGTCCCAGCGATAGTGATATGATTTTGTGTTCAAATTCTCCACATTATGAAAAAGATTGTAATGGCATTTAGGTTAGAAAACATTATAAAAATTAAATTGAAGGGGTGTGGATGCTATCAAATAAATGAATGAAATGATTTTTTTTAAAAAAAAATCGATGAGAAATCTAAAAATGTGTTCTAATAAGTAGTTCCCGTAACTTTTATTTCATTGGTGAATGATTTTTTAAAGTATAATTTTATTAATGGTTGTATATATTTTGTACATAGTAGGAACATCTTTCCATATTCTTTTTAAAATACTGAAAGTGTTTCCTACTTTTTTTTTTAAATATTTTGTATTTGTAATTATCACTAGCCAGTTATTTAGTATTAATAAATCACTTTTATAGATTTTTTATTTATTTACCATGGTTGATCGAAATGGGAAAACAAAGGTCCCAGGTGTTTGTGCTGATTTTTTACCCCCACTTGATGATAAGATGTATTATTCTATTCTGGAAAAATCAAAACACATAAAAGAAGTATTGAATTTAAATGATGAAATAATAATTAATATACTTGATGGAGAAAAAAGAGAAAAAGTCCCATGTAATATTAGGAATGAAAAGACAAGTTCCAGGCAACCTGTAATTGCTAAATGTTCTGTTTGTGGATTAGTTGTTCAACATCCAAGTAGGATAAAAGAACATTCTCGAACACATACGAAAGTAAAACCATTTGAATGTGATATATGCAATGAAAAATTTAGTAGAAAGTGTTCTCTAAATCTCCATATAAAAAGAAAGCACAGCCAAGTTAAGGATTTTCACTGTACCTGGGAATGTGGGAAATCTTTTCCATCAGTTGCATTATTAAATGAACATGTGCGTTATTATCATGGTGGAATGCGAAGATACAAGTGTACTGTATTAAATTGTGGTAGTTTATTTGTTAGGAGACAACAATTTCTAAGACATTTAAAGAATGTCCACAATGTAGTTAATGTGACCTAGAGAAACAAGTTTTTACCACATCAGATTTATGCTTTAAATCATATAATTTTAGGTTAAATTATATTTTGTATATAAAATTTTTAATAAAAGTTTCTTTACTTTAAAATTTCTAGAATTTTAAATTTATAATCATCATGTAATCTATTTGAATTTAGAAGAAGTTAATATAATAAGTATCTTAAAAAGTTTTTTTAAATATTTTTATATGATTAATTAGCATAAAACTTTGCAAGAATATTATTATCATTCTGTTTCAATGGAGATATTCATTTATTTGTGGATTCATTTTCATATCTGTAATGAAGACAAGGACACTGAAAGTTTCAGCAACACATGAGGTTGCTATTAAGTGTAAAGTTATCAAAAACTCGATGTTATTTTAGTACAAAATTACCAATTTTATGTTTCTAATGCCACTTTAATTAATATTAGCTTCATCATGTTTTTCGATACTTTGTCTTTTTTACTGCATTCACACAAATAGGAGTTTGTCTCAATATAAGACCATATGAGGAACTTTACTTAGTTTCAAACCCTATATCTTCCTACAATTCCTATTTAAGTATGCTGCAAATTTCCATGAAGACCCATTTTATTATATAAAACATTGTCAACTTTTAACAAAGAGAATATGAATTAGCAATCGGTGAATTGACGTGGCCTTTTATATAAATAACAAAACTTTCATTGCTACATCTTTTATGATATTTTCCATTTTTATTAAGCTTTCCTGTAAATTTTGATTTGTTATAATTTCTTAGTTGTCAGATTATTTTAATTTTTTCCAATTTTTTCAAAGTATCTTCCTATTTCAGCATGGTCAAATTTTATCGTAGTCTTTTTATAGTGATATACGTTAATTTTAGACGTAAGATTTTAATGAATGGCTTTTAAAATAAAATCCGATATTGTTGACACTCCGTTGGCAGGAAAAATTAATATAAACAGTAAAAATTTTCTACTAATTTTTGGGTGAATATCAAATTATCAGTAATTTTACACTAGTCAAATGTAAAAAATGATAAAGAAAAAATATTGAAATTTAAGATTTTATAGTTTAAAGAAGCTATGTAATTAGACATAAAGAGGGTGGAAGATTCATTGAAACAATTAAACATTATATGATTGGATTCTGTTTCATTCATCTCGAAAGTTTACAAGGTTGCCACAATTTGATTGACTCCTCAGAATGCATTAAAATCACAAATTTAGAAAGATCCCTTAATTGAAAATTTACATTTATAAAAAATTAAATACAACACCTAAAATCTACGTATTTTAATAAATACTTCCAATTTAATTTGAATACAACCGATATTTCCATATTGAATAAAATTAGAATTATTTTACACCCAAATTTTGTTAGAAAACAAGATTATATAAATAGGCAAAAAACATTTAGTTACATCGCTTGAATATTATTTAAATATCTCACATCAACGGCGTACGATGGGAAAAGCAAAGAGTAAACCTACTGGGGTTGTTAGAAATTCTGGTGGAAAAGCTAAAGCAAAAAATTCAACTACAAATTTAACGCTAGCCGAGGGAAAGATGAAAAACGAAGGCATTTCCTTATTAACGGGTGGAGGAGGTCAGAGTCCGCCTGCACAATCAATTGGAAGTGGGATTATTAGGACGACCTCAGTGACACCAACAAATTTAACTGCAAATGGGACTTCACCGACAAATCCAGCATCATCAACGAAATTAACGCCACATATTGCATCAGCAGTGTCTTCAACATCTCCAAATCCAAATAGCCCAATTGCAAGTGAACCAAATAATACTACACCAAAATCAACAAGTACTACTACTACTACTACTACTACATCAAGATCAACAACTACTACTACTACGTCAAGATCAACAACTACTAAAGGATTGGTAACAACAACAAAAAGTAGTACAAAAGCTCCAAGTATCAACAATTTCCCGGAAACAGCAACTCATCCTTATCAAATCTTGCCCGAAGCGGAGTCAAAGCAAAATGCAGAAAACAATTCATTGAAGCTTGTTGGTATAGGTCTTGGTGTTGGTGTTCTAATAGCAGTAATCATTAGTTTAGTACTAATTGTGATTTATGCTAAAAAGAAGGTAGAACAAAAAAAACTTAGAAAAGAGGAGACAAAAATAAATGAAGCAGCTAGGCGTAGACTTGATTCTGCTCTAAATATTAATGCTGAACAAACTTTGAAATATAAGTCAGAGAAAGACGAAAAAACAAGAAAATCTTCGAGATCGTCAAATAAAAAAACAAAACCTGACGGAAAAAAGAAAAAGAAATAAATTAAAATAAAACTTTATTAATAGTCGATAGATAAATATCTCTTAATATTTCAATACGTATTTGATTTAATGGTTTATATAAAGATGTTAAATAATTTTGTAAAATACTTAGATAAAATAAATGCGTTTGCTACTTTAAATTGTTTAATGATAATTTTTTCGTAGATAAGGGAATATATATTTTCCCAAAATAGTCCTGTAAAGAAAACATGGCAGTTTGGTTTATAAATACATCTTTGTTTGTATTTTTAAAATTTGCTTATTAAGACTCTATTTCTAATGAAACGCCCAAGTAATGAACCTTCGGAAAAGACACCAACACGTCGTTCTAAAAGAGTCAAAGTAGCACAAAATAATTTTGTAGATTCGGATGTTGAAGAAGAATTATCATATACTAACAGTCCAGCTAGTAAAGAAACATCAGAACCTATAGAAGAGAAAAATGTTACGGCCAAAAAAGGTAGGAAATCTCGTAATTTAAGGGATGATTCTCAGGATAGTGGGACTTCAGGGAAAAATGTAAATTTAGACAATAGTTCAAGTAATGAAGTTGCGCCAAAAAGAAAAAGTAATAGAGGAAGGAAAAGTAAGAAGTTTTTGGCGGAACAAGCTGCAGCAACAGCGGTAGCTTCTAAAAGAAAATCTTCTTCACCAACACCTGTTGGTGATACTCTCTCAGTAGCTGAAGATAATGTATTGGAAAATCATGATGATACATCCAATTTTGAAACTACTTCTAAGGAAGCAAATAAAGAAGATATAAAAACTGAAGTTATGACTAGTGAAAAAGAAGACTTTGAAGAAGATGATGATGAAAGTACAGACACAGAATCTTCAGATGCAGAATCAATTGATTTTTCAAAAATAGAAACAGTTGCAAAAGGACGACCAAGAAGAGCTAATGCTGGCAATAGAATGGAATTACTATTAACAAAAGAAGAAAAAGAGCTTATGGCAGAGGCACCACCTGAATATCAAGATTATTTTAATAAAAAAGATGACGCTAATATTACAGATGGTGAAAACGATTTGTTTAGTGAAAAGGATGTCGATGACTCTGGTGATGAGGTTGACACTGATTTTCTAGATAGTGATAAGAGTGATGATGAGCTTGATGGAGATGAAGCAGAGAAAAATATTTTAGCTATTGAAAGGAATGAAAGAAGGCGATTAAAAAGGAAGTATAAGTCAACAGCTTTGGATATTCCTATATCTGCATACACAGTTCCTCCAAATGTTTTATCACCAGAAGAACATGAAAAAGCTTTAGAGAAAAGTCTGAAGATTGCTGAAGAAAATATTGCTTCTCTCCAAAAGTACCAAGCAATGGAAATTGAGACAAAAAATAAGAGGTTTAATAAAAATAAGAAGAAAATGAGGCCAACGGACGTTGATATCATTATCAAAAAAGGTGGTGAAAGATTATTACATCTTGCTGTTGAACCTATTCATAATGTACCGAAAAAAGGAGAAAGGCTTATTTGTGCTATATCTGGAAAGCCGGCTAAGTATTTTGACCCATTAACTGAAATTCCATATTATTCCATAGAAGAATTCAAAATAATAAGGAAAATGTATGAAGAGTATTTAAATACCGTCGAAGGAGATTTCAAAAATCTGAAAGTGTCTAAAAAAGTAGATGCTCTATAAGAAAATAAACTAAAGGTTATTTTTGTTTTAATTTTAATATTTTACTTGAATAAAATTATATATAATATTTAATTTAAAATATTACTTTTATATTAAAAATTTATTCTCTCAAATGTCAAAGGGTGAGGATGAATAATTTAGAATATGTTACAATTTTAGTGATATTATGTAAATACATTAAAAACTACGCCACCCAATATATGTGCCATTGCTGGAAGTCCTACTACCGCCCTCTTAATGCCATATATTATATATATGACTATAGATGCTTATTGATTCCTTTTATACAATATTATCATTATTTATGAAATAAAATATTGAAAAAGTCTACTAACTACTTGATAATTTTTTTATATTATGGAAGGAATATTTGAGAAATTAGGACCTTTAATTGACCAAACTACTACCAGTAATATATTAGTTAAGGGTTATTATGAAAAAGCAAAAGGTAAAATTATTTTATTTTTAACATCACAAACATTTTTTATTTTTTAGACACCATAAAAAAATCCCATATTCCAGTAGAAACTAAAAGAGGAGACTTTTTAATATTTCTTTCTCAATGTTTGATTAATGGAAAGAATCGTCTCTCTCACGTAGCATTTGAAGGCCTTCAATACATCATTCAAGATCCCACCTACTCCTCAGATTACTCAACAAAAAAAGAGGAAGATACATTACCTTCACAATTGGTTAGAAATTTCCAAAAAATGCCAGAGTGGGATAAACAAATACAATGTCAAAGTTTAACACTAATAATGCAACTTTTTTCATCACCAAATATTAGAATAAGTAGCGGAAATATAGATGAGTGTATGCAATTGTGCATTAAAACATATCTAGAAACTGATGAAAGCAGTGTTAAATTAGCTGTACGTGGAGCTATAACGCAAATAATAAATTCTTTTTGTTTGAACAAATATGCTAAAACAATACCCGGGAATCAAGATGAAATTGCGATTTTCATGGAAATGACAGCATTAATGAAAAAATTTATTAATAGATTAAAGACAGAAGAGTTGGTTGTTGATGAGATAATATTATTATTAGATGCAATTTATTCTTTATTAAGTGTCCAACCAATTGGAGTTTGTAAACATAAACCTTTTTTAAATGCATTAGATGAAGATTTGGGTACCTTAATAAAGAGGATGTTTGAATGGTGTTCACCAAAACGTTCAAAACAAGGAATTCAACTACCTAGTATTTTAGGTTCCGAAAAAAGTTGTACTAAAGTTATTGTACCAGATATATTTTTTTCTAATGAAATGGTTTCAAGTCTATACCAAGTAGTAGAACATTTAATTAGAATTTATTCAAAAAATGAAAATTGTCAAGATATATTAAATACGATATTTAATCTAGTCTTCCTCCAACCACCAGTTTCCGTTAGAGGAGAAGCACTAAAATTGATTAAGAGATTATTTACAAATCAAACAATGCTCTTTTGTGTAGGAAGATTGTTACTACAAAAGTCATCTTTCTGGAATATTATTATGGATTGTCTATTAGAATGTAGTCAATGTAATATTCCTCAAATTTCAATAGAAGCTATTAGAGCTCTTGGAGTAATTTCTAATGGATTTTGTGAATTAAAGAATACATGTAATAATAAAGGAAGTATTGAATTCATTAAAGACAATTTTCCTTCTTATCAACCAAATGTAGATTTTTTTTATGTTAATGGGATAGATGAAAATAATTCTAATGGCGAAGTAGATAAAAAAATTAATACTAAAAAAGAGGTTTCCATAGATGAGAGCAATAGTAATGACAATATTTGTTTAAAAGAATTAGCTAAAATTTTTGTTGATTCTATTGAAGAGAAAATTGAAAATATATTAGAATGTGATAGTTTTGGAGAGATAGATGAAATTATTCAAAATTTGGCTGTTGATATTTATAGAAAGAGTCAAACATTAGAAAATATAAATTCACACTATGTTGTTGGGGATTTATTGTATTTAACAATATGGTCAACATTCATGTATGAATCCGTAAAAATTAACAAACATAATCTAGAGAAAGAAGTATTTTCGGCAATCATTTTCCATGCTAGTTCTTTATTATTCATGAATGAAAACTTCATCAATGAAGTTTTTTCTATCCTTCAAAATAAAAAATATTCAATATTCAAAGACAAAAAGTTAGTTAATAAAGAAGGGAAAACTAATTTAATATTTGAAATGGTTGAAGACATTACTGGCTTTGTTTTAGGTATTGGTAATTTTCCAATTCAAAAGGGAAATGATAATGA
The DNA here is from genome assembly GCA_005656395.1 of Strongyloides papillosus. NCBI lineage: Eukaryota > Metazoa > Nematoda > Chromadorea > Rhabditida > Strongyloididae > Strongyloides > Strongyloides papillosus. The sequence goes on along the minus strand of SRSI01000010.1, from coordinate 2,757,993 downwards.
AATTTTTATTAGAAATTTTAATAAAACTATTCACCACATGTTACATTATTTAATTTCATCAAGATGGGAAGTATTTAGTATTTTATTGGCTAAACAAAATATTAAAGGAGAAAAACGATTTTTAAAGGAAAGATGTTTAGCAGAAGTAAAGACTTTACAATTTCTTGCCAAAATGTCATTGTCTTTGAATTATTCGACAGGTGTTGAATTTGCTCTAGACCATCTTGTAGAATTAATTTGTCCCTTAGAGGAGATTAGAACACGAGATTTTAGTAAACCCAAATGTATGGATTTTAGAAAATTATGGCAAGATGGAATTGAAGATCTAGAAGGAATTTCCTTTGTAATTGAGTATGGACTTAATTTTGGGATTCTCGCTTCTTCAACATGGAAATATATAATCACAACACTAGAATATATTTATGAAATGTCTTTTGTTCTACCTCAAATACCTTTAAATACCTCTGAAAATTCTATTCCATCATCTCCAACACCAGTACCTACTGCAGAGAGTAGTTTTTCATCAAAAGATATTATTAAAATTATATATTATTTGAATCATATTGCCACGAAATTTATTGATACAGCATCATTAATGTTACCTTTACCTGATATAAGACGTTTTATCATTGCTATTGGAAATGCAATAGAAAATAAATGGAAATGGTGTGATGAAAAAATAGCTATAGAAAGCAGAAGTGATTTATTTGGTGTATTGAAAACTGTTATGTTCAAAAGTAAAGGAAAACCATTAATACATACAATGAGTGTTTGGAATTTAATTAAACTTCATCTCATTGATATGGCTGGCATTAAAAATAAAGATAAAGTAGTTACAAACTCTATTGAATGTATGAAAGATTGTACGATTATTCATTTGAGAAATGAAAAAGAAGGTTTTAATACAAATATGTTCTTCTTTGATGCATTTCAATTATTGGTTGTTAAGGATATTTTATCAATTCAGGGTAAAGAACAAATAATACAAATATTTAGTGATATTGTAACAAGATACAATTCTTCTTTAGGCACTGGTTGGAGACCACTTTTTTCAGCCCTTAAATCTATTAATAACGCTGTAGGATATGAAGAAAGTTCTGTCTCAACATACATATCGTTTTCTATTATGGATATATTTGCTAAATATATGGAAATAAAAGACATTTTCATTCAAATGAATACCATGTCAGAATTTATTGTCTGCCTAACACAACACATGCAGTCAAAGGCAATGATATTTGGAAATTGTGATGTCATCTCTGAAAAGGAGGAAGAAGATGAAACTCTGGGAGAGGCAGCTTTATGTTGTATTTCAAAAATACAGATTTTACTATTACGTCGTTTTAATGATAATGACTTCATTCCAATTGACCAATTATTAAAGAGAATAGATAAAAGAGTTATTGAATTGGAAAATGAAAACGAATTAAGTAAGAAAATTAATGAAAGAATACACAGTATAAAGAATATTCAATTATCACTGGAAGAAGATAAATATTTTGGCAAAATATTACAAAAATTATCTTCTTCAAACATAAATTTGTCCAAAGAGTACAATGTTGAAATAGTGGAATCATGTTGGAGTAAATTTTCAGATTCACAGAAATGCGTTATTGAATTAATCTTATCTTTATGTGAACAATTAGCTGCATTAATAATTACATGTAACCAGCAGATGCATAGCAAAATAAGACAAAATTTAGTTGATTTTTTGATGACCATTAGTAGTTCCAAGATAGGACCAAATTTAACTGGATATATACTTTGTAATAACCTTCTTCCTGTTATGAATAATTGGCTTAATACAGATAATTGGATTGAAAAAGAACAAGGAGGAGTAAGTTGTGGGTTAAAAAATTTTAGGCAAACAATGGGTTTGGTAACAAATCTGGCACAAGAGTACATTTCAGACAATTTAAACAATCTATGGACAGAAAAACTGCTCCTCGATTTATTGGAGTTATTTAATAACTCAATTTCACAATCATCTAATTTAGCAATTCCAAGAATTGCAATTTCCTGCTTGAGACATCTAACAGAATCATTATGTAGAGTTTTTACACCAAATTGCTGGTTAATTTTATCATATTCACTATATAAAACATTTTTAATTACATTACAACCATTGAGAGAACTATGTGAGGTTTTTTATCCAAAATTTAATGAAATGGAGAGTGTCGAATTAATTTTAAGAGAAAATATTGAAACACCAGAAACAATAGAATTATTTTTACTGGCTAAAGAAATGTTTTTTATTGAGGATGAAAATTCCCATACTCAGAATGTTGGTGTTATGGCTAATGGTATCATTAAAATAAAAGAAAATATTGATGATAATGGAAGTAATTCTAAAAATATTTTAATTAAAGAATTTTTTAGTAATCTTGTAAACTACAGATTACTTCTGAAATTTATTGACGAAGTCCTTTTAACACCATGCTTTAGGGATAAAAACTTTGAAATTTGTTTAGCGTCAAAAAAAATCTTTTTGATAATGTTATTGTGTTCCGGTTATGTTACCTCAGAAGCAGATAAGAGACCTGCCTTGAAAAATATTATTAAAAAGATTGTCAATGAAGAAAGAGAGGCTAATTTCTATAAATTAACTGGTGCAACATGGTCGGTGTTACTTAATTCTTTTTACAGTCTTTCTGTTAATGATAAAGATAACAATATCAGAGAAAATCTCCAAGATGCTACAAGCGATAGTTGGATTACTCTTCTACTTCTAATATTTAATTCTTTAAAAGACAATATAGTTGTCCTAGAAAATGAATCTATTAGTAGTAGAATTTCTGCAGCAATACGAGAAAGGTGTGAATTGTCAACTGAATTCACACTTGTTCAACTAGACAACAATGAATGCTCTGGTAGCGATGACATAAAAATTTACAAAATAATAAAAACTGAGAAAAGTATCGAAGAATTTAATGCTCAAAAAAAGCGTATATCTGTCAATGCGATACCAAAAAGAATGAACCCCTTCTCCAGTGCAAGTACTCAAAATTCAACGATATCAAAAAATGATACGGAGGATTTTGATAGTAAACAGTATATGTCTTATATTGCTGATACAGATTTAAATATTTTGACCATATCTTCAACATTGTCGAAATTGGTACTACGTTTTGTTAATGAAGATAAAGAAAATTTCGAAAAAATGTTGCCTTTTTTCAACAATGTAATTCCTAATTTAAACAGAATTTCAACGTCAATGGAAGTCCGAGAAGCTGTAACCTTATACCTGGAAAGACTTATAAGCCACTATAATCTTTAATAAATTCACAGGAAGATTGTAAATAAAATTCTTATGCTATAAAAATGAACTTATTTTTGCGTTAAATTATCGTCTCGGGAAAGCACTATTAAATAAATGGCGGTAAATCTAGACAATAGATATAAGTACATACGCCGATCAGACGACATCATAAAATATATTTAAAGGTTGATATGTAACGTTAATCGTTTCATTTAGTTTGATATCATATTGCATTTTCTAGGTTTTAAAAATTATGAGCACTTAATTTCCATGTCATTTTGTTTTAGGTTTAAAACATCCCTTTGATTAAACAGAAATCAAAGTTATAACCCTAAGGATTCTAACAATCTTGTCATTTTGTTTCAACATATTTTCTCGCTGAATTTTTGTTTGTAACGTTAGCTTTGGTTATTTTGATGTTTTACGTCAGGGATTTGAGCATTTAATCAAATCTAACGTAATTCTCAATTGACTTTCAGAATTAAATTTTATACTTATTAAATTTAGCGAGTATTTGTCAACTGGGAAAGTTGTGGGTATTAATTTAATTCGCAATGTATATGAGAAAGTATGTTGTGAGATTTTCATCATGAAAAACTGTGCTGAAATGGCGGCAAAAAGTAGAATGAGAATGCTAAAATCTTGGATTTCTTTTCACTTTTTAAATTTGGTTTCATAACTTTTCAATCGTAGTACTAATGTTCCCACGATTTCAATTATAAGTGGTGTGTGACATAGAATGTCAAGCAATATAATATCATTTGGCGCGATTTTTTCAAATAGTTATTTTTCTTGGGGATTGTATTGCGATACTGCATTAGACTCAAGTTAATATGAAAGATACCTTTCGTTTTGTTAACGTTGTTCCCTTGTGTTGAAGTAGAAATTCCTTGTCGTAAAGGATTAAATTTAGACAAAGTGGTTTTTTTTTCCGATGATTTATACTTTAGTTTAATCATTACCTCTTTTTTTCTATCAATCGTTCGTGAGTGATGCGTCAGCTTACCATTTTTAGATATTACTTTTTTTTTGTGTAACATAAATATAGATTACATCTACTGCGTTGTTCTATCCTTAAATTTGAATGCTAGAAAAGTCATCCAATTGTAATTTATATATGATTTATTTATTGCTATTCACAAATTTTACCTCATATTTAATCTGGTGTTTTCATTGATTAGAATTAAACTCTTGAGTTCCAGGTGATTGTATAAATGAATTGGGGAAACAGTTCATTCGTTACTTCTACTCCGTTTAGTAAAACTTCGAGAACAAACAACAAGTTTATTGATAACTATGGAGTAAGTTTCATTATATTTTGTTCAAATAAGTTGCTTTTAGTCAATCCCATCACCAATAAAAAGTGAGACAGATTCACGAAGTAATCTTCTATTGTCTAACTTTAAAAACAGGGGAAATGTCTTTGGTTCTTCAAATGCACCAAAAAAATCATCGCCTCTTGATGATATTAAAGAAAGCATTTTGGTTGATAATGAAGTGGATGAGACAATATTGATATCAGATGATGAAGATTCAATAGTGGAAATCCCTCAATCAAGTAATAAAATGTTGGTAGATGATGATGTTGTTCAGTCATTAGGGGAGTCATTCAGGAAGAGTCTTGGTGGAATGGGAGGAAGCAAAATTTTAACTAGCAGTAAGGTCAATGCTCCATATAGTAGAGAAACTGCTTCTAAAACTGGAGAGGTACCCCAGAATAGGTATCAGTCTACTCTCACGAGTCTCAAAAATCAACCAGTGGCTGAACATAAAATTCCTCCGAGTACCAGAATCACTTATCCAATTTCTAAAGGTACGAATGGCGATAGGCCGAATAAATTTTCAATCGGAAACTTTTTAAACAGGGATGAGAACGAACGTAAGGGTCAATTTGATGAAGATACGAGGAAAGCTATTCTCAACAGTATTAGTGATGCAACAAAAGGTCTTAAAAGGAGGTCACCACCTCCAACATTTGAGACACCCGATAGGCCAAAAGAAGAGAAACCTATGGCGGCGTTTAGGAAGATGACAAAACGACCTGGTCCGATGTTATGTTCACCCCAGCCATTGTCAGAGAAGCCAATTAAAGAAGTCTTACAAGATAGAAAGGACTTCAAAGATTTGGCATCAAATTACTATTTACCACCTCATTTGCAAAAAGGCAGGAAGACAGAAGATGATATGGTAAATGAAATCAAAAGAAGTGGATTTGTTATAAGTTTACTAGATGCGATGACAGTGGATAGCATCGTTACAACGAGTAAAGCAAAACGTCTTATTGGAGGATTGATGAATGAGGATCGAATGAATACTATTACTGAGAAATTGGCAAGTCTCTTCAAAACCTTAATCAGATTCTCGGAGACATTTGATAGTAAGACAAAGATTGAAACTCCCGGAAATTTTGTAATGGAACTTAATACCTATCAAAAAAGAGGTTTGGCTTTTCTTGTTGAAAGAGAAAAAAGTTATCCCTCTGGAGGGATTCTGGCTGATGACATGGGATTAGGTAAGACTGCTCAAATGATTTCACTTCTCGTCTACCAGAAGCATAAGGAAAAGAAGAAGGATGATGCAAATTATGAACGACTCAACTCGTTAAAAAATAGAAAAGCACAGGAAAACGGACTAGTTCCTATTAAAACAACATTGATAGTAACACCACTCAGTTTAATGAGCCAATGGGAATCGGAAATACGGAAATTTACTGGTGGTGGCTTTTTAAGTGTATATCAATTTCACGGCCCTAAAAGAACAGATGATGTACGCGTCCTTATGAGTTACGACGTTGTTATTTCGTCTTATAATACCATTGCTTCAGAATTTTCGCATACTGTTGAAAATGAGGAGGATGAAGACGGAAAGAAACCTAAGAAAGATAAACAACTAAAGAAACCCAGTACGAGAAGGGCTTCTAAGACCTCTGTGCTTGAGAAAGTTTGCTTCCAGAGAGTTATCTTAGATGAGGCACATACGATTAAAAATAGAAATAGCAAAGTATCTAGAGCATGTAGTGCATTGTCTGCACTACATCGTTGGTGCGTTACTGGTACACCTATTCATAATGAAATGATGGATGCTTTCTCACTATATAGATTCTTGCGTTGCTATCCAATAGATCAAGAGGCCATGTGGAAGCAATATATGAACTCAGGCTCTGCAGAAGGTCCCCTTCGACTTAAGAGTCTTGTCAAAGCAACACTTCTTAGGAGGACGAAAGATGAAACTTCAGAAGAAACAGGTGAAAAATTAGTTAAATTGCCAAAGAGACATATAGAACAAGTTGAATTGGAAATGACACCAGCTGAAAGATTGATTTATGATCAAATGTTTAATGCTGCTCAAAAATTTGTTAAGTCTTTCTTGGATGAACTTAATAGTGCCAAAAATGATGGGAATATTTTGTCTAATCATATTTCTGAATCTAAAAATCCATTTCTTAATGGAAAGATGAATGATTCTGATGATAATTTCAAGAAAATGGCATGCATTTTGGTGTACCTTCTTCGATTGCGTCAGGCTTGTAATCACTTCTATTTAACTAAAGATGGATTAGATCTAAATTGTTTTGATGCAGTTGATGAAAAGACAGCAGCACTTATGAAGGCTGATAAAGATTTGAGTCAATCTTTGGATGAATCTCTAATGTCCGATGCAGGTATTGATGATCACTTGGAAGTTTTTAAACGTGACTTCATGAGTAGTAAAATAAAGGCCCTCTTTGAACGTCTAGACAAAGTATTTATAGAAACAAACGATAAAATTATAATTATATCTCAATGGACTTCGATGTTTAATTTAATTCAACAACATCTAGTGGAAAGAGATATTCCTTATGTTGCGATTACTGGTGAAGTTTCTCAAGAAGACCGACAAAGTGCACAAGGTGCTATAAATGCTGCCAATAGTGGAATAAGAGTGATGTTTTTATCACTTAAAGCCGGAGGAGTTGGATTGAATTTAATAGGAGCAAACCACATATTTATGTTAGATCTTCATTGGAATCCTTTTAACGAAGATCAAGCATGCGACAGAATTTACCGCATCGGTCAAACTAAAGAAGTTTTTATTCATAAGTTTGTATGCAAGAACACTGTCGAGAAAAGAGTTATGGAATTACAAGATAAAAAAAGAGAACTTTCCAAAGAGTTCCTTGGAGAAACGAAAACTAAGAAAGCTAATCGACTCGACAACCAGGATTTGGCTTTCATCTTCGACGTTTAAATTTGATTTACTTTTAAATAATTCTACTAGTTTTTTTAATTATTAATTGCGATTAATACATTGTATTTAGAAGCCTTAAAAATATTCACAGACAGAATATTTATTTTTTTAATTTAAGTCATTATATATTGAATAATAAATTACGTTTATTCGAATTGTTTTATTTTGGTGTTATCATAAATTTTTGACAACAATTAATTTGACAGAAGTATTGAAATTTTAACTTTTCTATATATTTTTTTTTGCATTACGACACTAGTAGTAGATAAAAATTAAGGCGGAGAAGCTAATTTACTAGATATTCACTTTATTATTTTATTACTAGATATTGATAGAATAGTTAAGGAATTGTAAAAATTATCCAAATGTATTGTTTATTAAAAAATTATTGCAATATATGTTAAAATTTATTCATATTAATTGATTAGTATATTTCAAATAAAAACATCGCTATTTTTATTTTTCAAAGCTATTGAAACAGATTCTAACACCTCGATAACTTGATTTTTGGCGAAAGCATTTAAATATTGTTTATTTTGTTTGGTAGGATACACTTTGGAATGCATTTCATTTTCATTACAATGATTGAAAATAATTTGCTTATGGTTAATACTCTTGCTCCTAACTTTTCTTGGAATTGGTTCTTCTCTTATATAAGTTTCAATTTCAGATACTTCCTTTTTTCTGCTAATTTTCATTTCATTTAATGTTAGATACCCATTATTCTGACAAGGCTTCTCGATTTTACTGTTATTTTGATTGATATCCGGATTATTATAGTTACCAACTTTTAAAGTCTTATCAAACACTCTTTTTAGTTTATTTTCAAATTTTTGCAAACCTATCGTTTGGTTTATTGGCGGTATGAAACGTGATGATCTGTTATATTTGTTTGTAGGATTCATTTATATTAATATAAATATAATGAAATAAAAATTTTAAATAAATTACTAATCTTTATAAAGACAAATTTATCATTATTTAAATTTTAAATTATACTATTTCTAATAAGTAAATTTTCAAACACTGAAGGGACATTTTATCGGGATAGAGTTTTTAAACGAATTTTTTGTTTTAATAACGATGATTTTTTAGTTTAGTTCATCTTTTTTTTTCTTATAAAGTTTTACCACTTTTCTAATCAGTAATATTATGGCCGTAGTTGATGAATCATCTAGAAGATTAAGATCTTTTAGTGACTCTTGTGATTTTCGTGAAAGTAGAGTAATCTCAGATTCAAAAATTACAAGGAGACGTAAAAGTAAGTTATAATAGTTTAAAAAATATATTTTCTTCTTTCATATTTTTAGATTATAAACGTAAAGAAGTTCCTTCAGATGATACAACTGTTCCTGATTCATTTTTATCGGATAATAGTTTTAAAGCAGAAAGTGCTAGAGAAAATGGTACTTACGTAGAGAAGGAACTTTTATCATCTACTAAAAATGAAGAGCGTATTGAGCGTTATTTCGATGACACTCTCGTACATACCGAAGCAACATCCAAGGTACATAAATTAGGAAAGAATGTTAAAAGAAGGGAAGATCTAGAAAAAATCAAGGATTCTACTGATAAGGTGTTTTTTGATATGGCAAATAACTGTAAAGATAGGAAATCATTAGTATATTTTTGCAATACGGTTGCTTCATTTTGTGCATTTGTGTACCAAAACTCGCGATAGATGATTTAAAAATTGTATATAATTGTCTTTTTTTACTTTATAATCTATTTAGAATAAAATTTTACTGACATATATGTTTTAATTACCTTTTTCTGATATTAAAAAAATTTACTACTACAAAATAACAATTAATTTATATATAACTTAAATGTATGTGATAACAAGTTTAAAAAATGCTTTATTTATTAACTTCGTCGTTGTTATAATATGCATTATTATAACAATAATGTTCTTGACAACATGGCTCCCCAAATTCATTGTAAACATCATCATAAACAACATCATTAAAATTTATGTTTCTATTAATTCTAATTAAAAATAAATTAACAAAAAAAAGTACTGGTAAAACAAACCTTTGGGCATCAAGTACTTTAACATTAAGGGTTTCCTTTTTCTTGTCTTTTTTACGTAAAAACCATCCTGAGAATGCAAGGAATGTATCTATTGTAAGTAAAATTTCAGTTACTATTAACAATGTCTAAATGATATATTATAAGTATGTATATTAAGAAAAAATAAATTTTTCTATTTAAATATATAAATAATCATTTAAAATGATACTATATAATTTTTCTTAGAAATAAGGTAAATAGTTTAATTATAAGAAGATTAAAATATAAGTTGTAAGAAGGTAAGATGCTTTATTCTTTATATAGAAAATGACAATTTTTGCAAAAAAGAAACTTACAGTGGAGTGACAAAAGTTTTTGTAAATTATATTATTACTACGAAGGAGTGACGTAACTTGGAGATTTATACTTATCATTATGATTAGATAGACAAATAATGGTAATATAGTTAGAAACATCTTCTTTTTTCCCATTGGTGAAGGTGATAGGTAATACGGAAATATTGAAATACATATTGTAATAAAAGATATAATAAAAAGTAGGAAATAAAGAAGAATCTCAATTATATCGTAAAACTTTTGAAAATCAAATATTAGTGTATCGCTACTTATATTCTTAACTTCCTTTGTCTCTGGATAAAAAGGGCAAACATGGCTGGGTGAAACATTACCGGGTAAAGTTGTTTTAACAAATAAAACTGAAACAATAGACCAAATGATAAATAAAAAAGCTATCCATCTTAAGAAGGTAGATAAGAACACACAAATATGTTCAAGAAGTTTGAGGCATGATTCCTTTTTCTTTTCTTTATCAAATTTAGTAAAATTTTTTAAAAAAGGAAAAAAATTCATATTGAAGGTAAATGAATAGTAAAAGGTAAAATAAATTTCTGGCTAATGTACAAGAATTCTTAGAAACTCTTCCTTGTTTTGTTATTTATTAATCAGAACCAGCAGTATTATAGATCACTTGAAAAGTTCCTTAAACTATTGCTTTTTTTACCATTATTTCCATTTGTAAAAAATGAAATTATATTAATTTGAATTAGTAATTGCTTTATATATGCATTTTTGTACGACATTACACATTTGTATAATTTTTTTGTAATATAAGTTATATAATCTCATTTAATACATATTTTACTTTTTGTTGTAAAATAATATTTAATGTATCATGACATTTAAGAAAATGTTTTGCCATAAAAAAGTTGGTTCTGATGTTTTAAATATAAATATCTACAATATTTTATATAATTATGATTTGTACAATAATAATGCTTCTAAATATTATTCATAAATGAATATTTTCAACCATTTCATATATATGTTTTAAATAATCAAGATTGAAAGTATCAAAAAAGTGTGTTTTATTTCAAGATTTGAATTAACGTCTAGTGATTATAATGTCGGAAGAAATTTTTTTAAATGTCTAAGAAACCAAAGAAATTCTTTTTAAAGTATAATCTTTTAGCATTTCGAATAAAAATTTCATTGTAAACTTACTAAGAAATAAGATTATGGATTTTAATATTGATAGAGAGTGGCGTCGTTAATAGGAGGATGATAAAAAAGTTGGGAAAAGTTTTATTCTCTTTCTCCTTTTGATTGGTTCTTCAAATAATGTATCAAAAGAAAAGAAAAATCATATTTTAATGTTATTGAAAAGAATATTTAAAAAGATAACAATATTATTATTTATTAACAACTTTTTATGATATCATCAAATTTATTCATGATTCATGGATTAAATTCTAGATGGATAAGAAAATATATGTTAGATCAATTGTTAAATGGAAATAAATTTAATGGGTGAACGAGTTGGTACTAATTTAAGTGTTTATTTTTCAATTATTTATAATTTAGTATTCATTATCTATTGTACAATTTATAATTGTCTAAAAATTGTTATTACCATAGTAGATGATAAAAAAAATTTATTTCTTTATAATCTCTATATACTATCTCTATTTTTTTATTTTTAAGTTTGTATTTCCTAGCAGCCTTGAAGTAAATTTGCACATAAATAAAGGTGAAGAAGAGATAAATTGCAAGGTCATTATTTAAAGTAAGGGCATGTTATTGCAAAATACTATATGTTTTATAGTATGAATGGTAGTACCTATATCTCTATTTCTCAAATGAGATGTGTCAAAAAAAATTACGAAAGTTTATTTAATAATCATATTTAAAACGTGTTTTTATCATCATTAATGAAACAGAAATATACTTATACGACTATAATTTAAATAAATTTATCTGTCTTCGTATATTACTTCCTACTTCTTTTTTTTAGAATTATTAAAAATCTCTATTTTTAAAAATAACTCTTGACAATATATATTATACACTTCGACCTAAAGAGACTCTGTAACATTTATTTGTTTATAATGACACGTTTTTAAGTATTCTTAACTTAGATGATACCTTCTACATTATTATCATAATATATTTTCAACATAAATATTTATTTGTTTTTTAAAAAAATAAAAAAAAACAATTTTTTATTATAATAATAAATATTATAACTATTGCTTATTTTTATTTTATATTATTTTATCACACTATAGAAATCTGGAGGAAAATGTGTAAAGAGTAATAAAGTTTTCATATCAGTTTTTAAAATAAATTCTACAAACAAATGCATATAGAATTTCAGGTAAAATCACTCTTTATACGATGTCTGAAGAAAATAAAAAAAAAGATCAACTTATTTTTATTACTATCTATCATTTTCCTGCACAAATATAAGTATTTTCATGATAATTGAGGGAAAAATTATTTTACAATGTATAAATATATATTGTATTTTTGAATATAAAATTTTATGGAGACAACCAGTAAAAACTCTTAAATATTATATAATACTTAATTATTACTCATCTATTTAGTCATATATTTAACAAAAAACCATCTACAGCTACTCCTTACTTCAAATAAAATAAATGATAGTTTAAAAACGGAACTTTAAACTTTGTTAAAAATTCTAATATTTACTTAAACATTCTTTTTTTTTACAAATAGTGGGTGCAAAGTTATTTCTGATCATCATAAAATTATTCTATTACTTGATAATGACCTTTTTTACTTAAAATATTTGCTAAAAATTAACATTGAATTCAGAGAATAAAAGTTTGAACTCCTTTACCAATAAACTATTAATGGACTATTAACAATTTTTTTGTGTATCTCCTAAATATTAAAGAATAATTTTTAGAATATTTAAGTATAAAACCAATTTGAAAGGTTAATTATAGTTTTTATCATTTTAACTATTTATAAAAAATAGCAATTTTAAAACCCATTTATATATCTTTAGACATAATCAGTTCCACTTAAGCTCGTTACCAAATATTTTACTTACTTTGATTGAAAATATTAATAACATTAAACGCTATTATTTAAAAATACATTTAAAACTTCATTTTTACTTAATTTTACCACTTATGTTTTAATTATATATATTATTCTAGTTTACTACTTTTCATCACTTCAGTTTCCTTATCTATTTTTTGGTATCTTAAAAATATTTATACATTAAGATTATTTTTAAATTAATTATAGTAGAAAAAATGATATATTAATTAATTATAGTTTTTTATATAACATAAAGTTACTAAAAATATTTTTTTAATGTATCATCCATTAAAAAAGATTTCGTTACAAATAAAGAGCTTTCTGTTTAAATATAGTTTAATAAATACTAATATTTCATATTATGCTGTTATAAAGAGAAATGAAATTTAAACAAAATATTTAGCTTCTACTAAAACTAAATCACTCGTGTAATATTTTATTTTTAAAAATAAATCTTAAAATAAATTATTTAAAAAAAAACCTCTATATATTTTTCATATTTATTATTAACATTTATTAAAATTAATATGTTATTATTTCAGTTTTTTTAGGTCTTTCATTTAAAAAAAAGTAGATATATTTTCTCCCTTTATTGACTTTTTGAAATAAATTTTTTTATTCAAATCCATATACATGAATTTTAAACCTGTTCCTTAGGTTAAGAAAATTCAACAAAAAGATGGAGACGTGAAGAAGTTATGTGAATTGACCATTAAACACATTTTCAATTATTCACTTATTTTTATTTTACACATAATATTTTGACAAAAAAATATTTATTATTTTTTCTATTATTATTAATGTCACACTCATTTTATAAAAACGTATTATATGATACTTTTTTTTCTTTTATTTATAACTGATCATTAAATATACCTAAAAAGGGAAATTTTAATAATTTTTACTTTGAAAGGTATAAAGTGTTTGCTGTATTATTCTTTTTAAAGAGTCACACAGAGAGAAATACAATGATTTTATAAACCAAAAATAATAACCATTGGTTTATAAAGAAATCAAATACTCTTTTAGTACTTTTTTAAGCCTCACAAAAGAGATTAAAAATAAAATATATTTTTGTAAATATTTTCCAATATACAATATCTAATATCCACTTTGTAATTGTTTAAAATTCGAAAAACATCTATTTTTGTAAATATTATTTTATAGTTATTAGAGATATATGTCATATTTTGATTACACGAATATGGCTCATTAAATTTATGTTATATTACCCAGAACTGTGCATAATCTCAAATTCTTTCTATTTCATTTCTCTTATAGTAAAGGCCATATATTGAAGGTAAAAATGACCAGATGCTATTATAGATTGGAAGGAATAGACTTAATATAGTTTGTGTTCTATATAATGACCACTCTCAACTTTTATGTTTATACTATTCTATTGCCATCCTCTATTAAAGGCAATACTTTCAACTAAATTATTACTTTTAATTTAAAATTATTTGGTAAACTTTACTTTTCTATAGGTGTACATGTATATTCATCACTTTATTCATAAACTTTTTACTAATATAAGTAAGTATAATTATTTTTTACTATAGTGTATTTTATCCATCCTAATTTATTTTAGAAAATACCAATTACTTTGTATCATTTTATTTATATTACATTGAAACATCATTTTATTTAATTTCTTTCACAACCAACATTATTATCATTAAATACTATTTGATGTAACATTTATTTAACTAATAAAGCGTGTCTTAATAAAAAAATTAACATAATCTAATTTATGCCTTATATCTTTTTACAAAATACATTATAATTTTCTTCTTTTATTTTATATATCTATTTTTTTGTCGTCTTATAGAAGTATTTCTATATATATAGTATAGAATTGTATATTTAAGCATATTTACATATGTCATGATTAAAATTTGACTCTTCCGTACTTTTGAAACATTTTGTAGTTTATAATTTTATATCCAAATTTATTTATAAATAATTCTATTTAACACACAAAAACTTTCCCATTTACTACTACTTTTATTTTATATTTTAAAAATTTCCTTTTTCCTAATCAAAACTTATATTTCAACTACACATTAGATTCTTTTTCATTTATATTTCTTTCACTATTAAAAAATAAAAGTTATTATATAACTTTATTTTTCCAATTATATATTTAGAAAAAAAAAGATTGTATCCACTTTTTTTTGTTTATTATTTCTGGAAGTTAAAATTTTTATTTGAAATTTTAAAAGATTGAAGAAAGGATAACAACAAAGCCTGAATATACATTGAAAATATTTTGTATATATATTTATTCTTTTTTATGTGTAATTATATCAATTGGTCATTCTTAACAAAACAAAGCAAAACTTTTAAAATTCTCCATTTAAGATAGCCATGTTGTCATGGCATTATAATCTCCCTGACTATAAAATATGAATCAAGGGAGATTTACTAATATTTGATATAACTTACAAACAAATATCCAAAAATGTTGTAAATATAGAACTTAGTATTCTCTCTTCATAAATTTGTTTTATTCATTCTCTAAAAATACTACATATATCAACTTTTTGGTAATAAAAGTTAATCATTCATTCATCTTTATCTTCAACTATATTATCTTTGTATTTTCCCCTTACTTTTTTTCTCAATTATTTTTGTTAAAAAAGATGCATCCTTGACTATAAATTATTTAATTATTTTTTCTACTAATTGGATAAAATGCTATCGCATTTCATTAAATTTCTTAATTATATCCAATAACAATATTAAACATTCTAAACTATTATTTTACTACTGTACAATTAATTAATTATTTTTAATTAGAAATAATATAATTAAAGGTAGTATTATATATTTATTTGGCTGTTTATAATCATTACTCAGAAAATCTTTATTTTGGGGAAATTATTCTTTATTTAAAAGTATTTTGTTGAAAAGAAATATTGTTTCTAGTGTTTACCAAACAAAACAAAACAAAACTTACAATATTATACAATATATCTTTTCAATGTCTTTTACATTTACCTTTCATCATTTCTTATTTATTTTTAAATTACAGTTGTGAGGATATATTATAATAATTTAATTCAATCTCATTTATCATTACCTTTATTTTTAAAACCAGCTTTGAAGTTTAGTATTTTGGTAATGGGGGAAAAGGTTTTCCTCTTCAGATGACAAACCATATATTTAAAAAATTTTTTTTTGTTTTCCTACTTATCATTACTGGTAATGGTCATTTTTTAGGATTATCCTTCTTATGTTATTACTTATAACTTATATTATTACTTCTTGAGAAGGTGTTTAAAAACAAATTTTTCTGAATATTATCATAGGAAATTACTACTTATTTCAAACCGAAAACAAGATATTTGAGTATATAAAATTTGATCTACTCATATTTTATTGTGTTGTAGTAGGAGGACAACATTTATAACACATTTAGCTAGTTTAATTTAAAACTTTCCTTCTTACCTTTACAAGTTTAGAAATGTTTGTTACTTAGAGGAAAGAAGTTTTCCTATAAATTCAAGATAACACTACAATTATAAATTATTGGTTTTTCACTTTCACTTCAATATAAATTTTTCTTGATAATACTATACATATATAATCAGTTTCTTAAACTATTCAAGATTAATCCTCTATATTTGCTGATGAATTAATTTCCTTCTAATGACATTAAAAACTTTATCATTCTCTTTTCCTTTACATTTTTTCTTTTTATCTTTACTTAATTAAATGAAGGTTTCTTACTTAATATTGTTAATACTAGAATTGTGGAAGTAATTTTTCAAAATGATTAAAATATCAATTAATTTAACTGCACGTAATTATTTAAATTCTATATACTCTATTATATATCATATTCTAAATTATCCATTCTGAAGATAAATTTGTGTGCCTTTATTTATTTAAAAGTTACTACAATATTATTTGATTGAATGTGTAATATTTATTAAAAATAATATATATATAACGCAAATGAGCGTTCTAGTTTAGTCTTATAAACTATTAGCAATCAAACACATATACACGTTCTTTTTCTTTATCAATCATTTCTATGGTCAGTAGCTTAATAAAATTAAAGATTATAAAAATCTTATATATAAAATATAATATTGCTTTATATTTTAATCTCTAAACAATATATAGTAATATCTTTTATTATTAACTTCCAACGTATATTTTATTATTATAAATCTTATTCAGTTTTAAAAATTACAATTTTTGACTTAACAGTTGTCATATATCATTATATTTATGTAAAAAAAGGTTACCGATCTAGTAAAATATAAAATATTATGTTTTGTGCTTTATTTATATGTAAAATTTGCAGAAAATCCCAGTTACTATCATCAATCACTTTGGTAGATGATTTAAATAATTTATGATATATCATTATAACAATGGAAAAAAAACTACTTTGGTCAGTGAGGGCTTGAGTTTAAAATTAAGTAGAAAATTAAAAAATCAGCAGGAGACTTTTCAATATTATTTGTATATTTAAAACATATAAAATATATAAATCTAACACACCATCACAAACTTTATATTTTCTATTTATTCTATAGTATTTTATCTTGATATATTGGCATTTAGCAAACTAATTACATAGCTACATTACACTATTAGATAAAGAAACTCCCTCTCGCTTTAGCTCCATTATTTCTTGAAACAGATGTTTTAAACATTTAAAATTAAACATTATCTACTAACAGTTGATATATCAAAAACATCTTTTTTCACAACAACATTAATAAAATATTTAAGTATGGTCTTACCATTTTAATATTCTTAAAATGGTAAAGTAAATACAATTGTTCTTTACGAAGTGTCTTTTTATTTAAAAAAAGGATACTGTAATATATAAAAAAACGTTTTTTTTTAATAATATTGTACTTTATCTATAATACACGTCCTATTAATTAACTAGTTTTTTCCTTTCATTTGTTGGTAAGTCAAACAAATTATTTTTTAAGATTTTATTTTGTTATGTATCTTACTTCAATTTTAGTTAAAATTTATTGTCATTGTCTCTTAGTAATTTGTAACTGATAAAGTATCAAATTTTTATCTAATTGCTTCATCCTTGCATAAGCAATATATTTTTGCAATTATACTCTTAATTTGTTAGAATACAAATAGTTATTATAATAAAATATTTTTATTATCTTTTAATGATCATTTAACTCAAACCTTCTCGATATCAGGTTGTTAAATTATGAGATAATAAAAAAAGTAATTTAAACTAGTCTTTTGAAGATAGAGTAACAAAACGTTTTTAAGTTTACCTTGTTACAGGAATATGATTGCTTTATAGTTGACAAAGCTACTGTTTTAAAAGATGTCGGTAAAAAATGTATTATGTATTTTGTGAAGAATGACCATCTCAAGACTAGTTATATATTTTCCTTCCTTTATCTTCAGCTTAAAGAAGACAAAATGTAGTAGGAAGTTGGTAGCTTTATTGTTTGTTTTCTCAACAAAAACTATGGAGGTTTAATTCTATCTTGAAAATTTTTTTCTCATCGGAAGAAGAGATAAATAATTAAATATGTTAAGAATGAAGTTTGGGTAGTATAAAATTATGATTATAAGAATATTAATTGTTCAAAATTATTCTTTATTTAACTAATTATTATTATATGATGATACAATAATGTGAAAATATTCCAACTATAATTTATTTATTCATTTATCTATATTATTCTTAAGCATTTTTTCTTCAATTATCAAATCAACATATATAACTTTATAAAATGACATTGACAATGGAAAATGATTATTCATTTCAACCCATAATCAAAATATATAATTTTTTTCCTGATTCAGTTGTAATTATATTTTTTGAAATATCTTATTACCTACTACCCTACTTATGATTATTTCAGTTTTATAATTTTTTCTGATAAAATATATTTTATCTTTAGATTACCATTTAATATTTTACGATGTGGTGGATTATAACTAACATATTATCTGTCAGTACATATTAGAAAGACAAATTAACTTTTGTTAGTGGAAATACCAAATCCTAAAGTTAGAATCAAGTTGAAGTATTCTACCTTCATTATTATTATTATTCTATAATTACATATTAGAAGGAAACCTTATTATCAAAAACATATTTTCACATTGATGTTTAGTGAAAAATTATTAAAACATCTGTAATAAAACACCTCTGCCATATAAGTTTTTTACCTTTTTAAATTCATTAGCTAAATTTATTTCTATAACCAAATTGCATTACTATTTTTTTTAAAAAACTTCATGCTTGAATAATTTTTTTAATATATTTTTTTATGGTAGAAAAATTTATTGTTTATTTGTAATTATAATACTTTATCATTTGATTAATGAACGTGATTATCATATACACTTGAACTCTTATCATTTTATTTTAATAGTTAAACATTATTACACAATTATTTTAATTCCGGAAAAATTTTCTAGTTTACAATAATAACAAAATGCAAAATATTATGTAATAAAATAGTAGGCTAATACTTTTAGAGTAGTCAATTCACAAAATAGTAGAATAAAACTTTCTTAATGTGTCTAGTTTTGTTGTAGATTATTAAGAAAATTTTGCAAAAATCATGATACTTAAATTTTTGTTATAATTTTTAAATAATAACATTATGTTAAATACGTATCAATAATAATATTTTTATTTGTTAAAAATTGTTATAAACACACCATTTTTATTTTTTTTGTATTCTTTTATTGTTAAAATACTATATTAACAAAAATGTAACCTTAAGTGTCGCAAATATTTCATAAATATTAGGCCTTAGCTTATAGAGTAAGGAGACTTTTACTAAAATTTCCATTAAAGTTTTATAATTTTGAAAATAAATCCATTATGAGGATATATTTTTAATATTCTATAATATCCAATCATCTTCCATTTCTAATAATACTTACATGGCATTTCGGATAAACTTTTACTATAATATAATGTCATCTAAATGTCTTCAGTATTTTCTTAGAATTATGTTATCAAATCAAAATTTGAGTAATTAACTACTTTAACTAGATTCAAAGTTTGTTATTACTTAATATTTGGATTACTTTATTTAATTTAAATTAAATAAATATATTTATTGACTTTTCAATTTTAAATATGTACCTTGTCTTTTTGATAACTACTTTATTTATTTCTTCCTCATTTATTTATCGAAAAAAGTGGGATAGTACAAACAGTAGTGTTTTTAAGACAGTGAAAAAAATGAAAATATTCTAGTAAACTTTTAAAAAGCTTTATTCTTACAACATGAATATAATATTTAAATTGAGAAAACAAAATAATATTACTATATACTTTTATATGATAATGACGTAGTTTGTCAAAGGATCAATGATGTGATAAAACCTTTCATAAATACATATTCATCCTCTATCTGATTATTTTCTATTAATAAGAGAGATAGGTTCTACTTTTCTTTTATCGAAACATCATATAAAACAACAATACTCAAAGAATTCTATTGAAAAATCGTATAGATGAAAACTTAGGTTACATGTACTTTGTCAATGGTGATTCTATTTGATAATTGAAACAACCAAGTTTTGTTTCCAACTTAAGATTTTTTTTTACTTTTTAATATTTTAAAACAAAATTTTATGTATTATTTTTAACTAAAACAATTTATATATTACTATCAATTATTATTTATTACACGAAATGTGCTTTTTTCAATTTCCTTTTAAAAAATGATTATTTGCTTAATCTTATCTTGGAGGAGTTTTATTTACCTTTTAAATGATCTTAAAACTATATAGAAATTATTTGTAATTGGATGATAAGAAACGATTAACGAAATATGATCAATCCTTCTAAAAGATAAATTACAATTACAAATTTTATATCTTTAGTAAAAGCGAATAAGAATAAAAGATAAACTTTGTCTATTCTTGAAGGGCAATGAAAGTGCTATGATTCAATTAAGATACTTTTTAGCTTTGTTGATTTTATTATTAAGAATTACCCATTTCCTAAATTGACATTATAATAGGTATAATAAACCTCTTAGTTATACATAGTAATAGTAAAAAGAAATGTTTCAAAGTAGTAATACTACAATTTTTGTTGTTTCAGAATGAGGTATATAAGAGACTGAGAGGAGTGACCACAATTCATTGAAAATGATTGACAAAATTACACAGTACATTTAAAATGATATAAAGATCAAAATTTTATTATGACTTTTAATATTTCTTCTTCTCAAAATCAAATTAACATGAATCTGTCAAATTTCATTCTCTTTTCCTTTTTTTATAATATTATTAATGAAATTCATTATTTTGGCTGTTCTTTCAATATAACTATTACTTGACAATGTGTTACAATAAGGCTATATTCAGCCAATTCTAATAATATTAAGTATTATTGCGTGTCATTGACCATTTATGATAACGAATAAAAGATAGTTTTATTTATAAATATTCCCAGGTCTACCAATTGATGTGTATAGATTTTAAATAAAATATTATTAACATAATTTGATATATTAAAATTTTTATTAAACTATTACTTTTCTAATCGTAACATTGTGTTAATGATAGTAGTATTATTCTCAAAAATATATAACCTTCTATTTTTTCTTATATTAATTTCAATATAAATTTTTTTATATAAAAGAATAGTTTGTATTTTTCTTCTCATTATTTATTTTTATGATATATTATTATGTTATTCATCTTTGTTTTTATGTTAAAGTTTTACGGGGAAATAGTGACTAATATTAACATGATTCCATGATTATATAAAAAAATTCAATTATATATTTTTTATTAGTCATTATTTTTCCCGAGTAATTTCTTTAAGATATAACGTGCATCTGTGTAAAAAATTAATTCTTTTAAAGAGTGTGATTTCCTCATTTTTTTGATGTCCTCGTAAGATTTTATTGTATTATCAAATATTTTAAATTTTATTTTTTTAAGATTAATTTTTTAAAGTTCGTTTCGCTAGAATATTTAACATCGTTATAATATTTATTTATTATGGAATATATTTTTTAAGTAAAAAATTAAAATACATTTTGATAAATTTATTTATAGGTACAATCGTATCTTCAAACTTTTCCACGATTTATCGGGGGAAATTGTATAAATATACTTGGGGCAAAACGTTATTATTTTTGAGAAGTATATATATATTTTGATACCTGCTGATATTGTCAAGGTTTATAACAACAGGCTTCAATTAATAGGTGTTCTCTCTCGTATCAATTAACTTCTACTAAAGTGGAAATTTGTAAAACAATTCAAGTTCAAGATTGAGAGGACTGTTTTTAAAGAGGGTTATATATTTCATTAAAATATAATTTTTGAATATATAATTTTATTGAGAATATACTCACGAACATATTTACTTTTTCAATATATTTATTTTAATCTATTGTTCCAACTTGAAACACTAAATTAACAATATTATCAGTGTACCAATAATTAATTACTTTTCATTAGAACAACAAATTTTTATCATTAAAAATGCCTCCACGTACAAGTGAATACACTTTTGATAGCAAAGAATCCAAATGTCCATATAAAATTTTAGGAGTTGCCAAAGATGCTGCAGAAGGTGATATAAAAAAAGCGTAAGTTTTATATTTTTATTAAAAAAATATTTATTGATATGATATTATTTTCTAGATATCGTAAACTTGCTCTTCAATGGCACCCAGATAAAAATCCAGATAATAATGAAGTTGCAGAAAAGAAATTTAAAGAAATCGCTCAAGCATATGAAATTCTTTCGGACACAAAGAAACGTGCAGACTATGATAAGTCTAAAACACGACCCACTTTTAGTCGTCATTCATTTGGTGGACATCATGCCCCATCAGCTAGAGCCAATTTTGCTTCTGGACGTCATCGTAACTCAACTGGATCATTCCAGCACCAAAATCCTTTCTTTACACACACTTCCTTCCGCAGTCCCTTTGATATTTTTAATGAATTTTTCGGAGATCCATTCAAATTTCCAGATCACCACTCTGCATTTACACATCATAGTCCATTTCATTCATTCTTTGATTCTAAGGATCCTTTCACTGCTTTCCATAAGCAATCAATGCCACATAAATTCTTTAAGCATGCAAGAAGTTTCGATGATGAGAAAGATGAGAATGATAGTGGATATTCATCTGTAATACGCTTCTCTTCTAGCAATGAACCTGGAAAAAATGCAAAGAAAATTACAACGAGCACAAGAATTGTTGATGGCAAAAGAGTAACTACAAAAAAAGAAGAGGATAATGGAGTAGAGACTATTGAAATAACAGAAGATGGTATTCTTAAGAGTAAATTGATAAATGGTAAAGAAGTTACTATTGGTGCATGTTAGTAATATCTCATTAAATCATCTCTCTGAAGTATTCATTATTCAAATATATGCTAAAAATTATATAAGGGAACTGGAAGTCTTTAAAACTATAGATTATATTTGGAAATATTATATTAATATCAACTATAAATTTATTTTAAGAAGCATTTTGAAGGAAGTGATATTTATATTTAATGTAAAATGTAATATTTTTATCATAATATCAATCTCACTCTCCTAGTTCTTTCACGAAACATTTTATTCTATAAATTATATTAAATATGATATTCTTTTATAGCTATTATTAAGAATACAAAACATTTCAATTTAAAAATTGAATTTTGATTAAATATATGACTTACAATTTAATTGGAAAGCATTCTTGGAACATTATAAGAATCTTTATGTAAACAATAAAAAAAATAATGTCATATTATTTAAATAATGTATATAATATTTTCATATAAATCTATGTAGTATTTCTGAATATTAATAAAATATAAATATAGTTATTTTCTTACTTAATTTGAATAAATCATATTTTAGTTATATAAATATGTATAGAAAAAAGTAATTTGATATTTTATGAAAAACAATGGCTGATGATATTGAGATCTTCAAAGGTTTTAAACTATCAAAAACTAATTTAATTATAATTGCTTCTGTTGGTGGTTCTATACTATTACTTCTTGTGATTTTCCTTACCTTTTGTATATGTAGATGCAGAAAAAAAGCGAAAGAGAGAAAGTTGTTAAACGCTGAAAAAAAAATTAACAATTTGGCACAGCAAAAACTTGATCCAAACTTAAAAAAATCTGAAATGTCAAAAGGTAAGCAATACTTATTCGAATTTGTAATTTTTAATTGTACTTATAGGTTCAGCACATTCAATAACAACATAAGGACACTTGGAAATTTCTCTACAATCAGAAAAAAATCCTTCCCCATTGTCAATTATTATATATTTTAAATTCTACGAGTTCATTAATATAAATATTATTGTAATTTATAAAGGAATTTTAATTTCCATAGTGTTAGAACTTTAATGCAAATATAAAACATCATAAATTATATGTTTATTAAATTTACTTTTTGTGACAAAATAATAGTATTTCAAGAAATTTTGAAAAATACATATAATTTTAAATAGATCAATTATTGTAATTTTTTGTAAAATTTTATTTCTTTTATATTCCTTTCATGAAGGTATAAATTTATTAATAATTTATAAACATATCATTATGATACAAAACATTTTGTAAAACAATTACTTTGCTTGAAAATCAGAAAATATTCAAATATACACCAATGTAGGAATAACAGACAAAAATTTATTCATACATAAAAGTACCCAACAATCATAATTAATTGCACAAATTTAAAATTATCCAACAAAACCCAAAATATTTCCTAATTTTTCCGAAAAGTTTGATAAAATAATCCAATTTAAATAAAAAATTTAAAAGAATGGAAAGTTTAATGAGAGACCCAGTTAAAGTTATTACCAAATAAAAAAAACATTTATGTAGATCTTTTAAAAAATCTCTTACTTATACCCGTTATTGACGAAATTATGTAATCTATTGATAGTTTCATTGTAATTATAATTATTTTCTCTCAAAACAGTGAATACAAAATAAGCGAGAGTTTCGTCATTTGGTTTTGGTAGACTACTGGAAATATCATTAGAACGTACGCAGTAGTCAATACAGTCCATTAAAACTTGTCTATGTATGGCATGAAGGCTAAAATTAAATTAATTAATTAATTTCATTCATTATATCAATGGTACTAACCTTTTACACTTATTATCCTTACACTGTCCATATAAATCATAGTAACATAACAAATCATTAATGTCGTCAACAGAGGAGCTGTATTTGTTAACGACAGCCGGAGTTACTCCATTTTCTTTGTCTTTTACCGAATTTACTTGAGGTTCGATGGAATCATTATTACGAACATTTGATAACAAAGGTTCATTGCACGGAGGTGGTGTCCAAGAATTAGTGCAATTATTAATAGGCAAAGGATATATGAATTGACGTCTTCTTGGATCCTCTGCAACTCCGTTATTCTTGGTATAAGTTTGCATATTAGTCCAAGATCCAGAACGTGCAAATGATGAATTACCATCTTTCAAAGCTGGTGGTGGTGGAATTGAACCTAACTGTGATCTTGGAACCTCCTCTATAAAGATAATATCATTATCACTGTTACTATTATCGTCATTATAGACATAACTCATGTTAGTTTTAAATTCCATTGATACATTTGGTGAGATATGCTTACCGGTGCTATTGTCTAACGGTTTAAGACCATTCATATTTCCGGAAAAATTTCTTTCTAAACGAACAAAATCTCTTTGTCTGTTCTCATCACCGGATGATTGGCATCTTGACATTATAGACATATTACTTTGATGAAGACTTTCAACACTCTTCTGGAAGTTATTATTGAAACTTGGGGAATTACTTGGGTAATTATCTACATCCCCACGAGTGAACCCATTAGATGAAGATATAGGATTTAAGAATTGAGTAGATGGATAACTTTCTTCATTAAATAAGGGTGGTGATGGTGGTGGACCAAAAGAAGAGTTACGTGAACAGAGTGACATGTCACTACTGTGTTCAGAAAAATCAGAACCACCATTACCGTCAAGTGATTTCTCTTCATCATTCCAAGATACGTCATTTCTTTGGTATTGAGCATTATATTCACCAACACCTTGGTTATAGGCATCCATTTCTAATAGAAAATTATCATGCATCTTCTTGTATTCCAATAGGTGTTTATGAAATGTAGAAAATTTCTTGAAACTCCCGACTACAACTTGATATTTATTAAATTTTAAAGTGTATTGTTCTTTCAATTCTTCTAAAATTTTTACAGAACAATCATGCTTCATCATAGCTTCACTAAGTTTTGCAGGGAGCCTCAAATGTCCAGAAGATATATCAGTATAGTTGACATTTTTCATATATTTCCCTTGAGCATCGACTAATTCTCTTTTGGTTTTCTTTTCAAAAGTCGTCTGTTCCTGAACCATGTTTTCGGCAATAATTGTTTCCATGTGAAGTTCCTTACAGTTCTTATCCAATTTCTGGAGTTCATTAACAGTCATATCCCAAACGGTTTCGAATATCTCTTCCGCATTAAAAGTACCTACTCCTTCTACAAAATTAACAGATGGCATGTCAAGCAAGTATTGCATTTTTTTACTCGTATTAAAATAACGGCTCACTTCAGCAGCTAATGAGGAAGGCATCTTTGGTGGAGTTGGTTTTTTTGCAGTTTTATTACCGGTAAGACTATTCGGTTTATCAGATCTCAATCGCTTGGCATTTCCCCGTGAATTATTGCTATTTGAATTGGCCGATGAATCACGTTTACGTTTTCCAGGACTATTGATTTTGTTGATTGACGTTCCATCTGGACAAGTTAATCTCTGGGGTGCAGAGAAATTCTGGTTCGGTGGAGGAGGGTTTTTTGCACGTTTGCGCTTCCGTTTTTTATTGGCATGAATAGAAGGAACATAGGGAGCCTGTCCATTTACGCGATGATTAATCTCTCTCTGAGCTTTTGTATCGGGAAGTGTATGAAGCGCTTCCTGATATAATCTTGCAATTTCAGGGTCATCATCTAAATGTGTAGTTGATGTTGCAACAGGTTGGCGCAGTTTTAACTAAAACAAAAATACAATAATTACTTGAGTGGTAGAATAAAGTTTAAAAACATACAACTGGAGGTTCCCTTTCTGTTGGGGAAGGAGTTAATTCACCGTCTTCAAGATTTATAATCATAAAGAAAATAAATTTTAAAAACTTTATAGACTAAAAAATAAGTATTACACAAAAAACCAAAAATAGTCTTAATTAAGATACACCATATAACTTTAAATATACATTAAAAAACGATAAAATTTTAAAATGACACACTATGACATTTCATTACCGAGAGTAAAAGTGTAAGAGAACAAAAAAATTATATAGAAGAGGGTACTGCTTAATAATATAATGTGTACGACTTAAGATACATATTATACCAAAATATAGATAAAAGTATATACTCGCGTTTCCAAAGTCGTTCTTTTATTCAATCCCACTAGGTAATATATTTCTCTTCAATAAATAGGCATTATACCATTTTGACGTTGTCCATTTCTTCACTATAAATTATTTATTTCACTAATTATAATATTTCTAGGGTCCTTGTACTACAGTTAGTTAATCAATTGAGGAGGTTGGATGATGACTTCAGAGACAACCAACCCTAAATCTACCTCAACTGTTCAAGGTAATGGTATTGTGGAAAAATCGGATTCCGAGAAAGGAAAAATGTCTTTTGCTAAAGTTTTGTTGTCTGGGGACAACAATTCTTCTAAAGGAACTATTGTTTACTCATCTACTTCAAAAAATACCAAACCCACAACAGATATTGATTCTTCTAGTATTACAAATGGAAATTCAAACAAGGGCAACAGGAACAATAAGAAAAGAAATAATAGGAGAAGTGGAAATAGGGTAAAGAATGACCTCAAGACAATTGTTAATGATAAGTTACAGGAATCAATCAATGAAGTTAAAGGTAAGACACCAGTTAATTATGAAAGTAACAACAAAAACAATGGTAAAGTTATTTTGTCTCCTGCTCCAATGCCAGTTAAGAATGCGTGGTTTAGTGGAAATAGTGGTAAGTTTATTGAGTTAATTTAACGTTGAATGAATAACACTAATTTATTTCTGTTCTTTAGAAATTTTGCGTAAAAATTTAATTTTAGAAAAGGAGGCAAAATCTTCCGTTGCATCAGAAAGTGGTGTTGTTTCAAAGTCATCAGCAGCACCAGTTTGTGTCATAGAAAGTGATGACAAGACAAAACAGTTTGCTAGAGTTGAAAGCGAAGAAGATCAATCAAATCAGAAAGAAAAAAAATTAAAAAGTAACAACAAAAAAGGAAAAGATAAAAAAATTTCTGAAGATTGTAATAGTGGAGAGTTCGGAGAAAATGTAAATAAACAAGTTTTTGTAAAAGACGATAAAGTAGACAGTACCATGATAACTAATATTAATAGTCCTGAAAATTCGACCAATATTCCAAATAATGACACATCAGAAATTCAACAACCAAGAGAAAAAACAAGAAAAAAAGTATTTAGTAAAACGATAAAGAAGTATCATGATTCAACTAATAATGGAAACCAAGAGGATGATGGCTTCGATGGTGATTGGAAAGATAGTGAAAATACTAAAGATGATACTCAATATTGCTACTATGACAAAGGAACTGATGGCTATTATTATCAAAATCAAGGCCATCAGGGTTGGAAGAAAAATGGGAAAAATAATGTTTCTTCACCACCAGAGAAAAGCAATTCACCAGGATTGTCAACTTTACCAGATCAAAACAATATCAATGGTGGAGGTGTAGTTGATGATCAATCAAAAGATAGTGGTCATAACTTCAATAGACGTTACAAACAATATAAAGGACGCCGTTCTGGAGAGCATAATTCTAATGATTACGACTATCGTGGCAATAGACAAAATAACCACTATAAAGAACGCGGTCCATTACCATCATGGGATGAAGCGGCTGTACATGCTGAAGATGGAACAGAAGATGGTGAAGATTACATGGAGACACTAGAAAATCAATTTAGAAATATGGGACCATACTATGCCTTACCATCATTTGATCCAACAAAAGCTGCTGAAGCAACGGCTGCAGTAGTACCTGTTGAACCTCAATTATTATTACCTATTCCAAATTTGCCACATCAAGCAGTTATATTCCCACAAGATTTAACCACATTTAATAGATTTCCAAATCAACCATTTATTACTACTGCTTTTCCTTCATTACCACACGTGCCTTATCATCCTTACTTTCAACCACATTATAGAAATCCCTCTTTCGGAAGTGTAATGAGTACAGATCAGATTAAAGACTGTATCTTACGTCAAATAGAATACTATCTTTCAGAAGAAAATCTTGTCAAAGATTTCTTTATACGTAGAAAAATGGATGAAAACGGATATATTTCCTTACTATTAGTAGCAGGTTTCCCAAAAATTAAGAATTTAACTCATGATATAAATCTTGTCATTGAAGCTATGAAGACTAGTACTGCATTGGAGATGTCTGAAGATTGTCAGTACATTAGAACAAAGACCAATCCCAAAAGTTGGCCTTTATTAGACGAAGTAAAAAACACATCAGAAGAATCGAAGAACGTTACCGTGACAGTTTAAAAAAGATACAAACAAAAATACAAAAAAAAAAGTGACATTAATCAAAATTGTACATAGCTTTATAATTACAAACATTATTTTCATATTATTTTAATGCAATGATAGACTTCTAAGTGCCTATACTGGAGTCTTTTAAGTCTAGTTTTTGGTGTAAATGGGTTATTTTCAAGGATTTGCAGATACATACATATGCTTTCTGATGAAAATTGTTATGTACCCATATACATAGAAGAAATTATATTGTTTTTTAACAAAAACAAAAGATTTGTAAATTTCAGAAGACTGTTTGATACTATTTTACTATTTTTTTAGTAATGTTGATGTAATATTTTTATATTTGAATTTTGCTTTGAATTGCTAGTATTATTCTTCTAATACTGTAGTGAAAATAATATTTTTTTATAAGTTGTTAACAAACGGTTAGTGTTAAATTTTATCGGTTAATCTCTATATATAAAACAACATAGAATCAAATTGTATGTAAAGTAATAACAATAATCAAGTAAATAAAAATAATTGATGGAAAAGTTGTTTTCAAAACTAATGAATATAA
The DNA here is from genome assembly GCA_005656395.1 of Strongyloides papillosus. Lineage (NCBI taxonomy): Eukaryota > Metazoa > Nematoda > Chromadorea > Rhabditida > Strongyloididae > Strongyloides > Strongyloides papillosus. The sequence goes on along the minus strand of SRSI01000010.1, from coordinate 2,728,000 downwards.
ATTTATTTACGAGAAAGAAAAAGTTGTAGAGAATATTAAACAACAAGCAATTACTGTAAAATATGGATACAAAATCGGAAGAAATTAATTTTAGTGTTTACGAGGAAGGCATTTCAAAATTTTTTAACTGTTTGAATAACATTTTGTAACAAAAATTGTAATATTCTTAATAGTGCTTCTAAAGTTAATTGATATATTTTACTAATTCATTTATTACTTTACAAATGAAATATTTCAATTTAAGATCGAAACAAGAGCAAGAGATCAAATAAATTTTTTTTAATTAACAAAGGCTATAGATTTATATCATTTTTAAACAATTTTTGTTATAATAATATATTTTTTATTTAAAATATTCTAATCAAACTTATTTAACAAATAAATCAATTATATAAACAGGGAACTACTATGACATCATGTTTTCTCATTTTGAATGAAAAAAAGAAAGGGGATTTATTTTTTTCTCTTACACACTTGACAACTTAATTTTTCTTTTAATATTCAAGAAAATAAATTATATTTAAATACATCCATCAATAGAAAAACATTTAAAGACCTATTATATGAAACTATGCTACTACGATTATAAATGTTTCTAATTTTTAATTTAAATGGTAATTGTTGTCTACGTTTTCCAAGAAGTCTCCAAATTAATATCAAAAAATAATTAAAATTGATGATTAAGTTATCGGTTAATTTTAAAGGAGTTGCATTAAATAGTAGAACTATAAAAAATTATTTAATAATCTTGACATATAAATAATTCTGACATAATTGAATTGGCAAAATAACAAACACTAAAAAATTCTTTGAAAAATGAATATACAAATATATAATATGGGATTTAAAAGTTTGTATACACTTCTGTTAGAAAAACCACGTGTATCATATATTTGATGTCATTGAATTATTTTATAATTCCTCCTCGTTTTTTAACTACATTTATGTATATTATAACATTTTTGAATTAATTATTTAATAATGTGTTTATAAATTTCACTTTTTTCTGTGAATATTAATATATATTTATTTAGATCATATAATGTTTTATATAAATAATGGTAAATATTTTATTGTACTTAAGTTTGATGAAAAAATACATGTTTACTTGTACAATTTACACAAACTTTTGATTTGTAATATTGGACTTAGAAAATAAACAATTAGTTGGTTAATTGATCAATCTTAAAAGACTTTTAAAGTTAAGAAAATTCCATTGAATTTTAAATATTTTACTAATTTAAGGAATAATTATGTTTTTTTTATTTAGCATTTTTTATGAATAAATAACTATTATCATAAATACGGTAACATAGATCTTTGTTTTCTATCGAAAAAAACATTCTATATTATGACAAAATGATTTATCTGTTTAAAAAGATTTATAAAATTAGTTACTATGGTACTCTAAATAATATATATAAATTAAATCATAATTCATAATTTTAATAAAATTGACCAAAAAATAAGTAATAAAAGTAATTTAATATCTATTTTATTAATGCATAAACAATTAAAAATTAAGTATTTACATTAATTTTATTCTAATAACTGTTAATAAACAACTATCATTTATTAAAATAAATGTGATATTGATAAAATTTCCATTTTCTTAATAAAAATTAAATTTTTACTTTTATGGAGACAGTTAATTTTGTCATTTACGTATCTAGTGTAACATTAAATCTATCATCTTGTATTGTTGCCATATATATAAATTGGAAAACTTATGGAACCGATTACGATCGAGAATACAAAAAGCTAATTTTTGTGCAATTTTCTTTCGGATTTCTATCAGGAATTATAAATGGTATTAGTAGATGTGAAATTGTACTCTACAGAAATTACCTCATATTTCATTATGGATATTTTAGTTGCTATCAACAAAGTCTAATTTTGTATAAGATAACTTTTGGATTATATCTTTTGATTACAGATATTGATATCGCATTCCCTTCTGTTGTTCTTCTATCAAGATATATAATATGTTGCAAATCAGCACATTTAACTTTGAAAAAAGTAATATTGTTAACATTTGTACCTATTTCATTATCATTAATTACTTTTTATAATGGTTATATGATTAATCATAAAATAACTCCTGTTAGTGTAGTTATAAATCTACTTAAAGATAGTCCTTCTGGAGAGCACCTTGTAAATCTTAAAACGACTACAACATTTTTTGTTTTTGTAAGTAAACTAATTTAAAATAAAGTTTAAAAAACAACTTTTCTAGTGGAGTAAAGAATACATAATTTGCATTACAATTATCACGAGTTACTTTATCTCAAATTATATAATTATTTTCATTTTTTATTTTAAATACAAAAAATATATGGAAGTAACTTCTCCAATTATGTCTGAGAGAACAAAAAAAATGCAAAAGGAATTTTCAAAAATAATTCTTTTTCAAAGTTTAGCACCTGTTGGCTTATGTAGCATACCGATTCTTTCGTATATTGGATTCTTTTTTTTTAATTCTGAATTTTCTAAACCTTTTTATGGTACGACTATCCTACAAGTACTGAGTTTAGTACCAAGTGTCAACGCATTGTTGTTCATATTTATGTCCTCAAAGAATCGTGAAGTGTTATTGAGGTTGTTTAACATAATAATTATATATTATGACTGTAAAAATAAGTTTAATAACAATAATACATTTGGAATTTGGAAATTTTTGAAGAAAAAATTTAGAAGATGTATTAAAAAAATATCTTTCAAAAAGTTTAGTACCAATATTGAACATATAAATGAATAAAAACTTGTGGAAATCTTTATCATGATATTTAAATAACATATTTATGCGGAAAAAAATTGTATATCGACAATGTTGTTAATTATTATACATTCATAATCATATGAAAAAAGTCCATGACAAAATGTATCTAATTTTGATTACAAACTCTTGTCAAAACAATTATTTTATTAATTTGTACTATATTAATATGTCAATATAATGATTTATAGTTAAATTAACAACTTATTAAAAGTTATTTTTTGACATTTAATTTGGTTATATTTTTTAATAATTTATTTAGTACAAAAATTAAAGAATCTATTTTTAACACTTTTATTATTTTATATTTTTTTGAAGGTAATTAAAATCGTTTCGTATTTCAAATTCTTTTAAGTAAAATTTCCTAATTATGATATTTTCCAATCAATAATAATATTTTTAAATTTAGCTGTATTTAGAAATATTTTACATTAAAAAATTTAAAGATACCTTATTGCTTAAAATTAAGTTTTCTTTCTTTTTACTACTAGATTATAATAAAAGAATATAATCCTCTGCAGATTTTACTATATAAAATATTTTCTTAATGAAAGAGTATTTTAATTGCTAGTATCTTTTCTACCAAAAAGCATAAAAGAAAGGAGAAAAAATTACTTTTTGTGTTGTAGAATTTTGAATTAATATGCATCATTCCAACGGACAACATTACTTCCTATTCTCAGCACTTACCCCTGTCAACCCAATGTGTAGTATTTAATTTAAACCCATAGCAAAAATTGTGTTATTAATTGATAACTTTTCTTTTTATCTATTTCGAATACTGCATTAATTTGATACTTCTATGTAATTTTTATTCTAATACGAATTTTTTATTTGCAATTTCTTAATTATGCATACTCTAAAGTTATTAAATTTTCAACTTCTCCTGACTAATATTTTTCTAATTTTTCGTATTTAATATTTTTTCGATTGCAGCATGTTTTTTCATTTTATTTTTTTATGTTATTAATATTTTCCATTTATTTTTATTAATAATATTTTCATATTTTCTTAGTATAGGTTTAAAAATCTAAACATTATTAATTAAGTAGATAATTTCTTTTTTAATTGAGTGAAAGATTAAAGTTTAATACTTCGTTCCTCTATAATTCTATAAATTTTTTAGCCATTTTAATGATTTCATATATTTTTAAAATATACATTAGTAAGTTGATTAACCATTTCTTTTTCTACTTTTTATTCTTGAAATAATGTACTTCAGGATCTATTTCTAGATAAATAGGAATATAAAAAGTATAGTACGAGATTATTACAACATAGTACAATTTGTTTTTTTCATTTCTTTACTGTTTTTCATGTTTGTATAAGAGAATAAAATTCATTTTTATCATAGTATGGTATATTAAAATTTAATTTTCATAAATATTTATCTGCCTACGATTTTTTTTTAAAAAGGAAGTGCAGGTAAATAAATTTTAATATCTAAATTTCCTTTTAATATTCTATCAACTATCAATCACCGGAATGGGAGGAATAAGAAAAAGGTAAAGAAAGGCGATTGTTATTTGAAGTATGAATATATAAGTTTGCAGTAAGACAAAAATGTACAACAATTGATAATATATTTAATATTAAAGTTAATTTTATACGAAGCCAGGTAGGGGCAAAAACCCCTTCTAATGAGATAGTTACACTATTAAAGATACATAACAGGCATTAGAATTGATATATAGGAGGAAAGAGATGCAATACTTTAATCATTAACCCTATTTAAAATATTTTACTGACAATGTGATTTCTTAAAAATTTTTGTAATTTATAAAATTCAATATAGATAAGAATTTACATAATATAATATTCACTTAGTTTGTAAAAATTTAGATCTATCGGAGTTTAAATATAAAGTATGTAATTTTGAATGATGTTACATAAATTATATACATTATAATTAAGGAAGTATAAAAAGAGTTTAGGCAAAAATTCTTCTTCTTTATTTTTATTTTGTGTCTATCCTGTAGCAACTCAATTTTTAGATAAAAAACTGCTATATTTTTTATTTTTAATAACAATTTATATAAAATTTGTAGTTATATTTTAGTTGCTTATAATGGGTTTCTATAAGAAATGAATTTTAAAGATTAAATTTCAGTCAGTAACTTTTAAAATTCAAAGCATCATTTTAGTATTTTTGATCAAAAATCTAAGTAAAAATTTAATTATTGTCATAAAACACATTGTTATTTTAATCTTATGAAGTTTTAAAACTTCAAAAATATACTTTATAGCTGTCTTATACGTTATTTAAGATTATAAATTTTTAATTTACTAAATATAAATTACTAAAACATTAAAGATGATTTTTAATATGTATTGAGAGGGTGTGTTTCTTACTAGCATATTAGTTGATTAAAAATATCGGAAATTATATATTGATAAAATTATAAATTTTTTTATTTTTTATCAACTTTTTCTCGAATTCAATTTGCACTTATTAAATATTTTTTTCCTAAAAAAATAATTAAATTTCGGAAATTATGGACAGGAAATTCTTTAACAGTTTAGAATTTTATTGCTTAAATATATTTAGAGAGTTTAAATCTCTAACTAGTCGTAACAGTTCTTTATTTAGTATCTCTAGGATTTCTAGAAATTTTAATGTTTTGTTTTTGTATATATACCATTATAAATATCATTAAAAATTACGTCAAATATACTAGTCATTTTTGATTTATAAGCTTTAAGTATAAACTAATAAAAATATCATTGATGGTGCAAGGTAGAATGTGGGCATGTATTTAATTACACCACATAAAATGATATTCAGTAAAAATTTAGAGTTTTCTAATTCTTATTTACAATAATAATATTTTTAATCTTGCGAGTCAAAAATAAAATTTCTCAGAATATTTCCCAAAAAATATTGCAAATCGACGCGATATTCGTTTGGAATAGTATTTTTAATTTTTGTTCTACAGTTGTGTGTTGGAATGGCGTTTTAAAAATTTCAAGAAACTTTTTTTCAAAATGAGGTTTATACAAATTTAGAGAATCTAAATCCTAAATCTTACGACATTTTAAAATTGGACAAATTTTTATACTGTGCAAAATATCTATCTCATATTATTATTTTTTGAATAAATGGAAGAAAGTTATCAAAAACAATATTTTTATTAAAATATTTTGTTTACACATATGATGGGATTATTTCACTACAACATATTTTTAATAATCATATAAATATTGTTTTGATCATATACTTAATAATTATTTTTCGGATTTATCAACTGTACTTCATCATAGATATATACTTGAGAAATATAAAAATGAAATGATTTTCTATTTTGTTACATTAACATAATCTATAGTTTTGTATTGAGCATTTTATTGTTTAATAGATTGATTTTTTTATTTTTATAATATTTCTTGTTATTATTTTTATTTACTCGTTTCATTTCAATTTCGAAGATTGTTTATTCTTCATTTTTATTATTAATGATGTTGGTCTTTTTAGATAAGAGTAATTAGCAAATAAGAATCAGTTCTGTTCTATTTTTGGGACTGTTTATATTGGGTAGGACAGTAAAGTTGTTATTTATGTATTAGTTTTTTTGACAAGAAAAAAAATGTTGTCATTTGCTAAGGTTGTTCAAGGTGGAGAAAATGGTTCTGATGAAAGTAATAAAGTTCAAGGGATTGTTAAACCATTGATAGTTAATGATAGTAAAAAGGATACCGCTAAACAAGAAAATACTGCTGTTTCAGAGGGTAAAAGTAAACGACATCGAAATCATAGAAGAGGAAATCAGGAGAAAAGAAAAAATGAAAAAAACGAAGAGAAAAGTAGTAATAATAAAGCTAACAAAAAAGATGAAAAGGTTAGTACAAAGAAAGAAGGTTCAAGAAGAAGGAGAAATAAATCTAATAATGGAAGAAATCGCGTAAAATCTGAAACATGTGATGAAACAAAAAAAGAATTAGCCGATGCTACCACGAAAACTGAAGAAACTAATACATCAAAGAGTAATGAAACAAAAGTTGTTCTTTCACCTGCTCCAGTACCAGCAATTAATGCTTGGTTTAAAGCAAATGATAGTCAAAATAAAAATGATGTTAAAACAAATAATGCTACTAAAGATGTTAAAGAGGTTAAAAAAGTAGAAAAAATTGAAAAAAAAATAGAAAAAGTGCAAATTACAGAAAAAGCAACTAAAAGTGAAAATAATGCTGATGACAAACTTAATAAAGACAATACGGTTTGGCCATCACTGGCAGAAGAACTCACTCACAACGGTAACATTAGTTCTTCAAATGAATCTGGATCTAAAGAAAATGCAAAACCTAAATCACCTAAAGGAGAAAGTAACAAAGTAGTTAGTTTAAAAATACAGTATCAATATATTAATATATTTATTCCAGATCCCAAAAGCAAATTGGAAGAAGATAAATGTCAATGTGCAGTTTGAGAGTGTATCTTCAAAAAAAGTTGGAGAGGGAAGACGTAGAGATCGCAGGAGTCGTAATGACAATAAAAATTCAGATGCACATAATCACAAAAAATTTGATTCTAAGGAAGGAGATAATGAAAGTTACTGGTAAGTTCAGTTTTCTTCATAAACATATTTACATAATTCTTACCAATAACAAAATTTTGAATTATTCTATAAAGTAGCTGTTATCATAAGTTTTCGTTAATTTTAAATTTAAATTATTAGTTATTTTTTAATAGATTGTTTTTTTATGAAAAACTAATGTTGTTAGGCAATTCTAGTTTCCATATTTTTTTGACATAACTTATGGCTTATTCTAAAACTTTAATATAAGAATTATTTTAGATTTATTATTTTTACCGTATATAAAGATTGTATTTAATGGTTATATTTAATATAAAAATTTGTTAGATTTAAATTTTCAAGTTGAGAGGTTACACTATTTTAACGCTTAAAATAGTCGCAAATATTGTTTTTGAAATTAATAGGATTTTTTTATGTGAATGTTAAAAGCTTTTTGTTTTAGCTTGAAAAATATTTTCTTAAAAATATTGTTTTTGAATAGTTAGTTTATAATGTACCAAGGAAAAGCATCATAAATAAAAAAATACACCTGTATAGAAATTTAATGTGTTTATGATATAAATTTTATTCAAACAAAGTGAGAAAATTAAAAATATTGTTTTGATTTAGTTTCAAAATCATATGCATTTTTTTCTCTCTAGTAAACTACATTGAGCTTTAATTTTATCTCAAAAATTTCTTACATTATTTTTGGGTTTTAAACCAATTGCTTCCTTAAAATTTTTGCTTTAATTGAGAAATTTGTTAAACCACTTTTATTCTTTTTATAAGAGAAAAGTAGGTTTTATGAGTATAGAAAATAAGATATAAAATTGTTCCTTGTTGTATTTAAGTTTATATATAAAATCTTGGATTATAAACATTCAAATTAGCGTTTCCATGATTTTTATTTTAAAGATATGTACATACTACTCCACATTAATATTAAAGTTTTAATTTAATATTTTCCATACGTATTCAGTGGAATTTTATTATTCATGATATGCTATTTGGTGTAACCTTTAATTTTAGCAGGTGTTTTAGAAAATGTGAAATATTTTTAAATAGTATTATGTTTTTTATTATTTAGTTAATCATAATTAATATATTTTTTAATTCTACTTTAATTTTTCAATATTTCATTAAAAATAGTTACGATATCAAAGATTGTTAAAATATACCACGTGCAATTTTTGTAACAGCTCTTTTATTTCGTAATATACACTTTTAAAGATTAGATTTGTTTTTAATCAAATTAAAATGTTTTCTTTAGTTATTTTGATAACACATCACACGGATTTTACTATCAGCAATCTGGAAGACAAGGTTGGAAAAAAGAAAATATGCCTGGAAAAACAGGAGAACCATCTACATCTAATCATCCTTCAAATAATGAAGAAAATACAAGAAAAGAGGATAGGAAAAATTTCAATAGAGGACACAAATATAACAAAGTAAAGCATGAACAAATACCACCTGCACCAAAAAATCCACATGCCCCAAGAAGATTAACGGATGAGGAAAGGAGAGCACGTGGACCATTGCCAGCATGGGATGATCTAGCAAAAATAGAAGATAACTTTGATTATATGGAACTTATGGAGAAACAATGTCAAAATTTCTATGCATTAAATATTCTACCACCTTTTGATCCATCTGTTCCATTAAATGGTAACAAAAATAAACTAGCAAATATAACTCCAGGACCAGAAAGTGCTACATCACCTTTGAATAATGCTACCATTTCACATACACCCACAGCTTTAATGTCACCTGGATTTGCTGTACAAGGAACCCCTGCTGTATCAGGTTTTATACCACATGGAAATTCATTTTCTCCCCAAGTATTCCCCCAGATTTCTTTCCAAGTCCAAAATGGTGGTGGAACCAATTTAACGAGAAATGAAATTAAAAATCTAATAAGAAAACAAATTGAATATTACTTTAGTGTTGAAAATTTATTGAAAGATTTCTATCTCCGTAGGAAAATGAGACCTGATGGGTATCTAGAACTTTCTCTTATTGCTCATTTCCCAAGAGTAAGCTCAATATCTCAAGACATGGATTTAATTATCGAAGCATTACTTGAAAGTACTAAAGTTAATTTATCACCTGACAGAAAATATATTAGAACTTCTTTTGAACCAGAAAGATGGAGACTAGCACCTCCAAGTGAGGATGGTGAACAAGTTAATTTCATTAAAGAGCATATACCACCACAAAAAGTTAATGAGAGTAATGAAGAAAAGAAAGATGAAACTTCCCAAAAGGAGAGTGAGAAGGTCCCTGAAGTTAAGAAGGAAACACAACAACCACAAAAAGTTAAGGAAGAAGTAAAAGTTGAAAAACATTCAAAAGTTGTTGAGACAGATGATGAGGAGGATGACGAAGAGTGGGAAGAAGTTAAAAAGAGGGACAAGAAACAACCTCCAGCAAGAGGTAAAAATGCTCGTGCTAAACGTGCCGCTGTAGCTAAAGCTGCTGCAGCAAAGGGTGATGATTTAGATTTCAAATTTGACGAAGAAATTGATTCATCCTTCTTATCAAGAAGGCCGAAAGGAGGAGAAAAACAACAACCAGACTTCCCTGATGATATGGATGATGCACATATTGATAAATTGATTATTTTTGCACAAACTCCACCTCCAACAAAAAGACAATTTGACAGAACAGGAGAATATACAAGTAGAATGAGTAAACTTCAATACATTAATGAGGAAATGGAATTAGGATTAAGAAGATATGAAGAAGATTTATGGTCTACTATAACTTCTAATAAAGAACAACCAAAATCTGAGAAAGTCACTATGATAAGTGAAGAAGAAGCAAATAAATTGAAGGAAAGTAAGAAAGTCTCAAGAAGTAGAACGACGTCAAGAAATGAAGATGGAGCCGTACCAACGCCAGTTGATGTACAAACGACACCAACAACCTCTGTATGGGTAATTAAAGCTCGTGAACGTGCTGCTAGCGCAACTGTTCCAAAATCTCCAGTAGCTATACGGGAATCAAAAGAAAAATTACTGAACAGATATTTTCCTATTAAACCACCGGTACCTGTTGATGAACGTAAACCTAAGAAACAAAAACTTCGTCATAGTGAAAATCCACCTGTAGAACTTCCTGTTGGTTGGCTTTTGGGTGCTCGATCAGATGATCGCCAACCAATAAGTCAACTTTCACAACATCCATCATTAACGTTATTCCAGGAAAATGGTTTCCAAGAGAACAAATATTCACAATGGAAAAATGAATGTTTGAAACAAAGAGAAGCTTTGGGCCTTGATTGTCCAGAAATGAATACATTGTATAGATTTTGGAGTATGTTCTTACCAGATAACTTTAACAGGAAGATGTACAACGAATTTAGAAAATTAGCCACAGATGATGCTTCAGCTGGTAGTAGATATGGTATTGAGTCACTTTTCAGATTCTATACATATGGTTTACAATCAAAATTCAGACCAAAGATCTATGTAGATTTTCAGGATGAAACGATAGCTGATGTCAAGAGAGGCCAATTATACGGACTTGAGAAATTTTATTGCTTTTTAAAATATTACAAACATTCTAACTACCTTGATGTCAGAGAGGAATTAGCTCAAGAATTGGCTAAATATAAAAAATTAGAAGATTTTGCTATAGATGTAAGTTATAAAATATTGCTATTAGTAATTTTATTTTTTTAGCCAGCAAAAGCTGCCAAACGTGATTTAGAAAATGAAAAGAAGAAGGAACAAGAAAAGTAAAAATTATTATATATTTCATTTTTATTCATATACCTAAATATTATTTTCTAAATTCCTTTTTTTAACTCTTCCATAATTTTGGAGAAAGCATAGCCATTTATTATATAGTCAATTTAGTGTACTGTTTCTGATTTTTTTATATTTATTTTAAGAAAAAAGATAGTACAATAATCTTTTAGTATGTTATAATTATCTGTTGAAGCAATAATTTTACTTTTTCTATTGTTATATAAAGTCTTATAAAGGCTTTTGTTTTATCATGTTATGTGGTTAATACTACCGTTTTTATATTAATTAAAACTTAGATTAGAAAAGAGATTTGTTTAAAAATATTTTTTAGTAATTATAAAATTCTAAAGTGTCAGCCACATATCTGTACTTTTATTTATCATTTCATTAATTAATTTCATACCAGAGAAAATAAACAAAACTATTAACATAAAAATCAAAAAAAATTTTATTAATTGCCACTAGATGTATGATTAAAGTTTTTTAATAACCAATAATAGGTACCTAATTGTTTTATGATTTTCCATCGTTATCCGTTACACGTTAAAACATTATTTTTACCACTCGCGCATTACACAAGTTTAAGAATCCTGAAGATTTATATAGAAAGTTATTTTGTTTTATTCCAATTACTATGATTTTTATGAGAAAATTTTACAAAAAAAAATAATTATATCAACATACACATCCCTAATAATCGCATTGTTATTACTATTGTCTATTTCATACTCGTTTATTTCATATCCCGTTCAATTTTTTACATAATTATTTTTATTAATTCTATGTTAAAAATTTGTTTAAATAATCACATTTTTAAGAAAAAATTATTTGTATGTTTTCGTAATGATATTTAAAATAAATTCTTATATTAAAAAAACTATATGGTTCTTTGTTCATTATCATTTTCAAATTTTTTTAGAATGTGAATTTATAAATAACTTTGGCTATATCATTAAAAACAATTTTTTACATCGTATTTGATGAGAAAATTTATATCCGATTCTATATAGACAAGAAGTTTCGTGGTACAATAAACAAATGATTTTTTTAGTCTAGAAAAACAAATTCTAAAATAAATGAATCAGCATAATTTTTAAACACATACAGTGTAACTAAAACAATTTATGTATTTGAAAATAAATTTTTATTATTCTTTTTTCCATTGATAAATAGAAGTGAATAAAATTGACTAAAAGTAGTTTTTATTGAGTTCAATATTTTGTAATTAAAAGTGCAAGTATATTTTTAGATATTCCAATTTTTTATTAAAAAATGAATATCCACAAAATTATACTTTCTTTATTTTGCTCATCACTAAATGTGACAAGATTTCTTCGAGAATAATTAAAAATTTTTTTATTAAATGTTTTATTTGAGGATTAGATAACATATGTTTGATATCTTGGAAATTTCAAGTATAAATGTAAAATAAAATGATACTAGTTTGAAGTTATTTAGTTTTCTTTTTTTTAGTAAATTACTCTATTGCTATGAGTAAGCATCATTACTATCATATTTACAAGCAAAATAAGTTTTATTCAAATGTTTCCAGTTATAATTTAATTTTTAGTCTATACTAATATTTTTTGCAAATCTTTGAACACTCAAATTTCAACATATTGTATTACTTAACTTCATTCTTGAAACAAACACAAGGATAATAGTCTAATGTAAATAAAATAAGTACATTATAAAAAATATGACTCACAAACAACTTTTATTGGTTGTAATAAAAAATAAAAACATTCTAGAAGAAATTTGTCCAAAAATTATTTAAAAAAATCTATTGAAATGCTATTTCATTCTATAACATACATTAAAAGTCTCCTAAATAAATTTAAAAGGGACAGAGATATTTATTAGATATTGTTGGAACAAAAAGTTTTATTTCTTGATAGACATTAATATAATTACATAAAAAAATATGCATAAACATTTATGTATTTTTAATAAAAATATTTAATATATTTTTAAATAAAATACAACGAATCTGATTGAAAAATTCAAACAATAAATTTGTTATATGTGAAATACTATAAGGATAATCTCAACCTTAACAAGTATTTACGATTTCTCAATTTTTAAAGAAGTTAAAAAAAATATGTTAAAATAGCTAAAGTTAGAAGGATAAAAATAAACTAACTAAATACTTACAATAAAGAATATAACAGTTATGAAATAAGATAGTTAGTAAAACAAATTGATTATGTAATGTATTATTATATAATAATATTTTTAAAGCATTTAATGCTTATTAAATATTAATAAAATAATTTCTACTTTAAAGCTTCTTTTAATTTTGTTACTAGACATTAGTTTTTTCACTTTCTCTATTTTTATGCAAATTTTCTGCTTCTTCAAAAATTTTCTGTTTTAATACTTCTTTTGGTAAATCATCTAGTTCCATTTCGATTGTAAAAGGATTCTCACATATTGGCTCATCATTAGGATCATAGTATTGTTCCAAATATGGGTGTGCCAATGCTTCCTCCACAGTAATCCTCTTATTAGGGTTAAATGTTAACATTTTATCAAGTAAATCAAGTGCTCTGGGATTAGCATCTGGATATAATCTATGCCATGGTTGTCTTGGTTTATGTGGAAGTGAAAGGAGGTAGGAACGAGCTTTCTCATTCAAGATACAAGTTAAGTCCTCCTGACTTGGAGATCCAACTACAGCAAGAATAAGATTTAGTTGGTCAAGGTAGTGTTTTCCAGGAAACAACGGTCTATTGTTGAGCATTTCTGCTAGTATGCAACCAACACTCCAAACATCAATGGCTTTGGTATATCCCTTTGAGTTAAGCATAATCTCTGGAGCTCGATACCATCTGGTAGCAACATATTCAGTCAAAAAACCAGTATGATCATGATCTGGATCAGATACACGAGCTAAGCCAAAATCACAAATCTTCAAGTCACAGGTTGTATTTAAGAGTAGATTTGATGGTTTCAAATCCCTATGAAGTACGTTAGCAGAATGAATATACTTGAGTCCACGTAATATTTGATATAAAAAATAACATGTATGATCATTAGAAAGTCGTTGGGTCTTCAAAAGTTTATAGAGATCAGTTTCCATAAGACATTGAACAATGTAGATATCCCTCATTTGATCAACAGTTGGTGCGCTAATTATCTCTTGAATGTTAATTATCTATAACCATAAAAAATACAATAAAAATAAATGATAAAATTAAACGTACATTTTCATGTTTAAACCTTGATAATATTTTTATTTCTCTTAATGTTCTTTGACAAAATGTTTGATGTTCAAAAGGTGATATTTTTTTAATAGCAACTCTTTCTTTGGTTATTGTATCTAAAGCTGACGCAACCATTCCATATGCTCCTTCACCTATATAACTAAGGTTAATGTAACGAGGGGCAACAGCAAAAATCTGTCCATGAATTTCCTCAACACCATTTTGTCTTTCACCTGGTAATGTAGCACCATTACTAGTTATTGTTACAGGTGCTGAAGACATCTTATATATTAATTATTCTACCGATTTGAGAAAAGATTAACCTTTTGGTTTAATATGCCTAGAAGATTAAAAATTACATATTTTCATAAATATAAAATAAAGCTTAATTGAGTTGGTATATAAATGGTATGAAGAAAAAGAGTTATAGAAAATTCATAAAAACAAAAATTAAATGCCTTAATTGAAATTATCAAAAACACAACTTATATAATTCTCTATCTGTCTAATAAAATAAAATGTTTGAATATCACCTTTCAAAAATGATGATAATTTTAAAAACAATCGTCTTTTTACATTAACATGCATGATATAGCAGTTTAAAACATTAAAAATTATACATATGTAATCATACTACATTATAAAAATGTATATTTTTAAATAATTGAAAACAGTAAAATGTTACTTAAAATGAGTTAAACAACTTTCTTAGTGGAATTTTTTTTATTAAAACATCATAAAAAAATTTTTATTCAAATAATATTAGAAAATAAAATGCTGTCATATTTAATCAAAAAACCTTTCTTTAATTATTATATATCGGAATGGTGAAAAAAATGAAAAATAATATATCTTTTATTCTTTTTTTTTCTCCAGGAGTATGTTAATGGTAAATAAAATAAAAAAAAGACCATTAAAAGTATATTTATATATATTAATTTTTGTGTTGTAATATATTTAATTATGTAAATAAATTTAATGGTGTTTTTTATATAGCAAATAGGTTATAAAAAAGTTGATAATGTCAAGTTTCAACAGGTGTTTACAGGAGTAGAATTTATATTTAATAAGTTTGTTAAGGATGAATAAAGAGTAATTATTATTGTATTTATATGAAGCAATCAGTAATCTTTCTTCTATATTGATTTTGTTAAACATTTAATCTCTCCCACCCCACTGATTAAAGTGTATTTTTATAATATATATTAGTAAGAGATACTTCTAATGAATGGAATACTAATATTATTTTATATCATATGTATGAATAAAGGGTCCAAAATCTTTCTTTTCTTGTTATATAACAATAGTGAGATGATACATGTAGTAATATAATATATAAAAGAATGTATTAAACAAATTATAAAATACTTTTTTATAAAAATTGTTAAGACATGTGATGATGATTTAATCAATGTATCATTATGGGTATTTTGCAATTATTAGAATATTATCCCTCAAGTTATTCTCTCAACTACTACTAAGCCATTAGCATCTGGTAATTGGCAATATAATTAAAAATTAACCAGTCATATTAATAAATATAATTTCACTTTTATTAATAAAAATGTAATTTTTCATAAAATTTAATAAAGTACACTTTTATAACAATGCAATTATGCAATAAAAAGATGGTATGGTAAAAAGAAAAAAATATTTTTATATTAAAGATATATTTACAATCTACATAAAAAAAGGTATATAACTTTTAGTTTTACAGTCATCATGACTTTTAAAATATTAAATATCAAAAAGTCTGAAGTTTAGAGAAGACAAATTAAATATGATATGATGAAATTTATCTTATAAATTAAATAAAAAAATTTTTTGACAGAATAGGAGGAAGATAAATGTAGCGTGATAAAATTAAATAGAAGTATTAAAGGAAGAAACAAATGAAAAAATATGAAATGTTCATACATAATAATATTTATTACCTACTAAAAACGTTATAAAAGTCCATAAATTTAATGAATTTTATTCATGTCATACTTTATAAGGCATGAAAAATGTGCAACTTCCGAAGCATAATTAATTTTACAATGAAAATATTTAGTATTCTATGAATAAATAACATTAGTATATACATAGAAGCTTTTCTGAAAATTAAATTTATTTTGGCAAGATATTCACCATAAAAACGGTATCTTCTTTTCATATCACCCCAGGATAATGGGATAATTTTTTTATTGAGTAACAAATATATTAAAAAAGAATTGATATGCTTCGTGATGCCTATATTTTATTATAGAACTATACATAAACTTATATGTTATAATATATAAAAACCATTATAATAAGTTGTTTGGAAAACTTTTATAAGAATTATTTTTTAATATAAAATAATACCAAAAGTTAAATGTGGCTTTCTTTTTAAGTAATGAGGTATATATATTATCATTTAAGAGAATTAGACTACTGTTGCAGAAAGATTATTTTCTCTTTTGCCCTTTCTTTTTTGATTCCTATAAAATATATAGAAAAATCTGCATAAGCAAAAAAAATAAATTTTTAGCTATAGGGATAGATAAAATACTCCCATTAAAAAAGTGATAAAAAGTTATTTAAGTTTGATACTTTTAAAATAAAATTATTTTCTAAAAGTTTCTTTGATTATTTTTAAACAAATTTAAATGACCTATTAGACATTGTTAGAGAAAAAAATGAAAAATATCATCCTCATGATGGTAGAATGAATTCAAATTTATTTATATAAAATCATTTGTTTGGAATGATCTCAATTTTAATTAAATAAACTGATTTTTACCTAAAAATGTCACTTTTGAAATAATAAAAATACAAATAATCAAAAAATATATATAAACATGTAAATAATAAATTTAAAGAATACTATATCAATAATAAAACATTGCTTATCAACATAGTGATTAACCTTGACATTAGAAGATATATATAACATTAACTCTTCTTGTGCTTTAATATTTATTCAAAACTTTATTTTAATATGTATGTAAATGTAAGTAAAAAATTCGAGGGCCAAACCAATCAATATTTATGGGAGAGAGTGCATTCTTTACTATACATAAAAATATATTTATTAAAATATATTATATCACTACTATATATATGCATGGTAACAGAAAATAAATTTTCATTGGGCTTCATATAATCTATTTTTTATATTTATTTGTATTCTAATTTATTTCTTACTACTGCTTTATAAAATAACTAATTTGAAGAAAGTAGCAAAAATTATACTAATAAATAGTTTTCTTCAAGCATTATTATGAAGAAATTTATCAAAGAATTGTTACATAAGAAAATTCACTACTACAATATAACAATTTTTTATGTCAGTACATTAATGACTCATTCTTCTCATGTACAGGAATATTTTAAAGTAAAAATTATCAAAAATAATCTATACGATTGACAGTAAATATATACATTTGTAATTCTTACAATTGATGATAATATTAGTCAGAGATGTAAAAAAAGATAGCTAAAAAAACATTTTTCAACTAGTATATTATATAAAAAATATATAGGTACAAACATATCGAATAATTTTTGTCAAAAACTTCACCATTAATATTTATTTATTTGTTTGTAAAATATTATCGATAATATATAGTACATTTTTGTGAAAAAAATATTATATGTTTGAATATATGCTGTAACATTTTTAATTTAAGAGATTACTTATACAAAAATTCTACACTTTATTCTAGAAATATACCATATTAATTAGGTATTTATATCATACAAGGAAATAAAAAGTTGCATAATTTAATACATATTTTCGCATGACTTCTACTTTGACTAATGATGAAATGTCTTTTGAAGATGTAAGTATATTAAACTTTAAATAGCATATATTTTTGAATTTTTTTTATTAATTTAAGGCAATGTCTCACTTTTGTGCTATGTTTCCGTTAGTTCCTAGGAATGTAATTCAGGAAACAATACAACGTAGATATGGTGAAATAGATTATGTATTAGAAGATTTATTGAAATACTCAGAGAGATTACAACAATCTTCATCAAGAGAAAGTTTTACTAACAATAGAAATAATGTTAATATCCAAAATAGTTCACCTCCATCATATGATTCCGTTATGGGTATTGTTGATACAAGTAATGATGAAATAATTGCCAAAATGATGCAGGATGAAGAATTTAGGAGATTTGCTGAAAGTGACAAAGAGTTAAGAGAATTACTTAGTAGAGATAATTTACACTACCATGAAAGAAGAAAAAATGTAGTACCACGATTACAGCAACCACCTGTTAGAGGTAGTCAAAGTAGAAATGATAGAATTTTTGATGATGTTATGTTAGCAGTACCCAATGGACCAATAGTAGATTATGATACAGATTCAAATGTACCAAATGGACCAGTAATATGTGAAGGATTTAAAAATTATACAACATTTAAAGAAAAATTAAGTAATAAATTTAAAACACTACGTAAATCTTCGACTACATTAACAGGTGCAAATACTTCAAAAGTTTTTGAAAATGAGATTCCTGATGAAAGAGATATATATCCTAATACAGGGGCTTTTGAGTATGATTTCAGAGATTACCAACATACAAGTCGTGTTAGAGAAATGGGAAAGGGTAATATCTTATTAATTTTATTATATAACAATATTTTAATTACTTTTTTTTAGCCTCAAAAGATAAATTAATGAAATTAGTAGCTAGATTTAAGGCCACAAGATATGCTAATGTACATTATGACAATTAAAAAAAGTACATAATATAGAAATTGTGATATGAAACATTATTTAAATAAAATTGTTTAGATATTTAAAAATGAAAAAAAAGAATAATTAAGTCTGAAGATTTTAAAGACAAAAATTTTAATATACATAAATGAAAATGTTAATGTTAACATAATTTCATTGTTAAAATGGTAATTTTATAAAAAGGATCTGTTAATATATACAAAATATATTGTTTGTATAATGATGTTTTATTTCATACATAATTGAAAATGTCATTTACTAAAGTATCAACAATAATTTTTTTGTTATTATCCTCGACAGTTAATAGCGTTGCAGAAGATAAGAATCCATATGTATCTTTATCTGTTAATGGATTATATGGATTATCAAAAGATTGTTATTTCTTTTTATATAGTAATTACATGAAATTTATAGAAACAATACGATTACATGATATAAACATTAAAACTAATGATTTAGTGAATTGTGAAAATGGTAAAATTGTACAACTAAGTAATGGAAATTATGTTGAAGCAGAATTTTTAATTTTCCTTAAAAATAATAACTCAATTGATATATATTATCACAAACAAAATTTTGATGAAAAAAAAGTTATTTCAAAAGAATTAGTTGTAAATGTTAACTTTTTAAATAGACTTAATGTTGATTCATTTGAAGTTTTACTGACAAAAGGTATATTAAAAATCAGTATAATAAGTGGAAATGAAATGAGAATCGTTTTTGCAAGTATTGAAAATAATTCAATTAAAAAAGTTAATAAGTTCGAATCAACGTTAATTCATGGAAAATACCAGGTAATTTGTAATAAACAAATTTTTAATTAAAGGGTTTAGGGCTATACAAAACATTCGCTATTGGTAGATAATCAAAAAGGATCATTTATTCTTGCCACAGGGCGTATCGTAAAATTCAAAAATAATTTCCTATCAAATGGTGATATGATATATGGATCCAATAGGAAATATAAATAAGGTAACAGTCCAATATTCGGGAAACAATTGTAAATTTATTCATATTCATTACGAAAACGTGGCAGAAATATGTGATAATGGAATAATTAGAAGTAGAAAATTTAGTTTAAAAATGTTAAGAAAAGATGAAAATATATTAAGCTATACAAATAAAATAAATTTACAGTTACCTCCAAATAAGCTTGAATCATTTGGATGGATGGAGCATTTTATTAGTAAACAAAATAGAATTAGTGTAACAATTGATATATAAAGGGTAATTTTCCAACAATATTTATTGAAAATAGATGTCTATAAATTTGTTCAAAATTTAACTAGTACATTTGTTTTTTACAACCTTACTTTGAATAAATATTCTCTTCGTTAAATTGTCAATATAAAGCTATCGGCCCAAAATTTTGCTTGATTACATGCACATTATTAAAAAAATCAATTTAAGGAAGATATTTAAATGTAACAAAATTATTTTTTCTTACCTAGAAAATAGAGAGAGAGAATTTGTTACACGTATTTTAAAAAAAAGATTATTATCAATGTGAAAACACCAGTCTAAAGCATAATTCAATATAAATATTTTTAAAATTTGCAACTGTAGGCAATATATTTTTTAAAAACATTTACTTAAAAAATGTCAAAGTTAGATGTGTTCAAAAGGAAATTAAAATTGTTTTCGATTTAATAAAAATCTATACTTTTTAAAATCGGTAAATATAATAAAAAAATTTTTAAATGAAAGTATTTACAAGCTTTATTTGTAACAGTAAAATATTAAAAATTTAGCATGAACAATAATTTTTATTAATATCATAAATTTATTTTAGTTTACACTTTACAATATTGACTTGCTAGTATTAAAAAACCTTTTCTAAAAAATTATTAAAAATACAAATATATCTGAAACTTTTTCATTATTTTATATATACAAATATAGTCTTTTGTTAAATGTACCAAATTTTTACTCATCACATTAGCGTTATGTTAAGTAATTAAAA
Source organism: Strongyloides papillosus (assembly GCA_005656395.1). Classification (NCBI taxonomy): domain Eukaryota; kingdom Metazoa; phylum Nematoda; class Chromadorea; order Rhabditida; family Strongyloididae; genus Strongyloides; species Strongyloides papillosus. Next base: position 2,707,074 of record SRSI01000010.1, on the reverse strand, counting down.
AAAATTGGTAACAAAAATGAGCATTATGAAATCAAATTTGAAAATGGAAACTAATTTAATAATGAGAAATATTTTATATGTTTTAAAAATTTAATAATAAAAAATATATATTATAAATGCTTTTATGTATCCATAACATAATAAAAGTATTTAGAAAATTAAAAATATCCTGATTTAATAACTATAAATACATTTTAAAATTTAATAATGTATATCAAAATTGTTTTAAGTATTAATTTGAATTTTATTTGTTATATTTTTTATTAAATGCACTTTTTTAATGATGTTATTTACAACGTTTGTTACTTTCATTGCCATCAAAAATTTCTACGTGTTTTTAAGTAGTTTACTTTTATTTTTTCAACAAATCATTAAAAATAGGTTATCAGCAATTCTTTTTAATAGAAACAATATATTTATTTTAAAAAGTAATTGCATTCTAGTGTTTGCCAATGCAAAATTTAACTAAAAAAGAGATACATTGCAGTTGTCAAAAATTATATTAAATCAAATGAAATAGTATCAACTATTATGATTTTTTTAACAAAATTGCAAACAAATTTACTAAAAATTTACACAATATAAAATATTGTGTACACATTTACACAATAAATATTGAAGAATCTAATCACGAATATCTATTTCTACTTTACTAACGTAACTCGAAAAAATATATAGAGCTATATAAAATATATTGATTAATAATATTGCTTGAACTTCATCTGGAAGAAATTTCATACGATATTATTCGTATGTATTAATCTATCATAATTTTCCTAACATCTTTAATACTGAAAATCTATATGATATGATAAAAATTCCTTACACTATGAAAAACATCAAGTATCAAATTCGTAATCTTCAACAATATTTATCTTCTGAAAGATTCAACTAAATGGTTTTAATAATGTTTAATAGTACAACTACACATTTAATTTCCTATGTCTCGGAATAGTTGTACATAACATTACAACCTTCCTATGTCTCAATAAACATAACAACGCCTTTTAATTTGACCTAAAACGTAACAAATTCTAACTCTCCTCTCTTATAATACTATTTCTTTCACTCTCGGACCTTGCAGTTCGACACACTCAACACCGCCTTGCTGTTCATAGATACGCTCTTAGCTATTTTTTGGAGAAGTAATTCCGCTGACGACGCTCCTTCCATCAACGCAAGAAAAGATATTTTATTTGTTGAGTGTCCATCTATTTAGATAATATATTCATTTTATATATATTATTATACTGAATACATTCACCAAATTATCTCAAAAAAATTTTTCCTTATAATTGACAACTGTATTAAAGAGATAAAATGGGAGGTAAGTAAATGTTTTTCAAATGTTTGTAGTTACAGTTTGTTTCAGTTAAATTTCTTGAATTTATAAAGCCATTCTGTGGATTGGTTCCAGAAATTGCACAACCAGATAGAAAAATTCAATTCCGTGAAAAAGTAGCATGGACTGCCGTGACATTATTTGTCTTTTTAGTATGTTGTCAAATTCCACTTTACGGAATTATGTCATCTGAATCTGCTGATCCTCTCTACTGGCTTCGTGTTATTATGGCTTCTAATCGTGGTACTTTAATGGAACTTGGAATTTCACCAATTGTTACTTCCGGTATGATTATGCAATTGTTAGCAGGAGCAAAACTTATTGAAGTAGGTGATACACCAAAGGAACGTGCTCTCTTCAATGGTGCTCAAAAACTTTTCGGTATGCTTATCACTGTTGGACAAGCTATTGTTTACGTTGCTTCCGGTATGTATGGTGCTCCAAGTGAGATTGGATCTGGAATTTGTCTACTTATTGTTATTCAATTAACTATTGCTTCACTTATCGTTCTTCTTCTTGATGAACTTTTACAAAAAGGATATGGTCTTGGTTCTGGTATCTCACTCTTCATTGCTACTAATGTCTGTGAAACCATCATTTGGAGAGCATTCTCACCAACAACTATCAACACTGGACGTGGTACTGAATTTGAAGGAGCAGTTATTGCTTTATTCCACCTTTTAGCTACAAGAAATGATAAAATCCGTGCTCTTAATGAAGCCTTCTACAGACAAAATCTTCCTAACTTAATGAACCTCCTTGCTACTGTTTTCATTTTCGCTGTTGTCATCTACTTCCAAGGATTCCGTGTTGATATCCCAGTTAAAAGTTCTCGTTTCCGTGGACAACGCTCAACTTACCCAATCAAACTTTTTTACACATCAAATATTCCAATTATTCTTCAATCAGCCCTTGTATCTAATCTTTTTATCATATCTCAAATGCTTGCAAATAGATTTGGGGGAAACTTCTTTGTTAATCTTTTAGGAAAATGGTCAGATGCTTCAGGTGGTTATCGTAGTTCACCAGTTGGAGGATTATGTTACTATCTCTCTCCACCAGAGACAACTGCTGATATTATTTTAGATCCAATCCACACAATCATCTACGTTGCTTTTATGCTTGGATCATGTGCATTTTTCTCAAAGACTTGGATTGATGTCTCTGGATCATCAGCAAAAGATGTTGCTAAACAATTCAAAGAACAACAAATGGTAATCTCTGGACATCGTGAAACATCAATTGTTCATGAACTCAACCGTTACATCCCAACTGCAGCAGCTTTTGGAGGTATTTGTATTGGAGCACTTTCTGTCACTGCAGATTTCCTTGGTGCTATTGGATCTGGAACTGGTATTTTGTTAGCTGTAACAATTATCTATCAATATTTCGAAACATTTGTTAAGGAACAAAGAGAAGTAGGAGGCGCTGGATTGTTCTAATATTTTTGGATAATTTTTTTGTAAACAAGTTGTTTAAATATTTTTTATTTATAATAAAAATTTGAAACTGTTAGTAATTTGTTTTCTTAGTCTATCGGGTTTAAGACTTAATGATGTTCTATCTTATTCAGCACACGAATTGGCGTTATTATTCTATTCTTACTTTTGACAAATACCTTCTAAAGAAGTAGTATTCCGGAGTACCGTTATTCCAATTTTTTGAAAATTTCGTTTGATAATAAATTTAAAAAAATTAATTGTTAGAACTATTTATTAATAAATATGCTTTTATTTTGTCCTGAATGTGGAACACTGCTGAAGGTTACTGAACATAAATCACATGGATGCAACATATTAAAATGTATAAATTGTAGTTATTGGCAAAATATTCCAGGAAAAGTAAGTTTTTGATATATGAAAATAAAATATTATTTCAATAGATACGTAGTAAATATTATCCACAATTAAAAGATATGGACGAAGTACTGGGTGGACCAAGTTCATGGGATAATGCTCAAGTAACGGACGAAAAATGTCCTAAATGTGGAGGACAAAGAGCTTACTTTATGCAGCTTCAAACGAGAAGTGCTGATGAGCCTATGACTATTTTTTATAGATGTGCTGCAAATGAATGTTGTCATAGATGGAAAGAATAATTTTACATTTGTTTTTTTTTAACTTTTAAATAAAATTACCATACAAAAATTTTTTATTCAAAACAATAAAACTGATATTAACAATAAAAAAAAACAAATAATTGATATACAAAAAATAGACGTTTAATGTTGGATTTCAGGAATTTGGTAATTAATACCCAATTTAACCAACTTTTCTTGTTTTTCCTTATACTTATCCTTGATTTTCTTTTGAACCTGGGACCATTTGTCATCATCATATATTTTAGATCTTTTTTTAATTTCCTTAGCTACGGTTGTCCTATTTTTACTAAAATGAAGAATAACTCTGCGACTAATAAAGAATTTGTCTGGAACGTCCTTATACTTTAATTGTTGCACCTTTATTAAACCATCAAACATCATATGATTATCCATAGTTTCAGCAACTATTTCTGCTACCTCTGGAATATCAAATTCTACGTATGCATATCTCTTAAAATTCAATGTCTTCTTTGACCTTGGTACACGAACGCGAACAACTTTACCAAATTGAGTAAAAAAATCTAAAAGTTCTTGTTCAAAGAAACCATATGGAAGACGAGATATCTTTATAATTGCTGAAAAAGCTTCTGGATCTCTAGTTATTTTTTTCTTTGAAAACTTTGGAAATGTTCTGACGATCTTAGGAGTGTTTGTTGTCTCATTTTCCTCTGATTGTTTTTCTTTAGATAACTGAATATCTGCCGTAACTTTAACTGGTGCTTTTGTGCTTTCAACAGTTGGTACTTTAACCTTTTTAACAACTTTTTTCTTAAGAAGCTTTGGACCCATTTTTTAGGAGGTAATTAGAAATTAAGAATTCTGAATGTAATCAGATATATTAATATTTTAAAGATGTGAAATATTATTCCAAAAAATATATTAATAACAAGATTATCGTTCCAAGACATATTCTCTTAGCAGAAATTTAGACTATCTTCTTTACATTTTAATTTTGTGAGACATACTTTCTCGATTGTTCAATAGGAATTATAAATTGTCAAGGCAAAAGAATACTTTATCCATGATATTATTTTCAATGGAAAAATGATAAGAAAACGACTAAAAATGTATAGAAGTTTCATTCTTTAAAAATTCACAATAGAATAAAAATACAAAATATTTAATTGGTAAATAAGACCGTGAAAGGTCTAAGATAAATGATTAGAAAATTATATACATTAAATTAAATACAGCAATTACAAAAAAATAATGAAATCTAAAATTTTACATCTCCATATTTTCAATCTCCTCAAGAGGTGCTGCCTTTTTACTACTTTTTCTTTTTTTTTGTTTCGGCTCAACATTCTTCTCGACATTGCTGCTTCGTTTTCTTGCTTTTTCAGAAAGAGATGCACTAGCAGCACTAATTTTCAAGATATTGTTGAAGAGTCTTTTGAATGATGTGAAGCCACAAGTAAATTGTGGGAAAAGCTTTAAAGTTGCACCTGTAAGTTTCTTTTGGAATTCATTATTATAGGACGATATATTATAATGGGCTCTTTCAATGCCATCAAATATTTGTTCAAATCTTTCTTTTTGTTGATTAAAAATTTCTTGATTATTAGCATGCTCCATAAATGAAGACTTATTTGAAGTTATAAAATCTAAGAATTTCTTTCCTTCTTTAACAACTGTAGAAAGAATGGACTTTGTACGAAATTTTTGTACACATATAAAATCAGTTAACTTACTAAAGCAAGTAACCGAAAAATACCAATTATTTAATTGCTTTTCCAAACTTTGATTTTGAAGAGTTTCGTTTTTTGCTAGATATTTTTGTGTTGCTCCATTTAGAGTTGCGAAACAAACACTGTAAAGATAAGACAGTGTTTTCGGTGTTGTGGCATTAAATGGACGCAATTCTTCAGGATCAGATACAGCAATTTTCCCATAGTTAAAACTATAAGTGAAACTCATTTCCATCAACTCTTTTTGATCTTTTATAGGGGCCAGATAAACCAGTTTTTTGGTTACCATATATACAGCAGCAAGAATTTGGTATTTTGGTGGAAGTAAATTAAAATATATCTCTAGAATTTTTGCGGTATCTTTGCAATACGGAACCGTTGAAGAGTTAGCACTATTTTTCTCAGGCCATGGGTAGTCAAGTAGGTCCAAACACTTTTTTGCGAGTTTTAGACGTAATAATTCATTTTCTCCAATAAAGTCAAGTAACATTTCTATTACTGATACAGCCATTGTGCTAGACGTGATTAAGCAATTTCTACTTTCCAGGAAGTAATTGAATATTGTAACAGCAACATCGTTATCACATACTGAGCTTGCAGATTTTTCAGAAATAAATTGAAAAATCATATCCTCTATTTTGGCTTTACCACTACGATCATTGTTATTAGTACTAAATTTCATACTTCGGAGTATAATTTTCAAACTCTGTTCAGCAAAACTTTGATATGGTGAGTTTTCCGACTCATCTGTTACATCTTCTTTGCAATAATTAAAAACAGTCATCATTGGAGTAACGCAATTAGACAGAAGTTCTCTTAAATCCTTTTTACTCTGTTTATCAATGTAGGGAAAGAATATCTCCGGACATTTAGAATTCTTTAGAAATCCAAAGTTAGTAGTCTTTTTAGTCACAAAGCTACTTTCAATTCTACTTATTGCCACGTTCAATCCATTAAATACAGTGTTGAGTAGAAGTGGAGACTCTAAAAACGCGTCAACACATTTTACTAAGACGCTAACAGTGAACGGAGTTGTGTGTTCACTGATTTTGGTAAAAGGTAGAATTTTGAAGTAAGATTTCTTTGAATCCTTTTTGCCATTTGGAGTTTGAGTATTTCCAAATACTTGTAAAGTCCCAATGTTACCATTTCCCATATTGTTATCCTCATTGTCTACTATATTCTTGTCGTGATCCACTTCAGTTTTAAGATCTTTTTTTACTTTTACCGGTAAATTACTTTTCTTTAGTCCAAATAGCATAAGTGAATTTTTTGAAACACTATAGCCATTGCTTAGTAGGTTAGGCAACTTGAAGCATGTTTTATAGTTAGTATTAACAATATTATAAAATACATCTTCAAGCTTGACGTATAACCTATACTTTTTTTGTAGAATTTCGTTGTGTTTAGGAGAACAACGACAATCAGCAAATGTATTCAGTAAGTTACCAATATAGTCAAGTAGAAATAAAATACCAAATCTAAGGTCTGAAATTTCTCTATCGTTTAGATTTTCTTTTTTAATCATCGATCCAATTCCTCGAAGGTCAATGTTTGCTTCTAAAAAAGTAGTCATTAGGAAAAATATAGTTTAAAATAGTACTTACCGAAAATAAAGTATAAATTCTCAAGAGAAGCCTTGTCATCCTGTTGTTTCCATTTGTTTAATAATCGTAGTACTTGATACATAAACTGAATCATAGGAATTAGAGGATTGAGCATTTCGACATTCCAAATACCTAGGCTTAAGTCCCGTTTTAAGAATGTGGTATGTTTCACCCAATACCGTGCGTCTAAACTATTGTACCCTTCGAATAGTGGACAGAAGTCATCACTTTCAGAAGAAGCATAGCTGGGTGGTTTCTCTAAGCACATAAAATATGTATCTTTAACATAATTCAAAACATTTTTATTCATATACTCGACTAACTCCTTTGATTGCTTCGAGAACGTTTTATATCCGCCTTTCAAATTTACACTGAATTCAGAAAAATAATAAGCCCTAAACTCTGGAAGATAACTTGAACAACAATCCAGTTTCTCCAGAAGTGCACTTATCTCAGACGAATACTTTTCTGGATCTTTACGAATTAGTTCACAGATTCGAACGATATTTGCTGATAATGCCACACGGAATGAATTATTATCAGTAGATTTTAAATACTGATCAAATTTTTCGTAAAGTGAAGAAATTTGTGTCCCCACCTGTTCTTCACTACATGAAATAGAGAGGGAAGATAATATCTTGAAGAAAACTCTCAGTAATCTCGGCTCAAACTTCGTACATTGATCGCTTGTTCTTTTCAGATAATAATCTATGTGGCTAGAAAATTCATAGGGACATTTCTTAACAATCATATGAATAGTTCGTAAAGCATTGTAACTAACATCATCCTTTGACAATATATTATCAACTAACAAAGCGATGATTTCCTCCCTATTATAATCCAAATTTGAAAACATTTCTAGGAAAATATGTTTACCCATTTCATTTACATCTGGATTGTTTTCCTTTAAGAAATATTCGCCAACATACATCAATGCTTCCAAGTATTTTATAGGAAAATCACCACACTTTAATAACGTGCTTATGAATTCGCGATCTTCATCGAGCGACTCACGATGGTTTTTGATGTTTGCTACCATTAATTTGGCAATATCCTTTACTTTATTAGTGGGAGGATTAAGATATTCAAATATAGTAGCAAATGATAAGATATAGTCAAACTCAGAGAAGCGGCGTTTCAAAACTGTTTCCTCTCCTTTATCTTCCTCATCAACGTCATTTCCATCTTCATCGTTTACATCCATATCCATTAATTCTTCCTCCGTGACATCACTAGTAACACCAAAATCAGCTGACGTAATAGTTTTATTGTTGCCAGAACCATTCAAAACGCTCAAAACGATATTTATTCCATTTGCTCCATAATTTGTTATTAACATCATAATCTTGCAGAACATATTACAAATGATCTTGTCAAAACCAGGCGATTCTTTAAATTTATCAAATCTAAGATTTTGCCCCAATGCCAACAAAAATAGTACAATTTGATTTTTATTATCAGATGTTAATGCCATGGACGTGTAATTTATGACTTCAATGGCACTATCACATTCAAAAATGTTAATATTCATGATGAGTGCAAAACATTCGGATTTAATATTTACAGGATCAGCAGCAACATTTTTTACCGACTCAAGCAATGCCAGTCTAAAGTTCTCACAGTCATCTAAATCACTTCGCTTTATCCATTTCATTAACTCCCGATATAGTTCATTTTCTAATTTAAAATCTTGAATGAACCCATAGACAAATCCTGCAAGCTCGTTTCTATATACAATGTCAAATGTGTCGTACTTCAAACTGGAGATAATAGTGCAGATCTTTTCCTGTTCATATATTTCACCAGTGTCCTTCAATAAGTCAAGATAGATGTCACAGGCCGTTTTTACCATCGTGTCTTCAGAGGTACTTCTTCCAAAAAACTTAAAAATTTCCTGGAGTATCCTAGTTTGCAACACTTTCATTGAGATCAATATCTGGAGGAAACTGCTGAAGAAATTCTCATTAATCCTAATTGGCCTTGACAAAACCTCCAGAATCCCAAATGACTTTGACTCATTCTCTAGTGTGATGATTGACAAAAGAACGGGCATAATCCTATCAGCATCGAGAGACTTCAGGTGACTTTCCAATCCACTGATAAAGTTTTTGTACTCAACAGAGCCGTCGACAACACTGACGCAAGCGGAATATTCATCAGTCTCAACAATCTCTAGCCCAACGTTTTTAAACAAATCCTCCAATTCCTTGGGTAAAGGAATCTTCTTTGTGGACCCATGTAACTGACTACCATTACGGTCATTCTTATTTACCATGCTCTGCGTGTGTAACACCTTCTTGTTAGCATGTTGAGTCAATTTGCTAAGGTCATCAATCCCATTATCTGGTGAGTCATCAAAAGAATCATAATTAACATCTTCTGAAAAAAAATAACTACTAAATTCCTCTTTGTAAAAACTAACCTGTTCTTCTGCGAAAGCATTGCGACCGTGGCGGGAGATTGTTTTCTTTATCCAAATCGCTATTATGAGTCTCGTTGACTTCATCAGAACTAGCAAAAAAGGACATGTCTATACCATACACTCTTTCAAAGAAAACCTAAAATCATAAAATTAAAATTCCTATGATAAGGCCGCGTTAACAAACCAATTGAAGACGATATTAACTGAATACAATTCGGCAAAATGTTAAAAGTTGAAATGTCTTAAAATCTAACAAAATTTAAACAACAATATAATATAAAGCATTATAGAAAGCAGCATAGTAATATTCAAAATTATGTAAAATTATCACAGCAATACTCAAATTTACTCGAAATTATCATAATAATATTCAAATTTTTTTAAAATTGTCATAATAATATTCAAATTTATTTGAAATTACCAAATTAATACCCAAATTTATTTGAGTTCATACAAAACAGAAAGAAATAAAAATAAAAAATTATTAGATATTATTGCAACTAAGTCGGACAAAATGAGAAAATTCTATGGCAAACAGTAATAATGACTCAATTTTCACACAATATAACCACCAAAGGCGCGCTTTTTATTATAGTGCACATTAATCGCTTTGAGAGTACTTTTATGGTAGTTCCGTCAATTATACCCGAATAATCATATTTCTTATAAATTTTCAGAAAGATGTTCTATTTGACCGAAATAATTTATAAGTACCTAATGATAATACAAATCCAAGAGTACGAGGTGAAACGTTTATGGCTGTTTAATCTATAAATCAATGAAATGAAATGACATAACAACCACGGAGATCATCAAATTTTAAATACCAAAAAAGATCTACAGGCTTACGCTACCCTAGAATATAAATGGTAAGAATGATGACATTCAAGTAGTTTAGCTATGATAAATGAGATATAAAGTATCTTTCTCTTTTTATACGACATAAACATCACTTTGTTGTCATCATTTTTTATTGTTGTTATTTAACAAATAAGAACGTAACGTTTTATTCAACGATTGGGAGATTCGATTAATTTTTAGAATTGTTTAAGGAGCAGTTGATGTTCGAAAAGATAGTTGATAAGAATTAGTTATTTGGCAGGATTATTTTTATTTGTAAAGTTTTTGAAAACCATTAGTGTTTTTTAATATTAAAATAAATTTTAATATTGTTAATGAATGGAAAACTTTCCAGTTTGTATCGTTAAGAAATATCATTTAAATAATTTAATTGTAAATAATATTTTGATCATCTTCATAGATGGCACTTGATTTATTTTTTTCATAAATATGACAAATACTGTGCATTTATGTATTAATATGACAGTAATTATAAATAACTTTTAAAACAATAACTGCAATTAATAGCAATAATTATCTGTGAAATGTCAGGAGGCTAAAAACAACTGTCAACATTTAAAAATAACAATTGATAATTATAAAAAAATGAACTATGTTACATTAAATGAGTTGTTTTATATAGTCAAGAATGATTTACATTAACTCTTCAAGGTGAACTCAAGTTACAAAAAGACAACACTTAAAGTTAATTAATATATAATTGTGCTAAAAACATAATATTGAAGGTGAAATCAAGCAATTATATAACTTTTGTTTTTATTATTATTTTATGAGTCTTGTTCATTCTGAACTTTTTATTTTCCTTTTTATAACACTAACTCGTGTTGTAATTTAAATATTTTGGGTTCCTATTTAGATGTATTTTAAATTCTTGTATGTGGTTTGAGTAAATTTTATAATATTTTGATAATTTATTAATATTTTCGTACAATAAATATACAGTAAACTCTTTTAATGAATATTAAAAAAATGTTTTGTGTAGATATATTTCATACGTAGTCGGAAAATTTTATGTTTAAAAGTATTAAATTACTTTATTTTATTACTAAATAGTACTTATCTTATAACAAATACTATGTATAAACTCAAATCAACTTTGATTTTTTAGATCTCTACACAATAATTAATCACTTACATGTCTTAATTTATATAAAATTTGGCAAGCAATAAATTTTAAATGTAATATTCGAATAAATTAAAATATAAAATATGTCTTGTGCACTTCCCATAATGTGAGATTTTTAAATAGTGAAAAAGTTACACGATAAACTTGCCATTTCTGATCATCTCATTTATATTGTCCTGTTATAGATTGTCTCTATACTACACACGAGGGTCACTTTCTTACGCGCCTTTTTAATGCTGGAACACTTAGTATTATGCTCAATATTTCCTAAAAAATTTTTAAACTAATTACTTTAAAAATTTTATTAAAAATATTGATAAATAACCACTAATTTTTATATATATTATGTTTAGTTATTGTTACAGTAAAAATATTAATGGATCCTTATAATCATAATGTTGGCAATCCGTCTATGTCAAATAAAGCTTTACCATATTCTATATGTCAAACAATATCGGCAACATCAAACTATTTACTACCTAACTACACAAACCAACTTGGACAAATACCATCATTATCAAGTTCAGTAACACCTTGCTCAGAAACTATGTCTGGAGGTTATACATATCCATATGAATCCTCCTACTACCAACAACAATTGATAAGTAACAATATATATAACAATCAAGGAAATTACCCTTTGAATAAAACTACACAAACATTGAGATCAATTAATTATGCAATTGAAAACAGCTTAAATCCATTAATGAATACCTATCAACAACCTATTACGGAGAATTGTATATCAAATAGCAGAAATTTTCAAACACAACAATGGATGCAGAATCATTACTTTGATTCTCAAAGTTATAATGTAGCAACACCATCCTGTACTCCATCGATGATGTCAAATATGTCTCATACATCAATAGCTAATGCTAATCCACAAATAAATTGTCAAACCAATGGAATTGAAAGTGGGAGGATGACGGAAATAAAATCAATATTCAAGACAGAAAGTTATCCTAATTCAGTGATTAGTTTTACTGAAAACCTAGATCCAAGTCAGGATCAATTTACAGAAGATTGTAGAAAAAATATACTTAATAATCTTCTTGATGATGATATTGAAGTTCGAAGTAAAGCATACAAAATAATTAAATATTTATCAATTGAAAAAGAAAATCAAGCAAGACCGTTTATTATGGATATTATGAATACTATTGGTATTGATAGAACAAATTCATTAAGTTTAGAAAGACTTTTAGAATGCCTTTGTCATTTAACATATAATTCAAAAACAATAGGATGTATAATAAATTCAATATTAGATAATAATTTAGTCTTTATTGATACATTAGGAAAAAGAATTGTCAAAGATCAATTTAATAGATATGGTTATGGATATTATGCTTTGTCAATTCTTCATGCAATTTTATCATTATCGGGAGATATTTCAAAAATTCTAACAAAGTACACAAGAAAACCATTTATTATGAATAGAATATTTGAGTATTTTAATAAAATTCTAACAATTTCAAGTGTAAATTTGTATGACCAAAGTTATTATTTTGAAAGGAAAGAAATTATTTGGCTTATTGAATGTTTGAAGCACCTTATTTTGGATAATGACAATATGAAAGAATATTCTTTGTCAAAAAATGGAGTAGAAATATTATTAAAAATTCTTAAAGGAAGTGAACGTGAGTATATACATTATCATGCTCTTAGTTGTATAAATGCCTTTATTCAATCTGGTTCTATAAAGTATGTAATCGAATTTGTTAGGAATAATCTTGTTGATATTGCTTTTTCAATTGTTACTACTTCCTCACTAAGTGAAGGTAATAGAAAAATAGGAAGCGAAAGAGTTATATTAGAATGCTACAAAATATTTTGTTCAATTTTAGATGCAGATAAAATGGAAAATACTATTATTAAGAGTATTAGTAATATTATAATGAATAGTTTAACAATGAGTGATATCACATTTTTCAAATACTGTACGTGGTTTTTATGTAGATTATCTAGTAAAAGTCTGGAGTTCAAAGTATTTCTAATTGACAAAAACATTTTTTATCTTTTCATTTTTACAATCAATTACTGTTTAGAAGAATTGAAGCGGGAAAATAAACAAAATATTAATACAGAAAGTAGTGAAAAAATAAAAAATATTGAAGAAGTTTTTGATAATTGTCTAATAACATTCAAAAACCTGACATATCATTTTCAAGTGGAAGAAATATTTAAAGTAGGCGTTGATAAATTATTTAAGGTTGATGGAAGCCTCCAAACACTAATGAATCTCTTTGTTTATAGTACTATGGATATAAATAAATCAAGAATTATTATTATACTATTGCGTGGAGTATTATTTTACAAGTATGATACTGAACGTTTACCATATCTACTAGATATAATTATGAAACATATAAAAATTATTATAGATGTTATTTTTGAAAGATCAATTCATTTTAATCAATCAAATGATGCATCAAGGAAAAATTTAAAAAACCTTCTTCAAAAAGTCATTTACTTCATAAAATGTCTTTGTCTGGAGTATGGTGGAGTCTCATCTAAAATAAGGGAAATTTTAAGAACAAATAAAATAAATTTACTAAAAATAATTGATAATATAAAAGATGTCGAAATAAGGTCGGAAGTTATACAATTAGCTGGAGTGTTATTAAATAAGGAAGATAATATAGTGGATAAATGGTTGAATAATTTACAAACTCAAAGTACTATAAAAGATTGTTCCTCCTCTGAAGATGTCAACTTAAGAGAAGTAACAATGAATTTTCTAAAGTTAGCTCAAGAAACAAGGTGTTCTATATTGGTGGAAGAAAATATGGATTGTGATAATGGTATTTCTATTTCAAGTATTTATGCAGATATTTGTTAAAAAAATTTAATATAATTTTAGGTACGGTTGATAATGATAATACACAAATTTTTATTCTTTCTTTTTCAAAGTCATTATAAAACGGTTTTGATATATATAATCCTATTAATTATGTTTTTTAACATATTTTAAGAAATTGGTCTAATAAAGAATATTTGCTTTGCTTTTAGAAATTACTTTAAAATTTTTATATTAAGAAAAATTGAATGTTGCACTTTATAACTTGAGTAAAAAAATTAATTGTTTGTACTTAAAATTAGTTTATTAATATTCTATTGCTTTCCGTGTTTTTATAATAACTTCTACTAGTGACATGTAAATTTATAATTATACATTTTATAAATTTGAAATATAATGTATCTTAAATCCATTTAAAAGTTTATAAATAGATGAAGAGAAAAATAATAGGTAAAATTAACAATGAACTTTTTGTAAATATCAATGAAAGGTATTATTAGTATTAAAACTATAGTAAGGAACATATAAATTTACATTAGATTTTAGTTTCAAAATATAAAGAAAAATTGTTAGTGTTATTTGATTAACTTTCTCACCATAACAAAGATTTATGGCCATATCTAAATATAAATTACTGTTTGTTTGATAATTTTTGTATGTATTGTTATTTACATCTCATTAGGTTATACCTTAATGATTAAATTAACTCATTCACTCATTTATTTTATTTTTATCCTTTTATTAAAGTTGATGTATTAAAATTATATATTCTTTTATTATTAAATTAACTCTCCAAGTATTGTGATTGATGTTTCCTATTACCATAATCCTTACTATCTTGCACTCATTTAATTATCTAAGTATAACATTTTGAATGCCTCTTGAAGAATATTGAAAGGAACTACACTTCACTTACTGTAAAATAGCACTTAATTTAGGGAAAAATCATTACATATTTGAACTTGTGTTATATAATCAAAAGTTTGAAGAATTATATCCTGAATATTGGAGTAGGCTTTTCTAAAAGAGGGGTGTAGGAGTTAGGAAAAATAAAAGTTAAAAGCGAATGAACTATTTATAATAGTTAAAATATATTGTGACATTCACGTAATATTATGTTAATATTATTTTGATAAAAGTAACATTGTTATGAAAAGCGAAAACTTTTTAGTTATTCATTATAATTTAAAATATTTTGTTACTACATTTTGATTACATAATCAGTTCCGGTACCGCTAGTTTCTTATATATAAGAGAGGTTCTTTGTAATTCTAAAAATAAATATCTCTTTTATCCTATTTTCTATTATTTATATTCATATTTCTATATATGGTAAAAATTTGTTTATTTTAAGTAGTTGGAAAAATAAATCAAAATTTAAGAATTATGTGTACTGTTGTTTATGTATTTCTTAATTTGTTTCTTCTTCTTATAAAAGGTTTAAACTCAATAATTTAAAAAAGAATAAAATAAGAAATGTATAAAAATGGCATACTATTATAATAGAAAAATTTAATATAGAGTAAAAGATTGTTAGATTAGATATTTTTAAGATAATCCATTTTATAATATAATATTTTTTCTATCACCTTTAACAAGGCTATTTTGTAAAGATAAGTATATTTTATCCATTTATGCATTAATGACATAAAAGTTAATGAATTGTTTGTAATGATATTTAGAAAATCTATGTACATGTTGATATAAAAATATAATATAATCAAAGTAATGTATTTGAGAGATTAATAAAAAATTTTCTCTTTTATATTACATTTAAATATTCATGTCAATAAGAGTTATTTTTAAGTGTTATGGCCATTATTTTATCCTTATACTTGTTAACTATCATTTTAAGCATAATTTTGTTATCATTTTATTTTACTTCCCAGTTGGTTATATTAATAAAAATTATTATTCTGTTACAATGTAATTTAAAAAAGGGGAAATTAAGATATTTGTTACTAAGGATAAGGATGATTAATTATTAAAAATAGTTTTTAAAATTTATGATCATCTTTTACATTTTGGAATGCATTTTGAAATGGTAGTTATTGGTTTTAGGAAATGAAATATGAAGGTATATATAATTGATAAGAACAATTTATTATGCCATTCATTTAAAAAACACGGCAATTTGTTTTTAGTCTAAATTTTATTTTTATAAAGGGTAAAATTAACTAGTTAGTTTTAGATAACGTAATTACAAGTTTGACATGAAAAGCTAGTATCATTATGATTTATTCACTACACACCTAAAAGTTTAAGAATTAGTAAATTATTTTTATTGTTTTACTAATAAACTTTATTATTATAATCTTTAGGAACCTTTTATTAATTTGTATAACTAATATAAAGACAAATATTAGTATATAATATATTTCAGTATAATTTTGGCTTAAATATTAATCCTTAATATCTTAATCTTCTTTGTAAACCCATTTTTAGATTCAACAGAAGGTTTTATATATTTTTAATAACACATCATAATATAATAATAACGACTTAATTTTTTTATAATATTTCTACGTAATTTGTAAAAAGAATAAGATGTGCCTTACTGTAAAAAAAATTTTTTCAACACCCTTCTAAGAGCATTTTCTTTTAAGTTAAAATATTCATACATAACCCAAAATAGCTTTTCGTCACGCAGACCTAATTATGCATACTTTTGTTTTTACATTTCTATACAATATATTCTTCAAAATTTTATCCTATTATCATATCAAAATATGAAATGCACAGTTGTAACTTAATTCATACTTATTCTTTATCTCTCCTCTTTAGAAAATATATAATTATTAAAAATTTATTTTTTACACATCTTTTGATAAATATACATATATATTTTAAATGTACTTTAAAAAAGACGAAAAATTCTTTTAAATTTTATACATAAAACATACATTTATATTTTAATATTTTAGAAAAATTTTATATATTTCCTTATTTTTATGTAAGAATTTTTAAATCAAACATTACCAGGTGCAATTGAAATTAGCAAAAAATTTTGTTGAGTAAAGTTTATTAATTAATCTATAATTTAGGGTGTCTACTAAAAGTTTAGTTATTTTTGAATTTAAAAATGATCAAATGGATTTTTATTTTAATTTTTCTACTAAACATTTCAATATTAATTATAACATGTCCATCAGACTGCTCCTGTTCATCTAACTCCATAATATGCACGTAAGTAAAGAAAATTCTCAAAAATTATTTCAAATAAAAAAGGACAAAAAATAAAAATTGTAATTAACGTTTATTATCTACTTTTAAATGATTAACCTTTTTTCACCATATTATTATATTTTCTACAACCATTTATTAACGTATGTTAAGGATATATATTTTTAAGTATAATTTATTTATTCATATTTTTGTAATTATTCTATAAAAAATGTTTTTATTTAAATAGTATCAAAAACAAAAATATAAATTAAATTACCATCTTTTAAGGTTGTTAGAAGAAATAAAAAATGGAATTTTTAAATTCCTAAGTGTATTACTTTATGTAATTGCTTTTAGTTTATAATATTTAACTAAGAATATTATAAGAAGTAAAATTTTATAGTTGTACTTCTTGAGATAATAGAATATAATTAGGAGGAAAAGTCTTTACAAAAATAACCTATAAACACCAGGCAGCCTTTGTGATATAAATAATTAAGTGTCATTGATAAAAATTTTAATCTTTCCCTATTTTACCAAATTTGACTACTCTTTAGGTTATATTAAATGTTACTTTCAGTAATTTTATATTTTCTTTTGTAGATGTAATGAACATGCTTGGAGTTATAAAAATTTCAACTTAAATGGGGAGAACAAAGAACCATTTTATAATAATCATTTAGTTCTATCAAATTTTTCTAATTATTTAGAGTATGTTGATAATGTTATTATTCATTCATGTTCACATGTTACTGTATCAAATGGTACTTTTACAAATTTAAAAGTCAAAGATTCAATTAAATTTATTGACATTAAAAAATTGTCTTTTTCCTCGTACTCATTTAAAGATATTAAAGAGTCTCCAAAACAATTTGTTATTCAAAATTCATTTGTTACATCATTACCACAATTTACCTTTACTGGTCTTCGTAATCTTAATCACTTTTGGATTCGAAATACAACGATAAACAAAATTCAAAAATTAGCATTTTCCGGTATTAGAGAAATTGATTATTTATACTTCCGACAAGTAGTAATAAGTCACATAGAAGTTGGTTCATTTGCACAAATGATAAATATCAACAAATTTTTCATGAGAGATCAAATATTGTTACCTTCAATTAGCGAACACCTATTTGTAGGAAGTAATTTTAAAGAAATGATTTTTGAAAAAGGAGAAATTGTTGGAAGTGAATTATTTTTAATGGGTGTGAGAAGTAAGAAAATAACAATTAAAGAAATGAAATTACAACTTAAAAGTGGAGTATTAAAAAGAATACCAACACAAGAAGTTACAGAATACAAAATGATTAATTGCACAATTAATAGAATAACACCAGCTTTATTTTATAATCATTCAAAAGTTGTAATTGAACATTCTAATATTAATAGTATTAGAGGTATTCAAAATATTATTCCTTATAATATTTCACTTATACTTTTTAATAATTGTAAAATTAATCAGTTTCATTCCCATAGTATACGAGGATCAAGAGATTTTAATGAACTTAAAATTGATAAATGTAAAATAGAACATTTACATACAAAATCATTTTATGAATCTCATATCAACTTTTTATTTATCGAGAATTCCTTAATAGGTAACATAGAAAAGAGAACATTCGATACAAATTCCATTAATGAAGTATCAATATTCAACACAACAACAAAAACCCTTGGTAAAGATCTTTTTTATCAAACAATTATGTCATCACTGACAATAATAAATTGTACTCTTGGAGAAGCAATAGAAGGCGGAATATTCGGGGAAATAAAAGAAGTAAACAACTTTCTCCTTAAATATACAATAATAGAGGAACAAGAAGAAGGAATATTTAAAAATTCAAATATTAAAAATTTACAACTACTTTATAATTTATTTACAAGTACTTTCAAAAGACAATATTTTGACAATTTATTTGCACAGAATCTTATTTTTTCTCATAATATACTTCTTTGTGATCCAAACGATTGTGAAGTTAATGCTTTATTTACCAAAATCTTTCCACACCATCTAGAATGGAGGATAACTGATAATATATGTCAATATGGTAGGAATGTAAATAATCAAATTGAAGGAATTGTTAATAATAATAACAATAACAATGAATATATATGTAATAAACCTATAGAATATTCTCCAACACCAGGTTTAATTTGTCAAAATCGTTGGTTAATTGATGATTGTACATGTGATAATGGATATACTGATAGTACAAATAAATCGTCTGATATTATTCATACCTTTCCCTCAAAAGCTAAATTTTTGTTGATTGGTGATTGCAAACATTTAACACTTATTGATACACCAGATTTTAAATCCCTATATATTTATTTCTATAGAATTGATAATGGTATAACTATTGTATCCGTTCCAAAAAGCATAAGAAGAATATTTATACATAATTCGGATTTACAAATGTCTCATTCTTATGCTTTCAAAGAAAATCATTTAGAGATGTTATATTTTAACAATGTATTCTTACCATCAATGAATGAAAAAGTTTTTTATGATATGTATATAGATAAAATAAGCATAAAGGATTCAAAAATTAATCAAATAGGAAAGAGTTCATTTAAAAGTTCAATAATCAAAAGCATAGATATTAAAAATTCTAATATAAATGAAAGTGGTAACTTACTAGATTCATCAACAAAAATTTATGTTGAAAATAGTAATTTAGCAAAAAAATATGACATTCAATCTAATCAATTACCTTCAATATCATTAAAAAGGGATAGTAGTAAAGTAGGAATACCTGATTCTTTAATATATCCATTAAAAGTAGCTGCTGAGAAGTGCCTTCTGATAGATACAAACGTTGAAGGTGATTGTAATTATTATTCGAAAGTTTTGTCCTGTACATTCGAAAGAAATTCTAAATGTTATGAAAAAAATAGTAATGATATTCAAAATTTGTATAGTATTAAAGATTCATCTTCAAGAAATTGCAAAAGTTTATATATTACATTCTTTACTTTATTAATATTTATTTATTCTTATACTTTTTAAAAATTTAGGTGCTTGTATATGATAAACATATATCTATTATATTTCCGAAATGCTGGTATTTACTTTATAATAAAATATTTGAAATATTTATTATTTGTTTGAATAATTATAAAAGTTATAACATTATTGAAATTCTTTATTATACATAGAAAAAAAATATATGACAATAATAAGAAAAATATTGCATTGATTATAGGAACATATAAATTTTCATTCATTATACAATAATGACCAATAAAAAAAATATTTTTTTATAAATACTAAAAAGAAAAATAAAAATAAAATATAGTTGTTTTCATTAAATTTTCTACATTATACAATAATTACACCAAATTTCTGAAAACAAATTCTCATCTATAAATAAATTATTTTTTAAAGAAAATTTCTTCAAAATAACTAAAATTACGTAATTAGAATTTTGAACAAACTTTCTGTGACTAAATTTTAGATTACTTAAAAAACTATATAAATTTTTTTTGTCCATATAAACAACATGAAATTTTTGCACTTGATAAATCTTTTTTTCTTTTGTTTTTACCTAATATACAAATTCAACTACTTTTTTTTATAAAAAAAACAAAAAAGATTCTTCAATTAAATTTAGAATTTTATATATATATTTATATAATTAAAATACAATATTAAGAGATATTAAAAATAAAAATTAATTTAATAATCTTTATCATATGCAACCAGAATTTTGTTGGCACTTGTATAAAATTTTTTGGTATGATTTTATCGTTCTTTTAAAACAATCAAATATACTAAAAAAAGATTATTGAAATACAAAACATTCTCTTGAGAATAGACTTAAAAAATATTATTTCGAACAAAAACTGTAATACCTTTTTATGGTAATTCAAAGTAATAATTAAATATATATATTTTTACTTAAAAAAATCCCCGTGTATGAGTAAAAGTATGGTATATAATAAAAAAAACATGTGTAAAATGAATGTGAAATTTTGTTGATTGGTGAATAAAAGGAAAGCGAAATAGATGATTGTGGATAAGAAGGAAAAATAACTTATAAACAAGTTTCTCTTTCTTCCATTGATATGAAAAATTATAATGTAATATATATATTAAATATATCCGTAGTTATTTCAAATGTATATTCCTTTCAAAGTGCCTTTAACAAAACAAAATAATATTTTAGAAATATAATACATATCTTGACAAATGTTTAAAAATTTTTATCATAATAAATAATAATGCTAAAAATCAAAAACATTTATATGATCAATAACCTGACGATAACCAGTAAAAATTCTTGTTTTTTTATCCATTTCAACTTTATACATTACTTTGTTTTAATGATTAAGCACTGACTATAATATCCAAAAATTTTATTCATCTTCCTCTTTTTTAAATAATATTAACACTATCTCCACAAAATATTTTTAATATTCACTTATCTTGTAATAAATAAATTTCCTTATTTTAAACAAAGATATATCTGTGATCATTATTGTAGAAAAGCAAAATGAAAGAAAGTAAAAGGAATTATACAATAGATAAAAAATAATACGTCTTCAAATATTGCCCATAATAAATGTCTAATTGTTCTAAAGAGTGATAACAAAGTATAATATAAAAATATTTTGTCCCCATTGACAGTACATATACCATATAATAATATTGTTAATAGACACAATTATTAAAGTGAGCTTTTATATAAATTGATGCCCTTAAGAATATAATAATAATAACAATATTTTTTCAATGATCCATTTCGGCTTCATATTCCTTGCGTAACCAAGTTATACCCGTTAAAAGATACCTGGCCAAATCGAGTGTTTTCATATGTAGGTCCATTCTACCACAAATGGAATCTAAGTGGTCAATCATAGCTAAAATAAATTTAATATAATATTAATGGTTATTTCTTAACAAACCTTTATCAATATCAGTTATTTCCTCATTAATTCGATCTATAATTCCGTGAGCAAAAAGAAGATATGATAAAGCTGTATTTTGGTTATTCAAGTTTTGCGTAAAAGTTTTATTAAAATTATCAGTACTTGATGAGATGTTATCAAAATCCCTAGAAGCACTTTGACGACCGGCACTTCCTAATTTGTCAGTAGCACTATTGCTTGAAAAAGAGTTCAATTTACTATCATGTTCAAATAAATAATTATTTTGTCCACTACTTTTACCATTTCTAGCTAACCATTCAGCTTGTAAATTAGATAGTCGATGTTGATTAGCAATAATAGTCTTTTTCTTCAAATCATAACATTTAAATAACATTGTTGCTTTTACATATGAAACTAATATTACCAATCGACTGTATATAGAACATGACTTAAATTTAGAATCGTTATTTAAAACACTCTTAGAGACTTCTTTTAAAAATTTAAATGATTCATTCATGTATTCAGCGGGACGAAGTTTTTGAGAACTTTCTTTACCTTCAGAGGCTATAACTTGATGAGCGGTAGCAGCTATGAAGTAAACAATACATTCAAGATATCTAAAGAATTTCTTCATTCCATGTTTATCACGATCAGTTTTATCAGCTTTATGTTTATAATCTTTTGCTAATTTACCATAGAAATCATAATCTCGTACTGTTCTAGGAAGATCATTTTGTTTCAATTCACATGCTAATTTTGGTTTATATTTATTCATAAGATATAGTGGTGAATTAGGTAATAATGATGAGGAAGAAGATGATAATGCCGATTGTCCACGACAAACAGATGAACTTCTACTACTATTTGCAGTTGGAATATTACTATTACTTTTTTTTTCCTTCTTTATTGGCACTGGTACTTCTTCAACCTGTTTTGTAGATTTACATAAACTACTACTACTATAATCTCGCTTATTACTAATATTTTTAACTTTTGAAATTTCTTTGCTAATTTGACTATTGTTTAATGTTGAAATATTTTTACTTTCCTTTTCATGTTTTTCTTCAACAACAACACTATGCTCTTTACTACTTTTTTTAGATTTTTTACTATCACTACAACCTTTTATTGTTTCTTTCTTAGGATATTCCGAAGTTAGAAAACTTTTTAAATGTCTCTTTCTATCAGCAGACAATCCCGATATATTTAATTTACACTTAAAATCAACATTCTCTTCTATGACAACTGGTTCTTTGTAAACAGGAATTGTCTTTACTGTGGTATTTTTTGTAGTTGTAGCGGTGTTGATAACTGATCTTGATAATGATGATGATGATAATGAAGAAGGTGATTTCCTAGTAATTTTTAATGGTGGTAATAACGGTAGTACCTCACCAACACTCTCAAAAATAGTTTTAACTCTTGCAGCAAGCTCTAATATTTTGGCTTCTTTGTTACCGGTATTTTTATCACAGGTTTCGATATCGTCACTAGAATCTTTACCATCTGATGTATGTTTATCTGAATTAACGGAAACAAAACCAGAATCTGGACTTTGCAAATCATCTGCATTATGATGGGATTGATTAACTGATATATCATCTGTATTTCCATCAACTTTAGGAAGCTTAGATTCTTTTGTATCACGTTTTTTAACTTTAACTAATTCATCATCAGATGATGACTCATTTGTTGTTCTCCCTTTGTGATTATTTTCTTGATTAGATAATGACGTAGAATATGGTGAGAGTTGCCGACGACGTTTTTTAGAATTCCCATTAATAAAATCGCTTTGTTGTTTTGATGATGATAAAGTTGTTGCTATATTATTACTTTTTGAAGTAGTATTACTTTTCTCATTCCAACTTTTTTTAGAGAGATCTTTGTCGATGGCAGAAGAATTTGATAACACTTTCTTAGAAGAATAAATTGAATTTTTAGTACTAGTATTAATAGAAGAAGTATTTAGATTGACATATGGAGAGACATTTTCTGTATTAACCGGAGATTTGGAATGAGTTGATGACCGTGCACTTTTTGTTAACATATTATTACATTCTATATATGATTGTGATTTAGTAGTACTATTTTTAGCTATCCCAGAATAATCAATACTTCTTTTTGGGTAATCTATTAATCCATGTAAATGATATATTTCATCTCTTTGTTCATATGCTAACTTAACAAAATCATCGAAAGGACCATATATTCCTAAAATTGTACGTAAATAATTAAAATTCTTTGACGTCACATCTTTTTAAACAACTTTCAATCATTAGAAATTATTTTCTCTTCTCTCCTAATGCAAATATTAAGACCCTTTTTCATTTATTTGATTATCAAGTTATTTAAAACACATGTGCTGTTTTATAATATTTTTCGCAATATCATATATTAAAACCTGACATTATATGCATATAATAAAATGACAGTAGACTCTAACAATTTCTTCTTTCTTTTCCTATCAAAATACGTGAAGCATTTTTTTTCTCAAAATATATCTATGTTATATGCATTTTATTTCCTCAGAAAAAGAAAAACTATTAAACAATAAAAGAAATAATTAATGATAGATATTTTATCAACTATATTTGTACCTTTATAGTTTATTAATGTTAAGCGTACAACATATTTATAAATAAAATCATACCTGACAAGATGTTAATGGAAAAAAAAGTAAAGATATCAATGATCACATGTTTGATCAATTATTAAGAGAGAAATTATGATGAAAAAACATTTTTAAGGTTAAATTTTTTAGATGTGAAAGTAAATTAAAATGGAATGCTGCCTAAAATAAGTAATTTATAATGAAATGAAAATAAAATTACTACACACTACTAATAAAATAGAAACATTTTTTTGTAAACAAATATATTTTCAATGTAAAAATATAAACTTACCAATAAGTCGTTTACTAGTATCATCTTGTGATTGGTGAATTTTGTCATATGGCATGACACGGGGCGCTGCTTCCAACGAGGCCGTCTTGAATATCTTTTTTTGATAGTTTATTGAAATATGTATAAAAAACAAAAAGCTCCAAGAATAATAATTAAATAAGCTTCTTCAATTAGACTAGTTGTCGTTCCAAATTTTCACACTTTTTAATAAGAATAGAAATAAAATCAACGACTTTAATCAGTTGAGTATTGATACTTTTAAAATAAATGAGTAGTACGTTGATTTTTGTCCTCTTCTAGTAAAAACCGGAGAAGAACAATAGTTTTTTGTTTGTATAACTTAATTTGGTATGTTTTATTATCAAAATCTGAAAATATAAAATAAAAATGTACATGTCATATTAAAAAAATTATAATAAAGGAAAATAAACGATGTTATTAATTACAAGTTTTTAAACGATAAATAATATATAGAAAAATAAAGTAATTAAGGCGGTATAATAATTGTAAAATAAAATATATATATCTTGGGTAAATCTAAATTTAAAACAATAATTTGTAAAATATTTTCTTGTGATGTTCAGTGTCAAAATCTTAACAGTAATAAGAAACAAAATATGAAATAAGAAAATGATAAAAGGTTCATGTGTTAATCAGAGGTCATATATTTGAAATGTTACCTTTTACTGATTTTATACATGCAAATTTCTATTAATTTCTTATATAGCGATAAGGAAGTAAAATTATAATATGTATTTATTTACACAAAATAAATTACCTGAAGGTTTATAAAATTATATTTTATATTCATTAAACAAAGATAAATAACAAGACAACATAATAAAGTTAGCAAAAATTAGTCATCTAACAAAAATGAAAAAACTTAAACTTAACGTTATAGGATTATTGGAGAAACTAAGAAAATATGTAATATAAAAAAGTGAAGAAGATGATGATGAGAAAAGAGAGTGTCGTGATTTAATGTCATGGTAAGAAAAAAAAGATAAAAGTAAATTATTAATACAAAATTTGTGTCTAAACATCTCATAGATAGGGTAAAAATTATTATCAATAAAATAACCTTATGTTATAAAAGACCAAAAAATAAAATGATAAAAAAAAGTGAACAAAAATAACAACAAAATTAGGTGAAATAAAATTATGATGATTTATAAAATATAGTAATCAATGATAAATAAGAATAAAATTCTTGTTCGCTTAAATTTGAATTTGCTAAATTGTAAAATTTCCAAGCAAAATAAAAAACAGAATAATATTATTATCTCTAAAATATATAATACGAAACTTTAGAGATAAATCATACTTTTAATGGATAAATGAATAAAAATTTATATTATATATAATAAATAGTGAACTTTTTATGCATTGTATAACTTTCCAAAACTTTTGTACTTTATTAGGAATAATATGTATATATTATATTAACGTCACTTATATTTCTATCTATTCGATGTAAAAGTTATTATTTGTCTAAATAGAATATATAGAAAAGATAAAATGCTGATCTGATTTATAGACGAAAAGAAATTTGTTTAATTGATAGGAGAATGGATATATAGATATAAATTTGATGGCAAGTTGCAAGACGATTTGTTTTGTGTTATAATGCGGAAAAATCTATATAAAATATTTGGAAGTAATTTAAAAAAATAATTAGTTTGCTTTAAAGATTCAAAAATCACTATTTTCTTTATATCTTTGCATTTAAAAATATTGTGTTTTTGTACATTATAAGTTAATGCACAATACCTTTTTATACATATGAAATTAAAATTTTGATATAAAATTACAGACAAAAAGCGTAATATTTTTAAAAAAAGACTCTTTTCTTGGTATTACATTTTGGAAAATGAAGCCCGATCACCTGTGAATGTGTAATGATAGTAGTGACAATACCTGGCCTCATCGGACCGTTATGTGTCTTATGCTTAAAGTGTGAGCAAATAAATGAACAAACTATATCTAGAGAATTTGGGAAGAAAAGAATAATATGATCATAGTGAATGTGAAATGGAGCTTGTTAGGAGAATGTAAGAGTCCCTCAATACAAAGTAAAAATATAAAAATGAGGTTAATGATAGGGAGGAAAGTTTTATGTTACAATGATAAATATAGGGGAGAAAGATTTTCGCTGTGTTCATTCTCAAGATTGTCCCGTAGTAAACTACTTGGGTAGATATTTAACCACATTAATAAAAGAAACAACAATTGGATGATTGAATGTGTTAATAAATAAATATGATTAATAATAAATAAATACGACTTAAATTAATATAATATTATAAATAACTGCTTTTTAAAAATACAATGCTAAATTTGTAATAATTATACAATCGCTATTACATAATAATGACAATAAAATAACTTTAAAAAAATCAAATTCGTTCTTTGTAGGATATATCCAATTTGGAGGGGAAACGTATAAGCATCGCCATACTAATTAGCTTTATTTACACCTATCATAAATGGTTATAAATTTATTAGATATCTATCAATTTTGCCGATAGGAAATAAAAACACAACACATAGTCTAAGAATATAAAAGGTACTTTAAACATGTTATTAACGTAGATAGATAACTAAAATTTCTATATTTCAAAGATTAATACGTATTTAGACATGAGTTTCAAGAATAAATTTAGTGGTTCTTTTACAAGAATGAAAAAGTATCAACAAAACACCTATAATATCATTTTCATTGTTATGAATAGATTAAACATAATATTCCTTAATAATCATTCAATTATCTATATTTCTTATTTCACTACATAAATATAAAATATGTAATTATC
The DNA here is from genome assembly GCA_005656395.1 of Strongyloides papillosus. Classification (NCBI taxonomy): domain Eukaryota; kingdom Metazoa; phylum Nematoda; class Chromadorea; order Rhabditida; family Strongyloididae; genus Strongyloides; species Strongyloides papillosus. The sequence goes on along the minus strand of SRSI01000010.1, from coordinate 2,679,368 downwards.
TTAAAGTGGAAAATTGTAATCTATAAGAAAATATTTTAAAAATTATTAAACATAAATGTTTAATCCCAATATATTTTCTTTTATTATTTTATTAGTTGATTATATAATAGAAGAAATATAGTATTTCTTTTTTTCTAATAATTAATTACACTTCTTAATATTTTTTGATAATCTTCTTTATAAAGTATGGTTTGGGATGCGTCTCTGTTGACCAAAAAAGATATATAAATCATGTTATAAAAAAGATACCCTAAAGAAATTTTGCTAACTTTATTAGGAAAAATACCCACAAATATGCATATAAATCCATTAAAATATTACAATAAATAGACATGGGGAAAAAATAAAAATTTTTGAAATAAATCTATCTAATGAAATGAAATAGAATATGATATGACAAGAGAAGAAAGTATAAAAGAAAAGATAAACATGCATTAAAATTGTTTATATACTTCTTTTAATTCTAGAAACTCCTAGAAAAAAATTGTCCTATATCTTAATTTGGAAAAAAAGTGAAATTTCAAATACATCTACTTTGAAAAAAGATTTATAACATAAGTTAGTAATGCTAAAAAAAAAACTATGTATTTTAGTGTGACAGAAATTAATATAATTAATGTATATATAATACATTATCATAATAACTATAAATAATATGAAAATATAAAAGACTTTTAAATATTATTTTTTAGCTATTTTGTAAAAATTTCTATACCACGCGCAGTGGATATATATACAGACATATACGTAAATTTAAAAAAAACACTCCCGTGATGGAGAAAGTAATTTTCGACAACTTTTTCACAATCTACTTTCAATGAATAATTGAATGATTTTTGGTCTAAATGAAGGAGAAAATGAAAGATAGGGAATAGTTTTAATTTTGTTTGTTAAATTTAAAATGAAGAAGTAATGATTAACAACATTATGTCTGGGTTTTATGTAAAATATTTTAACATATAAACAGCATCTTATTAAAAAATCATAAAAAGTTGCTATGTCAACTTTTATTTTATCTTTAAATCTTTTTAATAACATTAATTAAAAAGAAAAAAAATGTGCTCAAATAAATAATATGTATATTTAATGTCTAGCTATGGCACTAATATCCAATTTCATCAGTCAAGGTCTTTCTTAAAAGATTTCTCAGTAAATGTATATAAATTACATTAATAAAAATTTTGAACCGCGCCCCATCTAAAAGAACTGTCTAAATATAAAGGGTAGATATATATTGTATTAATTCAAATAAAATGATGTACAGTGAGTGTACATAACAATAAACCACTACAATAAGCATATTCTTATTAATTTACTCATAAATTTAAATGATTTGCATACTTTTAGCATGTATCATACTTGAACTTGCGCACAAATTAAATAGCTTAAAGCTTTTTATGTTGATCATTTCAATCGCTTCTTTTCATATATATAATTTATTTCTATATATTCTATAAAACTTTTTTTAAAAGACAAAAAGATGTAGAGAAGTAGTGGTTATTGTGTGTTCCTTAATACAAAAATAATAAAAACAAATATCTGATAATAAGAGAGTTAAAGATATATCTATTATATTATATTAATAAAAACATAGTCTAACGCATGTGGTTTGTCAAAAAAAAAATTTGTCCCACCACACATTAATTGAGGGAGGAGAGATAAAAAAAAATATTTCGTTTGGTATAAAGTATAAATTTCAATAAAAGCTTATTGGTAGAAAAATAGTAACACCGAAGTAGATTATTTCCTCTTATATTTTATGACAAAAAAAATAACACAAATTATATTTATCTTTTTCAAAAATAGGAGTGATCAATTTAAAAAAACAATAAAAAGGATATTTTTTTTCTCATTACTTTACTTTATAATACATTGGAATAAATTTACCTTTTAAATGAAAGAGAAATGATTAATAACATTACAATTCATGTGAGAGTTGAAGAATTTAATTAATATACCTTGTATATTAATAATAACATAACAGGGTGATAATTAAAATTCTTTAATCTATATTAATAAGTTTAAAAAAATCTTTCTTTTAATATTATTCAAGTTATATCAAAAGAAAAGAGGTCAAAGATTTAAAATATTATTTTTAAATGTAGGCATTTGCGTATTTATGAAGGAAATAATAAAAAAGAAACAGAAAATAGAAAACAATTTTTAAAAAATTTAGTAAAACAATGTACAAACTAGCTGAACATTTTTTCTACTTTTTAAAAAGAAGTGCCAAAACAAATAATGAAAGAAAGGAAGATAAGTTTATGTATAAAAACATGAAATTGACAAGATTTTCTACACATCTCATTTTATCATTATATTTTTAAATTAAAATTAACAAAAAAGTATAAAAGAGATGAAGAATTTAATTAAAAGTAACATTTATGTGTAGGATACATATTTATTACATCTATACCATTTAAATTAGCACATATTCTATAAATTGATATTTATAAACTAAAAAAATGTATATATTAAAAATGTACCCTCATTTTGATAGACAATTGTTAATAAAACTATCAAACATTTTTAAAAAATATATACAATATATTACAAAATTTTCTTTGCTAACAAATATTGATAAATATACTTGAATGTATGCATTATTAGAAGCTTAAATCACACATAAATAAATATATATATATTAGTTTTAAAGACTTGTTAAGAAGTTTATATTTTAAAAAAATGAATATGTTTTTTTTATTTTTAATGTGATAGATACATATTATATAAGAAGAATGATATGACAAAGCTAAAATTTATGTCTCTATCTCTGTGATACGTATTTGTCATTTTTATTAAAGCATCATGATCAATTTGAATTAAATAATTTTATTTTTGTCACGGTAGCTGTTTATAAATATAAAAATTTTATTATATAAATTTATAGAAATGTATACATACATTCTATATATGTATAAATGTTGTATGATGTTGATTCGCTGAATATATCAAAAGAGTCATATATAAATATATATATATATATATATATATATAGTTACCTTTTTAAAAAGAAATAAAAATGAAATAAAATGAAAATATTCTAATTAATATTTAAATGGGAAGATTAAAATTTGATGAAAAGTATAGATCAAATATGGAATTAAACCTAAAAATTTAGTAAGTAATTGAAAAGGTAACACCATAAATAGAATGAAAAAGATAAAAATGTGTAATTTGTAACAGAGTGTAACTGTGTGGGAGATGAAGTTAAAAATTCCAGTTCAAGTGTAAATATTGCATATAAATAGAAAAGCATTTTTATACTTCATTTCAATGGTATTTGAAACTTCCAATAGTAAGGAAGAAAAAGTAAAATAAGCTTTAAAGAAGTGTTTTGTGAAAAAAATTATTAATAGGAAAATTAAAAATTATTAAAGTATAATGTGGAATGCTTTATATTTCTAGTTAACAACCTGCAGCCTAATAATAATGTACATTTTGTGTAATTCTCAATCTTTATAAATTTTTTCTTTACATTTTTACAAAATAAAGATTTATATTAAATTTATATATCTCAAAAAATTGACAATTGTAAATATACAAAATGCCATATTATATAGAAAGGTAAGATTATGAATTACAGAAAAAATATAATATTTTCTATAAAACAATTTTTTGTTAAATGCAAAAAAATTTAATGATAGTGACCATTTGATTTTAAATGCATTTTAAAACAATATCTCATTATAAATTTTGAAAGAAATATTATACAAACAAATGATATGTGTATTGTAAATAAATTAAAATAAAATGATCTGCGATGTAGGAGAAGTATATAGTATAATGGAGAGAAAAAGATATGGAGGAAGGAAAATCCTGACAAAATAGGGTTCAATTGAAGAAAATTTACTAATTAGTTAAACTAGAAAAAGATAAACGATAGATATTATTGTATATAAGTATATTGACACCAAATCATTAATATTAAATGAAAAGAAGAGAGAGAAATTTTGTGCAAAAATGATTTTTGTATAAACTTTTAAAAATTCCTTTCAAAAATAATAATACAAAAAAAACTATAGTATATGATATTTGTAATTATTAATACATAAATTAACTTTTTCTTTCCTTCAATTTTGTTATTGAGAAGGGATAACGAGAAAGTTTATGGTAGGGTAGTAGAATAAAAATCTAATAAAATCAACCAATTTTTTGGAATATCTTTTTTAACGAGGAGAAAAAAGATAATGTTGCGAATTTACACATTGTCTGGTTAATTATTTCAAAATATTGTACAATTACTTATCATTATTAAAATAAGAATCGTCACAATTTTGAAATATTATACAAAATATAATTTAATATTTTATTACTATATTTTTATTTTTATGATATAAAGTTTTTATTTTTTCTTGATAAAAGAAATAGAAGACAGATGTTATGGAAAAAGTTAAATGAGAAGATGTGACGTGAATTGGTATTGGATACATTACATTTTATATTAGTCCAAGATGTTGTCTTTTAATGATTATTAAATTGGAAATGAAAAATAGATTTAAGACATTTTTGGAGTTATTTATTATACTTATCAGTATCCAAATTTTATTTGTCTTTTTTCAACAAAATAATTGAATTTGTATATAATAATATTACTAATGATGTATCTATGTAAAGCAAAATATCATTAGAATTATTAAAAAGATGCAAGAATAAAATATTTATTGCATGATGTGTAACCATTATTGTTAAGAAAACAATAAGAATTCTAATTTTAAAGGAAGATAGGACGTTATATTTATTAATATAGAAAACTGATTCATCTTATAATAATGATTAAATAACGAGAGAAAAACTTTATTTTTTAAGAGAAATATTATCATTTTTTATTACTACTAAATTTTAAAATCAAAGAACATTAAAGATAAGTGTGTATGTATTTTCTATTATATTCTTAATATGATAACAATAACAAAAAATTTTATTTATAAATGGTAATCAAAGATAATTCTTTCTTTCGATATACAATTATAAATAGTAATATAAACATTCAATATAAACTATAGAAATCTAAGTTTAAATATGATCCAAAATATATACAAAAAGCTAAATAATTTCATGCAGAAATTCTTGAAAGTTAAAAGATGTTTCATGTCATTAAAATTTATCATTCTTCTCTAACAATGACAATGCATATATAATGCAAAAATTTTTCACGACAATTGACTATATTATTTTAACAACATTCTACAATACCATTATATTCTCAGATGTTAGTTTACAAATATATAATTTTAAGTAATGTTTAAGTTCAGGCTTTTTTAAAAATAAGAGTATATGAGGCATTCGTTAAATATATATCTACACACCATTAAAAATTTTAAAGGACTATTTTTTTCTCTCAATAAAATTGAAAAAATAAAAAAAGAAGGTATTTGAAAATCAAATATATTTAATTATACTCTTAATCTTTCCTTTTATTGTTTTTAATATAAATAATTAAAAAAATTATATGACATTCATGTGGTCAAATAAATTGCGAGAAAAAAATAATTTATATGTTAAATTGATATTGTAATATAATATCAATAAATGAGAAACTGATTTTAAGATGGAAAGTTTGAGAAATTTGAGGACTTAAGATACTATTAATTTAAATAAAACCTCAAGTATATAAGAACAAAGAAACAAACATAATAAAGAATTTGTAAAAAGTTATGTTCTCTTACTAACCAAATAAAAATAATATTTGATAAAATTATATATTATATATACCAACTGTATAAAATCGTTAATAGTGACTTGAGGTTTTAAATTTTTAATATGAACTGTGATAAATGCTGGAGAAGGTAAATAATAATATCAATAAACTAAATTCAAGTAAAGACTATACTTCATTTATCCATCACGTCATGTATAATTAACTTGCATTTCTATATATATAAATGTTTTCTCCTTAAGTATTTACTCTCAAAAAATGAGGATGACGTTGGTAAAAATAATACAAGATCATTTATTTCATAGGCAAACAATTAAGCAATAAAAATGAAATTAACTAACTAAAAAAGAAAATAAACACATTTAAAAATATTAAGTAGATTTTATAATCTATTATACATTTAAGTTAATTGCTTCTACATAGATATAAAATAAATGAAATTTTTCAATAGCATATTTTATAAATAGAAAGTTTGGAATTTTTTAGTTAGCTATTTATTGTTCCAGAAAAGTATATGACGTAAAATTATATTTCATTTTTTTTTTATAATTAACATCATATTGATGTAAATTAAAGGTTTGAAAATGTGGCAAAATGGAGAATATGAAATATAATGTTGTAACATAGTCCAAGAATCTCTTATCCAACAAGGTCATTTAAATGTCACTATATTTTAATTCAATCTACTACAAATCTACAAGGTATACGTTAATTTATTTCCCATACCTAATTTTATTTGAGGGACATGTATTGAAAGTATTAATGTTAGACTACTTCAAATACGATACAATATAGGTGAAATATTTATAACAAAAATAAAAGAATTTAATTAAAATAAAATATAATTTTAAAATTTACTTTAGAAAACTATTCAAATACATCATCTATAAGTTTTAAAAGATCATGTTTAATAATATATATCATTAATATTAACAGCACATAAAATTAAATATACACACATACATGTACACGTCTCTACTTTAATAATGTTAATCTTTTTCATTATCATTATTGTTACAAGATGCTATTAAGGATGAAAATTATATTTTTCAGAAATTAGTAATTATCAATAAACATCACAATTAAAGTATAACATGCATGTAAGTAGAGTATATTCATGATCAAGAATTTTATATAATATGTAGTGATATCTTATGATGAAATATTTATTTAATTTTTTGAACATCAACAAATCTTCTTATAAATATATAATGGTAAAAATAGACAATAATTCTACCTTTCTCAATAATGCTGTTATGAAAATTCAAAAGAATACCAATACTCTACCACTTCAATTATTCAATTCGCAATAATCGTTTATCAAGACCTCAAAAATTTACCTGGTATGATCAAAAGATGTGTATATGTATATGACTGAGAAACTTTAATAAATAAATATATATAATTTTTTATTCAATAAAATATTTTCAAATTGCTAGTTGTCTCTTGGTTTAAATGTATGTATGAATTTATATTGGTAATGAAAAAAAAATAATTGTTAATATTAAATGATCATAAAAAAAAGTCGTGTTATAACAAACATATACTTCTTTAAACAAAAAATTATACAAAAGTTTCCTCTATCTTGTATAATAATCATACTTTTTTCGATACAACCACCAATATTGAATCAAAAAAGATTCAAAATAACAATAATAATATATTTATATTTAGAAGAATAACAAGATATATATAGTAAATTTATAAACATGAATTTGTATAGATAGCCATAACGAAGATATACATTCACATATTAAATAAATATACGCAGATTAAATTTTTCGCAAGTATTATCACCTGCAACTCCTAGATAGATATATAATATACACATATAACATAATAATATTAATGCTAGAAAAATATAATGAAAATAGTTGACATGATATGTAGCGACAAGATGAATGATTGTAGATCCATGTTTTATGATCACACAAATAATTCTGGATCAAATGTTATAAATTGTGATTCTAAAATTAAATGACTATCATTTTAATTATAAAAATATTTATATATTTACTATTCTAAAATAAATTATATACCTTGATACATCCCTTTTGTAGAAAAAAAAATAAATTATATCTTTTTAATGTACCAATACCAATAACAAAAAATTTTTTTAAATAATTCTACTTAATACTAAAAAACAAATAAATATTTTTTTCAATAAATAACACGAGAGGGAAAATTAAATTTTAACGTATAGTTTTCGTATAAATCAATTTGATTTCATATTTGGTGAAAGATACAAATTATTGCTATTTGATATAAGGAAACACGTCTTATTGTTTCCTGTTAAAATATATAATATAAAAATATAGTAAAACATGCATAACATAAATTGGTAAAGAAATATTAGAATACTTCTTTTTAGATATGAACTATTTTATAAAATACACTTTTAAATGAAAAATGTTCCCAAAAATAAGAGAAAAGAGTAAAAAAATAGACTTACATCTTGACTATATATATATTTGTTGTGAAATAATATTGGCAAACAGACAAAAATATTTAACGCATATATTGTTAGAACTTAAAATTGAACAAATAATAAAAGTAAAAATTTTACATATATGGTAGAAAGGTGATAACGAAAGAACAACAATCTCTTGTGATAGTAAATTTAAGAATAAACAATGTTAAAGCATTAAGTTATCTTTTGAAGTTAAGCTTATCAAGAGGTAAGACACACGATAAAAAGTGTTTTTAAAAATATGTTCTTTGAAAATGAATTTTATAAGTAAAAAGTTAATTCTGAAAATTAAAATGAAGTAATAAAATTTAGATATCAAGATAATTAGTATCTTTAGGGATAAAGTAAAAACCAGAAGAAGGAGTAAAAAGATGTAAAATAGATGAAAACAAGCTCATAAGGGAATGTCAGAAAACCTCCAATTAAATTAACTCACTTATCTTTGGAATTGAATGTTTTAGACATTAATATGACAAAGATTCTTTTAGTACCTATTCCAATAAAAGAGATTTTCGATGGTGATTATGTATGCTTATAAAATATCAAAAATCTTCATGTATTAATAATAATAATAATGAAGGAGATGATATGAGGATAATTTATCATGACTCAATCCTTTAAAAAAATAGTGAGAACATATATAGGAAAGCGTTGACGTATATTATTAATATATTAATAATTTAAGGTAGAGAGAAATTTTTTTTCGTTTTACAAATCACACTGTCATTCCTGTGGGGGGTGATTGAAAAAGAACTAAAATAATTATAAGATTGCAATCTAAAAAGAGTAATTATTTTTTTTACTAAAAATTTAAAAGTTCAAAATCATATGATTTATGTTAATTTAAATTATAGTAAACAATGTTTAAATTATATGCGCAGAGGCACATACACGCTGGATGTATAGAAACTGGAAAGATAATTCAAAAAATCAACGATCGCTACAGTAGTATTATATTAAGTGAGTTAAAAGCAATATCAATACATAAATAAAATATATAATGTTATGAAAAAGAGAATTGTTATATAGAAGAAAAAAAAAACTAATGAGATAGCATTATTGTGAACCTATTAAAATGTTTGCTACTTTTTAAAATTGAAACGAGGCGATAAAATATCTTTTAATTTATAGTAAAATTCATTTTTTTTGAATTTAACTATTTATGAAATAAAAAACTGGTCATTCTAAAGTAATGTTATACTAATAATTCTTATTACAATTATCAAACTTTCTTCCCGAATAATAGAATATATCTTATTATGACTTCTAAATAGATAACAAAAAAAATTCTTATACTATAAATAAATATATATTCTTTTTAAATGTGCAAAATTTTCCAATTTGTAAAGAAAATTTTTAATAAAATAATTAACTTTTTAATCTACAGCCATGTGTTTAGAGCGCAATAATTTTATTTCTATGTTTTTAAATGATAGGAGTAATAATTTTTTTACCTCCCCTTCTGAAAACCCCATCTCTTACCCCTTCTAAAAATGTGTCTTAAGGAGAGAGTTGATAGTAATAATAGTAGTAGTTTATCAAAACAATGCAACTCTTTGCAATATAGCATTGTGATTAAAAGACATTTTTATTCTTTGGTATCTAAAACTATAAAATATGCACCATATACACTTCGTGTAACAACTTTTTTGCTTCACCATTAAATTGAAGGTATATAGTAGTCATTGAAACTAAAAATGCGCTTGTTTGGAAAAAATTTTTCAAGAACCGGTTGAAGAGAAAATATATAGAGATACAAGCAAAATTTTTAATAATATGTAGGAATATATATGTATATATATTTATATAGATATATAAAATCAAATATACCAATAACCTAGATATATAACTGTCTTTAGTGATTATCTTTATATGTAGAAGATAGAAAAGAAATAGAGGGTGATCAACAAAAACGAAGTACCTTAAAGTTCAAGTTATTATTATGTTTAATAATGTAACATAATATAAACTTATAAAATGTACACAATAAAAGTCAATTAAGAAGAAACAATTATATATTTGAAGCAATATTAGTGATATACAATTAATTTTGTCAACTATAAAAATAATAATTATATCTTATTAATTCACCATGGTGGTTAAGAAATAATAATAAAAAAAAGATATTTTGAACAACTGGTTTAAAGAAGAGAGAAAAGTATTACGAACATATAAAAGATATATCAGAGACATATATCATGAAAAGACGTAAAAGTTATTGAAAATAACTAAAGAATAATGAAAAAACTTGAAAGTATTTTAAATTAATTAAAATAATATTAAAACACTTAAAAAGCTACTTCAATTTCGTTTGCCAAACATTATCATTCAATATATCACGTCCCAAGTATAGATAAAAAAGAAAGTACAGGTAACGTATTTTCAGAAAAGAAAACACTCATGTATACAAAAAGAAGATAATATAAATTATAAAATAATGTGAAAGTAAAAAGATTTCAATCATGTGGTGTTGAGCGATTTTTTTTTTATAACTATTTATTCTAACATATAATATTTTATTTTTCTTGATGAGATTATTACATAAATATAAAGTAAAAATGTAGATATTTCATTATAAAAATGTAAAATGGAAGCAATCAAAAGTCAATTTGAACACCTGTGTTACATTAGTTAGTATACTATATTTAGAGAATAATGAAGTTATAATTTTTTTAGTTTTTGTATGTTAACTTATACTAATAAAATTGAAATTGGTAGAAAGGAAATATTATAATAAGTTAATATTGTTTAGATAGTTGAATGATTGTCAAACACCATGGCACTATAATAAAAGATATATATTAAAAATATTTGTTAAGTGATAAAATATACAAACAAGGTATGAGTAGGAAAATAGATGAAATAAAAAACATAATGCTATTTATCATTTAAACATTATGGAAGAAAAAATAAATGAGACGTAAAAATTTTTTATCCCGCTTCATGATTTGTCTTTTCGAGAATATTATTGGGATTATGCTTTAATTTTCTTAACCTTACAAATAAAATGACAACATGTCAGTTGTTTATTTATATGTAAAAAAAGTGTATATTCCTTTAATTGTTCTAAGATAATAAATATTTAATACTACGAGATATAATTAGCAGGTATTTTAAATAGAACGCCTTCAATATTATATTGTATATCCTAATCATTACTTTTAATTAAATATAGATCTTATAGTTAAAAGTATCAAAATTAATCATTGTCTATACTATTTAGTGATTTTATGTAATTTTTTTTTGTTAAAGTTTAAATATTGTTTTTAGTGATAATATTAGTGGTGATATATAACAAATGGTGGTGGATGCATTACTATTCTTAAAAGTTAATAATTTTATATCTTACTCTAAGCAATGTTTCTCTACTACTGATAAAAGATAATTTAAAGTATTATCGTGATCTGTATCTTTGTTTTAAGATGTTTCACTTCTACATATTTAAAAAATATTTCAAAAAAGTGTCAAAAATTTTATTTACATCATATTCTAATCATTTTAACAATCTCTTACGTTTTCTGCAACTTTTTCTAAAAATAATGAATGATATATTTTTAAGACATAGAGTAGAAATTTGCTATAATATTTTTGTTATTAGTTTTTAATGATAACACCAATTGTTTATAAAAAAAAAGTTTTCATGGTTATTAGATTTTTCATTAAAAAACGATATATTATATATCATTTAAGAATAATTGTTAAAGGTAAAATAATATTTTCGTGTTTTTAGCATGTTATTGTTTTTTTTTTACATTTGTATAAAATTTATTTAAAGTATATATTGTTACTTAGTAAAATTGATATACCCTTTAAACATGATTTTCTGATAAAAATTGTTATATAAAAATTGTATGAGTCATCTATTGGAGTGATTAACGCTTATTTCTAAGTATAATTATTTTTAACGACATTCAAATTTTGTTTGATTATTGGATTTTATGTTATACATCATTGATAAGCCTTAACCTAGCGCATTAACTTGATTAAATAAATATTTCTGGTATATAAAAATAATTATACATTCAAGTATTTAGTTTTTGAATTTTTAATTTTGTTCTATAAACTTCCATGTAACTTTAATAAATTGACAAGCTAAGAATAATAAGAAAAAAACTGTAATTTCCGTCCTAGCTATCTTTTTTTCAAAAATTTTTTTAAAAATTCACTGAAAAAGGTTTATGCTTAACAAACATTTCTTTTGATAATCATATCAAAATTTTTTATCAAAGATTAAGTACCGACAATGTCAATTTTCCTTGATAAAGTAATTATAAAATGTTTCCTTATTTCATTAATAAAGTATTGTTTCTTTTTGAACTACATATGAGATTATTTTTAAATTATTCAGTAAATACAAATTGATGATCTTCTTTAAATGCATATAATCTAACAAATAAATATGTTTGATAGTATAGTTTGAATAATATATAGAAATAAGAATACTATTAAAAATGATAAAAGGTAACATTACGTAATTTGCTTGTATAAGTAGTTATTAATTATTGATTTTTTTATCTGGGTGTTTTAGTATTAATTATTCGTTTATTAATGTATACAATTTTGGAATATAAAAATCGAATTTATATTATCAATTTAAATAATTTGTATTTAAGTTTGTATAAATTATGCGTATTTAATTGACATTTACTCTACATAACATATTTTTCTCTTCCTCTTTAAATAATACTGATCATATTTCCATCTATGGATTTTTTTTTGTTTAGTAAATAATCGTTACTTTAATAGTAACATTTTTAAAATATCTTAATTGTAGTTGTATTAAGATATTTCTTTTTTTATGTTTTTAAATATAATGTATGATATATTTTTGCATTATAAATGCAATAATTTTTGTCATATATTTTGTTTATTAAAACAATTTATAATTGCCTTAGAACTTAAGAATAATGTAAATTTATCATTCAATTTTGTTGATTTTATCAACACCATGAATCAATCATCTTTTTTTAATGGACTGTGTATGTAAATGTATATTTATAAAAGTTTATATTATTAAATAACTTTCTTTTAAAAATATTATTTTCAGCATTTATGTATAAAATTTGCTTGTATATTATGTATTTTTCAGACAGATGATAAAAACGATTGTAATTTTAAAAAAGTGTACATTATTAAAAATTATATATTTATTACTACTAATTCTAACAAATTTTTATGTCTCAGGTAAAGAAGAAAATCTAAAAATAAAGAGTAAGTATTTTTCCTATTGTTAAAGTTATTTTTAACTTAATAATTATTAAGATGTTGTTGTGACAGCAGAACAGGAAAAATTAAGAGACAAAGAAGGGTATGCTGCTATTGCAGAACTTCACAAACAAATGGATGATGATAAGTCAGGAAGTATTGATAGGGCAGAATCTTCTGATGTATGATAACACATCTATAATTATAAAATGTTATTTTTATTTTATAGTTTTTGACAGCTGATCTACATATTGGTGGATCAGATAGGGCGAGGAGGGAGAAACATTTTCATAACAATAATGACGACTCTATCACTGTTGATGAATTATGGGAAAATTTTTTTTTATCAGAAGAAAGGTATTGGGATGAGGAAAGGATGATAGAATGGCTTGTCAACAGTGTAAAGTTACCTCAATATGTAGATAATTTTAGAAAAATTAAAGCTACAGGGATATACTTACCTCGGATGGCATTACCATCCGGAGCGTTTTTATCTGAAACCATGGGAATTAAGAATTATGTTCATAGACAAAAGATACAATTAAAAGCACTGGACGTTGTACTTTTTGGTTATATAGATTCATCAAATAAACTTAAAGATTTATTGCTTGCATTGCTAGCATGTACATTATTTGGAGTTATTTTCTTCTTTAATAGACAACAAAATAAAGCAAAAATGGAAATGGCTCAATTGTCTTCAAGATTAGGAGAACTTAAAAATTTGGAAACAGAGTTTAACGATAGCCAAAGAAAATTTGACGAGGAAAGAAAGAAACGTCAAAGTACAAGTGACATTTTGGATAATGAACAAGTCGAAGCTTTGAGAATTAAACTTGAAGCAGCTGAAAAGAAATTAGAACATGCTTCAGCAACATCAGGGAGCATAGAACTTTCACTACAACCATTGTTACGTAGAACATATGAATTAGAGTACTCTCACATACAACAACAAAAATTAGAATGTCTCACTGAAATGAAAGAAGCAAAGGAATTAGTAGATAAACTTAGAAGAAAACAATCTAGTGTAATGTATTCACTAAAATTAGCAACAGGAGCGACTTCTGGTACGGAAGTTATAGATACAAAAATTTTTTCTCTTAAAACAAGAATGGAAAAAATTACACTGGCCTTAGATGAATGTACACAAAGATGGATTGATATAGAATTATTATGTGGATTTCCAATTATATCTTCTAACGGTATGTTTTATCAGTATTTATTTTTTTTGCTTAGCTTACAGCTAATAATAACAACAAAATTTTAATTGTCCATATTCTAACGTATTTATATGAAACCATATATATTTCCATGTATTTGCTTCTTTGCAGACTGCGGTCGTAGTTTATCTAAAGCTAAAATATCTCTTAATGGTATACCATCTTCATCTACAGGTACGTCTACATCAGCAAAAATTTCTAGTATTGGAGGGCCATTTGCTTTATCAAATTTGTATTCTAAAAATAGTGCTTCTAACTCTTCCATTAGCTGTTTAGTAAAAAAAGGAGGAGCTTGTGATACTAATGAAATAACAAGTAGCTCTAGTAGCTCAAGTTCTGGAGCAAGTATTTAAGAAGAAGGAATGATTAATAATAATTTGCTACTTAATAATAATCTTACAAAATGTAGATTTTTGTATTAGAAATTGCGGAATGAAAAAGTTATCTGTTGAATAATCAACAGAAATGTTTATCAAAAAAACCTGTACATTTTTAACATTTTTTTATAATAGAATGCTAAAGTAAGAAGTATGCTATGATTATGTCTAACAGAAGAATATTTTTAAAGTGTCCTATTCTCGTGTTTGTTTCTTTTTATTGTTTTTTCATTTAGAAGTAGATGTAATTAATTATTAATTAAAAAAATTATATATATAATTGTTTTATAAATAAAAGAAATCTAATACCTTTATTTTAAACAGGTTCTCCAGGTTACGCTACACGATCACATCCAAAGATTAGTTCTTCAAACATTCGAAAAAACATTATCCCTTCTAAACAGGCTGGATATCTTCCATCATCTTCTAGTGGTACTAACATTTCGAATGCTTCTTCTTCAAGTTCAAAATTACTTAAGAAGCTGACACAACAAAGTACCATTGATAATAATTCTGTTAAGAGTATTGATTTAAAAATGTACGCTTGAATTTAAGTTGCATAAGTTTTAATTTTATTTGTCAAAAAAGGAAAATATTATTAAAAAATATTAATATAATTATCTTTTAGAGCGCAACAATCTTCCGAAGATTCAATAACACCACCACCGAATACTGTGTATTTCAACACAAATAACTCTTCTATTCATACAGTTTTTGAAAAAAGTTGTGGAGATAACAACTATTCAACTTGTAATGTTTCGGAAGATCAATCAAGTTTTTGTGAATCAAAATCAGGAAAAGAAAATAAATTAAATGGAAAGATTAAAAAAGTGAAGAAATCAATAAAGAATATAAAAATATTTAGAAACAATAAATCATAACATATGAGATTGTTGTAATATAGTAAATTATTATGTTCCTGTACACTCAGACGCTTATGAAATATATGGGTATTTTTATTACAAGAGAATGATGAAGTTTTTTTTTCTTTAAAAAAACATTTTCTCTTTTAATGTTTTTAAAATATTTTTTTTATAATTTAAAGTCATTTAATAAATGCCATAAGTTATTACATCATTTTTACCTGTTCTATTTTATAATTTTGAAGTAAGTAAGAGATGTTTATCAAAAATTCAAATGTAAAATTTACCTAATCGGTACGTAGTTGTAAAAAAACAATAGTTAAAGATAAAAGATTATGGTTCATAATTATATTTAGTTGTTATTATCATATAGTTATTTTTTCAATTCGATGCTACTTTTTAATAGTCGACATAAAATTAAAAAAGAAAATATAATTAATTTTTATTGAAAAATATATATATCAAAATTTATAACGAATAAATCATTCAATAATAATGAAAACAATATTTTTTAATTATATCATTTGATAAATTACTTTTTTATGTAAAAATTGAATAAACCTGATGGAAGGAATTAAATAAAATTTTTATGATTTTTTACTTTAGAGTTAGAATAATTGTTAAGGCATTAAATACAATTATATATTACACATCAAAAACAATGTCAAAAATTAATTTTAAAACTGTAATGATTAAATCAAATTTTAAAAAAAATATTATTAAATAGAAGTTTCTTCATCTTCTTTTCCTGTAACCTGAAGACTCGTAATAGCCATAGCCATACCACTCCTGATTTTTTTTAAACAATATTGGAACTTTTCTTGATCTACTTTATGAACTAATTCTGCTCTGATAGAGTTCAATTTAGAAGTCATCTCTATTGTTAGATATTGTTGAAAAGCTTCCTCAATAGCTGTCAAATCGACAACATATTGAGTGGCAGCGAAATCTCTTAATTGATCTCCTGATGGAATTTTAGAAATAAGTTTCTCCAAAGTATTGGATATTGCGGCACTCATTATAACATTTATTATTTGTGGTGCTAGCAATAATAAATCTGCCTTTACAAAGACCATTCCAAGAATTATTTCTTTTATATATTCAGATACGTCATCTTCTTCTGCCTCTTCTTCATAAGAACTGTAGTCAAAAAGTGCATAGAAGTTATTAGTTTTTAAATTTAGATACAACTTCAGTAATGATTGTCTAAAACTATTAAGTTTCTGTTTGGCTTTTTCAGAAATATAATCTACATGTTTTACCCCACAATCACGATATCGTTTACAGATAGATGTTATAGATTGTGTTATAATGTATTCTAAATTACAAATAACGATTAGTAATTTTTTTGAACTAATTTGATTAGGAGAGGTGTAGGAAATAGATGTTCCCGATTGATTAAAAGTATCTGTAGAATCTCGATCATCCATATCTAATGAAACTTTTTTTATTGAGTTTTGTGTATCATCTGAAGAAGATTGGATAGAATTCATACTTCCATTTCTTAATCGATTACTATCTGAAACACGTAACCTGCTTGGGCGTCTTAAATCACCATTAGCTTGCTGTAAATCCAAAGCGATTTCGAAACATTCTTTTATTGAAATAACATTTTGTAAAAGTAAATCAAGTAATACTTGTCGTAATTTCTCATCTGTGGTTATATCAATTTCTCCTGGATAATTATCATGACTTATTAGTTGTTTTAATGTTGATAATGTATCATAAATTTCGTTTTCATACAAATCAGGTAGTGAAGTTTTTGTAAGGTTTTCTAAACCAACAACAATATCAGTTTTCCATGATTCTTTGGTATATAATTCAACAATTTTTGCATTTGTAATTTTGACTAAATGATTAATACAAGTAATTCTTATAGTTGTACAAAGTCCCATTAGTGTCTCCATTTGACTTTTCATAAATTGTGCTTCAAATAAACTTTTTATACAGTTACGTATAGTTTGTATGGAAGAGAGTAATTGTTTTAACTCCACTTGTGTATCCATTTTTTCTGGATCAACTTCCCAATTTACAAATTGATTTCCGCATTTTTCAAGAATATTTTCTGGCATTGCTTGCGGTATTAATGCATTGTAAAGCAACCATGATGCACAATTTACTGTATTTGTTATCATAAGATTAATATCAGGTTGTTTCTCGTCATAATGTCTTTCATCTAATGATATGTAATTCTGTGCAAGTTTCCAAAACATTAAAAGTTTTTCATTCATAACATTCATTAATTCTACACAAAATTCTTGTCTTATACCATCAAGTATTGGTTTTTCTAAATAAAGACGTTCATCACGGTCTTTTTCAATTGATAATTGATAGTATTTATCTTGGATCTCAAACAATGTATCTTCAAGATAAACATGATATGAAGCAATAGCATCCCATTCAGGATCACTTTCAGGGTCAAGGATTTTTAAGCATTTAATTAGTTTATTTTGTTCTTCAAAAGAAGTAGGTTTATCATCCATCAATTTACGTTTCAAACTATTTTTAAAAATTTTCATTTTAATCTCAACGACTTCCATAATTTCTTTAAATAATGCAACATTTGTATCTTTATATAGTGCTTTAGCTCTTGCATAATCATTTAAAATTGTAAAATAATCTCCCTATAAATATTTTTATAAATAAATAGAAAGTTTATAAACATACTTTTTTTATATTTTCATCGATTCTTGATGGGAGATAAAAGATACTTCGAAATCTAGTAAGAACACTTAAAACACTTCGAGTTGAATCAGTAATTTCTTTTCGCGCAAGAACATCAAGAAATAATCTATCTGCTGTTGTTTTAGCTTCTACCATCTATATAAAGAAAGAACAATTAAATTTTAAAAATTACAACAAATTAGACTTACCTTATCCTCTAAATTTACGGTTAAAGGCCATCCTCTGGTATTCTTCTCTGACTTAAGACGTGTATGTAACGCATATAAGGCATCAACACAACTAACTAAAGAATACAAATTAGCTTTATGGCGGTCCTTCAATTTTTCTTCTTCTCCTTTAACTTTTTTCTTCATATACATAACACCTTTCCGAAGCATATCAAGATCTGAATCCCGATGGTTCTGTAAAATGAACCATGCTGGAGAAAAATTTTCAGATCTTATATTTCCTGAGCAATTAGGGAATTTTTTTGAAAGATAGGCATTATCAAAATACTTTTTCTCATTAATAGGAAATCCCATAACATCTAAATTTTCACCATCATCTTGAACTGCCCTTACTACATTTCTCCCTGGAACAGTCCTACTTTCATCAACCCAAACAGCACTTTCCTGTAATGGACCTATTTCTTCGCTCATAGCGTTGATGATCCAATAGAAAATGGAGTGATGAATAGTAGATAGTTACGATATTTAATTATAGTTTATGTGTCTGATGTTTTGAAGAGAAAGAAAAATGTAAACAAATTGGGAAGATATTTATACAGTTTGAATAAACATTAATGTAAATAATGATAAAAGTTAAAATAGCTACTTCATAAATATTGTGGAATTTATAAAATGAATAAAATTTATTTATTAAAGGCTTTTAGTATTATAATGTAGTTTTTATTACTATGGTAAATATTAAAAATTTTTCGTAAAGATAATTTTTGACACAATTATGTTTAAGTTGAAGAATTAACATTTTATATTTTGAAAACAAATGTATCATCCAAAAGTTTGAATATCTCTATATTCTATTGAAGACTATGTTTCATTAAAAAGAGGATTTTATTTATATCTTTGAATATTATTATTAGTCTTCAATTATTATATTAAAATTTATAACGTCGTTAATTTGTAAATTTTCATTTTTTTGTTTTTGAGGTTCTTCACAATTATCCACAGGATGTTTCTTTGTAGGATGCACTTCTTGAGATTCAAAACATGGAGTTGAAGTTTTAGATTTTTCCGATTCTAAGGATACATTTACTGATGGTGTTGGACTTATAGATTTTGTACTTAAGGTGAATGCTTTTGTGCTTAGGGTGGAAGTTTTTTTACTTGGAGTTGAATTTGGTTTATTTGAAGTCGAAGGTTCTATATTTAAAATCGGAGTTTTTGTACTTAAAGTTTCTGTTCTTAAAATTGGAGTTTCTTTTGTTGAGGTTGAAGTTTTTATTCTAAAAGTAGAATTTTTTTTATTTAAAGTCGGAGCTTTTGTTCTTAAAGTCGGTGCTTTTGTTCTTAAAGTCGGTGCTTTTGTTCTTAAAGTCGGTGCTTTTGTACTTAAAGTCAAGTTTTTTTTCTTTGAAGTGGAAGTTTTTATATTTAAAATCGGAGCTTTAGAACTTAAAGTTTTTGTCCTTTTAGTAGAAGTTTCTTTCACTGAAGTTGGAATTCCTTTTATTGGAGTTGATGTTTTTATTCTAAGAGTGGAAGTTTCTATATTTAAAGCCGGAGTTTTTGTATTTAAAGTCGGAGCCTTTGTACTTAAAGTCGGTGCTTTTGTACTTAAAGTCAATTTTTTTTTCTTTGAAGTTGAAGTTTTTATATTTAAAATCGGAGCTTTTGTACTTAAAGTTTTTGTCCTTAAGGTAGAAGTTTCTCTCATTTGAGTTGAAGTTTCTTTTTTTAGAGTTGATGTTTTTGTATTTAAAGTAGAATGTTCTGTTGTGGTGATTATTTTTAAATTTGTAGATGTCAATAATGGTATCGGTGTAACTTCTTCTTCTCTCGAATTTTCTTTAGTTGTTTCAGCTTTAAAATTTGATGCTTTTGTAGTACTTAAGAGCTCTTGATTAGTTGATTTAGTTGATGTAAAATGACTTTCAGTTGGTATTGTGACCAAAAATATCTTTGGAGTTGTAGTTTCATCGGTTAAAGGGTCTTTTCTTCCAGTATTTATAGTACCATTTAAGTGGTCTTGTGAAGGTAATGTTTTATTCGGTGAACTTTCAGTTATAATTCCTTCAGGGATTTTTTGAGTTGTAGTAGTTGAAATCTTAAGATCTTTATTGGAATGTGGATTAGAGGTATTTTCGAAAACTGGGAACGATAAACTAATATTTCCATAACTATCATTTCTAACTTCAACACTATATATTGGAACATCAATTTCAGGTCGATTTCCTAGATCTAAGTAGTACGACATTAGTGTTTTATTCATTACAGAACATAGTATTAAAATCGAAACCACCAAAAATAAGAAAGAACGCATCGCTTAATCATCAAAAAATGTAATATGACATAAAAAAAGATACCAAATTCATATTTTGAATATTTAATATTCAAGACGTTCCTTAAAACATTAAATAGACAAAAAATTATAATGTAAAGTCATTTTAAAAAAACAAAAATCAAATGTTAAAACTCTTTTATCAAATTCATCATATAAATTCCAAAAATACTTAATAGAAAAATATTAAAAAAACTTTCTAACTTTACTTCAGTATCTCTATGTACATGAATATTCCGATTTTATAGATAAATACTTCTATTAACAACCACAATAATTTCCGCTACTCAAATCTTCATGGCCTTTAATTCTCATTCCAGTTCTGTTAGCCTCCCACAAACCTGGTGTTTGTAATATCTTTTCAATTAACTCTTCAAAGGCCATATTGACACCTTCTTTTGTTTTGGCACTAGCTTCAATAAATAACATTTTGTTTCTCTTAGCGAAGCTTAATCCTTCTTCTCTTGAAACTTCTCGGTAAGGTTTGTCGATTTGATTTCCAATTAACATACGAATAGCTTCATTTTTTGTGCAATAAGTATCTATTTCTTGAATCCAATGTTCTAGTTTGTTGAAAGTAGTTCTAGAAGACACATCATACACACATATTACTCCATGAGCTCCTCTATAATAACTCGGAGTTAAAGTTCTAAATCTTTCTTGACCTGCCGTATCCCAGATCGCTATCTTAACCTGATCACCATTTATATTAACAGTAGTTACCCTAAAGTCAACTCCTATCGTCGCTGTTATATTTGGGTTAAAAGTATCATCAACAAAACGGAGCATTAAACTAAAAATTTTATTAATTTCCAAAAACTTTTATTAATACCTTGATTTTCCAACGCCACTTTCTCCAATAACTAAAACTTTTAGAGTCGTCAATACATCATCATTAGCCATAATATTTCTTAAAAAGTAGTTTTAGCAAATTTCAAAAACTATCTTATGACAATTACACTATTTAATCATATGTCATAAGTAACGATTGACAACATTCGCTTAGAGAAAATATTAAATTTTATATTGCAATTTTTTGGTTATCATGGAATTTTGCGATTGATTTCTTCGCCATATGGTAAAAAATCATGTTAACATTGTATTATCTGTCAATAACTTAAGCACTTTTTTAATTGGTAAATGAAAATTTAACAGATAGCATTAAAATTAAATGTTATTGGTATGATGTTGTAAAAATTAGGGAAAAAAATGAAATTTGCCTCTTGAAAGTTTTCAAATGATGATGCTAGTATCTACATGTTGCTCCGAAACTAAACAAAAGTTTCAAACTTTAATTATAAAATAACCTAAGGTATAAAACATGAATACAATAATGCGGTCCTATATAGAAAACATCTAGTCGGCCTATACAACGGGAACGCCTGTGTTGGATATTTATATATACTATACAAACGTTTCCTATACAAAAGACAACGTTAATTTCTTTTGTTTTTACATTAATTACCTTTTTTTGTGGAGCATTTATTTTCTTGTAAACATGAATTCTACTAAATTCGTACGTTTCTTATCCAATTCAAGAAGTATTCTCTTGCGTGCTGGAAACAAACAAAATTACTCACATAACGGCTCAAGAAAGTTTGGAAATCACTTCACTAAGATGGCAATTGGAACAGGAACAACAGGGACGTTATTAGGTTTATCATTTTGGGGATCATCTAAAAATGATGATGATAAATCCAGGTTCTCTGCCGTCCCATCAGCTAACAAAGAGATACAAAATTTAGAATTGATTATTCGTGAAACTGATGCGTTGTATAATAATTATCTTATAGATAATGCGTATGCAATTTTAAAAAAGCACGCGAAAGGTACAAATTCTGAATTGTTATGGAGATTAGCAAGAGTTTTGTGTGAAAAAGGGAAATTGTCTAAGGATAAAGAAGAACGAAAAACTTTTTTCATGCAAGCATATGAAACTTGTAAAAAGGCATTAGATAACGAGCCAATTGAAGGATCATTTGGTGCTCATAAATGGATGGGTATTATTTTAGATTATGTTGGTGAAATAGAGGGAAGAAAATCAAGAATTGAAAAAAGTTATATTGTTAAGGAACACTTTAACAGAGCCTTGGAAATAAATCCTCTTGATGCAACAACATGGCATTTACTTGGAATTTGGCACTTTACTTTTGCTGATATGCCATCTTATCAATATTACATTGCCAAAGCTGTTTTTAATACACCACCAACAAGTACTTATGAAGAAGCTTTGAGTTATTTTGAGAAAGCTGAAACTATTCAACCTGAATTTTACTCAAGAAATACATTTTACCTGGCCGAATGTTATGATCGTTTGGGTAGAAAAGATGATGCCAAATTCTACTACATGAAAGCCTTTAAAATGCCTGTTATTACTATAGATGATAAAGAAGTCCATGACAAAGCTTTCGAAAAGTTAAGTAGATTTGGAGTTAAAACAAGTGAATTAGTTAATTAATTCTTATTATTTTTTAGAAGTTAAATAAACTAGTTATTTTACCATTCCCTACTTTTAAAATAAAAATAGTCGATGACTAATATTAGTCAGCCTTAAATTTTATTGAAGGTCTTTCCATAACACTATTTTAAATAATAAATTTAATAGTCGCCCTATATAAATTTTAATGTATATATATTTATATATTCTATCAACAGCATTATAATTCTTATATATTGATTATTATAAAATGAATTCTGAGGATAAAAATAATATATATCCTGAACTACCTAAAAAAGAAATTGATGATATGGAAGGAAGTCCTCCACCACCATATGAAACTCCTAGTCCGGAACCTGTAGGTGACATGGTTCTTCCTGTACCTGCTGAAGGAATGGCATTAGTCATTAAAGCTGCAGATTTTGCTGCCAGAAGACATCGTTTCCAAAAACGTAAAGATCACAAAGGAACACCATATATAAATCATCCATTAGGTAAATTTTCAATCTACTAGAAGATTATTTTTCATTCTTTAGGTGTTGCTTATATTTTGACTAATGAGGCCAAAATTTATGATCCCGTAACACTAGCTGCTGCAATTCTCCATGATACTGTTGAGGATACCAAAACAACAATTGAAGAAATAAATTCTCAATTTGGTGCTGAGGTAGGAAGTATTGTTGCTGAATGTACCGATGATAAATCATTACCAAAGGATGTTAGAAAGAAATTACAAATTGAAACGGCAGGTAGTCATTCTTTAAAAACAAGACTAGTAAGTTTAGCTGATAAACTTTACAATGTTCGAGATCTTTCGAGAAATACTCCACATGGCTGGGATACAAGACGAGTAAAAAATTACTACAAATGGGCTAAGGAAGTAGTCGATCAAATGAGAGGTACAAATGAAATCTTGGAAAAAGCTTTGGATGAAATATTTGATAAGAAGTGTTAAAATATTAAATAAATGTTTAACAATGTTGAAAATAAAAAAAAATACTATTTTAATTGTTTTTTATTTATTACTCATAGTACGGATAAAAGTTTAACGATTGTGAACACATTGAACTTAACTTCAATGAATTATTTATTTTTTATTAGGTCGTTGAAAAATAATGTCCATTTTATCAGTAGTAATTTCTAAATAAATGTAACTTTTTGATATAGTAACTATCACTAAAAGGTATACGTCATTTTGTATATCATATAAAGGTTTTAGTATCATCTAACTACTTTTCTGTTTCGGTAGGATTATTATTAGTTAGTTAAAAATGATTAAATAAAAAATATTTGAATAATGATATGGATAAAGAGATTAAAAAATTTGAGAGCATATGAAGTGTTTAATAATGAATATATTTTTTTGCATACATATATCATTTATTAATTTAAAAAAATAGAACTAAATATTATTACAACATAATAAAAATATTGGGATATCTAGATAAATTGACCGTTGAAAAGACCAGTAAGCCTACATTTTGAAAAAGATATAATATTTGTGGATATGTACTTGACATCTTTGTAATTAGTAGATAAAAATAAGATAAATTAATACATTAATTAATTAAAAATACTGAATTGAGTTCTGTTATAATCCGTAAATAGGATTTCAATTTGTTATATTCATGAAAGTGCCTAAAAAATACTTTTCCCTCTATTGAACCGTGATAAGTATATTCCTTTGTAAATTGGTCTAATTCTCTATAATATTTAGATGAACTTTCAAATTCTGATCTTTTATAAAAATGATCACCATAATCATCAATGACCATACAAACTTTAAGATTTGATGGTACTTCAATAATATTTCCAATCCATGATACGAAGATTTCAAGATTTCTAAAATTTTTCAAACACCTGCTATCAATTTTCTTGATGGTTTTTAAAAGTAGAAAAGACAAACTTGGAAAGTACTTATTTAGAAGATGTGCCATTGTATTGGTTATTTCTAACAATCCAGAAATATATATATTTCTAACACTTTCAGGTGCACCACTTAAAAAGGCCATTATTTCATTTTGAAAATTCAATTTATATCTTTCAATTTTTTGAACATCTTCTGGAAAATACTTGAATTTATCATTGGCGTCACCTCTAATCATATATTCTTCATTCATTTCTCCAATAGGTTTATGAAAATCAGAAATGATATAAATACTTTTCAAATTACTAAGATTTTTAAAAGATTCATATGTTTGAGCATTTAATTCTTCTACTATTTCATAATTTATTAATACTTCATTAGCCGTGAAATTCATTTTTAATGTTTCAAGATTTCTCATGTCCTTCAAAAACCTGGATAAATCACAAAATGTTGTGTATGATGATATTTTAATGTTGAGAAGGCGTATAAGACTTAATTTTGAAGCATTCAATCGCTTAAGCCAGTAATTTAAATTTAATTCATTTTCAAAAACACTAGGCAAAGATAAATTAATATTTTTTTGTGTAATATACGATAAAAGAAAATGCTTATATCTCTCTTTCCTAGTACATTTACCATGAAAAACCAAGTCTTCCATTGGAAATTCAATAGTGATATTTTGAATTTTACTAATGACATTGATTAAATCTGTTCCGATACCATCTCTTTCATCAACCAAACGATTTATTCTTATTCTCTTAAGATTTCCGAAACCCTTAAAAATTTCATTATCTGAGATTACAGGATAAAAATATTGAACAGTTTTAGGATCGCATAAAGTAATTTTTAATGTCGATATACTATCACATTTTATTTCTTTTATTGAATCTTGGATATAATCTCCTCCAGATTTCTTTAAACAGTAACGAAGAATTAATTCTTTAAGAGAATAAAATTTATTCAAAATTACATTTAACTTCTCTCCCACAAATTTCATTATTTCTTTAGAGAACTTTTTAAATCGAATACTAACAAAAACTTCCAATTGTCTTACGTCTTCTGTGTTAAATTGTTCATAGTAATCTTTATCTATTGGTCCTATTTTAGATACAGAAGTTGATGTCATTGAATTGACATTCAAGTAACAATAATATTTTCTAAAAGAAAGTATGTCATCCTTCATTTTCATATCACCAATCTTTACAAAACCAGTTTTACAAGTTCTAGCTAAATTGTAACAATCGTTGGCTGATAAGTGGCTAGAAATCCTTTTTAATACATGTTTTTGAGAAAGTATCGTAAGAAATAAATCACTACTTTCCATTTTTAGTCATAAAGAGCAGGGAAAAATACAGTGAGTAAAAAACTTAAAATGGATTACAATTAAGCAAAGTAGTCGCACAGAATTTCGAAATGATTTGTTTTTTTGGAAAAATAATGCTCACTGTGAGATGATATTTCCCATGTCATCATCGAAAGTACAGAAAAAAGTTACAAAACAAAAAGTTTGTAGATTTTTGTGCAGTTTGTCATTTATGTTTTATTTTAGATTATTATTTTTTTAATTATGGACTGCAAATAATAATCTATATATAATTAAAATACTGTTCCAAAAGTTTGCACATAATTTTTACTAACAAGTACTTGTTTCCGATAATAATTTATTCTAGTAGTAAAAATGGGGATAAATTTTTGCTTAAAAGCACCCTCTTTAAAAAACTAAATGAAGGATTTAGTTTGGTACAAGGGTATTTCTTATAAAATATAACAGTAAATAACCATATTTGAATGTTGTTTGTAGCACTTGAGAAATTTTTTTTTCTTTGAATTTCGGACAAAAGTTCCATTTAACCAAGTTGTAGTGATTAGAAAAAGATTGGTAAAATTAAATTTTTACAATCAATTTATATAGACGAAACCGTGTATCAACGTAAAAAAAGGAAATATATTGTTAAACTCAATCATACTAGAATTAATAACTATTGGTTTATACCGAGGACCATCACTAAATCACTTTTCTCACTTATGAGAATCCTTTTGAAAATTATTAAACAAATTTTATTAAATAAATATCAAATATATACAAATAAAAAACAACATAAAAAAGTAGAAAAATTTAACATCGTTATAGTAAGGAAGCCTTAACTAGAATTGCTCCGAGAACATATTTATCTGATGTGTCAAAAATACCAAAGCTCCTAGAAAGAAACAGGTGCATCAAAGGAGTCAAGATTCTTCATGTCAAACATTCTTAGGAATTTATGCAATTCCTCACTACTTTGAATGTTGGTAGTTTTCTGAAAAGGAAAAACTTGAATAAACTAAATATTAGTGGTCATTAAAACTATTACCGAGTAACCATCATATGGAATGACACGTGAATTTTCGTCTTTTACACTCTTGAAAACCATTTTGAGATAAAATGGATATTTTTCACAATTTTTGTCATGTTTTATCGAAACCTCATGTACCTCTCTTCTTTCTAATCTGTGGTAGTTTTTATGAATGAGATTGTAAAATTCCTTTGACGCAAGCTTTACATTGAGAATGTTTCTCCAAGAGAGTTTCTCCAAGATGAGAAGAATAACATCGTCAGTAAGCATAAATATACTTTTTTCTGCTCCAGAACGGCTCTTCTCAGAATTAAAATCCATGATAGAATAGTAAATATATTTAAAAAAAACCCTGAAAAAACGACATAAACAAGATTTATCGAAAGGATGTATTGAGGAAATGGATATAAATCACACTGAGAAATACCTCACGAACGGTCCTGGTGACAATGGAGAAAAAAAAATTGAGTATCTTAAGTGGGAAAATGTACGCAGCTAACAAAGTTCATTAAAATTTGAAACACGACTACGGGAAAATGAATATTTTATAGTGATGACAATAGTGTGTCAAACAAAAATATTCTTTGTTCCATTCATTTTATACGTCTATAGCAAGAAGATTTTGAAATCTCAGAGACCTTTTTTTCATCCTATTAAGAGGTTATCAGTCTTTCATTAACAATTTAATATATGATGAAAAAGAAATGATGGTAAGTTTTAAATATATTATAAAGTCTAAAGTATTAAAAACATTAAACAATAGTATAGTGAACAATAAAAACTAAAAATGAAGAAATAAAAATAAATTATTTATGCAAGCAACTCCTGATGATAATAAATTGAATCTTTAACTATAAAACAAAAACATTATTTCAATTAATAAGACAGATGGACAAATTTCCAGAAAATCAATCATAATATTGATTTCATAAAATTCAAAGGAGTACAGACTTCTAGTAGTTTTAAATTTTTTAAAAACAGCTTTAGTAATACTTTTAAAATCATCCGTAGTTTCGATTGTTTTAAAAAGCAATTCAATACTACCATGGTCGCAAACTGTTTTCTCCTCATCATTTTTATCGTTCATGTATGTCATGAAAGGACGTGTGAGGTGTGCTTCGTTTTTGTAAAAAATGTTTATATCATTCAGAAGTGGGTTGTTGTTGTGTAAATTGAAGGTGAAACTCTCAACCAGAAATCCTCTACTTCCACATATTAAAAAATAAATTTTCTAAAAGTTTCATTTATGATAAATCCAAATTTGGACTAAATTTTAGCTTAGAGACCCCTCTTTGGAAAAATAAATAATGTTAAATTTGTTTTAAAGAATATTTTTATAATATACGCTAATAAATAATCACATTCAAAGTAGTCTGTAGCATCTTTTTTTCTTAACTTTTGGGCAAAAGTTTCATTAAACTAACTTTAGTGGATTAGTAAGGAGTTAATTGAGGAAATAGTTAAGTTTTCCATAATCAATTGAGACTATTACAACCATGTATTAATGCAAAAAGTGAAAATACACTATTATATTCAACTAAAACAAAATTAATAGCTGCTGGTTTTGCTGAAGACAACCGTTAGATTTTTTTCTCCAACTTAAGAGAACCCTTTTTAATTTGCTAAATAGTCAATAAATTTATTAAATACATACAATCAAAAAATTATATAAAAAAAAGTAAAAAAATTTAAGTTAAATCCGTAAAAATAATGGAGTCCTTAAAATAGAATCGCTCCGAGAATACTAATGTCTGAAGTTGTCAAAAATACCATAGTCATCGCCAGAATCAGGTAAACTATAGAAGTCAGGATCCCCTCATGTCAAACATTTCCGAGAATCTTAACAACTCATCACTACTTTCAACGTTGACGGCTTCCTGAAAAAGAAAAATTGGTTAAAATATTAATGCCTACCAAAACTATTACCGCGTTATTGTCATCCAGAAGGATACGTGAATACCCATTTTCCGCATTACGGAGATCAGCCAAATATAAAGGGGATATATTTCACCATATATATAGTCAATTATTGCGATTCCACACACCTTTCTTCTATTTAATAAGCGGTATTTTTCATAAACAAGACTGTAAAGTCTCCTCGATACGTGTTTTACATTAAGAATATCGCTCCAGGAGAATTTCGATAAAATAAAAACATAAGACCATCAGGGAGTACGAATATATTTCCTTGCGTTCCAGAACCTCCCTTTTTCCAAACAGAATCCATAATAGAACAATAACTATGTTTAGGACAATCCTGATAGAAAAAATATAAATGTGGTTTAATTGAAAAAACATACGAGAGATGAGTATAAATTAAATTAAGAAAACCATCACGGAAGATTTTGGTAACAATGGAGAGAACAAATTCAAGCGTATAAAATGATATAATGTTTGCAATTTCATGAAAGTTTATTGCATTTCAAAACATGATTACAATGAATGAATATTTTACAGCGATGACAATGCCGTGTCCAAGCAAAAATAACCGTTGTTTCATTCTTTTTTTTTGCACCTATACTAAGAAAAGATCTGAAATCTCAGAGCACTTTTCCCATCTTATTAAGAATTTACTACTTTTTCATTACTTATACAATATCGTATTACATGAATGAATAAAGATAACTTTAAGTGTTCATTACATTTCAAAGTTTAAAGATTAAAAACATCAGACTATTATAAATACTAAATGATGGGACATAAATGAAAAGACAAAAATAGATTGCTGACGACATGCTAACCTCTTTTCTTATTGATGTCACTTTTCCAAAGTCCTAAAAAGCATATTTCAACACTTGTTAAAAGTTATCAGAAGAATGTTGATTTGTTTTATACCAAGAGGTTATTTTTAAATGATTTTTGTTATGTTGTAATCAAAGATGTCCTTGAGAGGTTTAATAAAAATATATGTTGGGCTTTTGTTCTGGTCTTTTTTATGAATTTTTCGGTCTATCTTTTGTTTGTTATTTAAAAGTAACAAAATTTGCGTTTTTGATTATTTGCTCTTTTTTTGGTTATTATGTATAAAACATTGTCATTATTAAATTTTTTATTTGCAGGTACTATGGGTACTATTAGTAACTCTAATTTAAGTATTGTAATTAATTCGAAATCTTCTGGTTGGGAAGATAGTCATGATGGTTGTAGAAGTGAAAACCACACCTCACGTGGGGCTGTAACTACAAGACATGAATGGACTGTATGTTTGTCTCTCTTATTTCTATGATAATTTTTTGTATTATATTTAGATTTTCAACTTCCGGACGGTATTTGATTCAGATCAACGAGACGTCTGCTTGAAAAGCGGTGTTTTTAAAGGCACTGGTCTACCAAACGTCTGTTGGCAGATATGTTTGTACCCTCGTGGAGGAATCGCGGGGTCTGTTGATAATGGAAGCTTATTTTTGGAGATGGTTTCTAAGTCTCCCGATAAGCAATTAAAATTTAAAGTCAAACATAGGTACCTGATTGAAAAAAACAACTATATTTCCTGGGCATCTAATTCATATACAAATGAGTTCACTTTGAAACCATCTAATTACGCTCAACTTTGCGGTGTTAGTTGCATTCCAATATCGACAATGGGCGGTTTTATCCGAAGAGATGGTTCCTTGATCATTGCTTGTGAAATGGAATTCACACCAGATGCAGATGGAATCATTTGTAGGGAATTGGGATTAGATGTTGCAACAAAATCCATGCCTCTCCATAAGAGTTTTATCTCCCGTTTATCAGATTTTTATGTCTCAGACGATTTTGAGGATTTTTGTGACTGCAAAATTATTTGTGGCAACGAGACATTCAACGTCAATAAATTTATGCTTGTTTCACAAAGCTCTGTTTTCAGGGCTATGTTTACGCATAGTAACACCAAAGAAGCAATGACAAATTGTATTTTTATAGATGACGCAAATCCTGAAGCAGTCAATAGAATGATTGGTTTTATTTATACTGCTGAATTAGATGACTGTTTGAATGACGATGAGGTTATCGCCGTATTGATGTTAGCTGATAGATATGATATTCAAAATTTAAAGTCTCTATGCCAAGATGAACTTATATTTCAATTGTCGGACAGGAATGTTTGCAAAGTTTTAAGAGTCGCTGATCAAACTCGCGCGGATGTACTAAAATATGCTTGTATTGAAACCGTAAGTTAACTACGAGGGTTGGTATAGTAATCAAAATTTTTGCAGATTGAAAAGTACAAGAAAACAATAACTGAGTCAAATCCCTGGAGAGACCTAAAGAAAACTGATCAATCTTTAGTTTTTGAAGTATTGGAAAAAATTATGGCATCTGACGGATCTCCACCGAAGAAAAAAAAATGAAATGGTTTATGTTGAATTATTTTATGTTATTGTTTTGTTATATAGCTATAATAATATAATAAAATTTTTAACGTCGTGTACTTTTTTTTTGTTTATACAGAGTGACTGCTTTTTTCCAGAATTCTGCATCATTGAGATGAAAAACAGGAAATAATCTCTTGTTTAAGATTATTGATAAAGAAAATTTATAAAAAAGTGGTATGTATTTATTACACATGTTGGTAAATTAATTGGATAAAATCCTATTTAGGTCACTCCCTTTTTAAAAAACCAAGTAAAGCATTTATTTTATAGCATTTGAAGAGTTTTTTTTCAATCATTTATCTTTTTGCTTTAAATTCGGACAAAAGTTTTATTTAATTAATGTGGTGTTTAAACAAGGAACTAATTGGCACATATGAAACAATATATTAACTCAAAAAGAGAAAAGATTTTGTTATACTCAACTAAAGCAAAATTAATAATTGTTGGTTGTACTTAAAAACTACCGTTAGTTTATTTTCCAACTCAAGAAAATCCTTTTTAAATCTACTAAAATGTTAGTAAATTTATTAAATACATACAATAAAAAACTACACAAAGAAAAGTAACAAAATTTAAGTTGAGACCATTAGAATAAAAGAACCTTTAACTAATATTTTTCCAAGAATGATTTTACTGAATTAAAGGTAAATGCTCATTTTACACGGTAATTTTGAAAGTTTTCAGACAATCAGAAATACAAGTGACTTTAAATATTTTTATAAATTTAATCGTAGAGTAATATAAAGAGAAAGTGTTTCATATCAATACAGTTTATTTAAAAAAATAAATTTCAAAACAAAAAACAATAAAAATTGTAGTGGTAAATTTTTATATACATAAAATAAAATTGATCACAAAAAAATAAATAAACGTTAAGATAAATGAAAAGAACATGATAGACATAAAATACATTGAATAAAAAAATTAATGAAGTTTTAGTGCAGTTTGAATAGTTCTAACTTTTTTAAAATACTCCAACACTTTAGCTTCAACATCACTAGCATTTTTATTGAAGCCTCCTTTAATGGCAAGATATAAAAATTGTTCAATAACTGTAACTGGCAGAATAGGGTTGTGTTTCTTGTGAACTCCAACATCATGAATAGCTTTATCAATAGCTGTCAACAATGTACTATGAACTTTTTCTATTTCATTATATTCTAATAAACATCTTAAATATTCAGGAAGATTTTTCGTAGTAAATATTTCGACAAACCACTCTGGTGCAGGGAAATTATAGCGAAGGAATTCATAAAAGATAACTCTTAAGACTTCTGAATCACAAGGATTAGCGGATAGATGTTGTTCTAAATAACATTTCAAAATCATATAATGTCTTCCCTCCATCTCAATACAATCTTTTAAATTTTTAATGTTATGCAATACCCATTCTGGTGGTGTATCTGATCCTGATGCTTCAACTATTATACATTGTTCTGTAACAGTTTTAAAGAATCGTTTTGGAGAGGTGCCAAAATACATAATTATTGTCCATGCCATATCAAATAAATTGTGATTAACTAACTCTCTTTCTAAAATATCTTTATCTTCTGGTGGTATAGAATTTGTCTGATAGATGTCCATTAATGCTAATCTTGCTTCAGATAACATAAGTTGTTTCATGATATCTTCTTCAGTAACTTTATAAGTATTAAGACAATGTCTAGAATATATGACACTAAGATCTTCTTTTACATTAAGGTATTTTTCTTCTGAACTAAGAGAGAGAAGATGTTTGGCTTCAGACAATGCTTTACAACGTTTCTGTAATTGTTGCCAAGAATCGATAGACTGTCCAAGTTTACATGAATAGTGGTACATGTTATAAGCTGAACGAAGATATTTGGTTCTCCTTGCCATAAAAGCAACATTAAAAAGATAATCATCTCCAGCTGTCATTAAATCATCACAATCGTTAGCACGTTCCTCAAGATACTCCATTATTGAAAGTGAAAGTTGTCCAGTAGTTAAAGAAATAAAAGAAGGACGATTCTTAGGTTCCATTAAAATTCCAACTATCAATCGAAGAGATTTAGATCGATCATCAGCACTAGATATATTTTTCAAACATTCTAATGAAGAAAGAAAATCTCCTTTGCGTAAGTAAACGGAGAAAAGAAGGTTATATACGGATGACAATCGATTCTCCGGTAAATCTACACTTTCCGTTGCATACTTCCCCAGTTGAATTGAAATTTCATGATAATTCTTAAACATAAAATATCTAATTAATAATTCTATAGCTTCAATGTAAACAAGACTTTCTCCATATTCAACACTTGGCATAAGTTGCTTAAGTAGATTATTCAATGCAAGATCCTTTGTGTTAATGCCGTTTAGAGCCAAAATAATGTTATTAAAAGCCTTTGAAACTTTACCAGATGCAACACAAGCAAGCCCATTACAAAGCAGATTTGAATATTTCAACTCTGGAGCCTGATTATTACATTTTCCAATAAAGTCAACAAGATATTCGAATTTATCTGTAGCAATGAAATATTTTAAAAAGGCAGAACTTAGAGATGCTGGATACATTGAATAAACAGTAGCGTAGAGAACATTACTTAGGTACAATGAGAAAGGTGTAGACTCTGGAAATACCATCGGTTTCATCATAAGAGTTGGTTTGTGTTTTTGCATATATTTAAAGAATGAAGTAGAAAGTGTGATGTTTGGAGAATGTGATTCTCTACCAATTCTAAGGGGTAGTGTTAGAGTTTGAAATAGAACCCCATAAAGATTTCTTATTTGATCGAGTTGCTTCTTAATAGTTTCATTCTCCTTAACAAGCTTATTACCTTGGCATTTTGGAATAAATTTATAGATGTCAAGAAGACGAGATGCGAAGTACGTTCTACCACCAATTAAATTTCGTAGAGTAGATGACAATAACTCAACAGTGAAAGATGATCCAATGTACTCTGATGTAGATATTACAGTAGTTAACTCTGAAGGCTCAACTGTTAAAAGATACAATGACTGCGAAAGTTCATCATGAAGAGTCTCTAAGAATTTAACGTTTTTAGATTTCTCAATTACATTTACTGCTACGAGACCTTTCTTTTGCTTCTCAATATTTTTTGCCAATTGACTAAAAGGAATACTTTTTAGACCAGACTTTTTTAGTACGTTAGTAACAATTTGTGATAATACATAATCACCATTGGAGATGACAGTCAATTGATTATTAAGAATACTACCAACAAGTCCAACGTTTTCAGCTTTCCATAGTCCAATAGCTTCATTTGCTACATATTGAAGTTCATAACAAGTTTGAAGAAGTTTCTTCCAGAAGTTTAATAAAGCGATCTCCATGTTATGAGATACTAAATTATCAGTCACTCGCTTTTGACCTGGTGTTCCCATGGCATCTTGTTTAAATTTCGGTGATTTTATATAAGATTTGATTAAAGAACGAAGAGCCAAGTAATCTTCGAGAGGAACATCTTTCTTATTCATTTTACAATTAATTGCTACGGCCTTTTGAACTACTTCACTTGAAAAAACTTCTTTGTCGAAAACAACTCTTTTATAGAAACTTGTCTGTTCAGAAGAATCATCCTCCATAGTGAAATCATTCAAGAATGGCACATCATAAGCATTAACAACAGGAATAACAGAAACGGTTTCAGCCGTTTCATGAGGAATTTTGGTATTAATCCAACACTTCTCAATTATATACGGTTGTCTTACTGGAATGTCATCGTCAACTGTATAATTGTTGGGTTTCCGAGACAATATATACAAATCCACTCCCAAATCAAAAGTCTTTCCTGCCGGAACAACAATAAAATCTTGGTGATCGAATGACTGACTGGTAATGAAACTCTGACAGCAAAAATCAAATCTATCAGAACATATAGAAAAGAGACCAATAAACGATTTTTCACATATACTTCGGGCGAATATCACTGCAAATTTCTCCTTGTTTAAGGTAGCCGTTTTGATGTAGATATTATTAATACTCGAGAGAGATGTCCTAAAGTATTCACAAACATTGATACGATCAACCACGGTGCAACTATTTGTAGACCAAAGTTTGACCATTGCTTCATTATGTAGTGTTAAGACATATGTATCTTCGGATGTAGATATAGCATGAAGGTCCACTACTTTCTTATTTTCTGTTGGCCTTGTAAAATATTCAAGAAACCCAGTACTACTCAGATTGGTCTCCTCAACCTTCCCATTTGGAACTCCAGCCTTTGGTACTTTAATAACAATGACCTCATTCTTTACATTAAGGCAGACTACAACATGAGGAGAGAATCCAGTGGGCGAAGCAACACAAGCCTTGACTGCAAAAGCCGCCTGATTCTTAAAATTATACACACGTTTTAATACATTCTCAGAAGAAATGTAGAAGTAATGAAGAGCAGAAGTACATTTTAATTCATCCACCATATCTTCCGACAATGGTAAATCCAAGCTACAAATAGCAAACTGCGTCACAATTGTTAAAGTAAGACAATTTTGAGAAAATGATATTTGAGTCCCTGGTACAATAACAGAAGGTGCAACATTTATACATAGAGATGAACTTTTTAGATCTCTTTCAGTGGAGTATTCTTGGAGATATAAATTACTTCCTTCTGACTTCCTAAAAAGAAAATTAGAGAACTTTCTCCATTATTGGACTTACCACACAATGAAACGATTGTCTAAAACAGAACCCATGTTTGGGAATGTGAAAGAATCACAATAGCTGTCGACATCAACATTTTGAGCAGAGATGTTAGATATATCTAAAAAATTAAATTAAATATATATGTGTAAATAGTTGACAATTAGTTAACCATACCTATAGGGATTTTTTTAATCTGTGGATTCTTAGCAAATTCAGACGATGGAAACTTGAATTCCGTGGATGAAAACTCATACATTTTCTAAAGAGATGCAAAATTAAAAATAGTGGTGTACAATGTTTAAAAAAACTTTTCTCATCAAATATTACATTATACTAACATTTTCGCTTTGAGAGTTGGCGGGAAACTGTAAATTTCTTACAAAGAAAAAAAATCATCGTCTTATTTTTTGCATTTTGCTATTTTTGTATAGTCTTTGATTTGAATATCACTTGTTTGATTGTTAATATTTTCTAAACATGTCATCGGATCTCGGAAATGTTAGTCTTGTGGATACTTCTCAAATTCAAGCTCCAAATGCTGCAGACTGTACGTCTGTAAACGAAATCAACGAATCATTTCAAAGATCAACTCTTAATGATTCACCAAAGGTTGATATTAGTGGTATTAATTCACCCTCTAATCTATCTAATTCTGACGAGTTAACAAGCAAATATTGTGAAATGTCAAATGAAGAGTTGATTTCAATGATTAGAGGAAGCTTAAATGAATCTATTAGAGGTAAAATTTTAGATTACTTCTACTAAGATTAAATGTCATTTTTTAGTTGCACAAGGCTTTAATAGTGTTGTTGTCAATTACTTCTTCAGTCGAGATGATAATGCTTACAAGAGACTTGTCACATCAACCTATTTCAAGGATATCCTTTCGAAGATCTCTGCTCCTTTGAAAGTTCTTCAAAGTAGGATGGATGATGGTGAGAATACCCCAGCAGGGTCATTGACTGCAGAGGAAACAAAAAGTACAAAGGAGTACATAAAGGTTTTTGACCAAGTAAACGCACATATAGGATTTCTAGAATGTATGCGTGAATCTCTTTGTTTTGACATCAAGGATGATTTTGAAAGCCTTATAAAGTACTCTGATTGGATTTGTAGTCTCAGTTTCGCATATACCAATGTTATGTCAACCTCTCAATCAGAACTGTTGCATAAAGAGTTGCAAACATACCTCAGAGACGTTTACGATTCATTTTTAAATGAGGAAACCATTGACTTTGAGAAGACAATAACATCAAAGTTCCGAACATTAATTAATTGGAGTATCACCACATCCGATAAGATGACGAATTTCCCAAAGATGGAGTTTGTTTTTAATTTTAGTCAATCCGAGATTGAGGGTGTATGTTTAGACATGTCTTTATTGTGATACTTATTTTTTAGATTCTTATTGCGGCTTTCAACAGTGGAACTCTCGGTGTTCTAATGGAAGAGTTTTTGGAAACGTTTTCATGCTTCGTCGATCAATGTATGAAATATTCTTTCATTGATTCCTACTCTTTCACCGAGTGTCTTGCACCGGTTGTATCATTGCCCGAAGATGTCAATTCAACAAAAGGAGCTAAAGTAAGAAGAAAGTTTGTAATGAAATTCGCTGATGGTTTCCCTGTAGAATACCAAACTAAATTGAAGAACTTCATCTCGAAAACGCGTGAAGAAGAAATTCCCGTTATCAAGTTAAATTGTTTAATCGACTTCTTGGAACGTTTTAATAACGACCTATATGAAATTTTTGAACTTGCTTTTTGTGAAGTAGCTGACCAGGGGAAATTTACTCTTTTAGATTACATGGGTGAACATGGATTATCATCTAGGATTATTGAAAGAATCCGTGTTTCAGTTGATGACTACATAAATTTGGCTTTTGATAATGCTGATGAAGTGGCAAAACTCATTGAAAGGATCGATAGTGTCATGGTTCCCTATGTTAAATTAGGATTGATTCGGGATAGTAACTTTATTTTATCAATGGATTCTGATATAAAGGATAGATTGACAAACAAAATTTGTGGAGAGATTATGAGTTGGGTCAAGAAATCTTGTACTAATGATTTCCTTACTGTTACAATTGTTGGAGTACCTGAATCTGCAATTCTCCATAGTGCATCTAGCTATAAGGATGATACTTTGTGGAAAGTTGACAGATCGAATATCAAAACAATTGTTAATGAAGGAAAGGACGAGTTATTACCGCTGAAATCTCGGCTTGTT
Source organism: Strongyloides papillosus (assembly GCA_005656395.1). Classification (NCBI taxonomy): domain Eukaryota; kingdom Metazoa; phylum Nematoda; class Chromadorea; order Rhabditida; family Strongyloididae; genus Strongyloides; species Strongyloides papillosus. The sequence goes on along the minus strand of SRSI01000010.1, from coordinate 2,640,545 downwards.
CAATGCCAAATCACTGCTTCTGGGAAAAAACTCACTGATTACATGATTAAACTCTTAGATATGCATAACGAGTCTGATGTCTATAATATAATAACCGTTGAAAAAACCTTTAATGCTCTACTTGAAACTTATGTTAATATTATTGAAAATGACTATAGAGATCGTTTAACGAAAGAATTTGGCTTGGCTGTTTCATTCTTTAACAGTTGTTATTACCTCACTAAGAGAATTGGAGTTTACCTTAGTTATTCATTCTCTAAAGATGCGTTCTATAACTTCGCTATGATGCATTCTAAACTACGAGATTTGGCTTGCTCTTCACTAGGCTTTCATCTCGCAAGATTCAAAGGTGATCTTTCTAATAAGTTAGGGAAAGGAAAGATTTTCACTGAAAATTATTTAGAATATTCTTTAACTGAAAATACATCCCTTCTTAACTTTTACAAAGAGTTTCATGGAATTGTTGCATCTTTGAATACAAGTGTCACCTCTGGAACCTTTAAAATAATATTAGGTGAAATCATGAACGAGATACTTAAGGACATGATCGAAACCCTCACAAAACTAAAGCCTCTCGCAGATAATCTCTACTACGAGAACATCGTCCGTAATCTCAATGATTTTATGTTAAGAATAGATGAAATTCTTTCTGAACATCGTGATTCCACAAGATTGTCTGATTTGTGTCCTGATGCTGTGACTGGGCTTTCTCAAATATCTGTTATCATTTCCGGTGCCCAATGTAATGCTGACATTACTCAAGTTTCAAACAAAAATCTAATTTTTAATAACTCAACAATCAAGAAGGAGTTAGGATTACTAGTAACATCTATCTATCCTAATGGTGATCAAAAGGCTAGAATTTTGGAACATCTAAGATAATTATTTTTGTTGCCATTGTATCTATTGTATAATATTATTTTTGGAATAACGATTGTATAAATATTTTTACTAATACACAGACAATACACTTTTTTAGTATAATATCTTATTTTGATGATTAAATAATGGAAAGTAGTAATCTTCAGAGTTTATCAAATGCTGCTATTGCCATTCATGAAAATTTAGAGAGTTTTTTGTCCACTGCAAACAAGAGAGTTTTGGAACTGAACAAAGAGAATGAAATGTTACAAGAAGAAGTTAAACGTCTTAAAAATGCCGAGGTAAAATGTGAAGGTTGTTCAAGTGTCTACCCAATATTTTCTCATTTACTTCAACCAAATCATGTTAAAATGAAAAAGCAACCGTATGTTATTGAGATGAAATTCCCAAATACAGAAGCTGTTATTAATTATATTAAAGTCTCTCCAAATCTTCATATTACTAATATAAATAAATTTCTTGATAAATATTCTTCAACAAACTCGTAGTATGACAATTGTAGAGTGTTGAGTTTTATGTATGATGATAACTATATTGTATTCTACGTAAAAAGTAGTTTATATATTTAGTCTTGTTAGTAAAATAATATATTTATTTAATTTTTCTTTCTTTGTTAATGAACTGTAGTATTTTTTATGATATTCAAATCAGAAAGATTATGTTCGGAAACATTTTAATAGTATAAGAAATGTTTATAGTGTAATAACCACTAAAATTATGGTAATATTTCTCAATCAACATCAAATTAAAATTTTTATATTACCATAACAAAAAATTTATCCATAGAATAAAATTTAAATAACAGGCAAATCTACATACCTGTAAAATATAAAAAAAGGTTCGTCGTAAAAAATATTGTTACTATTTTAGATATTTTAAACATGTCATCGTTAATTCGTATCAAAAAACGTTCACGTCTTCCATGGAATACCAATTTATCAAGTAACTCTTCATTCACGAACCAAAACACAATCTCCAAAGATACAAGTTCTCGATCATCAAATAATAATCATTTAAGAACATCTGATTTTTCAAAATTATCCAAAATTTCGGCTATGACACCACCAAGTTATTCAGTTTACGAAAATTCTGAGGGTGAAATGATAAATGAAAAAGAAAATGTCAAGTGGCCGGAAAGACCATTAACAGGCTACCACTCTCTTAAAGAGTACAAAAAAAGAAAGGCTTTTATTCGTAAAAACATTAGAGATCAAGAAAAATATGGGAAAAATAAAGACAAAGACCACAGTTCCTCGACAAGTGCTTTGGACTTAAAACAAAACGAAGGGAGTGAAACGTCAAAAAAGTTCCAGGCGTCATGTGTTACAACCGGGAAATGTGCAAATATGGGTTTTTGTAATATGCCCAACATAAATGCCAACGAAGAAAATTCAGGAAAAATTGACTACATAAATGGATCAAATGTAAAACAATCATATTTGTTCTGTGGTGTTAAGACACCACAAGAAATTAAATCATTTGCCAAGAGTCGTGATATTTTTTACCTTTTCTACGATAGCAAGAGAACAGATGACAAAATACAATTTGAGATTCCGCTTAAAATGGCGTACTTTGATGCTGAAATAAATGATGTAAGTTTAAATAATACTTTGTTATCATTATATTTTTAGTATGTTATCAAAAATGTTTACAAGAAATTTTCTGAACGTATGGTAAAAGTTCCTATAATTTTATAATACATTATAATACTATTAGAATATAAATCAAAGGAAAAATAAACATAAATATAACCAAAATAAATAATTATGCAACAATTTTCGTGCTCACAATATTTTTTTCCAATTTAATTTTTCTTCATCACTCAAAAATATAGTAAATTATTTTCATCACCAGAAAAGTCAATATCACCCCCCGCAGCATCAATGAATTCTTCCTCATCAGATAGATCTTCAATATCAATATCTAATTGGACGAATCTTTTCAAGTAGTTGTATATAGGAGTTTCTTTTTTAAATATTTCTAATAGTCGTTTACCTATCATTATCTCATTACCCTCTCCCTGAAACTCTTTTTCAATTGTTCTAAACACATTTCTAGCCGAAATTTTTCCTCTACTGTGATGACAGTAAATGTATATCATTCGGATTATTTCTAACGCGTTCGTCTGAGCAACTCTTGTTGGATTTGTGCACATTTCTTCAGTTAAATTACTTTCATCTAGTAGTATTGAAACTAATTGAGTCATAAATTCAAAATGACTTCCCCATGATTGCTCTAATTTTTCTATAAACTTCTTTTGATCATTACCATATTGGTTAAGTAATTCCTCTAATTCAATTAACATACCTTTGTGAAGTGAAAATTTTTGTTGAATGTCCTCCCCAATTATTACACTTATCTTTTTCATAGCTTCATTGTGGTAAAATGGATCATACATTGCAATTTTTCCATCATTTTGTCTTTTAATTTTCTTTTGTAATTTACTCAGATCTTTGTAAGGATCATCTTCCTTTTGGGACTGGTTACTAGACAATTTTAACTCTTTTCGTTCTCTTCCTTCTCCATTATCATCATTTGATATTTTCTTAGACAAGTTATATCTTCGTTTCCTCCTTTCAGCATTTTCTGTTTCTTTTCTCTTCTTATCCTCATCAACTTTGACACAAGCCTCACTTACTTCATCTGGATCATACACATCTTTACTGATATCCCATGTTCCAGATTGAATAGCTTCTTGTTTTTTCATTCCCAAATGGAATCTGATTTTATGAAGGTCGTGTCGTGAATAATTTTTTAATGTTGGATCTGTTGAGACTTGACTTGAAGGAACTAAAGACGTTTGATATTCTCTAAATGGTTCATTTGCGAAGTCATCATCTGTTACATTTCTAGCTCCATAAGCATTATTCCGTCGATTTCTTTTCTTTTGATTCTTCAAATTTTGCATCTCAGCGATATATTTCTCAATCTCAAGAGGATCAATTATCCGATCACCAGAATTATTCTTTAATTCTTCATTTCCTTGATTGTTATTGATCTTCACTTGATCAACTGAATTTTGGTAAGAACATTCATTTATAACGGGCACTTTAACAACTTGAGGTATCTCATTTAATTGAATAATTTGTATTGGTTGTGTTATATTAATTCCCTGAGGAATGGTAACTTTTGGTCCAACAGGAACTACACTAGAAGTAGGAACATTTTGCGGTTTAGTAACTTCAGAAAGCGTATTTCGAGGTATAGTTAAATTTGGAAATGTTTTAGAATATTCACCTTGCATAATTTTTGTTTTCAAAACTCTCAACCATTCAGGCATCCACTTTTTCAGCCAATGCAAGGGACACAAAACTTGTCCAACATCGAAAGAAGCCCTTATAATACCATTGAATTCTGAATGTTTTTTAGTATAATCTTCAAAATATGATATCTTATTTTGCAAAGCAAATTGGACTGAATTTATTTCTTTATTCTTTGAATTCCTTGCACTAGAGATTCTCCATCTTAATTGTTCGGTTGTTCTTAGAGGAAAATACTTTTCAATAATTGAAACATATTTAGGAGATTTAGTATTTTTAAATTGCTTTTGTGATTCCTTTGTTCTTGCAAGTGCAAACTTCATTAAGTTAATCTCTGATCTTGAAAACACACTCCCTTGGACAGAAGAAATGTAAAACTTTTGAAATGGAAGGAGTTTTGGGTACATTAGAGCATCAGATGTTGCTAGAACTATTCCAGAGTATACATGAACCGGTTTGAAAGAGGTATGATGTAAAGTATCAGGAAACATTAATTGATGATTAAATTCATCTACCCGTAAATTTGTTAGTGTTTGATAATGATTCACAGCACTATAAATGTTCCTAACTTTCCTCAATAATGAGTTACTCGAAGAACATGCTTGTTGACACAATAAATTATTTAACATATCTTTATACATCTTCCCATATTTATCATCAATCTGATCAAAATGATAACAAACAATAAATTGAAGAAGTAACTGAACCAGCATCTCCGTTTGAGTAATAAACTGGTCTTGTTCATCTTTAGTCATTAGGCCTCTCCCATGAATGCATGAAGCTGAATTGGAAAAATCATAAAATTTGTACTCTTCTGGAGAAGGTTGAACAAATCTCCTACCCTGTTTTCCTGAATTATGTTCACTATCATAGTCTTTTGGTGTAGAGGAAAGTATTTGCCTTGAAGCACTGCTACTGGAATCTTCGCTTGTTTCACAATTTGGTGAAACAACAATAACATCTGTAATAATATTTGGTGTATCAAGGTCCTCAACGAATTGCTTAAGTTCCGACTTTGATATTTTGACTGATTCATCATCGTCATCAAAATTCTCGAAAAAATTCGGTTCTTGAGATGGATCGAATTCAGGATCATCTTCTTCATCTGAAAACAATTATCAAAATACAAACTCATATCAAAATACCTTGTGAGTAATCACATTGATCATTATTATCAAGATTTGTTAGAAAATCTTTATATATTGGATCATCATCATACACTGCAAAAGATGTATCAAAACAGCGATATTCATCACTCATGTAATATGCTGATTCATTGTGCCTAGACCTAGTGTTAGGGTAATTTATATCATTATTCCAGTCTCGTGAGTGGTAATTCTGTAGAACTAAATTAGGATTCTCAATATTATTAACATTCTGAAGAGGGTTATATTCTGTATCTAATTCTTCATCTTCACTGAATTCAATGTCAAATATCGTATTATTAAGACTTCTGTCTCTGCTATCTCTTTTTTCCTCTTGTTTTCTTTTCTCTTCTAGTTCTCTTTCAAAAGCTCTGGTAATTCTTCTTGTAGATATATGAGAGAAGTCAAAAGAATCAACAGGCTCATCGTGAAGTATATTCATCAGAATATTATGTATATGTAATTCTGTTAATTTTAACTTTTGAACTTGATTCTCAAATGATTCACCTAATGAGTTACGCAGTAGACGCTCACGATTCTGCTGATTAATAGAATTATTTTTGTAAGTAATATTTGATGGATTCATGACTAGAACATTAATAAAATAAAATTTTTATTAAAATTAATAACGTTTGGCGGTTAAGACCTATCTTACTTTGCTAAAATTCTATTTAATACATTCGTTATTGGAGGATGGATTGGAATTACGTACATTTGACATAAGATACTAGTGTTTTTCAACAAAAGCAACTTTATTAATGATAACGAGATTAACTGTGTTACAACGTCAACATATAGAAACAATAACTTACTTATGTGCAGTAGTATAAATAAGTATAAAGAAATGTCGGATTTGACTGTATTTTTATATAGAATGGTAGTTTTCACTTCCTGACGGAAGTAGGTGTTAGATGCTTTTCAAACCGATGAAGAAATCTACATAAATTTGAGTTATGGAAATGTTTTCAGTCTTTTTATTGTTGGAGGTTTTTTTTAATACAAAAGAATTCAAATTTTTTAATTAATTTTGCTCCGGTTTGCCGGATTATTTTTGTAATTAAAAATTTTAAAAAAAAGCATATAACTCCCACAACGAAAACGGTGCAATTTGAAGTAAAGGCTACATGATTTTTAATGGCGTCAAAACGTGTGATTAGTATTTACATTACAGAGCAGTTTTATCGTCATCTAGACGGAACTATCCAGAAGTTTAGATCAGTCAAAAAATATATTCAAGAAACAAGTAGAACAAGTAAGTGAATATTCTATTTAATTTGTAGTTTTTTTAAATTTAGCACTAGACAAGATGCCTAAAATTAAAAGTTCCACTATATTGAGGCCGAAGACAAGATCTTCCTCATCATTTCAACGAGGTACAACAATTTCTTCTCTTGTGGATACGTTTTTTGAGTACTGGAACTTTTTAATTGTGTATATTGACATGCTTACTAGGAATATTGTGTTTTGCAAAACGACTGCTGGACGGATGGTTGGTTTTGTAGCATTTTGTTTTATTTTACCATATATCATACCATATAATTTTTTGGCATCTAAAAGTACTACGTCAAAGTATACTCTTACTAATCTTCAACTGGCTACTGAGAAATTAAATCCTCTTTTAAGTAGTGTTTTTTCATTGCAAAATGAAGCACATTACTATTTACTTGAATTAGCAAGAGATCGTATAAGAAAACGCACCCATGGATTACCTATTATTTTAACTTTTATTCATGAGAAAAGAGATAAAAGTGCTAAGTTATTTATTACTCAATATGCTAACATTACAGCTTTTCATGGTAAAAATATGGTTTCAGAGATGGAATCAAAGAAATTTGGTGCTGATAAGGAGTTCCTTAAAAAATCACTAGAAAAGGAGTTAAAGTCAAATAATGTTGTAGTGTTATGGAATATACAAGATCTTGAATCAGATTTACCATTAATTATTCATTCAGAAGCTGACATCCACACTACTTCAAATAAGAATGCTTTTTGGATATTAACTGTTGAGGTCGATACGATAAATAATGATTGCTATTTGATACTGGACAGATCTTTAAAAGAAGCATGGATTGGGAATCATGAAATGTTGAATAATGATCAAATTTTACCAATTTTATCTCGCATTTCTTCGTTTCCAATATGTCTAGAGTAGTTTTCATGTATATATTTTTTTATTTTATTTACTTTGTACATTAGTCTTATTTTCAAAATACTTTACATACTAATTCTTCAATAATATTTATCTAGCCGGCTGAGTAGAAGGAAACATTGTTTCAACAAAAGAAAATTTGAACAGCTAATTTAATATAATAGAATGACGCTTATGTAAAAATAACAACATAGTATTCATATAAATTTTTGTAGAATTTAGTTTAAAGATTCATTTATTTTTCAAAATGTCTGATTGTGTTAACAGAAAAGAAGGTAAAAGTTCGGAATACAATAAATCATGTATTTCAAGAGTTCCAACACTTAGACAGTATTCTAACAGTAATGACGACAAACCAAAGAAGAAATGCTTTATATTCAAATGCTGCGTACAAAAAGAAGACAGTGATTATGGATATTCTAAAAGAAAAGAATGATTCATTTTCTAATTCATTTGTGAAAATTGTATTATGTTATTGATAACGTTTTTTCTTTTAATTAATAAATTAGTATTTTATAATAAAAATTTATTTTTACTATTAATTACGATTATACTATGTTGTGGGTGGATTTTTTAAATCTATTGGATTTTTATTCATTTTTTTTGTTCACGATGAATCTGAAATTAAAAAATAATTTTCCTTCAAGAAAACTCCTGTTTTTTAACATTTTTAAAATAATTTTAATATCGGAATTCTTTTTATACGAGTAATTACGGAACTTCTAACAAAACAAATAAATTTCTAAATTTTGCTTATTAATAATTTATTATCATAATTTAAGTTGTCTAATCTTTCTGCTATAATTTCAATAACTTTTAATCTTTCGTTAAATATATAATTGGAATATTCAATAAGTGTTGATAATTTATTATAATTTTTTATGCTTGAAACATTGCATATAGTATATACTTTAATAAAAAATTAGATTCTTGATCACTAAAACGATATATTAAAATTTTCTGCATTTAGAATTAATATAATGTTAATTTTTAAAATATTCTTGAATATTAAAATATTCTTGAATATTAAAATTTCTTTCAATAAATTAAGATAATAAATTGGAAAAAAAATTTATTTTTCCAAATCTTTTTTCAAGAAAAGTATTTTTTAATTATGGTCGATCCACCATCTTGTGAAGTTGCTGTAGAGCCGCCCAAAAAAGAATCTTCAGATAATAAAAATTCTATCAATAGTCCAACAGTTCTGGCGATGTATGATGCAGATCCATTCTATAATTTAAAAGAAGATGTAGAAGTTATTAGAAAAAGAATAGAGGGATTTGTTAAGAGATTAACAGATGATTGGACTCCATCTTTAGCTACATGTATATTTTCTGAGAAAGAACTTCTTGAAGTTATATATAGAGCTAGGGAGACATTTTGGACGCAACCATTGTTAATTCATACAGCCGCTGATATAACAGTAGTTGGAGATATTCATGGACAATTCGAAGATCTTATTGCATTGCTAAATTATAATGGTTATCCACCTAAAAGTAGATACCTCTTTCTCGGTGACTATGTTGATAGAGGACCGTTTTCTATCGAAGTTATAATATTATTGTTTTCATTAAAAATTTTGTATCCTGATGATGTTATACTTTTGAGGGGTAATCATGAATCTAGGTAAATTTCTTTTCACATTATTTTATCTATTGTTTAGGCCAGTAAACACGCAATATGGATTTCTATCAGAATGCAAAAAAAGATATTCTGTTCACCTATACGATGTTTTTCAAACAGCTTTTGCAAATATGCCTTTTTGTGGATTGATCGAAAAAAAGATTCTTTGTATGCATGGTGGGATATCTGAAGACTTAACGGAGTTTGAGCAATTTGATCAAATTGAAAGACCTTGTGATATTCCTGATCTTGGATTGATGGCTGATTTAACTTGGGCAGATCCAGATCCAAATATTGATCAATATGATGAATCCCCCCGTGGAGCTGCAAGAGTTTTTGGTGCAACAGCATTAAAACAGTTTATGAATACTCTTCAAATAGATTTAGTTGTTAGAGCTCATCAAATGATTCAAGACGGTTATGAATTTTTTGGAGACAAAAAATTGGTTACAATTTTCTCTGCACCACATTATACAGGGCAATTTAATAACAACTCCGCAGTAATGAAAGTTTCAAAAGACTTAAAATGTAGTTTTATTATCTTTAAACCATTAGATGGAAATTCAGAAGATTTATAATAGTAATAGAAAGTAACTTATAAAAATCAAATATTTAAATGAATTATACATAAAGTACTAATAAAAATAAAAATATTATTCATTTTTACTTCTTTTATAACTCATTTTTGCAATATTTTTCTTTTCCTTTCATTACTATTGGATCAATAATCATGGGACATGAACCGTTAAAATTAAAATATTTACAACAGGTTGTTTCGATAAATGTAGTTCTAATATTAGATTTATGAATTTGATAATTATTCCACATATAGATACATCTAAAATTTTTTATTTTTTCAGATTCCCTAATGCACCAAGAAGATATTTTTTGACATTGAGTTGATATATCAAAATAAAACTCACATCTAGATATATACTCAAGCAAATAAATATTTTTCTCTTCCTTTTTCTTTAACATTGATAAAATACTATTGTTTGTTTGAAAAAAATTTTGAACATTTCTAACTATTTCTTGAGGGACCTTTATATAAAAGTAATCTGAAGAATGTTTTAACGAAGTTAGTACAAACTTCAAGTAGGCATTTTTTGACGTCCAATCTCCAAAATTTATGTTTTTAGCATTTTCGTTAACAATTATTTTTCTCCTATTTATTATATGCCCGTTTTTACTGTTAACAACATTCAAAATTATATTCTCAACTTGTGGATAAAAAAAGATACTTTTAGTTAAATAATTTTTAAAGTATTTGTTTTCCATTAGCACTTCGTCATAATTTGAAAAAATAACAAATTTGCTATTTCTATATTTTAAAAAACAATCCATTGATATAGCTTCTTTGTTCGAAAACCATAAATGATCTGCTACTGTATCCCTATAATTTTTATGACTAATTCCCTCGCTAAAAAATGAAGCCATTCTTTTAATATGAATTTTATCATTTCTCGAATCTCTATATTTTTTTAATAAATTCCACTCTTCTAATCTCCCACTTTTAAAATATACCTGAATTCTATCTACATTATTGTATAAAAACATTTCGCTTGACAGTACAAATTTTTCAATATCATTAAACATAAATAATGAACCGTAACAAACGGTGATGTCTACCTTTTTAAAAGTTTTATTTAAAAAGTAACTAAATATTTTACTATCATTTCTTGATTCATCTATAATTCCAAGGACTTTAGAATCTTCTAAAATAGGACACGTGAAAAACAATGTTGTATATTGGCAAGTTTTATTAAAACTGTTTTTATTAAGAATAAATTTTCCCTTCTTTAAAATAGCATTATTTTCATTTTTTGTATAACATATAAAAGAAAATAATTTGATATTAGTTGTTAACATTGTAACAATAACAACACCATAATTTTTTCCAAAGCTATAAAAAGGCTACAATTAAATAGTATTATCTCCTTAGTAAAAAATGTTTATTTTATAAAATAAAGAATATGTATAAACACTTACAAGGGATCATTCTTCATATAATAGGCACTAGTCAAAAATACTTCTCTTCCGATTAATATTCCTTTTATATTATCTTCTAAATTTTTATTATACCATAACAGAATAAATATTATTATAGAATATAGAAGTATATTTATTATTAGAATCTTTTTTCTCATAATTTTAATAAAATAACATAAAGTTTTATTTCTAAACTATTTTATTTAATATTTACAAAATATATCTTTATTTTTAATCTAATTAAAAATATTTAGAACAAAAGAAAGAATCATTCATTTTTTTGCAATATTATTTATCTTTAGTTTTATTACTATATTATATAATTTAGTCTTTTTTTTATAAATATAATAAAAAATTATTTAATTTTTATTCACTTGTTATTATATTTTTCCTTCACCGAATATATATATTTAAATATATATATGATATTACTAAATATATTTTATCCTATTTCATATCTATTTTTCTTTTTTTATTAAAAATTTAGATAGGCTAAGAGATCTTTTTTGTTGAAATATTAAAATGATTTTTTAAATTTGTTTATAAATTAAGATAACTTCTATTTGTTATCTTTCTTATCTTTTGAATAAAATGATTCTTCACCTTTCCTTCCTGTTAATAGGTAAGTATCCATTCCTCCATCAACACCTTTTACTTCTATGTGGTCCCGAAATTCAAAATCATATCTATCGCATAATAAATCTTTGGTATATTGTGATACTTGAATTCTATTATCTACACCTGTTGAGTACATTCTTGAAGCTATATTAACTGTATCCCCCCAAATATCATAGTATAATTTTGTTGTTCCTATAACTCCAGCTGTTACTGGACCTATATTTATTCCTATTTTTATGATAAATTCAAAATTCAACAAATCTTGATTGAATTCAGCTAAAACATTTTGGATAGCCAAAGCAAATTCAATTAATTGATATAAATGTTCATATGGATGAAGACATAATTTTCTTCTATCTGAATTTAAACCTGAAGCTGCCATATAAGTACTACCTATTGTCTTTATTTTTTCTACATGATCAAATTCAGGTCTATCTAACAAATCATCAAAATCACCTATTATTTCATTCAGAACACGAATAAATTCTCTACCACCTTCAAAAGTTTCTTCATACATTTCATTCCAGTTAGTTATTGTAGCAAACATTACAGCTACCAGTGATCGATTTTTTGAATATTTCTGATCTTTATTTAATCTTTTTAAAGCATGTGGTGGTATGATATTTGTTAACAACCAATCTGCCTGATCTCTAACAACTACCATTTGGTGAGTATCTTTTTTGGAGACAACATCACCATAAAATGATATTCTTCCAGCAGCTTCAAATTGATAATTTGAAAATCCAACTAAAATTACTGATAAAATAACTACAACAACTAATTCCCATATAAATAAAGGATTACCAAATTTTTCTTGTGCCCATACCGGTAGAGTACCATTACAATTATTTTTTTCATTAAATGGAAGGACATTAAATGTATTAATTGTCCCAACAGTAGGTTCTCTCATCATAATATTATTTAAGTTTTTTTGGCAATATGCTGTTGCACCAAGAAATATTAATCCTATCATTAATCCTTGAAATGTTTTTGCCCAACATCCTAATTGTGAAAAATTGACGTGTGCATAGATAATGAGAAGAAGTAGTAAACTAAAAACTAATCTTACTGTTATTGAGGATGTTGGTATACATATACTTTCTGATGTTATTGTTTTATTACACAATGGCATTATTGTTAAAGCACATCCTAAGGGTAATGCTATTAAAGTTAATCCAAGTATATGTCTTGGTATCCATTTATGAATATTTGGTAGAATGATTTTATCTGATATTACTGGTGAACAAAACAATATTATGCCAAGAACTAGAAATATTGAAGCCACTATCGAATATATTATAAATCCAATGTTATAGTTGTCCAGTGTTATCAATAATATTAATAATACGATGAAATATATTATAGCACAAACTGATAAATCAACTAATATACCATTATAAGATAGTTTCTTTGTTTTTATTTTCTTTTTGTTTCCACCAACTACATTATTATTACCTTCAACTTTAATTTCATCTTCGTCTTTATAAATACCTTCACTAAAATGTTCTCTATATTCTTTTTCAATACTTTTATCTTTAAATGTTAATGTCCATTTATTTAAAGAATCTCCATGCTTCCAGAAATTCCTTACAAAATCAGCATCACTTTGAATAGCTTTAGCTAGTTTTTGATCATATTCTCTGTTATCTGTACCACCCCTTGTGAGAGATGTAGCATTATTATGTAAACTTATTGCTGTATCAAGAGCATTCATAGAAGCACATTCGGAAAGATTTTGTAAACCACTACTTTGACTTCCTCTTAAACTGTTACAAATACTATTATCATTTGCCAAATCAATTGATATCTTACCACCAATTCTTCTAGCTATAATTAATGCTTCATCATCCTCCATATCCTGAGGAATACTTTTTTCTGCCAATGAGGATGAGAATGATGATTTGGCAAGTGCTGCTAAACTACTACTTTTTCTTTTAGATTCAGCTAATTCTATATCATCTTCTGCCGTTACATTCAAATTTGATGTTGTCATTAATTTTCTAGGATGTTGTTGATTTTGATTTTTATGTTTAAAACTACCAGCAGCATTAAATAAATTTGGAGAAGCTCTAGATGAGGCAACTGACTGAACACTTTTTAATTTTCCTACAATTTTTCTTCTAAAACTATTTCCAGTTTCAATGGCACCTTTAGTTGTTGTTCCACTAATATTATTTTGTTCCTGTAATGTTAATTGAGGTGATTGAAATTGTTTCCAATAATTTAACCATTCTTCTTCACATTCCTTGGTTCTTCCAGCAATAAAGTATGTTTTCATGCCAGCATGAACAGGTCCATCTTCCAAAATATACTGGTTATTAAGAAATTTAGCTGTAACTTCACTTATATGTACTCTTCCAGCAATTCCTGTTGATTCCATTTCATTAGCTAATGTTACATCATTAGAAAATACATCGAATTTAAATCGTTTCGTACCAACCATACCACACATTACCTTTCCAGTATGAATTCCTACACGCATGTTAACTTCTTGCCCTCTATCAATATCAAATTGTCTGATTGCTACAATCATTGCTAATCCCATTTCAACAACCCATTTAGCATGATCTGGTTGTGGTTCAGGGCACCCAGAAACACAATAATAACAATCTCCTAATGTACTAATTTTTTCACATTTACATGTTCTGCATAAATTATCAAATCTTCCAAATAAATCATTTAAAAGATTAACCAATTCTTCTGCGCTTTTATTGGAGGACATTTTTGTAAAACCAGCAATATCAGCGAATAATATAGATACATCTGTCATAAGATTCATTGTAAATGGTCTAAATTTCCTAACATCAGGAGCCTGACCAACACTTGGAGGTGATGTCAAAGGAGCATTTTCATCACCGGAAGATCTTACGGTAGTAGCATTAGACATTCTATAGGCAGAATGTTCTGATTGTGATGGTCTCCTCATTTCATTAGCATCTTTACATATTTCTGTAGCATATTTCTCAGGCATAACAGAAGCAATCATGGCATTTTTAAAAGTAGTTTCTTGTTTTAAATCATTTTTGGCCATCAAACTAATAGCTACTGTTAAAAAGGTTATTCTTTGTCTGACTTGTGTTAAAATATATAAATGTATACCAAGAAGATGAATACATATATGTAGAAGCATTCTAACACCGAATGGAATATCATTATCTTTTAAATATAATTGTTGTCTAGTTAATATTTCATATAATATTGAATAGATTAGTGTAAATATAATTGAAACATATAAAGGTAATGGTATAACAGTATAAACTAATAATACCACTTGTATGCTAGTAGTTAATGTAGCAACAGGTCCCATAATTGGTGATGTTTGTTGTGAAAAAATCAATTGTGTAGTGATAAAAATTAAAAAAGTGCATAAAAAGGACGTTGGCATATAAAATCGTTGATAATGAATAGAATATTTAGAAAAAATAATTAATCCACTACATATAAGAAAATGTATTGTAAAAATTGCCCAATGAATAGGAGAATCTTGTTCAAATACTCTTAGATATGTCATCCACATAGAAGATGTTAGTAGAATATATATAAGACCTAAACGAAAACGTTTTCTTAATAATGGAAAACTACAATTCCAATATTCAGTTTCAAGAATTGTTGAATCAAATTGTGGATTCCACCATCGTGCTGAGGCTCTTTTAAAAAGAGGACTATGATGTGGACTGGATGTACTTCGTAACTATAAAAAATAAATATATAATTATAATAATATATAGTAATCTTACAGGTTGTGTTGTACTATTGGCAATTCTTTCATTATTTCCTGCATAAACATTTTCATGACTTAGCATTCCAATAACTTCTTCGCCATTTTCAAGCTTTTTAGAGGTTGTTGGCCTTAACATTTCTTGTTTCTAATTGTAAAAAATATCACTATTACTTATTCCAAATTTTTAGGTAAATAATATAAAGGAAATGATCTTTTTATTTATAATTTTATAGAATAGGGATAATATGTATATAAAATTTTATACATATATTATTATTATTTGACAAATGAATTAATGTTAGGCAAAATTTTTCTTATCTTCAGATCAAAAGAGCTTTTTTCTTAATATTATATTATTTTCTCTATGCCATTCACATTTACTTTTTATAATATATATGTATATATTTAAATATACATACATATATATTAATCTTTATATCACACTCCCAAACTACTGTTGTCAATATGGGTTTTATTGAGGAAATAATTATAATATTAAAAGAAAGCGAATATTGATAGTAGAAAATATTAAATTTTATTCTTTCTTCAATAATAATACTATTATTAGTCTTTCTTTAAAAAATATATAAATTAAGAATACAAAATCTGAAAATTTTTTAAGAATATTATTAATAGTAAAGAGATGGAAAGATTGAAATAGAAATATAAAAATCATTTTATTTACAATGTTTTCATTTATATTTAGTTCATAGTAAACATTAACAAATAAAATGGTATAAAAAAATTGTTTTGTAATGAAAAATTATTTAAGATATTTTTATTTTATCTTAGTATTTAAATCGACTTTTAACTATATATACAATCTTTTATTCAATTTATCACTTAATAACCATTAAAAAATATTATCTCTCCTTCAAATTGCCAGATTCTTTAAAGCGTTATATTGGAGGAAAAAAATTAGAAAATAACTATAATTTTTTCATTTAAATATATATTATAATACATAGACTTTTACTAAAATTGGGTTGTCTAGTTAATGTATACAACAAAGCAAAATGACATGAAAAAGTAGTTAACAAAGTTTTTTAACACTTTATTCCATTAACATAAATTTCCTTTTTAATACATATATATTTTATGGAAACACTGCTATAGTTAAAAAGTTTAGAAAAATATAAAATAAATAAATGAATGGAGGAAAATTTTTGATAAAAAATTATGACAAAAATAAATGGATATGTATGTGTTATAATTTTATAAATGAAAAAAAATGGTCAGTTTAAAATTTGAGAAGGAAAAAAATTACATTTATTTAAATTAACTCTATATTTCTTTTTTAACTAATAAATAAGTAAAAATTTAAAATTTGAGGATGAAGAAAATTAATAGAAATTTAATATTCTATTCATATATATTCACTTTCTTACCAACACTCTATCTCCATATATAAATTTCAATAAAACTAATTTTTAAAAATAATATTACTACTATTTAGCGAAAACTTTTATTTTAAAAGTTTTTTTAAATATTTTTAACTTTTTCCAAATACAATAAATGAGTAATCATCTTCAGAAAGAGGAAATGTATCCTCATGGAATAATTAAGGGAAAACGCATATGATAAAGTAAAAACTCCCATAAGGGCAATCATCACTATTTATCTTGTCCCATACTACATACAATTTATATTATCCAATCTGGAAGACTATTTAAGGACTTCTTTATTATTCAAAACTTTATCTTCAAAATAATATATATTTTAGAAAAAACAATAATGTAGAAAAAAATAGACAATTAAGAACATTCCTTTATTATTATTACTTCATTATTTTCATTTTATCTGTCTCTTTTTTGTTTAACTTCTAAATTTTTATATTGTATTAGGGTATAAGGCAAAGAAATTTTTGATAGGAAGTAACAAAAAAAGCATATGTAATATTAAAATAGTTTTTTATATATATTCCCTTAATAGTAATTTTTAATAATTTTTTCTTTGAATCGTATCATATATGTATATGCTAAAAGGAACAGGCATTATCAATTGTATATATAAAAGTATTAAATATAAATGGTGAGTGAAAATAAAATTCTATAAAAAGATAAGGTTTTGCACAAAATATGCGTATATAAATATACATATATAAATTTCTTAAGACTTTTTAGTAAAAGCTATAAATGTTAGTATTGAGCTTTTAAAGAAGTAGCCAATGGAAAAAAGATATTTCATATATGAAGAATATATATATATTTTGGTATAAATATATATATTAAATATAAAAGAAGAAAAGTATCATTAAAGAAGACTTATTTTTCTTCAAAATTACTATTGTCTCTCATTGAAATCCTATACAGATATATACATATTATTGGATAATTAATAATTCCTTTAAACATACTATTATACTAAAATTTATATAAAAAATATTAAAAAAAAATAAAACTAAAATATTTCATAATTTTACCACAGAAATGTTTGTATACATCTTTAACAAAATCTTTTGTATAATAAATGTAAGAAAATGGCAGTAATCTTATAATAAAAATTTCTAATACTTTTCATTTAAACTATAGTTAAATAATAAATCTCCTAAAGTATTTACTTTCATTTTATCTAGTAGTATATTTAGGATAAAAAGTAAAAATATAATACATCTAATTTTTAAAATCAAAAACAATCTATTTGAAACACCTGCAACCTCAAAATAATTATATATTTAATACAATGTTAATAACTCATAGAGACGAGAATTAACTTAATATTAAAACAATAAAATATTATATAGTGATTTTCAAACAAATAAATATGTGATAATATGTTGAAGAAGAATAGTATAAAATAAAATAACAATATTTGATGGTTAATTAAATCTCTTTCATATCCATTATTTTTGAAATCACTTATGTTTTTATAAATAAATATCTAAGACAAAAGAAAATATATTAATTTTTTTATTAAATAAAAAAAATTCATTTTAATTCTAACCACACATTTGGAAATAAAAATGTTAAATAAAATGTCGAAAATAGGGAGATTTGATAATAACAACAAATTATAATTAAGAATATTTTGCTATTTAATATAAATATTATAAATAAAATTTATGAATTTTTAGTTATAATATTTTATAATAATTTATTTGACTTCCAATTTTTTCTCTCGTTAAATAGTAGAAGAAAAAATAAAATAAAAGATTTTTTAAAACATGACAAGAGCATCATATATTACTAGGTTTTAGAAAAAAACAAAACAAATATATTTTTTAAATATTATAATTTTTTCTTAGTATTTTATTATATTGTAAAAGGTTATTTCAATAAATGGAGAAATTGTATTATCAAATATATATTAAATATTTATCCACATAAATATATATAATATTTTTTAGATAATAAAATTTAGAAAAATATATTTTTTTATTATATTTTGTCATTAAATAAAATGACAAAAATTGAAGAATGTTCTTCAGTTAAAGAACCTCTTATACAAAGTATATTTGTAAATGCATCTATTTTTTAATTTCAACTTGTTAAATAACTTTTTTTAAAGAGATAAAATGCATATAGTAATAATAAAGATATATAGATAAAAAGTAAAACAATAAATGAGGAACGGAACTCCAAAAAGTTTTTATTACTTTACATCATCATTAAAAGTTCTAAATTTTACTTTACATTACAAGTTTTACTTTCTAGTAAAAGTATATAATACATCTAAATATAACATATTATTATACTTAAGAAGTGAGAGAAAAAATATAATTTTTTTGATTCCTCTATTTTAAATACAATTATATAAAATATGAAATTATTAAAGAGGAGGTAAGTTTTAATGGTGTTTTATTTGTATTTATTCTATGTATATCTATATTTTTAAAAATGTATTATATATTTTTCGAGGTTATTTATTCATCCTATATATGTATTTTAGCTACAAAGATTATTGATTTTTTCATCATGGTTTATTTATTTTAAATTTATTTATTTATTTATATTTAATTCACTTATCATTTTAATAGACAATATCTCATGTCTATTTATTAGATAGTAATAATAAAATACTAATATATAAAGTTAATTTTATTATTTTATGTGATTTTATGTTTATATTTAGCTTTTACATTTTAAATATTTAAAATAAATTTTAAGAGTTTATCATTAACCAATTTTTGTTTATAATTTATTTTAAAATAAAAATGATATATAAATTTTATATCTTTAATTTAAATATTGCATTTTTTAGATATTTGTAATAAATATATTGTTGTATTATTGATGTTAGACTATGTCTTATGCTCTAGGATTAGGTACAGCTATTTTAGCTTCTGTAGCATTTGGTACTATGTTTGTTCCTGTAAAAAAATACAATGCTGGTGATGGTATGTTTTGTTTTACTTTTCCATTAAACCACCCTATTATCGTTATAATTATTTTTTCTTTGTAACTGTAGGAATTTTTTCCCAATTAATTATGGCAGTAGCAATACTAATATCTTCATTTGTTATCAATTGCTTTCAGAATTTTCCTCCTTTTCAGCCATATGCTTTAATTAGTGGAGCACTATGGGTTTTCGGTAATTCTATGGCTATTCCTATTATCAATAGACTTGGTTTATCTATTGGCGTTCTTTTATGGAATTCTGTAAATTGTTGTCTAGGTGCTTTCTCCTCAGTGTTTGGTTGGTTTGGAACAGAAGCCAAACCACCATCACTTTTTATTCCATATTTCATTGGGGTTTCACTTGTTATAACAGGTGGTATTATCTTTTCACTAATCAAAAGTGAAAACAATAATGAAGATAAAGAAATTAATGTAGTAGTAGAAAATGATGATTCACCTAGTAATGGGTCCCTTTTAATGGTAGACAGAAGTGGAAATAATTATCAAAGTATCCCTACGGAAGATAAAGATTACCAAACAACAACAGTTGTTAAAAAATCATTATTTTATAACAGAGTACTTGGTGTAATAATGGCTATTTTATCTGGTTCAATGTATGCTTTAGTATTTGTACCAATAACTCTCTTACAACAATCAGAAACAGAAGAACCAAAAAAACATATCTTAGATTATTTTTTTTCTTTTACTTTTGGTATTTTTATAACAGCAACAGTTGTTTTTATTATTTATGGGGTGGTGAAGTAAGTTAACTATTTTTTTTATTAAATTACAAAATAAAAAAATTTTTTTTAGAAAAAATAAACCTTATGTCAATCCATCTGTAGCATTACCGGCATTGATAGCTGGAATTTTATGGACAATTGGACAGTCCTCATTTTTTGTAGCAAATGAACATCTTTCACAATCTATATCATTTCCTATTATAACAACTTTACCGGGTGTCATATCATCAATATGGAGCATATTCTATTTCCATGAAATATTTTCAAAGAACGACACCATCAAATATCTAGTAGCGTGTGCCATGACATTTACAGGTGTTATTATTGTTTCACTTTCAAAATAATCTAGTTATTCATATTAGTTTTTAAAAATTTATTATATTAAATATTTTATTTATTTATTTGTTTATAAATAAAGTATAAAAATAAATTATAATGTTATTTTCGAGTATGTTTAAGTATTTATGATAAGATTATTTATTCTAGTGTATAGTATTGAAGAAGACCATGAAGTATATAACATAAAGGTTTTCTAAATATTAATGATATCCCAAGAAGCGTTACAAAAAAGAATCCTAAGTAGAGGAGTATGACAAGAAGATTAAACCATACTTTTTCACGTTCTGATGTCTTCAAAAAAATATATTAACATTTTTTGTTTTTAATTAACATACCGTTTGTTTACATGTATTGCAATAGAATGTTTTCCCTACTTCTTTAATTGGTTTCTCATACCTCTTACGAATATTAGAATTTGTCACAGAAGCTAGGGACGAATTTAATGAATTATCAGAATTCATACTTGTTAGTTCTACCTTCATATTATATCTCGTAAAAAAATTATGTAAAAATATTGAAATTACATAATATTTTATATAATATAAGAATCTAAACAAATTTTATGTAAAAAATTCAAATTATATTTGTTAATTACAAAAAGCAAAAAAAGGTTTGTTTGTATTAATTAAAAAGAAAAAATAAATTATTTAATATAAATATTTTTCTTTACTGGTTTAACCATTTCAACATAATTAGCTGGAAGCATTCCCCATTGTAAAGTTCTTTGTACAGTTCCTGTCATCCAACCATCATCAACTTTTTGGCAATTAACAATAATATCATTCTCAAGGAAACTTACTTCATCATTATCTGCAGCCGTGTAGTCGTATAGAGCTTTAACAGTAAAACCGGTTTGTTTTGAGTTAAATCTGGGTGTTGAGACGGTATTTGTTGGTGAAACTACTCCAGAATCAGAACGGTTACTGACTTTTGTTGGTGATGCTATTGAAGTTTGTTTTAAGGCATTAGTTAAATTTTTGATTGATTCTCCATTTTGTTTTTTATAATCATTATTGTTGTTATTATTATTAGTTGCTGATCCCCAATTTCCATTAAGTGGATCGTAATCTGCAATACTTCCAACTTGACGTAATTGATTTACTGAAAATATATAAATATTTAAAATATGTAAAAATAAATTGAAAATATTTTTTGTTTAAATAACAACCTTCATTTTTTTGATCACTAGAATAAATTTGAAAACCCTTGTAAGGAGTGTAGTATGGAAAAACTGAAAATTAAAGTCAAAAATAGGATAAATATATATTAAAAATATATTTTTAAAAAATTATTTGGATTTTATTTTTAAAAATATATATTAAAAAAAGACTACTGACAAAGTGATCTCAAAATAAGTGAATATAAATAAATAAAAAAGAAAGGTACATAAATGATAGACAGTCAACTACAACTCCATAAATAAAGTTACTTTTACTGGATAATAAATTATATTATTATTACCTTCATTTGTAGAGGAAATACATTGTGAGGCATTAGAAATACCAGAGTCACTTTTTTCATCTACTTCTTTTTGTGGTCTAACTTCTTCCATTAACTTTTTCTTCTCAAGTTCACCTTGATATGCTACTTTAGAAACAACTTGGGTATTTTTCAAATGTCTTTGTAACTCAGGATCGTCTACAATTTCAATTTTTGTTCCTTTCATTTTTTCAAAGTCAGCTGTGTATTGAACCTTAAAACAAATAATGTAAATTAATATTTGTTATTTCAAATAATAATATTTTTTTAAATCTAACCTTTGATTGAAGTTTAGTATTATCAGCGAGTCTCTTCATTTCAGGAGTATCAACAACAATTGTAGCTTTTGTTTTTGGGTAATGTGGCTCGCAATAAGGCATTTTATTATAACCTTTATAATTTTTCATATTTAATGCCATTCCACAAACTGTACATTTAAAACATTGTTTATGCCAAACTTTATCAAGACATTTTAATTCTTCTATAGGATAAACAGTTTTTCCACATTCTTCACGAGCACACTTTTTACTCATTTTAAATATATATTAGTCTTTAAAAAATTGATTAATAAATAACTTTTTTCAAATAGAAATTTTTTATATCTTAAAATACGTAAAAAATAGTATGTTTTAAATAATAATCTATCACATCTAATTTATGTGGAAAAGAAAAATTTAAATACATTTAATATTATATATATTACTTATATTAAGTAATGAATGTGCCAATATGACTTTTATTTATCAATATGATACAAAGTCATATCTACAAAATATCTTAACATTACTTTACTCTATCTCTCTCTCTTTACACAATATATGAATTAATAGATATAATATATTTTGAATGTTTGTCATTTATAATCCTATTCTTACAACTCAACATCTTATCAAAAATAATAACACATTTGAATGGATGATGTTAATTTCCTACAATTTTATCAATCTAGATATAATGTGTGCATTAAAATCTACCAGATATAAATAATTTTAGACCACTAAGCAACAATAACTTTTAATACTATTTTTATTTAATTATCATTACTAATAGGTATATCGTAATAAATAGTTATTGTTTTGAGGAATGATATACTATCAAAAAGAAAATAATTAGTAAAGCTTAGTAGACAATATTATCTATAATAAAAGATCAAAAATACGTTTAATGAATAGAATAAAATAAAAAAAAAGATAAATTTTATATTTAGCAAATACAAAATTTTGTAAACTTTAAAAAATAAAACAAAGCTCATATGACAAATTAAAAAAACAATTATTCATACGAATGTCGAAATGTGTATTTATATCAAAAACTAATCTTACTTTTTAAATTGATGGCAATTGAAAATAATGAATCATCTAAGATTTTTAAATGCTAGAAGTAAATAATAAAAAGGATTTTAAAATAAGTTGAATTAAATATAAAACTCTCACTTAAATTACTTTTTAATTCTTTTCAATACTTCAAAACTTTATTTATCGGCTATCATAATAATCTTATATTGATTTTTACTTTAATTTATAAGATGTATGATTAGTTAACTATAATATTTGCTTAATTTTTTAAAAAATATTCTCAACACCTTTATTTTTGTAGATTACCGTCACGTAACACAAAAATTAATATAACTATATTGTAGAAATATTTTTAGTGATTGAACTTCAAGATTATAATATAATCCTTTCATTAGTACAAAACTATCCTTTAAAGGTCATTTATCACAACAAATAAAAACTTTACATTAAAAAGAAATTTATCAATTTTATTATAATATATGATATATTAATGTTATATAAAGTATAATTTTCTAGTTTATTTATTAAATTACAATAAAATATATAAATTATTTCGGTGTGTTTTTATAGAAATTATCAATCTATGTTCTTTTTAAGAATATATTCATTACAAAAGTTTATAACATTTTGTTAATCTATTTGTTTTAATGTCATAAGTAGATGTAAATAATATTTTAATAATATAGTAAATGAGTGGAAATAATTTAAAAAAGTAATGATATATTAAAATATAGAGTGTAAAAAAGGCATCAGATGAATAATCTGTTTATGGATGAAATATTAATATATTTATAATTAATTGAAAGAAGCTTATGTAATTATTATTAGTAAATGATCAATGATAGTTGATATTAAATTTGAATGTAAATTTTATGGCTAATCATCTGAAAATTTTTAAAATACTTTTAAAAATGAAAAAATGTTTTACAAAATCTATTTTGTAAAGGTAAAGCTAAAAAGTAAATAATATTAATACTTAATATCATCCTACTTTTCTTTTATCAATAATTTTTTTATGTATACATAGAAAGACATTTTTATACATATGTATACATTTTTTCTTGTAAATATTAGAATATTCTCACATGCTTACAAATCGTAAGCAACAGCTAAATTTTTTACTCTTTGAAGCATTAACAAATATATATTAATAGTTTAACTAATTTTTTTAGAAGAAAAGACAATATTTAAAGTTAAGTATAATCTTTGACTTATAAAAAAAGCATTTTATACACACAATTTATTTCGTTTTTAATATGATAATAAGATAATTATTTTAAAATAGTATTTTAAAATCATTAAATAAAGGAATATACTAATAGTTCTATGGAAATTGATACTGAAAAACAACTTTAGCAATATACACGTAAAATTTTTGATGTAATTATTTATAAATCAATTTTGATCAATTAGTAGTTAACAAAAGGCGATTGTTATTATAATACACTAATAAATTAAAAATCATAAGCACTAAAAATCAGAAAATTTGATAGTCTATAAAATTCTTCCGTATAACAAATCAAACGATCTAAAAAACTTTTAAAGTAGAATAATATCATAAACTTAAAAATATTGTTTAGACTAAATTTATTTAAATGCAAATATATATGTATACATATCTATATTTAGACATTTATTTATTTTATACATATTGTTTTAAAAATTTAAAATGTTGCTGCAACTGACTATTGCAGAAGATGGTAAAGAAAATTAAATATCATTGAAGATTATAAAGTATACTTTTTTTGAGTATGCATATTATTTTGTAAAAGGAAAAATTTTCATTTTATTTTATCTTTTAAGATTAAGATTTGATTAAAAAAGTCATTGAGAGTGCTTTTAAATTATAATTCATTCTTACTTTATATGCACAAAACAAACAATGTTATAACCCATACGAACTAGTGAAGTAGTATAAAGAGTTGAATAAAGTATTAGTTGCTTGGCACCCCTCCCGTTCATTCCAAATGAACACATACAAAAATTGGAACAATACAGAGAAGATTAGCATGGCCCCTGCGCAAGGATGACACGCAAAATCGTGAAGCGTTCCAAAATTTTTTGTGCTTTTTTTCTTTAAATCATTAATGATCATCTTACCTTTTTTGTATTTTTTTAGTAAAAAATAACTTTTCATTGAACACAGCCCTTTGAAAGAAATTTTGCATTACTTCAAAAAGTTTTTGAAGTTAAAATACTAAGAGAAACATTTAATGCCAAAAATATGTTGCTATAAAATAATGCTACTAAATGAAATATTTTCATTAGTTATATATACGAAAATTAACATATTTATTTTTATCAATTTATTTCTTAAAATACAATTAAAAAAAATACAATAAATACAAATAAAAAGGAAAGTTTTATAGATACTGATGAAAAAGTACGAACTTTTATATTTAATGCAATTTTTATCACCAAAAAACTATTAAATTAGCAAAAGAGTGATAAATTTATTTTTATTGCTAAAAGGAATAATGAATTTCCAAAAATCATTAGTTACAAATTATTTAGTTAAAGTTCAATCTCAAGATCGCATTTACTTCCTTGCTCCTCCAGCAGATGATCAAATTCATATTCTGGAATTGCAAGCGAACTCCCACGTCCACTGTCAGAATCAAAAGTATCCAATTGTTCATACATGTATTTTTCAGATTCTTCACTATTTTTATATTCATTTATGACAAAAGAAAGATTTTCATAAAACTGCTCATAAAAGTTGTCTATAATACGATAGTTATTTGCATTGTCATCCTTAAGTCTTTGACGTCGCTCCTCTCCAATAGAACATGGGATTTCTGTTAGATCAATATCATTTTCTGTATCTGCAGTATTTGTCAATTGCAATTCCTTCTCATCATCTTCGAATAGAGTTTTTGGTTGCTTCTTTATGTCTAAGAAATTCATTACTTCTTCACGAGTGTCTACACGAGGTTGAACAGAAAGTTTTGACATTTCTTTGGATATACAATCACCATCTCCTGTCGGTACATAATTGACATCATTTGTATTCACATGTGATACATCTTTTAAACCACCCGTCGGATTTCCCTTCCGACACACCAGTGACATTCTGTTGTTAGTTAATTTCTTTTGTTGTGAAGTGAAATCTAGAAATTGTTTATATTCTAATTAAATATTTTAGAAAAAAAACTTACTCATGATGGCAGAATGTTTTAATTAGTAGATAAAATATACCATCCAATAGAAGAAAAAAGATAAATTAAAAGCTATGACAATTTATTGTTTGTGTATGCTTTTTTCCAAATTGTTGTTTTCTCTAATTAAAAATTTAGAGTATAATTAGCATATTTATGCAGATGGTGGCATTGAGTTTATCAAAATTCATGATAATTTATATTAATAAAATAATATTATACATAAAAATAATTAAAATTAGGTTTTAAAATTTAGTGAATTTTATATGTTAACTTAAAAATGGAAATCAGCGAAAAAAAATTATATAAATAATAATATTGGCAAAATAATTATGGTGCTTACTAATAATATTGAAATTTATGGAAAATAACATTGCTCAAGAAATGGAGTTTTTAGTAATATGCAAAATTTAATAAGACGAGCATTTGATCCCTATGCAAAAGAATCATAATACTAGAGATAAAGATTGCAAGATTTATCATTTTTTATCTTAGTATTTACAGTTTTTAACGTCTATCGAAAGAGACTACATTCATATTTGAAAGTGATTTTTTCCTTAATTCTAATAACAAAATCTTTTAGCAGTACAAAGCAATGTTTGATTACTTAATGTTCAAACATTCTAATAGTACAAAATAAAGTTTGGTAGCTTCATTTTCAAATATTCCAATAATGTAAAATAAAGTTTGATAACTTAACATTCTAATATTTTAATAGTGCAAAATAAAGTTTGATAACTTAATTTTCGAATATTTTTATAGTACAGAATAGAGTTTGAAAACTAACATTTCAAATATTTATTGTATGAATAAAACACACAATAAAGGGAAAAATTTAAAAAGTTACTAAATTATTTGTGTAAGCAATATATATCGCTTTCTTATCAAATGATAAGAAAACTTAAAATTTCGTTAAAAAATATAAAACTACATCAGGAAGGTATAATTCTATATTTGCATTACTTGATATATTAATAATGACAATTGAAGGATAAACAATGTTATCTAATTTTGTTACGAAATCACTTGATAATATTATTCATTATAATATTAGTTTTTATTTAACTATTGGCAACCTTATTACTTATTTTAGAATTTAAATTTTACCAAAAAAATTATGTTTTTAAAACATTTCTTCTTATTCATAACTTTATTCTTATAAAACATATTAATATTTTAAAGAATTATTTTAATATTATATAAAATTTTAACATTAGGACTTTATTAATTTCAACTTTTTATAGTTAAAACCTGTGAATATATAATTTTCATTTAATCAAGAAAATGAAAATAGAATCTGACTTAAACAAAGAACCATTCCTCAGTCTTGTAAGTAAGCATAATTTTATCAATTTTACTCATTACCTTTATATTTCACTTTGTAGATTGAAAAATCATGTACAGTAACTTATAATGTTAAAAATGAAAAAATACAAATTGATGATGAGATTATTTTTATGGGTGTTAATGAAAATAATAATTCAAATGTGATTAATAACGAAATAAATAACGATTTTTTAATTATACCAAAATACTATCGTCGTTATTTCAAAATATCAACAGCATTTGCTTTCATAAGGAAAAAATATTGTCAAATGATAGCTTATAAAAATGAACGCTCTCTTTGTTTTCCACTTTTTATTTCTTCAATTATCATCACTACCGGTATTCTACTAGCAAATTCTAGTAAATCTTCAGTGTATGATAATTATTTGAAGCTTTTACCAGCTTCAGAAAATAGATATAGTATATTGTGGAGATTATTAACTTATTCTTTATTACACAGTGACTTTTTTCATTGGGTAATGAATATTATACTTTTATTTCTTATCGGTACTCCATTAGAATTGAAGCATGGTTGGAAAAGAATTTCATTTATCTATACTGTTGGAGTTATATGTGGAGGGTTAGCACATTTAATTCATGATCCAAAGAATTCATTGATCGGTTGTAGTGCTGGAGTGTGTACTATATTAATGTTCAATATTTTAAATTTATTTACTAATTGGAAAGAAATGAATAAAATATATAGAAAAGTGAATTTTATTATAACAACTGTGATTGTATTTCTTGAAATATTTAATATATACAACAATTATGAACATAATCTCAATGAAATTAGCTACTCATCACATTTAGGTGGCGTAATCTCGGCAATTTTTACAGGTATACTAGTATTAAAAATAAATATTAGCCCATAAATTTCTCAAGTTTTGTGATGGGTACGTAAATTATTATTTTGATTTAATTTTTATATTATTTATTTAAAATAAATTTTTTGTGAAGTTCGAGCAATTTTAAATATGTGGGACGAACAAAAATTTAAGTCTTCATTTTTTTATGTTTAAACATTGCACCTTGGTGACATGTTATCAGGTAAAAAATATCAACTTCATAAATCTACTCTTTACGTCTTTATGGCTTCCGAAAGTTTTCAACCATGATTGCGGATATAAGAAATTACTTTATAAAACTATAGCAATATATATCATTCTTCACCATTATTTGAGCACTATTTAAGTACCAAAGCAAATTT
Source organism: Strongyloides papillosus (assembly GCA_005656395.1). Lineage (NCBI taxonomy): Eukaryota > Metazoa > Nematoda > Chromadorea > Rhabditida > Strongyloididae > Strongyloides > Strongyloides papillosus. The sequence continues at coordinate 2,611,271 of SRSI01000010.1, read as the reverse complement.
TAAAAAAAATCTTTTTTCTAAGTATATTTTATGACAAAAAAAAACATAAAAGATGAAAAACCTAAATCTCAAAAATAATAAATTCGAATTTACTATGTCTGAAAACCTTTATATACATTTTTGAATTATTAAAAATGCGTCGAAAAAATACATAGAGCGAAAATTTACGCGGCTACAAATTTTTGTGATAATATATCGACAAGATTTATAATTTAAGCATATAAAAATAAGTACTTAAATTTTTTTGTCTGAGCTTTTCGAAGTTTCTTAAACATTTTCTTCAAGTTAACCAAAATGTAAAAAAGTAATAATTGAAGAAATAAAATGTAATTACGATTGATAGTAAAATGATCATTTACCTATTTCCTCTATTTAAAAACAATAATATCTTTTATTCAATCATAATACTGAAATGTTAGTGAAAATAAAGCTTAATTAGTAATATAAATGGTAAATATTGTCTGATACATAATAAATTTCATTTCTCTACAAATATGAATATCATATATCTAAAACCTAAAGAATGATTCTTTCAGCTGTTTACCGTAAGAATGAAATTTTTTTTCTGACAATTAGAAATGACAGACAATTTTGGTTCCTAAATTTCTGACAATTAGAACTTCAGACATTTTAATGATATTTATAAATATATATGAGCTTAAAATATTTTTCTCGTTTTATGATTCTATTCTTGTTATGGAAAAGCAGTTGGAGCTCAAAATTATTGTAATATTTTTTTTCAATGATGTAAGCTAGCATTCGAATAGTTTCTCTTTAAATTGTAACATCAAAAGTCATAACTTAATCTCTATGGCCATAAAAAGTGTAGCTATTTACATGAAAAGAACAAATAATCGTACGAATCTCCAATAAATTCAAAAAACATTGCTGGATTTTATGAAACAAACTAATATTATATAAATTAATGGGAAGATAGATACTTGATGATGCTGTTGATGACACAATAGGATATAATGATGATTCATAGGAAAGTGAAATAAATATAATTAAATTTTGGATAAGATAAGAATCTCAATTGGTAATAAGTTAAAAAACCATCCAAAAGGTCCTTGAATATTGGGGTGAGTAGTGATAAGAATGGAAAATGCTCGTCTTGTTGCAAGATTAGAAAATTTGATTCGTTAATAAATTTTACATGATCATTAGATGTTTATTACTGTATAAATATATTTGTTGCTTATAAAAAATCATGCTCCCGATTAATTTTTTTTTGTAAATAAATAATAAAATACTGATTATTTTTAACTTTAATTTGTGTAATTTTTACAATCTTGGAAGTTATTTTTTATATATTTGGCTTCTATTTTTAGTAGTTTATATGTCGCATATATTTTAATAATTTACCAAACTTTAATATGCATATGACATCTGTGTTTAGAATTATTTTAATTCAAATCTTAACAAAACTTTTTAAACAAATTCAAATAACATTTGTCCTTCTTTAACATAAAAGTATCATCATTTTTAGCAGTAACTCTAAAAAAGTCGTCATGTGTATTATAAAAAACATACAACATAAAGTATGATAATATTCAGAAAGTTGAAAAAATACATTGTATACAATTTAATCTCTCTGTCATGGAGTTGAAATAGACATATGTCAAACCATTTTTTTAATGATCACATTAAAAACTAAAAACTATTTTTTTCTACAAATTTTAGAATGTACTTTAATAAAATGTTATTTTATCAGAATAATGAGAGTAACAAAAATGAGCCCTATAGATTTAGTTTATATTTCATATCAAAACTTTGTACCTTTTATAACATATCATATTTCTCAACATATATTGGAATTATAAACAATAGTTGATGATATCATTCTAAAATTACCTTATAATCATCATTTTTTATCGAAACGAATTTTTAACATTCTATTTCTTTGAAATAATGGAACAAAAAATTCTACAACTACTCCCTTACCAACAATTATGGAAGATGCAGAAGGAGGAAACAATAATTATATTCAAAGCTTTCCAATTAACCGAAAAGCTCCAGGAGGTAATTTTAAATTAACCAATATATTTTTCATATTTTATTTACAGGTAACACTTTTCAAAGACCTATGGGATCAGGGATAGTTCATGGCAATGTCAATAAAGTTTCTTTCAATGTAAGACAACCACCAACTTTAGCTCCAAATAACACCATGCGTCGTATGGGTTATAGAACTTATCCTCAATCTTTCTCAAATACAAATCAAAAACAACATGAGGAGTTTAGAAAAGAATGCCAAATAGCCCTTCAAGAAATAACTTTAAGAACGGATATAAAAACAACTTTGGTGGAGATTACAATCCAATTGACCGCTCCTGTGACGTTATTTTGAGGAAGACAGAAAAAATTCTGAATACTACAGCCATCTGATGTGAAATTGATGATGAGATTATTGTAAGTGGAGCGGGCAATGTACCTAAATGTTATGAAACTTGGGAGGATGCGAATTTCCATCCAACTCTACAAAGTATAATAACAAAATCTGGATATACAAAACCAAGGAAAATCCAGGCATTTGCAATCCCCATAATAGCAGATGGTTTTGATTTAATTGGTCAATCTGAGACGGGTTCTGGAAAAACAGGAGCATATTTACTACCAATTATAGATGAAATGCTAAAAACTGAATGGACATCAGTAAGAAGAGTACCATTTGCTCTTATTATCGCTCCAACCCGCGAGCTAGTTCTCCAAATTCATGAACAGGCTAGAAAGTTTTGTGATGGATCAAAATATGGATGTGCAAAGTTGTATGGACAAATAAGTAATGGATATTTACAAAGAGAACTAGATAGGGGATGTGATATCCTTATTGCTACTCCAGGACGTCTAACGGAATCCTCTCTAGAGGACATATACACCTCAATAAACTCCATTATGTTGTTTTAGATGAGGCCGATCGTCTTACGGAATATAATTTCGCAAAAGAGGTTAATAATATACTTCAATCTTCATTATGCGCTCCATTAGCATCAAGACATAACCTGCTTTTTTCTGCAACGTTCCCACCAGAATTACAAAAATATTTCCGTGAATGGGTCAAGGATAATGCGATTACCATTAGAAATGATAAGAGTAATCAAGTTAATAAAACATTATCCACACATTTATTTGCGTTGAAGGAATAAATAAAAATAGAATGTGTGCAGATATAATAGTTGCAGAAAATGAAGAAGCAAAAAAAACATGGATTGTCTCTCAGAAAAACACTTGTATTCGTTGAAAAGAAAAAAACAAGTGATGTGTTGGCGTTTTTGTTGATTAACCATGGTATAAAAGCGCTATCAATAAATGGTGATCGTTGCCAAGAAGATAGAGAGAAGGCTCTTAATGAATTTAGAAGTGGCAATATTGATGTTTTAGTTGCCACTGATGTTGCGGCTAGAGGTATAGATATTTGTGGTTTAGACCACGTCATTATCGTTGAACTACCAGATGATTTTATGACTTTTATACATAGAGTTGGGAAGAACTGGAAGATTAAAAGAAGGAGAAGCAACAACATTTTACGATCCTAAAAAAGATTACATACTAGCTGGTGAATGAATTACAAATGTAAGTTAAATTAATTTACTTTATACTTTTTTTCTAGATGCTCCAAAAGCAGGACAGGAGGTTCCAGACTTTATTAAATAAATTAAATATTTAGCTTTTTTACTATTTATTGTATAATAAAAATTCTTGGTAAACATGCTTGTCCAGTTTTTTTTCAAATCACATTTGTAATATCATTGTTTCTAATCATAAAAAAAATATAACAAACACAGAAATTATTTAAATATTTATGAATAATACGTATAATTATTAGATTGATTGTGATTAAAATAATATTAAAAATATTGTTTTGTAATTATTATGTTTGCCACACTGTAATTTGAAAATGTATTTTTTCGACATTAATATCAAATTCAAAATTGATTATGTTTAATTCACTTTGACAACTCTAATTTCTGTAACTTTGAATGATTATCTTTGGGCTTTTGTTTATCGGTATTTTTCGTTTTTCATCGTGTTATCATTATCAATCAATGCACCATTTTTATGGATGTAATTTATATTTCCTTGTTTTTTAGGTTTACCCTCAGGATGCCATGGCACAGAAGTGCTTAATTTTGCTATATTATTTGGTTTGGCTGCCTTAAATTTAGGAACTATTTTTACTGGAGGTGCTAAATGTTCATTGTCAATTAGTACCTCTCTTTGATTTTTTCTTTTTGTTTTAATGTTCTTTTTCCCAAAAATATATCATAAAAAGGAGTTATGAACATAAAACAAGAAGAAATAATAAAATTGATATTAAAAATATGTAAATATCCATTGAATAACTACCAAATACATTTTTTATCATATTTATTATCGTGTAGAAATTTAAATATCAAAAAGGCATTTTATTTAAAATAGTCATTTGCTAATTAAGTTATAGAATTTGATCATAAAACACGTTAAAAACTTTAAAATAAAAGTATAGTTATAGAGAACTACAATAAATTTTCAACACCTGCAAAAAAGTTTGTTCAAAAAATTAATGTACCGTACTTCAAGCATTTCTCCTGTTTGAGGTGATTAACTCCATGTCTTCATTTGGTAGTGGAACTAATTCATATGGCCTTTTACACTCTTCTAATTTAAAATCAGCTTTTCAATATGTGTGAAATGAACATTATCATCTAGTTTTCCATGAACTAGTAGTAATCTATTTGGTTCAATTGGTAATTTATCTACATCATTTAAAAGACTTGATTCAGAATAATGACATTTAGACTCATTAGAGGAAGGTAAACCCATATATCTTCAGTGTAGATTGGTATCATACATAAAACCAATCTGTTACAGTACACCAGCAATGGCACCAAGATAGACTTTGGTGCTTTTTGTAAAATCTAACACTCATAAATCCACCGTAACTCCATCCCTTGAATGACAACTTTTTCTAGATCAAGCCTATTATTTGCTACATTCTATTTACAACATGTAAATATTCAATTGATCTTCACTTCAACAGTTCCAAATTTCTTATGAATAGAACTTTCAAAATCTTTCCCACGATTGGCACTTCTCTCTCCCATCAACAATTACAACAGCAATATATGAACCAAATACATTTGGAATTTCGCTGTTAGATCCCAATTATTTTGTACAGTTGAGCACATGGACCGTTATATACATATTGAAGTACGGGATACTTTACAGAAGTATCATCATTATCCATACATTTAGGAAGGAATATACACCCATATAAATCATGTCTGCTTGTTGAAAAATACTTATACATTTGTGGTATTACAATGTTTACTATTGCGAAAATCTGGTACCATAGGAGCAGATTCTTTATGAACAATATTTGGACCCTGCCTTACAAGAAACCTCCGTCAATGGTATCTATACATCTAAAAAAAACTAATTTTGGACGGATTGAAATGCTACTAATGTTTACGGCCAAAACCAAGATCCGGTTAATATCTAACGTAAGTGTACTACGGTCGTACTTCACAGACCGATTACTCGGGTGTAATTTGTACTATAGGACTATTCTCATTTCTATAATTTGTATAACATAACTGATGTGTACCGGGTTCATTGTAATTAGCCACGAAAAACACATTTCCACGTTTTTCATCAACAAATATTGGTATGTCTTTGATGATGCAAAAGTCCTATTGTCTTCAAATGTGAGATTAATAGCTTTTTCTAATATATATAATGTATTCTTTCAATAAAAGCATACTTAATAAAAAGTGGTGAAAATTTTTTCTTCCGACCCATAAATAAAACCGTAAGCATGTTAACTATTCATCAAAACATTCCAAATGATGGTTAACATTAATCCACGGATTACCTTTTATTCTTACAACTTCAAAAATATCTTTATTAAAAACAGCTGCCTCCGCATTATAAAACACATTAATGGAAATTAAAAACAAGAGCAGATCTTGTCTGGAGGCGATCAAGTAACTGAAGATAAATGTATTCTCCATCAGGTGTCCAGCCAACTTTAGCTATACTCAAACCAGGGCCAAAATGTCTTAAGAGTTTTATTTGTTAGTCTTTTCACATACGCTATACACGGCTGTCCCACTAATATTTTTTTTCAAAATTAAAAGATTCAAAACTAATTGGATTTGGGGTATTTACAAATGGATATTTCAGTTACAGTACCTTCAGAATCAGAAGAGTTGGATAAAGTTGTTGACACACCACGTTCATCAACCTCTTCATACAATAAATATGGATCTGTTGGACTCCACCAAAATCCCTCATATCTTTCAAGTTCCTCCTGAATGACATAGCCGAAACTCCATTGTAAAATATTTTGAATCTGAATTTGAACATAGACTAGATCTTCACCATCAAATACATAATATCTTTTCCTTCAGTCATCGCAATAATTTCTGGATTACATGGGGCTAGCCTAGCCTTACAATTGGCTTAGAAACTTGTGTACTCCTATTGGAAATAACACACCCTAAAACTATAAATTTATTTTTTAAAATAAAGCTTACATCATACTGTAGGACATTACCTCCAGCTAACAAAAGCATAACTCTTTCATTATGTGAAACATGGTATTCATTAACACCATGTAACTGAGGGATCTCAATCTCTCATAAAGTAAAATTGCCTCCGAACTTCTTTGGTTATTTATTGAACCATTGACAATACCTGAGAATGGCATAGCTCAATATTGCATCTTATTTCACGATCCATATCAAGATACCCCAAATAGATGTGCTGACTATCTGGAGCAGGACCTGGTGCCAAACACCAACAACATTTTATATTTTCCAAAAAAGTTTGAGAATACTCGAGGACTCGATAATTCACAGGTATCCCAGCTTTTGTTTCAGCTTTAATTTTTGAAATTTTCAACTTAATTTCATCATTCGACAGATGATTACCATTTGCCTCTGGAACGAATCTCATAATCTCTAATCCTGTAAAAAAAATTTACATAAAGCATGTAAATAAAAATAAAAAAGCAATGTAAAAACGTGCTTAAAAATACATTAGTTTGTAAAATAAAATGTTAAATGTATATTATTGGATTTGAAATAAAAATATTTTAAAGCACTGAGAAAAAAAATCAATTTCAAAACGCTAAAAGGTATTACTTCAAATAATTTGTTTGATGATTAAAATTCCACGGGCCAAAATAAAGTACATACCACACACACTTACCACGAAAGTCATTCATTCTTTTTAAAAATTCTGTACACTTTGAAAGAAAAATCTAAATAATTTCAACGAATACAATAAAATATTCTGTATTTAGAAAACAAATTCACTAACAAACAAAAATAATATATTAGTAATTATTATTTATTATATATCTAGTTTATAATAAGTCTACAAAACTCAACATTTCCACTCGAGATTGATTAAAAATTTATGAAAAATTCTCTTACTTTACCAACATCTAAACATACATTATTATATTAAAGACACATCTGAATGTAACGTTGCTACGGTATACCTATTTTATGTGATTAAATTAAATTACTTATTTATAAGTCTCGTCACTACATATCATAACAAAACTAACAATCTAATTAATTAAGAAAGGATATATTTAATTATTTACAAACTAAATACATTAAACTATACTTATATAGATATCCTACATTTATATAAATAAAGGTCATTTGTTCTAAAAGTTTACATATTAACATAATTTGGAAAAGAAAATATGTTATTTATTTATTGTGTATATTCATTGCAAAGTAAAATAGTATGTTTTTTAATTGCCTGAATGTTTCTAACAAAAATAAATTGCTACGAAATAACATTTATATGATATAATCCTAGAGTTTGATATATGACTTTCAAATTATTATCAGATGTTATCTTATGTGTTAACAGACTGACGTTTGTTTATAATATATACCACAGTATCTTCTATCACATGCTTTATACTTTGAAACCTTTGGTCTTCTGTTAAATTATTACGAAATCGTAGTAGATTATGATAAAAAAGCTTGAAAAAAAATTGTTTATACATATAACGATATGGCTAGGAAATCTAATATATACACTAATTTATCATCAGTAAAAAAAAGGAATGCATAAATTAATCATACAAAAAATCGTGATCAATTTTCTTGTCAAATTATTATCCCGATTCATGTGGCTTAATATATTTTTATTATACAAGATATTAAAAAATAAAGAAATGTTCATGAATAATTATTTGTTCAATAAGACGACCCTTTTTGATTTGTGATGATATATCATTTTAAAATTTTATTCACTGTTTGATTTTTCATACAGATTTTTAAAACATATATTTTATCTTAATTTTGTATCAAATACTACTTAGTTAAAAATAAGAGAATGATGGAGAGATTGTTTAATGTAAAACAGATTTTTTTTATAACCATTGGCAAATTTTTTTGTTAATATTTAATTCCATTAGGAGTATTTTTAGTTATACTAAAAATATATTACAATTATTTAGGACAATAACAAATAGTATAATTCTTTTGTTGATCATTAAAAGGACTCTCTCCTCCTTATGACATTTTCCTTGCCTTCTCTACTTTAAGTTGCAACTCACAAACTGACCTTGCCTCTTTCTTCTAATTTTAGAGACGATCGATTTCCCCTTTGTCGAGTGATCTTTTATTATATAAGGCTATCTAAATCCATGACATAATAATGTTGAAGATGAAAGCCAAGCGGAATTTTGCTATTCTGCTGGGTTGTAGGATTTATTCTAGGGCTTTGGATTCGCTCTACAAGATGGATTACTCTTCAACAATTAAATATTAATTCTTTAAGTTGCCTTTCTTTTACTGACAATAACAATTTTCTAACTACTAATTCTACTTTTGATAATGAAAAATCTACACAATTACTACTTGTTGGTGTGATGACAGCTCAGAAATATGTTAATACACGTGCATATAATATTTGGAAAACATGGGGACAAAAAGTTCCTGGTAAAATAATTTTCTTTGTTGCTGAAGATACAGTTGTTGATTATCCAGATATGCCTGTTGTTAAATTAAAAGGTGTTGATGATACTTATCCACCACAAAAGAAAAGTTTTTCTATGATTAGATGGATGTATGACAATCATGTAAGTTTATTATATACATATATCTTAGTAATCTTTTTTGTTTATAATATTTTTTTAGTTAAACGATTTTCACTGGTTTATGAGAGCTGATGATGATCTTTATGTTAGGCATGAGGAGATTGAAAAACTTCTCAGATCATTAGATTCTAGTAAAGCTATATGCTTGGTCAAGCAGGATTAGGAAATAGTGCTGAGTATGGTCTTCTAGCCTTAGGATCTCAAGATAATTATTGTATGGGAGGTCCAGGTGTTGTTTTTTCACGAGAAAGTATTCGTGCTGTAGCACCACATTTACAAAGCTGTCTTTTAAATCTCCTGACAGGTCATGAAGATGTTGAACTTGGAAGATGTTTTAAACGCCATGTTGGTATTCCATGTACATGGAGTTATGAAATGCAAATACTATTCCATAATAATCAAACAGCAACAAATACAATATCTGGTGAACTAAAACAACTCAGAAGTGCCATAACTTTACACCCACTTAAAAACCCTACAAATATGCGAAAAGTTCATATCAAAGCATTAACACTCCAGTTAAATGAGTTAAGAGCAAAACGAATAGCTTTAAAAAATGTACTGAACAAAGAATTAACAGAACACCGTAATGTATTAAATCGTAAAGTCAACAATAACACATATGATCTTAAAGAATGGGATTATCTTGCATCTAATAGTATATTGTTTTGTGCTAATAAAGTGATGTGTCCGAGGACATACTGTTGAACATACTATGAAATCATCACTTGAATCAACTATTTCACAGTTATTCGATGAATTTAACTCCAATGCCCGACAAAGAGGTCGATTTTTACAATTTGAAAATATTCAATATGGATATACAAGACTGGAGGAAAGATTTGGTGTGATTATATTTTAGACATGATATTATGGTTTACAAAATTTAGATTACCACACCGAGCAACACTATCTGTAAGAAGACATGCCTATGTTCAACAACAATTTGGTGATATTGAAGGAATATCAGAGAAAAAAGCCCGAATATTTGATATTAAAAAAGCAGGAAATTTTGCTAAAAATAAAAATGAACGAGTAGGTATGGATCTTAATTTACCAGGAACATCATATGTCTATCCACCAAAAACAATTCATATTGTTTACCATTAAGTGGACGTTCCTCTACCTTAAGAAGATTTGCTGAAAATTTAAAAAATACTGTAAAAAAGGGTGATGTAATTTTGAATATTGTTCGTTATGATTCAAAAAATTCAACTGAAGATAAAATAATAAGTGATATACTAGATAATTTGAAAGATACTATAGATGTTAATGAGATTGAAATGGGAAATAGAAATTTCAGTCGTGGTGTTGCATTAACTATTGGAGCTAACGAATTATCAGACGATTCATTAATTTTCTTTAGTGATGTAGACATGGTATTTGATCAGAACACACTCCATCGTGTTCGAATGAATACAATTAGAGGTGCGCAGGTATGTTTATTTATTTATTAAAATTAATTGTCATATCCATTAAGGTATATTTTCCAATTGTATTTTCACAATTTTCTCCTCAAACATGGTCTAAAAGGGATATATCATATAATGCAAACATTAACAATACCAACCATTATGTCTATGATAATCATCGTGGTTACTTTAGACATTTTGGATATGGTTTAGTTTCAATATACAAATCAGATTTTGATTTAATTGGAGGGTATAATTTAACTATAAAAGGTTGGGGTATCGAAGATGTTGACTTTTTCTCCAAAAGTAATCAATTCAACTTTACGGGTTATGAGGGCACCGGATCCTGGTTTGGTGCACGTTTATCATGATGTTAATTGTTCCGGTGACATGCCAAAACAACAATATCATATGTGCCTTGGTTCAAAAGCGGCTTCGTTAGCTTCATTAGATTATTTAATAGAAAAAATTGAAAAAAATATAATTATAACATTTTTTTCCATATAACCTTTCTAAAATTTCTATTTTTCATAATAAAAATAAAATTACTTTTATTTATTATATTTTATTTAACAATAAATTACCACATAAAACGTTGTAGATTGTTTGGTTCAGAAGGCCAAACAAAAGGTTTATACAAAAATAAATACATGACAAAATAATTAATTAAAAGTGATAGTATAATTTCACATATTAAAGGTTGTCTTTGAATCATATCGTATTGACAATCTCCATAATGCAAAGTGAACAATAAAATAACGAAACTCTAATAAACCAGCTGGAACAATACACAATGCCAAAGAAATAAAACCACCAAATATGATAATTGGGTAAATTCTTTCCTTTAATGTATTAATTAAATAGAAAAATGAGAGAAGATATAGTGGTGAAATGATATATTTGGAATATGTGTGGAAATTGAGCAATTTGCGCCAGATATAAAAAGTAAAGTGACGATTATCGGCAAGGAGATATGGATGGGCATAAGTAAATTTATAAATTAAAATATTAAAGATAAATAATAAAATAATTGAAAGGACGATATTTTTTGTATAAAAATCTCAAATTTTTTTTAATAGATAAAGTAAAATATGGTAATGTTGATACACAACAAAAAGCCATAAAGTAAAACATTTGTGGAAAATGAAGTACTGGTGTATGAGCAGAATGATCACCTAAAACTATTTTTCCGTTATTGTAAAAAACAACAAATGATATACATATTAAAATTAATACTATTTGAAGAAAAGATTTTTTTAAAAAACGAAAAAAGAAGAAATGTAGTTTTTTGTATCAATTGTTTTTACAAACAATATCCCTAAATAAAGTAAACACAGGACAATATTTGTCTGTCTGGTTAAAACAGCAACACCGAAGAAAAAGGCAGCAAGATATGGATTAGAATTGAATGCCAAAAAAACAGAAATAAGAGAAAGTTGATCAGTATAGTATAAAGTTGTTGATTGGAAAAATACAGGTAATACCATTACGCAAAGAACATTTAAGTGAGACTCCAATATGCTTTCAATAGTTTTAAAATAATATCTTCTAAAGTAAAGTAAAAACTAAAAAGTCAATGGATACAGGAAGGAATTAAAGAAGCGTTCATTGTAGCAAAAAAATTTGTATGTTAACAAATACATTGCTGGTGGTGTTGTTATTTTATCGTTCCATGAAAAATCACCATTACAATATCTACGGTTTTGGTCCATATGAAAAATCTCATCCATATATGGTTCCGGAACATTTTTATTCACCAATGATGTAATATAATAATGGATAAAAAATAACACCTTACATGATATTAACGCTAAAAACTATAAAAAAGATGTGATAAGATTAATACTTACCATAGAAATTTTCCTTTGATATAAACATTATGATACACTAATTGTTTGACAAAATACGTGTCAAATTTGGTATATCAATTGTCGCCTAAAAATTTCAAAGTTAATTTCTTTCGTTAAGCAGTTATTCAAAATATAACGAATAACCATTTTTTTAAACATGTATTAAAAATCAATTTCAAAACAAATCATTTCAATTTGCCAACAAGATATTATGACAATTTATAAATTCCTTACATCTTACTTTACAATATTTACAATTGTTTAAGCTTTTATATTAAATACTTCTAGTTGTTAAATATTTTTATTTCTAATAAACTTTACACAGTGTCCACTAAAAAATTTAAAAAAAATCACTCGTAAAGTATCAAATAACTTGAATTAAAAGACGAGAATATACAACGAAAAAAACTCCCTCTCTTTTTTATCGACGTCTTAATAGGATTAAATAGTATTGAAAACCGGTTACAACAACTTCATACATTTGATAAACTTAATTAAATTCTCCCACCTTTATAAAAAAGCTTACCAACGAATGACGAACTAAATCTCATGTGGAAAAATGTTGATACTTAACATTATGTGGGAAATCGCTCCATTATATGTAGTATTATGTCGGAGGAACCTACAATTACTTTTAGAAAAAGTAAAAGAAAAGTGGCTGTTAGAGAGAAGAGTGTGGAGGATGAAGAAGATGATTTAGATAAGTAAGTTCTTTTTTTTGGGATTTTTAAATGTCAAATTTTTAAGTCTTACTTTAGAAGAAGTTTTTGAAGAAACAAAAATCTCGTGAAACAAAGAGGGGACTTATAAAGATAGATAGTTCATTAAAAGATGATTCCTCTAAAAGATGTAAAGTTACGAGAACTGAAAAACGATGCTTCGGGTATGGTTTCTGAAGGGAAAAACTCTCAAATTGCGGCAATTCAAATTAAAGATTCATTTCTGTCAAAGTTTAGACCCGAAGGTGAAGAAGAAATTGTTACGGAAAAAATGTTTGCTTTCCCCTTTTAAGTATTTAATCTATTTTTTTCAGGAATAAGGATAATGAGTTAAGAAAGAGAAGAGCACAATTAAATTTAGAGGATGAACCAGAAATCTCTCAAAAGTTTACTACAACTACATTTGACGATGAGATACTTTACAAAGCTGCTGAGAAGATAAATGAAATTGCTGTAAAAGCAATATTAAAGAGACTGGTATAGAGATGGATATTGGCATACCAGAGGTGGATGTTGGATTTGAGTAAGTTTAAAACTTTTTAATGACAAATTACTTTATTATTTTATAGGAATAAAGTTAAAAGGATAGTAAGAACTGGAGGAAAAAAAAGAAAAAATTGTCATCGTTAAAAAGTGAAAAGTTTTATACAGTTTATAATTAACAACTTAAAAAATTAATTAACAGATGACTGAGATATGAATACAACAACAAAACATCTGCTTGAAATACAAGCGCGTGTTTGCAAAAAACTGATTAAAATTGAGTGGTTAATATTACTAACAAAACTTCCAGCGGTTACCGCATTCACGGCAAAATACAAATGTTGTCATAGGTTCATCAGCACTTCTAGTTTTGTACTTGTGTGTACGTACAATTATATTTTCTGCATTTTCCACATTTGAACAATATCAGTTGGAGTTCCTTCAGCCACAGACATTTGGTGTTCTCTGATCGCTTCTTGTGTATATTTTTTCTCTTTGTTTTTCATTGCATCTGAAGCCATGTCCTCGCTTGTCATAGTTGCAAACCTTTCAGGAGTAATGACACCGGTTAAAACGTTAGCACGAAGATCAGGATTTTTTTTGTCTCTCAGGTTAAATATTTTACTACGAATTGCAGCTTTTATATTTATCGTTAGTACCACCATTCGATTTATAGTGTTCTTCTTCGATACGAACTGCTAAATCTTCTGGATCCAAAGTGCCTTCAGGCAGCTCAGCAATATTAAAGGCACTTATAAACATTCCTATCACTTTGTTACGATACTAAAAAAAATTATGTAAAAATTGAATTTTTAAAAATTTACCTCATCTTTGTGAATTTTTGACATTGGCCGTAAATGTTGATGGAGTAGGTTGTGGTCTAACAATATTGTTTGTTGGCTTTTTAGAAGCTGGAGTATCCTGTTTGGGGTGGAGGTGGTGTATTACTTGGTTTCTTACTAACATTCGTATCCATCTGAGATTTCCATTTCTTGACTAAAGATTTAATTCTTTTATTTAAAGCCTCGTTTCCACTTTTTTTCTTAATTCATTCACTGTAATACCAATAAAGGTCCGCTTGAGAATATCAATTGTAATGTCCATACCCTCCAATGCTGCAATCAACTCGGGAGCATCAACAAATTCTTTCTGACCATCAATCATTTGTTGTAGCCTTCTTTTGATATCCAAGATGTCTTTTTCCGAAATGGATGGCATGGCAGAGTAATTGGAAAATATAAAATACTAACAAAACCAATTAAAAATGAATATAAATTTTATGCTTTGAAAATGCCAATTTTTTGGAGAAGTGTACAAACTTAGATAATCTCAGCACTACAATTTAGAATAAAGTATGCAAAAAATAAAACAACAGTAAGAATGATCAAAGATGAAAGCTGTGTAGAAATTTATCTGTTTATCTGTTATAATCAAAATCTTTAAAAAAATAAATTTATACTCGTTAAGATTTTGTAGTAATAGTATATTTTAATTATCTTTTTCTGCAAGTTCATTCAATTCTTTATCAATAAAATATTCTCCTATACCGGGTCCCATACGGCGAAGTTTATTGCATAAAATTGTAAACATGTTAATTTCTTCAATTTGTTCTTTCAAGTAAAATTCTTCAATTAAAGTTTGTTAGATCAAAGTCATTGTTGTTTGATGCAATTTTATGAAGTCAACGATTGAATTATTATTGGATTTTTCTAAATTTTGTGAAAATAACAAGGCTTCTTCCAATGTCGTTATGTCATGCTGCGGTGGTTTAATTGGATGTAATTTAACAATTCCACCACGTTTATGTACATATTCCATAAGTTTTCTCTCCCATGTTTTGTTTCTTCTTCACTTTGTTTGAAGAAAAATTTTGTTGCTCCTGGTAAAGCTACCGTGTCTCTGGCAAAATAATTTGCCATTGATAAGTAATGATAAGATGCAACCAATTCATTATTTATTTGTACGTTAAGTGCATTCTCCACTTCACTCGTAAAGAATTGTTTTCCAGAAACAAGCCTTTATTTTGCATAATATGATGAATATATGAATTGTAAATTGATTGTAGGGATTAAAAAAATGATGGTATAAATAATTTATGAAAAAACTAAAATTTAAATAATTTCGCTATATTATTAAAACGTTATAGTTGTATCCTATATAATGTTATTAATATTATTATTTGAGAAAAATAAAAACAGCGGAATATTTATAGTGTATTGGAAGAGATATTAAGTTCATTGACGAAGTTATTACATCCATCCTCATCACATGAACAGGCCTAGTAATAAATATTTATAATTTGGGATAGTTTAGAATGGTAACCTACAGTTATGTATTATTACTTTCAACATGTGGCCAAATTTGAGAGACCATTAAGGGTAGGCAAATTTTACTTTTTTGTAAAAAATTGCACTTCTGGTGAGTGGATGTCTCCAGCTTGGAAAGACGTCAGAAGCACATCCTCTTATGTATAAATAAGGTCTATTTTCATTAAGAATTCCACCAAAAAATTGTTTTTCTAAAACGACAACACAATTTGTTAGGCAATCTTTGACAGGGACAAAGTTGGTGGTTTCATAACTATTATCACATGCATAATCAAACCGCGGTTGGAAAAAATTTTGTGGCTTATAGTTAAAATTAAATACTCCTTTTTATATAAAGCTTCATACTCCTCTGATGCACAGGAAAAACATCTTAAATAAATTTTTTAACATAAAAAAAATATTATAATTATGCTTACTGTATTGCTAAAGTATGTCCTTTATTAATGTGAGAAAATAAAATAGTATTGAGATTAGAAGCATGATGAATAATTTAAAGTATTAATGTGATAATGAGAACAAGAATATTTTACTTGATATTATAATAACTTTTTTTTAGGAATAATAATGGATTATCATAACTCTTGTTTTATTGTCACTATTAATATACTTTAAGAATACTATAAAAAATATAATATATTACTCTTATCTATAATATACTTTAAAAAAATACAATTTAAATATATTAAGAAAATATTATTGAATTTATAATAAATTTAAAAATGAAAAATATCGGTTAGAATTAAATAAAGTTTCTAATAATCCAATCTAGTTCAGTCTAATTATTTTTTTTATTATTTCTTTTAGTGTGGTTTATTTTTATTACTCGTTTAATAGTATATAAAATTTACTTGAAAAAAAAGATTCAACAAAAATTGTTGTGGCCTATAATACGAAAATGTGTTAAGATAGTAAAAGTTTAGAAATAACAAATTAAACACATAGTTCACATTCATATGTATCTTTGTTGTTACTGATTCAATGTAGAAAATTTTATATAAAATAAAGAAAATCCTAAAATAATATACTAACTCATTATACTTGCTTTAACTCCCTTATATTAGTTAAGAAAAGACAGAAAACTTTCGATTTCCGTCCCTAATTGGGAGGACAAAAAGTTACATTTGATGTTTAGTTTTCTTTTGAAAGTTTAAAATTATAAACAAAAAGAAAAGATGAATTACAACGTGGTATGAATGTGTAAACAATGATATTAATGGAAATTGTTTAAGATTGTATTAAAGCCTATTAGCAGATCAAATTTAAAAGTAATTTAAAATATTTAAGTTACATGTAATGATATTACCATTATATAATATATATGTATATAAAGAATTTAAGATTGTTATTATATATAGAAGAAAGATGCAATACTATTTTTCGATACAAGATTTGATTGTTAAATAATGATATTTTAAGAAAGTCTGTCTTTTGGAAAAGGAAAAAACTTAACTTCTGTTTTCTAATCTTTATGTTTGTTATGAACAACAATAAGAAATGGCTTTTAAAATGTTAAAGTAATGTGATAAGTGATAAGCTTGGAATGTAAATGTATGAGTGAAAACTTAAGTTTAGTATGATATTATACCAGAAGAATATATAGTACATTATTTAACACTAATTATTCAATCAGAATTTAGGATAAGGCACTTCCGACAACCTTAAAGACAGAAAAATATTTTTATATGCTTTTTATATATATAAAATATATAGATATAAAGAATGGATGTATAAAAAGATCGTTATATATTTATGTGGTTTACGGAGAATTAAAATAATTAGGGTGAATTTTGCATATATGGATATCTAGCACATAGTAAATATATAAAGTAGAGATTATCTTTGATGAATTGGATATTTATTTTATAAAGATTACTGTTAAAAATGGGAAAGAAATTATAAGGTGAATGGAGTATTAAATTATTTATGTTCTCTTCACAAAAAAGCCTTTTATGGGATGATGCGTTCTAAAAAGTCTTTGCAGTCATCAAGTTCCTATAAATTAATTTAATTTAGAAAAAAAACAGTAAATAAATTACTTACTTGTCTTGTAACAGAATGATCTAATCCTCTATAAATTTGAAATGTTAATTCGTTGTTGCATTTATTTATAACATCAACAGATTCTTTAACTAATGGTAAGTCAATTACCATATCTTGATCCCCAGTACCTAACCATATTGGTGTTTCATTATTAGAAGTACAAATACCAGGAAAAAGATGTTTTTGTATAAGATAACATGACATTGTAATGGCACCACCTAATTTAAAAGGAGCAGATAATGTGGAATATAAAGAAAGACAACCACCCATAGAAAAGCCTCCTAGGACAATCCGATTATGTGGGATTCCTATTTTTGTTTCTTCCTCAATTAATTTATAAATATATTGCCTTCCTTCCTCAACTGAAGCATCATCTTCCATTCTTTTACCATTATTGTTATGAACGTCATACCAAGCTGTCATTGGTTCTCCTCCATAAAAAGAATATGGCCTTCTAACAGCAGTTGGAAGAATATATTTTACATGAGGAAGTCTTAATTCATTTTTTAATGAATCCACCCATCCATAAGCTGTATCACCACGGCCATGTAAAAAAATAACTGTAGCTGTGTGGTTTTTTAATGCTGGAATGACGAGAGGTGGAATGGAAGAAACACTCCTCATTTCTAAAATTTAAAAAAATGACTAAATTTAATTTTTAATAAAGAGAAAATTTATCCCAATAAATTGGGAATCTAAATATAAAAAAATTACAATTAAATGTAATTAAAAATGAAGTTAATATATTACATTCTAATTATAATATAAGGTCTCCATTTTCAAAGAGTAATAAATAAGACTTAAAGTATACACATTTTTTAATTAATATATTTGAAGTAATTAAAAAGGAAACCAACCATTAATATTTAGTAAATTATTTCATTTTTTTAATAATACAATGCAATAAATATAATATTTCACACCTATTACACTTCTTCTATTAAAATACAAAAATAAATATTTTGTTTAGTCGAAAAAATACTTGTAAATAAAAAGTATAACAATGCATAATAATAATCTTACATTAAACATATATATATAATGATATTATAATAATTATAATATTAATAATAAAATACAAACTAGTTATATATATAACATTTTTTAGTTAATTCTTTTTGACATCATCTATGTGCTCGGTAACTTTAAAGGAAATTTCATTTTTTTCTGGAGAATTTAATTCATTCAAATCTGGTAGTGTTTCAAGTGCTTTTACAACAAGATCTCTGTTTTGTTTTAATAATTTGATGGATTGAGGTATCGTTTGTTTTGAATGTCCATTATTTGTCGTTTGTCCAACCTCGGCAAAATCAACCCACTTGTCTAATTGTTCTTTTATTTCCTGTTTCTTAATAGTAAAATGTCGTAATATGACGTCTTTAAATGCAATTGAGGGATTTTTTATCGCATCATACATAGCCCATCTAACTACATTGTGCATAATATTTAAATCATAGTCAAATGATGCCTAAAAAAGAAGAGAGTTATTTAATTCAAAAGATATAAAAACTTACAGCTCTACCATTATCGGTGTTTCGTGAACGTTCATAACCGGGTTCATTAAAGTATGGCTCAGAAACAAGAATTAATGATTGAATACTAACGAGAACTTGGAGAAGAGAACTAGTCTCTGAATTCCATCTTTCCTCAGGTCTTCCATGCCATGTATTTAAAATAGAAAGGCAAACTTTACCATCTTGATATAAATTTGGATTGAATCTAACAGACCCTCCACCAGTAGTTAGAAGTTTAACTTGTACAGGACTGTTTGGATAGTCATTGGGGAAGAAGATGTCGAATTCAAAACACCCATTTTCATATGGTGTATCTTTTGGACCAGTTATTAATGCTTTCAATACATCCAATCTCTCTTCGCATGTCTTAATAAAAATAGAACTTCCGAATGTTAAAGGTAATGAATTTTTCAACGTCAACATTTCTTGAGCTATTCTTCTCATTCTTGTTCTAGAAGCAGTCTGTCCACCACCATTTTGTGTAAGATTATGTGCATACAAATATGGTACAACAAAGCATTCATTTTCATTCATAAAAGACATTGGTAAAAATTGATGTTTCTTTAATTCTTCAATATATAAATCTTCTATTGAAACTGTCTCTTTTGTGTCGTTTTTATTAGAACCTTCCATATCATCATATATCTTTAATTTTAGTGATGTAAACAAAGTTTCCATATGTGCTAATAAATTACTCAAAGTCGTCTCACTTATCTCCTCATCATTTGACTCATCAGTAGTACTTTCGTTCTCACAAACTTCATCTGTTTCAGATTTTATTCCACCAGTATTATTATCATTTCCACATTTGGCATCTTTCTTTGGAATTGCAGCAATGTTTTTAAGATTATTTGTATATGATTTTATATTATCGTAAATATTGCTAAAGTTAGTAAATGTAGTGCAACCTTCTTTGTTAAAGTTAAGTAATATATTAATTAAATCTAATGTTGTTCCAGAACTTTCTAAATAAGAAGAGGGTAAATTACTTTTTTCATCATCGTTAACTAATTCCAAATAGGAACATTGAATTGGTTCACAACAAACCATTGTAGAAAGAAGACTGATCAAAGATTCATATACAACTATGTGCTTAGCAATATCCATTACAGAATCATTAGAAAGATAATTTTTGATATTGCTAGATAATGAAGATCTGAATGCCATTATCAAGAATTCTATTGAAACAAAGTATTTAGTATTACTTTTAATTTGCACATCCATAGCATGTTGTTCATTAACATCACTACGTTCAGATAAGGAGTGTCTCGAAATACTCATTGAAGTAAAATCTTCAATACTCGTAGCAACTGCACTACTTAAAGTATTATTTCTTGATCTAGAAAGTCTCGAAGATGCTCTTGAACGAATTTTATCATCATCAAAGATTTCACTTTTAATTGTCATGAAACTTGATAACACGTCAAACATACAAGCAACTATCTTCTCTTCATTTTTCTTTTTATTAAAATGTTCTTTAACATTCCAATGTTGATTAGTAGTACCATGTCCATAACCGGTACCTTTAGCCCAGTATGTATCACCATCTTTTTTATTTTCATTTCCACTATATATAAAGGAATGTTCTTTATGTCTATTTGAATGAGATGCACTTTTAGCTTGCATCTCAGAAAGTTTAAATTCTTCGTATTGTTGATGGAATATTATGAGGGAATTTATATTCACTACAGCCTCATCAGCCACTTTCATTTTATTTGTCCTTAAATCTTGGAATTTTCCTTTAAGGTGAGAGTAATGCGATAACATTATAAAAACAATATCACAAACACCACTATTTATTGCTTCATGCCTTAAAGCTAATGCTTCGTTTTCTTGTCCTTTATCTGTATTCATCCTACTAAAGAGTGTCTCGAGAACCTTAAACGGTAAAATAGTCAATGTTTCTTTGTCGATGTCCTCGTCCACAGTACAAATTCCTAACAAAATTTTAATTAAATAAACGGACATATCTCGATTTTGGTTAACTAATGCTTCGGCATATCCCTGTAATTTGAGGAATGTATTAAAGGCAATCATTACATATAATGGAATTTGTTGATCATTTACAACGGAAATTGTTTTCATGTCATTGAATAATGCTGCTAAACCGTAATAATCATTTTCTTTACCATTTTCAATATCTTTAGTATATTTAATATCATCGATACATGCATTTATGTCCATAATTTCTGGGAACTCAGAAGTAAAGCCATTATTGGAAAGTTCATTAGTGTAGAAATTTTTATTGATATTCACTTTCATTAATTTGTTTTGTATCTGATACATATTATCAATTGTATTATCATGTTCCAACAATTTACCATTATTTAGTTCATACTTCTTGCCACGTGCTCTTTTTCTATTTAATTTTGAATCACTAGAAAATAGAATATTTTCACTATCAGATTTAGATAACACTTCACGAACAGTTTCTGCTATCTTGCAAATGTGATTATAACTTTCAGAGGTATTTTTTATATACTCAGACATAAGACGTAAACCACCATTTTTTGCAAAATGCATTAATGTTGATTTTGATGGTGAATTAGACTCAACAATAAACTTAAGATGTGAATTGTCGTTTACAGTTTCATCCAACTTCTTGGATTTAAAGGTAACATTTGAACAATTAACAAATAATGAAAAGAATCCATCAGCTCTATCACCACAATGAGTAGAATACCCGAAAGTAGGAATAGAATTATTTAACAATGATGGTGAGATACACGATCTTGAAGTAGTACTATAACTTGACTCCGACATTGCATCTGATTCATCATGAGAAACATCGTCCGTTATTGTTGTCGTATCCAGATAACTACTACTTTTATCATTTAACTTAGATAAATCTCTAGCATCACATCTTAAAGCATCAATAATTTGTCCAATAGTCCAATCATTTGATAGATTATCTCTACTGTAACATTGGTCCAAATATAATCCATAATTTTCAAGAAAATAGCTTTCTATTTCACTTTTTTTCTTAACTAATTCTTCGAGTTGTTTATTTTTTACTAATGATGAATAAAAATTAGGAACATCGTCAAAAAGATCTTGTGCCCAGTCTGTGCTAGCTAAAAACGATTTATCAAATTTTAATCTCTTAAGATTACTTAAAGATTCTCTTTCGTTAATCTCAAGTTCTTTAGATAAATCTTCCATTAGATGATTGATAGGAGAATAAAGGGATGCTTTACATAACATGGAATTTCTATCACAGCCAAATAATGGATGTATCATAACGACTCTTGCATTATCTCTTCTGAAGTTATTGGCAACTTCTTGATCTAATGAAATTTTGACACATATCTTTTCTTCATCGAGAACTATTCTATAGACAAGTTGTTTTGCTGCACTTGTTAGACTCTTAGTTTTTGATTGTACAAGAATTTCTGTAACAGCTTCTGCAATCTTAGCACGGTGATTACCTCCATATGAAGTTAAATTATTCATTAAGTCAATAACTCTATCAGCCACCTCAGAAACAGTAAAGGTTGTCTTCTTAACATAATCATCGAAACTTTCTGATGATATAAATGTTAACAATGGTATAATAAAGCTAGATGGTTTATAATGATCCAAATATTCACATGCTCCACCGACACGAGATATTTTTGACAAGAAGTTAATGATATTATAAAATATTGTCATCTTATCTTTTGACGGTTTTGTACAAATTTGATAAATAACCTCGAGATATTGATTAAGTATACCTTTTTCTTTTAATAATTCAATAGCTGTTCCAGATTGACCAATATGTTGAAGATAATACAAGAAATGACTTGTACTAATTTCCATAATATTATTTTTATCCTGATTATATCCAAATGCTTCTAAAATTGACGGGAAAAGTAATGGTGTTGCTTTGACAAAAGAACACATTAACCAGGCAGAAGCTTCTGTAACAGGATTTTGACAATATTCTACAAGTTTTGGTAGAAGTGGAATAATTTTACTACCAATCTCGATACACGTCGCTGCAGTATCATGTTTCATTAAATTATCATTTGAGTTTTGCCACACAATACATGAAGCAATCCAAATTAATGTTGAATCCAAGTAGTTACTGGAACCATTCTTTGGTGAAAAGAGAACTTTGTGGATTATCGAAGGTATTGTTTCTAAGTAAATTTTCTGTCTCGTAACTGTATATGAATGAAGGAGATGTATAGGTAATTTTCTATTTGGCCCTTGTTTAACAATTGTACATGATTGTAACATTGCTTCAGCAAGGAATACCAAGCAATCAGGATTGACATAATTTTCTTCTTGGAGATATTGAATAATAAGGCTTACAGAACTACATGATGACGATTTCTTCTGTTGATCATAATGCAAAAATATTTTACTTAGATGTTTTTGGACCTCTTCACCTCCACCATATACCATAAAATACTTAATAAATGAATGAGATAATTTTTCATATTGGCTCCAAATATTTACATCATCAGTAAATGTCTTACTTAGGATATCAAGCCAATTAATAAAATCACGTTCGTATTTGAATTTAAATACAAGATTATCAACAGCTGGATATCCATTAATAACAATCTGTGAAATTGACAATGATGAACTATCAATAGGTTTCTGGAAATATAACCTCACAGCATTAACTGGGAATGTACTCATATTAAACTTAACATCCATCTTTCCTTTTCCAACAACTCTCTGGGCATTAAAATTAGCTCTCCAAGATGATAATGATGGTTCAGTTGCAAACATTGCCTGTACTCCGATACCATTGCAATGGTATGGTGTAGCAAACTTGATTTGAATGTCTTTAAGTAATATCTGATGTGCAAAAGTAAAAGTAAGATGGCAATGAGATTCTTTTGGAGTGAAATTATAAGTCCAATTAATGGCTCTTGCTCGTTTAACATTTCCAGGAACATTCGACATAACACCATAGATGCTATTGTTAAGATTCTTCATTGAACCACTTATATTAGATAATGGTGCATAGTTAACCTCTCTGTCGAAGTAATTTTTTCCCTTAATCATTGGTAACTTTTCTTCCATTCCAGTAACAGTACTTGTGAGTTTTTGAAGCTGTGAAAACAATTCTGTTGAAGGTGATGATGCTGTAAAAGATTGTAATGATGAATTTACATATCTATTTATTTGATCAGCAATCAAATCAACACCTTTTAATTCACTAAAACTCTTTTTGTACTCTACATTTTTTAGCATTAATTGGTAGGCAAATTGGAGTGGTCTTGACATTCCTACAAAATCTTTTCTTTTGTCTAAATTCAATATTTCATATGAACTTATATTCTTTAATGAATTTCTACTGTTTTTATTCAAGTATAATACGAATGGTTCAACAAACTTCTTGGTATTACCATTCATTATATGACTACTAAGACTAGTCAATTTTGATATTATATCGTAAATGTAATCTCCAAACGTAATTAATGAAAGTTTAACAGGTCTCGAGAGATTCAAAACTTATAGCTCTATCACAATCACAGTATGATAAAATATCCAACATTTTGTAAAGTAGGTTTAATTTTTCTTCTAAGAAAAGCTTTCCATATGCCTTATATTTCAATGTATTACTTAAATCTTGGATCATAGTAAATAAGAAATTTTCTAGATGAGAATCGCTTTCATTTCCTGCATTCTCATCTTTCTTTTGATTTTCATGTTTAGAGGCAAGAGAGATATAATTATCATGTATAAATTGTGCAGGATCACCGGGAATAAAATTATTTATTGTTTGGAATATGCTGTTTTCATTATTATTTTTAATCTCTTTCTTAGTTTCATTTTTCTTTTGTTTAATCTTGGTAAATCCATCATTAATAAGAGGATTTGCCTTATTTTCATTGTATTTCTTCTTATCGTAATCACTACCTTCTAAGGATCCATCATTATCCATTACTTGAGTAAAACATTTATTCGGTGAAATTGTTTGTCTCTTTTGTAAACCATCCAAATCAAATACATCAGAGAATTTGTTATCATTTTCATTACACATCTTACGATCTCTAACAAAAGACAATATTCCATTAAGAATTGGTTCTAATATATGGAAATAAAGTTGATGTTGTTCGTTAAACGAAGCTTCTTGGAAATTGATTTTCAACATTATACTGGTTATGTGATTCATTACAAAAGTATTCTTCTTCAATAAATGATACTTCTCATTCAATACATAACTTATAGTATTCAGAATTTTACTTCTAAATGTCACAAAATTCTTTTCATCGCGAGATAATGTAGTTAATAAATCTCTGACAGGTGAAAAGAAAGCAGCTCCAAGATTGGTATCATTGTTGAGTTGAGCATCAAAGTATGAAATGAAGAAATCCTCGAAATGCTTTGAATTAATAAGTTGTTCTGTAACTCTAGAACTAACTGAACATGAAGTTTCAATAAGTCTTATAGCTTCGTGTGAAATATCAAGAGTATCTGAGGTAAACCAGTAGTTCTTCAAACTAATCAATGTTTCGACAGCTGACTCACTGAGACAAATATCTTCATAGAAGAATTTAGCTTTTCCATGTTGTGAAGTAATTGAATTTAACTTCGTTCTAACATTACCAAGTATATCAAAGAAGGTAACAAGTACACTTTTTGCTAAATTATGATTGTCAATTATGAAATTAAAATCAGATATTAGATTATTGAAAATATTAATAACAGTATACATGGTAATGCCCATGAATTTTTTAGACATCAAATCTTCATATTCACTATACTGTTGTTTCTCCAAGGCCAAATTAACGATATTACACCATTTTCCAAGACATTCTTTTAGTACAATTTCATTGAAAACAATACTAGATTTCAAAGCAACATCGGTAGATTGAGAAAATCTATGATAAGCATAACTTTGATTAGCAGGCAAATATGGCATTATTAAACAATCTTTAGCCCATATTTTCTTATGTAGATCAAGGACTGCTTGTTGACAACTATTTATTCTATTGAATTCCAGTGATTGGTTAGCAGAGATATGAGAAGCGAGTACTTCTGTATCTGCAATGTTCTTTAAGTCTTCGGAAATGTTGTCTAAAAATTCATTCATCGTCTCAATTAAACCTTTTAATCCAGATCTTTTAACATTATCTGTACTAAGGGAATGACTAAAACGTTGTCTTTGATCATTCAATTGTACTTCATATTTTTTAAGTTGATTTTCAATAAAATTGTGGAATGTTAATTCACATTCTGTTCCAATAACTACATCTTCCAGTAGAGATTCGTTATTATCTTCGCTAGTCTGGATATCCAACTTGTTTTTCTTAGTCTCTGACAAACTTTCATCATCGTCAGGACTTGAGTCATCAGCCTGATCAGATTTCTCAGCAATATCAATAACATTATCTGTTCCTGATATAATATCTTTACTGGCTATAGTCTATAGTATCTTTTTCTGAGACATTCTTTGATATATAAGACAACGAAACACTGCTTGAATCAATACTAGAAGTTTGATTTCTACCATAGAAAATTCCTTCAAAAGAACTAAGAGCTGATAAAGCGGCTCGAGACTGAGTTGAAAAGTCAATATCAAGTTTATAATCATCTTTATCCATATATCCCATCTCTACAACCATAAAAGATAAATACTCCTCAACAGATTTTGCAGAAAATGCAAATTGTCTTTCAATGACTCTTAATACATCTATCCACCTAAACACATAAATCATTGATTCTCCTTTTGAAAGTTTCTTCTTCAAAAACTTCCCAACAAAAGCTGTCAAAACCGTAATACGTATAGATGATGGAATTGTACAAATCTTTTGATCTGATGGTCTTAATAAATACATAAGAATCATTAAATATTCATATAACAATTCTTTATCTTGAGAATCAAAGTTTGCCATAGAAAATATATCATGAGGAGTTGACCAACCCCATTTTGATCTTTCCATTCCTGATGCCACAGCAGTATGTGATGGGGCTTCCATATTTTCTATATTTATTCGGAGATTTGAGTCATAATCAATTTCAACGCAATCATATCTGAGTTTTGGAAGTTTATCACATGAAATGTTGCCTTCTAATATGGAAGTTAATCTTTCACCAAGAGATAAATGTTCACGGTTAATGACAGATGTATGTAACTTCATCATAGCCTCCAATGATTCAATGGTAATTGGTGTCATATCATGTCCGATATTTTGGCTATTATTTAAGATTAATGAATGTTTCTTTACATCACCAACAATAGCTTTATAGAAGTCGTCTGTTCCATTTTTGTATTCATTGATTTTTTCGAACTTTGTATATGATGAAAGAATATTCCTTATTTGCTGCCTAAATTCAGCATCAATAGAGTCAAAGAAAAGACATTGAAGGGCATGTTTAAGCCAATATTGTGTTGTTGTGTCAACCATCAATGATACTAAACTATATGTTTTTTCTCTGATAACAAGTGTTAAAGGAAGTGGATGCATACCACCATGGTTACAAACTTTAGAAATGATTTTACATAAAAGAAGTTTTGTAACAAGAGGTAGGTCAGAATTTGAATCGTTGTGAATTTCAAGAAGAAGATTTGTTAGTGTATTGACAATTTCTTTACAGAAATCAAACGGCATTTTAAGACGAGCCGAGTACTGCCTAGTTTTACTACTTGAGTTGTCTTTCTTAAACTGGGGAATGTTAAACTTTATATTATTTTGTATACTTTGATTATTATGGAAATTTTTACTTTGTAACATTGACCCAATATTAAATTGTTGTTGGACCATAAAAGTACCAAGATATGGTTGAGTAGAAGTTGGTGAGGATGCTATCATATCTCCAAATGATGGAGTTATTGATACTGATGGTACTGCTAATGATGAAAAAACATGAGGAGGTATTGGAACTCCACCTTGAGCAGAAACAAAACTAAATTGAAGCGGTGGTGGAACTGTCGATGGAGGAAAAGCAATCGCTACCGTATTTTGTGGTGGAAGTTGTCCAGCAGTAATACCAGTCTTCTTGGCAGTCATTATATTTTGAGAAGTACTAGGTGATACATTAAAATCTTTCGTCTCAGATGCATTGACAGAAGTTTTTGGAGATAATGTTGAAATTGCAAAATCTCCTGAAATAAAACTCCACCTATCACATTTTCTTTTATTAACCACCACGACATCGAAAGCTGTTGAACACAAAGTTAATGTCCATGTGATTAATTGATGATTTTTGTATAAATTTTTTTCTACACATTGAGACATTAAGAAACCTAGTAATTCCTTCATTGTCAATCCATACAAAGCAGGGAACTTTACTGTACTATGGAGTAAAAATGAGAACATCATAAAGAAATCATCATCAGTTTTGTATTGGAAGTAAGTGTAGAACTTTTTAAGAACAGATGTAAAAAATTGTGGCCACCAAACTTTAGAGTAGCATGTTTGAAATATAAGACTAACCAATTTCACACGTGCTTCAGCATTACCAAATATAACAACATTTCCAAATAATGAAACAGCCGAATCAAGATCAAACAAGTTCTTGACAATATCATTTACCAATTGGGCATTCTTCTTAAAATCATAATTATCGTCAACACGTGTTATAGAAGACAATGATCGTGTGGATATAGATAAATTTTGAGAGACTTCTAATAAAAATACAGATATACTTTCAAGATATGCTTGAAGATGTCCCAAAGTGCAATCATCGAAAGATGAACGTCTAGACATAAAAATGTGTTTTGCATAATCCTTGACAACTTTTAATTGTGCAGTTGTGTTTGCCTCAGACATTCTATTTATAATTCCATTAACAATATTCCATTTTAGTTTTTTCATATGACAATTTTCAATATTTTTTAAAAGTGAACCTTGTTCCTCGTCATCATTCTCAAGACAACAGATAGAATGACCAATTTCCTTTTCCAAGTATCTGAAGCTAGCCTCTAAATTTTCACGTAACTGGGTCAAATTTTTCAAATCATAAATTTCTTTGCAACTTAAATGCCTGTGGCCATAAAAATTACCAAGACAGAAGGTACTAGCTTCTTTTACAAAATTCTTTACACGCAAAACAAGTGTAACAAATTGAACTGGCGACTTTAGATTTATGTTATTAAGGATTAAGGCTCTTTTAGAAAATGTATTAGAACTACCAATGATTTCATTTGGAAACTCTTCTCTGAATTGTCCAAGAATGTCAATACTTCCAATCGCATTATTTGGAGGAATAATTATATGAGTTAAATAGACTGGGGTTCCAAAATTAATAAGAATAGTTTTCTTAGATCCAACAGTTAATCTATCCATCGTAACGAGTTCTGGAGTGGGTACTTGAATTGCAGATTGAAGACTCAAGGTAAATTTCTTATTAACCCAATCTGTTTCCTGTCCTTGTCTATTTTTTTCTGATGTCATAGATGATCCAAAAACTTTTACATGCCCTGTTGTTTCAACAATTTTAAATGTTAGTGGTTCACTTTCCAAAAGACCATTTAGGAAAATTGGGTCTATTATAACATCACGTTCAAAACAATCATTAACATTGGATGATTCTTTTATCATACTATTATTAATATTTAATTTTGTTTCTATAAAATTGGGTGAGAAATTTGGAAAAGAATCCATCACAGCTATTGGAGGAAATGGTGCGGACATGCCATGTTTTTTCTGAGGTTTCAACTGGTTGTTTTTAGAGTCACTTGGAGCATCAGAAATCGATGAATTGTTAAAAGTCTGAGTTCCATTAACAATTTTGTAGTCTAATAGTTCAAACCATTTCTTTGTATTAATATAGGAAACACTTTTTATTTCACCTGTACTAACATAACAATTCATGTCATCGCATATACTTAACCATTCATCAGTATTTCCATAAATAAAATTCTTTGATTCAGAACTACCACTTTTTATATTTCCATTTTGAATGAGAAAATCAAAATTGAAGAAACGAATGTAATCCTCTTTCGTTGACTGAGAGTTTCCTCCTAACCTATGTAGGAATCTAGAGAGGAAAAATTCAGGGACAGAAGTTTTAAATTTAGCCATATCCTCCTTGGAAAATGGATTAGAAGTTATCTTTGTTTGATCGTAGTTCTTATTCTTGATTTTTTCTGTTGTATCAAGCACTAACTTTAGATCTTTGTATTCAGAGTCACCAGAATGTGCAGCTTTATACTGTTCAATAAGAATATTGTAATTAGTTTGGCTTGTATTACTAGCAGCATTCGTCAACGAATCAGGTGTTGGTATTTCATGGTTAATAGGTTTGTTGTTGTATTTCCTATTTTTTTCAATGATATTATGAGATTCTCTATTTGATTCACAGTTTAAGTAACTTTTTACCTTCATAATTGTTTTTGGCCAATCAAACATTTCAAGCTCGAAAAAATCACCAGGATACGAGATTGCTTCAAGTTCAGACAAAAATTCTGTTTTTTGACGCTTTTTATTATATACATCCCCTAGTTCCTTTAACACAGAACAATACGTCATCATCGTTTCATTACAAAGTAAGATATTTGAAGTATCATTCATAAAATCAGTAGTTTGATTTAATATCGTTGTCAAAAAGAGTATTAAATTGTAAAATGAACTGGATTGGTCAAAATTTTGTAAAAGTAGAGCAGCTTTATTTGCAAGCGTAATCATACTCTTCCAGTAATCTCCATAACATTTTACATCAGATTTAGAGGAATTCATAAGTTTTGTTAACAATAGAATGGTATTATACGACAAATCTTTTGTAGAATGTACAAATCCGTACTCAACAATATCAGATATAAAGTTATCGTCTTCTGTTAAAAGTAAAAATTTATTGACAACGGAAAGTTGAAGGTGATTTGAGTTAACTCCCAATATCCAATTAAGAATCTCAATTGCTTTTATAGATGTTTGTCTCATTTCACTAATCGACATTGATTCTTTCGTAAAGTCAGGAGGAAACCTTCCAAAAGCGATATTGAGGAGATTGACATGACAATCAGTAGCTGTTGTTAAAGCATATCTTTGTACCTTGGGCATTTCAATTTTATTACGATCGAAATCACAAATGAGAAAAGATATTTCCTTAACTACAGCGAGTTTCAAATGATCACCATTTAAAAGTTCACACGCCTCACGGGAACTCTTTATACCAAGTCTTTCACATTTATGTACTTTCGAAGCTTTACTTAATAGTCTTTTATTTTTTGAATTGTGAAATGCTGTATGACTATTAAAGACAGAATTTTCTTTTGATAATAATTTCTGATATCTACTAAGAGATGAAAATTCTGAAGGTACAAATTCAAGAATAAAATAAAACGTTGTAGCACCACCAGACTTTACAACAATATCACCATTATAGTCATAATCACAGGTATCAACGAGCATTCTTTCAAAGAGATCATGGTAACCAACTTGACAGAGGATGTTCCCTTGGTCAATATCTGAATGATCCAATAAATTATAGAAATTATCTTTTCCAGATATAGGCATTAAATGACTTTTAAATGAATCTAAATTTTTCCTTAAAACTCTAGTATTTGTCTCGTCAAAGTACTCTGTCAAGGAAGAATATTTCTCACCATCCTTTAATTTCATTATACTAAGTTTCATTTGTGGTAAAGGCATATTAACATCAGCAAGTTTAAACAAAATATTGATGTGAGAAAATGAACTTCCACAGGTAAAAGAGATTTGGTATACCTGACAATATAAGTCATCCTCAATGCTAACAGTTGGATCAATATTATAAGATTTCATTGCAAAACATTTCATATAGTCCTTATTTGACGTAGCAGGTCCTGTTAGCATAGAAAACTTATGATCACTATTAATTTTCCATATTGGTGGTACTTGAATTCTATACTGACTATACGTCCCAACATTTCCTTCTTTCTTAATAAGATCACCTGTTTTATTATAAATTAATTGAGAACAATTTTGATCGAACAAAATTGGTTGCATTCGAACAAGATGCCATAGTTTACTAACACTATCGTTATCGAGTTTTTTATATGCTAAAGTATCCTTGAGATGTTCTTTCATTTTATCTACAGTTAGATTTCCAAATACAAGTTTAAATAGAAGTTTTATATCTGCTTCATTGACAAAATCATCTGTTACAGGTTTGTCAAATTGGAATGACATTGCTGAATTTTCTTTATCAATTCCGAGGATAATCTGATTCTTAGTTAATGCAAAACTTTCGAAATTTGTTCCAATAACGCCTTTTCATTTGAGTTGAAATCACATATTTGTAGCATGCCATCATGTGTTAGAACTACTGCACCGAAAACAACAAGAGGAAGTTTTGAATTTCCAAAGAAGTCTTTATCCAAAAGACTAAATTTCTTAATCGTTCCATTACTAATTTCCTTGTGTACAACACCAGTCGGAATCAATGTTTCAGTACATAAACAGGAATGATTGACTTTAAATGACATAATGGCACTTGAATTACTCGAATAGTTGTTTACAGTAAAGAAAACATTATGGAATTCATTATCACAGATAATATATTCAATAGAGTTTGGATGTTGTAAACTTTTGGAAACCAATTCAGGGACGTTTAGGTAATTTTCGAGTTCAAACTTCTGATTTTCAGAACTATATCTTATTGACGATTCTTTACTATTTATATCACATTCATTGTAGTCATTTGACATATTATCCTTAAATATATCATCGTCTGAAAAATCACCCAAAGCAAGTAGATCCTCTACTGCTACAGCAGCTGTAGTAAATCCCTCAAAAACTTCACGGTTCTTTGAAGACTTCTTCCTATGAATGAGTTTATTTTGCATTGTAGTACGATAAGAAGCTATTATATTTTCTGTTGTATTACCATCACTCACTTTAAGTGCTAAAATCAATAATGTAGCTGATCCATCATTATAATGACCCGGAAAAACGTTTGAATATGTCTTTTTAGACAAACCCGTAGAACTGTCACTTGTTGTTTTATATGATATTGAACAAAGTGCTGTAATTTGTGAGGTCAATGGTTTATTTATATCAATCCCAACATTAATAAAATGTTTCTTGTATGATAAATCATTAAGTAAGTCTACTTTGAATTCTATAAAATCACCAGGAATAATAGAATAAGGCTTGTGTAAAACAACACCACATGTATTGTCACTATAGTTAACACCAACTGCAACATATTTTGAATTTGAGTTAGATGTCCCAATAACTATAGAATTAATATTGTTGAGGTGATCAGAGATAGGCCTTGCAACTGTTGATGAAATGGTAACATTCATAGGAATATTATACTGACATTCATTTTTAAAATGACTGCACTTTTGTGAGTATCTTTCATGTTCTTGAATAGGATCATCATTAGCCTCCCATGTAGCAAGGCATAAATTGCATGCAAAACAGAAACATCTATCAGTAGCACTTCTCTGACTAGAATGATAAAAGCCAGATCGAGCCATATAACTAGGTACAGCTAACGGAAAATTATTATGAGGCCAAGAATGAAATGATAGAAAACGTGCCATTTCACTTTTCATGATATGATTATCTTGTGTCTGAACAACCAATGGTTCATTAACAATACTCTTCAATCCTTGACAATATGGATCGAATTCCCACAATGCGACACGTAATCTTTCAAGTAAATGATACCAAAAAAATTCCCTTTTCCCTTCATCATCATTCTCTTTAGTAACACTACTAACATAATCTAAAAGTTCATATGGTTTTTTTATCGTAACAATCGTTGAACTAAATACTCCTGCATTAACAACTTGCATAGCATCAAAAATACTTTTATCAAAATAACTTAACGCTCCATTTTCTTCCCCATCATTACCACTTTCCAATTTAGATGAAAAATAAGCAGCCCAGTGGATGATTTCTAATGATCCCATTTCAATTTTAATCTCCTCTTTCTTGTCTTTTTCAAATTGTTTAGGTTGTAGTGAATTCTTCAACATGAATGTGGACTCAAATGAACTTCGAAAATTGATATTTGCGTTATCCGTAATGAATATTAATTCATCATCACTATTCATATACAATGAAATATCTTTATTTTTAAACTCGCATAGACACACAGGAGTAGTCGATAAATCAGAATTTAATTCATACACAGAACCATTGTCATAATTAAGATAATATTTATCATTCTTTAAATGATAGAAAATATCTTTTACTTTATTTTTTGGTAAAGAAATTTGTAATCTGCAAAGATGATAAAACAAAGACTACTTATAAATAATAATTAATACTTACCTTGACGGATTAATAAGTAAAGGACAATTAGCCAAAGGCTCTAACTGTATAGGTTTTTGTGTTCCCATTTTTCTTGGTAACAGGGAATAATTTTTATTGGCAAAAAGACAATATTCAATATTCCCTAAAGAGAGATGTTGTCAAAGTTGGTAATCGAACCTTAAATGAGCAACTACTAAAAGTAAAAAATGAGTAATCAGTAAAAATAATTCTATACAAAAATATACGAGAATAAGACAAGTAAGTTATAAGTTAAGTATACAAAAAAACAAACAAACTATAATATTAAATACCTATATATGTATACATGTTTTGAAAGAAACATTAATTAAGAAATAAAACCAGCGAAACCTGGTAATTAGTAGTCGTTTTAAGATACAAATAAAAATGTCTCCCTTTCTGTGCAAAAATTACTCATAGTCTCCAAAGGTGCAAAATACCACAAAATAGCAAAGTACTTTTAGAGGGAAAAGTGTCTCACACCATTGTTTATCGTCTATATGGTGGTGTAAATACTAATAATTTCTCGATGTAAAATTTCCTCTCAAAGAGGACACCACTTTTCTTATAAAATTTAGTTTCTCATATTTTATTGGAATAATTACATTTTAAAATTTTTAATATGTTTATGTAATAAATTTTAAAAAAAAGTGTTTGTCAACCATAAGGCATATAAACACATGTTAGGGACAAATGAGTAGTTGTCAGAAGAGATATAATAATAACAAATAAAAAAACACTGGAGAAAACAAAATCTGGAGTTGGTTAATAATGTAGAGAAATGTATTTCAAATCGAAGTTGTGGAAGTGGATACATTTAAATAACATGAAATTCCCCACCGCACTGAGATACAACAATGCTTTGAGGGTGACAATCATCTTTGTTACCAGAATATCAGCATTAACCTGACTCATAAGCAAAATATTTTTCATCATGAATAACAATTTTTGACCTATATCTAGAAAATAATACATAACGTAGGCCGCGTCATAAATAAATGTATTGGGATTTCTTCAGGTGGAATAAAGAACACAATCTGCTCAAAAATAAAATTAAGTTTTTATATTAGCATGGACAAATTTAGAAATCACTATGTAAACGCTACAAGAGATGTTTCGCACTTCGTTTGTCATACTCCTAAATCAATTTTTATTCTTCAATAAAATGTTGGAAATTCTAGATCATTCTTTAAAATAATACTTAAAAGCGTAATATATCTAACGCATTGTATAATTGCCTTATCTATGAATGTGTAATAGCAATTATCTTTATATCAATTATTCAATAGGTTTAATAAAACCCATAACATCAGAAGTTAGAAAGGACATTTTATGATTGAACCGCACTTTCCCAAGACAAAAACAACATTTTTTATCATAATATTCGTTTTCATAAATTATGAATAACTTAGATCTTTAGTTTTCTTTTAAATCAAGAGTTAGAAAATTCACCGTACAAACATTTTTATTTAAATAATAGTTGGAGGAGTAAAAGGAGAAACAAAATATATGTATAAGAAAATTTAAAAATGCATAGAATGGTTTTTGTATCTATGCTAGAGGAATGCTATAAAATGAAATTTTATTTAGACTTGTTAATTTTAGTGAAAAATCATCTTTTGGACAAAACGCATATTAATGGGAAAGCATTTATAGTTATGTAAAAAAACCACAATAAGCTACAATAATGTATGCTATTTCTAATGAAAAATAAACTAGTAAAAAAATAAAATTATCAATAAATTAGTTATTTATATTCTAGTAAGAAGAATAATTTTTTTTGTACTCCACAAAATATAAACGACGTCTGTATTGTGAATATATTTACTAAATGAAAATAATTACTCAACATATGAGGATAATGTAGAAAAAATGCTTATTTAAAAAATCAAAAATTAAAATTATGCGTTTTCATTCATTTTACTTTAAAATCACCAACAAAATTGTTTTCAATTTGTCTAGGTAAATTTTTTTACTCAATTTAAAGTACATATAAAACGTTACCAATGAGAAATGTATTCTGTGATCTATGGCAAGTAAAGTATTTTCCTATAAATAAAATAAAATTGGGAAAATTACAAAAACTAACTGCATATATATTTAATGACAAAACATTTTTTTATCATTTTAGCAATAATTATGTTTAAATTTTTTAACAGTAAAAATTTACAAAAACTCGCCAATTTTTAATGATAAATATCTTTACATATTATGATTGAAAATTAATTTTTAATACACTAATTACTCATATAAAATAATAAAGTAAAAAAGTAGCATTTGTTAATTCTATAATATAATCACTATAGGTGATAGACTTACAATTAATAAAATACATTTGTAACTATTTTCTTTACATTATTAACAAATTTCCGATATTTATACAATCTATTTTTAAATAAAAAGTAATAAGAGTCTTTTTAAACGGATTATAACTATATTGCTATAAGTTCTAACCTATATTTACCAAATTTATACAATGTTAGAGAAACTAATTTGTAAGTGAAAACTTATGATTTATGAAATATAGGAACAATAAGGTTCAATTTTTTAATATTGTTTCTTACTAAATAATGGATACTTCCAAAAGTATAACTTCGTATTAAACAATATAATAGTAATCAAAATTAATATCAATCCTGTAATATTAAAAATGAAAAATTCTACCAATGAAATATGATAAAGTGAAAGTACGAACATAACAAAGATGTTAAAACTTATTACGTAAGGATCTGTAAAGTATCAATAAAAAAATAACTTCATGTTCTTTGTTAACACTTTTAATTATATAATTTAATAAAGTCTCTATAATATTCTTGTTTGTAAAAAGTTACTATTTTAAAAAATGCTATAAATTTAAAAAATTTTTAACTAATTGACTGTAAGTAACATTGTCTGTGTTATACTTTAAAAATAAGAAAAGATGTGATTTTAATTTTTATATAAAATATATATTTCCTATTTTAGAAATTATTATAATGTTTCTATTAATAGTGTAAATGTCTAGCAAAATAATCCGTAGTTATAGAAAAAATTTATATTATAAGTACATTTCCTTTATTACACTATCATATAATGCAGTTAAATATTTTGATTGGTATCTTTTTTATTTATTTTATTTTGTATATAGTAATAAAATTGTGAATTTTTTTGCAATTATTCAAAATTTAAGCTTTATCAAAATATATAAATGAATTGGTAAATTCGTTATTTCGTTTTTTATCTTATAATGGCTGGCAATGAAATTTTATCTAATATACGAAACATGTCATTTGATGATTCACAGTAAGTAATATAAATTTTTAATATTTTACTAATGATATTTATTTTTTTCAGAAGGAATGTTAAGAGAGCTATTTTTTTTGCTGGATTTTCTGTTCTGTTAGTTTATCCATTAGTACCATTATTATTTTATTTTTTTCCTAAAACTGCACAAAAGATGATGTTTCTTTCTTATACATTAAAATCAGATAATTTGAGTGATCTTCAAAAAAATGGGATAAAATCGAAAGGAAGAAATTTTTACCTTAAAAATAGGAAAGGATTGCGTATTGGATTATATCATATTTTTCCAATGAGTTCAACATTCAATTTTGATAAAACAAGGAATACCGAAGATAATTTCAAGGATGCATTGAAAAGTTTAAATGATCCAATAATTTTATATTGTCATGGAATTTTTGGTGATCGAGGAAAAGAAGACAGGATAAATATTTATAATAGTATGACTTCGTGGAATTACCATGTAATAACATTAGATTACTTTGGAATTGGAGACTCTGATGGTGTAACAAATGAAGAATCCTGTGTGGAGTCAATTATATTGGCTGTGGAATATTTGTATTCACTTGTGAAGAATAATTTCTTTGTCTGGGGTCATTCATCGGGAACAAGTATTTTATTACGTGCAATTGCTGTTCTTTATGAAAAAAAAATTACACCATTAGGTTGTTTTTTGGAGGGACCATTTAATGATAATTATAATATAGTAAAATTGGATTGGAGATATAAACTTTACTCATGGATTCCTTTTATTGATAATATATTATTCCAATCAGTTCTAACGAATAGTTTAAATTTGGAAATGTTCTCTTATTTACAAAAAGTAAATTGTCCGATTCAAATTTTTCATTCTAATAGTAATTCAATGGTATCTAAAGAATATTATGAAGACCTTTACCATTATATAAAAAATGCTAATCGAGATATTGATGTAAAAATATTTCACGAATATTTAGAAGATAGCAACATTTTTAATGCTAAAAATTTGGAGGAGTTAGTTGCTAAATTTGAATCTAAGTGTCTTAGTAAAAGAGCGAATCAAGATAAATAAGTAATAATATTAATATTTACCGTATATTTCTAATTTTTTTATTTAATATATTTAAAAAATCAACAAAATTTAAACTTTGAATATAAACGTAATATAAAATAATCTAATGAACAAATTAATTTTAATTGATATAAAAATCATTTTCAATATAGTATTATAATTATTTTTGGAAATGCCTATATCAAAATTTGTACATAGTTTATCTAGGTACATTCTAGTTCCATTAGCCTTATATATTTCATTGCCAATAATTTTCAAATGTAGTGGAAAATATGCACAAAAATTAATTTATCTCACACAAATGCATAATGTATCAAATCTAAAGAATCCTAAACAAAATGGTGTTATTGGAAGAGCTGAAAATTTATACATAAGAGATAAAAATGGTAATAGAATTGGTATATATTACATCCAAGCCCATTCGGATTCTACTACAAACAAAAATAATACTTCCTACATTACTGGAACAAAAATTTTTAAAAGTGATAGACCATTCGTAATATATTTTCATGGATCAAAAGGGACTCGAGCATGTGGAGAAAGAATAAATCTTTATAATATCTTATCACAAGAATTAGATTACAATGTTCTTGCACTAGATTATTCTGGTTTTGGTGACTCTGAAGGAGAAGCTGATATAAAAAATATTATAAATTCATCAACAGCCCTAATTGATTTTGTTGAAACAACATTAAAATGCAACTTTATTGCATGGGGCCATTCGTTAGGTGGAGGAATTTTACTTGAGACATTGGCAGACATTTCATCAAAATATAAATATCTTTTGGGTATTATATTGGAATCGACATTTACATCGCTGAATGATAGTTTATATCATCATCCATATACCTTACTTTATAATTGGAATACCAAAATAATGGAAACATTTATAATAAGAACTCTAAACAAACATGGTGTTGTATTCAATAATAAGAGTAATATTTCAAAGATAAATGTTCCTATTCTAATTTTACATTCCGTTGATGACAATAAAATTCCAATTCAACTCGGTCAGCAATTATATGAAGAAGCTATAAAAAAAGGGAAAACTGTTGATATGATTATGTATGAGGGAAATGAAAAGTTGGGACATTCAGGAATATATCGGGCAAATTCTTTCAAGAATGATATTAATAATTATATTAATAATTGCTTTTTTCATCATGGAAAAGCATTGAATATGAAAGAATTACTATATAATCAAAACGAAAACATTAACATGTATTGAAAAAATAATCAACTATTTAATTAATATATTATTCATTTGATAATAACACAACTAATCAAGCAATTACAAAATAAATTAATATAAGTTTTCACAAAAATTATGTTTTTTATATATTATTATGTACTCTTATATCGACTCACCAATATGTGCATTTTCGACCCCTTAGATTTTAAGATTTAATTATGTGCTGGATAATTCAGTTACACAAAAATAAAATCAAGGTTTTTTTTGGAATTTACACCTTGAAGGTTCGCATTACATATTAGAAATACACTCAAATATCTGATGATAAATTAATAAGATTTTCACAAAAGAAACTTGCTGTAACTTTATAAATTGTTGATGATATTACAATATTTGAATAGCAATGAATTAAAAGTGAATAAAAATTTTATCATGTTTTTAAAAATACCTTTGTTATATCAAATAAAATTAATGTTTTATTAAGTTAAAGTTTAAACATAATCCATCAGTTTTACACAAAAGATGTCATAAAGAATTAAACATTTAATATATGTTATGGTAAAAAATGTTTCATTGGTTTTAATAAAATAAAGTTGTGCTTCTGTTGAACCTTTCTTAACCATAGTTTTCAGTTAGTTTATCGTTTTCGTTGCTTAATAAAGTATTGTAAAATTAAAAGTATTTATTAAAACCTTTTAATTTAAATCAAAAAATAAAGAAAAAATGATATAGAAAGAATATGAATTAGTTGGAAACTGCTCTAATTTAGTGAAACTTCTTCATATTATATTTTGATTCTATTATTATATACAAAAAATCTTTATTTGACTACTCGAAGGCGTCAGCTAATTAAAATCTGTTGGGTAAAAAAAGAGGACTCCCAAAAGGAGCAATTTAGAAATGGAGGATGATATAAAATATGAATTTAAGG
Organism: Strongyloides papillosus; assembly: GCA_005656395.1. Lineage (NCBI taxonomy): Eukaryota > Metazoa > Nematoda > Chromadorea > Rhabditida > Strongyloididae > Strongyloides > Strongyloides papillosus. The sequence continues at coordinate 2,570,209 of SRSI01000010.1, read as the reverse complement.
CTACGTTTAATCAGTTTCTGATACAGGTTTTACGACACCACCAACTCAACAACCGCAAAACAGTAATACGAAAACATCAATGTTATATAAAAAAACAATTTTTGAACCATTTTTTACACATATTCTATTAATAATATATTTTTATTTTAAAATTACAATAAATTAAAAAACTAATTCTTTTGGAACTTCGAGAACACCATCATTATTTCTCTTCTTTCTTTTAAATGCTTCCTGCTGAACTTATATTTAATGACTTTAAAAATAGACTTTCAACTAAAAACGGATATGTAAGAAGAAATTCTCTCCACTCCTCAGTTTTTGTTAACCATCCTGCGTTTTCAAGGATGAACTCTTTACAAGATTCCTTCAAAGTTTCAGTTGAATACGTCTCCGACAATGAAAAACGTTCGAAAACATTCTCAAATGTCAAGGTATTGCACATATAGTGTTCCGAAATTGCCTTCAACCTGTCTAATTTGTACTTAACTGCAATTACAAATAGTTCACTAGCCATATTTCTTATATCCGAAACTTCATCCGTGTAGATGTATCTTAACATCTCCTTTACAACTTCAACACGAAAATCTTCTATCTCAATAACATCTGCTCGAGATTCTCTCAAATTACAGTTGAAGATGTCGTGAAAAGAGGAAGAACGAGCAGCGAGTACTGCCTTATGAACTTTAATTTGAGTGCTCCCGACTTTTATGGTACTGTCAGTAAAAAGCGATGAATTGAACATATTACCATAATTCAATGATAATTGTGATTGAGGTATTGTAACATTTAACGATGATCGTGAATTGTCGTGGTTCTCAGATTTAATTTCAATAATCTCTGCCTCACAGAATATTGTCAACTTATCATTAACTAATAAGCCATTCGATTCATTAAGTAAAAAATCTTTTTTAACAAATTTTAAAGATCCCCAACTCCCATTCGTAACAAAATCGATAATGTTCTTTTCAGTATAAACATTTTTCTCTTCTCCTTTATTATTTAAAATGGATAACTTAAACTTTGCTTTTGCTTTGTCTGCCTTTAAGAGCACCAAAAAAACTGACACATACCCCTTTGACTCCTCTCTATAACCATTAGGATATATTGATAGGCACCATTCTGATTTATTTTTCCATCCAACAACAAAAGTTGGTGATTCAATTTTTTCACCTGTTTCTTCAAGACGATGTGAAAAGTTTTCTATTGAAAATGTATAATCAAATTTGGTAGTCTTTGTCGGGACGTTACATGAACCATCTAAAACGATTAATATATTAAAATTAGTGTAATCCTAACGTTATGACAGTTCACTTACCAATAGGTTCATCGTTCCTTTTTCTTTTACGATTTTGATCCATTACTGAAACTCTAATTTTCAGAAATAGTTTCACTATAGTTATAAAAAAAATAAATAATATAAATATTAAACAATAAAATAACTTACATTTCCCTCCGAACCTAAGTAGTCTTTGAAGAATTTAAACTCGATAGAGAATTTAAAGCTTGTCTGAAATTATTCAACCGTTAATAATAGAAATTAAAAATATAGTAGAAAAAGTAAAAATAAATTAATTTAAATAGTAAAATAAATCATTGTTAAACTGGAAATCTGAATCTAATACCAACGGGTTTTGGAGAGTTGTCTTTAAATTATGAATCATTTTCTGAAAGAAGTTTTTTGGCGGGCAATCAAACAATGAAAACAAAGTATTTGATGAAACATCTCACCAATATCAAGATTTTTTTAAGGCATTTCTATCTTTTTGACGATGCACTTTTGCTTATTTTCTGGGAAGCAAAGATATACTTTTCTACATTTTACCAACATTTCATGTAAAATGAAAAGATTCCGAATTGAGGGAAAAACTAATTCAAAACAACTGGTAGGCATTTACCAATAGCACATAGAATTCTAAAAGAAAAGTGCCGCTTTGGTGCTTTAATTTCGATGGAACTTTTCACTTATTTTTTTAATTTTTCTGAGAATAGATATATATTTGACCGAATGAAGACACCAAACAATGGTAATCTGATTTATATAAAGGGGAGAACTTATGGAAAATAATTTGGAGAAGAAAAATGATCTAACAACTAGATTTGAAGGTTGTGCTTTATCAAAATGATACCGTCTAGCTTAAACATCAATTCAACAATCATAAGATAGCAATAAGAAAATTTTCTTAAAAGCATCAATATTATATCAAGGAATAATTTTTTTGGAGTATTTTTTTTTGTTATTTTACGTACATTTTATAAACAATATATTTTTATTTTAAAATTACAACAAATTTAAAAATTTATTTATTAGGTACTTAAATTATCCAATTATTGTTTTTCTTAGATATTTCCTACTGAACTCGTGTTTAATGATTTTAAAAACAAACTTTCAAGTAACAATGGACGTACAAGAACAAATTTTTTCCACTCTTTTGTTTTTGCTAACCATGCTGCATTTTCAAGGATAAGTTCTTGACAACATTCCTGCAAAGTTCCAGTTGAATACTTTTCAGATAAAGCGAAACGTTCACAAACATTCATAATATCCAAACTATAACACAGAGAGCGTTCTGAAATTGCTTTTAATCTGTCTAATTTATACCTATCTGCAATTGCCAATACATCACCAGCAATATTTTGTATATTTGAAACGTTCTCTGTGTAGATGTATCTTAACATTTCCCTCACAACTTCAGGACGAAAATCTTTTATCTCAACAACATCTGTCTGTGTTTCTTCTTTTGAATTGCAGAAAACTTCATAAAAAACAGAAGATTGAGCAGCAAGGACTGCCTTATGAGCTTTAATTTCAGTTCCTTCCACTCTTATAATGCAGTCAGTGAATAGTGATGATTCAAACATATTACAGTAGTTTGATACTAATTTCGATTGAGGTATCGTAATATTTATTGATGTCTCTGAATTGTCATGATTCTCAGATCTAGGTTCACTAATCTCCGCCTCACAGAATATTGTTAACTTATTATTAATCAATAGATCATTTGATTCATTTAGTAAGAAATCCCTATTAACAAATTTATGAAATCCCCAACTACTACTTCCCTTGTCTTTAACAAATTCTTTAATCATTTCACTTCTATAAACATTCTTCTCCTCTTCTTTATCGTTTAAAATAGAAAACCTAAATTTTGCCTCTGCTTTTTCTGGCTTTAGCAATCTCAGATAAACCGATACATACTCTTTTGATTCTTCTTTATCACCGTTTGGATATATCCATAAACACCACTCTGATTTATTTCTCCATCCAACAACAAAAGTTGGTGATATAATTTTTTCACCTGTTTTTTCAAGATGATGTGAAAAGTTTTCTATTGAAAATGTATAATTGAATTTGTTAACTATTGAATGTGTGTTACATGAATCATCTAAAATGATAAATATTTTAAAATTGGTGGTAGTGCTTATATCATGACAAATGACTTACCAACAGATTTACTACTTTTAAGAACCATATCAATTTCTCTTCAAAATTTAAGTATTCTAGGGTAAAAGTAAAGTCTGTGGAAAGATTAAAACGAAATCTAAAATTATTAGTAGTTAATAACAAAATAAAAATTAAATGGAAAATAAAATACTAGAATCAGTTATTATAAAAAAATAGAGTTCAATAATAATCATGGAATTATATAACATATAATATTTGGAACCTGCCGTCAAGAAATACTTTATCATGAAAATCATATAATGTTCAGTTAAAAAACGGTATAAAGCATTTGATAAAGTATTTTACCAATAACAAAAGTGTTTTCTTTTAATTTATATCTACCATGTAGATGATGAACTTTCATTTATGTTCAAAGGTTCAAATGTGTATTTTTTAACTAGTCATAACAATTCGATGAAGAAATGAAAATACATTCAATGATCAAAAAGAAGCTGATTAAACACAACTAATTGATACTTTCCAACAACACATGAACTACTAATAGAAAATTTTCGATTTTGTTTGTAATTTCAATTAAAATTTCACCTATCATTTTTATTATTATGAGAAAAACCATATATTTGACCAATTGAATGCAACAACTAATGTTAATCTGATTTATAAAAAGAAAAGATCTACTAATAGAAATAATTCAGAGAAGAAGAATGCTCTAACATATAAATTTAAGGGTTGTATTTTATCAAATGTGATACAGGGATTTCATTATATCAACAACTTAACAATGACAAGAAAATGTAGATAAAAAGTTTTATTAATGGTATTATTATTACATAGGAATGATTCTTCTTAAATATTTATATATCGAAAACGTAATTTTATTTGCTTATTATAAATATACCCAACATAGATTAAATTACTAGATTCTGAAGGTATTTGATTTTTCTTCCGAAAAACTGTTATTTAAGTTGAGGGTATATTTAATGATTTCAAAAATAAACTCTCAACTAATAATGGGTGATTTTCTGCAAGTTCCTCCCAGTTTCCAGTTCCCATTAGAGATTCAGCATTATCAATGATAAATGTTTGACAGAATTCCTTTAAACACTCACTTGAAAATTTTTCAGAAAGTATAAAACGTTTGCAAACATTCTCTGTACTTAAATCATCACATAAAGATTTAACTGCCATTGCCTTCAATCCATCTAATTTATATTTCTCTGCAATTGCCAATACATCACTAGCCATATTTTGTATGTTTAAAACCTCATTTTTATAGATGTATCTCAACATCTCTTTTACAACTTCGCCACGAAAATTCTTTGATTCAATAACACTTGTTTGTGATTCTTCTAGTGTATTTTTGAAGATGTCGAAAAAAACAGAAGAGCGCGCACTGAGAATTACTTTATGAGCTTTAAATTCAGTGTCTCCCGCCTTTATAACACAGTCTGTAAAAAATGGCAATTCGAACATATCGCCACAATCCAATGGTAATTTTGATTGGGATATTGTGGTATTCGCTGATGTTTCTGAAGTATTAGGGTCAATAATCTCTACCTCACACGATATCGTCAACTTATCGTTGACTAGTAAATCATTTAATTTATTATTAAGTAAAAGATCTCTCCTAACAAATTTTGAAAATCCCCAACAAACGTCTTTAACACAGTTGTTGGATTTTTTAACAGATCTAACATTTTCCTCCTCTCCTTTATCATTAATAATAGAAAATCCATATTTTACCTTGGCTTTGTCTGGTTGTTCCAACATTAAAAAAACTGACACATATTCATTCGAATCCTCATCACGACCATTGGGATAAACCCATAAACACCACTGTGACCTATCTTGGCTTCCAATTACACAAGATGGTGATTCAATTGGTATGCCTGTCTTTTCAGGACGTTGTGAAAAATTTGGTATTGTACATACAATGTTGAATTTGTTAACTTTAGTCTCGATGTCACATGAAACATCTTCAATTAAAAATGTTTTAAATTTAGTCAAAAGTGCAATGTTATGTCAGAGGACTTACCATTAGATATATCACTCCTTTTACGTTTTCGATCCATGTGTTAAATTCTAGAATAAAACAAAAGAATAAAATTCTACCAACACTTTCCGCAAGTGATTTCTAAAATCCCTTTTAATTTATATCTGTTGTTTAATAAATTATACTGCCCAACTAGTAATCAAAAACGAACTATAATCTTTGAAAATAATTTACTATAATTATGAAGAAAAAATCATATAATATAAACTTAAACGATACAATAAAGCAACCTACATTTCTTTCTGAGCTCAAGTGTTCTTAGAATAGTTTAAACCCAGTAGAAATCATAAACTTAAATTAATTAACCGTCAACGATAAAAAGCAAAAATAAAGTTGTAAAAGAAACAACAAAATAGCCAGTTTAAAGAATAAAATAAATGGCAGTTAAACCAAAACTCTAACCTTATATATCAGTTAGCATTAGAGAGTTGTCATCAGTTTTTCAATTACTTATTGATGGGAATTATTTGTTGAAAAATCAAACAACCAAAAAAGAGAATTTGATGCAATATCTTACCTATACAACAGAAGATTTTTTTTCAATACATTTCAACCTTTTTGACGACTCAATTTCATTTATGTTCTAGGAGGTTGAGATACATTTTTTTACAATTTACCAATATTACCTAGAAAAATGAAAACACTTCAATTCGAGAGAGTTAATTTAAAATAAAGGTATTTTCCAATAACACGTTAAATTTTAAAATAAAAGTATCTTCAATGAAAAGTCAGAAATGATGATACAACAATAAGAAATGATACAGCAAAATGATGACATTTGTGTATAAAAGAGAGAAAATTATTATGTCTCTTCATTTATTGTAACTATTTTACTATATTGTTTTTCTTATTGTTGTAACATTGTAATTTTAGGTGTGTTAAACCAATAAATTATTTACTGAAAATTTCCCCAATCGTTTTTAATTACAATGACAAAAGACATATATTTGACCGATGAAAAGGCACCAAATAACTGTAATCTGATGTATAAAACAATGAGATCTAGTAAAATATAGAATTCGGAAAAAAATAATGATCTAACATATAAGTTCAAGGATTATGTTTTATCAAATCCTAATTCTAGTCTGACAAAATGATAAATTGAACAATTACAAAATGGAACTAAAAAATAATCTTGGAAAAGTCAATGTTATGTGGAGGAACAATTTTTTTTGTTTTCTATACATATTTTATTAATCATATACCTCTATTTTATAAATACAATATATTCAAATGTTAACTTTCTAAGTAATTGGAGTATCTAACTTATTCATTTTCTTCTTTTTCTGAACTTCTTTCTACTAAACTAATGTTTAATGGCTTTAGATGTAGTTTATCGAATAATAATGGACATATGAGAACATATTTCCCTCACTTTTTAATTTTTGTTAAACATTTCATAAGGATATGTTCTTAATAATATTTCTTTAACCCTTTAATCGGTTGCTTGTTATATAGTGGAAATCGTTCACAAACATTATCAGTAGACTAACTACTACACATAAAGCTGTCTGATATTGCTTTCAATCTATATAATTTATACGTATTTGCAATTTAAACATATCATTAGCAATATGTTGTATATCTGAAACTTCATCTAAGTAGATGTATTTTAACATCTCCATTACTACTTTAAGACGAAAATCTTTTATTTCTATAATGTTAGTTTGTGAGTTTTCTAGTGTAGTACTGAAAATCTTATAAAAAATAGAAGATTGAACAGTGAAAACTACTTTATGAACCCTAATTTCGGGATCTTTCACTTTTATATATAATAAAATTTTCATCAAAATCAAAACTATTCCATCAATTTCCAGACCAATTTGTCGTTTCTCGGACCATTAAATGATAAAAATCACAAATTTTATTTAAATATTTTCTTGTAAAATAATAAAACATACTGAAAGTAATTATTCCTTTTTTAGAAAACATAAAATACAGGGTTATTTGGAAATATATCGCAAGTATTTCAAAATATATATTTTCCATTTGGTACACACAAATTAAAAATTCCGCAATTTAAGATGTACGTGACAATTTATGTAAAATTGTATTACATTTAAAACAAAGGAAATTTTACAAAATGAATAAAATTGTTATGCATTTTAGGTAGAATTGTTTTACATTTTAGATAGAATCGTTATGCATTCTAGGTAGAATAGTTTTGCATTTTAGGTAGAGTTGTTTTGCATTCTAGGTAGAATTGTATGACAATTGAGGATAAATTGTATGACATTTGAGGGTGAATTGTATGACATTTGAGGAAGAATTGTATGACATTTGAGGAAGAATTGTATAACAATTTAGGTAGAATTGTTATGAAAATTTTATAAAAACAAAATTATCAATTATATTTAATTAATTATATTCTTCTTGGAAAACAGAAAAATAATATATAAAAAGATTGAGAATTGAATAAATATACTATAAACTAAGTGATGTACTAAATTAATCTAATAAACTTAATAAAAGTTTGAAATCTTAAATGTAAAATAACAAAAATAGTGTTAGTACTTTAAAACATTGTTATTTAAATATAGAAGGACTTTCATTTTCTAAACATTAATAATATATTTGTATCTCAATATAAATTTAGAAAATTTTATTAGTGAAAACACAAAACAAAAATAAAAATGATCAAGAATTTTACAAATAGATCAACATTATATGATTCAAAAAAAGTGATTTACGGAAAATAAGATAAGTAAAATTTTTGAAAATTATTTATAAAAATTTTGTTACATAGTTCATACTACATATATTAATTACTAATTAACTATTAAAATAAAATCTTTATTAAATTTATATTGAAGTACATGTATATTATAAATGTTTAGAAAATGAAAGTTCTTCCATATTTAAATAACAATGTTTTTAAGTACTAACATTATTTTTGTGGTTTTATATTTAATATTTCAAACTTTTATTAAGTTTGTTAGATTAATTTGGTACATCAATAAGTTTATAGTAAATTTTATTTAATTCTTAATCTTTTTATATATTATTTTTTTGTTTTCCAAAAAGAATATAATTAATTAAATATATTTGACAATTTTTTTCTAAAATTTGCATAACAATTCTACCTAAATTGTCATACAATTCATCCTCAAATGTCATACAATTCACCCTCAAATGTCATACAATTTATCCTCAATTGTCATACAATTCTACCTAAAATGCATAACAATTTTTCCTAAAATGCAAAACTATTCTACCTAGAATGCATAACAATTCTACATAAATCGTAATACAATTTGAATAGAATTGTACCTATACAAAAATTAGTAAAATGTAATACAAAATTCATTAAATTGTTATACAATTTTAGGTGAATTGTGTGACAATTAGCATTAAATTGCAACCTTAAATTGTAGAATTTTTAATTTGTGTGTAATATGTCTTAATTATTTAGAAATATATATCAAGTATTTTAAAATATATCGCAAGTATTTATTAATATATCCTTAACTTTTTTCATTATATTTTTTAAAAAAAATAAATTAATTATTTACAATAAAAAAATAAATAAATGCTATTCCAGAAAATGCCTGATCCAAAAAAACCCGCATATGTTGATAGTAGTTAGAAAATTGAAGTTCTTCGTTCATTGTTTCGATTACTTGATCCACTCTTGAAATAATTTGGTCTTGATTTGTTACTCGCCCTGGTACTGAACAATAACGGGCTTTGAGAGTACGAAAATCTTCCATAATTAGATTCAGAGCAGGACTATGTGCTGGCAAAAATTGATAGCGTGAAACTTTTGTTTAGGACATTTTAAATGATAAAACTTATCATTATCTTTGATAATCGTACGAATACTATATTTACCATCATTAAACTAGTGAAAAACTTATCAAGAAACTTAACTAAACGTTGAGAAATTATTGCTTTCAACAGCCATTGAATATATACTTTGAAATACTAAGTATATATTTCCAAATAATGACGATATATTTTAATATAGCACGGATATATTTTTAAATAAAAAGACATATTTTTAAATACTTGCGACATATTTCCAAATAACCCTGTAAAATGAAAATGATTTTAAATGTAAAAATAATTTTTAGAAAATTTATAAAAGATCAAAAGATTATTTGGTGGCAAATTAAAAATTTTTCTTAATCAATCGTTCCTTCAGTAGGTCTACAATCTTTGATTGAACATGTACAACCACATCTATGACATTGTACAATATGATTTCTAATATGACTTATCTCATGGTTTTTAGAGCAGCCGAGCATATGACAAATCCATTGTAAAATTTGAAAAATTAACTAAAAGATAATTTTACTATAATAAAAAATAATTTTTTTTCACAAAAGAGACATTAGTATAAAAATCAAACGATTATTCATTAAAAAATTATTATAAGTATGCATTTGCATGCTCCACACTTTGATAAGATGGTCCGTGTTTTGATAGATGGTTCGTGAATTGATAAAGTGATCCGTGTTTTGATAAATGGTTCGTGAATTGATAAAGTGTTCCGAATTTCGTCAAAATTAGTCCACAAAATAATGAAAAGAACGTTTGTGATAGTGTAATAAGTAAATAATGATGAGAATGACATATTACCATAATTCAATAATAATTTTGATCAGAGTATTGTGACAATTATTTATGCCTATGTATCACTAGTTTCAATAGTCTCAACTTCACATAATATTCTCAACTGATCATTAATTAATGAGCCATTCGATTCATAAAGTAACAGATCTTTCTTGACAAACTTCCGAGGCCCTCCACCCTCATGTTTACTAAGTTCAATAGCTTTCTTTGCAATAATAACATTTTCTTTTTCTTCTTTATCATTTAAAATGGAAAATCTGAGTTTTACTTTGATTTTTTCAGGTTTCAACAATACCAGAAAAACTGATACATATTCCTTAGAATCTTGATTAAAACCATTAGGATATATGTCCAGGCACCACTCCGATCTATTTCCGTTTTGAATCACACCAGTTGCTGATCTAATTTGTTGGCCGACTACTTCAGGACGTTTGGAAAAATTTTTTATTGAACATATAATGTTGAATTTGGTAGCATTTCCGTGGATGTTGGATAAATCATCTGAAATGATAAATATTTTAAAATTAGTGAGAAGTTCAATGTTATGATATATGACTTACCAATAGATTCATCACTCCTTCTTTTACGCTTTTGATCCATGAGTTTTATTCTGTAAGATTGTAGTAGGTTAAAATTTTATCGCCCTTCCAGTGGGTACCTTCCAGAACCTTTTAATTTATTTCAGTTGTCTATTAAATTATATCACAAAGTCAGTAATCTAAGATTAACACTTATTTTCAAAAATAGTTCACTTAATTATAAAGAAAAAATTTTAAAAGTATAAAATTATACAATAGAGCAACCTACGTTTCTCTCTGAACTTAAGTATTCTTTGAATGATTAAAATCTAGGGAAAAAAAACTTAAGGATAAACCTAAGATTAATTAACCGTCAATAGTAAAAAGCAAAAATAAAGTTGTAAAAAACAGGGTTAATCAAACTCAATTACTGGTCGAGATTATACAGGGTGGGCCAAAAGTCACATCACAGTTGCATGAAACACTTTATAATTGTTAGAATTTTATTTGCAGTTGACTTATTGTTATGATATTATATACATTTTGTAGGAAATAATTAATAGAATAACATACCACAGATCGTTCTCAAGAATGATCTTATCAAGAAATTACATTAATTTAAATCGAAATGTATAAATTTTTGTTTTAAAGATATATCTTATAATATTTTAATTAATTAAAAAATAGATGCTTCATGTTAAAAGAGTGAGTTTAAAGCATATTTCTTCATAAAATGTCCCATTTTTACGATATTACTTTTTTTCATATATTTTTTACTGTTGCTACCTAAGTAAGAAAATATTCTATTAAGAAAAAGTTAAGAATAGTTCGTTATTATTATATTAACAAATATTCAATTGCTAAGCCTAAAATTGATCGGATCCCTTTCAATATGACCCAAGCTGTATCAAAACGCGCAATATTATATATGGTAAACAATTTCAAAAAATCAGATGAAACCATTTTAAAAATAGTAATAAATAATGCTTAGAAAGAGCATGTTTGTGCAAAGAATCAGGTGGTGGTCACTTAAAAGATATCATTTTTCATATATAATTGTATGAAATATTGACTTTTTACAAAATTTATTTATGCGCATTTTAACCTCTTCAGGGACGAATTTTTAAAGCGAAAAACGTTTATTTTATTTATTTTTTTATTGTCATTTGTTTATTTTATATTGAAAACAACTAAAAAATTTAAAATAAATAAACACCTTGAGAAATTTTGTAGTGAATAGTTTTCCGAAAAATTTGCACTTAATTTTCTCCTAAGATAATTTAAATAAACAAATCAAACTAAACGTACACATATGTACCAATGTCCCTGAAGAGGTTAAACTTTAAAATAAGTTTAAATTAAATAAAACAAAAATATTTTTTTAAATGTCAAATATTAAAAAATTATGTAACTATTTTAAAGTTCATTCTTGAGAACAATCTTGTTATATGTTATTCCCTAGAACATCCTCTACAAAATTCATGTAATACCATAGAGATATATCGTCTAAAAAAAAGTTATAAAGTGTCTTATTACAACTGTTATGTGACTTTTGGCCCACCCTGTATAAATTTTTCTTAACTTAATCTTTATGTGGTTGAATTTTATATCTTAACATAAATTACTAATTAGAATGGGCACTCCCAGTAGCAAATTTAGTTTTATAGCAAATGCTTTCCTTTTTTAATTTCTTTTACGATGTTGAAGGGAAGGTATTCGTCGAAGTTTAAATATTGCTATCGCCATATATCCTACTCCAAACTTTAACCCTCAACTCGCGGTTGAGTTTAGACATAAAATTCAACCACATAACGGTTGAGTTAAGTATCTAAACTCAAACCTATTTTTAGTGGACGGCTGAGTTCCATCTCAACCTAAAAACAATAAAATAAGCTAATTTAAATAATAATAAAAAGACAGTTAAAATGAAATTCCGGATTTAAATACCAACTAGTTTGGGAAAGTTGTTTTTAAATTATGAAATACTTACTAATAAAAGTCTTTTGGCGAACAATTAAACAATAGAAAAAGAGCATATGATGAAATATCTCACCAATATCAAGAAAACTTTTTATCAATAAATTTCAACATTTTTGACGATGTACTTTCATCTAAGTTCTTGCATGCGAAGGTGTGTTTTTTTTTACCAATTAATCAATAATTCGTGGAAAAATGAAAAACAATCCAAATTAAGGGAAGGCTAATTAAAATAATTAATAGGTACTTTCTAATACAATGTAAACGTTTTTAAAAAAAAGTAGCACTTTGGTGTTTTAATTTCAATGGAATTTTTACAAATTATTTTAATTCCAATGAGAAAAGATGTGTATTTGACCAACTAAAGACACCAAACAATGGTAGTCCAATTTAAAAAAAGAATAGACCTACTAAAAGAAATAATTCGGGGAAAGAGAATGATCTAACATATAAATTTGCGGGTTATATTTTATCAAATGTGATACTGGGATTTCACAATATCAACAACATAACAATCACAAAATAATATTAATAAATAGTTTTTTGAAGGTTTTGTATGATATAGGAATGGATCTTCTCAAATATTTTTCTATTAAATAAACTTCTTCTAATTTATTTTTATTTTAAATGAACAAAAAAAATAGATTGAAATATTAAATTATCATATCTATTGAGTTTCTGATTTTTCTTCCGTAGAACTGATATCTGGAGTTTTAGGTATATTTAACAATTTCAGGAATAAACTCTCAACTAGAAGTGGGTGGTCTATAACAATTTTCTCCCAATTTTTAGTTTTTATTAGAGGTTCAGCATTATCAATGATAAAATCTTGACAAAATTCCTTTAACTCCTGACTTGAGAATTTTTCAGAGAGTATAAAACGTTCGCAAACATTCCCCATAGTTAAATCATCACATAAACATTCAATTGCAATTTCCTTCAATTTATCTAACCCATACTCAACTGCGATTGCCAACACTTCGCTGGCTATATGTTCTATATCTGAAACATGGTCTGTGTAAATATATCTTAACATCTTCTTTACAACTTCAACATGAAAATTCTTTATTTCGATGACATTTTTTTGTGATTTTCTTGATGTACTGTTAAGGATGTTATAAAAGACAAGAGATCTTGTAGCGAGAACTCCTCTGTGAACTTTTATAGTAGTTCTCCCGACTTTTATGCTACAATCAGTAAAAAGTAATTTATCAAACATACTACCAAAGTCTAATGCTAATTTTGATTGGTGTGTTATGTCATTTAGTGTCTCCAGATTATTGTAGTTACCAGATTCAAGATCAATAATCTCTACTAGACACAAAACTGTCAACTTATCATTAGCCAACAATCCCTTAGATTTATTTAGTAAAAAATCTTTCTCAACAAATTCCGAAGATCCCCAATTCGAACCTTCACCATTTTCATAACTGTTGTCAAATTCATGAACCCCCTCACTACAATAAAAACATTTCTTTTCTCCCTTGTTATTTAGAATAGATAACATAAATTTTGCTTTTGCTTTTTTGGGCTTTAGCAATTCCAGGAAAACTGATACATATTCCTTCGAATCTTCTCTATCACCATTAGGGTATATCCACAAACACCACTCTGATCTGTCTCTGTTTCCACTTACAAAAATTGGTAATTCAATTGCTTCACCTGTCTTTTCAGGACGTTGGGAAAAGTTTTCTATTGAACACACGTAATTGAATTTGTTAACTTTCCCTTGGACGTTGCATAAATCGTCTGAAATGATAAATATTTTAAAATTATTCATAATATCAATGTTACGACAAAAGACTTACCAATAAATTCACTACTCTTTCTTTTACGTTTCCGATCCATGTGTTAAATTCTAGAAGACAAAAGTAGAATAAAATTTTATTGACACTTTCTGTAGGTGGTTTCTATTATCCCTTTTAATTTATATACGTTGCTTAACAAACTATATCACACAGCTAATGGTCCAAGATTAACTTTAATTTCAAAAAATAATCCCACTGAAATTATGAAGAAAAAATCATATAAATATGAAATAATACAATAAAGTAACTTACATTTCTCTCCTAACTTAAGTATTGTTAAGATAATTTTAATCTGGTAGAAAAATTAAAGCTAAGTCTAAAATTAATTTACCGTTATTAACGGGAAACATAAATGAATTAGTAAAAAGAGCATCGAAATAACTTATTTTAAATAATAAAATAAATGGCGGTTAAACTACAACTTTGGATCTATATATCAACTAGTTCTGGAGAGTTCTTCTTTAAACTATGAACTACTTTCTGATAGATGTATTCTGGCGTACAATAAAACAATGAAAAATATCTTGCTTTATACCAAAAATTTTTTAAATGCATTTCTACCTCTCTTGACGATGCACTTTTATTATGTTCTAAAAGAGAAAGATGAATTTTTCTACAATTTACCAATATTTCGTGGAAAAGTGAAAAACACTCAGAGTTTAAAGAGAGTCAATTTAAAGTAACTAATAGGTATCTTACAATAACATATAAACCTCTTGAACAAATGTGTCATTTTTGTTTTGTAGTTTTAACAGAACTTTCTATTATAAGTTTTAATTATTATGAGAAAAGTTATATATTGGACAAATTGACAGTATCAAATAACGGTATCATTGTTTATAAAAAGGAGAAAAATGCCATGTATAGAATTTGGGGATGAAAATAATCCAACATATAAATTGAGTATGATGTTTTATCAAATCCCGATATTGGTTTTATGGTATCACTAACTCAACAATCACAAAATGGAAATAACATTTGTAGAAACGTCTTATATCGAACTCAAAAAAAATTGTTTTAGAGTATTTCTTTTTATATTTATAATTATTTGACGTATACATTTTTTACAAAGAAAATTACAACATTAGGAAATTAACTTATTAGGCACTTGAAATATTTTATTATTTATTTTTTTTCCTAAGAACTCTTATTTTGCAGTACATTTAATAGTTTTAAAAATAAATTTCGAAGTAATAGTTGGTAATTTTTAACGAATTCCTTCTAACCTTAGTCTTCATTAAACGTTGGCATTAACAGTAATAAATCGTTTACACTACGCTTTCAATACCTCAGTTGAGAATTTTTCGAAAAACAAAAACGGTTCACAAACATTTTCGATAGTTAAATTACTACATAATGATTGTGCTGAAATTACGTATCTAATGTATACTTAATCTGCAATTCCCAAAGCTTCAGCAGCAATATTTTCCATATTTGAAACCTTATCTTTGTAGATGCATTTTAACATCTTCCTCACGACATGACCACTAAAATCCTTTATCTCAATAACATCCGTTTGTGGTATTTTTATTTATTGTTAAAAGTGTCGGAATTAACAGAGAACCGAGCAGCGACTATTGCTTTATGAATTTTAATGTTTCTGACTTTTATGACATATTCAGGTAATAGTGGTAATTTTAACATGTTATAAAAATCTAGTGATAAACGTTATTGTAGTACCATATTATTTACTGATGCTCCTGGATTATCATGATTCACAGATTCATTGGCAACAGATAAGTCACAAACTATTGTCAGTTTATCGTTAATCAAAAAAACATTCGAATTGTTTAATAACTAATCTTTTCTAACAAATTTTCCAAATCCTCAACCTTAATTTTTTTTTAAATTCTTTAACCATCTTACTACCAAAAACATTTTTCTCCTCCTCGTTGTCATTTAAAATAAAAATCCTATACTTTGCTTTCGCTTTGTCCGTTTTTTCAATCATCAAAAAAACTAGTAGATACTCCTTCAATTTTTTCATTTTCCCATTAGGATATACCTTCATTAGGCACTTTGATTTATGTCTCCATCCAGTTACAAATGTCGGTGATTAGATGTATTCACTTATCATTTCTGGACGGAGAAAAGTTTTGTATTAAATATACATAATTGATTTTGTTAACTTTCGTCTGGTTGTTAAATTAATCATCTGAAACAAAAAATGTTTTGAAATCAGTGGCAAGGTCAATTCTTAAAAAAATAACTTACCAATAAATTTATCATTCTTCTAAACTCATTTTTCGTTCCTACAAGTTTTTGATCCACAATTTTAATTCTATAAAAATATAGTAACGAAAAATTGTATTGAACCTTAACTTAAGTGGTTACTAGAATCCATTTTAGTTTTTATCTATTGTTAACAAAATCATAGCAAATAATTAATAACTCAAGATTAATTCTATGTTACAAAAATAGTCTACTACAAACATGATAAAACGTATATTAAATATGAAACAATAAAGCAACTTATATTTCTCTCTGAACTTAAGTATTCTTTAATTAATTTAAACCCGGTAAAAATCTAAATATAAAATTTTTTAACCATTAATAATAAAAAAAACAAAAATAAAGTTGTAAATAATCGAATCAAAAATTGGAATTTTTGTAAAATTCAATATACTTTTCATATTTTATTTAATTTGTGAGCACGTAAAAGAATGAAAAAAATCTCTGATTTTTATATTATCATCTCACTTGTTATGAAGCTAGCGTCCCCTTAGGTGTCTAAATATTTATTACCTTTAATTTAATTATAACTGTAACCAATTGTTTTTTAAAGTTATTTCATTTTTTTGCTTATTAAAAATGAAAGTACTTTCTTTCTAGATATATGTAATATTGCAAAAATTATCTTGTTTAATAAAATTTCTATAGTTATTACACTATTTAAATCATTATTAATACCATATATGAATTTTGGTAAATTTAACATGAAGTATAGCTTTATATAATACATTTTCTATTACTAAAGTAATGAATCAAGTAGAATTTTTATTTATTTATAGTTAAAGTTTTTATTACTTAATATGCAATGATATCGTTTTGTAGTTTTCAATAGTATTTAAATTCCTGAGAGGATACTACATTTATTACAAGTGAAGCGGTATAATAAGAATCAGAAATCATTTTTATTCTTCTACGTGTGCTTAAATTGGATATAGTATAAAAGTATGTTGGATTTAACAAAAACTTTAATTTTTAATTCGGTTATTTTTAAATTTATCATTTATTTTGTGACATTAGTTTAACACTTTTGTACAAAATTAATTAAATCCTGATAGGGTCAAAGAAATTTTTATTTAAAAAAAGTGTAGTAAATTATGTCATATAAAAGAATACTTTTCATTATAAATAACAATAGATTTATAAAATATAATAAACTTTAAAAAAAATTATATCCAGGACTAAGATTTATGCTTAATAAAGTATAGATTTTATTTTTACAGAATCTCTACATTTCAACGTTAACTTTTTCATCTATTCTTTTTTCCCAATATTCCAAAGTTCTTTCCATCACATTAATGACAGATAATGAATTGGAAATCATTTGCCTAAAATCCTTCCTTAACTTTGGTGTTTTGTTATAGTACTCAACAGTCTTTGATAAACTCTTTTCTCCAAAAGATCCAAGATTAACTTGTGGGAAAAAGTTAAATGGTGAGTCCAAGTGATTATTTTTATTAGAATTGGATTCAGTTTCTTTCATATTATTTGATAAATTACTGGAAGGATTTGATATGTCAATTTTGTCCTTTGGTATATTACTATTATCATTTGGTATTTTATTATTATCACTTGGTATACTAATGTTATCTTTTGACTCATTATTATCATTTATAATATCGCTACCATTCTCTGCCAAAGAATCATAGTATTTGTCAATCACATTAAAATCTTTTTCAAAATCATAAAATTCATCTCTATAAGTCTCACCAAATTTAGTTTTTGGCTCTTGTTGATTATGAAAATTTGGAGATTGTGCCGTACTTTTTTGTTTTAACTTTTGATAGTAATTGAGTGTTCTTGATTTATAAAGAGCAGTGATCTCAGGACCAGCTGATGCTTCATAATTATCCATATCGTCGAAGTAATTGTTATTTCCCCAGCTTTTAGCTTCACTGTTTCTGTCCTTAAAGCCTTTTTTACCTTTTTTATAAACATTTCCATCGATCATCTCTTTTAATGCTTTTTCTCCATCAAAAACTTCGAATGAAACGTAGTAATTTCTACCTTCCTTCGTAATCTCAACAGATCCATTACTTTTAAGGAAAGCGATCAATTCATCATCATTCGATGATAAACCTAATTTATTAAAGTCATCAGACAACGGTCCATATGTGTCCCTAAAACAATTTTAAAGAAAAAAGAGTAGTATAACAACTTACGAGTAATTTTTTTTTAAATCTCTAAGACTTGTTTTACTACCAATAGCTGAAGATTTTAAATAACGAAAAATTTTTTGCGCTTCTTCAACACTCATATTGAAGAAAAGTTAGGACCCAAATAAAAAAAGCGGTAAAATAGGAGTGAAAATAATTATTGAAAATAGAAAAATAGTAGCCTGCTTTTGGAATTATGTTCTTCCTATTCAATTCCGAACATTAAAATCATGTCATAGACAATATTTCCCATCAATTCAATATTATGTACTGGTGGATGAAAACTGTATCTACCGAGTTCTACAACATATGAGTACTTTGCTTTCGCTCTTCCGTAGTAAAAGTCCATAGAAGAACCATACACACCATAGTTCAAGAACTCTCTAGCTAAACCACATCTATAATTTTCATTATATTTTCTTTTTATTTCATTTTTAATGGTATTTCCTTTAACATGAAGATAATTCATTGATGTTGGAAGATAAAAATTAGGAAACGCAAATGGGTATATTATTAAGTTTCCAAAGGCATGGAAATCTACAACGATATATGGTTTTATCAACAAAGCGTATCTTGATAGTGAACTACTTTCTGCTTCTGAATTTGGAGTGTAACCATTAAATGATTCTGAACATTCATATGGGTCTGCATTTCTATTAAAACTAAAGTCAAAATTTCTGTTTAAATCAACACCAATACAACAATTGTCTGAAACTCTTCCATTCTTTATACACTGTCTTCTCGATCGATTCTTTCTCCAATGATTATCAACTAGCATTGAGTATTCATAACCATCAGGATTGACAACAGGAATTATATGTAGCCTATATTTATATAAAATATTGTAGTTATTTGAAATGTTGTTTAGTAATTTATTGAGAAAAAATAATGTTGATGAGACTCCTATCCATTCTCTTGCATGAACTCCACTAATAATAAAGTAGTCTTTTTTTATCGTATTTTTGTCAATATCAATTACCAAAACATATATAGGTCTTCCTTCATAAGTGGTACCAATTGTCTTGAGACTTGCTATGTTATTATAATGGTAACTTACCCATCTTAGGTACCTTTCAATTTCTCCAAATCGACCATATCTGTAAAAGTTGAATGGTGGATTACAATTTAAATTGTTTCCGCATCTAATACTCCAAGCCCCACAAATTAAAATAAAAAAATAAATACAAAGTAGTAAAGTTTTTACCATGTATTTTAAAATAAAAGTTTTATTATAAAGACTTGTTAAATAAACTTTTAAGCATTTTTGTAGTCAGTGTGAAAAGATGCACAACGATAATAAAGAGTTTGTTTTCATTAATAGTATCTTTTTAACAATTAAAAAATATTTTTTATTATCTATCATTATACACTATAAGTCACTTCAAAAACAAATAACATGTTCCAATTACTACATACATTTTAATTGATCAGTTGAAGAAATTTCAAATATTTTAGAAAACTTCTTAATTAACTTTGGTAAAACATCCATAACAACAATATTTCTACCTATCTCATTAGACAGCGTTGTTACTTCCTTTCCTACCAAACCACATGGGGTAATTTCTCTAAACCATTTCATATCAGTATTACAATTAAGCGCAAACCCATGATAAGATATACCATGAGAAAAACCCACACCTATAGCACAAATTTTCCGTTTCTCATTGTCTACCCAAACACCAGGGTTTACATTTGATCTACCAACATCAGTTATGCTAAAATCTTCTTTACACAATTGTATAATTGTTTCTTCTAAAAGATTAATATATCTCTTAACACCAACATTTGAATTTTTGTACTCATTATTTGGAGTAACACTTAAAGATGATATTTTTACAATTGGGTATCCAACAATTTGACCTGGTCCATGAAACGTTATAAGCCCCCCTCTTCCTACACGATGAAACTCAGCACCAAGAGATTTTAGACGTTCTTCCTCTTCAGTAGAATATAAATGACTACGAATACCAACTGTATATACAGGATGATGTTCTTGTAACAATAAATAACACCTAAATAAATATTAAAAATTCATTATTATACATTTTTAGAACACCATACCTTCTATCATTATTTTTAACCTCTTCTCTATAGTGATTTTGTAATTTAATTCCTTCATTATAAGAAATCCTCCCCAACCATATAGGAGTTAAAACACATTGTAACTTTGAAGCTTTTGCAATTGAAGAAATCATAATGTATAATAATATAAAAAAAACAATAACAACTATAAAATATGGTAATAAAAATATTTATTTTCTTTTAGGTAATTTGGCAGACGTTTGATAAAGTTTATCTTCACGTGTTCTTGAATACCATTCGTTTTTATTTGTGTAAAATATTTCTTGAAGATCTTTATTTGTTGGACCTTTTGAAGAAATTACTCTTGATGGATATTTCTTTTTTAGCTCATTTAATAATGGACTTTTTGCCTAAATTTAAAGTTTTTATAAAGAAATTATCTTTCCATACTTACACTACAGGTAGTTTTCTGAACGGGTAATGAATGTTCGTAAGGGAATTCTTGTTCAGGGTGCCAACAAAGGACAGTTCCTGATTTTGTTACAACAATATGATTTTTTCTAAGAAATTATTACTAGATATTTTTTACACTTACTTTGCTTCAGCTTCTAAATTTGGACGAATAAGTGAAGTGAATAACTTTCTGTTTGTAGCAACTCTCTTTGGGAATGTAGATAAGCAAGTGCTTCCAAACATTTTTAGAAATAAAATTAAACAATTTAACTGTGCTATCCAACAACGACTGTCGTCTACTTCTGTTGGAGTATAGTCACTATAGCGATTTTCTTAATATACCGTTGTAAATTTTTCTAGTACTTTGAGAAATGTGTAGAAATTTTAATGGGTCATTATGTCTTGATAAACGGATTTTAATCTCAAATGCGGCAGAAATTTTAATTTTTACACACTAAAAAATGTTTATATTACCGTAATTTACGAGTTGGAAGATCAAATAAAATCCGACAAAAATTGTAAAGTACACTGATTGATTTAAAAGTTTACACAACTATAGAATATTATATGCTGATTATTTTTATGAAACAATATATTTAATAAATTAAGTGTGGAATCCCTAAAACGGTGTAAACAAAAATTGAATAGCAATAAATGTTACAGATGACAACGTTAAAAATCATCCACGTATCCGCATTCACTAAAATGATAAAATTCCTACTTTTAGAGATAAAAAAGCACTATCTCTTTCAAATTCATAAAATGTATTTTTTTTTAAATTTTACATATGTCAAATGACTTGTAAAAATAGACTTATATCCTAAAGGAAGTACATTCACAAAGCAAATTTTTAGAAATTATAGATCATCGTTTAAATAAAACACTTCATAGTACAAATTTTGACATTAAAATAATATTATTAAAAAATATAAAATTCTGCCAGCTTGTCAGTATTAATTATAATAAATATTGTAATTATTCATAACCTTTTATATTAACAACATAGTCACCACTTCAATAAATTATTTATTATACCTGTAAAAATATTCCTTTTTAAGACTAGGTTTCAATACAAGTTTAAATTAAATACTATTTTATATAACATTTCCACTATTTTCCATGATATAAAATCGTTAAATGTATTTTGAAATTGTTTTTTAGATAAAATAGACGAATTATTTTGGATTTCTTGCACTTTTTTTGGAATATTGTTCTGTCTTTTTGATTGAAAATATTAAAATATTTGCCGCCGAAATGTCCTCTTCAAAAGTAGAATTAATAGTTGTTGATGATGATGAAGAAGTTTATCTCTCCGATGGTGGTTCAGACATTGAAATTCTATACGCTGGTCCGCCAATTCGTTCACCGGAATTTATTATACCCAACCACTCTCCAAAAAATGTAAGCGTAATAAATAATATGCAATCGTCTGATTCGAATGGTAGGTCAAAATGTTAGACGAATTCATTTGTTATATACTGCTTGTATTTTAGATTTAGCAGTGGGAGGTGCTGATATTGTAAGTGGCGAACTGAAAAGTCCACAATCTTTGAATATGGAGAATCCAACGACCCTTGAAGTATCAAATTTTATGGAACTTTGCAGTACAGATAATAATGATAGTGAAATTGCCAACAATGGTCAAGGAGAACCACATGTTGAAAATCACCTTTGTACAGCCAATGAGAATAGTCCCCCTAACTGTAATTTGACTGATGAAACTTTTATGAGACAAAATATAAATATAGAAGAACTACAACAAGGAAATAGTGAAATAGCTAACAGAGATGCCATAAAAGATAAAAATAATGGTTATCCTCGTCATATTATTAGATGCGAAGATGGATGTAGCAATTGTAGAAGAATTCGGTGTCCCAAAGTAAAAATTTGTGCTAAAAATAGGGATGACAACTGGTCATATAATGTTAGATTACCTCTTCTATATATTTACCACTCGGAGTACCTTAATAATGCAATTAAAAATGGAAATATTGAGTGTTTTTGTAATTTATGTAAAACTGATGTCGGTGAAACGGGTACAGATTTGATAAATCATGTTATTAATGAACATTTACATTTCAAACGTTGTATGTTTAGATGCAGTCTTTGTTACAATATTAAAACAAATGATATTTTTGTAATTCAAAAACATTGGATGGATAAACATTCAGAAAAAGCTAAGTTTACAAATAATTTTATAATACGGTGTCAGAAATACAACATCCCTGATGATTTTTGTATATCAATTACTTCTAGAAATATTGCGAAAGTTGTTGATTGCTACAAATCAAAGTTCGTTAGCTGTTTCGATTTCATTAAATAATAGTTTTATATCTAACTTAGTACGTGTAATAAAATTATTGTGTTTAAATTGTTTACCATGTGTTATCTGCAGATAAAGTAAGTAAAATTTGACAAAAATTTTAAAGTCCTGTGATTGATTTTTAAAGTCTATACAGACATAGAGCTTTATATGCAGGTTATATCTATTATACAATATTTTTAATAAATTAAGAGCGAATACTCTTAAAAGGAGTAAACAAAACTCGAGCCAGAAACAAAGTATTTTACGAGTTGAAAGATGTTATTCAAATGTTTATTGAATAAATACTATTAATAATCCCCACTAAGTCAGTAAAAATTCCATCACACACTACGATCACTACACCTCTAACGGCTGGTAAACTCAGAGAAAACCAACTATTAAACAAAAAAAAATACAGCTCTTCATCATAATTTATTATACTTTAGCGTGGAAACATCCTCTAGTGGAAATAAATTAAGCAATTACAATTCAAAACATAGTCATTATTTAATAGAAAAAATTATATTAATAAAAATAAAAATTCAACCGGATTTACAACCATTCATATTAAATCCTCCAAAGATATCAGCATAATGATCTAGACTACATAGTTGGTATTGAAGATAACGGTTTGAGGCTTTTCACGGACAAAGCAAACCCAAAAGCCATGGACGAGGCCAGGAATGTAAAAAAGAAGTGTCAAAAGGACATTTATGACGAATTGAGCATCACATCCGTCATCCAAGAGAACAGCAAGAGGCTAAAAAATCCATAAAATTACTATCTCAACATACAATAACTTACTGGGAAAATAACCACCAAAATTAATAATAAAATTCCGAAGCAACAAGTTCTAGCCATATTCGCTGATGTACACTAAAAAGATATCTACAATAAAAATAATATAGTGAAACATTAATAGCAACATTGCACGTTAAAAAAAATTTTTATCTATAATGAATGAACCAACATTTCTAAATGCAACAATAAGTTATCCTTTTATTTTAAAATCACAATGTTCAAGCGAAAAAGATTAGACAACCCAGTAAAAAAAACGATAAATGATATAACAAAAGAGAGAAGCGCTAAAAAACAATTAAAGTTGTCATTTTTTTTACAAGTCATATTAGATAGTTATACGTGAAGATAACCTAAACGTAAATGGGTGCACTATATAGAAAAACTCTTTGCAAGCATCACATGGTTTATAAATGACTTAGTTTGAAAAGTAGTCACATTTAGAAAAGATTAATTGGTTGTGGCTAAATTCGTGAGAAATATAATCAAATATCTAAACTCAAAATGTCAATGTTTTTTCACCAAAAGTTTAATCTTATCTACGTTATGTAGAACCTATGGACATAGGAACGTTAGAACCTTTACCGAAGAAAATAAAGGAATAGTTATCTTGTGAGCATTTTTTTGTAAAGCATGAGCAAATTTGTTTTTGACAAAGTCTGACTTTGTCTTTTTTTTAAAATTAATTTTTACAGTTGTCCGCATTAACTACGTTTTTTATAAAATGAAGTTATAGTGATGTCAATTGATAGGAAATTTTCTTCCACATTTCCTAGCTTTTTAAGAATTCACTAATTTCAATATCACTACTATCTCCTGTATCTTTGTTGTTAAAAAGTATTTTTCTTTGATAGTGAAATTATCTAGATTTCAACTATTGTAAAACAGAACTCTTATTTTTTCATCTTTTTGTGAAAGATCTGTTAAACAAAAAGTAAAGTAGACTATTAAATATTAAAAATCACAATTTCTACTTTTTTTAATACATTCAAACATTTATAACTTGATGGAAATTTAAAATCTGTTATTGTGTTTTTATAAATATTGAATTCAGAGGATTTCTATATCAAAAATTATCCAGTAAGAAACAACTACTTTCACATTACCATGCCAAAGTGAGAATCACTAACAAATACAATAAAGTTTAGACCGACAATTTTGAAATATATAGTGATCGTTGCTCTTTAAGCTATATTTTTGAAATTTATATCATACCTTTTCAATAAGTAATGAGATTCCAGAACGTTGGGAGAGATTTCTTAAGCGATTATTGGGTACATACTAATTGTAATTTGAAGTGATTCTGCAAAAGTTCTATCATACGATACGATCATTACACACCTCTAATGACCGATAAACTCAGAGAAAATCAACTTTAAAATAAAAAAATACAGCTTTTCACAATAATTTATTATACTATAGTGTGGAAACATCCCTTAGTAAAAATAAATTAAGAAATTAAAATATAGTCATTATTTAACAAAAAAAATATATTAATAAAAATTCAACCGGAGCTATAACCATTCATATTAATCCTCCATAAATATCAGCATAACAATTTACACTTCAAAAATGGTATTGCAGATACCGCCTTGAGGCTTTCCACGGATAAAACAGACCCAACAGCCATGAACTAAAGCAGGAATAACGGTAAAAGGTATCCAAAAGCCATAAATTAAACCAATGATGACGGAAATAAGTGTCAAAAGGGCATTTATGACGAATTGAGCACTAAACCCTTCTTCTAAGAGAACAGCAAGAGGCTAGAAAAAAATCCATATAATCATTATCTCAATATACAACAACTTACTGGGAAAATAACCAACATGACAATTAATAAAAATTCGTAAAAACAAGTCCTAGCCATTATCTGTTAATCAATATTAAAAAAATATCTAAAAATAAAAAAATATAGAAGCATTAATAATAGTACTGTATATTAAAAAATATTATGCCTATAATGAAAGAGGCAACACTTCTAAATGAACACGATAAGTTATATTCCTCCATCTTAAAATCACAATGTTCAAGAAAAAGAAATATGTACTCAGTTACAAAAAAAAACGATGAATGATATAACAAAAGAGAAAAGCGCTAAAAAAGTAATTAAAATTGTACTTTTTTACCAGTATATTAGATGGTCGTACGTGAAGACAACCTAAACATAAATGAATGCACTGTATGGAAAATCTTTTTGCAGGTATTAGCCAGTTTGTAAATTATTTGACTTAATTTAAAAAATGCTTCCATTTTAAAAAAAATTTAGTTGATTATATCAAAGATCGCGAGGGGTTTAATCAAATGTCCTCTTTTTAAATGCTAATGGTTACCCATTAAAAGTTTAACCTTTTCTTCATTATGTGAAAGTTATAAACATAAAAAACGTTAGAACTTTTACTGAAAGAAAGAAAAGGAGAGTTGACATTTGGAACATTTTTCTCTGAGATCTAGTGTATATTTTTTTCCGGGAAGTCAGGCTTTGAATTTTCTTTGAAATGGACTTATGCATTTATCCACACTAGCTACTTTTCTTATAAAACGAAATTATAATGATGTCAGTTGAAAATGTGTGTACATTTTTTACAATAGAATAATTTTTATGAAGAATTTCGTACTTTTAAGGTTTAACACGTAAAAATAATGAAAATAAAATGTAAGAATATCTTTTAATAAAATTTTTTTATTCGTAATTAATATTGTTTTTGAAATATTAGTTGTTAGGAACAGTGCATTAAATTAACTAAAATTATTATCTATTTGTCTTTTTGTTTCTTTTTTTCTTTACACTATTTAATTTATCATTGTCTTTACATTCAGTTTCAACGTATTTATCCTTGAAGCATGTAAAGGATATTGTGAAGTCATCAGATACATGCATGATAGCACCGTAGTTATTATGGGTACCGGTGTATGTTGGAGCACTAAAGAGTGTTGTAAGTCTTTTATCTCCAAAAAGTTCATATCCATCTTGTACTACTTGATGACCCCTTACAATCAAATTAAGTTTATGGAGTTTCAAAAAGTCATTTAAGGCTAGTTTTCCAAAGAGATGGCCAGCACCACGTGGTGATGCAGTATACAGAGGTGTACTTGGGTTGTCAACAGGATCTGCCCATGTTAATTCAGCTAGAACTCCTAACTCTGGAATTTCACATGGAATATCAATAAGCTCTAACTCCTTAAGACTACCAATCTCGTTTGTGATTCCTCCGTGCATACAAAGTATTTTCCCACCAACATTTGCACAGAACGGCAAACAATTAAAGGCTCGTTGAAATGCTTCATATAGTGATGTTGAGTACCTCATTTTACACTCTTTAAAAAATCCATAATGCATATTTACTGGCCTATAATAAGAAAATTATTTGTTATTTGATATATTAAAACATACTGTGATTCATGATTTCCTCTCAGAACAACGATATTGTCTGGATAAAGTATTCTTAAAGCCAAAAGTAAAGTGATACATTCAATACTAAATGGACCTCTGTCTACGTAGTCGCCAAGGAAGACATACTTTTTATCAGGTGGGCATCCATTATGAAGGAAAATAGCTTTTAAATCCTGGAATTGACCATGTATATCTCCTACTAATGTTACTGGTGGCGTTACATTAACTATCCCTTTATCTTTCCAAAAACCTTCTCGAGCTCTGTAACATAGTTCTATAAGCTCAACTTCTGAAAACATAACGGGAGCAACTTGTGGTATCCAATCAGTAATGAGACGATTAACTATATCACAAACCCAATTTTTTGCTTCTTCCCGTGTTTTTTTTGGTACACTTTTTATTTTTTCTGCTGGTGTTAATTTTACTAGACCTAACCTCTGAAGCATTGGTTCTTCTTTATTAATTTTTGTTTCTTTAGTTGACATAGTTGAACCAATATGCTACATATGAAAAACCACTATTATGATTAAATAAAATATATAATTTATATTGTCAAAATTGTAATATTATTTCATATAATCAGTTTATTTTGATTATAATATGCAAAAAATTATTTTCTGATGAGTTTGCATATACGTATCTAGAAGAAATAATTTGTTTGGTGCAATTATCTATAATTTTCACCCCAATAATCAATGCTATATTATTATATTTTATAAATTTTAAATAATATTAACATTCAATATAAAAGTATTTACTTACTATTTAAATTAAAAAAAAAGTGTTACTTATATCATTTTATGTATACATTTAATTAATTGAAATAACATTGTCACTTAATTGTTTTAGTTTTATGATGATAATAGTATGAAGATTAATAAATTATTTCCGATTAGAGTGGTTGAGTTAATGGTTGAGTAGCAACACTATTAATATTTTTTTTGCTTGTTCCTGTAGTCTTGTTAGGCGTATCTAATTGTGTATCCATAGGACTTTTAAATTCATTTTTCGTTTTCTTTGAACGAGATTTTGTTGATGTAGTTGATGTTTTCTCAGGTAAGATATTTTTTGGAATTGATATACCATCTGTTGAAAGTTTTATTTTAGCTGCTCCATCATTTGGAATACCCATATTATTATTTAATGGTGGTATAGGAGGAGTAACTTCTTTTGTGATGTTTTTGTTTTTTAAATCAACTTGTAGGGGATCTTTTTTGTGTTCTACATTGTTTTTCTTCTCAATCGAATCATATTGATGTTTGCGAATTCTAGGTCTATTCAACATCAAATTCCATTCTGGGGCTTTTTCTTGATTTGCACAAAGTATTATTGAATTTAAATCTTTATTTATAAATTCCTCCAATTGAGAATCTAAAATTTTATCTACAGTTTTCCACGATTTTAAATCATTAAGTTTTTTTACACCACTAGTCCATTCTTCAACTGGTGGAATATTACATTCTGTAGTTATTTGAGTATCAACAAGAATTTTAGCAATATTTTTAAATTCAGCTGCTGTAACTTTTTTCGCCCAATCTTTTTTATGTTTGATTCTAAAGTGTTTCTTTAAAAATAATGAATGAAGATGGTAGTAAAAACGAATTTTTCTGGCTCTTTTTTGTATTTGTCCAATTCTGGTATTCTTAAAGTGTTTTGCAAATTCATTAATATCTTTTTCAAATTCTTTTTGATCTTTTTTAATAATAGTTGTCATAAAAGTTTCATCGTAATCATAATTCCAGTATGAACCATAATATAAATTAACAATATCATAACTATTTATAACTTTAGCAAGTTGCCATAGCAAATTTTCACGTACTTTTAAAAGACTATCCGGTGAAATGGTATCAGATTTATTTAATATAACTTTAATTTTTTCTTTAAATGGTTCAAGAAGTTTCATTATTTTAGGAACACAACTGCCTAATCTATTAACATCAAATAGAACAACAATCATTTCAACACGTTGACAAAAATAACGCAATACTTTATTATATTGATATCCAACTCCTGTCCCTTCTTCATCTGTATTTTCATATATTCCAGGTGTATCAATTATATTAACACTTTTTAAAATCTCTGATGGAACTTCAACTTGTTGGAATTTATTTAAAAATTGTTGACCAAATGATTCAACTTGTCTAAATTGGTAGTCTTGCATACATATTATTGTATTTGAATCAATAATTTTTTCTTCATCCCCATACGTTAAAACAGTAAAATTTTCTGTTGTCGGTTCTGGACCTATTTTTGATCCTTTATATACATTATTTATAATATAATTAATCATAGTTGTTTTTCCTGTAGAATATGGTCCAAGAAAAAGTATGGTTGGTTTTCCTGTAAGTTCACTTTTTGTAAATCCCGGAGTTGTAATTTTATTAAAAGACGTTATCTCTTCAACTGGTCTCACTTTATTAAGATAGTATTCATAAAGTGCATCAAGTGCAGAAGGCATCGCACTAGGTGGAAGCAGTGCAGGGCACTTCTTTTTATTTAATCCACAAAAAGACATAATGAAAAATAAAAAATATAAAGGATTAAAACAAAATTTATTACAAAAATACAGTCAAAAAATTTGTATTATAAATCGAACTGTATGGTAATTTTTTTTACTCCTAAATACTACCACTTGTCATATCATCTGTCTCATCATTATACTTTATTAACCATTCTGAAATAAAATTTATTGGATCAGCTGGTCTTTTAAGTAATACTTCTGCTAATGCCTTTGTCAGAACTGGTGCTACTGTTCTAGCTAAATATAAACCACTATCTGAAGTAGGCATATCTAATCTCTCCTGCATGAATTTTTCATACCTTTGCCTATCAATTTCATCGTCATCATCCAATTTTGGTGAAGCTGGCTGACTACTACCATCAGAAAAGTATTCTGGACTTGGTGCTTCATCAACTCTTGGTACATCAGCAATTATTAAATCATCATCGAAAATATCATTTTCATGATCTCTTTCTTTTAACATTTTTAAATCAAAAACAGTATTCCTTCTATAATAATCAGGAGTTCTACCTTCATTATCAACTGCCATTGGATCAGCACCAGCTTTTGTAAGAATTTTTAAATAATGACCACCATCTTTTGCTGCAGCAGCATAATGCATTGGTGTTCTTTTATTGTAATCTGGGGCATTAAGAACTGATGTAAAAGCTGATGCTATAAAACGTATAATATCAGTTCTTTCATAAACAATAGCTGTATGTAATGGTGTACATCCATTTTTATCTCTAGCTAAAGCTAGTTTTTTTGTTGTCATTATAGTTTTTACTTTATCAATATCACCTTCTTTAATAGCTTTATGTATATGTTCAATTGTATCAAGAACATTAGGTAATTCTTCTAAAAATATTTGTGTTTCGGGATTATTTGATGTTTTACCAGCAAGTAAATCACCACAACCAGATAATACTAGTTGTTCTAACTTTGGAATATTGGATTCTCTAATCCATTGTTGGATATTTGATTCTAAGTAGCTTGGTGCAACTCTATTATGTAAAACTTGTTTGAGTGCCTCTTTTGTATCCATTCTCATTCTTTCCTAAATCAATTTCACCAGGATATCGTAGATAATATTTTGCTGGTCTCCCATTACAATCAAAAATATTTGGATCTGCTCCAACTTTTCTCATTAATTTATAAAGATATCCACCATCTCTCATAGCAGCACTATAATGTAATGGTGTTCTTTTATTTTGATCCATAGCATTAACCGTCTGTGGATAATTTCTAAGCAAATATTTTGCTATATCAATTTTATTGAATACAATTGCTTTATGTAATGGTGTTAATCCATTACAATCTCTACATAAAGCAAGTTTTTTTCTATCAGTTAGTAATTTAACTGCTCTAAGATTTCCTTGTTCTACTGCTTTATGTATTGAATTAATTTTAGCTTGATATTGTGGAAGAACTTCTAAGAAGGACATAGAATCAGCATCATTAACTTGTGCTGTTCTTCCTAACAATAATTCAGCATAACCATTTAATACAAGTTCTTCTAATT
The DNA here is from genome assembly GCA_005656395.1 of Strongyloides papillosus. Classification (NCBI taxonomy): domain Eukaryota; kingdom Metazoa; phylum Nematoda; class Chromadorea; order Rhabditida; family Strongyloididae; genus Strongyloides; species Strongyloides papillosus. Next base: position 2,538,499 of record SRSI01000010.1, on the reverse strand, counting down.
TTCCAATATTTCCTGTATGAATCCAATCAGAAATATCTTCTTCTAAGTCTTGTAGTAATGGTCTATTTAATTGTCCTGTTATTAATTGATTAATAACAGCATTATCTTTAAGACTAAGGACATTTAATTTTTTTCCATGTGTACGATAATAAAAAGGAGTATGACCAAATTTATCCTCAATAAAGGCGTCACCTCCAAATTTTTGTAGTACTTTGATCATATGATCACCATTTGGATCTGCAGCAGCATAATGCAAGCATGTTCTTCCACAATAATCTGTTAAATTTACTATTTGTGGATATTTAGATAATAAGTATCTTACTGTATTTGTTTGCCCATGTAATAATGCTTTGTGTAGTACAGACATACCAAATCTATCACGTGCTGTAGCTAATTGCGGACGGTCTATTAAACTTTTAACTCTCCTTATATCACCTTCCTCTACTGCCTTATGGATAGCAGCAATTTTGGACATATATGGAGATAGTCCTTGTAAAAATTCTTGACTTATTGTATTAATTGAACTTTTTTCAACAAGTAAATGTCCTCTTCCATCTAAAACAACTTGTTCTAATGCTGCAACATTACCTCTACTTAGCCATTCATCTATTTGTAATGATGATGGTGCATCTAAAAAAGTATTTAAATTATTAATTTAAAAAATTAAAAAAAATTTTTATTGAAAACCTTCAATTTCCATAATCATATGACTTTCTTCATTAATTTCATTTCCACTACAATGACATTTTTCAATAAAAAAATTGCAGGCTTTACAATAAATAAAATAAGTAGATGTTTCATTAAAATTAGTAGTAGATATATTACGTAAAAGATTTTTTTTAGAAATAACTATTTTTCTTTGAGCCATCTTTAAAAGATAAATTTTTTACTATAACTAAAAATTAAGAGTCATCATCATTTTTACACCTATTAAACGTAAATATTTTCTTCCTTCTAATAGTTATCAATACACGCTATCTAGACATGCAATTGAAGTATTTCAGTAATAAATTATTACGTATTTATTAGAAGTATTCATGATAAACCATGATATATTTTAAAAGTAGTATTTATAAAATGATAAGAACTTTTATTTTTTATTATTTTAATCATAATTTATTTTTTCCCTGGTATATTAAATAATTAATACATACATTAAATATACGTTTTCTATTATAATTTAAAAGTAAAAGGAATCATACAAAATGATAGTTCCCTTAATTTTAATGTATGTTTTTATACTTAGAATGTCCTTAAAACAATACCGTATCACTATTAATTATTTCCTTTTATCTAAACAATAATTTGTACACCAAAGTAATGATATCATTTTAAAACTTCTCCGACACATCTACCATTGTAAAAAAATTCAATATCACTAATTACTATACTTTAATTACCGGCATCCTCTTTTATGTGGTTAGAATGAAGTAATTATAAATAAGAAACAATTTTAGTGCGCTCCTTTTGACATATCTTTTAATTATAATTTAAAAATAGTATTTGTTATTAAGGAAATATATTTTTCAAATACTATAAAATGTGTCAAAAGTTTTTTCATTCTTATTTTTTCTCCAACCAATTATAAGATTATTGTCAGTGGAATGGTGATGTCAAATTTAGGTGCCTTTTAAAAGTAGGTGGATCCATATTTAAAATGTTGGAAATGTTTTTTTATATGTATTATAGTAGAAATCTAATATTTTTATGTAATAAAATTTTTAAGGAACATACCATTATCAATAATATGTTGAACATCATTTAATGTTGATTTTCTTTCAAGAGAAGGTGCTTTTTTTGGAGAAATTGGTCTTACAATTCTATCTCCTTTTCCTCTGTAGTAATGTGCTGTAAAGCCATCTTTGTCTTTGACATCAATTGCTGCTCCTTTATCAACAAGTGTATCGTATATGGCATTTTGTTGAATCGCTGCATAATGAACAGCACTTCTACCAGCCTGATCAACCGTATTTACAAATTTAGAAAAATTATTACCAATAAATTCAACAATATCATGTTTTTCATTTAATACTGCATGGTGTAGAAGGGTTAAACCACGATTATCTCGTGCCTGTACAAGTTCTTCATCAACCATACTTCTTATCTTACGAATATCATTATCTTCTATAGCTTTTATTGCATTATTGAGACGATTTTGTACAAGTCGATAATTGTGAATATATTTTATTAAATTTTCATTATTTATATGTTTTTTAACTATTTTCCAAATTTGGTCACTTTTACCTTCATGATTAATATTTTCAAGTACTCTATATTGTCTTTTATTAAAATTAATTGATAATATTCTTTGTTCAATCTCAGGATTAATGGTCTCTTTATCATCTTTAAAAGTGTTAATTGGCTTATTAATTTTTTTTACTTAATTAACGTACCTTCGATAATTTCATCGCCTAATGAATTAGACCTTCTTCCTAATTGTTGTGAAATCATCATTCGTTCTGCTTTAATACTATTAGGACTCTATATAAAAAATATTATACATATATATGTATATAATAATAATAATATAAATTTTCAATAAATAAAATGGAAAATATTTGAATTAAAATGGTATTTTGATGAATATATATATTAAAAATTTCTAACTTACAATATCTGCTGTATCATTTGGTTGAGCTCCACTATTAAGCAAAATAGATTCCAGTGACTCTATAATATCCGGCTTTTCATGACATATATGAACAAAATGCATTGCTGTTCTCCCATCCTGAAATAATATTTTTGCATGATTAATAAATATCAATTATTTTAATACACCCATGAATATAACAAACATCATGTGTCTGTAAACACATTTAAAATAATCATTTAATACATACCTTATTTTCAACAGAAATACATTTAGGATATATCATCAAAAGATACTGAATAAATTCTTCACGATTTAAAATTACAGCCATGTGGAGGGGAGTCTGCCCTTCAATATTACGAAAGGTGGCCATTTGATATGAATCAACTAATTGTTTAAATGTTTGTATATCATTATCAATAATAGATTGATGAATTGCTTCTCCACGCATCTGTATATCATTTTTTAATAATAATGGTATCATATTAAGAAAAAAGAAAAATTTTTAAAATAAAAAAAATATTAAAAGGAAGCAATTTAAAACCACAAGTATACTACATGTGTTTTTGATTCATGCTTATTTTAAATATTAGTAAAAACATTACAAATTATTGATAAGATTTAACTTACGAAAAGTTCTTTTAACATTCTTACAAGGTCTCTACTTCCTGGCGGAAATATACGATTATCAATTTTATGCCATTCTCCATTTAAAACCATTTCCTCTAATTGAGGTGCATTCCGGTCTGTTATTAAGCGATCTATCTCATCTCCATTAGTTATTGGATCTAATAAAAAAATTAATTAGTTTTTGGCAAATTATTTTTAGTAAAAATAAATATAGAAGTATTTGCAAATTTTTTTATTATCACTTACATCTATTTAAACCTCGTATCTGTTTCATATCTATTAATTCCGGAACTTTTTTATAATTATCTGGAGCATAACCTTCAGCATCTAGAATAGATTCATTTGCCATATGATCTATAAGCATGTCATACATTGTTGAGTCACCATCCATTCCATATATTGCCGCAGCATAATGTAATGGAACTCTTGATTCAACATCCTTTGAATTTATTGATACTAATGGATGAGATAGTAATAGTAAGACAACATTTGGGTGATTATGAATTACAGCTAGTGCTAATGTACTACACATGGTAAATGGATGCCTAGCTTGAATACATTTTCTATATCTAATGTGTTCTTGAACGCTTTCAATGTCACCTATACAAACTGCCTCTAATAATTTTGATATTTTTCTTTTATACTCTGGTAGTATTCTTAAAAATTCCCTTGATCTTATGTTAGATGATTCTTTACCATCAAGTAAATGTGCCTCACCACGTAATACCAAATTTTCGAGTTTATTAATTTCACCAGATATCAACCAATAATTAATGTTACTTGCTTCACTTTTAATTCCTAAATTAATAATTAAAGCATTAGTAAATATAGATCAATGAAAAAAAAGTTAACCTTTGATGCTCATTTCTCTTCTTAATGATACTTTCATTTTTTGGACTCCTTTTTTTAACTATCTATATATAAATACGTGAATTTATTTTAACCCAACACTGAGAAACTTTGTTATTTTTTTACTTGTTTAGCTTAAATGAAAAAAAAATTACAGTTATAGAAAGGAAGTAATTTGGAATAAAAACATTTACCACATTCAGAAATATATATTATTATATTTTCAATCAGTATACTCTCTTATAATGAGAAAGACTATTAGAAAAAAATTTGATGACGCTTTTATAAGGATATCAGATGTCATATAAGTCATTTTTGAAAATGATAAGGATTTCGAATTCATTACCATGGTGATAATAAAAAGAGAATGATAAGGATAAGAAAGTTTTAATTTATAAAGTTGTATTATCTCAAATATAAAAATATATTCAATTATAAAGAAATATGTCTATTTATTATTATTTTTTAAGTTATATCTTATCTAATAAGAAGATTTGAAGGAGATTATGTAAATATGAGTGTGAACAAAATATAAACAATATTTTGATTTCAATATAATAACGTCTGGAAGAAAATTAATGTTCCAACAACTTTACACATAATTAATTATAAATTTTATCTTTCAAGTAACTTTATACATTTATAATGCAAAATATTATATATACCTAAGATGTACTTTAAATATACACTATCATTTTAACAACACGTATAAGGAAAATATATCTTTTTGGTCTACTTGATAAACTATATATCCAAATTGTTCAATATAAGGAGGACACTGTAATTATTTATTTAACCAAATTTTTCTTTCAATTTTAATTATATATTACCAATGACAAATTATTTTAAACTTTATTTTTATAATATTATTTATAAAAATCGGATAATAAAATAATAATAATAATAGTATTTATATTTATATATACATATATTTTATGGATGTCTACTTTTTGTATGACACCATTATTAATAAAAATTAATTGAATTAATGACTTTTTTGTCAACCATCATCAGCTTAAAGGTTATTAAGTGTTAAAAACTTTGACAACTTTTATTATAATAATCATTATTTTAATGTAAATAATACATATGTATATACTATAATTGAATAAGATTTTACGATCTGATACATGAGATGAGGCGCCACAGACCACAGGAAGTTGCCATAAATTTTTTTTCCTAAATATAAAATAAAATTAAATTAATTGTAAGGTAAAATATTCAAACAACAATTTTGATGATAATAATAAAAAGATGTCATCAAAGAGGTTTTGAAACAAAAGGTACGTTTTTCTTTATTTTTTTACCTTTTTACTATTTATTATTACCTTACACATTCATTCTCTTTTCAATACTAAAACATCGGCCAGTTGTTACAACTTTTTTTTCCATTAATATCTTTATACATTATTATAATTGCACATGATTTTATGAGGCTGTCATTTATGATAACATTAAACTTTTGAAACTGCTTCCTTTTCTTAATATTAGTAACAATAAAGCAAATATTATGGTTATTTTATGGCTTCTTATGATTTCTGAAGTGTGATATAATTACTGAAGGTAATTTGATCCAAATTGTCAATCACGATAAATACATGAAAATTGACATTTTTATTTATTAAAGATTAATATTATCTCAATATATATATCAAAACAAAATTGTTTAATTAAAAAATTTTATTTTCTTTTCTTTTTTGTCAATGGATAGATGGAAAAATTCCTGTATTAAGAAGTGTATATATTTCAATTTTAATAACTAATAACAACCCTATTAACTCATCAACTCTCCACTCCACAACAGTTAATATATAAATCATAATTTATTCTACATCAAAAAAAATCACCATTCAATGTATTTTTTTGTAAAATCAAATTTAAATGGACAATAAAGTTTAATTATATTCAAGATACAACAATTATCCTAAAATAACCACTTAGAATGGCATTTTATTTTATATTCATGAAGTTAGATTAAAATTAAGTATCATAAATCTTTTAACAACCAGCTAACAATCATCACTTTATTATTTTCTAATCATTATTTTACCTCTATTATATAAATATTTTGACATTTCCATTTCCTTACAATTATCACTTTCAAGGTAATATAAAATATGTTTTAAAAACTATTGTATTTTATTTAAACTTACTAATTACTATATCTAAATCTACTAGTGGTAATATTTTAAGAAAATTTTTATGACATCTTACATGTCAATTAGATCTTTTTTTTCACTTTTAATTAAATGCTAATAAGGTGGAGTTAGTGTAATTCATTGGTGATACATATTAATTGTCTCTGTTACTTCTTCCGTTAAGCCCTCTATTCAATTTTTATATTTTTAAGAAATTTATCAAGGACAGGTAAGGTAGATGTAATGATAATTTGTAAAGGAAGATTATTAAAATCACTACATAAACATAATCCATACTTAATTCAACCTTTAATTTTTTGCAACATTTTTTTCCCTAAATTTACAGATAACAGGACATTTATTTGATGTTATTTTCGAACTAGTTATCATATCAATTATAAATATATCTTTATTTTATTTTAGCCTATTATTTCTAAATATTATTTTTAATCTTAACCTACACTTTCAAATAATCATGCCAAACTTCTTTTTTTATATATTTATTTTATTAGATGATCATAAAGTTACATGGAAAATGATTTTACCCATCAACCTAGCTTTCTTTACCTCCAATACAGCAATTTATTTCATTTCTTTACCGACATAATCAAATATCAATCTTTGAGGTAATCATTCAATTGCATGTCTCACCTCATCAATTTTCTTCTTGACTTCTTAATTTCTTTTATGTAATAATGGCCCGGTTTGGAGCCGTTAGTATTTTTATTTATGGAACGGATATTCATTCATCTATATATATATTTGTTTTAACATACATTTCATCAATTTTTTTTATTTAACATGACAAGAAGTATTAGAAATTTTTGAGGAAGGTTATAAGAAAGTAACAATTATAAAGAGATAATACAAAAATTACTTTATTCAGGACCTCTACCTAATTTTATAAACTCTACTACCGACAATCACTTAACTACTACCATTAATACCAATTTCATATATATATAATATATTTGTATAAATTTCTTTTTTCTAAAGCCATATTCTTATTTTAATAATAAGTAACTACATCTTTTGTTAAGATACCTCTTTTTATTCAAATCATCCTCCGACCTTGTCCTATCAACTTAACACTCCTTTGGCCTGAGCTATCCTTTTATGTCCTTACATTAATTAACACAACACCTAATAAAAGATTCTATTGTTTTGGTATGAGAAAAACTTTTTTCTATACCTCTAAAAGTTATTAGATCACATTTTTATAAAGAAAACTTAAGAAAACTGTAAAGAAATTATCTTTTTTACCTCACATAACTAATATCCAGAAATATTTTGACCTTGAATTTTCTTTTATTTTTCTTCATAATTCCAAAACATTGATAAAATAAATATATATAGATAGGTTATAATAATAATTATTATTCTTATTAATAATTTTCTTTACACCTATCTACATTATACAAATACAATAAAATATTGTATCATTTTGAAACAAATTATTTTATTTACAATGATCCATTACCTATCATAGTAGTAATACCCTAATAAAATAAAAGAAGGAGTTCTCCAAACCGTTCTTTACTCTTTTAATTGGTAGTATTTATCTTAAAGCATAAATATCTCTTTTACCTTTACCCTTCTACCTTTTTTATCATTAATATTATAAACGCTTTTTTTTTACAGGCAATTATAGCTATCCACTTTTTTTTGATCCATTCATTCATATCAACTCTATATATACATATATGTTCTCCAATTATCTATTCAATAAAAAAAAAACTGTTACGACATCGCTATATCTTAAAGTATTCTTCTTCTCCTCCAAATTTATTTTTATTGTATTTAATTCAAATAGTGTTAGCTATCAATTTTTGATATATTTTTACCCTTCTCTCCATAAATATATTATTAATGTTTTATAAAACTATCAACAATTGCGCAATTGTACTTCTTTTATTTTTTAAATATAATCTAACATCACTTTTTAACAATATAATAATGCTATTATAACAATTTTGACAATGAAAAGATGATTGTATACAATATTTATACATCTTCTTTCCTATTTCCAATATAATCCCCCAAATATAGCTGTAGACAAAAAATTTATTTTTTTTTGAGAGTAATAGAGCTAGAGACTGTAACTGTTTAACAGTTCAGTTATAAATATATTACCGTATGTCACGCCTCTCCAATGTATTATAATGAATGTATCTATTTTGTGGGAGGATAATCGTTCCTTATTATATATTGTTGTATAGGAAATGATCGTTTATTGAAATGAAATTTTTTGCTACTTTTTAATTTTATTTGAAAAATTATTAATAAATATTTATTGGATATTATAAAATGATGTTGTATTTTTAATTACCTTCCGTATCTTTTTATATTGGGAAATATATTTTTATTTTTTTCACCGATAATTTACTTTTTCACAAAAATACGATTGTTAATTGAATATTTGGTAATTTCTTTAAATTTTTTTATTATAGAAAAAGACAGAACATGTCAGCAATGTGGTTCTCAAATGACTTAACATCCTCAAAAGTATTTTCCATTAATTCTTCATTATCACCTTATAGTGGTATATTTTCATTACCAATTCCTAATCCAAAATTATTTAATCAGATTAATGAAAATATACAGAACGAAAAATGTGTTGATATTGATAAGAATGATGAGAAAAATCTTAAAAAGAATAATAATAATAATTCTTTTATGATCAAAAGTTTATTAAGTTCACTTATGGAAGAGGAGGAAAAAAAATCAAAAATGGATATAAATATAAAAAGGTTACTTCCAATGCCACAGCAAATACCAACACCATTTCCTGTATGTTATATAATTATAATATATTTTTAATTAATATTTTATTATAGTACGTTTCTGTTCCCGTTCCTGTTCCCCAAACTTCAATAGAATATGTTAATGGTGGTTATGGTATTAAAAATCCACTATTGTCAAATAATAATAATCCACCGGATGTTGATAGTACACCAGCACCAACATCAAGCCCTGGAGAATTTATTTGTAGAACTTGTGGTAAAAAATTTACTTTACAAAGATTATTAAACCGCCATGTCAAATGTCATAGTGAGGTAAAACGATATTTATGTACTTTTTGTGGTAAAGGATTTTCTGATACATTTGACTTGAAACGCCATACTCGTACCCATACAGGTGTTCGCCCCTACAAGTGTCACCATTGCGATAAATCATTTACTCAAAGGTGTTCTCTTGAATCACATTTAAGAAAAGTTCATGGTGAAATTCATAATTATGCTTATAAGCAAAGACGATCCAAGGTAAGCTTTTATATTTTTAAAATATATTTATTTACATTGTACAACTATTAAGTAGATTTTTATATTACTAAAAACTATTTACCATATCAAAGACTCTTTTATTTTATTTTATTTATAAATGTATATATTACAGGTTTTTGTTTGTGAAGATTGTGGTTATACATCACCAAATTATGATGAATATATATCTCATTTACGTGTAACACACCCGTTATCAGCAGTTTTAATGAAATTGGCGAATCCAATTACACCATCGACATCCTCATTCACATCAACACCATCACCAACATTATTATCATCATCACCAATTCCTATGCCATTAATGAATACATCAACTGATATGTGTGTTTTTACTACACTCTTTGCAAATACAGTACCACAAAAAAACACAAATTTATTTGAACCAACTATCAGTCCTAGATTGTCATCAAATGGCTCCGCCATATCAAATTCACCATCATCATCATCTAATTAAAATTTTTAAAAAATAAAACAAATTTATTGGTATTATAGCAGTCAAATTGACAAAACTTTTTTTTAAATAAATAATATTTTATCAGATTTTCCAATAGATATTTTATTTATGTAAATAAAATTCTCATTATGTTTATAAAATGGTTTCTTCATTTAAATAGAAATATTAAAATAGTGGTAGAATATATTAAGTTTGCTAGAAGATTATTTAGATAAAGTAAAAGAATAAAAAAATGAGATTGCACTTTTGTAAAGAGGAGATTTGAATTTTAATTAGTTAGGAAGAGGAAGAAAAAATCAATTTATTCATATGTTTACTTAATAATAAAAAAGATATTTTAAGGTAATTAGAAAATCTTCCCACATCATATTTGGTTCAATAAATCACCGACTTTTTCGTTAAATTTCCTATGCCTTTGTCCTGATGTTATGTAAATACAAATAAAAAAATTTTATTACCAATTTAAAAATGTTATGATAAATTAAATTTATTTAAAACTACCTAATTGTAACGTGTAATAAAACTTTGATTTCCTAATTTTTTCATCATTTATATCTTAAGAATTTTAGTGAAAATTTTCTTTTGATGTTTTAAGTAATTAAAATATCTTCAAATAGATTTTTTTTACTATAAATGTAACTTTAAACATTTTTTATACAAAAATTTTTAAGATGTTTTTTTGCAATTTGTAAGAAATGTTACTTGTGTTTTAAATAACTTTTCAAAAGTTTATTTGTACATCGTTGAATATCTTCAGTTATTTCTTATTATCAAAACAATGATGTACGACAGACATATAGATTAACAAAAATACCGATTTGTTCAATCTATATTTAAAAAAAAGCAACATAAATTTATCATTTTATTTGTTTAAAGTTTTTAATGTTAAAAGAAAAACTTATAAAAAGATTACGTGTTAGCAATTAATGTTAAATTAAAAGTAAATAACATACAATGAACAAAGTTAAACCAATAAAAATTGTTATTCATGTCAAATTTGTCTCAATAAAAATACCAACAGATTCATAGAATGATTGTCGTTGATCAGTTTTAACATATACCACTAAAAAGATAAATTTATAAATGATAAATTTAAAAAGCCAACATACCATTTGAATCGAATGAATCCCTATGTTCTACATTAATTGATGCCTGCTCAATAACATTATGAAAGATTGAAGAGACGCTATTCTTTATATATCCATCATCAGGAAACGTTGAATTTATTGGCATATGCCCTGTTATCCTAACATATTCAATATTATCACCAACACCTGGAATTTCAAAGAAAATCGGAATATTATAAATATTACGATTTCCCTTGGATGCCAGATAACATTTCTTTATTAATGAAGCGAATATATTAAAAAAGTGTGACGAATACAGGTAGTGAAGATCTAATGTTGTATGGTGACGAACAACGCAATACTGTCTTGTAACAAACAATTGTGAAGTATTTAAATAATTGTACGCTATCTCGGTAACTGCTTCAAGTGATACTTTATAATCTTCTATAGCTTTTGGAATGTTTTCTTTTTGTGTAAAACCTTCAATAAAATTACTTAACAATGACCAAGCATCAGTAATTCTTTTACTAGCAGATTCTTTTGTTATATTTTTTGCCATTTCATTACTCAGCAAACGTGCAAAATCATTAGCTGAGTATTTTGTATAATAGCCAAAATGAGCTGTGAATCCAATATATCTTTTCTTTTGATCTTCTATTAAAATTCCAAATATTTCTTTTCTTCGTTGAGCATTTAATGTTGAATAATTTTGATTAACCTCATTTAACTCAATACCCAACTGAACAAGTAAATGTTTCATCTTTAAAACACCACTTTGAGTATAAAGTTTCGCTTTTGCAATATAATTTTCTGATTGTGACATACTTTTTATCAAACTCCAATGCCGATACAGCGGTAATAGCAATCTTAAAAAGTCGAAGTTAATCATAATTAAAAATATTCCCTTACTCAATATCAAAAGTTAACCTTAATTTATCATCACTTTTATCTAATTCACCTGTTTTACTATTTGTGAACTTTTTTATTAACATTGCCAATCTATCAACACACGCATTTGTGAAAGCATCTTGTGTTATAAGTTTATCTACCATTTGACTTGTAAGACCAACAACACCGCACCACATTAATTCAATATTTGATTTTCCCATAGAATGTGCCAATTCAATCATAAACACAGATGATGCAACGGCTGTCCAACTGAATTCATAATATTTTGCCAACACATACCTTTGATTTTGTTGAAATCTCCTTGCATTATTTTCATGGCGAATAGTTCGTTCAAAGCCACTCTCCTCATTTTCAGCATCCTCCTCATCACTACTAGTGTAATCATAGAGACTATCTGCTGGTGGTACTTGTAAATCATCTAAATCACCTTCCGGAAGTAGTACACGTATCGAATCATCACCATAAATATTTTTTAAGCAAATAGGACGCCTTGAATCGAGAACAAAAACAATAGTATCTTCAGGTCTGTCAATAATATTTAAATCTTTATTACCACCACAATTAATTAAAAGTATAGCACCACCCACTTGAATACAATCCCCCATCAAAGATTGGAGATCAGTAAAACTATCCACAGCAATGAAAGTTATTGATATGTCGTCAAATTTTAGCAACGTCTAAAATTTTTCCATAACAAAATCATCTTATTTTTATAAAAACATACATTTAATATTTTAAAAGAACATAAAGCATCCACATCCGTATTGAAGATAACACATGTTGGCTAAAAATACTTTTTAATAAAAAAAAATTAACAATGACCTTACTCTTTGTGATATGACATCATAAAAATTTTTCTTAAATTCCTCTTGAATAATCATTTAAAAATTTAATGATAAATATAAAAAAAAAATGAAAGGCAATATAAAATGTTGGAAAGTAATAAACAATGATATTATAGCGCCTTAATTATAACATGGACCGCGTATCAATTTACCTTAAAATATCTTAATAATACATGGAACATTCAATTTATGTATGAAAATATTAATAAAATAAAGAATAGTTAAATTAAGAATAAATTAAAAGGAATATAAGAAGTCATATTAAATTATTTAAAAAACTGTTTGTCATCTTTTATAAATGTCGATATTACTTCAAATACTAGAGATTCTGTTTGGAGGATTAGTTATTCTTAGTTTTTACATTGTATATTTAGGTACCATTCATAGAAATCAAGATGACAAAAAAACTGATGAAAAGGAAAGCAATAAAAATAATAAAACTTGTTCTCCTTTAAGCTCAAAAGGATCTGAAAAAGCCAGTAGTCCGAGTTTGAGGAGCAGAGAAGTAACATGCACAGGAGGAGATGATCTTCCCATAGAAAAAGGAGAAAGTACCTATAGATACGTTGAAAGTTTACCATTAGATGATGAAAATTCACAAAGAATATCACTTAGAAAAGAGTTATTAGAAAAATCACCAGTACAAGAACATTATTAAGAATATGATTAAAAAGTATATTTTTAATTAAAAAAACGTTAATCTCCAAAATAATACATTGAACAATAAAATTTTTTACGAATTTTGTTTAAACATATCCTTACTAGTACATATAGCTACGTAATTTTGTTCAACAGAATGTGTACCAGCTGAATTTGTTGCAGTAACTTTGTAAATTCCTTGATCAGATTGTTGTGGGTTCTAAATTTAATTTTTTTATATATATATGCAAAATAATTTATTCAATAAATTTACCTTTAAAGTCATAGTAACAGCCCATTTACCAACCATCTTTTTTTGTTTCATAACGTATTTGTCACCAGAAGGTAACTCTTTATCCTTAAAGAACCATTTTATAGTAGGTTCGGGGTTAGCATTGCACATGCATTCAAATAGTACAGAACCATCTGGTCTAACTTGAAGACTTGGTGCTTTTTCAAAAAAAGGTGGACAAACCATGACGTTATTATCTAGACAAAATTTAGAGTATATAAAATCAATGTATATGATACTAACTGCTTAATCACTGCCATCGTTCGATTTATTTATACCTCCTACGCCTCACTTGAAAAGATATATTTTGTGTACACTTAAAGTTTAATAACATTTATTGAGGAATAACAGAAGGATAAAAATTAAAAACACAAAACGAAATGATGATCTTGTTAGTAAAATCGTTAATCACAAACCAACTAAATACATATTAAAACTTTTGTCTTTTTAAAATATTTGGTCTCCATTGTAAAGGATGACTTTCCTCTGTTGCTGTCAAATCTTCTTTGTACATCTTTATGCTTTTATCAGCATCACCAGTTATTAACCTCGATCCTGACTTATCAAATGTCATACAAAAGATACCTGATTCAGAGTCAATAGAACCGGGCTGTGCTTTAACTTGGTCTTGTTGGAAGCAAAAACCACTGTTCCAATCCCAAAAGTGCAATGATCCATTATCACCACCTGAAACTAAGACACCATCTTCGTTACAAGCTAATGCATTGATAACAGCTTGATGCTGATTAAGCGAACGAACCATTTCGGCATTCTTAGATTTCCACTGCCTGATATTATTCGTTGATCCACTAGCAAACATATACAATGTTGGATGCAAAGCTAAAGCACGAACACTTTTCTTGTGGTGAGTTAATGTACACCAAGTTTTTCCTGCTGCTAAATCCCATAAACGTATTGTTGAGTCATGAGATCCAGAGATAACTTGAGGGTTTGTTGATTGTGTAGCAACACATGCAACTGTATTTGAATGTCCCGTTAGTGTATGAATTTGTGCTTTAGTTCTGATATCCCATACACGAACTGTACAATCTCTTCCAGCCGTACAAAGAACATCTAATGTTGGGTGAACTGAAAGTCCCTGAACGGCTGAAAGATGACCATGGTAGTGCCTAACAACTTTATTAACCTCAAGATCCCAACATTTTACTTGTTTGTCCTCACCACAACTGAATAAGAATGGATGCCTGGGAGATATTTTAACACCTCTTACAGATGATATGTGTCCAGTTAAAGATAGTTTTAAATTGCCGGTGGCAAGATCCCAGACTTTAATTATCCTATCGGATCCACCTGTTACAAAATATTGATTCCCAGGTTCAACATCGACACATCTAACCCATCCTGTATGACCAGCAATGACACGATACAATTTCCATGGTGGATGCCATTTTGGTTTGACGGTTAAGGGTGCTTTTGAGGGCAGTAACATTCTAACACTATTATCATTGAATTCTTTATTACTTGAAATTGCATTTGAAACTTTATCTGTCACCCCAGAAGTTAACGCTAATTGGTTATTTTCCGGACCCTTAATACTCAATTGATTCTTAAGGCTTTCAACGGCCTGTCCTATATACTGGTGTTTTGGTAAATTCATTTTTTCATCAATTAAGTCCTTTTTACTTTTCTCTACAGCCGTTTTAATAGAACTACATTCTGAATTTATTTTATATTTCTTCCATAATTGTACACTAAAGAAAGATTTTATAAAAAGATTAAATATTTAATAAAACAAAACATTACCTTTCTTCATCGTAGGGAGATATTTCATAGTCATGGTAAAATAATTCATGAGTCCTTTTCATTGAATGACATATTGTATCTAAAAGTTGCTTCCTTTTTTCTAAAACATCTTGCGGTGGATTGACATTTTTTATACCGTTATCATTTGTTGATATATCAACATTTTGTGAAACCTTTGCCATAACTAAAAAATTAAACGCAAGGCACACTATCCCAAAGTCTTACTTTTCTCCTAATTACCTCAAATCTTTTCGAGACTCTGTAACTTAATGGCGGGTATTTTATAAATAACAAACCCTTTTTATTTATACACAAAAATAAAAAACATTTCCCAATTTTGAATCGTTCATTCTTTCGTAATCTTTTAAAAAACACATAGCGGAAAAGAACTACCTTTTTATTAATCGATATTTCATTTTTTATCACTGAATAGTATTTTTCTCTATTTAATTTATTTTAGGTAGAGTTTATTTGAAACCATGAATCGCAAAAATTTAAAATCTCCACGGTTAACCGAGTATAAAACCAGAAATGCTGGATGGAAAGATGATATCAGGAAGGAGTGTTTTCGTAAAATCCGGGAGAATAGGGAAAACAGGTTTAATTCCTTTAGGAATATTGAAACAATTAATGAGGAGGAAGCAATGGAAACTACTGGTATTGATGTAATTAAGGAATTTCTTATTGAAAATAGTATCCCTGAGAATGAGGATGAATTTATTGATATGGTAAAAGAGATATATGAGGAAGTTTTCCTACAAGGTATGTTATTTTATGTCTTAATGAGTAATATAAATTTCTTCCAGAATATGAATCTTATGAAGAGTTCAAACGTCAGTGTGTGAAGTACGATGTCAATGAGTGTGTAAAAGCTATGGCATCTGAAAATGATGACAGCAGATATATTTCATGTCCAAATTGCCCCGATGGACGTGTGACGTTGAAAAAAGTTAGTAGATGCAATGTTATCGCTTCTTGTAAGCACTGTGGTTTCTGTCATACGTTCTATAATGAATGCATCTCTCCTGATGAGGATGATGTGAATGAATTATTCCAAATTGCTACAACAAAACACCACAAAACTGGTTGTTTTAAAAAAGCTCCCATTACTTCTATAAAAGGACAAGATATACGTGGGAAGGATAGTTTTTTGCTAATTCATTGTAGTGAATGTGGATATAGTGATAAGTTTAATTTTGACTTTTTTTAATTCCGCTTCTAATTTTGGTCATTAGTGTCTGGTGAAATTTAATTTATGTAGATAATTGAATAAATTTATTTATTGATTGTTTTTTGTTTTCATACCTGTTGTGATGATACTTTTTTTAAGGAAATAAAAAAAGTGAATATTTTATTTGTTGAGGATAATTTTTTTGTGGTATGTACTTCTTTTGGCAATAAAAAGGAAACGGGCCATAATTAAATCATCCAAATGAATAAAAATATTTCTTTATCTAATAGTAGAGAACTATAAACGCAACTTTATAATATTATCATGGGGATTGAGTATTCCATCTGTCTTCTATTCGTTTGGTTCCACAATGTTGTTATATATTAAGGTGAATAACGTTGAGTTCTTAATTTAGAAATGTAAATAGTTAAATTTTTATTATTATATTTCTTAAAGTCTTGTTGTTTAAAATTTTGTTGTATAAAATGTGTTTTATGAGACTAAAGTTTATATATAGAAATTATCTAAAATTTTTCTTACTATGTATAAAAGGAATATATTTTTTTTTGTTTTTGTAGCATAAATGTTACTTAGGTGAACATTTCGAGAACAATAGTTTACCAAAGAGACGTATATCTTTATGGCATTCATATATTCCATTAAAATACGGAAATAAAAAATAAATAATTTGTTTCTTTTTCCTAAAACCTTTATTTTAAAAAATCTCATTAAAATCAAAATTTTGCTTTCTTTTGACTATCATTTATACATTTATCTTTTTTTTTTAGAAAATTTTACAAAGTTATTTTATTTCTATTTTCCCCTACAATACTATATCACTTTTACATTTATATTTATCCATATCTATCTCTTTTTTAAGTTAAATAGGCATCTTAACACACTATATTGCCTCCTAGAAATTTAAGATTATTTTGTTTTCATTTTTGATAAATTATCTTATCATTATTATTGGAATATAATAATAAGATGGGTTTTTTTGATAGTATTTGTAGGTTTATTTAATATATATTTATAAGCTGCCCCTATGGTTTGCGCATAAATTTTTTGGAATATTTATTTATAAAATAATATTAATTGACCGAAATGGAGTCTTATTGTATGTACCATTCTCTTGGATTCATTTGTCTAAAGTGGCATTTGAAAAATGGCATGTTTGTAGATTAGTGTAGATGTTGTTATAATGTCGTACAAATGTCAACGACATATATTTTACTCATTTTTCTGATAAAGAAAAAGTTTGTCTTTTGCATGTAAAAAACTGTCCTTTTCATAAACATTTTACATACATTTTGTCACTTTCATTTTTCACCTCTTTTTGATCGTTATCATCATTGACGACAAGACAATTTTTTTGAAACTTTACTTGTTTGTTGTGAATGACCTTTTAGTAATAACTTAATTGTTTTAAGTGTTATTCACTTTAATCTCTTAAAATACTTTCCTTTTCTTATTTTTCTTTGATTAGAATACTATAACTTTCCGCTTCATGATTTTTGAATTGAAGCATTAACTGTTTATAGGTTTTATAATATATTACCAATTTATATTATACATGAAAGGCAATTTTTTAAAGAAGAGATATCTTAAAATGTATTTTTATATCATTGTATTGTTAAGATGCCGTGAGTGAAATACTTATAGTTAAAAGAAAGTATTTAGGAAATGTTAATTCATTTTTAACATTTTATTTACTATTCTTCTAAATGTCATTTTGTTGTTTAGATTTATAATGTCTTTGGAAGAAGAGTTGAATATTTAAATATTAAAGTTCAAAATTAAGAGACTCTTTTTGACTTTTTGTAATATTGTTAGCTATAAAATTTACCTTCCATTTGACAATGATTATTATTGACGACTATTATTTTCCTAGCTTACCACAAAGATGTTTTAATTTTTCTTTTATTACATATAAATATATATAGTTCAGTAATGTTATCATCTTTGCATTAAAATCTACTAAAATTCTTCCTCAATAACTTTTAAAATATTTGATTTGAGGTAGCCTATTTAATTTGTGATATATATAAATTTAAAGATAAAAGATATAGTAATCATAATTTTATAACAATCTTTATAGGATACTAAATCTTCATTTTATCATTATATTTTAAATACATCAAAAGAATAGCCACTAAATTTGTGATGTTGTGGCAATAGCAGTTTTAAAATCTGGTGTCGTACTTGACACTTGAAGTTATTGTTGATTTGTGAACGCATTTAGAAATTAAACTGCGCATTACACTTTTAACCTTTAATTTCTATATAAAATAAATACTATATTATAAGTGAAAACATTATTAATCTTATATGTTTATTTACAATATATTGTAAGATAATAAAATGGTGTTATTGTATGATTTTAAGGAAATCATCATTAGAGAAAGTTGATAGTACATACTTTAAGTGAAATGCAAACTTACTTACATTAATAGCATATGCTTTAAATTTTCATTATTCTCACATTCCAACTATATGTATTGAATGATTGAACAGTTACAAACTTAGACATTTTGTATTATTTTTATAAAATTATATATATATCTTGTAAATTTTGTATAATAATTATACGAAATTTTGATATTATGTATCATTTTTTTGTGAGAAATTCTTATTTATATTTTATTTCTATATTATTATGGTAAAAACTATATTATATTTAAGATTTGACAATATTTGCTATCACATTTTTAATGCTAAAGTTATTTACTTTTCCTTACTTTTCTTTTTATATATTTTGAAAGCAACTATAAGTTTTTGAAGAGTTTTGTTGATAAGACAATATTTAAGATTTTATTGTCTAAGAGTTACGTTACAAGGATGATTTTATATTTATTACATAAAATTGATTCTTCTTTAAAAGTAATTATTAATAATATTTTTTTCTTACATAATAAAATAAATTTCTCTAAAGTTTTTATCAAACTTTTCTTTATTTATTCTTGGGAGTTCCCCCTATAATAATCTTAATATCTTTGATATACATTATCACTTTGTAATCTAAAGACTTTGTTTTTAAATTTTACTAATTATTAAATAACAAAAGAAAGTAGATAAATTTGTAATTGTGTACTATTTAACAAAACCGGTCATGAATATATTTTCACTTAAATGCTACAGTTAAAATGATATTAACGCTAACACGTACTGCAATGAGACTTTTTCATTATATATTTTCTTTATATAATTTTCTCTACGTATACTTTAATTAAAAATGTGTCTTTTTCATTGGTTGCCTAAGTTTTAGAAAACTTTTACAAAACTTTATTTACTAATTTTTTTATATATTTTGTAACATTATTTTAATGTAATTTCCTTTTCTTGTTTTTAAGTAACCAGATATATTAGGATAAATATCCGACTGTTAGCTAATTTTTGGTCAATGTTAATTGATGATTTTATTAGTTTAATTTTATAAAAACTAGTATTCAATTTGTAAAGCATGAACTAAATTTAAGTTTATTTCTATCATAAATTGTATTGAAGTTAATATCGTAAAATGTTCTCTCCTTTTTAGTATATCAAAATTTTGTCATATAATTTAGACAATACATCTAATTTATTTTTATATTTGTATATAAAATTCACCTCTTTATTTAGCAATAATAAATCTATATATATCTATCAATATAATAATATTTTGTTGGAAAATGTAATTTGAGATTTTAAAATAAGTATACAAATACCAAGCTTACAATTGTTACTGATTTTTCATATGCGTAATATTTTTCTTCCATCCTATCATCGAAAAAAATTTTGAAATATAAATTATAATTTAAGCACTTTAAAAAAATGTTATTATTTAATTTCTTTCCTTTGATATCTCTATTCTTCTATTTCAACTCTAGTTTGTGATAAATTTTTTAAAAATATATATTGTTTTAAAAAATAATGTAATTATCATACCTGTTTTTATTTTTGTTAAAGGAAAGTATGACGAAATTGTTAATTTTCTGCTAATATTTTTGTATTCTATTTAAATGTTCTAATTTATAAATTAATTAAGTCCTTATTTAAATGGTAGTGGGCAAAAAAAAATCTTCTTTTTTTTATTTTAATTTTCATTCTTTTTAATTGACATATAATCATATATATTAGATAATATTTTAAATTACTTCTAAAATATCTCTAATATACAATGACTTTTTTTTGCCATTTTTCTCTTCATGTAGTATATTTTATATTATTTATCTAGGAAGAGGATATATGTATTTTTGCTTAACAGTTAAATAAAAGAATAAAAAAAAGCGACATGTTTAGAAAGATGATTGACAAAACTTTTTCCACAAATTCCCATTATCAATTCTTAGAAAACGGTAAGAAGTTTACAAGTACATTATTTATTATATATTGTGTGATAAATATACTTTATTTTGGAAAGATAAAATAAATTTTTTTAAATAGGAAGAAAATTACTTTAGATGATAAATATGTTTAATATTCTTTATTTTAATGGGTATAAAGATACCATGGATAATATGTATATATATTTTTTATAACAATTTGTAAACTTTAGGTGTTATAATATTCTATATATTTTAAGTTATACATTTCTTATATTATCCACACTTTGAAGAATTTTTAATAAAGATATTATGGAGTGCTTTTCGTATATATTTTCTTACATATGGTAATACACTTTCTTGAAAGTTTTAATAGTACTGAAGATTTTTATATTATATAAAATTTAAGTGTTGATTCTGTTAATTTATTGTTGTAAATCTTATAATCAGATCAAAGTAAATTCTTTTTAAGAAAATATTAATTAACCTTGTATCAATGTACATTTAGTTACATTACTTATTTATCACTATTCCACGTATTATTCTATATTATATTATTCAGCCTTAAATGATGAAAAATTTTTATTTAATTTTGTATATATTTTATTTTCCTTCTACTTCAATATTTAAAAAAATTATATTATTAAAAACAAGTGATTTTTTAGAATAGTAATGCATATAAGACTCATTTTTAATCTATATATATATGTATAATTTCATATTTTTAATCAACTAGTTCTTATTATTAAAATAATTAATAATCTCAAATATTAACAACTAATATATTTTTTTGTATCATTCTTTCCATGTAAATATGATATAAGAACCAAACAATAATTAAATATATTTATTTAAAGTATTTTTTGAAGAAGAAAACAAATAAAGAATAAATAAAATTTATATCAGTGATCCATAGATAATAATTAAATTTATTTTTCATTTTATTTTTATTTAAACTCACATTACTTTTTCTTTCACTATAATATAAATATATTGAAATTATCAAATGTAATTTTCCATAAATAATGAAGAATTTTTATCTCTAATCATCATTTAATTTAAAATAATTTCCACTTAAAGTTAAATAAAGTGTTTTCTTATCTAATGATACAATATGTAATATATATCAATATTAGTAAACTTCAATATGTTTGCTATTATCTTATTGTCTTTCATTTATTATAATATATTTAAAATACAAAACAGATTGGTGACTGACCACAATTTTAACTATATTATTTTTAAAGTATACAAAATATATTTTAATCAACTGTTATCAAAATTTAATATTAAATACAGCTTTTTATAGATTATTGTTATTATTATTATTTATATAATTGAATTGTCAAAAAATACTTGTTATACTATTTTCTATTTTATATATTCACTTCTATGATGTATATTCCTCCAGATCGTCTCTCTTCAAGGAGAGAAAGTAGTGGTAGTGATTATGGTACAGTTGATCATACTAATCAAGGAAATTCTTTTAATAATTTTGGTAGTTTACGTCGATCGTTAAGGCAGATGAATCCTTTTAAAAGTAAACTATTCAGGCTACCTGCAACACCAAGGTTATCAAGAAAAAACAAAGGTTCAAGTGGAGTTGAAACAACAGGTTGGAATTTCGAAAGACCTTCATCAGTAGCATCATTAAAAGAATCTATTTCTAGTGTAGATAATAATACTTCACAACAAAATCTATCTACTAGTCATTATCATAATTCTCCATCATTAATGATTAGAAAGACTAATGGCGAACATATTAAAATAGAGTCATTTAGAAAATCATCTGTTGATAGTTCATTTGAAACAAAAAACACAACCTCTCTTACCTCGTCACCCCTTAGGAGTTCCTCATTTCGAGTATGTCGAGGTTGTGTCACATCGACAACACCAAAAGATAATAATCCTAATGGGCTTTTACCACCATCAGGAAATATTCAAACACTAACTCATATTACTAATAATAATCATCGGTTAAGTTATAATGACAGTCTCAGAAAAGGACAATTGAATGATGAAGCGGAAAAGCAAAAAACGTTAATAGAGGGTACGAGAGGATTACAATTGTCTCCTCCTGTTGACAAAAGAAGTAGTTGTTATCAAAGATTACCAAGTAATCAATATTCTTCTAATGGTGAAGTATATGATGCTCACTGGAGAACAACTTCCTTAACTCCTAAAATAGATATCAATTCACATCAAGTAATGTCATTTACATCACAAATGCCATCTCCATGTAATTCAACAATTTCATTGCTTGGCACTGCTTCAAAAAATACATTAAAAAATGCAAATCTTGGCACATCCTCTGTTAGATCGGCAAAAGACGTTCCATTTCAAAGAGCATCTGTTATGGGACTTTTTAATAGGTCCGAAGATGGTACACAATCAGCCAGAAGTAGTTTTAGAGGTCCCACATCTCCTATTAGTTTCAATAACTCATTTGAAGTTAAAAGTTACCAAACATCAACTAATTCACTTCTTAAGAGTGAATTATCATTTAACAATGAAAATAATTCATATAGATCACCTTTGGTAAGTCAAATTAATTTTAACAATCTTCTTATGAACAACAAAAAAAAATTAAACGATATAATTAGTGGAAATTTTTCTTAACAGCAAAATAGTAAAAAAAATAGAATGTTAGAGGGTTTTCAAAGTAACTAATTTATTTTTATGCACTAATTTTCATCGAGTGTTTTGAAATTACGCTATTAATGGACAAAAGTGAACATTCCTTTTTACTATGTAAAAGAATTTATTCTTTTTAGTTCCATTACATTGACGGTTTTTACAAATTCACTTAGTTTTTAATGAATATATTTTATTTTAAATACCATGATTGAATTCTTGAGAGTAACAATAAATGATTAAGTAACATACAATTTGATAAAGTATTTAATCTCGACCACTGGTATATAATGGGCA
Source organism: Strongyloides papillosus (assembly GCA_005656395.1). Taxonomy (NCBI): domain Eukaryota; kingdom Metazoa; phylum Nematoda; class Chromadorea; order Rhabditida; family Strongyloididae; genus Strongyloides; species Strongyloides papillosus. Next base: position 2,514,635 of record SRSI01000010.1, on the reverse strand, counting down.
CACCCTTTTACAATTAATGACTAGATTTTTTTATAAAAATAAAGATATAAAATTACAATAAGAAGGATATAAAAAGGTGTGGTAAAACTATCCTGTTTTCAAGAATTTTCAAATATAATTTCCTTTAATAATATATGATAAATAGTGGAATTCATTCGATAATATAAAATTTCAAAATGAAAAAATAATTGTTAATTCATTTAATTAATTTTTTTCATTAACAATTGCTATTATGTAATTGAAAATTGTATTGTCAAGTTATATTATATTTATGGAGAAGATTTTAGTTACTTATATTCAATGTTATTAACTTCTCTTTTCAATTAAAATCCCTAAACACAAAGGAAAAAATTAAAATATAGGGAAAAAAATGTCCGTTTAGTAAAAATTTGGTGTGCCTACGGAGCGGGGGTGTAGCTCAGTGGTAGAGTGTTCCCTTCGCATGGGAAAAGTCGCGGGTTCAAATCTCCGTCACCTCCATATCTAATAATTTTACAACCTCTGCTTCATTGATCTTTGATGTCTTATTTCAGAACATAACACAATTATTTACTTTAGAAGATTTCACTGTACCATGTGAAATGGATATTACGTTCGTTGGCCGAGAATGGCTTTTTAAAGAATTGTACAGAATGGCCGTTCTTGAAAAAACTCAATTTTGCGTCATTGAAGGAGCTAATGGATCCGGAAAATCAGCTATTATTAGACATATCATATTGCATAGCCCATTTTTTCTTAAAAAAGTATGTTTTTTAAACTAAATTATTATATATTTTAATGAAAAAAATATAAATAGAGAATTTTTTCCATCAAAAGTCTGATTTTAAAATGAAAATATATTAGTTGAGAATTTCTCATCATTTTGAATGAGTAGATGAAATTGCTTCATGCAATATACTATAAAGTGGGTGCCACGGCGGCCCTGTGGCCTAATGGCGAAGGCGTCTGTCTCCTAAGCAGAAGAATGTGGGTTCGAGTCCCATCAGGGTCGTTCTTCATCCCTCCTTTTTAGCAAAAAAAAAACTATTTTGCTTAAAATAAATATTTACACTTTTTTTCTAGACAATTAACGGAGATACTGTTGATTCTGGTATAGTATTAGAGTCAAATGAATCATCAATGCCATGTGTAAATTTAAATTCAAGAAACTATGAGTGGCTTCGTCAAATCTCGAATCGTGTTGTAGCTTATCATAACTGTCGATTATACTCAGCCTCAAGTTGTGCAATACCGGAATTTATTTGTAATCTTGTATCACAATTTGTACAGTGTAACAAATTTTATCCATTAGCTGAGTTTTTAAGTAAACCAGAAAATTCACATTATCTTACGGCTGTCAGTAATCCCATAGAATGCTGTAAATATGATCCCGTTGAATTGTTTAGTAAAGCTATTGGTGAACCACTATGTAGTATGTATGATTTAACAAAAGATGAATCATCAAATTGTTGTATTATATTAATTGATTCATTGGATGAGGCGGATTTCCATAGACTTGAAGATGGTGAATCTATATCGTGGTTCTTATCACAAATACGAAAATTTATTCCTTCATGGTTACGCTTCATTTTAACATCATCAAATCAGGATGTTCTTCATGGTTTAGACATTAGGTCAGTTCATATTGATGACGCAGAAATGGATGAAAGAATACTACGTGATTGTCGATTGTTAATTGAAAATTCATTAAGTAGTTACTCAGATTGTGATGAGTATCAGGAGTTTGTTGAAAAAGTTTTACACTTTTCTCAAGGAAATATGCTTTTTATTCACATGATTATTGATCTTGTTGATAGAGAATTAATTGAAATATCTTCTCATATACCAAATGATATTTCTCAATTATATTTAATATATTTTAAGAATATTTTTAAGAAAGGGGAAACGTTCGATGCTGTATCTCCGATTTTAGCAGTTATTATAGCTTCATTAAGACCACTTAAATTCAATGAATTATTGAGAATTTTAAATTCGAGGAGTGAAGAACCATATATGACGGAGGATAACTTAACATCATTATTATCATTAATGATACCTTTATTATCGAGATTACAAAATGGTTCTGTAATTATTAGCCACCAAACATTTAGAGAATGGATAATAAAATGTGCTGGACAAACAAATTATGTTGTTGATGTTAGACAGGGACACATTCTTCATGCTACTAGTTATCTTAGAAATTATGAAAAATTATCTATTGACCAAATTTTTGAATTAGCTCATCATTTACTTAAAGCTAATCCTCATAAATATATGAGAGATGGTATTGGTGATGATTTACCTAATGGTAAAGACTGTCAACTAGTCTGGTTGCAAATGGCTGGACAATCATTATTAAAGAATTCATTATTGTACCATAAAAATATTATTTATCCAAATTCAAAAGTTTCACGTTTACTTTTATTAGCAGGAGCTGATCCTAACGTTTGTTGGCCAGACTCACAGGAACCTATTTTATTTGGTTATGCACGAACAAATAATGTCGCAATGATTCAATTGTTGCTTCAATTTGGGGCAGAAGTTGATTATAGATGTCCTTCTACTGGATCAACAGCTTTAATGGAAGCCTCTAAAAAAGGTAATATCGAAGCAGCAAAAATTTTGCTACAATTTGGTGCAATATTTTATAATCAAGATGAGGAAGGTTTATGTGCCCTAAGTCATGCAGCTGCCGGTGGACATATAAATTTAGTTATATTTTTATTAGAAGAATCAGATATAATCAACCATCAAAATAATATAAATCAGGGTAATTTTAATGCACCGATTGCTTATCTTCGAAGTAGTTCTATAAATAAGGCATTTGAAAGTGCTGCATGTTATGGCAAAGTCCAAATATGTAAGTATTTATTAGATTGTACAGATGCTATAACTGATATGTCAACTGCTATGTGTTCCGCTTGTACCTCTGGTCAATCAGAGACTGTTCAATTTCTATTGTCTAGAGGTGCTTATTTATCAATGAATCAATATTGGAATGGAAAATCAGCTTTAATTTGTGCAATCGAAAGTGGAAGTTGGGATTTAGTTGTAAATGTTTTGTCAACTGGTAATATTGATGTAAATACTGATCGTTGTGAAAATGCCTACACACCACTTATTGTTGCTTCTAGAAAGGGTCACGTTGGATTAGTAGATTTATTAATTAATCATGGTGCGATTTTGGATATACCAGATAATACAGGAAAAACAGCTGTGATTCACTCTATAATTTGTAAACATGCTTCCACAGCTGCACTGTTAATAGATCGTGGTTGTAATGTAAAAATACTTGATAATGATGGAAATAGTTTATTACATTTTATAGGGGAATATAGTACAAAATGTCTAATTGATAAATTACTTGATCTTGGTTTATCATTGGAAGAAAAAAATAATGAAGGTCTACGACCTATTGAAATTGCAATGAAATATAAAAATAGAATTGCAATGGATGGATTTTTAAGAAAAGGAGCTAGACTTCGTGCAACAACATGGAAGATAGCTGTTGAAGTTGATCCAGAAATGACATTAATTTTAATAAGAAAATTACTAGATGATGCATCATTTTTATTAAGAAAAAAATTAGTAAATGATGCAATGCATAGATTCCATTATGCTTTAGCTAGATGTAATGAATTACTTGAAATATTTGAATCATCAAATCTTAGTAATAATGAACGTAAAAATTTTTCAAAAATTATTCCACAATTAAAACACTTTAAGCTTCAAATACTTTTTGCCACAGCTCGTTTAAATCGTAAGAATGGTGAATTAATGGATGCTATAGAAAATTGTAGTGATGCATTAGTATTAGCACAAGATAATGATGATCATCGTTGTGAACTTCATTTACTTCGTGCTAAGTGTTTCTTTGATGCACAAAATGTGGGTAGAGCTCGTAGAGATGCTGAAATTGCTAATGGTATAAAACCTGGTAATATAGATGTACAAAATTTGCTAAATATTTTATGTATGCCAACTGGTGACAGAGATTAATATTTGCCTTATTAATTTTATTTTTTGTAAATATATATATTTATATATATATTGAAACGATATTTCTTTCAATAATGTGATTATTTTTTAACAATAATTTACAATTAATAAATTTATTGTTATCGAAAATTCTGTTTTTTAATAATATTTTGATTATAATTAATAAAGTGTAATTATTTTTATCATTTATAACATAAAAAAGAAAAGGTAAAGACAGATTTTAGTGTAAATAAGTAAACAATAGTCATTGTGATATAAAATTCTGGTATTTTTGTTTATATTAAAAATTGTATGATTAAAATTTGTCAATATTTATATAATAACTGACATACGTATGCAAAAAGAATTTTATGTATCAAATTTTTTTTATTATTTATAAACAACCAAGTATTAATTTTTGTTTATTTTAAATGCTAATATTGTTGTGTTTTACTGATAAAAGTTATAAAGTTACCCATAAAGAAATTTAAAATCAAATGATATTGTTAAAACTAAAATAATGAATAACAAAAGATCATTGTTTAACTTTATGATACTATTTTTAATATAAAAAAAGATATAGAAATTTGAGAAGGGTTTTTGTTTTTCTAAAATGAATCATAAAAATGTTATAGTGATATAGTCAAAAATTTTAATAAAATTTCGACTTTTAGTAGATTATGACGAAAGCATCAAATATAGAATTAAGGCAGTTAAATGTCATGAGTCTCAGTTGTTTAACGTTTGTCAATGAATATTGTCATTTTTTTATTTACAACTATTGGTTTTTAAAGAGATATTAATATATTTTTATCTGTAAGTGTCAAAAAATTTTGTTCCTCATTGTAAAAAATAAGGAGTTCTTTTTAAAAATTACTCAAAGTTGTGTTAATTCAATGGAAATGATAAAATAACAACAATAGATTTGAACTTAATGTTTGGCTGGAATCAGATAATGACTTTCTTGAAAAAATTAATTTTGTTTGTTATTTTTAAACAAAAAAAATTATTTAAATAATTCCTTAAAATGTTAATTTTTAATCATCAGATAATCGTTCTATAGTCTTTGTGGTACTTTAGAGAAAGGAGAAGATTCGTGGAAATTGATTAAGAAGTAATTTTAATGTGTTTATTATCGTTTCCTTTTTTAAAATAATTTTCTGTTATCGGAAATGACTATTTTAAAATTTGACTTATTTAAAATTCTAAGCAGCTAAATTACAAATGTTGGATAAATTTATAAGAATTTTTGTCTGATAGTTGAATATTTTAAAGTTTTACATCCTTAGTATCAAGCAAGTAAAATGAGATACTAGTAAGTTCAAATTGTAATATTCTTTTTAATTCAAATTTAAGAAATCAGTTTTTTTATTTCAACCTTTTAATTGAAAAATAATTGCCTTTTGGAGAATGATCAATTGGATCATCTTAAAAATTAGAGTTATCATATATAATCGAGGTTTATAAAAACTTTCTTTATAATTCTGAAATAATTTTGTATATTACTTTTGCCATTTAGTAAAATACCTATTTTAAAATTTATAAAAGTTATTTTGGAAGTAAATAGTCATTAGTATCTTTGTAAATTGGAAATAATTTTTTTATTTTTTAATCAATTAAAAATTATTAAATTAACAATTCATTATTTTGAAAAATTTTATTTACAATTTTTATTATCATAGAAAAGTCAAAAAGAAAAATAAGTGATTTAATATATATTAAGTTAATTATTATTATTTAAATTAATTAAAGTATTTATGTAGTGGTAATAAAAATTCTGTATTATATGTATTTCTTCTCATTGCTTTATATTTAGCGTACATTCATAGAGGTTTATAAAAATCGTAGATAATAATAGTTATATGTCCAATTTTCAAAGTTTTTTGCAAATTCTTAACTTAAGGAAGAAGTTCATATTTTAAATTTTTTTAAAGTTTAAGTACCAAATATCTTTTTTTATTAATATTTTAAATTTAATGATGCATTTTAAATTATACTCAAAGGAAACACAGTAATTTTTGAGTTAAACATTTTATTATTCTTCATATAACTACTTTAAGTACACGAAGAGAAATTTTTTCATGTGCTTAAATTTTCATTGATCATTTTTATATTAGATAACTTTCGAAAAAGCATAAACAAATAGTATTAGATAAATTTGTTTTGTTTAACTTAAAAATATACAATGTTCATGGAAATTTTTTTCAAATTATTTTAAAAATTTATTTTTATTGAATTATTTCCAATTCGATTGATATTAAATATAAATTACTATTCCTTGGATTATCTTTTTTTATAATACTTTTTGCATTAAAATTTAAAAAAATTTCTTTATCATGATATGGCAGCTGAAAAAACAATAGCATAAGAAAGTTATTATTATTTTTTAAGTATATGTGTTATGAGTTGTTGTTGATGATCATTGAAATTTTTTGTCTATTTTTTGCTTATTTTTAATTATAGATAATCATTATATTGTGGATGTATTATTAATAAAGACATATGATTATTTTTTATTTTTAGTAATTGTGACTGTTCATAAACTTAGAAACTACACCTTTTATTTTTGAGAATTAATAAATAAAATAATTAATTTAAGAAATGTTTTTGATCCATTAGAATTTGCATACTTCTAATGAAGTAAATAAAAGTTTTGGACTAAATTTGTCATATACTACATTAAAGCATAAATAAAGAAAACACAAAAATATTTTTTAAAATATTTATTTATATAAAAAAAATTACAGCTTGTAATAAAAGTTGAGCATATTTAGTATTTTTTCATGGAGAAAATATGAATGTTCACAGGATATAATTAAATATTCGTGTGATAGTTTATTATTTACACCTTTCAATTACTTTCTTCAACTGTATATCAATTGGCTTTTGTCACACCTAGAAAGTTTCATTAGAAATATACATAATATAGTTATCTTTTATTCCATTTATTAAAATAAATAACTTATCAATGCTAATATTATAATGGTATATATTAAAATAATAGTAATGCTTTAAAATAGTACTCAAATAGATTTTATCAAGTATATCTCTTTCCATACTTTATAAATATTTTCTTAAATATGCCAAAAAAATCCCATATGTCATTATATTGCTTATTATTTTGATAGCACTTTTTTATCATCGTTTCATAATACTACTAATTTGGTATTAAAGCATATCTGTTCAAAAGATTCCAATTTAGATAAAGTTTATTTTTCAGTTTCATTACAAAAATATTGAAGTAATTCCAGTCAATCAAATGAAACTTTGCAAAAATAAACTCTTATATAATCTGATAAACCATTAAGTACGGATTTTTATTACCAAAAATTGTATCTTAAATTATCTATTTTATGTATAAATAATGTAAAATAGAATATTTATGATATTATATCGTTTTAATGAGTTATGGAATAAAATATAGTATCTATACATCTTCTTAAATAATCATTTAAATCAAAACAAAATTGAATTTGATTACTGTTTAGTAGACGATGTATATAGTAGAAGAATGTGTAGACAATATAATTTAAACCTCATTATCAATAAAGCATTTAACTCTTTTATGTTTAGTTTCCGCTAAACTTATTTTTGGAAACTGTTAAGGATAACAGTATATTATAAGTGAATTTGTATAGTTTTATATATATTTACTCAATTTGTCTTTTTATTGTAGTTGAAAATATAATTATAAAAGAATATAAGAGATATTTGATGTGAGAAAAATTTTGAATTAAATGGTATTTAAAGAAGTTTATCAGCATAATAGATGGTGATGATATTATTAATATATTCCAAAAGTTCAAATCATATTTTTTATTTTATAATTGTTTTTTTCCGACATTTAAAATATATAGTATTTTGAAGTTGTCGGCATTTGTTAATTGTCGTGTCATTCAAAATTCTATAGGACTATAAAAACATTATCTCATGGGTATTTTTTATTTCTCAAAATCCGTTTAACCTTTTACATACTTCTCCCGACTACTTATTATCAATTCTTTTTGTAACTTCTTTCGAAACATATTCTGTCACAATTGATAATGACCATATTACTTTTATTATTCTTGTCTATTGTCTTTTTGATTGGTACATTTTAAATATTAAGTTTTTAAAAAGAATGGACATGAAAGATTATTTCATGATATTACATCCCTTCTTACATTTTATTGAGAATACATAATAATCAACAGTATGTTTTCTTTTATTAAATATTAACAGTATATGTATGTTTAGCTTGGAAATTACTTATATAATTTCTGTTAATGAGCTTTTCTAATTGAGTTAATAGAGATCTTTTAATATATCATATACTTATTTTGTTATTCCCATAACTATATAGTCATTAAAATAATATTTTCTATTTTTTTACTATAATATATTATTTATTTACTAATAAATAGTACTATACAATTATAAATATATATAGTGATAATATTTAATAAATGTTTTTTAAAAACATGATAGCTCTAAGGATTAATTAAACACAAAAGAATATAGTTATCATAGACAATTATTAATATGCATGGAAAACATATTCATGATTTAAAATAACCTTTTTAATAACAAAATTGTAATTTTTTTTCGAGAAAACAATCAACGAATGTATGTGTGGAATTAATGCATCTTTAACAAGGAATTTCTTGTGGGTGTGGTTTTCCCCTTCAAGAGGATGCCATTTTGGTGACATTCTCTAAAAAATGTTTATATATTTTTAAAAGTTTTATCCACCATTACTTTATTTTCAACAAGCAATGATCATAAAAGATTGAAAATATTTTAATTTCATAATTTTTATACTAGAGTTTGAGTATCAATTAATTTAATTTGATTTCATTAATCATCTTTTGAAGAAGATTTTAGCTTAATGAATTTTTCAATGTAACATAATTAGGGTAATGAAATTTATACTATTTTTAACTATTATCTATAAATCCTATTATTAATGTAGACAAATTAAGAATATATTCTTTACGAAATATTACGTAACTATTCATTGGAATCATTAATTTCTAACATTCCCTATCCACAATGAGGATTAATCTATATATAATATATTTATAATTATTATCTTATTTTTCAGTTTTTTTAAACTATCTTTAATAAATATTGCATTTAATGCTCTATTAAAATAAAAAAATAATATTATTAATAATGGAACAGATAAATATTATTAAATTATACTTATTCATTCAAATATTTTATACATGTTTTGACAGTGTTTCTACACTTAGCTGTTTGGTAATAAGGCCTGGTATGTTTTATTTAAATATGTTTTTGTTATTTTTTATAAAAAATATTAAAGCTATATTAAAAATATTTTTTCATTATATTCCATAAAATGATTTAAGAATCGTAGTTTTTTATATTATGTTTTCGAGAATATGCTCAGAAAATTTAATAAGTTACTTTATTATATATCTCAAAATGTTTTAAACAAAATTTTCTTTTTAAATTTAAAGAATTTATTTAAAATTATTTCCTTTTGTCTGGAGCAAAAAGTGAAAGGTAATATAGGAAATGATAAATTTTGTGAATATTTTGTAGTGAAATATAACTCATTTATATTTTGAAAGTAGATTTATATTTTATCTCTTAAAATTATGCAACATTTTAACAATTCCTCATCTTTTAAATTATTGTATTTATAATTAAGTTCCTGGTCGTTTAAAAAAAGAAAATTTTTGTATGCATTAAAAAAGATATTTATATGGAACTATGTTCTTTATGTGAAATGTAACGCAAAAATTTTACCAAACATAAAATACATGATTATTATGAAAATTTAAATTACTATTAAATGAGGGAAGATAAATAAGAAAATATAATAATTTACTTGTAGGAAAAGGATTGATGAGTGAGAAATGCCCTCAACACGCAGTTGGTTGTAGAATAAGAATTGAGGGTGATACTATACAGTGGTACGAATATTCAAAGTTATATGACAGGAACCAATTAGTTTGCGTTCACCAAAATGAGTATAATTTAAAAGAAATGAAAAAAAGTGGTTGTATAAGAAAGAAATCTGGAAGTGTACGATGCTGGTGCTATGGACAAAGTAATTGCAACAATCCGGATGTATCAACTATGTTATATCAGGGATTTTTGCAATTAGATGATTATGAATTTGATAAAATTGTTGAACAAGTAGATACAAATGATCAGCCAGATTATGAAAGTTTTGATGAAGATAACATTGATGATAATAATTCAAATAAAAATGCACAATATAGAACTATGAAGCCATTGTATACAAATTCATGGTCATATCAATTGAAAACAAATAATAAAGATCCTATTCACCATATTGTAGGTTGTATAAAAAATAATTCTATTACTTTTTTTGTTAGGCACATCCAGTAAGAGGTGGAAAAGATGCTAGACAAGATCCAAAAACAATAAATAATACCGAATATGCATTAATACAACAAAATAAAATTGTCAATACTTTAAAAGTTGGTAAAATCTCTAATGAGGATAGACATACTAAGTATCTTGATGTTGGAGAAGATAAAAAAAATGATGATGACAAAACAATATCTAAAGCCATGAGACCTATTTCTAAAAATATTGGAAATATTAATGAATTAGGGAAAATTGAAATAGGAAAAAATAACCCAGATAGTACGAAAAATTATCATAGGGGAAAAGGTGTAAAAATTGATAAACAAACAAGACCATACATTCAAAGTACTAAGGAACCAAAATATTCTAATGAGGCAAAAATAAAACATTTAGATGAGTTAGAGAGAAAAATTTTACTATCACCAAACCCAGAGGTTACTGAAGATGAATTTTCAGAGTTAATTAATACTGATGAACAAGTCAAAATTCCGTCAGAAATAAAATTTCGCGATGAATCTAATTATGCTGATATGATTGATAATGTTGAGGATGAACCATCTAAAACAAGAAAGAATACAAATGATAACTTTTTATCTCAAGTAAAAACAAATAATGTTTCAGATAAAAAAATACCAAGTTTTCTTTTGGTAGTGTTTTTCCTACTAAAACTAATAATTTTATAAATTTGATTTTTAAAATATATGATTTGTAAAAAGAAATTTAATAAAAAATATATTTTTTATGATAATCATAAATGATCTTTTTAACTGTCATATTTTTTTATATAACTTATTAATAGTGCTTTTAAAAAAATATATAAACGTAGAAAAATTAATTGCAAATCATTATTTAAAACTTCTTCACCTTTGGGTAAATCCGTAATGGCTGTCATCTATTGTTCATAATTTTTAGCACTTAATTGTATAAAAAAAAGTTTATGTTATGTTATTAAGTTAACTAAAATGATAGTACTAGTAAGTATTTAACAAACGAGGATGTTTGCATGAAGATACAATCTCAAATTAATTAACCAAATTGCATCTGGATTCAAGAGATTTCATTTGTGTCAATCAAGTAATTTTACATAATTAACACTAATAAAGTTTAAAAAACCCAACTGAATCACTATTTATAATGTTTACCACAAACCAAAAAAATACCAATTTTACTTGACTATTTTAAATTTTATTTAATTTAAAAATATTGCCTATTGAAGGAATGTTTTTAATCACTTAAAATTCTTCGAATAAACACATCTTTTAACATCTGTTCAATACATCATTTTAATTAGGAAAAATACAGTTCTCAATAAAATGACTACTTTTATGAAAAAAACCAAAAAACATAAAGTTAGAAAAAAAAATGTCTAGTCTCAGTAAAAAAAATATGACACTAAACCTTATCACAATAAAATATTACCCATTTTTTCCCAAGTAGACTATATTCCAATATCCTTGTAATTTTATCCCATTTCGCATTCCTGTCACAACATTAAACTAAGGTGGAGCATTTGTTGATATTTTTTTTTTTTGATAGAAGTATCACTTTTCAATTATCTTTAAAAATATTTTATATTCTTTTAGATAGAATTTATTATTTTAAATGTGATAATGTATAGATTTTTTGTGGTATTTAATTTCTACTATCAACACTAGTATTTTTGTTGATTTTATCTACTGAATTTTTTTCAAATTAATTCAGTAAAGATTTTTTATTATACTTTACTGATTTACTTTAAGAATAAATTTTATATATTAGGTATTTTAAATAAATTAAAATAGAAAAAGAATTATGGATTTTTCTACAATTAGTATTGATTTTTTGTATTATAAATAAAATTTTGGGTTAACATTTCAATTATATATATTTAATTATTACTTTTAGTTTTCATAATCTACTATTAATGGTACATAACAGTAGTTTTTACATTATAAAATAGTTACTTTACCTACTAAATTATGAAATAAAATTTTTTTATTTATTAAATCAAATATAAATTTATTTTAATTTTTTTTGATTTTAGTTATTTAAATAATGGGAAGAAAAACAAAGTCAAAAAATAAAGCATTGGCAGCATTTAAAAAAGAAAAAGCATTGTGGAAAGATGCTGCTTCAATGGATGCTGCACAACAAGCATTAATACAATCTGAGAATAATATAAGAATGATTGTTGATATTGCTACTACTGGATTTCCACCAGATGACCAAATTGTGTTAGATTATGACGACTTTCCAGAAAGATTGAAAATCTTAATGACAGAAATTGAAGGAATAATCAAGGAGCCACATTCTGATAAGAGTACTCCTGAGACTAGTCCAATTAAAACATTAAAATTATTTGAATTACTTATAAAATACCAAGGATCTGAGGAGGGATGGGATTCAGTCACTTCTGAATGGCTTCAGAAATATGCTAATATTCTTTTAAGTCAAATGAAAGAAAGTGATGCTTCCGGTAAAGGTTCATCTATCTTTGATGAAGAGTCACAAAAGTTTATGAGAGCTTTTAGTAAGTATAAAGAAAACTATTTAAAAGAAGAAATGAAAGGTAAATCAAATGTAAAAGAAAAAAATACCAAATATAAAAATGCTCAAAATTGTGAAAATGATAAAGAAAAACAATGTAGTAGCAAAAAAAGTTCTCCTTCTACAACAAATACTGAAAATAACGAAAAAAATTCTTGTGATGATAGCTTGAAAAAAGTTTCCTCTAAAGACGGAAATTTCAAAGATGCTTGGAAGTATTATGTAAATTAAAAAAATAGTATATCAATAAAATTATTAATTTATTTTAGGATAAATTAGTTGAAATAAAAGAAAAGGACCCTGAAAGGAATAGAATTGGGCTACCAAAAATAAAGTGCAATACTATGAAATGTTTCTGGAGTGTCCATGCAGTGGTCGGTGTTAATGAAGATGTTAATTTTGGAAGTTTTGTTACAGAAAATTGCTCTAACAATTTTAGTGGATTGATTTACCCGGTTTCTGGAATGGTAAATTATAACAAGAATTATTCTACTAAAGAAGATATTACCAATCCATTTAATGCTTATGTTCCATTTTCATGCGAACTCGTTAGAAGATTAGCTAGCAAAGATATGATTATGGGTCGTTTATTAGATTCATATTTAAAAGACGACGTGGATGAAAGTGTAAATAAAAGTAGTTTATTAAATTTAAAAGAAGAACTTGATTTTGCATCATATTGTGAAATGAAAACGTTGGTTATTAAGTTAAGTAACAGAATGAATGCCAGTTACGGACGATACTTAGCTGATTGGTTGTGTAGAGTTGACAGAAATGTTCAAATATTTGTTGAGTTGGAGACAGATATTGATTTTTACTATGATAACTCTACGAAAGAAAAACCTATTAATAGTGTTTGGGAAATTTGGAGTTATTTCCGTGCTCAATTCAATCACGCATTCTTTTCAAATCTACATGTTATTTTGAAATTTTCATCATCCGATATTCCAGATGAATTTCTCCCTGGTTCTCATAACTTAAAACGATGGAAAGGAGAACCATTAGTTGGTTTTACAATTGACTATGACATTTTAGACTGTCATGGTAAATTTGAAGATGCCTTTTTCCCAGATATAATAATGAGGTCATTATCAACTCTTTGGAATCCAGCGTACCATTTTTTGATTTTTTCTAACGATACTTTTTATTTAACTCGTGTTGTGAGAGAAAAAGTAATCGCAAAATTGAAAGATTCATTAATGGCTATTGACTACGATGATAAATATTATGAATCTCATTTTAAATACCATGGGAATTTTATGCTGCAAAATCCACTACAGCCATGTGCAGATAATTTAACTTCAGGTATCTATCATGCTTTTGAAAGTGATACAGTAAAATATAAAAAATATGCATTGGCTATATATTATGCAATAAAAAAAAGTATAACTGAACAACTGTTAGAACATATTTCAAATATAAATCAACCAAAAGTATTGGATGTCATTGGTGTTGATATAGCAATTCTCGGAGCTGGAAGAGGACATCTTTTAACTTCTATTCTTTGGGCATATAAAAAGATAATTGCTGAGGCACCAGAAAAAAATATCTCTATCGTTATTCATGTTGTTGAAAAAAATAATTTAGCTCTGTTAGATTGTAGAAAAGTTTATGAATATATAGAAGGTTTCACTATAAAACCCGTTAATATTGAAATGAGAGAATGGGCAAAGCAAATGCATAACAGTAAAAATCGTCTTCCTGATATTGTTGTTAGTGAACTTTTAGGTTCATTTGGATGTAATGAACTTGCTCCAGATTTATTATACGAGGTTGAATCATACATTTACCATTCAAAACAAATATGGATACCAAAGATAGTTGAATCATACATACAACCAATAACTAATATTCCAGCATTGCAATTTTTGTTTGATGAAGCAATATTTCACTCAGATTTTGATGGGGGACAAGGAAGGAACAATTCCCGACGTTTTTATACATTTATGGATGTATTTAAGAAAGCCAAACCAATATCACCATACTCAGATAGATTATATATTGCTCAACCATCACCTGTTTATAAAATTGATAATCCAAAATATTGCTTTACTTTTCTACATCCACAATATGATAATTTAATTAATATCAACCCGGAAGATTTGTCAGGACATTCAGTTATAAATTTTAAAGCACGCAGTACGTGTGATATTACAGGTTTTCAGGGTTATTTTGTTGCAACATTATATGAAGAAGAAGGTAGAGCTGTAATACTATCATCATGTCCACATGTTAATAAATTGGAAGCTGTAAAATATAATTTTGAATGTTTATCTACATCATGGTTTCCTGCGTTTTTCCCTCTGAGAGGTCCTATTAGACTACAAGAGGATGAGGAATTTTCATTTGAAATATTTCGTAAGACTGACAAAACTGGTGTTTGGTATGAATGGCGTTTTATTGGACAAGGTAATAAACTTGAAGATCTTCAAAATGAAAATGGTGAGGAATATTTTATTTTCAAAAACACTAATTTCAATATACGTTAACAACTAAATACTATTTTTACTAACTTTCAACTATATTAGTCATATTTTAAATTTGTAAATAAATTTTTTTCCCAAATTAAAGTATTAATTGAGTTAAAATGTACCATATAATTCTGATTTTTTGCAACAGATTATAAGATAATTATAGACAATATAAATTTAACGAAATTTTTCTACGATATAAGTGAAATATAAAATATCATTTAATTTTACCAAGAAAAAATTTATAATATTCTTTTGATTGTAAATGAATAATAAAATTACCATTTGATTAAAACATGGAAAACGATTTTAATGATTTTTCTTTAATTCCGGAAATTTGACTATTAAAAATTAGAATTTATTTTTTTGTATATTTAAGCGTATAAATTCAATAGTCATCATTAAGAATAAGTCTATTTTTTTGGAATGACTTCATATCAAGATAAGTGTAAATATACTCAATTTAGGCGTGAATTAGAAAATGTGTTTAGTGGTATTAAAATACTATTGTTGGATAAACTAGAGAACCCTAATGATTATTGGGTAAGCGTTGATTTAAAACTTACCAAAAAAGATATGGATGATGATTATAACTTCCCACAAGCTAATGAAAATTTTAATAAAATGATACTTGAAAAAGAAAAAAGAAGAAAAAAATATGAAAAGGTGAATAAAGATGAATATGAAAAGATAAGAAAAGCTGAAAAGAGGAAATCAAGAAAAAAGAAAGAAAAAATTGTTACATTAGATGATTCAGATTCGTCAAGAGAAATCATTGATAAAACAACTTGTTCTAATGATTCTTCTAAATCACTTGTCTCAACCAAATGTAAGAAATCAAAAAAGAAGAGGTCTTGTAAGAAAAAAAATATGAAAAGTTCAAAAACAAAGAATATAAAAGAAAAGAGTATTTCTAAAAAAAACAAAAAAAGAGATTTACATAGTATTAAAAAGAGCCGATATTTTCCAAACCTAGATGATGATGTTTTCTATGATGAATCTATGTCAAAGAGTATAAAAGAAGGTAAAAGTCCAAACAATAACGGACCAACAAATCAAGACACTTCTGAAGTTACATTAGATACAATTATAAGTACTAATCATGTAAATCAAAGAAATGTCTCACCACAATATGAACTATCATTGTCAAAAATAGATCCAAAATTACTATCATCAAAAAATAGATCCTTGCATTTTCATAGAAACAAAACATTAAGATTTATAAGAGAAGCTTGTTGTAATTCAAGGATTGTACTTTTTAAACCTCAAAAGTGAACTCTTTAGTTGTCAATAATTTTAAATACAATATTCGCTAAGATTTTTATAACTCCTAAAACTTCAAGAATTATTCTTTAAATTAATTAAAATAATAAATAGTATTTTCTTATACAGTAATTTTTATTTGTAGATAATTATTAATTATTCATTTATTTTATTTATCATAGTAGTTATATTTCTGTACTTATCTTTTGCACAATATTTTTTGAAAAATCTGTCAAAATTAAGTAACTTTTGAGACGGAGAACATTCGCTTGTCCATGGATAACCACGGGCAAGCTAATTTCTACTGTTTCTTTTTTAATTTAATTAGGGTAGGGTTCACTGTAAAGTGCGTATTCGTATGTGAAGTGAATCCATTAGAATAATCAAAATTAAGTTGGTAAAAAAACAAAAAAAAAATGCTTTTTCGCTTGCCCATATTTTGCTTGTTTTTAAAAAATGCCACTTTGCTTACCCATGAACAAGCGAATGTCTCCTTTAATCTTTAGGTTAAATTTTATATAAAAGTTATCACCAAAATTATTTTCAAATAATTAAAAGAAAATACCGTTATCATATTATTCTTCTACAAGCTAGTTGAATTCTGAGATAAAATTTAAATCAATCCCAAAGAATCTCTTATTATAATGTTTATTTATAACAATTATTACAAAGGATGGTTTTTAGCCACTTTGGAAGCGTTCACATGCAGCACGTAAACCACCTATCTCTCCATGAATTGCATCTCTAAACTGAGCGTCAGTTAATCCATCAAGAAGTACAATGATTCTCTTAGGAGGCTCATTACAATCTTTTCTATTTGTAACCCGTTTTTCCAATACCTCAACAAAAACATTTCCGAGAGTTTGAGGAGCAATTTGAAGTTTCCTACCACTTTGGAAAAAGAAGTCACCAACGAAATTTTGCCGATTTGGGCAAAATTGCCACAAATCCTACAACACTCGGATTTCCATTACATTTTGGTTATGGTAAAGAATAACCAATAATGAAGTTTTCGTAGATTTAAGAAAGATGGTAGAAGATATTACATCTACAGACTGAAAATTCCACGACTTAGGGAGCCAAGACACCATATTTAGCTAACTGTACTTAGGTAAATGATACTTATTGGATATAAAATTATTGGATTTTATGGATATTTATTACCAAGTTCAACTACTTGAGAATTTACTGATTTATCTAGAAAGAAGATCAAAATTTGTGGTAGTTTCTAAAATGATAATGTACAGCTTAGTAAAATTATCCAGTTACCACTTCTACTTTTTTAATGGGCATTTTCTTTGTATGATTCGATGAGTAGTCTAGAGTTGTTTTCCCACGTACTTTTGTTTGAGAATATTCCTCGACAAAGAAGATTGCGCAACTGACAATACTATTTTGTGTAAATTGACATTGGATTACAAAGGAAATCATCACATTGGTAGAAATAAAATAACAAATGTTATTGTTTTTTATTGCTGTTATATAAGGCATATCGTTATTAACAATGTCAGGATAAAGTTCTTATTTGGATGATTTTCTACACGTGTTCGCGTTTCTAAAAAAAGTGTAATAGAAAGCTTATATATTAATATTCATTTGGATCTTTTAAAATTCACACTATGTTGTTTAGTACTAATTTCCTCGTTCGAATACTTTGATCCCTGCCGCAGCGACGTTTTTCTAAAATATTAAAAAACCAATTTGTAGCTAATAAAAGTTTATGAAACCCTTACAGTGAATGTATATGCTATGTAGAAGTAGATTATTAAAAAAAAATTTTAATTTCCAAAAATGGGAATTTTTTTTTTGAAGCTTTATATCCCGGCCGTTAAACGTGATACTTTATATGAAACCTATATATTCTGAAAGCCCTTGATCTCCTCGACAAGAATATATAAATATCATATCGAAGTGTCTATCTAGTTTTTAGATAATTAGCTTTAAAGTTAATTATCCATAATTTTTCAATATTTTTGATATTAAAAGCCAATTTTTTAAATTATTAGAACTTAAAAATTGTTTTAACATAGGTTACATTTTATACTATATTTAAAATAATAAACTTATTGCAAAATATCATATATAAATGATTATTTTAGCCAAATATTTTAAGTAGTGATGTCTTGGAAAAAACTTGTTAAAACCTTTAATTATGAAACTTTGTAAACTGAAATTTGTATATTACAATTAGATCAAGTTCTAACTATGTATATTTTTATTATTTCTTTCCAAAAAAGGCATTTCATGCTACGACTTGAACACATCTCAAATATATTCTACTATACCTCAGAGACATATAATAATATTTAGATTTTCTATGTAAAAAACAATTTTTTAGCACTTTAAAAAGTTTTCCAATCCTAAAACCAAAGTATTTTATCATTTTTTTAAAAGTGAAAGTCAATTTTTTTTTCAATATAAATTAATTATTTAAAGAATTTTTCTTTACTTTTACTTATTAACATAGCCTACACACAGCTCGAGGTTGGAGAAAAATGCACTTTAATACGTAGAAATTTCTAGTTTAAAAATATAAATAAACCCCTTAATTTTAATATTTTCTTTTAAAATTTTGTCAGATGATTTGAATAATTATGTAGATTCACTAAAAAATATGGTTTGGGTAAAATGCCATATATGGAAAAAATTTTTTTTGTTGTGAATATTTTTTGATGTCCCGTTGCTTTTGCTCTGGGAAAAAAATATGAGATTCACCTACTTCCTATCTACACACCCATAAATTTTTAAGTTGATATTATGTTAGGTTTTGGAAAAAATTAATTTTTAATAAATTGCATTCCTATTTTTTACATATTTTCATCACATAATTATAATAAATATGCATTGCTAAATGTTTTTTGTAATGTTATACCCCTTATAATTACTTTTAAGTTATCTGCAGTCATGCTAGTAAGTTTAAAAAATATAAAAATTTAAAAATATTATTTTTCTCATATAAGGAATATTTTTTTTTTAAGTAAATAAATAAACATTATATGCCAAAAAAATATCACACATAGTTTCTAAACAATTAGATATAATTTTTAATGTACTTTAAAATTATAAAACTACTTAATTCTCATTATAAACTTATTGTTTGTGTTCGTAGTAATACTTAAACAATTTATGTAAATCAAATTGTAATCTGCTATTAATAAAATTAGAAATAATTTTTAACCATAAAATAATAGTTAGAAATTAATCCCAACGAAATGTTTCGTATAATAGAATTTCTGAAAAAAATATTTGTACGAACAACTTGCAATCCATCTTTCCTAATGTTCTTAAAAATCAAGTAAAAAATATGGTTTAAGTGAGAAAATACATTACTGCAAAAATTTAAACATGAAAATTTATCATTGTTTATCATAATTGCTTAAACCTTGGTTTAATTGCAATAAATAGGTGATATAAGCACAAATTACACGATCCAAAAACTTTAAGTAAGTTTTTTTACCATATACTTTAAACTTTTGTAGAAATAATCAGTTTTGGCTATTTTTTATATAATGTAGAATAATTTATCATTTGTAGCAAAAAAAAGCTGGTATTTATTAAACAGTTTTCAATTTTTATATTTTCTAAACTTATTAGGCATGATTGTAAATACTTTTAAATTAATTAGAACAATGTTTTACATAAAACATAATACAAAAAAATCCGTATTTAGTATGTTTTATAACATATTTTCTATAAAAAATTGAAGTCATTAAAAATTAATTTTCTCCAAAACGTAACATAATATCAACTCAAAAATTTATGGGTGTGTAGAGGGGAAGTAGAGGTGTCTTCCATTTTTTTTTCAGAGCAAAAGCAACGGGACATCAAAAAATATTCGCAATCAAAAAAATTTTTTCCATATATGGCATTTTACCAAAACTGTATTTTGTGAACAATTTACATCATTATTCAAGTCAACTGACAAAATTTCAAATGAAAATATTAAAATTAAGGGGTTTATTAAAGGATGCGAAAATTATTTATAGAGTAAAAGTGCAGTTTTCCGACAATACACACAAACCTCGAGCTGTGTACAATATGTATTAAAAGAATTTTCGAGTTCTAATAATTTTAAAAATTGTTTTTTAATATCAAAAATATTAAAAAGACATGGGTAATTAACTTTAAATCTAATTATCTAAAAACTGGATAGAAACTTCGATATGATATTTATATATTCTTGTAGAGGAGATCAAGGGCTTTCAGAATATATAGGTTTCATATAAAGTATCACGTTTAACGGCCGAGATATAAAGCTTCAAAAAAAACTTCCATTTTTGAAAATTTAAAATTTGTTTTTCAATAATCTACTTCTACATAGCATATACATTGCACTGTAAGAGTTTCATAAACTTTTATTAGCTACAAATTGGTTTTTTAATATTTTAGAAAAACGTCGCTGCGGCAGGGATCAAAGTATTCGACCGAGGAAACAACATATTGTGTAGTATTCATGTTTTAGCATTAATCAAGGTGTGATATAAAACGTTACTTTTCATCTCTTAAATTGTTATCTACGAGAGCGCCTCTAAAAGTGTCTTTTGACTACTTTTAATGTACTGAATTTTCTCCAAATATCTCCTAAAATAATTAACTTTTTCATTTTGAAATTTCTTATTTCGTGTTATTTTAAAGTTGTTTTTTCTTACTGTTACTATTTTACCTATATTTTTTTAGTGACTAAAGATGGATAATAGTGAAGAGAGCAACGTACTCTCTAAGTTATTACAAATAAATTTGGTTAGAAAAGCAATTATCAATCACATCCCCTCGTTTTCTGATATAAGTAATCTTGTTAATGCTTATCAATTTATAATCAATGATCTTGAGAGAGAAAAAATTGAAAGGAGTATGTTTCCCTATTTTGATCTTCAACTTGTTAGAGTTGGACATGTCAATAGATTTGAAGCATCTTCTGGTGTTCCAGGAATTTATAATCTTGAGTTTTCAAATAATGGTCGTCTTGAGTGTGTACTGAATAAGTCAAGAACATTCTTTGGGGAGATGTTACCCATTAGTAATTGTGTAAAGTATTCTATTGGTCTATCAATAGAAAAATTGGAAGATGATGATCGTATGGATTTTGTGGAGGTACTAGCTGAGAAATTGAACTTGAACTGCAACCTACGAAAAAACATCAAAAGTCTTGAGTTTGATCTCGATTATCCGGATGATATGGGTTACATAATCTTGGATGCCTTGAGCTACATCGAACATGATAATATTACAAGAATATCCCTTCCAGTTGAATGTTTTACGTCTCCATCAGATAAGTATAATATGATAAATGAGAATATTTTCAATGGATTCCCGAATCTTACCAAAATTATTTTAACAAAAGGCGAATCCAATTGTTTCTACTGTTTATTTTATTGCAAGAACATTTTCGAGAGATTTGTCCAACAAATGTCAACTGCCAAAATCCCCACAATATTCTTCAAACGTTTGACAGGCTATGACATAATTGATATTAATGAAATAAATGATATCATAAATATTATAAAAAAGTATAACATCAAAGTCAAACTTGGGGTCTACATTAATTGTCCATCATGTTTTGTACAGTATAGAAACAGTACTTATACAATGGAAACTTTTTCACCAATAAAAAAGTATATTACAGATGCCTGTGGTTGGATACGTGGCTATACAGAATTACTTCATAAGATTGGAATTTTAGAAACTTTTGAGAATTTAAGTGAATTACATTTGAAGTTTAAGTTGGATGATGTTATCTTTAATTTTAAAAATTCTAATGATCAAAAACCTGGTGATTGGGGACTTAGAAAGTTAAATAACTTGAAGAATGTAAAACTTGGATATGAAAAAGATTTGGATGTTCGTAATTCTGATATTTTAAATTTATTCTATCAACTCTTTGAGTTCACTTGCTCAATGATGCCAAGAAGTGTTGAGGTATTGCAACTGAAAAATGTACCTGATATGAATGATGTTACAGCTAAGATGATAACGAAATACATGCCAAACATTAAATTACTTAAGATCAAGTGCTTATTCTATAAGGAAAGTGATGGTTTAGACAACTTTAGCAAATTAGAATCCCTCATCTCATATAACTACTGTCCAATAATAATCCCTAGAACTCTAAAACTCCTTGCTCTTGCTGTTGATTTTGTATATGATAAGCGGGCTGTCAGATCGGATGAATTAATTTTCACCGATAATCTCATTAGATCACATTATGAGAAGTTTACAAAACGCATCAGGGATAACAAAGATAATTACATATTATTTAATGGTATTCATCGCTGGCATTTATATAAATGTATCCTTCAGGAGTATTTTTATTAATATACTAGTATATAGTAATTTAATTTTATCAATTTAATGTTAATTGTTTTGCTGTAAATTTTTAATTAAAATAAAGGCTTTTATTGTTTAAATACTTCTGTTAATATAAAGAAATTTCAGAGACATGTATGTTGAAACGTCACATAAATATGAAAAATGAACTATTCTTATGTAGCGAATGAATAGTTATATATCTCCTAGGGCTATTGTTTAAGTATATAAAAAGTGGGTCTTAGATTTTTGTTTGTCCCACCTTGTTTGAGTATCTCAAGAAACTTATTTTAAGTATTTAAATTATCTAATCATAGTTTTTCTGCGTTATTTGATTAATAAATGTCATTGGAAAGATATTTTTTCATCTGAAGTTGCAGACCACTTAAGTTAATAAAAATGTAATGGCAAGAACTTTACATATTTTAGAATATTAGGAAGAAGAAAGTGGTAACTACTACCTTTTATGAAGCGAGAAAACGTAAAGAAAAGTGCTGAGTTTCTAACATTTTTTTTGAATATAGGAAAATTCAAAGAGTGATTGTAAGTTAAACAGAATTTTCAATGGCATTTAAAAAAAAGTATGAAAAAATAACTGCTATATCATTTGAAAACTCGTGAAACCCAATAATTTATTTTTAAATTAACAAAATAAAGATAAGAATTTGGTATCTTATTAAAAAAATTATGTACAAATATATTCTTAACACAATTTAGGCATGCTAAAATTCCATAAAATTTTCAACTTGAAAAATGTTACGTGCTCTGTTAAGAAAACTGTCCTTAAATTGAAAAAAAAATTAATCCTTTTAAAAAGATACCTTACCTTCGAAATATCATATGGAGAATCTTTCGATGGTACCTCAACAATAGCAGGAATACTATCTTTGTAATGATCAATTGTTTGGCGGATGAGATCAGCAACCTTTTGATTGATAATAATTATTGCAATATCTTTTCTTTTAACAAATCTATTAAATGCCTCCTCAATTTCGAGTGTAGTGGTGTTCTTTTCAACAATAAAATAATTTTCTTCTCTGTTATTGTTTATTTCACCAATTCCACCGAGTAGGAATCCAACGACAGTATCTTGGTCGCCGATAACTGATAAGACTTGTCCTTTTTTCAGAGTTCTAGCCATTTTTAATGATTCTTAAACTAAATATTTAATTTATATGTTCTACGTTTGTGAAAAAATTCGATATATTAAACGGTGGTATTCTTAGGTCTATATGGTATTTACAGTAAATGAGAATTAAAGTTTCTAAAGAAATGTGAAATAACACTTTAGGAAACTAAATGTTGTATTTTAATGTCATATAACCATAAGGTATTCATTTTATATATCAATTATAATGCAATAATCAAATTTTTTTAAATGTAAAGAAAATAAGTATGTTTTTGTGAATAATAAAAAAATTTGTCAATATCTACGAGAGACAAACTATTTCTTCATATGTTACATAACTCTTAAACAATCAAATATATGATAAGTTTATTAGGAGACAGCATAAGGTAAAAGAACAGCGTTTCTTTTAACCATTTTGAGTTGCAGGACACTTTTAAAAAAAGATTCCCTTGGGTTAATCTTTGACCTTTTATACTTTTCTTTAAGGTAAATGATTGTATGATGACAATTATAAATTACAATTAAATATAACATTTATTGTGTTGTAAGGATATAGATGTATCTTCTTCCCAAAAAAAAGTCACCATTTTTTGTTATTAAATAACAACTAATCAGTACATTTGATTGTTTTCTTCTTGAAAGAAATGTAACCCTATAATGTGACGGTCATGGTAATTTAACCCTTAGTTCATCCACAATTTCCCACTTTTATTATTTATTTTATTTGATATTCATTTTACTGTTCAACCATGCCTAATCGACGTTTAATTTTCATGAAAAAAATATTATATAACGTCATTGTGTACCGTGTGTCGATGTTCGCGACTTCAATTGAATCGAACTTTTTAACAATTCTCTAACCCTTATCATTTCAGCTAGTTCATTTTTTACCATATTCTTGTTCTGTCGTGATTGCTAATAGCAGCAATGAGTGGCAAGTCAGATTTAGTAACGTGCAAGGTAAGTTATTACTTTCTTTGGATAATTAATAATATTTTAGGAGTTAATTTTGTACAAATTTAGCTTAGATGATTTTAAGCACTGCTTGGCTGCTGTATCCTGTCCCGCTTCAGGGAACAAAGATGCTCTTCGCCGAAGACTCAAGCAAGTACTTGAGAACGAGAAGACACGGGACAAGACGATAAAGGCTATACTGGAGAGGAGCATAGGAAGAAATTATTGTTCTCCAGACGTGTTGAGAGCTCTTCCAGAAAGTCTCACGGTCTCTAAGAATAACAAAGTAGGAAATGGAGATGTTATAATTGAAACCGATTTCCCGATGAAACAACTTTATTTCCATAAAGATGTTAAGAATTTATCGGGATGGAGGGTAATTTCGTCGAGGGATATCTCTACTCCATTCTCATTTAGTCTCAAGTTACCCAATGAAATACGCGACTGTATACTCTCTTCAAAAGATTCTCAACAGTCAAGGAATTGTTTGGTACTACGATCTGTCAGAATCGGTGACAAAAATAATTTGCCGTATATTGATTGCTATCCTCTTGGAATGAGGTTGTTCGTCAACTCACGAGAGTTCACGGATCTTTTGCCCCGTGAAATTGCATACAGTACTGCCGATAAAAAAAATCGTGAAAATATGCCGACTAATCTAAATGATGCGGTAATTAAATTGTCTAAGATTAGTAAAATAAAAGAAACTCTACAAATGGGAATTTGTTTTGATGGTGCTGAAAACGCTGGATGTACCTTTGCATTTGCTGTATTCTCTTCCACTCTCAAAACAGTGGAAGAATTGGTATTTGAAAGCACAAATAAGGCAAAGACATCAGTTGAGGAGTTTAGTAATGATCTGGACAAATGCTTCTCAAGTGATGATGATTTAATCTTAGATTCTACTAAGATCTCCCTCAAGTCTTCGTTATCGTTAGAGAGAATAAAGATCCCGTTTAGGGGTAGGAATTGCACGCATATTTCTCCAGAGGACCTCGAAACTTTTATTAATATCAACAAGGCTACTGAATCTTGGTTCTGTAGACTATGTAAAAGTCCTTGTACACCGGATGATATAAAAGTTGATGAGTAAGTTGTTTCATTTCCCTATATTTCTTACTGTTTATACTTTTAGATTCTACACAAAAGTTCTCCAAAACCACCCTGGTGTTGAGGAGATTGAACTTTTCCCTGGAGGAAAGTATAAAATAGCTGGATACGAGGGAATGTTAGATATCAACAACTCAAAGGTTATTAGGGCTGAGAGAAGTAGTAATGATGATGCCATAGTATTAACAGATAATGAAGAAAACGATGATTTGTTCCCTGTTAACCTCCCTTCAATTGACAATAGTGGAAATCAGTTACCTTTAAATGCAAATTCCAACAATAATGTAACTGACTATATTGTATTGGACGATAGTTTTGATGATGGACCACCAGTTAAGCTTACAAAAGTCGGAGAAACTGTTATTAATTCTGCTAGAATTCCTGCTAAGATGTCTGGTAGTAAGCGATTAAGAAGGAAAGCAAGACAAGAGGATACATCCAGATCCGATGAAACAGTTAATTTTGAGTCTTTATCAAGTCTTTCCAGACCGTCTAGCCTTTCTGAAATATTTGCTTCGATGGGAAGAACAGATCTTTCTTCACCAACTTCAACCGATGTATCCATTCCCAGACTCCAACAGACTTCTGGTTTCCAACGAAGATCAGTTGATGTAATTAAGGACCATATCGCTAGAAAATGTCCTGTCTTTGTTGAACTTATAAAAGGATTTATTGCTAACAGTGATTTCAAAGATATGTATGTATCTTTAGGAATTGAAAGCTTAAGACGCTGCAGACCTAGAAATATAAGTGACGAATTGTGGGAGGTTATAACCATGCCTGAAATTCGTTCACTCTTTCCTAAAAAGTAGACGTGGTTGAAGATGAATTGCAAAGAATTTTTTTAGAGTTTTTATTTCTTAATATCTCGAAAACTAATTATGGGTATTGTAGATTTTTTTATGAGCACATCTATTTGTAATAATTTGTGTCTATAATATATAACTTGTCTTAAGATAAAATATTTCGATGACTTTTTTTTATATTACTTACCTAAACATTATTCTAAAATCACAGTAAATGCTCTTGGAACAGTGTCTAATATTTAAAACTTAAAAATAATGAGAAAAAATTTAAAATAAAATCAACATTGTTTAGGCGCAATTAATAAACCATTAGCTAATAGAAGAGATTATTTAAAAAATTGCTCTGTTTCCTTATAATCTGTTACAAGAAATCCAAAAACTTAAAATAAAATACAAGTATATATTTATAAATACAATAGACATTTACAAAAAATAGAAAAATACAATAGCTATTTACAATAAAAAAAAGTACAATTCTATACATAATCATACACATAACATCAAGAGTCTCTGAAACTCTGTAAATAAGATACATTAAACACTGTAGCGTATAGATCGTATCGAAGTTCTCCTAATATTTTTTTTCCCACTCCGACCTACACATTCGTAGTATCTTGTTCGAAGACGCTCAAATCTTTGTTTACAATATTGAGTTAAATAATATTCCTCCATCTCGTATAACAAAGACCATTCTTTTAAATTAAATTTTGAATACACATAAGATTTCAAGTAACTTCTCCCGGAACTAGCATTAAATGTGGGAAAGACATTTTTCATCGATTGGCCTCTAATCAATTTTTCAAGTGAATCGGGATTTAGACAAACTTGACGAATAAATTCAACCATGAATAAACCACCATCATTTTTATTATCCTGTCTGTATGTACCTTTCAAGGTAACTGTTTTAATTTTTCCTTCATCAAAATAGAAATCATTTTTAAAATCTTTTTCTTTTAGTGAACGAAGACAAGCCTTGATGTACTGAGTGAGAACAAAAGTATAAAAGCCACATTTTGAAGACAAATTGCTGATCAGTGAGTCATAAATGATAATATATGTCCAATCGTTATCTCCTGTTTCCATTGAAGAACCAGCAAATTTGTGTTTTAGGCAATTCTTCGGTTGATATATAATTCCAGTCAACCAATGATTACTAGCATTGATTGGAACAATAAGAAAATTGAAATCAAATATTGAAGTGAAAACAGGTAAGGAAAGGTAGATTTCCTCACCTGAAATTCTTCTAGCATTAATTTGAAGTTGATGTAATGAATCCTCGTCAAGGTTTAGAGTTGAGTTACAAGTCATCTCTTTCGTTAATCTTGTATATAATGACGTATTGTAAATCTTGTAACAAGTTTTATCGGTATTAAGAAAATCTGTAACGAGTTTTTTCATTCTCAGCCTCCATCTATTGAGATAACTATCTATTATATCGGAGTGAAGCCATTCATTTCGAAATAAAGAACAAAATGCTTTGCCATGTACGTAGCAAGTTTCATTTGTCTCAGCATTTACTGATTTGAACATCCTGGCACTTGCAAATTTTTCAAAAATCGTACTATTTTTAATGGTCCTTAGGTGCAGAGACACATTATCGCCTAAACTACTTTTTACAGGCTTCCTCATTTTCAGTATGAAGTTTGATAATATCATATTTGAAGTTTCAATTGAATAATTATTTTTCATAAAGACAATGAATTGTTCTCCACAACTCTCATTAGAAGTATAAGTGATTGGTTTCAACCCAAATGGTGAAACACGTATTTCCAATTGATAAAAGTTAATGATTTCAAAAGGGATTTTGTACGAGTTGCCACTGTTGGGACTAGGATTACAGAACTCATGAAGTCTACACGTAATCCCATAAATAGATTCGCTGCTACTGTTCATTATCGGTATGGTTAAAATTAATTTACTAAAAGATCCATCGTTACATCTAGACGACCCAAGTCCTAACCAAATCTTTAAAAGTTTCCGAAAACTCCTCGATGATATCGTCAACACTATAGCCGCACCCTTTTTTTCACCGTTATTCAAGAACTTAAAAATCGTTATCACTAATGTCATCGTTTATTATAAACTCACCTCAACTTTAGATACATAACTTCTTAATATGTGCTTCATAGAAATAGATTCATCGCCGTGGTCGAAGGCGCAACAGATAATTAATTCGTTCAGTAGGAAAACATCCGATGACAATTTTATTTCTTCACCATTTGCATAGATTATTTTCGTCTTCACAATATCAAAATTATTTCTACGATGTTTCCATGCCCTTTCATCGTAGATCATAAACATTTCCATCATTTCATTATTGTTTTTGAATTCACCACTATCAGAATGTGCTATTTCCTTGCTCATTCTTCTTTATAAATAAAACTACAAAACGGTTACAAAATAAAGACAATAAAAAGGAGATTGACAGCTAACACCCTCCCAAAATTTTCCCTTAAATTGGTGGTTTAAATTAAACTTACTTGAATTTCGTAATCATTATTGACACCGGAATTGTATTTTCTGATGTTGCCTAAATTATAGTATCAAGATTGATATTCGTAGTTTTTTTGAAATTTCTAGGATTATTATGGTGCTAATTAACCAATGTGAGACAGAAAAAAATGAGGGGGAATATCCATCTCAATAAAATAAATTTCAAAATTCAAAGTTAATTAATTGCTTTGTTATAAAGGGAACTATGCTATTGTCAACTACATAAGAATTTTAATTTAGTCTATAAAGATACTTCACACACTTTATCAATTAAACTTCTCTTCTCATGAACTTTAGACTATCATTTCAGAGACACTTTGTTTAAAGGAACTTTAGCTTGACGATAATTTGACTACTTTATCGATATATGTATTGTATTGTATGTTAACCATTATATCCGTCTTTATATAATATTATATTTAGGTTTTTTTAGTTTTTATTACCAATCATTATAACATAAATTAGATAGTTTTCTATGTACGACTATGTGTTAACCTTTAATAAAAAATGTCTATTTAACAAATACGTCTTAAATTTTTTAATATTTATTATACAAATATTTTTTTGATTTTTATTTATTTTAGAAGTTATGGCAAATTCTCAGGACCACAACATTTTTACTAATGAACTGGCAATAAAAAAATGCTGGGTATGTTGTAAAGTTACTTATATTTAATAAATAAATGTTTTTAGGATTTAATTTTGAAAAAGTTTAGGACAGTTGACTTGTACAGTTGCTTGAAGCGAATCAATCACAAACCTTCTGGAACTAAATCCCAATTACGGAGAATTCTATCCGATATCTTCGAACTACACACGGATGATGAAGAACTTGTTAAAATTATACTAGATCGTGGAGATATTTTGGATTGTTATTTGGAAACTGGTATTGAGATTGATGATGTAAGGATAATTCCGACATTGGACATAGGGTATTTTTCTAGTTATATAGAACGCAAGAATGTTTTCACTATGAGAAGACTTTATTTTTACAAGGATATTCAAAAGATAGGAGGATGGAGCTGTGTTACAATCAGGAGCATTGATTACCGCATGTCATTGGAATTTAAGGTAGCAACAAACTTATTCAATGGATTATTTCTTGAAGCGGGATCAGGAATGCCTCCTCAAACAACTTTCCTCCTTCGATGTGCAAGGATTAATGATGATGACAGGGCAATAAATGCACTAAAGGATGATTATCCAGTTGGAATGAAGTTATTTATCAATGAAGTTGATTTTACTAGTCTTCTACCACGTGAGATCTTCTATAATAATATAGATAGAAGAGAACGTCTCTCATCCCCAACTGTTCTCAATAAAGGGATTATAGAATGTCAAGAGGATTGTGAACAAAGTGATTATCTAAATATTAGAGTGGAATTTGCCAGAGCCCGTAACAAAAACAACACATACGCAATTGGGGTTTTCTCATCAACCCAAGGGAGTGTTGAAGACTTGTGTAATGAAATACTATCCCGTGAAAGAATTACAATTGATGAATTTAAAAAAGATTTTGTAAAATTTATGCCAAAACAACGAGGGATTGAGTTAGATTGTACTAAAATCAACCTACTATCTTCAGCAACATATGTTAGGATAAGGATCCCTTTTCGTGGGAGAAACTGCAACCACATCATTCCAGATGATCTTGAAGACTACCTTACTATTAATAGAGGCAATGAAAAGTGGTTGTGTAAAATTTGCAAGAATCTATGTACACCTGATGATATTATGATTGATGAGTAAGTTGTGCTTTGTGTTTTTTTATTACTTAAATTGTTTTTTAGGTTCTTTGAGAAAATTCTTAATAATCATCCGGATGATGAAGAAATTTTTTTGTACAGTGGAGAGAGGCTGATGTATAAGTTGGGTGACGGGATAGAAATGTATATAGATGATTTATTGGAAAAGAAGGATGATAAAGAAATAAGTGATGATAATGTTGGTGTAGTCGAAGGTGATGAGAAAGTAGTTAATGACAAATAGAGGTTCTCGCCTAGAAACACCAACATTTATGAAGTTTTTGGAGTACTGAGGGAAAGGAATAAGAGAAGTCTCCTGTTTATTGATAAAAATTTAGGTCCTTCTTATAAAATTGTTTTGTTAATTATTGTATTTAGATGTAAATTTTATTGTATAATAATTTTTTTCCAGTATTGTACTTCTAGTTATTTGTTTTAATAAAAAATTAATACGAAAGAATTATTATGTCCTGATAAACATTATCATTGACTTGTTTATTCTGATTAAGAGTCTTATTTATCTAGATACATTAGACAAAAAAGAACATAAATCTGTGGAAAATGTGGTAAATTTGTCCCGGATATTAAAATTCAAATTTGATTTGAATTGCAGCTAATTTCATTGTAAATATTTCGCTTATAAAAATGAAAATGATAGTTAAAACTTCATTTAAGTAAGTTGATATTTTACTACGATATTATTTTTATTTCGAAACTTAACTCGATTTCTACAATACATTTAAAAATACAAAATTATAAGTTAGTTTTAATTAAAATTGTAAAAGTTTTAGGAATAGCATTTTTAACATATAATGGTGTAGTTTTAATATTTTTATAGTTTGAATTATTAAAAATTACATTTTCATATAAAGTTATATCATCCGAAAGACCAATTTATTTTTATAATATCTTTCGAGTTATCTTGAAAAATCAAACTTACAGAAAATCAAAAAATAACATGCATTTTTGTTGCCGCCTGTATTTTTAAAATTTTAATAAAAATTAATTTTTCTACCAGGTGGGACATTTTATTAAATTCCATCAATATTTGTCAAAATTTATCCTTATTTTGTGTATATCAAATTTTTAAAATCTCTTAATTTTAGGAAAAAGCATTCCACATTGATAAAAATTTTGTAGAATAGATAACAGGAATGTTAATTTTAAATATTAATTATATTAGTTATATTTTGTAGCATTACATTTCTATTTAAATGTCAAAATTTCATTATTATTTTATATACTTGAGGCATATATGTTACATTTTTTTCTTTTTTTGTTATTTAACTTTCTATATACCATTCATACTTGTGGAAAAAAGGGCAAAGCACCTGATATCGGAAAAAATGAAAGACATAGAATGGAAAGTGATAAAAAGCGTTTCAAAAACAATTTTATCGAACAGAAAAGTAAATCATTGGATCCCAATGAACAGAACGTAAATGGTAATAACGAGAATAAAAATGGTGGTGTTAAAACAGTGAAAATTAAAAAAGTTAATGTTAAAAGTGGAAGAAGTCTAAATTTAAACGAAGCAAAGAAGAGTGGCTCAAAAAGATTATTGAAAGGTGGACCTAATAATGAGGTAAGAGTTAGTAATGTAGCTATAGTTGATATTGTCGAAAATTGTAAACAAAATGAAAAAAAAGTGGTAAGCAAACCTGTTACTAATCGAGACGAAAAAACACAAAAAAAAACTGATAAATCTATTGATACTTTCAAGAAGTTGGTAAATGTCCCCAAAGATGCTTTTACTTCCCCAGAAAGTGCAAAAGTACCAGTGAATCCTTCTCAGTACGTATTTTGATATAATTAACATTCTTAATATGTTATTTTTAATTTTTAATCATTAAACTAATAAATCTCCAATGGTAAAAACTATAATTTGTCAAAACCTTTTTCTATCAGTTTTATAAATAAAGTTGTAAGTATTTTTTATTGAAATGAATAAACTTTTAAAAATTAAACAATTTGTTAAATTTCTCGCTTTCCCATTAATGCTAATTTTTGCTTCCAATGACAATATAGGGAAATCTTGCATAAATATGAAATAATTAAATTTAATTTTTTAAGTATTTTGGCAAAAACAAATAAATTTTATGTATTTAAAAGCAACTTCTTTCAAAATTCTTTGTAGATAATGTTGATTTATGTAAACTCTAATTAATGAAACTCTAACACCTAGAATTATAGATCAATGAAAACACTTTTTCTTAATCCTTTGAATGTACAAAAAATACGTCTCTATTAGTAAATATAAATTTCACTTGTAAGTCTAGAATAGTACTTCCAGATGTTTTTTTACAATTTTGCTGTAAAAATTAGTATTATTATTATTGTATACTAATCTTAATATCTATTATAAGTGCCATTAATTGACTTTTACAATATAATTTAACAATTTAATTCTGAAACAATATTATTGGAGAAACGTTTCATGCATTATCAAAACCTTTAAACAACAAACTTTTTAATAATTATTGTTCAGAATGCCTGAACAAGATATTGTTTTTAAAATATTCAACATTGTTAAGTGTGCAGCTCTGGGGACAATAAAGAATTCTGAATTTGCTTCAACTATAAAGAGTGCCATCGAAAATAAAACATTAACGCGGAAGGAGATGCACCAAATATGTGGTATGTTCTAATTTATTTGAATGTTTTTTGTTTATTTTCAAATCTAGGTTTAATAATAACAGCATTTTTTGATGAAGATAATTATGGCTTAAAATATTTAAATCCATTAGAAAGTTTGATAAATCTATGTGTAATATCAGGCGATATTGTTATTGGTGCAATACTGAAAACAAAATTTGAAAAACTTGATAAAAAAAAGATAGGAAACTTTTTCGTTCTATTTAAATTTGTTGATTTTTTGGTTTCTAAAAAAAAGCCAACTTCTAGTAAAGGAAATGATGTCATGAAAGTTGCGGAAGAAATTTTAAGTATTTTTAATTGGTATGTAGAATTATCAACATGGGATGAGAGTGAAACATTCACAAATTATGTTGCTAAAAGACTATTTGCACTACTGCAGAACAGATATAATTGTATACTGCTACACGCTACATCAAAAAAATCAAGTGAATGTAAAAAACTTCTAGAATCTAGAGCTGTTGTTCTTGAAACTAAATATCCGGAAATCTCCTCATATATCAGAGAAAATGTTTTAATTTTCAAATCAACCTTGGAAAGGCCTTACTCTTCGGGTTTGCACCATGATTTTGAATCAATTTCATCAATGATGACTGTATATGCTACATTACGTACATTAGAATCAGCTAGAGATATTGCTGAAGCTGTTTATATGGCATCAAAGAATTTGCAATTTACTAAAATTAAAATGTTATATGATATGTTTAAAGGAGTTTTATATAATTTTGCTAATAATAAAACAAGACGTGAGGGAAGGTTATTTTTAGGATTTGCAATTATAAAATTTCCTAAAATTATTAAATCATTGATATGTGATTTACGGGTGTTAGATGAAATTGATATTGTAGCAACACTAGCTAAAATAGCAACAGAATCAAAATTATTATGTATTGTTGATTTTCAATGTAAATATAGCTTTTGGGAACTTTTTATAAGTGGATTAGAAAGAGAAGGTGTAATTAGCGAATCTAATATGGAACAAGCACTGTATTTTAGATCATTAGATTATAAGGAGAATAAAGAAACATATGAAAATGGTTTATATCTAAAGCCTAGTATAAATTTTCCATTAAATGAATGTATAAATGCATGGGAATATCTAATAAAACTACCTTTAGATAATCTTTCAACAGTTTTGACGGGTCTAAAACATATTATAGAGAAAGGAGGAGATGTTTTTGGAGATAGTTTTGGAGACAGTTTTGGAGATAGTTTTACAGGTATTCTAATGACAATGTGGTTCAAAGAAGAACTTGGAAACTTAAGCAGACTATTTTCAAAAATTAACTATTTGTGTCAATGTAAAAATGACTCACTGGATGACGATTCTAAGGCAATACGTCTAGAATTGTTTGACACAACTTTGATATTGCTTTTTAGAATATATTTCCACTTCCCAGATTTTACTATAGAAGAATTTGTTGGATTACCGAAAAAAGGAGAGGAAAGTGAAAATGAAGAATCGTTTTTGTTTTATATTTGGAATACCAGGATTGATAAAAAAATAAATATTCCTAATGATCCTGAAGAACGTACTTTCGAATTTGATTGGGATGCGCCACCGATAGCATTAATCGAAAATCCTTCAGATGATGTAGAAAATGAATTGGATCAAATTATCAATGCGATAAGTGATGGTGAAAATAGTAAGAATGTTAAAAAAAGTACAGAACAGGATGAAAAAAAGGTAGTCCAAGAGAATGATGAAAAAATGGACGATACTGAAAATCTTAATTTAGTAGGAAATGATATAAAAAGAGATGATATAAATGAAGGAGGAGAAGCTAAAGATGATAAAGAAAATGAAGGTGGTGAAAAAATGTTTGAAGGTAGTGAGGTGAAGATAGAAGGATTGAAATGTGCGTCAAAAGTAGAAAATGATGAGGAAATAGATAGTCAAACAAGGATAATTGTGGATAATTTGTATAAAGATAAACCTTTTTGGAACGATGAAATAGATTTTGCAGAAGCCATAAAATTGATTCCAAAAATAGCCTTTACATTATGTGAAGACATAAGAAAGAAATTACATGATAAGAGCAATATTTTAGACGCTATTTGGTGTTTTAGGTCAATGCCATCATTAGTTATTTGCCTATTTCAATGTCTTGAAACAGGTAATAATACTCATGCTCGAAATGAGGTACTTGATGCAATTCAAATTGTATTAAAGAAAGGGGAATTCGACGATAAAACAGTTTATGATAAATGGCATTTTGTATATAATATTATAGGAAGAAAGATAAATGATTTGGTAAAAATTAAAGCTGTTCAACAACCTGGAACACATTTTTTGATAAGTGGATTTAGAAAAACACTACCGGTACTAGAGTATAAAGAAATCCCTCATCCGCATATTATTGCGGATGCCATGATATATACTATAAAACATAATTTTGTTTTTCCTGAAGCATTGCGAATATTTGATCATTATATTTCTGTAAAAGGAATAACTTCATGGTGTGATTCATGTTTTCAAGAGTTACTTAGACTTGAGACACCTGATGAATTAGATTTAGCTTCTTCTCTCCTACTCTCTATAGCATTTTGTAGGCCGAGTGAGTGCTTTAATGAAATTACAAAACATATTGTTGATTCGATACTTAATGCCGATACTTGGTATATGGCAACACATCAACCAGGAAGATCCGCATTGGCAAGGCTTCTAGTAAGGTCAATGTGTTGCATGATTTGGGTATCTGAAAATAGGAAACATAATGAAATATATGAAAGACAACTTTCCTTTAATGAGGAAGACCCAAACATGAACACTTTAGAAATTGTATTTTCTAGATTTTATAAAGAAACATTAAGTGGACATCTAAAACCGACAATATCATTTATCATTGAATTCATCTATGAATTGGCGATAGCGCCTCAAACACCGGAACTTTCAAGATTATACTCATTTGTAAGTAGAAAATTTATTTTTAACCTCGCCAGACTTGATCCGTACTCCGTGACAATTGATCTCTACTATAGAATTTTTAACTTCGATGACAATGGTGACAATGGACTTTTACAATTTGCAACTTTACATCGTTTTAAAGGAATACTTTAATATTGTATTAAATTTTTAATTTATTTTTAATAAACAATTTAGTTAATTTTATAATTCCTTTTATGTCAATTTCTTTATAGTAAATTGCTTAGTCATGAAATTATTGTTTTCACTTCTTAAACAACATCCTTGTTTGGGTGAATTCGTTGATATAAAAATTGATAAGTTTAACAAATAACCTCTACAACTAAATAAATATTAATCGCATTGTTTTTGGAAATCAAGATTAACTGATTTTTTTTTATTATTTATGCAATTTAAACCAATGAAAGAAAATCAAAAATCATATACGATCTAATTAAACAATTGTTAGGCAAACCAAATTAAAAGTTATTCCATAATAAATACACAATTTTTCTTTGAAGAATTAACACCTATTCCACAATTATAAAAAACTACACAAAAAATAACACTTCAACGAATAAATTAAACCACTTTATAAGGCATGAAGAGACATTATTCACAATAATTTCTTATAACGACAATAACTGCAGAAGCTTAAATTCCGGGAAAATGATGACATTGCATTGTTATATAAAAACTTTTTAATTTCTTAATTTTCACATTGTTTTATTTATTAAATACATCAATATGACTTCTATGAATTGGGCTGTTCTCTATAGTGATGTTCCTAGCAGTGATAAGGAACTTTTAATGTATGTTTAGGAATCTCTAATTTTTTTACTATTATTTTTTTCAGAGAAAATGTGACAGATTTTATTGGTATTCTCACAGAGGAAGCTGATGATTTAGATCTTCTATGTAGTATGGCACCAGAAGCTGTAGCTGTATATGAGAATACAGAAAAAGACAGTACTTTCGAAAAGTTATATGAAAAATTGAATAAGGAACATCCAGAGGTAATGTACGTTGTTCAAGTTATGAAGAATAAGGCTAAACAAGATGAGATATTTGCTAGAATGATGGCATCAAAATATGGTCTTATTTTACAAGTATTCTCTGTTGAAGAAGCTTTAAATGGTTTCAAATTCGACAATCCTGAGGCTGCTTTTGAACAGTTTTGTTCTCATATAGAGAATAGACTAACAAAAATGGTGGAGGAAGAAAACAACGGATTAGATTTAACTGTTTATTTTGACGTTGATCCTGTTGATCAACAACTAGCTTCAAAATCAAAAAGTGAGGAGAAAGTTTTGAAGTTATTGCAATATAAGCTTGAAAAATTAAACCTAGGAAATGTATTGACGCCGGAAGCTTATGAATCAAGTCTTTTAGTTACAGGTTATCCCTCCGAGTGGAATTCTTTTAGGGTTGCTGGAATTTTTTCTAAATTCCCGGTAGAAGATATTGTTAGTGTTGGTAAAGGTATTTCATTAGTCACCTTTGAAACTAAGTTTATTGCTGCACAAGCTGCCGCCACAATTATTGGTCTTAAACTTGAAGATAAAAATAAGTATGTACTTCTACCGTTAGTAGAAGATGTAAGATGTGCTACTAAAAAAATAACATCTATAATTAATGCTTGTTAATCGGTTATTATTGTGAATAAAATTTTTGGCATTACATTTTATCATTTAAAAGTCGACACCACATTTCATGTTTGCTGGAACAGATTTATCTAAATAAAAAAATATATGTGTTAGTAGAAACAAATTTACCTATTTGTT
Source organism: Strongyloides papillosus (assembly GCA_005656395.1). Classification (NCBI taxonomy): domain Eukaryota; kingdom Metazoa; phylum Nematoda; class Chromadorea; order Rhabditida; family Strongyloididae; genus Strongyloides; species Strongyloides papillosus. Next base: position 2,476,189 of record SRSI01000010.1, on the reverse strand, counting down.
TCGGATAAGGAAGATTTAAGTTATTCATTGTCTCGATGAACTTCTCCTTGTTTTGTGTTAATCTGGGATTGTATTTCTTTTCTTCTCCAACGGTTGTATAAGTGACACCATTGTAATCATGAGCGGGATATAATTTATAGTGATCAGGTAAAGTGAAGATGTTGTTGTGAACTGAATCATAAAGTTTATCGGCGGATCCTTCTTGAAAATCTGTTCTTCCACATGATCGTATTAATAATGTATCTCCAGTGAAAGCACTCTCTAAGTCATCCGAAATAATAGTCATACAACCTTGTGTATGTCCTGGAGTTGACTTGAAGTTTAACTTTATTTCACCTATTTTTAAACTCTCTTTGAAATTTATATACATATCAGCCTTTGCTTTAGTGAATGAACTTAAAACAGATTTCATAGAAGGAAATATTTTTTTCAAAGAACCAGTTCCGGTTATGTGATCAGCATGAACATGAGTATTAATTCCATAAATAAGATTTAAATCTAATTCTTTAATATATTTTGTATCTCTTTCAACAGTTTCCAAGACGGGATCAATAATGACAGCATTCCTCGTTTTTTTACAACCTATTATATAAGTATATGTAGACGACTCTTTCTCAAAAAACTATAAATATATATATATAATTAAAAAAATACTAATAAAAAATATTGTATATGTCTACCTGTCTGAAAATAGCAGGCTTTCTCATATCTGTTAATTTTTGAAGAAATATCCTAGAGACCTGTAGAGAAAATAAATTTTATAAAAAATATAATAAAATTTTTATATTATATTGTCATACCTGCATATTATGTTATCTTTAAATAAAAAAAGACCTTTATTTTTGTTTTTAAAATAATAAAAACCTTTGCAAAATTATAATATATATCATAAAAATTTTATATAAACATAAGTGTGACAACAATAAAATGATCGGGATAAAATCGGAAAATTTTTTATTTATTTTAATCGATTGTCTTAATTAATATATTTTATATTAGTTTAGCAAAGAAGAAAAAATGGATATCAAAGAAGAGAGGTAATAATAATAATTAAAAATATAGTTCAAAATTTGGTTCAAATCGCTGGCATTCATGATTTAGGACTTCCGAAAAATTGAACGATTTCCCACACCTATTACATTTCGTTTTTTGACATTTTTTATAGCTAGCTTCTGCAAGTTGATTATGTCGTGTTATATTGATAGTACCATCAACACTAGGGACATTAACAATTTTCGGAGGTGTTGAACGGATGTATAATGGTAATTGTTTTTGAATAGTTTCCCAGATAATCAAACATTGCTCCTGGTGTGTTTTAATAATATGGGATTCACAAAATATTCCACAAATAAAACACATCAAATGGTTTTCACAATTTTCTTGTGATGAGTATAATGTCTGTGTACCTGGTCTATCTAAAATATTTTCCGTAGACTCATTTATAACAATAGCCTGTAATTTTTCAATAACTTCTTGAGTAAAGTCAGCTGATGAGGTTGAATTTTTTACAATAACACTACGCTCATTATCTCCATTTGAAAATCTCCGTCCATTATTATTTATGTAAATATTTACATAAGAATTAGGTTTTTTGCTGTTCTTATTTTCATTGCTTGATGACGACTTACTTCTATTTAATGGAGTCTTTTTTCTTCGTTTACCATTTTTGTCATTAATATTAGGAAGGGTAAAATTCTTATTCTGCAAATTATTAATATCTTCCTGTATTTTACTATTGGGATTATCAAAACATTTCGGTTGATGTAAATTTAATGAATACTTGGAATACAAACGATGACAATATAAGCAAGGTGTTAAATTTGACATTTTAAACTGATAGTAGTTTTTAATAACAAGAAAAATATAATAGTTTAATTTATAAAAGATGTAAAGCAAAAATAAATATAGTTTTATTAAAAAATAAATAGTTAATTAAAATAAATTACATAAAAATGGCTTGTATTTTTTATCTTTTACAAATAATAACTAATATTACAAATATAAAGATTATGTTATAGGTTGCCAAGGAATTATGAAGTTAATATAAAAAGTGACAGTGTTAAAAATAAATCTATTGATTAACATTATAGTAATTATTGTGTACTAATAAATTAACACCACTAGAAATAAAACTTCAATTTAATTGCTTTTTTTTATTTACTCAAAATCATTTTAATTGCTTTTCCTTTTGTTGGATATGAATAAAAGACAAAATATAATTTATGCTTTATTGGAGAAAAAATTAATTAAGAAGTAATTTTTAAATTACTTTCATGAGTTTTCATATGTTCTTGAAGGTAAACATTTTTAGTAAATTTTTCATCACATATCTGACATTTTATTTCTTTATTACAGTAATGTTTCTTTTTATGTAATTCTAATCTCCCTTTTGTACTAAAAGCCATTTTGCATAAATGACATCTATGATTACGAGAATGTCTATGGACATGACTATGACCTTGAAGAGCATTTAATGATGTAAACTGTTTTAAACATAAAGTACAAGTAAACTCATTTATTTCAATTAACCTTTTCCTTTCTTGGTCTCCTGAGGTAACCACAGAATTCGTAGGAGATGTAGATAAAATGTTTTCGTTATTTGAATCACATTTTAATATTTCTTTTCCTTCTTCATTATTTATTATTTCTTCTAATAAGCTTTTATTATTTTTAAAGATTAAAGTTGTTAGGGGTGAGGGATAATTTAAATGAAACTCTGCATGCATTGACAGCTGCCATTGTGATTTGACGCTTTGCCTACATACACAACAACTTATTTGGGATTTCTCTATTTTATGTTCTAGTGAATGTTCTATGAACTTTTTTTTCCCCTCTAGTACCATATGGCAAATACCACATCTATTGGATTTACCTATCTTGCAATGAACTTGAAGACGATGATTATCTAAAGCAAATTGTGAAGTACATTCTTTATCACAAACTGAACATTTTAAGTTTTTGGGTAAAAATAAAGACATTGATGACTTTATATCATCTTCTGATGGAACAGGTAATATTGAAGTTTCTTGTTGAATGAGAGGCACCACAATAGGAAGTATTCTGTTTCCATTATCATGTATCAATTTAATATGATTAGTAAAAGTATCTAAATTAGGAAATGTTACTGAACAGATAATACAGTTGTATTGGACAATTTCTTTTCTATGAATAAGCATATGATCTTGGAAAATATTATATTGGCTAAAAAATTGTAGGCAATGAGAACAACGATATAGTGTCTCTGAATGCTTCTCAATATAATGCTGACGGTACAAATTGTCATTATAAAAAATTTCATCTGGGCAATAAGGACATGCAAAACTAGAAGATGTTGTTAAAAAATGATCTAGAGTGTGAAGTTCAAGAAGTTTCTGTGTACTGAAAATTTGTTTGCATATTGGGCATGATGTTGAGATGTTCTTTTTTTCTTCATCCAAATTATTAATATGACTTTTCATGTGATCTGCAAAAAGATTAAAGTCAACATACTCATTATGACATTGTTGACAGACAAATTTAGCACCACTATCATTAGCCATTAGAATATCTTTTGTATGAGTTTCAAGAATATGTTTTTGAAGATCTTGATTATTGATATATATTTTTTTGCAGAAGCAACATTGAGATGAATTTAGGAGGTTTCCACTGAGAGATGAATAAATTTTTAATTCCTTATCAGAATTGTCTTCTTCTGTATAAACTAAAAGTAAAATAAATATTTAATAAAAAGGAATAATTTAAAACTTACAGTTAGTGTTTTTTGCTTTAGACATCCTTTTAAAATAAATTTTTATAAGAAATCCTCTGAAAATATAAAAAAAGTAATAATGAATATAAATCAATCTAGAGGAAATAAAAGCTTATCACTCTCATTATCTTCTAAGTGAATCGTCTAATAAAACTCTAGAAAGAATGTCAAACAACATTTGGAATAGTTTTCTTCTATCACATTATTCTATTATTTTTGTAAACCCCTGAAGACCTCCTAATAAGAGAAGGTTTTTAATGAAGGAATATATATATGTAGTGGGATTGATAAACATTTTTTTTCAATAATTTTCCTTACAAACTACAAAATTAGTTCTAATATTTAAATACATAATATATAGATAGATGCTGATGTTTCATAGGGTTTTTGTAGAAGTTGTACGAAGGAGAATTGTATAATGGATATTAAGAAATGAAAATTACAAAGAAAATAAGCCTCATCTCTCTAGGGTTCCAGGATTCTCAAGAGAAATAGGAAGCGAGTGTTGTTGTTTTACAATTTGATAAAGATATTTATAGGATTATAAAAGATATGGTTGGAGGATACTTTATGCCGTCTGTGAAGATGTTAAATTGTTGGAGCTCTTTTCATCAGACTAAACATTAGTATTTTGATTAAATATCATAAAATTTTGTTTTTTTTCCATGAATATGAGAGAAAATTAAAATAAACTATCTAATTTACTATTAAATAAGAGGAGGTTTGATAAAAAAAACTTCCTTCTTAAAATCCCCAATCATCTAATCAAAAGAAAGCTTTAAATATCTTATTCTTTTAATAATGGTTCATCACTCAAAGTCCCTAATTAAATTAATTCTATCTTTATGGTTGTTATAGTGAACAGAAATTATCGTAAGCTTACTAAACAAAAGGAGAAGATCGAAAAAGATAAGAAAATTGGCTGGGGAGTACCTAGTAAAATTTTATAGCCATACAAAACTCTCACTATATTGAGGAGGAAAAAATCTATTGGGAAATAAAAAAAATTTTGTCAACTGAATTTAATCTATCTTCTCTACCAAAGTTATTTTTGAACATTAAACTATATGAATTAGCTATTAAAACAACATTAAACCTTGTTTTGAAAAGACAACTTTTAAAACAAAAAAAACATTATGATTTTTATTGCTCACCAATAAATTTATTTAAAAGTGTTCCTTTATTAAAAAAATAAAAAAAATGTCTTGCATAAATAGATAATAATTTATATAACACCCATCATATTTTTAGGGAAATTTTTTTGGCAATTTGAAAAAGAAAAAAAATCGACTGTATTTGAGTTTTGTACTGTTATAAAACTATTTATATCTGTTGTTGAGTGCTCTGTATTTAATATGCAATTATTCTCTTCATTATCATGAAAGTAGGTAATTGATAGGCAATCTTCGTTATTTAAACATTTACCAATACATTGTTGTATATTTGAAAGTTTAAAAGAATCAATTGCATAACCTATTAATATTTTCTGTTTTTTCCTAATTGGGTATTTACTTAAAACTTTACATTTATCTGCAAGTGATTCTGAAATATATAAAAAAATTATGAAAATAAAAAAGTTGTTATGATAAAATATACCTTGTAAACATATACTTTCATAGTGATTATAATTATCGCTTCTTACTAAATGGTTATTACCATCAAAATCTGAACCTTTCTCATGTAAATGACATTCTTTTTTAATAAAATTGAATGAAAAACTGGAACATAAAATATTGTAACCTTCTGAAGATAAATTTTCGTTACATGATTCCTGACATTTTTTCAATGTACTCCTCTGTACAGTTGATTTTGATACATTTTCTCCTAGTCGATGTCCTTCACTCTTAATATAGTAAAGTTCCTCACCATTAGGACAAGAAACCGAAACAGGAAATGATTTATAAAATCTATTATCATTATTTAATGTCTCTGACAATGGAGATAGCTCCTCATTATTAGATGTTATGTTTAAATTTTCTATTATACTTTGTGGTATACGCTTATTTCCAGATTTAACAATAAACATTGTACTTCCTAGTGCTTTTCTCTTTATTTTATAATCAGCATTTACTTCCTCCTTCATTCTCCTTTCACCAATGTTATTGTCCATAAATTCTAATTCTTCACTATCAATTACAACACCCTCTTCATTACTTATACTTCTTTCTTCATCATATATTTCTATAAAAAAAGTAAACATTAGAAGTTACCGAAAAAAATGCATTAGGTAATTAATAACATTAAACTAAATTTATATAAATATTTAACTTACTCCTAATGCACTCTAGAACACCACCATCTTTTTTTGATGGAAAAAGAAGATTAACACCGTTAAATGGAACACCATATTTTTTAATTAATTTTTTTTCATCCTCCACAACCATATGTTTTTTTGATTCTTTATTTTCTTCTATTACATAAAGATCGCAAAGTTTTAATTTTCTATGAAAAGCAACAAGTAAACAATCTGAATGTGAACTACAAAACATGGCACATTCTTTCTCTGAAATATTAATTCTTTTTTCTTTACTCTTTAACGTATCCATAAAATAGTCTTCTTTAATCACGAAACATTTTAATACCAATTTTGAATGATAATTTTCCTTATCATAAGATTTTCCTATAAATGTTGGTTTTTCTTTCTCAACCAAAACATTTCCAAATTGTACTGGTGTACCATATTCTTTCTTAATCTCAATATTTTTCTTTTCATTAAGATAATTTAAATTATTTGGATAATATTTTAATAAATTTTCACCAATTACCATATTTTTACTATCTTTTGATTTCTTTAATTTCACTACTTTTTCCTGAATTTTTGGATCATTAATAACTTGATAGGGAAATAAAGATAATATTTTTGATGTAGGTAATTGTACAGGTGAAGGTATATCAAAAATATATGGTTTTTCACTGGATTCTTTATTCTTATCGTAGTAATAATTTTCCTTCATTATTGGTTGCAATAATGAGCCAAAAGCATAATTTTTATGATTATTACTAACATGATTATCATTAATAAAATTATTTTCATGTGTATTTTCAATTCTTTCTATCTCATTATTATTATTACTATAAGTATTAATATTTCTAATATTATCATTTAATGAGGGCAACAAAATATTGGGTAATTTTATTATATTGTTACCACCTGAGACAACCTTTTTGACACTATTTTCTTCTATTCCATTTATCTGAGATTTAGTTACGAACGTTAGGTGCTGTTGAGGCATTTTGGAGTATGTAAATAGTTTGTATGAATCACGGTCATCTTCTGTTTTTAGTATTTGTAATTGAGTGCTTTCTTTTGTTGGTCTAACCATTGGAAGTTTACTGGTAACGGTTGTTGTTGGTAAAGGTTTACTTTTAAGTGGAGGTAAAAATGTCGTTGTTGAAATAAATAAACTTTCGTTTTTTGTCTCTTCATCTTTTTTATTTAATTGTTCTTTACTCGTAAATAAATCAAATTCCCTTTCAAAAGCATCTGTTACAGTAAATGGTAAATTTGTAGATAATTCATCCCCAAAATTAGGTACATCCCTATTAAAATTATCTTCATATTTAAAATTTTTATTAATTAAATCTCTTGGAATTGTTGTTGCCTTGATTGTTGTTGATGTTACTTTATTAATATCTTCATATTGTGTTATATCATTATCCACATTAATAAGTGATGGTATAGAGGCTTCATTAAAATATACACCAAATCTTTGAATGTTACTTGAATTAAATTTTCTTCCATGAGGTTGTAGTTTTCTTATATCACGAGTTTTATAATCATGACTCTTCAAATAACCCATGTTAGTAAGTGAATTATTAAGAAGTGCACTAAAATTAATTTTTTCCTCTTTCATAGGTAATTTTATAATTGAATCCTGTTTTTTAGTACCTTTGTCAAATACTTTTAATTCTATTAACTTTTCTTTAGTCGGATGAATTCTTTTTCGAATCTTTTTGATGGATGCCTTTTTTAAGGTAACAGTAGTGGGTAAGGATGTTACAAAAACTTCATTCACATTGTTTTCATTATCAAACATACGCATGTGTTGTAAAATGGCATTATGTTTTACTAAATCATTCAATGATGTCCTATTACCTGTCTTAATATTGTATCCATAATTGTTGTAAATGGATGTGGAAGAAAATCCTGGAACAGAAGAATTTCCTAAAACAGATAATGTAAATATAAATCAAAGAAAAAATGATATTTGTCATAAGATGTTCTAGTTGTTATGAAAGAGGATAATATGAGATTAAGGAAACTTACCTCTGTCTGTGGAATCTTTATTGTACATAATTCCCGTGATTAATATCGGTAATAGGAGAAGTAGAATAAAATTAAAAATCACCATTCTTTAAAGGGTAACAAGAATAAAATATAAATAAATTTTCAAACAATATGGTTTCTGGTAATTATAGAAAATGTAGCACTACAAAACAAGTTAAAATAATAATATATTAAATAAAAGAGAAAGTATGGTAATTATTTTAGAAAAAATATGTAAATTAAACTTTTTAGTGGTAGGGAAAAATGATCATTTTGTAGAAATTGTAAAATGACCTTTAGTCATATTAATTAAGTTGTCATATCCTATGATTTCTTATCTATACTTATAAAATTGCAATGTTATTATTCGTTCAAAAAAATCTTCTTTTGTACTATAATACCTCAAAAAAAGATACAATAATATATACATTAAAATATTAATAACTGTATGTCAAGGAAATTCTTCTATACTAAAACTAATTAATAAGTTTTATAGAAGAAAAATCAAATATATATTAATATTTAAAATTAATTAGAAGCGTTACAAATGGATTATTTTTTAAATGATAAAAAAGAATAAAATTTAATGAAAAATAATTAGGAAAGAATATATGAGAGTATTCCACCAATGACCTGAATCAATCTTTAACTAATGAATTGTGAGGAATGAAAAATAAAATATAGGAGGATTTTATATCTTTTGATTTGAATAAGAGTTAAACATCTATTAATAAGTAGTCTTATCATAAAAGTTACACACATGTACTTATGTATTTTACAATTACATCTATAATAAATACTAAAAAGAAAATATATAATATTACTTCACTGACCAAATATGTACAATTTTAGGACATATCATATAAAGCTAATATAAATGTCAAATATGAAAAGTTATTGTGTGAAAAAATCGAGTATTTGAAAATGAAACGATCATAACCTATTATTAGATGGGTGAAAAAAGAGTTATATTGAAGTGGTTTAATAAAAAGGTGATTTGAAAAATTTTTGATTTTTCTTATTGTTCCTAAAAGTAGGTAACAAACCATTCATCTATCTTAACCACATTGGTTGGTATATATTTATTTATTTATTTCCTCCAAATATATAATAAAAGATTTATTTTAAATTTTGTATTAAGATCAAAAATATATCATATATCTTTTCTTAAAATAACTGACATCTTGTCTACTCAAATGTTTTTAATTTTTAAATAAACTTTCGTTCTTTTTAATAAAAAGTATAAATTTAATGAAAAGACATTTGAATGTTGATTTTAATGATCCTTCAAAAAACAATTTGATTTATTAAAAGTTATAATGAAAAATTACTTCACCACAATGTGGTAAGGATGTATGAGAGGTGTCTTCTTGTAATGATAAATGGTAACTAGAACAGACTTGAGGATTAGAACACCCTACACGGTGATTTATATCTCGTCTATTTATGACAAAAAGTTTTCCCCAAGGAGAATCATTTTTATGAAGAGGAGTAGAGAATTTGATTGCCGCTTATTAAAAGAATATAAAATTCTTTAGGACATTGTTAAGAATACTCATACTTGTATACTTTAATATTTTTTTACAACTTCCTTTTAATATATACATCATGTCCTTATATAATATATCGGTATTTACACATTCTAAAAGAGAAGGATCATGTACTAATATATGCTTCAAATCATTTCCTCTTTTACACACCCCCTCCAACTATTCCGGCCACCCCTTTGTCGGTAGATGAACTTTGATTGGTATGTTACATAAAGTCATTAGCTAATTAGTTAACTTATTTAAAGTAATGTTTTCAGTATTATGTTAAATACTATTACATAATATTTTTTTATAAAAGTATCACCCTAATATCAAAATAAACAAAACATTTATTTCTTAGTTCTTTATATATATAATTATATTGTTATTTTTATGTTTTATACCATAATTTTCAATTACCACACTATATAAATAATAGTTTTATAAAGTTTTAAATTCTACCAAGTCGTATCTTCAAACATTTATAAAACATTTACAAATTAATGAAATGATAATATTATTTTCTTATTATTTTTATTAATGCCTTCCCCACCAGTCGTCATCATATAGAATGTGTGTAACAGAATCACTGGATGATGAGTGTTGTATACATATCTTCAAATTGGCCATATGGTAATAAGTGTGAGAATAAGGTGAAGCCTCTTTTCACTTATATTAACTTTTACACTTCCGCTCCACCCTTTAAAGATATTTGTTAGATAATAATCAACATCATAAAATCAAATTGTTTTCCATTATATATTCATTAACAAGTTTATTTCATTCAACATCCTATTATTTTTAGGAAATACTTATTATTAATATCATCCTCAACAAAATACAGTAAAAAAATACCTTCATGACTTCGTATTTTAACAACCAGTTTCTTGGACTTTTCCTTCAACAACAAAATCATTACCTAGGTTATGTTCAAAATAATACACCTTTATTTACACCAATAATAAATGGAATGCCTATCGTTAGAATTCCTAGTATTATTGAAAAAAATTTCACTAATTCAAATGTAAGTTCACCCGAATCAACAGTTAGCATAGAAGAGGATACAAAAGAAAATAAACAAAATGTAAAGAGAGTTACTGATTTTACTAAAATTACAAGACTTCTTGACATTCAAAATGACTCAAATAATGAAGGTGAAAATAATGAGATTAGAGAAAAATTTAAGGGAAGAAAACGTAAAACACCATCAACGGATATCTCAATACCATCTAAATCTTCACAAAGCCCAAATTGTTCCTGTCCTATATGTGGTAAAGGTTTCTCCAGACATTGGCTTCTCCAGGGACATATACGAACACACAGTATGTTTTGACTTTTTTTACCATTACTAAATATTAATTACTATAATTTAGCTGGAGAAAAACCATTTAAATGTACCATTTGTAAAAAAGCTTTTGCCGACAAGTCAAATCTTAGAGCACACGTTCAAACACATTCTGGAATCAAGCCATTTGAATGCCACCGTTGTGGTAAAAGATTTGCATTAAAAAGTTACCTTTCCAAGCATGAAGAATCAAGTTGTGCAAGAATAAATGTAAAAATATCACCAAAGAATACGTCTTTTTTTCCAAGTTTACCTTTCAATCACCAATATTTGCGTAGTGAAATGCCATTAAATGTACCAAATTTTTCTCTTCTTTTTCCACCACCTTCAAAAATGTAAATTAAATTATAGACATTATCATATGACTATTTCAAAAATTTTTTATTATAAATATATTTAATGTCATAATAAAGTGCCATGTTTCATATAAACTTTATATATTACCGTATACCTGTCAACTATATAAAAAACATATTGCTTCAATATACTTTAACTACCATTAAAAAGAAACATTTCAATTAAATTAAGTAACTTTTTTACTAAAATTTTATTATCTCTTTGTCCAAAACTTTTAACCACACGCCAGTTAGACTCCACTGAAGCGGTATGTTTTCTTTAATGTGCCACAACATTAAAGTGTACCCTCACACCATAAAATAACGTTTTTGAGAATAGGTGTAAGAGTAATTTTAAAATTCATTTGATTAAAAAAGTAGATTTGTTTTTTCTTACCATTGAATATTTAATGATTATATGAGAATACAAACAAAATTTATTTGACTTTTATTTGATCTATTCATTATAATTTCATTAATATTTATAAATATAAAAATATTTTTTTACCAAATAAATCTTCTACAAATATATTAATAAATATTTTCGATCTTTTATAAAAAATATACACTTTTACGTAATTATATCTAAATACAAAAAAGTAAAAATATTTAATTTTATCTTTCATATTTTAATTGGTATTTATTGATACTAAATGATGAATTATAAAACTTAAAAATGAAAAATATATCTATGTATAAAAAAAATGTGACTACAAAAACTATTGTTATCATATTCTTGCTAATACAATATATATAATTGAATTATAGATATTTTGATGAAAAATTGTGGTTTTAAAAATTTTATATTGTAATATTGAATAAAACAGTTTTGAAATATATTAAAAGCTTACACATATATTAAAAATTGAATTGAAATAATTTTTGATAACATTAAAATGATTATGCTAAAAAGGTGAAAATATTTATCAATATTATCCGGTTTTGGTTGTACAAAATGACATATTACTATTAATATATATTGTATAATTGAAATAGATTTTAAAATATTTTGATTTACCAATGTCTGTGTACAGTTAGTGTTTATTGCGACTGACATTGTTACTTCATCTCTTTTTCTAAATATTTTCTGGTGCTGGAACACATGTCAAAATGAAATTCGGTAAAAAACTTATGGATATGGATAAAGAGGAACTTTATCTAGTTTACTCTGCTATCAGTAAATTAAAATATCCAAAACTTGATATTGAAGAGGTTCAAGAGGAAATTATTAAATGGTAAGTTGATTTTTATAAATGTAAACATTATAAAAATTTTTTTCGTTAAGGTTATTAGAGAATAAATTATCACTGAAACATATTTTTTTATTTTATCAAGATGATGATGATACATTAAAACATAAATATTTGTTATCCAGAAATTCTGATTCACCATGTCATTGTTGCTCAACTTTACCAACCTCATATAAAGAATTTAAAAACGAAAAAAATGAAAAAATTATTAATTGTAATCCTACAAGAAGAGGTAATAAAAGATAATTTGTTATTATTACTAATAATTAACTATGTAATCATAAAAATTTTAGAGGAAAAGAAAAAGAACTCAATAGGAAAAGTTGATAAAACAGATGTTAATAATGTGTCAAAACAAGAAAGAGAAAAGAAATCAGATATTGTTTTATCTCCTAATGAGTTAATAAAAAGAAATGAGAATGATACTATTACAAGATCTGGTAAAACAACAAAAATTAATCCTATCACTGAACAACCAAAACTTGGTGAACATTTAAAAAATAATAATAATAAGAGTGAAAAAAAAGGAAAAAGTAATGGTGGTTGTTGTTCATGGTGTAGAAATTTTTGTACTACTTGTAAAGCAGAATTTGGTAAATGTTGTATCGATATTTTAGGGAATATTTAATAATATAACTTTAATACGTTATACAAGGTGTTCAGTATTAAATTACACTTTTTTTATATTTGTAAAATGAGATATACATATTATTAAATATGTGAATAAAAAATAAATAATTAAGAATAATAAATTTTTTATTTACAATGTCACATGTAACTTTATCTTTGGTTAATAAATATTTTTTTATACAAAAATTATATATCTAATTCATATAAGTAATGTGGGAATACCATAGAAAACAACTGAACCGGCTGTCAAATAACACAATCTAACTGATTCTCTTGCTTTTACCATATAATATGTGATTGTTTTTTTATCCATCTCATTACTATTCTTGTTATTATTTTTAAATGCTTTGTGAAAAATGTATTCAAAGAATTTATTTATTTCTCTATCTGTTACAAGAATCGTACATCCAAGAATACCTGGTCCAGAAGATGTAAAATAATTTTCTACCATATCCAAATGTGAATAACCATTTGACGAAGGTCCAAGTCTAACACTCGAACAACCCATAAGTATAGCCGTAGAATTGAATTTTTGTTCTTTTAACGCAACCCTGAATACTTGTTTACCATTACCATGTCCAATATATACTAAAAAATCTTTTTTTGAAGTGAATTCTTTTACAATCTCCGGTTTAGGCCATTCACCTTTTATACCTTCCCATTTCATATTTTGTAATAAATTTAACATCCAATCTTCTGTATCTTTTAAATCACCTTTTGGATTGATAATATAATATGAATTACTTGTATCTAAATTGCTTATTGTACTGTTTTCTATTAATAATGCATAATTCATTATCGATGGCATACGAGTAGTCATAGGTCGATAGTTAAAAAATGATATCATTTCCCATGGGTATAGTGAAATTTCATTGTCAAGGATAAGGGTTGTAAAAATTTCTTTTGGACATTCTATCATCTCAGAGGAGGTTGAATTACGAGAAAATTTCGATGGAAGGTACCCAGCACCTTTTAATTCACGTGTAATTTTTGAAAATAAACTTTTAAAAAGTGATGAAAGTGATTGAATAATTTCAATACTCATTGGATAGATAGTTGTAATATCTTTTAAGATGTTTTTAAAATCAGTCATTGTTAAGAAGGGAACAGCTGAAGCCATACTTATTGCAACACTAGTAGGATAGTTTACTTTTTCCAATGCACGAACGAAAGACATAAAACATGGCGACGATGGTAACTCTGTATACGGAAGTAGTAAAAATGCTGTCGAACCTAGTACTTCTTTTTGAATTCTTTTGCATATATACTTGTATGAATCTTCTAATGAATATCTAACAGACCAAAATACACGACCCGATACTTTACCACTTTCCTTTGTTAATTTATCGTGAACATCAAGAAATTTGTGATGTATAGTGTTGAAATAATTTGCATGAAGTTTTTTTATTGGTATAACAAGAGGTTTTATATTCCTATGAAGTTTCATTAGCCATAAAACATTATCATCATCCATAAATAATTGTATTACTGTTGAGTTTGCGGGAAAATAATTTACAACATATGATTTAAAATCTTCTAATGAAGAAAAGTAATATTTAAGGGAACCAGTAGAACTCATTAAGGATCTTGTTGCAACACCTGTACATTCAGTTACCACCCATGCTATTTCCCATTCATCCATTTTGGCAATATCGTAAACCCTTAATAGACTTGACAAAATCAATCTTTTATTTGAAACATCCATAAAACGAAGATTAGATGTAAAAATTTCAAATATTTCTCTGACTTTTTTCTCCAGTAATTCACATTCTCTACCATTACAATATTTTCGTAGTGATAAGTAATCCAAACTACCAACTGGAGGAAGCCGTGAATTGTTGAAAGCAATAATATAATCAATGACTGACTTTTTATTTAAATTTATAGTTCTATTGAATGCTTTAGCTATTGCAGTATCCTTTTTATTAAGATCCTTCATAATATTATTCGCTTCTTCAGATATTATATCATCCAATGCTAGTTCAATTCCATTCATAATATTGAGAGGAGTATCATAACAAGAATTTGGTATAACAAGATAAGACTTTAACGAGTGTTTTTTAGATATTAATACAGTTGAAACATTCATATTGTGGAATTCTGAACAATGAAAATTTGTTATCATTCTTACCCTTTTCAATATCACAGAAAGTATTTGAGTATTGAACTGTTCCGTACTAGAAGTTATAGTTTTAATTACGGCTCCACAAAATAGATAACCACTATTTCTGGTAAAAATACCACACTTAGGTACTTCGGAACTATTGTCCGTTGTTTTACACCATTCTTTACTATAAAGATCAGCAACTTCTCCCCAATTTGCAGAATAATCCATCAATGATTCAATTTTAGATGGAGAATCATCTTTTTGCTCAAGTAACCAACTTGAAAAAAGTTTCTCTAGTGTCATTAATTTACTTATTGATAAAAGTTTACATCTTTGACATCGACACAACTTTCTATGAAATTTAACTTTTAATAGGGGATCAAAGAGATTTTCGCATTCGGTTTTGTCAAAAGAGTCGTCACCAGCCGATAGGTAATCACAACTCGTATCAAAGATCGAGTCTACTGATACATCTTTCTCTGGTGGCGTATTTTCAATTTCATCAACATTGGAATTATCAAACACATTAGATGCTAGGTACACTAGATCACGGACACGTGGAGTTTCTTTAACTAGATATTCCGACATACCAATAGTATTCACTAGGGAAAGAAATCGGTATTGACATCCAATACGTAACGAAACAGAAATCAACTGTAAGCACTTAATATTACAATCCTTAACTCTCCCTGAATCTTGTAACATTCGTGAATACAATAAACTCTCTTCAAACAAAAGTGATGTAACAGAAAGTGCACTAACGAAATTATCATTTTTCCCATTAATGTCAAAATCCATTGGTACATTAGAGGCAAAATCCTTATAGTAATGATATAAAATCGATGGAATTAACTTCTCAGATATTTTTGCCCGTAATTTCAAGTAATTTTCATTAATACCACTGTCACTTTTGTCAAGCATCTTAAGGTACACTTTACTCAGTGACAAAGGAACCTGAGCATCATACGAAGTGATTGATTTAAATTCTTTCGAGGCAAATTTACTTTCAATTTCTGAAATACTATTCAAATTTTTTTGAATATCTTCTTTTGTCATAGGGCAATGGCATTTTAAATAAATATTGTAAGCTTTAAAGGCAATAGAATAATTTTCAGTACCTATCTTTTCTTTTTGAATAATTTGATGTAATTTAGTCAGTGTTTTCTTAAGTAATGATAAATCATTAGAAATAATACATATCCTCAAAATACATGTTAAAGTTGTGAAATCTCGCGGGTAAACTTCGAAAACCATTCTAAAAAGATCTATTGCTTCAATGTAGTATCCATGAAGCATGTGAATAGCCCCCAATGTTCGTAATAAAGCAATTGACTTTCCGAAAATGCCCTTATCTATATCATCTTTCTTCTCCAAAAGTAAAGGAAATATCTCTGATTTTGCTGTTCTGTATATACCTTCTATTTGTTGAATAAGATCAATCTTGCTCAATTCTACCAAACATCTCTTAACGACATCTAGCCAAATATCACCATCGACATCAGCTTCAACGAAAAAGTATGCATCCTTGTAGAGCTTACAATTATTAATAATATTAAGTATCTAAGACAGTTATAAAATAAAAATAATCACTGAATTTACCTTTTTGATGACAACTGTTTTCGCAGCCCACTGTTGTTTTACATGATCATTTGCATATACTACAAGTTCGTTTAATTTTTCACTAACAGATTTCGTCCGTGATGACTTTGAAGATTTTTTTTCCATACTATATGAATAAAAATATGTTAATTAAATAAATACAATTTGCAGAAATAACCCTGTATTACTAAATTTGAATAAAAGCACGTAAGAAAACCTTTCGTTTCAAGACTCAACCGCCTTATTTTGGTAAAAAGTATGATATGATAATAAGTGTAGTAAATTTTGATTATTATTTTGTGTAATCGGGAATTCGACTTTGCTTTCTTGATATGTTAATTTTTATTTGGGAAATTTTTTTATAAGAAGATGATCTTGTTTTTATCACAATTTTTTTCATGATGAAGGGTAATTCAAATGATGGATTACGTATCATAGGGATGCGTCATAGTGAACGTCTAGACCATGTGTATCCAAAGTGGTTTAATAATCTGAATAAATGTTCAGATTATGAAGCATTTGATGGAAATATGCCATTTGAAATTCCTAATAGATATAACATGAGTGATTATGAAGAAGATACAGTATTAACACTATTTGGAACTCTTATCTCTCAATTTACAGGAAAAGGTTTTACACTATGCAGATCAACTCCAAACTATATTTATTGTTCTCCAGCACTTCGTTCTATTCAAACTGCCGTTGGAGTACTAGATGGTTCTGGTAGTATGGCAAATATTAAAATTGAACCAGGGTTGTTTGAAAATTGTACTCTCTATCAAAATAAAAAAACCCCCACTTTTATGACGTCAGAGGAACTTTTAAACGCAGGATTTAAAGATATTGATTATGAATATAGGCCTTACTGGAGCCTTGACGATGTAAGTAGAAAAAATGTGTTACTTTTAATTGATATATATATTTTTAGTTATTTCCAATTGAAAGAAAAGAAAGTGACTACATTAAACGTTTCAATGAAACTGTATCATATATTCAAAAAAAACATGCTGGGGAGGATGCAGTAATATTGCTGGTCGGTCATGCATCTACAGTAGATTTACTTCTAAATTATTATTATGAAAGGGAAAGGCCATATGAAGAAAAATATTTGTTGAAAATAGGTGACTATATACCATATTGTTCAAGTATTGGTTTTGATCAAGAGAGGGCAAACAAGAAAAACTTTACTATTAACACCAACGTTTCGATTCCTTTTACCAGATATAATTTTACGACACAATTCGACGAAAATTTTGTGTACCGTGATATCACGGAACTACAACATTTAATTCCATCAACGAAACCAAAACAATATAATTGATAGATTGATAAAAATTAATTTAAGATAAAAAAAGTTTTTTATTATATCATTTCTAATAGCAACTTCTCAAGTTTATAAAATGCTTCTTGTAATAAGATAAGATACAAAATAAATTTTAATACAATTGTATGATAAAACTAGATTATTTATTTATTTCTCTATAATATTATTTAATATTATACATAGTTAACCAACTGTTAACTATATGTTGTCTTAAAATGTTGATAAAAATGTTTTATCTAAATAATAAAAAAAAATATATAGTGATACAATATGTCGATTTGTAATAAAGCGAATATATACATATTAGTTATGAATATGACTAGGAGGTGAAAGATTCTATGTCTACACAAAGGTATAATTGTATTCAATAGATTAAAATGACGATATTCATTTAGTGTAAACTTAAATTGGCTTTTGCAAATACGTGTGAGCTTCGTTTTTAACATACTTTTGTAGATTTTTTATTGTATTCATTAAAAATGATTTGGTACCCGATTTTATCAAATTAACTGGAACTTTTCCTTTTATATTGTTATTGAAAACCCATTCATAAAGAGAGCAATTGTCATTCACTTTTGAGATCCTCATTAAATTAACACCATTCTCACCTCGAATTAATTTGCCTGTACTATCAGGAGGTTTGATTGCTGATTTAACACTTACAAATATTCCATTAAAGATATCCTCTTCACGATTATAAATAATTCTCCTGACATCAAGAAAATCTCTTGATGAGATGTGGCCTAACATAGCAGGAGCACTTATTGAATAAACAACTTCTGTACACTCATCAACAACTAATAATTTTTCCGTCGACTTAATTTGATTGTTATATTTAATTTGATCTTTCCAAATAATTTGATAAAGGACAAATGTATTTGTATCACATGTTGTTTTAATATAATAGCTATTATTCTCATCATTATATGATATAAAAATATTTCCTTCTGACAGGACTTTCCATGTACTTATTTGTTGCCATATTTTTTCAGCTTTATATTCAGCAATTGTAATTGCATGTTGGTAATCCTCTATTGTCATGTTTTCTGAATCACTTCCTTGTACAATAGATTCAGTCTTTTCATTGTCTTCCTCCTCAGATGAAACATCTCTTGCTGTTCCAAATGCATCATCATCTGTAATATAAGAATTTGGAATCATTCTGTTTTGTAAATTATTGATTCCACCAGTTCTTCCTAGGTTATTTGTTTGAGTTTCACCAAATTCAGTTGATTGATAATATGCTTGTCTTTCTCTATTTAAGACTCTGAATGGCATCAACCACAATTCAAACCAAGCAACAATAAATGTAGCAACAATAACTAAATATGCTGGTAATGACCCGTTACTTTTGTTAAAGAAAAATAAAACTTTAATAGCAATAAAAATAGTCGTTATAGAGGTAGATAATGCAACTGGACCCCAATGTCTAATCCAACAAATAGCATAAGTCGTGAGGAGAAATGTCATACGTACAAATGCTACAAATACTACGTCAAATAACGATTTCTCGAAGAAATGGGGTTTAAAAAGGTTTATTTCATCGAAGAAAACTTTGGCCCAATCAGCATCTCCTTGGGATACCTAAAATAGACAAATAAAAATATATTAAAGTAAATAATAATAACATACAGTAGACAATAACCATAATACTGTTGTTAAACAAAAATCAAAAACAGAAACAATTAAAAATTTTCTTCTATCTTTTCCCATACTATGGTCTTCGTCAAGTAGTGGGTCTAATAATGAACTCCTTCTACTTTGAATAGCCATGTCTTTCTGATTATCTTTGTTGCTATCAATTGATCGATTTCTTTCTACTGATTTAGATTGTGCCTTATTAGGTTGTCTTGAAAAGTGATTAAATTCTTTTTGGTAATGAGTCAGTGATGTGGAGTGATTAGCGTTAGAGGAATATGATAAACTTAGAAAAGGCTTTCTTTCGTTTTTAGAAGGATTCTGAAAATGTAGCGATTCCATTGAATAATATTGTCAAACATGTGTAATATAAAATGATGTACAAATTTGGGCTAATAAATGGTAAGAGAAAAATAACTAATATGTTGTTATACATTATAGGACCACTACTAGTGAAAAAGATAAGCTGAAAATGAAGATGTGAAATGTCGTCTTATCTTTATTAATATATAATTATACATTACCATATTTATATAAGATAGTGAAAAATTATAAACATTCGTCAAGGTAAAAATAATATATTTAATATTATCTACCAACCATTTATTGATTACCCCACTCATACAGTTAAAAAATAACAATTTTACACTAATGTTTTACTTATTTTATGATAAAATAATTATTATAATAAATATTTCATTAGGACAAGTGAAAAGAAAATAATATATATTGATTTTGTTGACAAAAGTTTTGTAATCATACAAAAACTAGAAAGAATAAAATAACATTTCGAGGGTAGACAAAAGATAGTTTGTTTGTTTTTTGATAATATTTGTGACATTTGTCCACAATGTTTTATGATATTAAAAATATTAAACGATTTAATTCAAACCATTTACAAAAACATTTTATTTTTGTAAAAATATTTCACTGATTTTATCACTTCAAATGTATAAATAAAAACTTTTTTAACACAAAGGATTATTTATTTCCAAGTGTGTTATAAATTAATTCAATTTTCTTTCTTTTTGATTGAAGGGTGAGGAGGTTATTAATGGCTCTTGTTATATGAGAAATTGAAACAATATGATGCAATTTTTTTAAATTTTAATACATAATTATTAAAAGTTAGATAAATATTACATGATGTTACAGTTAGCAAATGTTTAAACAATTTCATTAAAACTGATAAAATAAAATAAATTAATGTAATATTTGTAAATAATCATAGTATAAATAAATAATTTTTTGCATATATTAATACTAAGTAATTGTGAACTTTCTCTTTTCTTTTAATAGTATGATCAGGGACAAAAAGTATTATAAATTATGATGTAAAAATTCCAAATGTGCAAATATACACAATGAAGAGGGCGAATAAATATATTATTTAACAATAGAGTATAGTACTGAAGGATAAATTTTTTTTTTTAAAAAAAGTTTTAACCTCCCTATGTACATTGTATAAATATGTAGTATAAGTTTTTCCCACACACTTTAGCTTTACATGTAATTTTACTCCAAATCTAATAAAATGTAAATAAAATAACATCTCACTAGGAATCCCGCATCCTTACAAAGGCTAATATCTTAAACTATCTATATTACTTATATTCCCTCTTTCCTATCTATCTTTAAATTTGCCACTCTTTTTATATATTGATTGTTTTTTGATATTCTTTTATTTTATTAATAATTATTTACTAAATCTATAAAAAAAGTATTATTATCCTATATATTCAATAACTTTTTTATTTACTTTTAAAATATTCTTTATTATAGAAAAAAATCGGCAAAAATAAAGAAATAAAATATTATTTATTCATGTTAAAATAAAAATTTTTTACTATTTGTTTTGTATTTCAATAAGTTTCTGTTATCAAATATGTAGAATATTAATTTTCCTTCCATTTTATTCATTTACTTAACTAATCATATGTATAAACATTTACTAATATTTTAAATAAAATATAAATTTATAACTCATTTCTTCCAATAAAATGTTTATTCATAAAGTTCAAACTTTCAATTCAAATAAACTTTTATATTTAAACTATAAAAATATACCATCATATGGACTGTTAGTAACTTTTAAATAAATGTTTATCAAGATATTTTTAATAAATTTATATTAGTAATGAAGTATCAAAGCTTTGGTAACAGTTAATCCACCAGCTAAAGATTAAATAGATACTTTTCAGTTTAAAGTAACTTAAATAGTTCACAAATTTTTATTATATATGAATTGTATTCCTTTCCTTTCATTTTTAATTATTCTGCTGGTATCTCATTCAACTCTATTATATAAAAGCAGTTGGTAGAAATGTATGTAACCTATTGAAATATATAAATTTTAAATAGCCCTTAAAACACAATGTCGTAATTTAACATTATATTTTATTTATTATAAAATAATTCTTCTATTATTTATAACTTATATAATATGCATATCTTAGATCACTAAATATCTCATTTAAACGGTAGAGATTTTTTATAAAAAAATCTTTTTATTATTTAATATGAACACTTTTTTTAAACATTATTTATATGTAACAGAAAAAGTTTATCTGTTTCAAATATATTATATTTTACAAAATTAATGTAGACAAGGAATATTTACTTTTATAACATTATATTTTTTCATTCTCCAATGTACAGTATCACAAAAATCTTTTTCTTTTCTTTAAAAATTTTCAATGTAACATTAAACATATTATGTTCTATCATTAATGATATAAAAATAAAAATTTCAACAATCATTTAAAAATATTAATATTATATAAAAGCTCATCATTTTCCTTTATTTGTCATATAATATATTTCACATTAACATCTAGAACAATTTTTACCAATAAATATAAAAACTTTTATAATTTAATTTTAAATTATTTTTTATATCATAAAATATACTGTATTAAATAAATTATTTTTTAGCCTAAATTTACTATCTGTTTTTTTTGATATTTTATTATCTTTAATAAATGTAAAAAACTAAACATAATAATTATATGATAGTTGTTTTCAATTTCAGATAGTATTATTTTAATAAAAAAAATATTCGCCTTCTTCTAAATCTGGATTAGTAGAAATATGAGGAGTAGTCGGAAGTATCAGCCTTTGATAATATTATGTATTGGAGTATTAATTGGTATTTTAATAGGAATGATGTTAACTGTTAATGATGGCATGGTTTATGTTCCTACATCATTAGAAGAGATTGAAAAAAAGTTTTCAAGTGATGGTGAAAAACAGATAACAGGGCAGGGAGGTTATATTGATGACGGTAGTGTAAAAACTGATGATAAAGAATCTCCAGAAAGTATATTCCGGTTTCATCTTAATGAATCTATTCATGAAAAAAGTATGTGAAACTATAAAAATTAAATTACTTAATTATTTCTAGGTAAATTAAATCTTCCACAACTACTAGCAAAAAAAGTAAGAATATTCTGTTGGGTGTTAACAGGAAAACAAAATCACCAAAAACGTGCCGTTCACGTTAAAGCTACATGGTTAAAAAGATGTAATAATTATGTGTTTATGTCATCTGAAGATGATCCCTCACTTCCAGCTATCAATTTAAATATAAGTGAAGGAAGAAATCATTTATGGGGAAAAACTAAAGCAGCCTTTAAATATTTATATGATAATCATTATAATGATTATGATTGGTTTATTAAAGCAGATGATGATACGTTTGTTGTTGTTGAAAATCTTCGATTTATGTTATTATCCCATTCACCTTTTGAACCAATATATTTTGGATGTAAATTTAAACCATTTACAAAACAAGGATACATGTCAGGTGGAGCGGGATATATTATGAGTAGGGAAGCATTACGTAAATTTATAACTGAAGGGTTAAATGATCCTAAAAAGTGTAAACAAGGTGAGAGTGGTGCTGAAGATGCAGAAATGGGAAAATGTTTAGAAAAAATCGGTGTTAAAGCTGGTGATTCGAGAGATGACTTAGGACAACACAGATTTTTACCATTTGGTCCAACAAGTCATCTTGTAATGAAACAAACCAATCCAAAATTTTGGTTCTGGAGGTATATGTATTATCCAATAAAACAAGGAGAATCTTGTTGTAGTGATTATGCTATATCTTTTCACTATATTAATGCAAATGCAATGTATGAGTTAGAATACCTTATATATCACCTCAAACCTTTTGGTGTGATATCAAGTTTGGCGGAGAAATTTATCCTAGAAGGTCGTGAAGATAAAATTAATGAAATAGAAAAAAAGATGTTGACTACTGCCTATGAAATGTCTATTTTAACTGAAGGCAAGGATGATTTCTTCCCAAAAACATTAGATGACCTTGATAAATTAATAAGCAAGAAATTGTATCCGGATTCAAAAGAATCAAATTTAGAAAAAAGTTAACTTATTTTTTATTAGCAAATTAACCCCCCATTATGGGTTGTATTGCCAAGAGTTGCCATGCATCATCTTCATTCCGTGTATAGCCTTTTTATTTTGTAAAATTATTTATAATGTAGTTCAATTAGTAATAATTTATACAAAAGATTTATATATATACAAATAATTATTATATAATCAACATGTTAGCTTATCGCTTTCTTTACACATCATATCTGCATAGCTTATTTTTAAAATTTATTTTTACCATATATAACTTTATTTTTATTTGTAAATAGTATTATTTATTAATATTGTACAAAAAAACCAATAAAGATTTTTTTAAGTCTAATATTTTTCACTGAAATATGACGTTAGTATAAACATCAGGATTATCCCGGAATATTATATTTTTTGCAATAAAAATTTTTTGTTTTTAAGAGAAAATTCATTATTGCAATTATTTTTTTTATTTTTGATAAAGTCATTGAGTTTATAACAATTTAAAGCGTTCGATATTAAAAAAGTACTCAATATATGGATTACTTTACCATCTAATATATGATGAGAAGCTCTAACATTCATGGTAGACATCCATTTTACACCATTACTATTTTTAATACTTTTTGTAAACTTATTTTTTCAAAAATGCAAATTTCACACTTTGAAATACTAGTTTAATATTAAATACATTGTAACAAGAGAAATATTATTTTACACTAGATTCTTTCAAAGTTTTGTACTTATAGCAACTTCAAACAATTATTTTTCTCAATTTCTTCAAAATTGAAAGTACAAATAAAACAAAATGCAGATTTTTTATACTTTACAATATATTTTGAAAAAATTTCTAAAAACTGTGTTTACTGCCTCTTGTCAAATAGTTTTCATTAACTGTCTAAACAATAAGTGATTTTTGTAAATTAAATAAAGAATAGTTAACGAATGAGTATAAATAAATAGCAATGTACTTTTAACTTATAAATTTTATATACTAGAAAGGTGATACTTTTCTTATTATTAATATTTTTTTATAATAAATAATAATGTTATATATGTTAACTAGAATTATTATCAATCCATAAAAGTTTACCTACTATTCGAATACTTCCCACAAACTCAACATCACCCCTTTTCAGTCACGTGTTTTACTCGATTATAAGTCAAATTTATCTCAAAATAACTAAAAATACTCGGCAATAATTCGATGAAGAGAGCATAGTCATTGTGAACATTGATGATAAAAGTTTGAACTAGAATAATAATGTCATTCTTTTCCTAATGTTTTGCGACAATATCAAAATAAAAGTTCCAAAACAACACAAAACTCTCTGTTTTATATTTTATATATATTGAGAAGTTAAAATAAAAATATGTTTTAAATGAAAGCGTAAATTGCTATAACAAATGATTTCTTTTATAAAATTCATTTGTTTAACTGTTGTATAGTTAACATGTGATTTGTTTGCTTTACAGAGAATATTATAAATTTTGAAAACAACTGCCTTACCTCAATTGTGACGAATACGTATCATTAAAACATTTATTATTTCTTTTGGATTGATAGAGTATAACATAGAAACTTAAACATACTGGTAATCTCTTCACAGTTTCTTCTTTTTCTTTAAACCACACCCATAACATAAAGTACGTTGAAGCGTTAACAAACGTTTGCGATATTCCAATTTTTGGATATACAAATTGTTTATCAATTTTTTTACTCAATTTTTAGCTAAATAATGTCTGGCCGTGGTAAAGGTGGAAAAGGTCTTGGAAAAGGTGGTGCAAAACGCCATCGTAAAGTTCTTCGTGACAACATCCAAGGAATTACAAAACCCGCTATTAGACGTCTTGCACGCAGAGGTGGCGTTAAACGTATTTCTGGACTCATCTATGAAGAGACACGTACTGTTCTCAAATCATTCCTTGAAAATGTCATTCGTGATGCTGTAACCTATTGTGAACATGCTAAAAGAAAAACTGTTACAGCTATGGATGTTGTATATGCCCTCAAAAGACAAGGAAGAACTCTTTATGGATTTGGAGGATAATTCGTTCCAACGTTTATTGATTGCATCTCATTATCTCTTGTGATTTAAACTGATAATTACTTTTTTTTAATATACTTTGTAATTTTTTTGTTCTCTAAATAAACAAATACTTTTGTGGATATTATATTTTATTTTGTTATCATTGTATCAAATAGATTAAATTTTATAATTGATATTGTGTCATACGTATGCATTATTCTAACATTATTCATTGTTAATCACCAATATTTTCTGTTCCTTTCTTAGGCATTAAATTTGTTGGTATATTTGGTAGAACTCCTCCTTGAGCTATAGTAACACCTGATAAAAGTTTATTTAATTCTTCATCATTTCTGATAGCTAATTGTAAGTGCCTTGGATTTATTCTTGTTTTTTTGTTATCCCTTGCTGCATTTCCTGCTAACTCAAGAACTTCAGCAGCGAGGTACTCTAGGACAGCTGCAAGATATACTGGAGCACCTGCTCCAACGCGTTCAGCATAATTTCCTCTACGTAGCATACGATGAAGTCTTCCCACAGGAAATTGTAATCCTGCACGACTAGAACGTGATTTAGATTTACCAGAAGATTTAGCTTTTCCTCCTTTACCACGTCCTGACATCGTTATTTAAAATTAAATACTTCTGTAACGAAAAAAAATTATCATACGAAACTTGTAATATGTGAAAATTTCAAAATGAATGGAATGAACTATCTTCTTGTCTTGATTTTTCGTTTCAAAAGATATATTACATAATTTTCAGTCACCTGATGTTTATACTGGAATCTTTCTCTATGACCAATAAAAGTATTGTCGTTTCTGAAGTTGTCATACACCTCTCTTTTTGATGATATATATATTTGCATTTAAATTTTTATTTTACCGAACTATAAATAAATCATCTACAAGTACTATTTAATTTTTTTTTTATTTTTTGTAATGGATTTTTTTTAGTATTATTTATTTTTAGTTATGCCTCCAGCAACTGCATCTAAAGGGAAAAAAGCTGTTAAGAGTCAAAAATCGACTGTTCATAATGATAGGAAAGGTAAAAAAAAGACAAGAAAGGAGACATATTCTGTTTATATTTACCGTGTTTTGAAGCAAGTCCATCCGGATACAGGAATTTCCTCAAAAGCTATGTCAATTATGAATTCATTTGTTAATGATGTCTTTGAAAGAATAGCTAGTGAAGCTTCAAAACTAGCTCATTATAATAAGAAATCAACTATTTCATCTAGAGAAATTCAGACAGCTGTAAGACTTATTCTTCCTGGTGAATTAGCTAAACATGCAGTATCAGAAGGAACTAAAGCTGTAACTAAGTATACAAGTTCTAAGTAAATAATTTATTTAAAATTTTTACTTCCTATAAATTTGTTGTTTCATTTTTACATTACTATTATGATAGTGATGTGGTAGTGATTAGACATAATTTAAAGAAGAAAATGTTAAGGAGAATATATTGTTATTTTTGATTGAATAATTTGTCATATGAAAGGATTTCTTTTGAGGTACCGTTAACAATGAAGAAAGGATGTTGTTTTAACTTTTTTAGGGTAATTCTTGTTTCTGGATTGCAATCTAATGTCTCTACAACTACATCATGAATTTCTTTACTTAAAACTTTTTCTTTGTATTTATCAAAAATGCCTTCATCATCGTCATCTACGGTACTTGATGAATCAATGATTTTTGGCCTTGTTCCGCAATATTTTTCATATAACATCTCTAATTCTGGCATATCACTAAATGGAGTAAATCCGTTTATCATTGTACATATTGTAACACCTAAGCTATAAATATCGCTACTACAGTGATAACCAACAAGATCTTGTTTAAGTACCTCCGGCGCAAGATAATTTAAACAATCTTTCAATATATCAGGATCATACTCATTGATATTATCACTTTTTCTTATCCAATGCTTCTTTGTGTTTAAAGAAACAGCTGTATGAAAACCAACGAGTTTTACAATTCCATTTTTATTTATAAGAATATTTGGGCACATAATACTCCTATGGACAATTCTTTTTCCAGCTAGATATTCAATTGCATCAATAAGTTTGAATGAAATATATGCAACAGCTTTTTCGGGTAATCCATATGTATAATCAGTACTTATTATTGTACCAACATCAACACATCCTAAAATATTTTTATAATTGAATTCAATAGTCGTATCATCAGGTACTTCTATACTAGATGGAAGTAAAATCCTTTCATGTCCTAGTCCATTAAATAATTCTTCAAGTTCTTTTTTTAATGTTTCTGGTTTTGTATTTTGGAGATTTA
The DNA here is from genome assembly GCA_005656395.1 of Strongyloides papillosus. Taxonomy (NCBI): domain Eukaryota; kingdom Metazoa; phylum Nematoda; class Chromadorea; order Rhabditida; family Strongyloididae; genus Strongyloides; species Strongyloides papillosus. The sequence continues at coordinate 2,447,723 of SRSI01000010.1, read as the reverse complement.
ACATATCAATTCTTGAAATATTAGTTCCCTTCTTATCTTGTACATATTTAGTCACTATAGGAACAATCTGATAACGACTAAAACTATGTAATGACATACTATAACTAATAAAATTAATAATTTGCTACAAACAAATTAAATATAAAATTAAAAATAATGTATGAAATAAATGAAAATAACATTATAAAATAATTAATAATAAAAATCTTTATAATTTTTTAAGAAAAAAAAAATAATTACTCAAAATAGAAATATATATTACTTTAACGTAAAATTCAAATCATTCTCAGAATGGTGTTCATCTGAAGTTAGTTATTTAATCAAATGTTTTCCTTTTCATAGAAACCTCATTCTTTATCTCATTTTATAATATTTATTTGCAAAAAACTCGTCTTCTACCCAAGAATGTTCTTTTGTTATGTATAATAATAAAAAGTGTGTAATTTATTTCAAAGATACACTATCTCTTGTATAAAAATTAATAAACTCAATTTGATAAATGAATACTGTGGTTAGTTTATATTATTATTATAATATTCGTCTCCTAATTAATATAGAAAAGAGACAATATAATATAGTTTTGATGATAAATTAATACATCTCCCAAATGTATGCTATCCTTTTACTAGTTGGAGTTTTAGGAATAGAATATCCTTTTGGTTGATAGTAATATCTGTCATGTGACATTACATTCGGCATCGTAAATGACATACCATTAGGCATTGGTGATTGTATTGGTGTTCCTGGCAAACTTGGATAATTCATTGGAACAGTATTTGGTGTCATTTCATAATAATTGGTGCCAGCACCTTGATTATTATCTATACAATCATTAAACAAGGATTCAGCTACTTGTCTTGATACATGTTGATTCTCATCCTCTTCTGCTATAGACATTCTCTTCAATAAATCCAATGTTTGACTACTACGTTTTTGATTTTTTTCTTTACGTCCATGTAAATTCAATGGTGATGGTTTAGGTTTCTCGTCTTTAGATGATTGTGCATCAAGAAATTTATCAAATGCCCTGGCAAATGTTGGTGTTGGCGGAGCATAATAATGAGGATAAACTGGACCTTGAACAAATGAATAATGATTTGAATTTCCATCGAAAAATGGGGAACCATTTGATGGATGGTTAGGAATACCTTGCGGTGTTGGTGGTTGAGATGGAAAGAAATATCCATGTTGAGGCATTGAATTATGTCCTCCTATCATAAGATTTGGTGATTGTGGAACTAAGGTAAATGGACTTCTGGGTGGTGGATTATCCATAGAATGTAGTGGAGCATGGTAAAGTGGAATCATTGGAATTGATTGTGGTGGAGGTGGAGGGGGTTGACTCATAACTAATGGTGTTGGTGGTTGAACAAAACGTTGACGTCTACTTTGATTTCTCATTTCATTACTATTGTTAACATTTTGTTGTGGGTTAGATGAAATACTACTAGTGTTATTACTATTAGAATTGTTATGTTGTATCTTTTGAGGATTGTTTCCACTGCCTCTTAATTCCAATGTTGAGTGAGCATATGTACATTTGTCACCTTTTCGACATCCTTGTCCAGACTTTGCTTCACGGCACATTCGTGTTTTATAAACAGAACGTGAATGTGGAAGCCTTTGACTTGAGTCAGTATTTCTTGCAGTTAGACATTTCTCTTTTTGAACTCTCTTAAAATCCGAATAAACATGAACTATTTCAGTTGCTGCAGATGTATATTTGGCTAACTGTTCCCATGTCAATGAATCATTTTGGTCTTTGTCTAATTTATCTAACTCAATAATTATATCAAAAGACTCCTTAAGTCGCCTTAGATTAAATGAATCTCCACTCTTAGATATTAATGCCATTAGATCGTCAACCAAACTTTCAAAGGACAATGGCAGTAAAAGTCTATCAATAATACTTTGCATATGACATTTATGATCTTGGTCACCATATAATAATGAACTCCATTGTTCTGGTGAAATTCTAATACCAGCTTCTAAAGCAATTTGAACTATTTGAGCATCATGTTCTGCTCGTAAACTAAGATAATCACGAAATTCTTCTCTAAGCCTCATCAAAGAGCTTTTACCTTCCCTTTTGATAACCGTAAAACAACTGGCTCTATAAAGAAGTTGAACAACATGCCCAACAGATGTCTTTGATATTTGTGGATAGTCAGCCGTCAACATTTGAACAGCGTACAAAACAAGATTTTTACGTGAAATTTCAGCTCCTTGTTCTAAAGTCAAACAAACCAATTTTAATATATCTTCCTGCATAGCTGGTCCCAAAAATTGTGCTCCACGTTGCCTTACTGCACACCACAATTGTGTAGAAACACTATACGGATTTTGTAATTTGGAAGAAAATTCATTGATAATTCTCTCTACCAAACTCTTAATCTGTTTACCAATTTGAGATCTTCCTTCTTTTTCCGTTAATTGACAAGAAATTAATTGAATTATTTTCTTTTGGACTTGCGTTGATAAAGTTTCACTCCAAATTGCACCACCCTTCTCACAGTCAACTCTTCTCAAGAAAGAAACAATTTCAAAAAAATTACTCTCAACAATTTCTTTGTGTTTTTTATCGACATCATCCTCTAGAATAGGATCTTTGACATCATCAACATAATCACAGATGATTTTAAGCAAAGCAACATTAACAGGATATTTTCTAACATTATCAAAATGTTGTTTAAAATTTCCAAAACACTCACATATCTTTCCATCTTCATCCAAAGAACGAAGTATACATTCCTTACAAGTGATATGACCACATAATAAATTAATAGGCAATTTATCTTTAGAAAATAAAGTAGAACATACAGCGCAGCACAATACCTCTGCCCACGTGTTTGAGGATACTGATTTTGCCATTACATTGATGAAGTGTTAACACCTAAAAATAAAGTGCATTAAAATATAATGAAAAAGAAATGCAGCTGTCTAACGCAAACGAGATTTTAAAAAGAATTGTGAATAAAAATATAATCAATGAAACTTAATCATTAGTGATGACATTAAATAACTGTTAGAAAAAAAAACTGTTATAAGCAGGTAGAGAATTAAAATATAAAAAATATAATTGTGGTTGAGGACACAATATAATAAAAAATATGTATAACAAATAATTTGGAAGAACAAATATAACAATTAAAAACTTCTGTTCACAATGTGATTGTTTGGTAATTAGCAAATGAACAAAAGTCATTCGATAAATTGTTACAATGCTTGGGATTAAAATTTGTCCTCCTAACATTAAGATTCCTTCTTGCTGTCTCTTCCATGATTGCTCCAGTGCACAGTAAAATTTTACATTCATCATTTTTTAGGAGATATTTTAAACTCTCTGAGACTGCCGTTAAACATTCATCAGAAAGGTAAGGTGGGTCAGCAATTACATAGTCATACTTATTTTTATGCGAAACATCTATATTAAGAGGATCATTAAAGTCATAGAAGGAGTAGTCTTCTGGAAATTGTTCGCCAAACCGACGATCAAACTCGAATAAATGTATAGATATTTTCCCATCGCGATAAGCATCGGTTTGACGAAAAAATCTCATTAATGTAGGAGAAGAAACTAATCCAATTTTTCCACCTTTTTCTCCAAGAGCTTCTATAGCTTCATTAACCAACTTGTTGGATGTTTCATCATCATACCAGAACTGACTCATCTACAAAAAAATTAGAAAAAAAAGCAATAATTATAAAGTAGTTAGAAGATAGGGAAGTGATATACACACATATAATAAAATATTATATCATATGACATTTAATGCGTTTTAAAAGTAAAAACTTTCTGGAGGTTTTAAAATTAAACTAACCTTCCAATTTTCAGGAATGGGTTCCGTCTCCGGAGGAACAATGTTTTTTTGTTCCTCCAAAAATTCTTTTAATGCTGCTAATGTAGCTGCTGATAGTTGTGGCATGTCATCATCCTCATTCATGATGATGATAAATGTTGTTTACTTTGTCAGTTGGTGTTGCGTAGGTTGAAATATATAGAGTGCAGCAAAAATAAAATTACTTGTTTAATCAGCAGGATATAATGTTTTGAAATTGTTAACTAAAATAAAATAATATTTAGAAATGAATTTAATTATATACATTGTTGATAGAGATATGCCTTTCCGCAAAGGCCAAACTTGAAAATGTTTTTTTACACATTAAACACTAAGACTACGTCTTATCAAGATTAGTTGGAGTAATGTATTCCGGCGGTGTTGTTTGAAAATTGAATTTTGGTGATAGTTATCAATTTCTTTTTTACGTAATAATTTAGTGACGAAAATGTTAGCAAAATACGATTCTAATGAAGGAAAATTATCCTTTTTGGATTTACAATTAAAACTAAATACTCTGGAAGATGGTAAGATTTTTAAATGGATTAAAATATTATAGGCAAAATTTTATAGGTAAAAAAGTGGCCGTTGAAATTGAAAGATGTCAAAAATTGATAACTCTTGAATTAAGAGGAAATAGTTTAGGGCCAGGAGCTGTCGATCCAATTGCTGAAGCTTTAAAAAAGCACAAGGAATTGAAAAGAATATTATGGAGTGATTTATTTACTGGACGTTTAAAGACAGAAATACCAGCAATTCTTGAGAAAATGTTAGATGGAATAACAGCATCTGGTGCAATGTTAAAAGAGATTGATCTTTCAGACAATGCATTAGGACCAGTAGGTGTCGAGGGAATAAAAAAATTCCTTGCTAGTGAATCAGCAATGGATCTAGAGATTGTTAAACTTTATAATAATGGATTAGGTATTGGTGGGAAAACGGTAGCAAATTGTTTCGTGCAATGTTTAAAAAAAGCAATCCTCAAGGGGAAGTGGTTTAATTTAAAAGTATTTATTGCTGGTAGAAATCGTTTGGAAAACACGTGTGCAATAGCATTTGCTCACGCTTTCAAGATGATTGGAACATTAGAAGATATACAAATCATTCAAAATGGTATTTGGGCTGACGGAATCAGAGCTCTTGCTGATTGTTTCCGTTTTAATCCCAACCTTCGCATTATTGACCTTTCTGATAACACCTGTACACACAGAGGAGCTGTTGCATTAGCTAACGTGGTACCCATGTTAAAAAAATTAGAGAAACTTGTACTTGGAGACTGCCTTTGTAGAGATAGAGGAAGTTTAAAAATTTTTAGAGCTATTGCTAAAGGACAGCTTAAAAACCTCAAAGAAATAGATGTTTCGGGAAGTGAAATTACTCCAAAAGGTGCTATTGAAATTAACAAAATTTGCAAGGATCATTTAAAGGGTGTGGTTGTCAAACTTCATTGCAATAATTTTTCATCTGAATTTGGGAAATTGACGAATGCATTAAAGAGCATTGATTTAGGTGATGAGGACGATGATCAAGGGAGTGATGTAGAAGAGGACGAACTATGGAATTCATGTGTCAACGGCACTGAGGATTTACCAATCCATATAATTTTTGATTTCATAAAATCCCCAAATTCCCACTCACTAGGAAGGGTTTTAAAACGCAGAGATGATGTTATTGATGAACTAGAAGATGATATGAGGGTTAATCTTAACCCTTATACAACTGCACGTTTTATTGCAGCTACAACAACAGCTGTTATTCCAAATAGTAAAGAGGAAAAATTAGCTTCTGAAATGCTTGTTGAAATTTTGAAAAGGGGTCGTCAAATAATGCGGTCAAATCTCCCGGTTTTGATGCAATTGTCAAATAACTTGATATCTTTTTCATGTTTAGTTAAGTCGGAAATTCAAGAGAAGGTCCCCATAAACTTTGACATTCTTAAAAATCTTACTGGTGATCAAGTTCCTGAATTTACCAAATGCATATCTGCCTGGTGATTGAGTTGTCCATAATACTTTTAATCCTTATTATTAATCTTGTTTTATTTTAAATTTATTTTTGTGTAAAATAAAAATCAAATAACAAATCAAAATATTTAAATAATTTTATTGAGTAGTAAATGTTATGGTTTTTCAGATTTACAAAAAAAAATATTTACTTTGTCTTTGACAACCCATAACACATTAATCCAGCCATTGATAATAGGAGCGTTGCAAATATAATTAAGTATAGACTTACGGAAGCAAAAGCTGTTCGGTATAGTACAGCATCGCAGTAATGTTCTTCAAACATTCCTTGACTATAATGAACATATTGAATATTTCCAAATACCCATATACATCCTAAAAAAATAATAAATAAATACTAGAAGAAAATAAAAAATGAACCAACCTAGTATTGTCCAAACAATAATGACAATAAAAATTATAACATTGACACCACTTATACATACTTCTCCTAGAACATTTCTGTTATTTGTATGTGAATTTAAAGCTTTCATTTTTCTCAATCGAAGTTGACGCTTCGGTATCACACAACATCTTTGCATTGATAGTGTTATTGTGAAAATTACTGTCAAAAGTCCTGACACTAACAAATATACTGAGATCATTTCTTCAATTCTACAGAATGGGAAATTAAAAGAAGCTACTAAAATACAAACTACTCCAAATATGGACAAACAAAACAATATTAAGTAATATATATCTAAAAATAAACTTATTATTGGAAATAAATAAGAATTAACTTACAATCAGGTATGCTAGATCCAATAACAGTTTTTAGATTTTTTATAAATTCTGTTGTATCATCAGATTGTGTAAAAACATCGCTTAATTTTTCTGTTCTTCTAGATGTTTCTGTAATATTATCCTCATTAGATATTTTTAATCTAACGGATTCTGAGGGATATCTACTATTACCATAATTGTGTTTTTCATTTTGAGGAGTTCTAAAATATTTAGTGTATGTAGCATTTGACATACTGTCTCCAGAGTAATTCTTACCACCATTTCCAATATTACTTATCAAAGGTGGGCGTTTACTGAAAATTTTTGAATAAATAAATATATATTATATTATAGAAAAGTAAATAAAATTACTTGTTTCCCCCATATCTGGAGTATCCGGAACCTTGAACAGTATCATTGTACACTCTGTTTTGATAAGGACTACTTTGGGGATTATTACTACCTTGACGTGAGAGAGAAACTTCATCATACGCATCTACAAGCTTCATTGCTTTATATTATTCCTATTTAAAAAGTAAATATATGCATTCAAATCTTCTTATATATGTCAGTAGTTTTAGAAATATATCAATACAATTATTTGTTACTTTGTTTGTTTTGGTATTTTTAAATGTTTTATTTCAATCGACATATAATAGTGTTTTATTGTAAATAATATTTAACCCAAATGATAACTTCAATAACAATAATCTATAAAATAGTGTGTTAGGATTTAAATTAACATTTGACTCATATATGTTTCATGTAAAAATATTCGTAATTTCATTAAATATATATATAAATTAATAATTTTTTGTAAAAATATTATTGATAAAAAAATCAGACAACAATTAAAAATTAAATCGAACAGATTTTTATTTTATTGTATAAAAAAAAGATAAAAAAAATTTAACTAGCCTGTGTGAGTGAAAAGAAATGTAAAGGTAAAATAAAATATCGAGTTAAAACTATATTTATGATGGTTGATAAAAGTAAATCGAAAATACCGCAGTTAATTTAAAGGGTAAGCAAAAGAAAATTTTTATTTAAATATAATTTTATATTAGTTGGTGCTTGAAAAGCATATACGTGTATTGCGGGACTGTTGAAATGGAAAGCATGACACATGAGCCTTATCAAAGATGAGACATTTAGATGCTATTTTTACGTTTATCTATTATAAAAGAATTATTTTTAATCATCCTTTTACTTTCCAAATTGAGTTATGATGAGGATTGAATTATTACAATGTGTTAATCATCAAAAGTATCCTCTCAAGTACGTAATATTTACATAAATGAAGAACAAAATGAAAGTGTTATTAGGAAAATCATCTATGACTCATTAAATAATTAAAAAAGTATTTGTTTAAAAAATGTTTCCTGGTGGTAAAGGGTAAAGGAAGTTCAAATAAAAATTAATATCTTTATTAAAAGTTGTTATATAAAATGTCTATCTAAGATAATTAACATTGTTTATTTAAGTATAAATAATTTAATATATACTTTATTATGAAAAAAGTGGATGGGGGAGTAGCATCTACCCACAAGTAATTACATAAAACATAAAAATATCTTAAGTTTTAAAATTTTTTATTGTAAAATAAATAAAAGTCATTTTGTTTTTAAGAATGAAGATTGTCTTCCATATTAAAAAAGTTATCGAAATAAAATAATATCAACAGGTAATCAAAGAAAAGTATACGATTAACAGTAAAATTTTTCTTATTGCAAAAATATTATGATTCTATATGCGACTATAAATAATCATATGATGTTTGAATTATAGAGAATGAAAAAGCAACTTAATTGTTTTAAAATTAAAAATCATATCTTTTGCTTATGATAATAACATATATTAAAATTTTATTTAAATATTTATTTGTAAATGATTAAAGAAATGTTAATGCGTAGAAAATTTATTACATCTGTATTAATTATTTTTGATTTTCTTCTAATTGTTTTTTCATTAAATCTTCAATAGACATTGAATTTGATTCATCCTCACCAAAACAGAAGTGTTTTATGTGATCCCATCCAACGATAACAATAATAATGAAAAGAGTAAGTTGAAACCCAAAGAGTATTAGTTGAAATTGATGAACTTCATACCATTCTTTTACTGGAGCAATTTCTCCATGTGGTTTATAAACTTCATCATATATAAATTTTCTATTAATTGTTTTATCATTTGTATCTTGACCATACACAGAAAAAAAAAGTGATCCACTAATTAAGAGGAATAATTTTAATTCGAACATAACTGATATTAAACTAATGAAAGAGAATATTATATAGTGAAAGAAAATTTAATTGTTAATAATAATAATTTTATAATGAAAGATGTTATAATAGTCAAATTTCTTGTTATTGAAAGTTAAAAACTTTAGGAAAATTTTTCCTATTAAGGTATATAATTATTCCCAAAGAGAACCATGATAAAATTATTGCAACAACATATGAAAATACGCTTCTATCACTGCAATAAAGTGTTGGGCAATGTGCTGGTTGTTGTTGAAGGAGATAATAGAAATCAGAAAACCAATAAGTTACTGAAAAAAAGATATTATTATTAAAAAATAAAAAATTACCGAAAGCAGCTAATCCTGTTAAAATAATACTAACAATAATTAAAAGAATTACTAAGAATATAGCTATAGGTGGAGACCAATCCAATGAAAGTAAAATTGTTAGAATAAATAAAAGGAGTATAAATGATCCAATAAAATATAATGTATTTGGAACTGTTGGTTTGATGTCACACAATCCAAAACCAAAAAAAGCTAATAGAAATAAAAATAAAGGAATTAGGATTAGGAGAAGGGAAAAAAAATATTTTAATATCCTGAGACATATTGAAAGTTTAGTTTTTCTAGTAGATAAATTAGTAATATCTTCTTTCCTATATTTTTCTACATCATCTTTTGAACTTCTTCGGCTAAGTGGTATCATTTCCTCATAACTTTTTCTACGATCTCTTTTTTTATCTAACCACCAACAAATGTTATCTCTTAAATTGTCATACTCTGTTCCATCATCTTCAAAATGAACTTTTTTAGTAAATTCATCTCTCTTTTTGAATGATTTTTCCATTTCTGTGTCACTATCAATTGAATCGAAACATTTTTCATCAATTTCACTAGATACAACCAAAGACGAATCATGAGCTTCAAAGTTTACACAACCACTTTCACCTATATAAGGTAATTCCTCATCTTCATCACAAACATCCTTTGTAAAAGTCTTTATCATTCTTGTTTCCACCAATTCACATTCATCTTTAAAATTTTTTAATGGTAAACTTTGATGTATAATACTTTCATGATATTGCAAAAATTCCTCATAAATAGGAGAATAACTAGATATGAAATAATAAATATTTAACTTATAATAAAACATACCTCTCTCTTATTTCTTCTATTTCTTTTTTTTGAAACATTTCGTAGAGGTAAATAACAAAATTTTACAATAAAAGAATAAGATAGAACGAAACACTAAATATAGTAATCGAAGACTAAGGCGTTAAAAATACAAAAAAGCATTATGAATTTATTTCATTCTTTGTCATATATTAAACGTATTTTAAGCAAAATCATTCATCTATTTTTAAATAACATTCCCGTTATTACTAATTATTTTTTATTTTTATTTCCTAAACACTATGATAAATTCAAAGAATTTTCCTTACAATTCCTATACTTTTCATATCATTCCATATGGCTTATACTAAAAAATGACTAAGATTGATTTGAAAATTAATGTAAAAACTATATTTTGTAAAATGAATTGATAAAGAAAAAAACATATGTATTTTCACTTTACGAGTCAGGAAAACTTTCATGCATCTCAAATTATTTTGTAAACAATTTCATGCATATTATGTATATTAATTTTTACTATGAATGATTATACCATACTTAATTAACTATTTATTTCGTCCTCTATTTATATGTAGATTTTAAAGTAGTTTTGTATTTTAGGGTAATATTTATATATTTAAATCATCTCTAAAAATAAATTATTTTCTTATATTATTAAATTAAAAAAGTAAATTAATGTAAAGTGATTAGGTTTTATAATTTAGAAGTAAATCTTACTATCAGATTCCAGTGTCTTTCAAGACGATTCAAATCACTATGAAGTACTTCAATATTAGGAGTTCCTTTATCCAATAGATTTTGATGCTTCTCAATAAAAGCCTCCAATGATTTTTCATACTATAAAAATTAGTTACCAAAAAAATCACATATATAAAACTTACAATCTCTAATTCGCCTTTTGCTAATATTGTTCTCATGTTATTATGACAATATTTTTCCTCTAACTCCATTGTTTTCTTGTCCAAATCATCAAGCATAAATTTAAGACACTCCAAAGTATATTCAGTTCTAATTACATTTTTGGCTACATCTGCACTTCTAGCAAAACAATTCTTTTTAAGTATTTTATTATCAAATAACTTTGTGATAAATAGATTTGGAAATGTAGAAAGTAGTGGATTTTTACTATTCTCGTCCTCTTTTGTAATTTCAATAATATCACGACCATTATTGTCATCATCTTGATTAAAGATAGGATTTACATAAGGAAAATTATAATCTCTATAGAATTTGGTCTTATTAGCTTCTTGAGTTAGATCGAAAAGACTGCTATTAAAAGACGAAGTGTTTGGGGCATCCATTGTAAAACAAAGGAATAATGAAAATAGATTAAAGAGACTGAGAAAATATAATGAAAAAATAAAGATTACAAATCATTTGGGTAGATGTATATATAGTAGTCATTTATAGTAAAAACAAAAAGATAAAAAATATGCATAAATTAGTATGGTTAATTTTTATATACATATAACAATAATAAATTTAGTAAGGTGTTCTTCCATTTCTTCTAAAATGAGTCCACCAAAACTCTCGTAAACAACAGGGTAAAAATTCTTCACGTCCATAGTATAGCACAAAAATAAAAAAAATACCAAATGCAAAAATTGTCTAAAATAATATAAATTTAAATAAAAATATTTCCTTACCGTCGAAAAAATAACCCGTAATAGAGATATACAAAGATTTCCACGTATAGGACTTATTGGTCTTTTTTCACTATCTGTCTCATAAAATTCAAATGAATTTTCAGACAGACTTTCATCAGGTATAGTCATGTCTGATTCTATAGTTCCTTCGTCTTCATGATCATCTATAATTCCTGAAGTTTCCTCTGAATGATGTAATTCTTTTATCTCAATTGTTATACTTTGTCGTTTATTTGCTTCGTTAATGTGTATAGAATCAAATTCGGTAATCAGATTATTTATATCATCAGAAACAATAAAGTCAATATTAACATCGGAGTCGTTTATGTTACTTTCTTCCAACTCAGTTATAGTTTCATCAAAATTTTTTAAAACAAATATTTCATCAATGCTATTTCCAACTAATGAGAAACGGAAAGAATCTTCAGTAACTTTTTTAATAACTTTATTAACATACTGTTTGTAGTCATCCACCAAACGATCATTACCATTTTGAGAAAGTTTATCTAGTAGCTCATCACCAGTGAGAAAATGTTTTTGTCTTGCATGATATTCAATTTTGAATAATGACCAACTATCTATGATATGTTGCCCCTCTTTTTTCCAATTTTTTAGTTGAGAAACATCTAAATCGTCATTTTTTGGATTAAATTCAAGAAAATGTCTCCAAGAGTCCCAAATATCTATAAAATGTAAAATAAAATTTTTCTCATTTTCAATATCTTCTGATAATTTGCTTATTTTATCATTAACATCATTTAGTAAAACTTCTAAATTTTGTTTTCCTCTTTCAAACGATGATTCATCTGCAAAAATTGACATTTTTTCATATTCCTCAATTTTAAAACTCAACTCAATAATTTCTTCTTGATGACTATTTAATTGTTCTAAAATAATTTCAGCTTCACACAATCCATTACAAACAATTTTTTGGAACTTTTTATCTTCCTCAATTATATTTTGAATGCAATACATGACTTCTTCATAGTACATATCCCGTTTATCATTACTATTCTTTGATTTCATATATTTAAAGTATTTTTCTCTCGAAATATTTAACCAAGACCGCAATCTTAATGTATAACTGGGATTTTTTATAACCATTAACATTAACTCAACAGATCTAATTATACTTACAAATTGAAACATATCTTCTTCAGAACCAGAATAAGAATTACACATTTTATGATTTATATTTTTAATTTCCACTAAGGCTTCGTTAAAGTTAGCAAATTCATATATACAGTCGTGTAAATTATTGATACTTTCAAATATTTTTGTTAAAGAATCAAGAAATTTCTTAACTTTTGTATTATTTTTTTTGTCTAGCAACATACAACTTATAATTGAAACTTCAAAATTAAGTTTGCCTAGCTTCCTTTCTAATTTATAACTAATACTTTCATCATATTCTATAGTCTTAATTTCACTTTCATATTCATCTATTTTCTTCTCAAAAGATGAAATATTTTTTTCTATATTTCGAATAAAAATTTCATCATTTTTAGACAATTCTGCAAATCGTCCTCTGTTTTTGTTATAGAATTTAGTTGCGTTAATATCCAATAAAGTTGTAAGATTTTCATTTGTCTGTGTGTCATCGTTAAAAAAGTATAATTTGCTAGTATCCATAATTAGCTTGTTAGAATAATCCTTCATTCATCTAAAAAAATATTTACTGTTTGGTAAAATGTTGCAAAAAGGTTAATTTTAGAAATAAAAATTTTTGCGGTAAAATAGGGTACTCTAAATAAAGAAAAGAAAATATTTATGGTTTAACATGTTATCATTTGACTACCACTGTTTAACATGTTTTTAGAATATTTGGACATTCTTTAGAAATAAAGATCAAAAAATAATTTGTTCGGGAAGTTAACTGTTTTAGAGGAAATATGATTTTTTTACATTTAGAGAACATAAAATTTTTAAAATAATAAAATAAATATTATGATGATTAACAATAATAAGATTAAAAACGGTATGGGAATATTAAAATTCCACTTAGGAATAACGATGAATAAATATAAATAAGTTTTGTGTATGTTGTTAGATAGATTTTCAACAATATTTTTAAATTGTAAATATTTGACATCGATTAATTTGTTATTGTTCCTTATAGTGTTTGTCTATCATGATTTAAATCTGTCAAGTCCAGTTTTGTTAACATCTATAATGGAGGATTGATCAATGAATAAATTCTTTTCTTTGTTCTTTTCCATATTTTCAATATTCTTCCTCATTAGTTTTGATATATTTATGACTGAACAGACATCTTAACACTTATTTTAAGTTTTGAAATTAAAATTTATTGTTATAAAAAAACAATACCAAGATTAATTAAGTAAACAAATGAATTGTAGTATGGTTAAGAAAAGATAATTAATTTTAAATAGAATATGGTAGTAATAAATACCTCTATAAAATCTAAGCATCTTTGTGAGGATCACTAACAAAGTCAATTTATAATGTTTAGAATAATAATATACGTGTTTACACTTTTTAACATTAGTATTTTTTACTCAAAACATCATGTAGTTTAATCTTTCTTCTAACATTTTTTATTATATAGGTCAGTTTATCAATTATTATGCTCATTTTTTGTGACATTTAAGAAAGAGATATTTATTTGATCAGGCATATCAATTATTTTAATGAACAAAATGAATAAAAAATCTAGTGTATCTAAAATTTATTTCTTTTGACTATAAGTGAGGTGGTTTTTTATATACCATTTTTTTAAGAATATAAATGTTAACTTCTAAATTTATTACTGTCTCTTTTTTGATTTTCTTTTTAGGTATAGAATGTTTCATAACATCTTCAATTGTTTAATGTGCCCTAGTTTTCATTATGCATTTAATTACATAATAAGTTTATTATTTTAATTTAACAATTTAATTTTTCTTAAAATTTATTTATGCAATCCTATAAAGAGAAAAATGATATCATCTTATAAAATCATAGAAAAAATAATTAATTTTTAATGTTCTAAATAGTTGTTAAGAAATGTATTAGAGAAACTAAAGTATGTTGATACAGTATATTATTTTCTATAATTTCTTGTTCACTATGTCGTCATTAGAAAGAAAATTATAAGAAATTTTTTTTATTAAACTATTAAAATAAATATATAAATTTATAATTGTGGGTGTACGTGATCAAAAAAGGCCAGTAACATGAAAAAGGATAAACTTATGAGTGTAAAAATAACTAGAAGAACTCTATCAAGGACGTTAGAAAAGTACTCCCACTCCAATGCACTTCTTCTAGCTAATTTTTGTTTTTTTATAAAAATATGGTTTAATTGAAACATCTTATTGGCTCTAGGCCTCCTTTCATTACAATAATAATTAGATGATGTACTTTTGATTGTTTTTATTGAAGCACCATTCACTGTACTTTGGAGGGTACCAAAATTTGTTATTGCTCTATTTGAAAAATTTTTCTGCTGTTTAGCTTTTAGTAATAAGGCATATTGACGTGTTATTTTATCCATTCTTTTTTGGTATTCATATACATCATATTCTTTTAGTCGTCTTGACATTTCTTTAAAAAAATTTGATGATTCGATAGATAAATTGTCATTGTCGTTATATTCAGCTAATTCTTCTAAAAATTCCAACAATTCTGTGTCTATTTGTTGTATGCTTAATCTTTTTTCTGATACAAATCCATACTCCATCCATATTTCTACTAATTGTATTGGTGGTTCAAGAATAATCCACCATAAATAATTATGCATTAATATTTTTCTTACCATTTTTGGTAGCGGTGATACATTTATCTTTTTTCTATGCAAAAATAAAACTAATGTTGCCATAAAAGTTCCAAATACGATAATAAAAATTATGCACATATAATACCAGCCCATTAATGGAACATAATTAGATGTTGATGGCATTTTATTGCAAACCATTAGAAGCATAATACTCATGGTTAAAAGCGTATTAATACCAAGATATAATTTTTCATTTCGTTCACTATCAGAACTACTTGGTGTAAAGAATCCTGTTACGGCAACAACCGTTATTATGGATGTTGGAAGGACAAGATTAATTATATAATACAATGGTTTTCTTTTGATAAAAAGATGAGCATATAACATAACCCAGGGATTCTTACAACATTTATATTTAACAGGAATTCTTGTAAATTTAAATGATATCACTTCCCATTCATCATTAGGTGCCATATTTTTAAGATTGACATCTTCTGTTGTATAATGGTAATCAATTACACTTGAATCATGTGTCCAAGATGAAAATATCATTGAAACGTTTTGTTGATCATAGGGAAAAAATTTTACTGACATTGAACAAGAAAATTTATATATTGCTGGAAACATTAATCTAACATGTGCACCAGAAGAGGAATTTGGGTTAGCTGTTACAATTACATTCATCAATGATTCTGTCTTCTTTTGTTCTAAACTTTCTGAATTATATAAATATGTATCTGGTGTCCATACTTGATCATATGGTAAAATTAATTGTTGTATTCCTGAATAATCATCTGGATTCCAATTTAAAAATTCATCATACCAATCTTGAACCATCCACACGTTCACTGTTATTGATTGTAATCTTTCGTTCTTTAAAGTTAATTATAAAATAAAAATTTATAAAAACTTACAACTTCTAAAATTTGATATAAACTCATTGAAACGTTTATATTTGTTGGTAGTTTAAAATCAATTCTTGGATGGACAGATTTTTCATAGTATTCTGGATCAGTTAAATCATCAACAAGCCTTTTTAACGGATTAAAATTTTCATTTCCCTTAATAGAATTAATTAAGTTATAATAATCTTCAGTTGTAATATTTTTATACAATGAATTAATATCTTCTAAATTTGCTATTGAATCTACCATTGTAGTTTCTTTATTTAAATCAATAATTTTTATTTCATCATCATTTGTTTTTTCAGTTTGATATTTATTAGGATTTTTTTCTTCATTAATTTTTGTATACGTTCCATCAAAAAATTTTATTTTATCGAGGTAAATTCTACCTGGATATAGTGAAATATTCTTACTTGGTTTAAAGTTATTTTTATTTCCATATGAAGAAGGAGATTCTTGATATGTTGAAGGTAGTTTAAAAAATATTAATAATAAAATAAGTTTCATTATTAATTACCAATCAATCTTTGTGTCATTAAACTAAAATAAAGCATGTAATTACAATATATTTTAAAAAATAATTCTATACACTATTTATAAATATTAAAAGGACTAAATATGGTAAAATAAATATATTTCATATTTTAATATATATTATTAAAAATCATTCAACCTTAAAACGGCGCAAATTATTAATAATATTTTAGAACCTATCTTCCATTATAACACCCTTTTTGAGTAAAAATAATATTATACAATAAAAATAAAATCAAAATATGGTAAATAGAAGTAAAATAATAATTTTTTTAAAAAAGTATGGAAGATATATTTTTGCTAAAGTGAGATATATACAATTGTAGAAGGAGTAGTCCATTATTAATATTTTACTTCAATAACAATACACAGCAATTTTTAGTTTTTTCAATCAAATATAACATATATTTAGTAATATTTCAAAATTAATATTTAATTTATAAATGAAAAACAACCATTGAAAGGGAAAGAATGAAATTTGAAGAAGAAAATTATTAACAGATGATTGATAAATGTTTTTTGGTGTATTTTTATGAATGAAATTAATAAAAGATTTTCTTCAAAATAAATTTATTGCTAGGGTAACATTTACTATATATAGTTAAATAATTATTTAATGACTTATCCATTTGTACAATAAGGAAATTCATAAAAAAAAACCTATAAACATAAATATAGTTTATTAAAACTGAAATGTAAAAAATAAAATGGGTTATAGGAAACATCATAATCTAAAAATAGCAAAAAAATTAAAATTTTTCTTATTATTTGGAACAAATTATAATTTTCATGGTTAAATTTTTAAAGAATATGGTAAAACTTTTCTATTATATACTAATATTTTTTAATTTTTTTTCGGCCCACTTCTTTTTCATTTTAAATTAAATAATTCCCCAACTGATAATATAATCTTTAACATTTCAATAAAATAAAGTGTTTGTTATAAAGTTTAACTATATCAAATAATTGCAAAATTTTTAATTTCCTTAACAATATACTTTCATTTTCTTTTTTCCCCCATCATTTGTGGGTCCATTTACAATAAATGTATGTACATATTGGAGATGGTTAATTAAATCAAAATCATTTTAAAAGTAATTAGAAATTTATTAAATATATTTATATTTTGTTTAGAATATAAAAAGCTATTATTATTATTGTAAAAAAAATTATAAGATAAATTATATTTGGAGCCTATATCTTTTACTTTTTTATCTATTTTCTTTTAAACTAGTACTGGTTTTCCTCGTTTATAACAGTTAGGTTGTATCTCTTCATCATCCATCTCACTATTTTCTTCAGATAATATATCTTCTATTAATATTTCTGGTATTGGTTCATTTATAATTGATTTATCACTCCTTCTTTGCCATACCTCGTTTTCATGGAAATCTTCTCTAACATTTTCATTCATTTTTAATACATTATTTGACATTTTACAATTCGGATGATTCATAGAAACATTTCTTACTGGTATTGAAGGTTTTCCTCTTTTATTACAATGTCCATTATGTATTATTTCTTTTGTAGAAGTAAATCTTTGACAATCATCAAATGATATAGGCGATGAAGGATTCATTAACATACTCATTTTCATTGCATCAGGATTCATTGACATAACACTTTCATTATTTCTTCTTAACGTTTCTACTCTCCTATTTACTTCTTTAATTTTTTTATTTCTTTGTATTATTATTGCAATTATTATTAATATTATTACTACTATCATACCACTTGTTGAAATAATTATTATTTGATCAGAATAACAATTTGCCTCATCACTAAAATCCATTTCTGCACAATTTCCTATTCCATTACACACTAATGTTTCATTAATACACAATCTTGTTCTTTGAGCACAAACATTTTGTCCATCATCAATACAAATTTCACCTCCCCCACATGTAAAACCTTTACAACTATTTTCCATTCCTTCTTCAACTAAATCATGTACCTCTGTCCATCTTATCTTAAAACCAATAGGTTTACCCTCCAACTCATATTTATTATACTGCTCCGATGAAGGATTTTCAGAAGAGACAAATTTTATTATAACTCTATTTCCCTCAGACAAAAAACTTTTCGACTCCTCATCTGCATAATACAATTCATTTCCACAATATTTTGCTTCCATCTTTGTTTTTGTGAATTTTCTTGGAACACCAAATTCTGGTTTTCCTTCATGTTTATATCCATCAATAATATGAAGGTAAGCCTTGTCACATTCAGCTAAAATAAAAGTTTATTAACACTTTATTATGTATAAATAAAATTTATAAAAAACAACAATTTTAGAAGTGTATATATTTTTTTCTATACATAAACTTATTTTCCTTATGTTTTATGGTAATAGAAAAAGTTTAATCTAAATAAATTTTGACAACCTTATTTTAATTTATCAACAAATAAGAGAAATATTTTTTTCTCATTAGTATTTTTTATTTAATTACTACTTTTTTTTAAAAAAAGAAAACAAGAAAATAAATTTAATCTTTCACTTACCCATAGTTAAGGATATGTCGAGATGCGTTATTCTTATGTAAATTCGTTTTCCAATTCCAACACGAATCAACCAATAACAGGTAGAATTAGATGGATAAGTTGATGGGTACCCTGGAGATTGTATAGATCCTGTTAACTCTTCTTTGCCTTCCTCTGTTTTTCCACCACATTCCTTTAAATATTTTTTATTTACTTCATCCATATAACTAGCAGGTTGTGGAATTTTTTCTATAATTAATAAATATAATAATAATATTAATAATTTATTACCTTCAGGAATAAATTCATACTTAATTTTAAAGCCTCTTTTATTGCTCATTTTGGATGTAATAAAAATAATTTCAATTTTATGTTGCATAGTTTTAATAGGTTTCGGTAATTTATTACCACACATCCTATTTTCATAATGTCTTCTACCATTCCTATCAATAACAACCACCAAAAGATAATCATTTAAGCATTGCCTACTACTAGGAAAATAATTTTCCAATTCGAAGTCTATGAAAGATAACTGTATAACAAGATTTGGAGTACCCGTTAAAATATAACTACAATTTTGATTTGGTGGATAATTTGATGGATAATTTGGTGATAATATATAACCAGAGGTATGATTAGATGCCTTTATGATGTTTGGAGACTCACAACTTGAAATTATTTCATTCCCTACTCCTTGATCAATATTTAAAAATATTATAATAAATAATAATTCATGGAATCTTCTTTTACGTTTCCATTGTTTAAAGAACCATTTCATTATTTCTACAAAATTATACCATAAACATTTGTATAAAAAAATAAATGTCATACAAAAATAATATAGAAAATATGTATATAAAATATAGAAATATAGATGATGTCTTTTTTGAGGAAAGAAAAATGCTATGGTCTACAAAATATATTAGAAAACAGAAAGAAAGTGCCCATAAATTAGTTCCTCTCTCCGTTCTCCTAATTTAATATATCTTCACAAATTAAACTTAAACGGCTATATCGCTAAAACTTTTTATCATATTATAAGAGGATAAATGGGGTATTTGGTATAAAATATATATTTATATATATGTATATTCTTATATCATGATTGATTATAAACTTATTTTTCCTTCCTATAAAGGCGTGCCCCTTTATTTTATAGTAAAATTTTTCATATCCATAAAATCAGTTAAGCCTCCCCTACTTTCTTTTTATCCCTCTTCGCCACCGAATGGAAGAGAGATAAGATAATTGATGGAAAAAAAATATTATTTCATATCATAAATTATAAATTTTCAGTGAAAAATACTCTCAATATATTGGTAAATAAGTTCAATTTTACTTTTTGTCAAAATATCTTTAAGGATAATATTTATAAGTAATATATATATGAAGAATATGCAAAATAAAAATGCTAAATATTTTTAATGCTTAATATGTTCACATTAAAATATATCCCTAATATACAACATCAAATATATTAAAAAAAAATTTAAATATTTTATGGAAAAGAAAAATAGTAAAAAGAATAAAGAAAGTTTTGGCAAAATGTTATTGTTCAAATTTTATATTCATAAAGAGTGGTTCCTTAAGTGGCATACTATAATAATGAAAATGAAATATTTAGAAGAGGATAAACTTACAAAAAATACTCTCTTCTTCTTTTTATAGGTGTTATCATTTAATAAATTGCTTTTTAAATCTTCCATTTAGAGTTTATATTTACAATATATAGCTATTTTTAGTAGCAACTATAGAGAACTAAAAGTATGTCGTCTTTTATTTTCAAATTGACTCGTTAAAAAATAATAACTGTTCAAAGTATAAATACAAGTATTTTACAATAAATAAAGAAATTAATAATATTAATAATAAAATGTTTTTTCTTGTTTGACTTAATTGGAAATACCTAAAATTTAAAACTGAATTTTTAAGTCTTTCTCAACACCAGTATCATATAAATAGTATGGAACAATTGCTTCAATACAACTAACAGCTATACCACTTTGTGCCGTTCCATTCGGTGTAATGGTAGCAGCTTCATGAAGAAGGTCCAAAGCTTTCTCAAATTTCCGCAAACCAGCATAACTTAATGCCATTGAAACAAGATTTGATACATCCCTACATTCCATTGATATTGCTTTCCTATGAAATAATACTGATTCTTTATAACGACATAGTCGTCTACAAACTTGTCCTAAGTTATTTAATAATACCTCCCATCTTGGAGATATTGGAGAGTCGAGGTATGCTCTTAAATATGAGTGTTCCAATTTTGATGGTCCATCTGGATTTCCCATTACAATATGTAATGCTTGTGTCCAAATATACATAGCCCTTTCCAGATCCTCAAATAGATCTTTACTATAATGCATTGCACCATCCTCAATTAGAATCATTATATTGCCGGGAGATAATCTCATGGCATCTTTCAAGAAGTTATGTGATAAACACAAATTATGAGTTTTCATGTGTTGAACAGCGATATACATTAATGGTTCCCAGGAACCTTCTAATAATCTATGACATCTAAAGTAACAATTTAATGCTTGTTCATGTTCACCACCTAAAGAATTTGCATGTCCCATAGCCATCCAACCTTCACCAAAATTAGGATTCATAAGAATTGCTTTATTAAAATATTGTTTAGCTGCAAAATATTGTTCTATAGATACATAGTAACATCCAACTGCATACCATGCTACTTCACTTTCAGAACATTTATCAACTAACTCATGAGAAATAACAAATAATTGTTCACTTTTTTTCATCTCCGTCAACACAGCCAAATGAAGAAGAAAGAAGAATGAATTAAAACCATATTTGCTATATAAATCTTGAGTGATCTCTAAACATCTTTGATTTTCTCCAGCATTATAATATTTCATCGCTTTTATTGTTATCATATCAATGTCATCAACTAATTTATCATGAATTTTCAATGCTTTCTGATTCTTAGATAATCTTTCCTTTAATGCAGGATTCTCCACCAACGAAACAATATCTTTTTTCTCAGCTTTCTTTGGTTTCGTAAATCTTAATTGTCCCTCTTTGGCATTACCAGGTCTCGGTCCATTGAGTTGGAGCCACTTCTTTTCTTTTTGTGGACCAAATAATCTCATTGCATACCAATCATTTTCATCAATAATTCCAAACTCAAAATCATTCATAGGTCTGACTGGTGGTTGATTTTGATAAGACTCAACATATATTCGCATTACCTCAATAATATCTGAACAGTTATCAGGAATACTGCTCAATAATCTATTAATTTCATCTCTCTTTAGAAGATGGTACTTAAGAACAAAATCCCATGCCTCATAGCAGCATATATCCAATTTGAGACAATTTAAAAAACATGCTTTAGCTGCTTCGCGGTTAACGACTTTTGTATAAACTTTACCTAACAGTAACAAAAGAGCTGCCTCCAAATCATACTCTTCGACCATTTTATCAAGTGCAGCTTTATCATCTGAAGTTGGATAATATGATTCTTTCTTATATTTTGTTACATGAGGTTCAAAAGAAACCTCCGGAACACCCTCCCACCTTCCAACAAGTGCAAGAGGTAGGAGAACAATTTCATTGTGCATATTTTGATGCCATAACGAATTGACATAGTAATATGTTAAAGCAAGATGTGAAAATATACAATCTTGTGACGTAAGGTAATCAGAAATCCTCATCCAGCATTGAGCTGCAGATAGTGTTCTTACAAATTGAGCAATATCCTTAAATTCTGGTCTCCCACTACTAATGTCATAATGCTTTGTTGCAAAGGCTAACCTTTTATCAGCCCAAAAAATAGCACTATTCATTTGGTCATTCTTTAAACATTTCTCAATTTTTTCATCAAACATCTTTGGATCTCCCTCAGAAATTTGGAGCGCCAAAAGTTCATCAGCAAAAGTTTTATTACTTTTTGACGTCCTTAATCTGGATTTTCTAATTAGCTATTTTTAACCAAAAAACTAAAAACGACTTACTTTGGTTTTGGTTGCCCTCTGGAGGATGGTGAAACTGAAGGCTGAGCGATCCTTTTAACTGGTGTTTTTGCTGTTCCAACCATCTTTTTGGTTTTAAGTAATATTTACAAATCAAAAAAAAATTACACAAATGTTAAGAAAAATTTAAGACAGATAGAATAGAAAAAGATGAACAGATTAATTTTATAGTATGAATGATGCAAATATCTGTGTAACTTTTATTGTTGCGATTGGAAAAGTATGTACTAGTTTTATGCTTGTACTTTGTAGCTTATGTTTATTTTCAACAAAAGTTTTCTTTGCTATCTATTATTGATGGTTTTTTACTAGTAATTTGTCTTATTATTTTTCTCTTAAATAAATATATTAAGAATTTCCCGTTTTTTGACGAAAGAATGTCATAGTAGTAAAGTTAAATAAAAAATTGATCTATAAAGTACTATAAATTACAAGTAATAAAACTGGTATGTGAAAATAATGGTAAAAAAATTTGAATAAAAAATATTTTATTGAAAGTTAGAAAAATTTGATAATAGACTATAAAATATAAATTAGAGTTAGTTTTCTATTGGATATAAAATTTTATACAAGTTTGTTATTTCACCAATATAAGCCATTTCTCTATAACATTATCCATCTTCGGGGTACCAACAGCTTTTGATTGCCTGAATGCAACTTCTATAGTTCCATCTGTCTTCCTTCTACCTTCAAGAATTGGAACTTTAAGAGCAACTGTGGCAAAATGTTCCAAATCAGAGAGTGGAACCTCGACATTCCCAACCAATTTATCACTTCTAAGGAAACCACCTTTGTGGTAAATTTCAAGTTTTAATTTCCCACGTAATATAACTCTTTGGAATGCTCTAGCTCCTCTGCCAATTTTAAATATTATTTTTTCATTATATTCTTAAAATAAAAAATAAAATATTTATTATACACACCTTTTTAAACATACCTGGAGAGTTAGTATAGTTAACGACAGCTGTTGTTCCAACTTGATGTGAATTATGTGGATATGGAAATTCGTATTTGATGTAACAACAAAGATCATTCTCTTTGTATCCAGTTAATGGTTTAATATTTAATGCTGAGTTAATAGTAAACTCAAGGGTACCATCATCAAGATCTGTATTTATTTGAGCTCTTGGTAATTTTTTTTCTACATATTGGAATTTAGGCAATCTATTTCCGCGTGCTGATTTCCTTAGATAAACAATATCCTCCAATGTATCAAGCGTTAAATCTTCATACAATAATGCATTAACTGGATCATTTTGTGCAACAATTTGAGGTAAATTTTGCAAACAATATGCCAGTTGTTTCATTAAAGTTTTTTCTATTTTACTGAAGAATGGTTCTGGACTGACAATGGTACATTTTAAAGCTGAATTTGGTATATTCAATTGTGGGGGTATTGGTACTTTACTTAAGTCTGTTGGTAAACCATTGTCACTTGCTTCTATCATTGGCTCAAGACCTTTTACAACTTTTAAATACTCTTTTGCTTTCTCTATATCATTTTGTTGTTTTGAAACTATTGCTTGTTCTTTAAATCTTTTTTGACGACGTTTTAAGAAGTATGATTGTGCTTCTTGCTTAGAAAGTTTAGAAGTATCTAATTTTGGTTTAGCAGTCGATCCTATTGATACAGTTGATGCTTTTCTTGTTGAAGAGGATGGTGGTTGTTCTTTTCTTTCATCAGGAGATTTTTTTGTTTGACTAGGTGGTTTTGTTTGTACAGGAGGAGGAGCATAATTATTCACTGATATTGGTTGCATTCCAGGAGGGCATGGAAGATCATTAATCTCGGGTAGTTTACCTTGCTTAGCAATTTGTATAGCTTCATCATAAAGTTTAATAATTCTTTGATTACTTCTTACTTTCCTATCTTCTCCTTTTGTCTGAAGTTGTTTAACATAATCTATGAAAAATTGTCTTCTTAGTATTAAATCATCAGCCAAACTTTTAGGTTTCTCCGATTTCTTTGCTTTGTATGGCTCTGGAGGTGGTGGTATATCATCAGGGTCACAATCATCAATGTTAGTAATATCAATCGCTTTAAGAGCTTCTTTAAATTGTGAAACAAATTGTACATACTCTAATGTTTTTTCTTTGTCTCCGGCTTCTTTAGCTTTTTGAGCACAATCCAAGTACTGTGAAAGACGTTCCTTCAACAAATTTTGAATCTTATTTAACTTAGACTCCTTAGTTTCGACAAGAAGAGTTGAACTTTGAACTGAATTTCTTGGTGGCAATGGTGGTGGATCATCAAGTTTTCTGACTTTACTAGCAATTTCATTTGTCTCAACCCCTTTAGGTACTGGTGGTATATCTTCTTCGTTTATTTTTCCTCCGCTTTTTACATGACTTTGAAGTTCTTGAATCTTAGTAATACTTCTTTGACACCTTCTAACTTTAGCATTGTCACCATTTTTCTTTGATGCATCGAGCTGCTTTGTATAGAATGTTAGTGCATTATCCAACTTTGTAATCATTTCTTTGTCAATTGTTGCAGGAGGATTAACAACATTAGCTTTAGGTTTAACACCTTCACCGGTAATTTGATTTAACTCGTCTAATAACCCTTCATCATCACTCTCCAAAACACCTTCATCTGCTTTAATTTTTCTTTTATTTCCATTTTTCTCATATTTGTCTTTAGGCAGTTTGTCTAGTACTAAATCATCGTCATCAACATCATGACCACTCTCTTTCATCAACCTTGCAAGTTCAGCTTCGCAATCACTGTCATCATCTTCATCAATTCCTAAACTTTTTAATTCCTTCTCTAGATCTGGATCATTATGAACATCCCCATAAATATTAGCCTCAAAATTAGAAATGTCAAAATTCATCGCTAAAATATTTTAAAATAAATTAAAAAAATATATTTGTGTGTGTAATAACGTAAAAGTAGGGATAAACTTTTTTTCAATAACAAATAACATACATTTCATAGTCTGTGTTCCACTATTTTTTAAGGTTTTCTGGTGAAGAAATTTTCTAGGAGTCATATGGGATTGTCTCTTTACTTTTATTTTTTCCGCTAAACACATTCAAATATGGTTATTGGTATTTATTACTTTTTATTAAGTTTTTTTACACTTGGAAAGTATATTAGATGTAAGTATATTAGAGAGGAAAAGTACAGAGATGAGATGATGGAAGTGAGTTACTTTAAGAGTAGAGTATAAAAGGTGGATTTGTTATTGTTTTTTAATGTGTTCATATGAGTTAATTAAAGATCTTTAAACATTTAAATTTTTTAAATAGTTATTTTAGTTATAAACAAATTTACATGTATTATATTGATTATGCATTTTGAGATATCGTGTTAAGAAAAGATACGAAATTAATTTGATAATTGTTATCATTGTAGTTAAGTAAATTTCATCAAAGAGAATGTCTTCCAAAATTCTTTCACGTCTTAATACAAAAAATTCTGCTCTTCTTATTTGTGATCTTCAAGAAAAGTTCAGGTAAGAAGGATAAAATAATGATAAAATATTTTACGGAAAATTAACAGAAATAACATACAATACTTTCCTGAAATTGTTTCTGTAACAAAACGCCTTATTACTGGAGCAAATATTCTTAATGTAAAAACATTAGCAACAGAACAATACCCAAAAGGACTTGGTCACACCGTTGAGGAACTTGAACTTAAAAATTTTAATATTCCTGTTGTTGAAAAATTAAAATTTTCAATGTGTGGATCGGAGTTAATGAAACATCTTCCAGAGGATAACGAATCTATTATTCTTTGTGGCATTGAAGGACACGTTTGTGTTCTTCAAAGTACATTAGATTTCTTAGAACAAGGGAAAGATGTTCATGTCGTTGTTGACGCTGTTAGTTCTAGAACAATGTTCGATAGGTATGTTTATATTTTTAATGAATAACTAGTTTTTTAAAGAAAATATGCCTTTGAAAGATTAAAAGCAGCTGGAGCAAAGTTACGTACCAGTGAATCTGTTTTATTTGAATTGATGAGAGGTTCTGATCATCCAAAATTCCGTGAAGTTCAAAAGCTTGTTCTTACACCAGCTCCTGATTCAGGATTATTGACTATTTAGATATTCACTAATTGATTTATTTGTTCCTTATCATATTATCATTAATATGTGCAGTTAAAACTATTTCACGTGACGATATCTTGATATAGATTATTGTATACCGTCTATTAACTTTCGTTAGTTGTAATTATTTTTAATATATTATAGAATAAAATGTCTAATAATAGTCTTTCTCTTATCAATATTGAATCAAGTATATTATTTGTTTGTGATGTTCAGGAAAAGTTCAGGTACATTTTTTTTAATTTGAGAAAAAATAATAATAAAGTGATAAATTTTTTATAGACCATCAATAAGTCACTTTAATGAAATTGTAACAATGATTCAACGCTTAATAAAAGCTTGTAACATTTTAGATATTAAAATAGTTGGTACAGAACAATATCCAAAAGGGTTGGGACATACTATAGAAGAGCTTTCAATAGTAGAAAATAAAATAAAAGTCTTTGAAAAGAAAGTATTTTCTATGTTAACAGATGACATTAAAAAAGAAATAGGAAAAGAAGTAAAGACAGTTATTTTGTGTGGTCTGGAAACACATATATGCATTCTTCAAACAACAAAAGAGTTACTTCAAAATGGGTATGAAGTTATTATTATAGCTGATGGGGTATCCTCAAGAACCATTGGAGATAAGAAAATTGCTTTAAGACACCTTGAGAAAATTGGTGCTCAAATAAGAACAAGTGAATCTATTTTATTTGAACTTATAAAAACAGCTGACCATCCCAAATTTAGGGAGATTCAAAAAATTATTCTTACTCCAGCACCAGATACAGGACTATCCCATATTTGACTTTAAGTATCTTTATATTCATGTTAAAATTATGATAAAATTAATTCTCTTTACTTAAAATAAAGAAAGATGGCATACTTTTTGAGACGAAATTTGTTTTAATAATCTTGTTACTTGTAAAAATCTCTCATTTATCACTAAAATTGTTTACTTTTGAAGGGCCATTAAATGTGAATAGATAAGTAGATGGATTATATAATATGGAAGAAATATTAAGAAAAATAAAATATATTACAGTATTTAAAGATTAAATTTTTATTTCTTTTTATTCTTTAAAGATATACTTTTAAAATTCTTTACTATTTTATTCATTATTGTTTTTCTCATAGTCATGAGTTGGGGTAATTGGGATATTCCTAGAACTGGTAAAAAACTACAAGAATGGACTAATAAAAATATTTTTACTGAATCATTTGATATTGGTTACCAACAACAATCACAACAAAAATATGATCCATTTAATGCATGGGATCGTGATATTGCAACAGATACTATTAAAGAAGAATCACCACCAGGAGAAAATGGATATGGAAGTATTGGGGTAGGAAAAAACGAAATAAGTTATCAAGATTCAGGTCCAGGAGATATTAAAAGTATTCATGATGATGAGGAAGAAGAAGATCCTCATGGAGGAGGTCAACCTATTACAGCACTCCAAGCTGCATGGAATGTAACAAATGCTATACAGGGAATGTTTATTGTAGGTTTACCAATTGCTGTTAAAGTAGGAGGATGGTGGACAATTTTTTTTCTTGTTGGAGCTGCATATATATGTTATGTAACAGGAGTCTTATTGATAGAATGTTTGTATGAAAAAAATGTAAAGGTAAGAAAAAGTTATAAAGAAGTTGCTGATACTGTTAGACCAGGTCTTGGTAATTGGGTTTTAGCAGCACAATTATTAGAATTAGCTTCAACATGTATTTTGTATCTAGTATTGGCAGGAGATTTACTTCAAGGTTGTGTACCAAGTGTAGATAAATCGGCATGGATGATGATAGTTTCAGCTATCCTTCTTGGTACAGCTTTTGTAGATGATATTAGAAAAGTAAGTGATTTATCATTTTTAAATGGAATATCACACTTAGTTATAAATGCAATAATGTTTATTTATTGCCTTTCTGAATTCTCAACATGGGATTTTTCTTCTGTAACTTTTTTCCCTCGAATACGTTCCATGCCAACAATGATAGGTGTTGTAGTCTTTGGATACACCTCTCATATATTTCTACCATCCTTGGAAGGTTCAATGGTTAAACCAACAGAATTTCGGTGGATGTTAAAATGGTCACACATAGCAGCAGCAATTTTTAAAGCTGTTTTTGGTTTAATAGGATTTTTAACATTTGGAGAGTACACACAAAAAGAAATATCTAACTCTTTGCCAAACCAAACATTTAAAATTATTATAAACCTTATATTAGTTGTTAAGGCCCTTCTATCTTATCCATTACCATATTATGCTATTGTTCAACTTATCATGGAACGTTTCTTTAATAGAAATAACAAATCAGTCTTTCGTTCGTGTTTTGGAGCAGACGGTAGTCTTCGTGAATGGGCACTTTGTTTAAGAATAATTCTTATCTTATTTACTTTAACAGCATCCTTAAGTGTACCATATTTGATAGAGGTTATGGGATTAATAGGAAATATTACTGGAACAATGCTTAGTTTTATATGGCCTGCATATTTTCATCTTATTATTAAACAAAGGGAAGGGACTTTAAAAGAAAGTGAAAGAAAATTTAACAAATTTGTCATATTTCTTGGAATATTTTTAATGGTTATTGGAATACAATATTCATTTCTTGAGTTACTTAATGAAATTAAAGCAAATAGACATTATGATTATTAATTTTTATAACAAAAAAAGCTATAAATAAAAGTATTATTTTTACTCTATTAAGATGAATTAAAAAGTGGTCCTGAAAAATTTTTTTGTTTACTTCTTTTATTAATATGATCTTTTTCAATTTCGAATGATCTAATAACCAAATTTAAACTCATATCGAAATCAGAATATTTTCCATTTTTAATAAAATCGTTAAAATCTGGTGACATAAGTCTACGTGCATCAAAACAAATATCAGGGGTAGGTGCACCGAATTCTCTAAATATATTATTAAGAAGTAACTACCATATAACTTACTCTATAATTAAACACAATACTAATTGAACACAACCTCCAATTCCAATAATTTTCAAGAGATCATTTCTTACCACTTTTTTAGATTGAAATACCTGTTCTCGTGCTTTTACTAATTGTTGGGATAGAAGCCGTAAACTGTTAAACATTTTAAATTTTTTGTGTTTCCGCCACTGTCGAAAAGAAAGTTGAACTAGTTGAAGAACTAACTTTTTTTCAGAAGCGTTATTCCACGAAATATCTTGTCAAATTATAATTTTTACAATTCCTATATTATTTAGATTGCAATTTATAGGTTTTAAGATTACTTTACAATTTGAATTTTTCTAAAATATATTTTTTTAGTCTATTAAAAAAAAGTAAATTCAATAACATTAGTTAAATCATTATAATTTACTTTAATTTTGATTTCCAAGAATGATCCCAAAATATGTCTAGAAAAAAAGTTGACTTATCAGCTGAGCAAAATACTATAAAAATCTATATTTTAAAAAAAAGTTTTATATTGCTCAACCGCAAAAAGTATTGTATGTAATGCACCGTATAATTACAAATTTTAAACTTAACGTTATGTTAAACTTTGAAAACCACGACTATCTAAGAAAACATCACTGATAAAATTCAATAAAGATATTATTCTTAACTTATCTTATACAACTCGGTTATTTTACTAAAATAGAACAAATCCACATAAAAAATAAACATAAACAGATAGATTACACAAAATTCTAATATAACATAAAAGTCAATATTAAACTTGTACTTTCAAAGTATGTATCATAGCAATTATCAATATGTTTTTTATTAACTCTTAAAAATATTCTTGACCGAAAATATTTTAACTTTTTGCTTACTAGTATTTTTTAATTATTTATTTACAATGAAATAAGGCAAAATATATTCAGAGCACAATTTGAAATCATTTTTCATATAGATCCTATACAGATAAAATTGTTAACATTTTAGAAAAGTGTAATTTTAATTTAAAAATTTTCCTACAGTATTTGTTAATTTTACTCAGCACATATGAGTGAAGATCAAATTGAAGTAAATCCAAGAAAAAGAAAACACGAGGATATTGAAGATTATGAGATGAATTTTATAGTTAAAGAAGGTTAGTATTTAAAAAGAATAAAATTATTTAACATTTTTTTAGGCATCCGTTATTTGCAACCATATTGGTGTGTATATAAATGCCGTGCCAAAGGACGATGGATTAATGAAAAACTGGTAGATGTCTTTACAAGAGAATTCATTTCAGCCAATCCATATTATATTGTATGTATTTTTATTTTATTAAATTCTTTTGTAATATTCTAATTATTTTTAGAAATTAGCAATAAAGACAGGTAGAATGTTTATCAATGGTGAAAGAATGACAGATTTAAACTATACTATAAAAAGTTCTGATTACATTGCACATGTAGCCCATCGCCATGAACATGAAATATTGGACAAAAAAATTGAAATCATAGACAATAATGACAATTACCTTGTTGTTAATAAACCTCCTTCATTACCTGTCCATCCTTGTGGTAAATATAAAGTTCATTCTATAGTAGAACAATTAAGAATACAACAGGGTATAAGTAATTTACGGGTCCTCCATCGTTTAGATAAAAACGTTTCTGGAGTATTAATGTTTGCCAAAAATTACGATGCCGATGTGGAATTTAAAAAGTTAATGCAAAATGGAAGTATTCGTAAAGAGTATATTGCCTTAGTAGAAGGTGAGTTTCCTGATGACGAGATCGTATGTGAAGAACCATTAGGTAACCTTATTATTACTATGGGTATACAATGTGTCAGAAAAGACGGTAAAGACGCCAAAAGTACGTTTAAAAAAATTTGGACGGATGGTAAAAGATCACTAGTGAGTTGCAAGATCGAATCAGGAAGAACACATCAAATTAGAGTACACTTGCAGTATGTTGGACATCCAATAATAAATGATCAATTATATAACTCAACAGTTTGGGGAGAGAAAAAAGGAAAACATGGTGAGTATGGAAAAGATCTACAAGTTCTTTCAAAAGATATATCTGATTCTCATAAATCTTCATTATGGCATGAAAAACCAAATTTAGAATTTGAAGAAAATATGTTAAAATGGGCAAATGGTGATAATGAACCACCAATTGTAGATATTAAAGACACAACCTCACTCAACGATCTACCAACATATGACCCTTTTTGTGTTGGGTGTAATGTGACGAAGAAAAAAATATCTCTCGATAACTTTATGATCTATCTTCACTGTATTAAGTATGAAACAGAAAATTGGAAATATGAAACAGCTTATCCACCATGGGCTACTGCACCTTTTCCTGGAGAGAGACAATAAAAACAACATCTCTTTAGAGTGTACTTTTATCTTTTGTGTGTAATATGATGTTATATTTTGATCGAAAATAGACTTTCATCTATCTACGACCTATTGGGTTTTAAAGAAACATGCATTTGTTGTTATTTTTAACTTTGATTTAATGGAATTGTTGTGTGGAGAAGGCGGTGTTGGATAGTTCTTTTGGATGTTGAGCAATATAAAAGCCTCACTTTTCCAGTATTTTTTTTCAGTTATTATTTTACTGATTTACTTCTTGTAGTACTACTACCATTTACTCTCAACTAGTATTTTATTTATCCTAACCATCAAGCAACATGAAAAAGATCATCTGTCCATTTTGTACCAACAACTTAATGAATTATGAGAAGTAAGTTTATCTTGTAGTTTATTATTTTACTTTCTTATTTTAGACTCAAAGCTCATATTAGAATTCACTTCCACGAATTGGATGATGGAAAAGAGGAGCTTCAATTCCGCTGCAGAGGAACATCAAGTAACAGCCACTGCACACATCCTCCATTTAACTGCATAAGAAGCTACCTCCACCATTTGGTCTTTTCACACCATTGTGAGAAAAAATAGCTGCGGAGTTTCTGCTGTTTACTGTTTAAATAATAATTTATTCTTACTTTATTTTTACCTTGGATTTCTAATAAATTAATAAACATTGTTTTTCATATTTTTATTTTCGAGTATTATCTTGAGAAGATGAGTTGAAAATTTGGGAATGTGTTTGTGTATGTAGTACATTTCTTGATCATGGCCACTAGGTTTGTGTTTTTTTACCTTATTAGTTTTTAAATATTATAACCTATATCATTGTTTATAACTTTCTTTAATAATGTCTCAAAGAAAATTTCGTATAGCGTAAGTGATAGTGTTTTTATTAACAGCCTAAAGTAGTACAACTTTTAAGCCTTGTTTCCGATTTCTTCTGTCCTAATACAGGTGGAATTGAAACACATCTATACTTTTTATCGAAATGTTTGTTAAAAAAAGGACATCATGTTATTATGCTTACAAGATCATATGGTAAAAGAAAAGGTATTTATCATTTAAGTACGGGTTTGAAAGTCTATTATCTACCAATTTTTACATTATCAATAGGCATAACTTTACCAACTGCATGTTCATCATTTCCATGGATTAGAAATATTTTAATAAGAGAAGATATTGAAATTGTTCATGGTCATTCGGTATGTTTATCAATTACCTAACCAATTTTTTATTGACTTTTTTTTTAGAGTTTTTCATCATTTGCTGGCGAATGTTTATTTTGGGGAAGAACACTAAATCTAAAAACTATTTTAACTGATCACTCATTAATGAGTCTTTCAGATTTAAGTTCTGTTCTTACTAATAAACTTTATCTTAGATACATTGTACCAATTACAGGAAAAATTATTTGTGTATCATATGCACATAAAGAGAATATTTATGTAAGGTGTAAAGTTAGAAGTGAAAACATTTTTGTTATTCCTAATGCTATAGATTCATCATTATTTCTACCAGATAAAGATAAATTTTATGGCAATGATTTGACTATTGTTGTAGCATGTCGATTAGTCTATAGAAAAGGTGCTGATTTGTTAAAATATGTCATACCAAAAGTATGTTCTTTACATTCAAATGTTAAATTTTTAATTGCTGGTGATGGACCCAAAAGGGTTGATTTAGAGGAGATGAGAGAAAAGTATAATTTATTTGATAGAGTTTCTATGGTTGGAATGGTTCCTCATAATAAGATAGCTGAAACACTTGTACAAGGACAAATTTTTCTTAATACCTCGTTGACGGAAGCTTTTTGTATTGCTATCGTTGAGGCAGCTTCATGCGGATTACATGTTATCTCTACAAGAGTTGGTGGTGTATCAGAGGTGTTACCTGAGAATATGTTAACAACAGTTGAGGTAAACGTATCTTCTATTGTCGATGGTTGCCTAAAGGCTATTAAGTTATATGAAGAAGGTAAAATTATGGATCCTGAAGTAAAACATGAACTTGTTAAACCAATGTATAATTGGGAGAATATTGCTGCAAGGACAGAAATTGTCTATGAAAAAGTTATGACTGAAAAAGGGCTATCAACATGGGATGAAATTTGTATCTTCAAAGATAATGGATTAGCATTTGGTTTGTGCTGGATCGGAATGTGTATTTTTTTAAAAGTTATCTCAACTTTGATGAATATTTTTTATCCTATTTCCGGTGAAAAAGATAAAAAGAAAGAATAAAGTGTTTTTTATTTAATAAAAAAATTATATTTATTTGGTTAATCCATACTTTTACTTAGTGTTATAAAAAAATTAATTTTTTTCTAAATTCCTAATTTTAGAAATACCATGCTAAAATTTATTGGACAAGGATTTATTTCAAGAAGTGTTTTAAAAAATGTTTCCATAAGAACAGTTGCTGGCGGTCCTAACAACCCTTTAATTGTTGAACGACTTCAAAATGAAGATAAAGGAATTGTTTTGATGAAAATGACAAACCCCTCAACAAAAAACGCTCTTTCACGTTTACTTGTTAAACAATTAATAGATAATCTAGATGAGATTAAATTTGACAAGGAGGCACGTGTCGTAATATTAAAAAGTGATGTTCCTGGAGCATTTTGTACCGGAGCTGATTTGAAAGAAAGAAAACTAATGCCTCAAGATGAGGTTCCAAAGTTTGTTGATAAACTCCGACAGATGACCGTTAAATTTTCATCACTACCAATTCCTGTTATCGCCGTTCTGGATGGTTATGCACTTGGTGGTGGTTTAGAAGTTGCCTTGTCTTGTGATCTTCGTATTGCTGGAGAGAACGCTAAAATGGGGTTAGTTGAGACAAAATTAGCTATCATTCCTGGTGCAGGAGGTACTCAAAGATTATCAAGAATAGTTGGACCAGCTAAAGCTAAAGAATTAATTTTAACTGCCAAAATAATTGATGGTAAAGAAGGTGAGAAAATTGGGTTGGTAAATTGTTGCGTTCCAAATCCAGATGATAAAGCAATGGAAATGGCTAAACAAATTTTAAAAACGGGACCTATTGCTTCAAAACTGGCTAAAGTTGCTGTTGATGAAGGACTAGAAGTAAGTTTAAATCAAGGATTCACCATTGAACAACAATGTTATGCTCAAGTAATTCCAACCAAAGATAGATTAGAAGCATTAGCTGCTTTCGCAGAAAAAAGAAATCCAATATTTAAAGGTGAATAGAAAATTTTTAGGATTTTTTATTATATAATTAATTGTGATTAGATTGAATTAAATTAATGTTTATTCATTTTTTTCATAGTCATCATGATTTGGGTAGAAGTATGCTGATTTATAAACTTTTTTCACTTCTTCTTCTAATTTATCAGCATGTTCCATACCAATTGTTTCACAGGTTATTCTTACTCTTGTATACATTATTCCTAATTTCTCGAATCCTCTTTCGTAGCGAATGTCTTTAATTATTACTCCAACTTTACTTGTGATATTTATAACCTGTGCTAAACTATCAGGACGCTCGGTGATAAGAACATTAAATCGAATAATACGACGATCTAATGCCAGTCCTTTATCAAGACATTCCTTTAATTTTGTAATATCAATATTTCCACCAGATAAAACACAAACAACCTTCTTTCCTCTAACTAAATCACGAATTTCATCAATTAATAGACTGGATACTGATATTGCTCCTGCTCCTTCACAAATTAATCGTTCCCACTCCAAGAAGCGATATACTCCCACAGCAATATCTTCTTCATCAACACAAAATGAATAGTCTATATGTTTTTTGGCAGTTGCAAAAGCATTAACACCAATTTTTTCTACAGCCAATCCGTCAGCAATTGTCGGTTTACTTTTTACATAAGTGTATTTGTTATTTTTTAAACTAACATGAAATGCTGGACATGATGCAGCTTGAACACCTATTATTTTTACTGATGGCTTAAGTTTCTTTAATGCTACAGACATTCCAGCTATTAGACCACCTCCACCTATTGGTATTATAACGATATCAACGTCTGGTAACTAAAATTATCAGAAAGATAATAACTACTAGAATTTATAAACATACATCTTCAAGAATCTCCAATGCAACAGTTCCTGCTCCAGCTAGAACATCAATGTTGTCATATCCATTAACATATTTTCCACCCTTCTTAGTAGCTTCTCTTAAAGCAGCATCTCTTGCATCATTAACTGTTTCTCCAGTCAATACAACATTAGCTCCAAGTTTTTTACAATTTTCAACCTTTATAAGGGGTGCATAAACAGGCATATAAATATTTATGGGAATATTAAGATTTTTTCCATGATAACTCATTGCTAAACCATGATTACCAGCTGATGCTGCATAGACACCTAATTGTTTCTCCTCTTCTGATAATTTTAATAAGGCATTCCTTGCTCCGCGTTCTTTAAAACTTCCAGTAAATTGTGTAAATTCTTTTTTAAGATATATTTTAGCTCCTACAACATGTGAAATACGATCAGATAAATCAAGTGAAGTCTTTTTTATTCCAGATCTAATTCTTTTCATTGCTTCTTTAATTTCATGAAACTTTAGAATTTTAGGATTGTCTGGATCACAATGAACATCGAAAGTAGATTCATCTCTCTCCTTCACCATATTGATCAAAAACTTTTAAAGTCATTATTTCTATTGTAATTTATATAGTTTGAAAATTTGAATATGAAATAATAAAATTTTTGCTTGGTATAATGTGATAAAAAAAACTAAATAGCTAAAATTTGGTGTAAATTATTTTTGACTTCTACAATGATATACGACATTATTCTAAAATACATGACTGCTGTCTTTTATATTTATACATTTAAATGTCTGGCAATATTTATTTTTCTATTTCATTCAACAAAATTTGTATGGGCTTTATTGAAACTTTTAAGATGTCATTATAAATATGATCCTTCGGTAACTTCAATTCGAAATTTAACAAGAAACTTCTATCTCACTTATCCTGATGATGAAAGTATTGGCCTCTGGCATACACTACCTAATAGTACAAGTGATGAGTTAAGGAAGAAAGGAAGTAAAATGTGTGGTAAAGATTTCGAAGCAGCTCTTTCATCAAACACAAATCAAAAAGTTATTATATACTGCCATGGTTTATTTGGATACCGTGGAAATCGGAGATCTATTAAAATTATCAATTTTATCGGAGAAAGAGATGGTCATGTTTTTGCACTTGATTATCGTGGTTGTGCTGATACTAATGGAGAGTTTTGTGAAAAAAAGTGTTATGAAGATGTGAAAACGGTATATAGATATGTTTCAAAATTTGCACCAAATCGTATTGGATTGTGGGGTCATGGTACTGGAGCAGCAATAGCAGCGAAAGTTGCAGCAGAATTAAATGAAGAAGGATTGCCTCTAACAGAACTTTTTTTGGAAGCTCCATTTACCAATTTTGTAGAAGCTATTTTGGAATTACCATTAATTAGGACATCAAGAATTATAGGATATTATATTAAAAAAATAATATCCAAATATCCTGAAATTGCTAGTAGAATGGCAATAGATAAAATATTTAGTCAAATTTCATGTCATGTAATATTACTTCATTCAAAGGATGATACAATTTATCCATACTATATGTCCCAACAGCTTTATCTTTTGGCTCGTGAAAATGAAATGACATGCCATTTATATTTGTTTGATGAATCATATGGGCTGGGACATTATAACATTATTGATACACCTGATATGAAAGCTATTTACTATACTATTGGTAACGCACCATCAATTTAAGATATTTTTTAATAATTTTTAAGTTATAACAATATAATCTTCTCATACTGACTATAAAATTTAAAGGATGATTTATAAAATATATTTATTTTTAAATCAATTATAATTCTTCTATTGTTAAATTTTATATAATAAATTATTTTTAAGATAAGTGTCATTGCAGTAAAACACCATACTTTTAAAATTTCATCTTTCTTCAACTATCGTTCATTTTATGTTATAAATATCCTTATGCAATAGTTGCTAAGAAAAATTTAATTTATCATTAAAGAACCATTTATTCATATGAATAATAAAAAATTAAATATACTAGGATTTTAAAATTTTGAAGAATGAAAAGCAAAGTGTTCCTCAATAAAAGTGGCAATGTAAAAATAAGAATGATCATAACCATCACGAAGTTTATAATCAACAGCAATATTGTTATTTCTTACTTCCAAGAAATTTCCAGGAAGTAATTCTTTTTTCTCCAAAAATCCATCAGCACTTCCTTGATCCAAAAATATATTCATATGTGGACCTGAATAGTTTTTAGCAATCTCAGTAGCATCATATTGCTTCCAAGTTTCTTTATCATCTCCCAAATACCCTTTAAAAGCCGCAATTCCCCATGGAGAAATAGTAGGATTACAAATTGCAGCAAATGTAGAGATAGATTTAAAAATGTGTGGATTTCTCAACCCTATTACTAGTGCACCATGTCCTCCCATAGAATGTCCAAATATTCCAAATTTATCTCCATCACAATTAAATTCTTTTTTAATCAAATTGACAAGTTCATTTGATACATATGAATACATTCTATAATTTTTTTTCCATTTTTCAATAGTACTATCAACATAAAATCCAGCACCTTTTCCAAAGGACCAAGTATCGGAATCACCTTCAATGTCAACTCCTCTTGGTGAGGTATCTGGATTAACAACAATAATTTTATATTTTGATGCAAATCGTTGGAAACCAGATTTTTCAATAAAGTTATTCTCCGTACATGTCAAACCTTAACAGAGAACGATTATGTTATAGATGAATTATAATTACCTGATAAATAAAATAATACAGGGAACTTTTTTTCCTCAAATCCATCAGGAAGGTAAATTCCAAAACGTGCAGTTGAAGCTAATTCACTACTGTCAAATGAAAAAATCTTTTGATAACCATTGAAGGAGCGTACAGAAGAAACACTGTTTAACATTTTTCTAATAAAAAATTACTTTTTATTCCTAAAAAATAACTTTAATATCAATAAAAGGTTAATTTTTCCAATATCATTCCTAGTAAGAAAATGAAAGTTCGGTTTTGTTATCATAAAAATATAAATTTGACTTGTATATTATACGTATTTTCTGTCATAATTAATTTATTTCCAATCAGATTGATAATGATCATAAATTCTATTTTAAATGATATTACAACGTTATTTAGTATTTGTAAAACGACATGTTAGTGTTTTTAATTATCTAAACAAGACTTGATCTTCTATTTTTATCAAAATAATTTTACTATAAAAACGCAACGATTATTGTTGTAACACTAGAATTTTCTAAGTGAAAACCCATTAGAAAACATATTCTTAAAATATTTTAACTTTATTTTGAAAATAATAAAATTTTCAGTAATTAAAAAAAAATGTATTTAAAAAGCACTAAATAAAGACTCCATATTCCAAGAAGAATATAAACAAGCAACTAGAGGAACCCGGTGTATGTATGAGAAATTTGGAAAAGGTTTTATCATCGCATCATTCTTCTATAATATTCCCTCTTATTTCTATAATTTATTATCACCATCACCTGATAGTAGTATATAATTTTTTATTATAAAATACAATTGTTGTATAAATAAATAACGATCTTTTTTGACATATATATAATATTAGATATATGTAAACTAAATAAGATTATAGTAAATATTTTTTTTTGTTATGAACCATTTTTCTGGATTTAGTGAATTAATCTATAATTACATAAAAAATATGGAGCCTTACTTGGCATTGGATTTTGAAGAAATTGACCTTGTAGAAAAGGCTAATGAAGTTGTAATATTGGGTAAAAAATTTACCAAAGAAGATGGTGTGTTTAATTATCTCTGTTTGTTAATACTTTTTTTATTTAACAATTGATCAATATTATTTTACTATATTTTAGGTTACCAGAAAGTTAAAGAATTTGTTAGAAGCAGACTTTGGATGACGTATAGAAAAGATTTTACTAAAATTGGAGGTACTGGACCTTCAAGTGATCAAGGGTGGGGTTGTATGTTAAGGTGTGGCCAAATGCTTTTAGCTCAAGCTATCGTAGATATTAAGCTCGGGAAAGACTGGATTTGGGATCCAAATACTTCTGCTAATGATCAAAATTACATTAAAATTCTCAATTTGTTTCAAGATGATAAGACATCCAATTATTCCATACATCAGATAGCCCAAATGGGGGTTTCCGAAGGTAAAAATGTTGGAGAATGGTTAGGCCCTAATACAGTATCACAAGTATTAAAGAAATTAGTTTTCTATGATGATTGGAGTAATATACGTGTTCATGTGGCTATGGATAATGTATTGATTCACGATGATGTAAAAAAAGTTGCTACTGTTCAGAGAGACGGCGAAAATGAATGGAAGAATTTATTAATAATTATACCTTTACGGTTGGGTTTAACCTCCATCAACAGAGATTATATTCCTGCAGTTAAAATGTTTTATGAACTTAAACAATGCGCTGGAATAATTGGTGGAAGACCAAATAGAGCACTTTATTTTATTGGAATGGCTGATGAAGAAATGCTATATTTAGATCCGCATATATGTCAACCAGTAATTGACATTAATGAACAGATGGAGGCTGTTGATGTCAAAGACAATGGATCTTTACATGAAAAAATTGATGAAAATGATGGAGTAAAAGTTGATATAGAAGAACCAACTTCATCATCATTATTAATTAACGATGCATCTTTTCACTGTGATTGTGTTGCTCATATGGATTATGAGCAAATGGATCCATCGTTAGCTTTAGCATTTGTATGTAAAGATAAGCCTGACTACGATGATTTAACTAAGAATCTTGAGGCTGTCTTGAAAGCTTCGTCACCGCCACTATTTGAAATGCTTTCTGAAAGGCCTAAAGGGTGGCCAAAATTTGTTCCTTATACAGGTGTAGAAAGTTCTTTTAATTTTAAAGAATATACTGATTTTGGAGATCCTAATATGGATAGTGATGATGAGTTTGAAGTTTTGTCATAAATATTTATTTATATTTTATAAAAAT
This sequence comes from Strongyloides papillosus, assembly GCA_005656395.1. Classification (NCBI taxonomy): domain Eukaryota; kingdom Metazoa; phylum Nematoda; class Chromadorea; order Rhabditida; family Strongyloididae; genus Strongyloides; species Strongyloides papillosus. The sequence goes on along the minus strand of SRSI01000010.1, from coordinate 2,406,127 downwards.
ATTAACATTTACATATAAACAACATATATTGAATATAGTAAAACATTGTATATATTAAATAAATTGCTTTTAACTTAGTAATGTAAACATTACTACTAATTCGTTGTATCTTTAATTTCTAAAAAAAAACTAAGACATTACACTTAAATTTTAAGGAAAGGTACAATTATTAAAATGTTTATATATGTCACTTTCACTTAAGTTTTTTATTATCTTACTAAAAATTTGAAGGAAATATAAAATAATAATAAAATAGATTAAGATTATCATCATATTTTCTATCATAATAGTATGGAACACTTGCTAAAATACAAACTATACATGTATCATTAAAACAATAAAATTAAATTTGTTATAAATAAAATAGTAGTATATTTTTATAAATATAAATAACTACATTTTTTCAAGTCTACACTACCATAGTTACTTAACAAGACAAATACTCGAGTACATACAAATTCTTTTACTTAATATTTTAAGTCTAAATGTTTCAAATTGTGTTCTTTTTTGAACGACTCTTAGTGCGAAATCTATTGGAATATTTAAATTTCTTAAGCTATTACATTTTAGGTGAATTATTTTGTGGTTCTATTGGTTATGGAGAATTCACAAATTAACGTACCTACTTGGTCTAAATATCTTTGTGCAGCCATCGTCAGTGGAGCTGTCATCTATGTCGGAGGACGGCTCTTTTTATGGGTAAGAATATACATAAAAAAAAGATGTTTTTAATTTCATTTTAGTCAAATGACGATAACAAAAACAATAAAAAAGTAGATATATCAAAATATGGTAAAATTTCTGAAAATGGAAAAAAGGGTGCTCAGTTAAAAGCTGATGGCAATGAATTTTTCAAGAGCAGAGACTATACTAAAGCTGTCGAGACATACCTTGAAGCTATTTCACTTTGTGACGAGACTTTAGATCGTAGTTTACTAGCTGAGTTACACCAAAATGCAGCTGCATCATACAATTATCTTGGTGACCACGAAAAAGAAATTGAACATTGTACTATGTCATTGAAATTTTCACCAGGATTTATTAAGGCTCTTAAAAGAAGAGCTGCAGCCTATGAAAAAACACGTTCCTTAAAGAATGCTGGAGACGACTATTTATTGTTGGGTTCTCTAGAGCCAAAACAAGCAGCTACGTATCAAGAGAAAGCTTTAGAGGCTTATAAATCAGCTGCTATAATAGTTGCTGATTATAAATTCAAGAAACTCCCAGAAGAAGCTAGACCGATTGGCCATCAACAAATGTTTGCATATCTTTTCCATACAAGTATTCACAACCCATTGGCTTTATATGTTAGAAAGAAAAAAGATTGTAGTGTGTTGGCTGAAGAACCAGAAGTACAAGAGGTAATTCAACTTTTAAGAGATCATAAATTCGATGAAGCATTTGAAATATGCGAAAAGTACCTTTCCCAGTTTAATTTTGATACTAAAAAAATTGAATTTTACTACTTAATGGAAATACTTTATTTAAAATGTTTAATTGTTCAAAGAAGATATACGTTAGCAAAGAGTGTTTATGAAGAAATTGAAAACAGATATAATAATGAAACAGTAGAAATTGATGAGAAATATCTTAATGACTTTATGCTGACATGGAAAATTTTAGGCATGGAACTCAATTTTAGACTCGCCAATGATGAAGGAGAAGATTTCTTTAACAATAAAATGGGCCAATATAAAGAGAATACTGATTCATACTTAAATCATGGAATTTTTAAGATCTCTACGAGTATGAGTGAATTGGCTGGAAATGCAGAGAAAGCCTATGCACTTGACAATAATAATATTTACGCAATGTGGTATCAATATTATGGTCAATGTATTAATTCATTAATGACTGGAGATTATTCATGTTTCCTTAAAAAAGCTCATGAATTAGAAAGTAAACTTAAAGGTTATGGTTACACAGAAGACTCTTATATTGGATGGTTCTTTTATTCTCAGGTTATAGCAATGGATAACTATAAAGAATCTTCAAATATCCTTAAAGAATGTTCTAAAATTTACCCTAAGAACGTTTTTAATAAAATTGTTGATATTTCTACAGCGGCAAATTTAGAAGGTACCTCATCTCCAGAATCATACCTTATGTATATGCTTAAAGTGAAGAAAGTTATTGAAGATGTTTTTGAGGTTGATAAATATAATTCTGCTGCATTTAAATTAAAAGCTAGAATATTAATGGAAGAAGGTAAGACAGAAGAAGCTAAGGAATGTCTGGATGAAGCCTTGAAATATGCTTCAACTATTGATGAATATGCTGATGTAATCTTAGATAGTTACTTGTTCAAAGGGTCCATGAATATTAGTGAACATAGAACACCATTAGTTAAATAAATGAAAAGAAGTTACAAAGGAATATTCTTCTAGAATTCTTTTGTTACAATACATTATAGTTTCTCTTGTTTTAGTTTAAAATGGTTATTATTCTCATACTAACGGTCAAAGTTATATAAAGATTTGAATATTTTTGCTCATTCCCCATAGTTAATTTTTTTAATAGTATAAATAAATGATTCTATTTTTACAACGTAATAATTAAATATATTTTGTAATATATGACAAATACAAGGACTAAGTTTTAACAGAATCTAAATTTTATCAATAATAACTTAAAAATAATACATAAATACTACCGATAATCTATAAAAATTTTCTAGCCGACAATTTGTCATAGAATGTGAAGAATATGCTATCTCTCAGCAATTTTAAGAAACTAACTACTACTTTTTTTTATTTATTCATGAGTAGTTTTAATTATATTTACATATAAGAAGTTTAAAAAGTAATTTTAATATTGGTAAATTAAATTTCTATTAGAATAAAACTTAAATCTCAAACTATTTTTTTGTCTAACATATTTACAGTTTATGAATAAAAATTCCATTACACTAATCTTTTTTTTCTAAGTCTGGTAAAGATTGTTCAACAATTTCAATAACATTTTTGTCACCAAATGGTGGAGGTCCTATTAATCTTTTAACGTCTTCATATGACAATGAATCTTTCGTCAATAATTCTTTCGCTAGTATATTAAGTTTGTCCATGTTGTCCTTTATCAATTTTTCTGTTGTGTAATATGCTTTTGAAACTAGTTCTTTTGCTTCACTATCAATAATGCGCGCAAGTTCATTCCCATACATTTTTTTAGCAAAATCTGGGTTTGCCAAGGATTGATCGGGAGGAAAACTTAGTGGCCCTACTTTGCTACTCATTCCATAAATTTTGACTTGAGCATATGCTTGTTTCGTTACCTTATCCAAGTCATCTTGAGCTCCAGTTGTTATTCTATTAAAAAATATATTTTCTGCAGCTCGTCCACCAAGCATCATACACATCCTATCAAATAATTCTTCTTTTGTAAATAATTTTTTATCACGCGGTGTGTATTGAGCAAAACCTAAAGCTGCTGATGTTCTTGGAAGGATAGTAACTTTGAGAAGAGCATCCGTATGTTCCAATAACCATCCAACTAAAGCATGACCTGCTTCATGATATGCAACAGTCTCTCTTTCTTCTTTAACAAGAGTTTTAGTTTTCTTCTCTGGTCCAGCAAGAATTCGTTCCAAAGCATAATTAAGTTCTTTTGCTGTAACAACTTTTTTCATGTTACTTGCAGCATTAATAGCAGCTTCATTAACAATATTTGATATGTCTGCACCACTCATACCTGGTGTCATTTGTGCAAGTCTACCAGAATAAAAAGATGGAACATTATCTAATTTGATTTTTTCCAAGTAAAGTTCAAATAATTCTTTTCTTTCAATGCTAGTTGGAAGATCAATAGAAATATGTCTATCAAATCTTCCAGGCCTCATTAATGCTTTATCTAAAATATCAGGCCTGTTGGTACTGGCAAATACAACTATTCCATTTCCTGAACTCATACCATCCATTTCAACAAGCAATTGATTTAAAGTTTGTTCAGTTTCACTGTCTCCGCCACCAAAGCTGGAATTTCCTTCTTGCCTTTTTTTCCCAATAGTATCAATCTCATCAATATAAATTATACATGGAGCTCTTTGTTTTGCTTCTTTAAATAAGTCACGTACTCTAGATGCTCCTAATCCACCAATCATTTCAACAAATTCCGTTCCATTAATATTAAGGAAAGGAACATTAGATTCTGCAGCAAGAGCTTTTGCTAGCAAGGTTTTTCCGCACCCAGGTGGTCCAGTCATAATAGCGCCTTTTGGAAGTTTTGCACCAAGTCGTGTATATTTCGAAGGATTTTTTAGATAATCAAGAAATTCCATTATTTCCACTTTTGCTTCATGAATCCCAGCGACATCTTTAAACTTAATATCAAGATTTGCTCCCTTGGTATTAGGATCATATATTTTAATTTTAGCTTTCGACATCGTTGAAAAAGGACTCATAGGTTGCATTTTCATCGCTTTCTTAAAAAATAAATACATCAGAAAAAGAATTGAACCAAATAATGCTATTTTAAATAAAAAGGTTTCATTATTAAATCTTTTGAATTTTATTTCAACCCAGTTGCTAGGATCAATTCCATGTTGTATTTCAGTTCTTCTGATATCATTTTCAAATTTATTCAGATTAGAAAGTATAATTTTGTACTTAGGTTGAAGAAATGTACCATCTTGTAATTTAGTCCCTGAATGAACAAAAGCATAAGCTGCAGTGTCTTCAGGAGTAACAATAATTTGATAAACGTGACCAGAGGGAAGAATCTTACTAATAAAGCTATTTTGAGAAATCGTATTGTCTTCTGAAAACGAGTTAGATGGATTGTCCCTGTTGAAGATAACGTAAAGACCCCACCCAAATAATCCAATACCAAATAATTGTTTAAATACAGCAGCTATGTCATTGGGGGGCTTTTTTTTATCATCTTCATCAGGATCTTTTTTTTCATTTTCTTTTGAATCACCATTACTACTCGATGATTCATTTGAAGATTTAGCTTTATGGTTTTCTAAATTCTCTTTTATTTGTTGAGTACGCTCTCTCCTTTTTTCGTAATTTTTTGATGTTAATCTTTTATTTCGTGCTTGAACTAAATAATTTAAAAATAAAAAAAACAATTTATTTCCCCTACCTATTGGTGAAGATGCAATTTTATAAAGACTATCGTATTTTATTTGAAAGATTTCTAAGTTCTTTTGAAAACTGTTGTTTTTAGAAATTATTGAAAGTATGCCATTTAAATTGTGTAACCTTTTAATACTCCTTAACATTCTAAAAATGAAACAAATAACTGTAGCAAAACGTAGTTGAAAAATCTAGCATCGACAGAATAAAAATTAAGTTTCTTAATATGATTAACAAGGAAATCTTTCAAATACACTGCTTTCAAACATATTTTCCGTATGGGAGTACCATAGTGTAGAATTGTAGCTATTTTAAAATAGTTGAGGGGGTTTGAAGGTGTTTGATAGTATTTTGAAGCTTCTTAAACATTTGAAATAGTATATTTAGGAGGAAATATGATATCGGTGTTGATTTTATGAAATGGAAAAAACATTTGTTTTTGATAATTTTGTAAAAATGTATAAAAAAATGATAATTGTTTAAAAAAAATCTTGCAGACTTATAACGATGTTAGACGAGGGTAAGATTATTACTAATTCATATTATTATTTCATAGTTTTTCACCTTTAACATAAATACTTATTATTATTAAGACTTTGAGGGATAAACTCAAACAAAAGTTTGCATTTCTTTTTTACTTTCAAATTTCAAATACTTAATTTCATAAAATTTTTATATTTGCTGTTGTCCAATTTGAAAAATCCTTGTTTTTGTATAAAGATAAGGAGTTACCGATCTACCATGGATATAATTTTATAATTATTAGTGGAATTTTAAAAATTTATTTCGTCCATATCTAAAAACTATGAATTATTCGTGCTGTTGACATTCAATTTATGCATTTTATTAATTGTAAAGTTTTGTTTTAAGCTTTTAACAGGCAAAAATAAAAACAAAAGCGCATATAACATAGCATTTAATCAACATAATTAACAGTTTAGATGTGTATAAATAGAAAAACTTCTAATCAAGAAATTCTTCAATTAAATAATTTGTATGGTATCTCATTTATAAAAAATAATCAAATGGATAGGGATTAAAATTGATCACACTTTTCTCTTGGTAAACAACTTAGGCTAATTGTGTTTTGATGAATGTAGTGATTTTTTTCATTGCATCATATTATAACTAATGGCGTTATTTTATTGCACTTAGAATTTTGTTTGCAATAATAAAAATTTTTTTATTAGTTGTCCATGTGTTAATTACAGTGTTCTCAACTCCTACTTCAAGTATGTTGCACATTTTCTGCAAAAATACTATTTATGTTATTTATGTGTGTATTTTAATTGATGGAAAAAAAGTAGACTATTTGCTAAATTAAACAAATTTTATCTTTTTTTTAAGTCAATATTTCGATCAAGAATGTGTAGTTTAGAAACCAAAAATCTAAGATAAAGAGTCCCATGACACCAGAGTGTTTTCACATTTAACAATTACAGGTTCACTTTTAGCAGGGTGTTCTTTAGAAATTCAAGTATTTTTTAAACAAAATCTCAATTTCCATAAAAAAATATCCTAGATGTGTTCAAACATTTATCCGAATTGAATATTATATAAATTTTTACCAATAAATTGTATCTCTAATTAAATTTAATACATCACCAAAAAAGAAATTTAATATTTATAAAATAATATAAAAGAAATATAAAAAAAGCATTAAGTTAAATCATTAATGAAATCGTTAGCTATTTCTGAAGCAACACGAAGACCACTGCAAAAAGCAGCAGATAATGTACCTTGTTCACATAAATTAGTATGTTCCCCAGCAAAATAAATCCCGTTCAAGTGATCTGAGCTTTTAAAATGTATTGGTTTAGCCAGTTCTTTTACAATACTCTCATCCCCAATTGGTATAACATGATAACATTGTATATATTCTTCATCGTTCCAATTTTTATTTATTACCGAAGTATATGGAATATAGGATTTTTCAAAAATTGATTTTAACATATAAGTAGACCTTTCTATAAACTTTTCTTCGCTCCAAGTAAACGTTTTCGAAGCATTCTGGCCTCCCCAAAGAACAACAAGTATTGGTTTCAGTGGGACAGCATATACAATAACCATTTCCTCTGAAGAATTAAAGGGATTAGCGACTTTAGCAAATACTGAAACTTTTTTATCCCAAAATATTTCATCAAATTGAAAGATCAACTCTCTTTTAACAGCGAGTTTACATTCATTTATTGCTTCTTTTTTAGAAGATGGTAATTCTGGTTCAAACTTAACTGTATTTGTTTTTAAAACACCTATAGGTAGTGTAGATACAACAATATCACATATTTCTTCAAAATCCGAACCACTAAGAATGAATTTCCTTTCTGTTTCACTATATGTTATACATTTTACAGGTTTATTAACTGATATATTAATATTATCACTAAGTTTTTCTATCATATCTGAAAGACCATTATTAAGGGAGAAAAACTTTTGCCTTTTATTAGACCACGAAAATTGTTTCATTGAAGAAATTTTCAATTCTTTAACACAACAACCAAATGCTTGCTCTATTGAACTAAAGAATAATGTCTGAAGTTGATCGTATATAAAATGGGGTGCCCCATTTTGGTAGTATGACGCCGAATCTAAAAGTTCATTCATTAATTCAATCAACTCCCGTGTATCTTTAAGATCTTCACATATAAGATTAAATTTTTTAAGTGACACATGTGCAAGAAGATCAGAAATAACTGTATTACGAGCCTCAGTCTCACGACTTTTAGTTGAATTGCTTTTTGAATTTCTTTGGTCTCTAATAAATCTAAAAAATGCATTTTTTCTTCTATCGTAATCTGAAAGAATACTATGAAGATTACAATAACCATCAATACATGCTTGGCCTAATTTATTGAATAAATCATCAAATTCATTTAATATATTTTCTCTCAAAACATTTGCCATTGAATCTTTCCTTTCTTTCATTAGTTCAAAGGCTTCATATAAAGTCATTTCGGATATAGTTGAGTCTTCAGAATAAATTAGTAAATCTAAATCCTCCATAAATATTTTACAAGCTACACTAAAAGCAACTTCTTTAAATAGATCTTTCTTGTGATCTAAGAGTATTACTTTATCTGGAATTACTTGAGTGTCAATTGAACATTGATCCAGCAAAATATTAAGATGGTCCTTCCATTCCGTTGTCAACAAAAAAGCACCAACATCCACTTTTACACCATTACTTTCAATGGTCTCTATTCTACCACCAATCTTGTCTCGAGCTTCTAAAACTAAAACATTAAAACCCTGTCTGGAAAGTTGCTTTGCACACGTTAGCCCAGCCAGTCCACTTCCAATAATGACAACCTTCTTTTTTTCTTTTGGTATATATATTTCTCTATCCATTGTACTTAGAACGCCATAATTTATAAAACAATTTCGAAAAAGAAATAAGTAAGTTTCTTTTATTAATGAAATATAATCTTCATTTCCATCCATTTTAATACAGATATCCTTAGTACTTCCATCTTCCTTTTCTTCTTTCTTTTGAGGAAAATAATAATGAAGTACTGATGACAAAGACATATACATACTACTATATTTATACCATTCAGCCAATATTTTATTTCTTATGGAAAGATAATGTGACACTGAGTCTGGATTTTCAACAATATTAGGAAATTTCTCTTTCTCTAAATTACTCATTGATGTTAAAGGTAACTCAGATGTATTGCCAATTTTAAGAAGAACTGTCATTAAATTATTTCAGTAATTAAAATTACTATTTAAAACTTACATAATTCATCAGTCATAGTTCTAACGTAAGGATCATTTGGAGAATCTGAACTTCGGATATCTATTAAAATATCCTCATATTCTCGTTGTAAAAATTTTTGGTGATTTGAAGAGTCTTCAGAAAAAAAGTCAAACTTTAATTTATCAGAACAAAACGTCGAAAGTAGTAATTCTGCCATATTAGAAATTAACTTTTGTTTATACTTCTACCATTGATACAATCAAATTTTTTTAATAGTACTGTTATAACCTCCTATAAACGTCTTTCCACTTTCTTTTCAAGAAAATTGCTTGTTTTTCAGGCAAAATTTGCATTGTTTTTCGGGCAAAATTTGCATTGTTTAAGTATTTTTTAAGCAATTGTATTTAGTGTATTTTTGTATTTGTTTTCGGCTAATTTAATTTTTTAACAATGGATGGCTTATCAAGGACCAGAAAAGGGACTGTAATTAATAAAATAGAAAAATCTTTGTTTGTTCACAAGGATGACGAACGATCCACGAATGCAGAAGGTGGGCTAAGATCTCGAAAATTATTCAAGCCTCTACCTCCAGCAAAGCAAGTGGAAGCCGAAGCTTTGGCAGCAAAAAAAGCTCAAGAAGAGGAAGAAAGAATACAAAAAGAAAAGGAGGAATCTGGTATACAAGATCATTTGCGTAGATGCAAAGAGCTTAATCGAGTTTCCTTTGAATATGACGTTAACTTGGTAGATCTCGTTGACAATATGATAGATGATGGGATGGGGTCAGAAATAAATAATATCTTTGAAACTGTACTTTATCCCAGACTTGAAAAACTTATGGGTAGGAAGGTCACAGATTTGGATAAAAAGTTCTTTGTTAGATCACTCCTAAGTTCAAATGTGATGAAAGTAACAAAAGACAAATTATGTGATACTATAGCGACCACTTATTTTAAAAATATTGGAAACCTCCAGTGGAAAGGAATGGAAAATTACGAGGGAAATGAAAAGACTATGGAAAAGATACAAGAAGCTATTAGAAGGAAGATTAAATTGGCGGAACAGATAAATGAATTGACAAAGCAATAAGTAATATTTTTTTTATAATTGTATAAATTTTATGTATTATTACATTTTAATAGTCTTAACTAATTAACTACTTTTCACATTAATAAAATAATGATTTTTAATTTTTGTTTTGTAGTTAACTCTCTTTTCTAGAGCTCAGTCACCGAAAAGAAAAGTCTTTTTGTGGAGTAATGCGTCTCTCCCGGTAAAATTACATTAGACTAAAATTTTTTGAATACTAAATTTTAAAACACAATGACAATTTTTTTAGGTTAAAGTTTGTTAATTTTTAGATTTAAATTTTTATATCTATATTATAAAAAAATGGAGAATTCTCCTGTACCATTAGCAAAGGTAAGTCTTGCGAAATATCATCATTATAGTATTTCATCTGGTTTAGAAACTATTAGAAAAGGCACGTGAAAGACAAAAAGAAATTGACGATTATTGTGCATCACCAATTAGACGTCCTGCTGTTAGAGGTCGCACCTCGTCATTAAATAAAGAAAACATGAAGCCACCACTTCAAGAAGAGAAAGTAGAAGACGTTGTGACATCAACAACCTCTCATAAGCCAAATCATTTTGCCGCAATTGCTGAAAGTTATAAGAATTTTGAATATGAATTTTTTCATGTTCCTAAAAGTAAAGAAGATTATTTACTCAGCACGCCCAGGAAAATTAGTGAAACTTTTGAATACTTGCCTTTGGAAAGTGGTAGTATTAAGTCATCTACTGTGACAAATGGTTTTGATCAGGTAAGTTTAAAGCAATTTTGTACTTTGTTATTTTATTTTATAGGTAGGAAATCAGACTGATTTACCTAATAAACCGGAAACACCATGTCAAGAAGTCTGTGATAAGGTAGATGTAAGCTATCAGTTAAATAAAACAATTGCATGTATATTTTTAGGCACTCCCGAAATCGGAAGAATCAGTGAGAAATAATGGAGATGAAATGGTTAATATGGAGGAAGATTTTAATCGACTTTCTGTTGTGGATCCAATACATTCAATAGACGAAGTTGAGAAAGACCAAAGAATGTCTAACAAAGGTACATTTCCTTTGGCTTCACCAACTGTCACAAATACAAAAGCTATGGATATCGTAAAAAAATTTGATTGCAATTCTAGGAGTTTTCGTACACCACATAAGCAAGCTGCCGTTAAATTCATTAACGGTAAGGTTGCTGTTAAATCTCTGAGACCTGGGGCTTTGTCACCAACTCTGTTGTATGGAAATAGACATAAAATTGATATGAGAAATTCTGAGATTGTTATTCCGGAAAGTGCATCTGTTAAAAATTTAAAATCAAAGTGGGAAGCAAACATTACAAGTGGAGTAAAGATGGAGACTAATGATAGGAAAATTTCTAGTGAGAGTGAAAGCACTATTAATGAGAATATTCCTACTACAATGGTTTTAGATATTGAAGAAGAGGAGGAAGAGATTTTGGAAGAGTGTAAATCAGATGTAGGAGATTGCAACAGTGTCTTAAAAGAAGCAGAAGAAGATTCTAAATCTGAAATTGAGGAAGGTCAGGAGGATCAGATAATAAGTGAAGCTTTTAATTTTGTCCATGTTGAAGAGCCAAATACACCTTCACCAAGTTTTGATTGTAAGACTCCAAAGAATTTAATGGATGACATCAGCTCTGAATTAAATAAATTTGACACACCACGAAATCGTTTAGTTGAGAAAATCAGCCTCTCAACAGATGTAGCTGTTGACTCACCTCAACGCCAACTTGTCCATAGAATTTCATTTTACAGGAAAAAAGCAAAAGAAATAGAGGAGGTCGTTAGACACAATATTGATTCAGCATCATCAGATGTCGTTTCTTCATCAGGGTGTAGTGGTTGTGGAACAAGCAGTGGCAGCCATAATAATGAATATTCATGTGAAGGATATATCGACATTGAAGCTAAAATCAAAAAGTTACAAGAAGGTATTCGTGTTCAACACGATCAAATAGCTCAGGCTTCAAGAGCAATTTTATACTGCAGAGAGAACGACCTTTTCAAAGGGAGTCGTGAAGAGATTGATGCTCAGCGTGCACTTTTGATTGCTAACGAGAAGAAGAAAGTTTTATTATTGGAGTATGAAAAAATTAAAAAAGGTGGAGTTCCAAGTTCATTCTCGAGAGATCCTAGAGGTGCATTATCTATTACAAATATTTTAGTTAGACTTTCAAAGGAATTTGTTTATATGCATGTCCATCAGAAAATTGACTCATATGTCTACTATTTTATTGTTTTAGTCAAAATAGCTGAAAAAGTTTTTCATACTCAATTAATTTCCACTGATACAGAGATTAAAAATGGATACATTGAATTTCCTGTTCTTATAAATATTAGAAATTTACCAACTAATTTCGTTGGTCAATTAGAAATATTTAGTCTGCGTACAAAGAAAGATTCAAGACACGGCAAAGATACAAAAAGTAGAAATAAAACATTGACACCATTTAAAAGATTTTCACAATCGATGTCATCATCAAGTAGCCATCAATCTATTCCTTCACCACATGGTATTGTAAACTCAAGTTTTCATAAAATTGGGATGCTTAATTTCGACATTTCTCAAGTTAGTAAGGAGTCATTTGTTTTGAAGGATGTCAAACAACCATTAGAAGGAAAAATAAATATTAAAATGGATTGTGTTCCAGAAAAAGAATCAACTGTTGAGTACAAAGGATTCTTAAACCTTTATCAATTTGTTGGAGATTTATCTTCATGGAATAGATATTGGTGTGTTCTTAAAGGATCAAGCATGGTATTTTGGAAGTATCCAGAAGAAGAAGATAAAAAATCACCTGCAATAATTATTGATCTTGAATCAGTTAAGGGTGAAGTAAAACATATCAATGATGAAAGTGCTTGCTTCCCTAACACAATGGAACTAAATGTAGAGGTACTTGAAAATGGGAAATTAGCAACTATTCGTATTTTGTTTGCTGCTGATACGACTCCACAAATGGAATCTTGGTTGACATATATAAATGAAACGATCAAGTACATCTCACTTTGGAATATTAAAAAAAAGCCCCCTAAAAATAATCTGGAAAAATGTTTTACAAATTAATTTTCCAGTGTATAATGTTGAAAAAGAAGCACAGTTTATATTAATTATTAACATTTTAAGTAAAGTATATATTTAATATGTATTTTGGATTTTTGATCTTTTTGAAATTTGATTTTTTTTATGTAAATAAGTATCAATAAAGTATAAAGAATAGGTGTTTAGTATTTTTTCTCTCTTTTGCTCATATAAATATTATGGATACAATTCACTAGAGTTAATTAATATAGTAAAGTGTAATTTATTACATCGAAATAGATTACTGCAATAATAAAAAGTTAAATTTTTCTTTAAAAACATTTTTAGTTTAAAATTCTATATCACTATAATTTGTTTTCTAATTTTGTACATGTCATGAATATATACAAGTTGTCGTTAAAAACTTTACTACTTATTTACATATATTCTCTCAAAAACATCTCTTTCAATAACGTTTTAACCAAAAAAACATAAATACAAAGGTAAATTGAAACTATTTTTTTATTTATAAAGAAAAAACATATTACATAGAATTTAATTTAACTTAAGATAAACTTTAAATATAAATATAACCTTTACAGACAAGCTTAATATATTCACAGACACCATTTCTGCAAATAACCTTTTCAACAAAGAATACTTAAAAATAAAGTTTGTTATTCTTAACAACCACTTAAAGTTTTCTAAAAATTAAAAATAAATGACTACATAGCAAAAGTTTAAGAAGAGTTCAAAAAATAATATATTCAAGAATAACTGGTACTTGAACTCAAATTTTTGATAACTGTTTTTATTTACATTCAGTTATAAGAGATAAATGAGTATTAATATGACACGAGAAAGTTTTATTTTTACTTCATAATTTTAGTTTATTTTAATCATTTAAAAAATAATAATAATATTTACAAATTATGATATGGCATACATTATATTTTATTTCACTAAATGCTGTTATTGTAAAAGGATATTTTGTTGATTATAATGAAGAAAGACATATATGGCCTGATGGAGTTATTCCTTATGAGATGAGTAACGATTTCGGTAAGTTATAATAAATATTTATTGTTATTGATATGATCATTATTTTATAGATACAGACTTTGTTACAAATTTCCTTGATGCTGTAAGGGAAATTCAAGAAAATTCTTGTCTAACATTTAGACCGAAAACATCTGATGACGAATATTTCATACGCCTAAAAAAAGGCGAAACATGTTGGTCATTTGTCGGTTTACAAAGAGAAATGATTGATAAAGGACAAACATTATCACTTAACAATGATTGTTCCTCAACAAAAGGTACAATATTACATTACTTATTCCATGCTATTGGCTTTTTCCATGAACATACACGTTTTGATAGAGATAATTTTATAACGGTACTTGAAGAAAACATAAGAAAAGATAAACTCTCATATTTCCATAAACGTTCACAAGAAAGTGTTGACCTTCTTGGACCATATGATTTTTTTTCAATAATGCACTATGATGTTATGGCATATTCAATAGAACCCGGAAGTAAACGTTCATTCAAAATTAATGTGCCAGGTATTGATGTTAATCAAATTGGTCAAAGAAAATTTTTAAGTCCCGGAGACTTGCGTAAATTAAATACTTTATATAAATGTAAAGACAAAAAACAAGAAGTAGTTGGAAAAATTATCAAACCAGGAACACCAATGAGAAAGATTAACAGAAAAAGTAATTTTTTGAAAGACAATCGATGTAGAACAATTGAAGAAGGTTCTTGTGAAGATCAATTAGAGGTAATTCCATGTATTTGATATAATAAAAAATCTTTACAATGTTTTTTTAAAAAACATCCGTTTTGTATTATATTTAATTATATGAATATTTTTTATAGAAATGTCCTACAATGGCACAGGAAGGTGATTGTGAGAAGAAACCTGGAGTAATGTTGAAATATTGTAAAAAATCATGTTGTAATTGTGATGATAGGAAGTGCTTTGATACAATAGATGCACAAAAATTTAACACACTCTGTGTTTCATACAATATTATTAATGGAACAAGAAGATCTCTCTGCAATATGGATCATACAAGGCAAAATGCAATGGATTACTGTCCTTTGACTTGTGGTACATGTTAATAAAGGTGAAATAACATTTATAATTAAATTAAATTCTAAGTGACATCTTGAGTATATAGTAAAAAATATCAGATATATTTTTTCTTTTAACTAATATCTTTTGAACAAGATAATTTTCTTTTACTATATGATATACTGTTACTTCCCCTATATTCTTTTGATTCTTTCTCTCTTTGCTCTTTTTGATGTTGAAAGGTATCTGGAGACCAGGCACGTTGTTTTCTATGATTTCTATACTCATCTATATCATATATTGGATCTCCAAGTGTGATTGAACAAAATTTTTGTAGATTTTTAATACCGCACTTTGATGTATCTTCTGATGAGTCCATTCTAGCATTTGCTATTCTATCAAACAATGCTCTTCTCATTTCTTTTTCTACAGTAAAAATATTTCTCCTAGTTTCACCTAAACCAATTCTATCATATATGATTCCATCTACTTTTAAGACTTTTTTGAAATATTCAACATGCTTTTTATCATTCAATTCATCACCCCAAACGAAAACTACTAATCCATAATTCTTAGCAGCTTCAATACTACTTTGATCCTTTAAAACATCTTCACTATGAAAGTTAACACCAAGTAAAGATGTTCCAGCAACAAAATGAACAGCATTTAAAGAACTATGTGTTCTCTCGTCTTTATATACCATATATTTGGTATCATTACCAACAGATAAGAAAAGAACTGGATATTTATTCTGTTTCAATGAAATCATTAAACAAGTATCAGGGTCGAAACTTGAAAATACGATTCTTCTATCACCTGCAAATGCAAGAACGTCACTTAATATAACATCAACAAATTCATTTCTTTCAAAATAATTTGAACATTCATGAACACCATCTATTTGTATAATTGGATATTTAACTTCAATATTAAAACCAACACCCTTGTCAACCATTAATAATGCTTCCGTTAATGTAGGAAATGAATGTCTTGTTTGGCACTCATTAGAATTCGAAGTTACCCTACTATCTTTATCCCAATTTATACTTTTATGTTTAACATGATCTAAATGTAAAAGTTTTAATTGCTGTAAGGTAAGATCCTTAACGGCTAGTTCATAAAGATCTGTTGCTTGTTCTGAAACTGAATTTTGTGAATCATTAGAAGAACTTTTTCTGCTGTCGTCACTATTAATGCTACTTATACTATCGGTTACTTTTAAATGTTCAGGACCAGTATTAATATTACTACCATTTTTTTTAGCAACTGAAACTAAAACATGAAAATCGTGGAATATTACAGCCTTTTTGTCTTTTGTCAATTGAACATCAAATTCAACCATATCAGCACCATTTTCAGCAGCTGAATTTAGTGAATGAATGGTATTTTCTCTGGCAGCTGTATGTTTAGTATATGAATCCCCCATTCCACGATGTCCTACCTCAACAGTACTACGTTTTTTCCAATGCCTAATAAATGTTTTTTCCATAGTTAAACTATGTATTAAAGATTCTGCTTGAAGGGGCTTAACAACTAAGTAGTCAATTTCAATTTTTCCTATTGGTTCAGCATTTTTACTCATCAATGGTAATTGCGTTTTACCAGATGTATCGGGTAATGAGGATGGAAAGGCAAAGGCAGTACATTTTTTTGAGTAATAAAGTAAACCTGATTCCTTATTTATTCTCTCAACAAATATCTCTATACAAAAACCAAGATATTCAACAGAGACAGATTGCGTACGGAACATGAAATAATCTACCCCTTTTTTAAATTTTTCCCCATACTCATGCTGTCTTTTGTAAATAGGATTCTCTTTTGATAGTGGTGCTACATCCGTTTCGCTAAAACTTGGTACTGAACAACTTTTGTTATCACTGTTATCCTGACTATTCTCTACATCATCATCAGAATCTTCACCATAACTTTTATATCTAACATCTAAAGGAGTAACTTTAATTCTAAACGTATCCTCTACAACTTTATTTCCTTTAAAAAATTTCAAAGGATTCCCACCAATTCTCAGTAATATTTCATTATGGTATTTATCATGAAGCCATCCATGAGATATGCGACTCCTACCAGCATGAAAACCAAACTCATCATTGACCTTCTCACGGCAGACTCCATTTCTCATATTAGATTCAACCTGTAACATAACAGCTCTAGGCTTAAAAAATGATTCCCACTGGCTAATGATAAGAGTCTTTTCCTCTTCAGTATCATCATCACAATTTCTTTCCAAATAATAACCAATGAAATATCTAAATTCAACTTTTTTCAAACTTGTTGCAATGGTACCCTTCCATACCTCATTACTAGAAGTGTTTGAGAAAATTTGTATTAGAATAAATTTAACAATAAAAATAAAATTACTTTTCACCGCATGCTGTTAACTCTAGTGCTCCCTTTGGATCCCATATCCCTAGATCTGTTGCTGATCCAGTTACAAACACTTTTTCATAAGATTTTGTTCCACCTGGGACAGAGACAGTAAAGTATAACTTTACCTTTCCTGGTACTGTTGGAGAACCTTCCAAAGACATCAAAGGCCTATTTCTCACAAAAATAATAGATTATAGAATCTATTTATATATTACTATATACCTCTATAAAAATATAAAAAAAAGAAAATAATTAAATAAATTAAAAATTATATTTTATTAAAAAAAAATTATTATAAAAACATACTAAAAGGTTAAACAAAAATCATTTAAAATAACATAAGGTCACATATAAACAAAAATTATACATTGGATAAATTTGAGGAAATAGAAAATTTAAAAATGAATAAGAAAAGTAAAGGGAATAATGGATAAAAAAATATGATAGACGTTAATATTTTTCTCTCTCACTCTATATATACGCATTTCATTTCGATCTTATAAAGTTTTCTAGAAAGAATAAAAAAGAGAAAAGGGTTAATTTATTGCTTTAAATATAGGAGAAATATTTAAAAAAGACACTTCAGTTAAATATATATTAGACATATGTATTTATTTTAAAATAACAATAATGTAGCTTGGAAAAAAAATTATATCTGGGCAAAAAAACAGGGAGAAAAAGTTAAACAAAACACCAACATGTGATAAAGATATAATATAAAGTTTAAAGAATATTTAACTAGTTATTATGACAATTTATAAGAATGATATGATTAATAGACAATAAATATAATAATATAAAATACCGCGTATTCTTGTGATATGAAATTTTTACAATCACAACTACCAATATTTTTGAGTGCGTCATGCGCCATCGGAATTTTTAAGTCCCCTCCTATCTATCAAATTTTAAATGTTAGGGGAAAATTGAACAAGTATGATGACGTTTCACCGGTAAAATACTTGGTTTTTTAAGCGAAATATGAATTATTTCAATTGTAGATATATAAAATAAAATTAATACGATGACAAAGATAATGATTTAAAACTACTTGTTAAAATTATTTTTAGAGAAATATGTAAACATCAAAAATGACTACAAAAGATAATTTTGAATGTAGATGATATTATACATATATCTCTATCATTAATTTTAACACTAATATATAAACATTTTTATATATTTGGGATGTTTAAGATTATCGATATATATAGTTAATTATATTATTGTTTAAAAGACATTTCATAGAACTCCGATAAGATAAGCGTTAGTCGAAATAATAGGGTCCTTTTAGAAGATTATTAAAGTATGACTGACGATAAGATAATACTGTTATTTAAAACAATAAATGAAACAATGATATATATTATATAGACCTTTGACCGTTAGAAATTCAATAGTAAATGGTGAAATATTGAATAGAATTTTTATATAAAATGAAGTGTTAAAAGTAAAGAATGAATAAAAAGAGAAAGACAACATGAATGAAGAAAAATTTGAAGGAATTAAAAGTACTAAAGAATAAATAACTGTATGTACTGGAAGTGTTTAGTAGAGTAAATATCTCTACCATAAACAAACAATAAATAATATATATGTATAAGTATAAAAAATTATGAAATTTTATCATATTAACAAGTCACATGAAAATTTTATCATAAATACCATATGTAGTATCTCCTAATGATACTTGTACTATGTTACACCAACTAATGAGTTAAAAACATACATGAGAATTATAGATGTCATCAACAGAAATTTATTTTTTTCCCATTTATTATAGAATAAAATATTATGGAATAAAATGAATTATATATAGCTAACAAATTGTGGGGATTTGTTAAATTGAATGAAATATTATGCAATTAATACACATCATATTTGAGGGTACGATAACCAAAATAAACAAATCCTATCGCGCCTTTTTTATTGGAAAATGGTACATCCCGGTGTGGTAATGATATTGTGGCACGTAGGTGATAAGGACTCATCTCTCATTATATCAAATATGCAGTACATTCTGACTTTTTATTTTATTTCTTTATATACATCAATATTTGTCAAATTTTTTATGGCCTAGACAAACATACTAACATACATGTATGTTTATCAAAAAATGGAATAAAATTATTACTTGGAAAAGTAAGATAGAAATTTACCGAATTTCAAGTACAGATAGACTTTTAATCTTATCACACTCGTAGTTTGTTTCTTCATCTACATATATCTTATGTTTACTTCTTTTTCTATTCTTTATCATGATATCAAAAAATGTTTATATATTAATAATTTTACTATCAAAGAAAAAAAAAGAATAATACATCAGTGATGACACAATATCTTACCAATCTTTAATCTTATAATTTAATATTTTTAAAAACTTGCTTTTTTTAATTGTCCTTTTAAATAACAAATATAAAGCGTTTTGTCTTTACGAAAGTATATGTTAAATTATTAGAATATTGAATAGAGATTACTGAACTGGTAAAAAAATAAGTGTTATTATATTTTGATATTTTTAAATACATTTTATACACAGGGATAATCAACATTCATACTATAGAAAAGATAATTAAAGATCCCTTTTTTTGGCATTTATATACCATGAAAATTAAATTTCTAAAAATATTTTTAAAAAATTATATTTCCCATTAACAACAAAATTGTTTGGAGTGAATAGTTAGTCAATTTGGGACAGTAATTTTAAATAGTAAAAATGTTGAATGATTTCTTTAAAATTGATATTTTGTTTTTTTGTTATTCTACAAATAAGAGAAGGGAGAACTTCCTTTTTATGCACATAATAAAACGTTAAAAACATTTTTAAGGGGTAATATAAGAATATGTTTTTTTTTTATTTTTTATCTAAGGTAAAGTGATAAAAATTTTTAAGTAAGATACTTTTCTTTTTATCATAAAAGAAACGTATTATTGTAAATAAAAGGGGTGAGCAGGATGGATGTGTATTTTTGATAAATATTTAATTGAAACATCACTTATATGATAAAATTTATAAAAAATATAAATCATACAGGATAATAAAATTGATTCAATTTTATATACTATATATATGATTGTACAAGTGTTATTTATATACTTATATAAATGAGAAAAAAATGTCTTAAATTAATTTTTATCACCATTATCTTCTTTTACAATTACGTCATCATTTTCCTCGTGAGTCAATTTTTCTCTATCAAATGACATAATACTTCCCATTGCTTTTAAATTATCCATTCCCTGTTTTCCGGAAAGGAGAGAGATCATAAAATTTTGATTTCCTGTTGCTTGTCCCGAAGGATTCCATAGTGGATTGGAGGTAAAACACGGAAATGATTGATTTTGAGATAATTGCATAGGAAAAGTTGTGGATGAATTTCTAATAAAAGGGAATGCTTGTGTAACAGGTGGGAACAAACTACTTGCCATTAATGGTGCCCTCCCATAGATCGATGAATTAAAATTTCCTTGGTGAATCATATTATGAGAAGTATTAAAGAAAGGTATTTGATTATTTTGTAACATTCCCCCAACTCCATTTACCATTGGTGGAGTTATGGATGATCCATTACTTAAGATTTCTGTAGAAAAAGTTTGATTAAGTGAGGTATTGTTTGAAGAGGATCCTTGAAGGTAATCATGTGGAGATTGTTTCTTATCCTCTTTTCTTCCGATCCCAGAAGTTGAAATACTTTTCACGTCAAAAGCTAAAATGATATTTTTATTTATTCATTTGCTCATCAGGTGTTAGAGTAAGTTTGTAGTATTAAGTGTAAATAAAAGCAAATAATAAAGATAAAGGGAAAGAGTATTTAATGGATATGATAAGTGAATGTAATTATTATGAAATTTGAGACATGGTAGGGGAAGAAAAAAAAAAGTGATTGGAAGTTGCAATTTTAGATGACACATTAGTGATTGTTATTATTTAAAGATGTTATAATTTACTTACAATTGTTATTAGTTACGTTTTGAAGTGTTGTAGAGATTGTTGTTGATAATGGTGTTGGTGATGAGGATGGTGATAAAAGGCGAGTTACTTTTCCACCACCTGATTCTAATGATATTGGAGATGATGACCGTTTTCTTACTTGTCTTAGAAGATCATTCGCTAAAAGGAAGTAAAAAAATTATTTTTAATGAGATGAATAAAAGTTACAGTTTGCTAAACTAAGAAGAACACCCAACTCCCGTGCTTCTTGTTCCTCCTGACTTTGTTGTCTTCTCAAAGCAACTTGTGCAGCCATGATTCTTTGCCTATCAGCAATTAACATGCATTTTTCACATTGACAATCTTTATATGGACAAAATCTTTTATGAGCTAAAGTAGATTTGTATTGTAAAATTTATTATTAAAAAGCAATATAAAAAATTACCTTTAAGTACAGAAACAGCTCCGTGATTTCTACATCTAGCACATTTAGGAGTTCGTTGATTTTTTTCTTGCCTCAATTTAAGAATCTTCTGTAAATCAATTTGTGAAATACCATTTGAAAGTATCAATTCTTCTTTAGTGTTGGTAATAGTTTCCATTCTTTAAAAAATATATGTATATAAATTATAAATATATTGTAAATTTAATAATAATAATAAAAACTACAATTGGAAGTGTCAAAAATTAAATGAATAATAACCTTTTAATAAAAGTTAAACTCTTTTTATCTTATTTAACTCCACCCTAATATATATTAGGTTTAAAAAGTCAGATAGAGAGAGTTATACTAATATTATTATTATTATTAAAATGTATTCATTGAGGAGGGATACAAAAAGTTGTTAGCTTGTTAAAGAAATAATAAACATAAGTGGATATTATATATGATAGGTAAAGAAGCAATTATAACTAAATTTTTTTTATCTATTTTCCAAAGACTATTTCATTTAAACAGTTATGAGATATGGAAATTGATAGAAGAAGGATGTAAGAGAAAGTATTATATTATAAAAGAATAAGGAATACTGTAATATAGCTATTAAAAAGATTTAATAGAAAATATTAAGAAAAATGTAAATTTTTAACTTTATTCTTGAAATTTTGTTTTGTTAGTTAAAATAAATTGATTTTGAAGAGGATTTATTATGTTAAGAATCATTTAAATGATATGTGTTATCATTTGTCAAGTTGTTGTATAGTAGTAAATATGGAAGTTATGAAAATATTTATGAAAACCTTCTTGAAGTATCAGGTTCTTAAGAAACATTTACCATAAATGTCATTATTTTAATTTCTTTCTAATTTGGGTGATTGTTGAAGTTAAAGGAAGTTAAGATTTAATATTCTGTAAATATATTATTGCAATATGTATCTTCAATTAACATTTATGAGGATTAGGAATGAGATAAGCTTCTTGAGTACTGAGGTTAAGATTAAATTTAAAAGAACTTGTAATTAATAATAAATAACTAATAGATTATCGGTTATGCAAGGGAAGTGTTGGGGTGGAAAGAAGGACCTACAGAAGGTAATTGGTTATTGTAGTTGAATAAAATAGTCAGAAGCCTCTAATTGTCTTGTTAAGCATAACATTTAAAAATCATAATTTTAATTGACTTTCAAGTGATTATTATGTCCCTCCATTTGAATAAAGAGGATATTATTACTTTGATTAAATTTAAACTTTATTTATCTCATTTAACATTATTTCCTTGTAAATAAACTATAAAATAACAATGTAAATTAAAATAAATGTGCAAAAAATATTGATAATAAAAGGAAACTGAATCTGTTAACAAAAGTAATAACTAATATAAATATCACTTCCCATTATCTCGTGATCAATTTTTGGTAATTAAACAAAGATAAATTAACTCGTAATTTCATTGTTTCAACTGATTTTGTATATTGTTAAACATAATAATAAGTAGGTATCTTCTTACAGAAGCATAAATCAACAAATCCACTTTACACCTTTTTACCTTATCTATCATATATTGTTTACTTAGTGTATCTCTTATACTTGTAGATGATTCTTAATATGCTAATAATTACACTTCCTGTTACCTATTGAAGTGTCTATCTTAATAAGGAGTAACTTATGAAACAAAAAATAATTAATTTATTTAGAATAAAAGTTTTTATTGTTTACATAATAATGGTATACTAATATTCATTAAGTAGATTCTTCAAAACTTTCATGTCATTGTTTTTTTCGGTTCTTTCTTTAGATCTTTTTTAGCTTAAGTATAGATTAAAAGAAAATGATGTAAATAGTGAATTATATAATCTTTAAATAATAATCCTTTTTGTATATTCTTGTACTTTTTAAAATATCGGTAATTTTTAATATTTTGGTAGTAAATTCTTTTAATGTTTAACTTTTCTTTTTTTTTAACTTTTAATTTACCTAAAATAACACTAAAAGTTATAGTAAATTTATAACAAAGCAAAAACTGTTTCACCTGTTTATTAATTATTTAGCGAATAAAATTTACAAAAATACAAAAAATAGTTAGAATGTTAAAATTTTATTTATTTGCTTGAGTAAAATTAAGTAAATCTCCTTAACAAGGTCAACTAATTTTAAGCCAATTTTTTTCCAACTCATTAGACATTTTGTACATCATATTAACATCCCTTAAATAAATTTAGTCTAAAAACTATTTCATTCTATTTATGATAACATATTACCATTTAAAAGATATACTTGAAAAGATATTTAACTGAAATATTCTTAACAAAATTGTCTATACTTATGTAAAATTTAAATTGACTTCAAATGAACAAATAACATTTTTCATGAAATTGAATATTTTTCAATGGTAGATGATAAGTGTTTTATTATCAAAAATAAATATCTTTTTTAATAACAAAAAAATAAATGATATATATAATTTTTTTATATATATAAAAATTGAAAATATAATTTTTAATACTTATTAACTGAAACACTAATGTAGTGGTAATATATTTTCCTTGATTTATGTACAAAAAAGCATCTTCTCTTTGTACATGTATAATTAATGACCCGTTCACATAATTCTTCATACTTCTGAATTTTTTCTTCATAATAATAATGGTAATATTAAGAAAAAATTCAAATATTGTAGTATTTGTCACTTTTCAGAGTTGAGGAGTGATAAGAATTATCTGTTGAAGAAGGAAGTTTATTTAAGTTTGTAACATATGGTTGATTGTATTGTGAATGATTATCTCCTATTATAGGATAATGTTGAGATCTAGAGGTACGTAATAATGTTGAATGTCCATCTATTTGGAGGGCTATCTCATCGTTATTAGCAGATAGTCTTGGTGTCATAGAATCTGGAATTGATGAATCAATTAATCGGGGTGGAATAAAAGGAGTAGCTGTCATGATTGGACGGATATTAACGACTTTTCCATATGGATTGGTATCATAGGCATCTATTATATCATGAACACCAGTTGATGTACTTCTTTTCATATAGTCAGAATTTCTACTAGAATCATTTGATAATGAACTTGTAGCTATTGATAAACTTTTCTCACTCTTATCACCATCAGATGGATCACGTTTTCGTAGAATGATAATAACTAATAAAAATCCAATTATTACAAGAAGTGAAATAAAAATTATAATTATTATAAAAGAATATTCATTAGAAAAGAATCCACTTCTCTTAATATATTCTTTTTCTTCTTTGATACTTTCCATAGTTCTATCTTTAGGAACATCTAGTAAAGTACTAGGAATAAAGTTAGTTAATGATTCTTCTGTAGTCGTTAATAGAAAATCTGGACATGAAGATTTTTCAGTAAATATTGATGATTGATTGGTTTTTAAATTACTTTTATCAAAACAAACATTTTCTTTTGAATTCCACAAACAACCACTAATGTGATTTTTATCTAGACATTTAGAACACGACATAGAGAGTGTTAAACAAAAATCTAAGTTAATTTTTTGGATAATTCCATCTTCTAAAATTACAAGATAATCCTTAACTATAAGAAGATCTTTTATTGGTTTAGTTGATACTTTAATTTCCATAATATTTTCAATAACATTTTCCTCGTTACTATTTTTTACAATCATTTTTTTAATTACACCATTATCAGTACCAACGTATAAAATATCTTCTTTACCGTGTTCAACAGCCACAGCCATATATCTATCTTCACCATGTCCCATTGTTGTAACTTGAGCAGTCTTAAATTTATTAGGTATAACTTCCTTAACAAGTGTATTCCTTTTAGCATAAGCAACTTCATTATCTGATAAATTTTTTGAATTGTTTATACAACTTCCTGGTTTATAATTAATGTTTAACTCTTTTTTATATCTCCATAAATTTCCTTGTAACAATTGTCCCATGAAAGGTGAAGTAGAAAATATTTTATCAATCATAGTCAAATCATAACCACAAACAGCTGATTGAGCAATACCAGCTAATGATGAGGTAAATGTAGCATAAATTGTTTTACTTTCTTTTACAAATGATATTGATTCTATTTGATCAAAATAGAATGGGTACCTTCCGGAAATGGAACAATTAAGTCTTGCTTTAACAAAGGAAGTCCATTCATTTGCATATCTTCTTGGACCACCTCTATCAGAACGGCACATTCTTACAACTCTTGAGTATATTATTGGATCACAATTATCACATTCTGTTGCTTCTTCCCGTAACCAATAATAAATGTACTAAAAAGCATACGTGATAAAGTTTATAATTTTATTTATATTAAATGTTGTTTATAATCAGAAAATCATGTTCCTGTGATGTAGTAGAACAAATAATTTTTTATTAAAAAAAAACTTTCATTTTTTATTCATTTCATCCCCTAATTAAAAAAATATTCTATGTAATGTTTCTTTTACAACTATATATACAATTGTAATCAAATATTGAAACAAGAAATTTATCATAAAAATTTATCATTATTTGATCAATGGAATTAATTAATCAACTCAACATAATGGAAACGATCATTCAATTACTACCTATTAATCAATCTAGGTGCTAAGATTTAACCACAATTATCATCTAAAGACTTCTCTTTAATAATAAAAAAGATCAAACAAAACTAGAATATTTTAGTAAAGCATTCTTCAAATTATCTTTTATTACAACACTTTTTATTGGATATATAATAAAGAAAATTAGAGATATGTATATGTTGAGTTTATGATTTTTATAAATAATATCCATATAATCATATAAATATTAAAATTCAATCTAATTTTATCAAATGTCAACTTTAGTAATAATCTTTAATGATTACAGCTGATAAAAGATTTAATTTCCATTACATCAATCAAAATTAACATTCAAATACTATAAAATTTTATTAAACATAATTTTTTTAAACCAAAGTAATATAAATTATTTTTGATTACTTTACCAAGTTTTAATAAATACTCCTTTAACCTTGTAACAAATCTTTAATCATATTTCTTATTTCAATTTAAAATCACATTTGTTGAGGTAATTGAATAAAGAAAGAGTAAATTAAAAAGACTAAAATTTTAATTATCTCTCTTAACATTCAATCAAATCTTTCCTTATATAATACATTTTATCAATGACAAAATTAAACACTTACTTAATTTTCCTCTATTACTAATTTGGTAATTGTATACAAATGTATATCTTTCAATTAATAACTTTTCTTACTCTATTCACCTAAACAACAAATTAAATCCTTTTTGTGTAATTGATAAAATAAATTGAAAAGAACACTTTTTAAGTACTATAGATGTGTATTTTATTAAAAAGATTTATATATGTCATTATCACCTTTTTAATGTTTGCCTACTACATACATTAGGATCATTAATCAACCTCCAACCTGTAGAAATACGAAAAAAAGTGACGAAAAAAGAACTTTTTTTAAAAAAAAATTTGTAATTTGTTCTTTGATATCTAAAAACATACCTCGCCATACATGAAAGAACCAACAAAATGTGGGCTATTCAAAAATCTTTCATCATCCTTCACCGTCCTAATTCCTAAATCTGATTGATTGGAGACTGTTACATTTCTTCGGTAAATTAATGGATCCATTGAGTCAAAATCTGTCACTACAACAACAATAAATTAATATAATTTTAATGCACTAATAGAAGTACGTGATTAAATTATAATTGCATTCTTATTACTACTATTGAAGATGAACATATGTTTAATACTTTTAAATATGCCACAATTTTTAATTTATAGTAAGAAAAAAAAGAATTTTCCTTCATTAATAGATACATACCTGAACTAGTATATAATTCATCACCATCTCTGATGAATGTTGACTCAAAAGATGGATCATACGGTACAATTCCAATACCAGGAAATTGAAAAATATTTCCAGCTTCCTCTCTCATATTACCTTCAATTACGCGACATTTCGGTTTAAATGAATTTGTTCCACATATCAACGTTCTATTACTTGAAACTTCAGGTGACAAAACGCGAATATAATTATGACATTCTTCTTCACTTCTACCTTTTGCAATACATTCCTCTTGATCTTTTTTAGAACTAATCCATGTATATGATGTTAAAACATCACCAGTTTGGATTGAAATATTATAAGCTTTGTCACGTCCACCTACCACTACATAATTATTGTGATCAGTTGATAAAATTTTCAAATGATCAAGATATGATTCAATATTATTCAGATTAATGATAAGACTTTTATCTATAAAAATAATTGTAAAAATAATCTCTTTTAGAAGAAAAAAATAAGTTTTTTATTCTTATTGTTAATCCTTTTTATATGTTAATTCTATTTTTTACATTAATAATAAATCAAGATAGATGATTATAATCATATTACTGTCATAATGTTAAGTTGTAAAAAGATTAATATTTTAAAAATTATCTTTTTATCATTCTACTTTGTTGTATACATAAACACAGATAAGTTGATCACTTAAATTGTAAAATGATTACATGAAATTTAAAACAATAAATTTTATGTATATGAGATCCCTATCATATATATCATTTATATACATATAACAAAACATTTCTCTTTGTAATAAAAATCTATTTTAATGTATGAAACTATAAATTACAAACTTTTATAATTTATATGGTAAGGATATGATCACCGTCAATATAAAAATACTATATTTCATTCCTTATTTCCTTTTGCCATCATTTATGATAGACCCTTTTTAAAATGGTTTCCGTATATAAAAGAGGCGAAAAAAAGATTCTTATCAGAAGTGTTAAAATAATTGCTCTCCTTCTTCATGGTACCGATACATAAAATTTAACGAAAACAACATAAACTAATCCAATCATACAAGATAAAATCACATAAATACATTTTATAATTTGAAGGCCATAATTAAGAAGGCAAAACATACATATAACCCTCTTCAAAAAGGTAATTTTGTTAAAATAATAATTGAAACAAAAACCTTTTTGATATTTTAATGTTAACTAATAGTAAAAAAAATATCAGTAAATACAATTTTATTTAAACAAAAAATAACAAGTAGTAATAAAAGATTTAAAGAGATAATCTTATCACTAGAACAAATAGACAGTGTTGTACTAACAATATTGAGATAGTGTGAAAAGCACAATGGTTTACCATAAAAACTAGCTTTTTATTTTATCTAACTTAAAGATACTTTACCGGAAGCCTACCATTTTTTAATACCTCTTTTTTTAATATATATTAGATAGAACAAAATACTAGTTTAATATTTAATAGAACAAATATTTATTATAACAAAAAGTTTATATCTTTTTTTTTAATAATTCGTTTTATTATCTAAGATAATTTTGGTTATTATTTTTAGAATTAAAAGAATTACACATACGACAGAAGCAATAGCATCTTTTTATGATCAAAAATCTTACACCAAAGATTTATAATAATTTTCGGCTTTATTGTTAAACTTCTTTATACCCACCCAAATAAGATAATTATTTTGACAAATAAAGTATTATAACTCATAGTAAAAAAAATCATTTTAATAGGTGTTTATACCAACATTAAGCTTTTTTTTAAAAAAAAATAAACTAACCTGTGGAGATGTCATTAAAAATAACATTATTATCTTCTTTTCCAGTCTCAATTCTTGAAGTACAAATTGATCCAGATAAAAGAGAAACTAATATTAATATAATAATATTTTTTATATATAAAAATATTTCTTTTCTCATTATAATAAGTAGTATCAAAAGTTTAATGTAATTATTTTAACTTTTCATTTAACATGTCATGGAGAGTAATTTTAGATAAATATATGTTTATTAATTCTCCTTATATAGAAGTTTGTTAATATTTTTTTCTCCCTTAATTGTTGATTTAGAGACAATTTTTAAAAGGCGTAGTTATATTTTTTATTATAACTTCTTATCAATTTTCTATAGAGTTAATAGTTTAATAAAAATACCTGTAAAATAAATTAATTAATTGACTCTCTTTAAATTGAATATACGTTGAAATTATGGTGGAAAAAAAAAAAGAATAAAAGGGTAGAAAATTTTTTTGGAGAAAATTTAATTTAAAAAGAGTAATTAAACGGTTGGCAGGAATTGGAGAATAAAATTTTTAACAACATTTTATGGAGTAGTAATTAAAAGTAGAAAAATTTTTTATACATTTTTATTATTTTATTACATCATACTTAATAATATTAACGATATCCTTTATGACAGACAGGGCTATTAACACAATACTGTTACATTAACTAAAAATAGGTAATAGAATTTTAAGTTTCATGGTAAAGTTGTTTGATCTCATATTATTACTTAAGTACCCTCCTAAGTAGGAGTATCAAAAATTGATAGATAATATAAATGAACATATAAGATGGTGTGTATGATGATCAATACCATCCCTATTATATGTATTTAGTTTTATCTAAAATATATATATAGCATATATACCTAAGATAATAAGGCGTTCCTATGTACAATAAATACCTTTTTCTATTATTCATAATCACCATAAATATTATCATTAATAGGTAATATTTTTTAAGTAATACAAATACACACCACATAAAAAAAGATGTGCTTCTTGTTGGACATCTCTTTCATAAACTATAACAACACTAGTTATTTTCTCCTCAATTCATCATAATTGTTTAACTAAATGATTTGAAACATTTTAATACTTTTAATATTATTATAAAATAAATCAAAAAGTAGCATGGAGGAAATTTTTATAGTGATAAATAAAGGTGGTAATAATGAGATGGTAAAACAGAAAAAAAATCAGTTAAAAAAAATGTCATTGTTTGATTTATTTTAACTCATGCTCTATTATTTTCCATCAAAAACATATATGTGATATGCACTAGTAATAATGAAACAAAATTATTAACACCTTCCTATCATATAATAATATTATTCTTATTTAGTCTATTTTTTACAAATTTAATATTATTAAAATTTACTGAAGTGGAATAAATCATTCAATTTTGATAGGGCATTTTTTGTGTTTCTAAAAAAGATGATACAAAAATTTTATGATCTAAAAAGGACAAAATTAACTTTTAACTAAATTGATACTTATGGTGGTAATAGTAGAATTTAAAATAAAAAAGATACATCCAAAAAATAATAGTTGAAAATGTGATCATATATAGAGAGAAAAAGACCGAAAGATGTTGACAAAATTTTTTTTTATAAATTTGGTGGCGGGAGGTTTTTATGAAATGAAGGAAGTTTTTAATTGTAATATTATTTACAATGCCATTTTATGTTGTTAAAAATTGGGCACTTTGAGATATGTGTATTGTAATTATATTTACCTACCTACAGCATAAATAAATATATTTCTTAGTAATTTCTAAAAGTATCATTGAAGTTAAATGAAAATATGGGATTAATAAAATAAGAAAAATTTTCAAAGTTTTTATTAACAAGAAAATGTAAATGTTATATATGTTTAAATATAGTTTTTGATGTTAAAATAGATATTCTAATTTTACAGTTGTAGATCATAACATATCATGATCAATGACTATTCTTATCTTTTGGGAGAAAAAACGTTGTATCTACTAAGAATGACACCAGAATGTCTATCGAGAGAAGAGAGAGGAAACCTTTGTATATCTCACTTTAATTCATGAAGAAGGTTAATGAAAAAAGAATTAAGGGGAAAAAATTAAATAAAAAGATAATATAATTGGACTTTAGAACATTAATCAATTAACTATTTTGATAACATCCCACGATAAGATTATTTTAAAGTGTAAAAAAAATATAATCTTTCATTGTAAAATAAAAAAGTATAATATTAAACTTTTTAGATAACAAAAAGTAATTGCTATAATGTAAAAATGATGTGATTTAGAAGATAAGGTTGACAATTAAAAATATCAATCTGTCAATATGTAATAATGTTTTATACATACAAAATATTAAGATGGAACTTTAAAATTCAGGTTTATTAAAAAATAAAAAGATGCTCATATTTGACATATTTAATATTGTTTTTTTTTAATCTTTTAGGCATCTTTTTAATATATCAATGATTTGAGGGATGATAATTGAAAAATTATTATTTTTACCTTGTTGTTTTGGTGTGTCAAAGAATATGTTTGTAAAAAATATGAATTTTGAAAGATAATATTGGTTCACTTTTACATATTGTTAAGTTAATAGAGTAATAAGATTATAGTACAAGTGTAATCAGTAGGAGTATAAAGAAAGGAAACAAACAATTAATAATTTTTTTTCGCTATCAATCACTGTAAAAAAGATGGATAGATATAAAATTAAAAGTAATAATTTAATAATATGAAGTGTAAAGATATAATTTTAAGCATAGATTTAGTATGTTCCTACTAAAAATAAATATATTATTTTTAAACATTTCATGAGAAAAATAATTTTGAAAATCAACTAAAGAAGATTACTGGTATTTAGTGTAGTTGGATAAAAATAAAGGTGCTAAAAAAGAACTTTTTATTACCACGTAATAAAGTTTAATTTTTCATGAAAAGGTATCGTGAGAGAATTAGTAAAATCTTTTGTTTATTATAATTACTCACCACTGGGAAGAGAAAAAAGATTTTAGAGAGATATATTTATAATATGGTAAAAAAAACTTGTATTTATAAAAGTTTACTTACTCATTTTAATATGAGTTAATGAATAAAAATATATCTCTATATTGTATTACAATTTACTCTAGTTGAGGAAAGAAGGTAAAAATACTTTATTGAAGGTCGTAGGCTTTTTATAATACATACCGTTTAATGGATATATTTATAGATATAATTTTTACCCAAATTTTAATATTCTTTTAACAACCAAATATTTACAAATGAAATGGAAAATATTGTATAACCTTCATCAATGAAAAGGAATCTTTTCTGGATAGTTTATCTTTTCCATAAAAAAAAATAAATAAAGATTTATACATATAAAATAACTATAAATATTTAATGTTAATGTAATAAAATAAATCAAAAAGTTATTCTTTAGAAAGTGAAAACAACGTAGTTGGTTGATCTTAACATGATAAAATAACTATGGTGCTTTAAAGTTTAAATATTATTGTGTGAGAAAGAAAGTAAAGTGTCAGCAAAATATAGGAGCATCAAAGTAGTTTTATAGGCATGAATCAATCATAACATTACATTTAATTGTTTAAATGTACCATTTAAAGCATTGTAATTTACCATTTTGCACCACAGCTCTTTTTTTGCCTACCCTTCTATCGGTACTTAGATAATACAAAAGATTTATAAATATAAAATTTTGATTAAAAGATGACAGTTATGTAAGAAGAGTAAATTTGATTGAAATGTGAAGTGTAAGATTTTATATCTAACATACAAGCGAAATATCTATATTTGTTTACTTTTTTTTAAACAAATGATATAGATGTTATTTTAAACAATTTTAAAAGAATTTGTTAGGAATAAAAAATTAATAAAATGTTAGATTAAAATAACTTTGTATAATTGATGTAATGACAGATACATGACTTAAATATTATCAATTATAGCTATCATGTATCTTGAATTTTTTTAAAATAACTTTATAAAGTTGTTATCTTTCAAAGTGTAACTAAATAAATATGTATATGATGCACTAAATTTTAATAAAGATATCTTGAAAAATATCTTTTCTGTTTGGAAGATAATCTTAGTATACATATTTTTTAAATTATAAATTGTCAATCTTAAGATATTTATTTTTTTTATATCCATCTCCTATGAGAGAGGATGTTAAAAGTATTTCAGGAAAGATGAATAATTCAAAATTATATAATATGTAATTTTAAAGATTTATGAAATAATAAAGTTTTTAGGTTTTTAGTATGGAAAATGGATTTGATGGAAAAATATTTAGAAATTTATAATCTTCATTTGTCATTTCAATAGATTATCATAAATTGATTCATGCTATATAGTATTAAAGAATAAACTTAATAATATTCTTATTATAATACGCCATTATTTAAAAGTGACTATTCATATATTTACTTATTTTGAGGTAAATAACAAATAAGAGTTAAATAGTATGATATAATTCTTCTAAGACTAAAATATATTTAATATTTTGATATCTATACATATTAATCAGAAGTAATAAACTTTTTTAGCCTCCTCCTAAAACCACTAGAAATTCAGGAAGACAGTAATTTACGGAAATAATTATCTTATACTAATGATGAAAGATAAATATAAAGATGGCTGAAATGATAAAACCAGCAGTTTAATGAGTTATATAATCAAAAAGGAATATCTCTCAACATATTTGTAATCTAAAAAATATAAATAAATTATATATAAAACAATTATTTTTACTAAAAAATAATACTTTTTGGTGGGAATGATTAAAAATTTGAAAAGTTAAGTTGAGACATTAAAATTTGATTACAGCAAGTGATTTATTTAAACATCTTTTGATTTGGTTATTATAAATAAAAAATAATTACATTTCTAGTAGATTAATGAGAAAGAGAAATTACAACAATATTTGGTAATGAAAAATTTTGATAAACAGTTAATGGAAAAGTAAAATTTCTTCCATATTCTAGGTTAATCAAATGGAAGGAGAACAGTTAATGGAATGAAATGTCAAAAAAGTCGTTGCTACCTAGGGCGGAGGTGAAATATTCTAATATATTTAGAATGAGACAATTCTACATCAAAATTTCCAATTCTCCCAAAATAAGGAATTTTTTTCTTAAATAGTTTTATATAATATCTTTTTTAAATAATCAAATAGATGTCCAGATACATGTAATATATAATTTGTGGAGCATAAAATGTTAATATATTTATTAATAATCTTACTGTCAAAATTATTTAAAATAATTATTAAATAATTATTTTTTTAAGTAGAATAATAGCCGTTTTTTATATGAAAAAATAATACATTATAAACAATTTTTTTAAATTACATTAATAGGTTTATATGTACATAAATTACTATAATAAGAAGATGTTCAATAAAAGTTGAATTATGAGGAAGAATAATAGATAAATATAGTAAAATTATGAACATATGATAGACCAATTACCGATTAATTTTAACAAAAGTGTTATAAAAAAATAAATAAAATTATTTTAAAGTGACATATGGAAATGTTATACATGGATATTCATAGATATTAATGGACATAAAAATGTATAAATAATTTTGATAGAAATAAAATTATTTCTAAAATAAGGGAAATGCTACTTAATATAATGGTGGTGGCAAGATATGATGGGATCCAATTAAGATGGTTGAAAATAATGAAGCACTTTCACTGTCATGTCAATTTTAACAAAATTGACTCAAATTATGTTATAGTTAATCAGTTAAAATGTTTCTATCATTAAAAATAGTAAATGGTAATTTGGTCTTTTGTATTTAAAATATTAAATTTATATGTAAAAATAGTATTCAATTATTTCTTTTATATCGTTTTAATATTATTGTACAAGATTATATTGTACAAATATTAAAATTATTATTCTAACGTGTATATCATCTTCACATGTTATAAATGGCAATAAAAATGAAAAAATAAAGAAATTTTGGGGATATATAGTAGAAATTATTCCATTAAATTAGTTAAATTAAATATATAAAACAATGATAGATTTAAATGAAAGATTAATATAACACATAAAAGAGAAAGAATAAAAGAAACTTGTTAAAATTTATGACTATAAAAATGTTAAATCAAAAAGTTATCAGTAAATTTATTGTTTAGGCTTTATTATATTATTACTAAACAATTACACTTACACTAATACGTTTAAAATAAAAATGATACCTTGTTTAATTTATTTATTACATAAATTAAAGGACATTTTCTAATAAATATTTTTGAGGTATTATTTATTTTAGTAGATGAGATGTATAAATGAGAGATTAATGAGGAAAGACATTTGATCTAGAAATATTATATTATTCTTCTTTACACATTTTAATAAATATATTTAATGAAAAGTAAAAAAAAAAAAAAAAATATTATCCAACCACAAATGAGAATAGGTATCACAAATTGTACTTTACAGCTACATATATTAATGTATTTAAAAAATAAACATTTTATATATACAAATATATTTTGTAAATCAAAGAAATGATAATTTTTTTTTCATCTTTAATCAAGGGCATCATTTTGAGGTCTCAGTATGTCGTCTCTCTCCTTAAACCAATCTTCACCATCTTACCTCTCCTATACATGGAGATAAATTATCAAACTTTTTTCTTCGCTCAAAATACTTTTGAATAAAAGGTCATTGAAAAGAAATAATTACTATTAAAAAGAAATAATCATAAATCACTGAGTTAAAAAAATGTGTTTAAGGTTTATATAAATATATATTTCTATCAGTTACAAAAATGAATCTTTCCTGAACAATTAAGTACTCAATAACAATTACAAAATTATTTTTGTACTTTATAATGCTAATGTTACTAGTAACAATAGTTAAAAAAAAATAAAGGACAACTAAATATAATTTTCTTATTATTACCAAAAGGAGAAAAGATAACTAGAGATAATTACAGATAGTCAAAAAATAATATGACTTTTATTCAGATGTCTTTTAAAGTAAATAATAGGTTACGCATAAACATTAAAACTATATTTGTTGTACCAAAAAAAAGAATACTTTAAATTAACGGATTAATTTTGATTTTTAAAGTCTTTAATGTGTTTTTACATGTATAAATAAAGAAAAAAATAGTTTTAGAAAAGATTTAATTTTAAAGACTCTATATTAGTAGGTTCATTTATTATTTGAAAAAAAAAGTAAAAACTGTGTATTCAACGAGACGAAGTTAAATGTATGATGTATAAAAGATGGAATAAGTTATTATATGGATAGAAAATGTAGTGATTAATTATCATAAAATAAATAGAAAAAGCGGTTAAAAAAATTAAATTTAGATAATGAATGAACAATATTGTTTGTTCAAAGACTATGCTCATAACAAGATATCAATCTTAGATTTATTTGATCTCTTTCTAAGTATAATCTTTCTTCTTAATATAGTAAATAAAAACATGACTAGTTGGAAAATAAACAAAAGTTTGTTAAAAGAAAAATATTAAGAACAATAAAATATAAAAGTGTAATGTCATAACCATAATAAGGAGTATTTAGTATAAACGTTATACACTTGAAAATTATTTAATAATCATATATGAAGGTGATGATCTTGTAAGCATTTTAATTTTTAAAGATGACTAGAATATAATATAGCGTATAATTCTAACAATCTTGTTTAAAATATAATAGGTAGTATAAGCTTTCAACTTTCCCAAGACTCCTGACCACTTATTAAATTGAACAATGTCAAATTAAACCTGATCATTTTAAAAAGTGAATATAAAGATCAAATCAACAAAAATCCTTAACAATACCAAACTTTTCTTATATAGTGTTAAATATGGATAGATTATTGTTATATAACTAGACATTAAGTGATTTTCTATAAAAGTATCAAATGTAATAATATATAATAAAGAAATATCTTATAATTGTTATTTATAAACTTTCATACCACCTACCAAAAATTTTCACTAACTAAAAGTGAACGATAGATTAAGTTACATTTAAGGAGTGAAGTGGATTTTGAAGAATATAAAGGAAGAAAATTTTATATTTTTTCAATTCTCTACAATAACATATAAATTGTAATAAAATAACTTTTAAATAATAAAATTACACTATATTGTAAAGAGAAGTATCAAAAAAGAAAGAAGAAGGAATTTTGAAAGTGAGATGATTCTAAAGAAAATTGTAAAAGTACAAAATTACATTTTATATCTTTATTAATCAAAGAGAAGTTATCTGAAAAGTTACAAAGAAGAGTAATTTTTATGACAAAATAATAATATAAATAAAAAGAGTATGTAAAAACTTTTGTTTCAACTCGATGGACCAAGAGTAATTTTTAACAATAAAGATTGATTGTGAAAATGATAATAAATTGTTAGAATAGACATATGAAGCTACCTTAAGAAAAACCTGATTTTAATTTAATTAATTGGAATAGAAGGACAAGCTTAAAAGTAGATATTTAAATATATCTTTTTTTTAAAAATTATTTATATTTTAAAAGAAGGAAAATAACTTTTTTCAACGTATATTATGTAAAAAATTTTACAAAGCATCGTTAGTATTTAAAATGTACAAAATACGAGTGGTGTCATTAGAAAAGGAAAGTGTGTGCTAGTAATTAGATTAAGAATTTATAAATGTAAAAAAAAGGTATCTTATCTAGATATGAGAACTTTAATTAATTAA
Organism: Strongyloides papillosus; assembly: GCA_005656395.1. NCBI lineage: Eukaryota > Metazoa > Nematoda > Chromadorea > Rhabditida > Strongyloididae > Strongyloides > Strongyloides papillosus. The sequence goes on along the minus strand of SRSI01000010.1, from coordinate 2,368,114 downwards.
TGAATTTTATCTTAATGTAAATGTTACCTATTACATTAGCCTGTTTTGTTTATTTATATAAAAATAAAGTTTTTTTTAAACAAACTATAAGAAGTGTTATATCTTAAATTATAAACGTTAACTGTATATGTTACTTGGTACTTAAGTATTATATATATCTTTATATCATTTAACAATATAAAAAGGGTCAAGAATAGCGTGAAGCAGGGGATAGATAAGAGTCTGTAAGTATTTTATGGCAATAAGACTGTTGTTTCAAGTGCTAAGATCATCTGATTGGAGGAGATTAACACTAATATAAGATATCTATAGATTTAAATAAATGAAAGGAATGTAAATAAATCTCTTATCGATCAAAATATTTTCTTATCAATTGAAAATTCCCTTAAAAAAATTGTCAATATTTTAATTAATATAGTTAAGCAAATAATTTTTAATAAACAATACATTTAGCTTTTCTTCAATTATTTTAAATGATAAGCAAGTTTATCATAGTAGTAAAACAACTTCCAGTCCAATTTTTTATTTATTACCGACCATAACGTATCAGGTACAGTAAAAACAAAACAAATTTAATAGATGACTGTTGTTATTTATTTTACAAAAGAGATAAAAAAACTTTTCATAAACCTCTTTTTGTCTAAAGTGTTATGTCACTGGAAAATATAAAAACAAAAAGATATATTTCTAACTTAAAAATTTATTTATTCTTTCTAATAGGAAATAATGAGAAATATTACACAAATAAAGCTAAGAGATTCCACCGGATTAAAGAAGTAAAAATTTAATAGTACCTAAGGAAAATATTATGATAATGAAACTATAATGTCAAAATCATATATACATATATTCTTTTGGTATATAATCTTTTTGTTTGGGTTGTCGATTTATTTTCCATGAATTTAGAAATGATGATTTGGATTGTTGAAGATCTCCAGCTGTAATTGATGAATATTCATGATACTCCGATAAAGTTGATTTTACAGAAGGTATAGTAGATATTGGTGGGGGCCTTATCAATCCAGATGCATCTAATTCAGTGAACTTCTGGCCTCTTATAGGAGGGTTTTCAACATCATAAAATATTCCATTTGTCACATCTGAAGAATGGGATGTTGGTGTTCCTGGTGTCAATGTACTCCTTGTTGTTGTATTTGTGTAAGAATACTTGTTTAAAAATTCACCATTTGGTCTTCTTTGTTTAATAATAATTAATACTAAAACCATAGCGAGTAAGAAGAACATTAAAACTACAATCAAAAGCACAATTGTATAACCTCGCTGATTTGGTGATAGTAAAAAAGAATCAAAAATAGAAGATTCATTCTCATTTTTACTCTCTGTTTCATCTGGGCACCAAGGACATTTTTGTTGGTGTTTACCAACTTCAACATTCGCCTTGAAACAATTACCTTCGAGAATAATTTCTGTTACTTCTGAATCCGTCGTCAAAGATGGGAAAACGTCAATGTAATTTGATTTGTCACAAACAACGGGAACATTAAATAGTGAATCAACACCAAAAACTGAGGCCGTAACTGATAAGTCGTTTGGGGAAGCATTTTCAAAATATGCATTAATTGGCATTTTATTTTTCTATAATAATCATTTATTATTTCTTTATTAATAAAAAATAAAAACTTACAATACTTAGTCGTTCAATTACGGGGGAATCAACTCTACTAGCGATACTATTATCAGCAACATAAAAGGCTATCTGAAACCTTGGTTGAAGACACCTATCAATTGTAAGGCAATTTTTCTTCCATTCTACACTCTTTACATTTCCTGTTATCCAGAATTTATCGTCGTTGAAGGAGTTAACTTTTAATGATAACATAAGGAGAAGATATATAGAGAACTTCATAATGATTGTAAAATTAAATAAATTACTTCAAGACTGAATTTTATCTATTTATAATATAATAAGAAACATAAGCACAGCATGTAGTGTGAAACTAACAGAATTTAGCTAAAGGTTTTGTAATCTGATTCTAATAGTTTGTTTAATCTCAAATCTGATCGGCTAGATGTAAAGACATGTGATGAACTCCAAATGTGTGAGAGAAAAAGTTTTATGTGAAGCAATAAAAACTTCCAACATTTTACAAACAAATTTATTTATAGCTAATAGCAAACATTTTTTTAATAATATAAATTCTATGTTTTCACTAAGGGTGCTTTAAGATATAATCTTCAGCTTTCCTTAACAAATCTTCCATCTCAGGAAATGTAGTTAATTTTATACACTCCTCAAGTTCACAAAATTTAGAATTTTGATGTTCATGTGATAAGGTTACTGAATCAGCATTTTTCAACTTTCCTAAATAATATCGTACTGTTTTTGGTCGCCCATTAACATCGTACTTCATTACGTAATCAAAATCTTTGTATACATCATACTGTTCAGGGGAAATGTTTGCTTCCTCTTTTGTTTCCCTTAATGCTGCTGTCCATTCATCCTCACCAGGGTCTAAGTGACCTGAAGATAAACAAATGTTGATATTAAATCTTTAAAAATTAATGTTACCTTTCGGTGGTGTCCAGTGATAAGGTGGATAGGAAGCTTGAAGTATCAAATATTCGATCTTACTTTCAATTTTTCTAAAAATAAGGACACCAGCTGCACGTTCAATGTCCATTTTAAAAGAGAAAACACTTCTAGTGAGCTGTCTTGCAAACAAATTTACAAATGACGACAAAATGCTTACTCTAGCAATGGGATGCCTTATCAGGATATCACCAAGCAACCTACCAAGTAAACATAATTCCAATCATGATAAAAAATAATCTTTTCACTTCCTTTCAAGAAATTACTATGATTGGCGGGACTTGAAACATTTCAAATTTAATGACGCATAAATGATGACCTCTTCCTAAAACATACGACAAGTTATTTTGCGGGAAATAAACAATGGTATATCGTCTCTTAAATACAAAAAGAGTAACCAATTTTTAACTGTCTAACAAATACAGGCGACACTTTGAGAGTTTGTTTCATCTCACAAAGTATCATTGCCTTATTACTCTTTGCATTCAAAGACTCTTAATTTAACCGACGAAACTAAAAACGATGGAGAATTCTCCAGTCCCATTGGCACAGGTAAGAGTATAATTACTAGTAGTGCATGGTGGATAATTATATTTGTTTAGAAGTTACTTGAAAAAGCCCGACAAAGGCAAAAAGAAATAGATGAATGTGATTCACCTGTTACATCTCATTCATCCAAGTCATATCCAGCCCCAGTAAAGATCAAGGAGAATAGAGCTCCATCACCACCAAAAGATACAGAAAGAAATGTATTAACAAGTCTCAACTCTCCTAAAAAGAATCGTTTTGCAGAGATTGCCGAAGCATACAGTAATTTTGAATATAAACCCTCGAATGTACCCAAAAATAAGGAAGACTATTTAGTTGGGTCACCCAGAAAAACTATTGAATCTCCAAAGTCGTCTACTTTTGCTTCACCTAGAAATGTGCAGACTACCCAAACTCAGAAAGTTTTGAGATTTGCTGATAAAGAAGAAAATATACCATGCGGTCCATTACACGAATCAACTGCGATAGAAGATGACGAAAGTAAGGCCAATGAATTAATTAGTAGTATCGAACAGGTAACTTTGTTAAACTATTTGTATAAGTATATAATATCTGTTTATATGTTTCCGTCTTTAGTCTTGTGATGATGAAATTCCTCCTGTACCAACAACAAGTCCTCCTCATGAGGATGACGAAGGAATTAACAATGTAAGCTTTATTTCTAACATTTTTTTGCCGTCTTTTGTGTTCCTTAATACTAAGTTATTATCTTTTTTAATTTCTAGATATCACCAATATCAGATATAAAGAAAAATCCATTGGGGTCAAGGTGTCAAGAGACAACAATCATTACGAAGAAAGTTATTACAACAACATCAACAACAGAAATTAAATACATGGATGATGATGAAGATAGTGTTACCAAATCAGGGGTATGTACTCCTACGTCAAAAGTTCCCCCAATAACTAGGACAAAGGCATTGGATATTGCAAGAAGATTTGATTCTACAGTTGCGCAAGCACCAACAACATGTAAACAGGCTGCTGTTAAGTATATTGGTGGGAATGTTGCTGTTAAATCTATGAGACCAGGAGCATTATCACCAACATTATTATATGGTAATAAGAATAAAGTTGATATGAAGAATTCAGAAGTTGTTGTGCCAGAAACCACATCTGTTAAGAATTTGAAGTCCAAGTGGGAAGCAAACATTTCATCGGGAAATAATGTTGAGCCGCCAACTGAAAAAGAAATTCCAAAAAATAATATTAAACGGATATTTGAAGCACCCTTCGATCAACCTGTTGGTGAATGTAAATCTCCATGGAAGGACAAACTTAATAATGAAGAACCGCCTTTAAAATCCACGAAAACAGATACTAGTTTAACAGCAAATGAGCTTAATGTTGAAGAGGAGCCTAAACCAAAAGAAGATTCAGACAATGACTCTTTTAAAACACCAACTCGTGAATTTAAGTTTGATTATGAAGTAGGTTCTGAGGAACGTTTAATTGATGATGCATTTGGTTTTGTACAATTCGAGAATTCAGCCATACCGTCGCCTTTTTCTGACTATAGAACACCACGTGGAAATGAAGAGCACCGTAGTTTAATGGATGACATTAACACAGAATTGAATAAATTCTGTACACCACGTACACATTTGCGAAGTGATACAACCAAAGAAGGGTTGTGTAGTTCTACAGATTCCCCTCAACGTCAGCTTGTTCATAGTATTTCATTTTATAGGAAGAAGGCAAAAGAAATTGAGGAGGTTGTAAAACATAATGTTGATTCATCAAATTTAGAGACAATATCTTCTTCAGGTTGCAGTGGTAGTGGAGTAAGTGCTGGAAGTAATGCAAATGAGGGTATTTGTGAGGACTATATTGATGTTGAAGCAACAATGAAAGAATTACAAGATGGTATACGTGTTCAACAAGACCAGATTGCTCAAGCATCAAGAGCTATATCATATTGTAGACAAAATAATACTTTTAAAGGAAGTCGTGAAGAAGTTGATGCTCAACGTGCTCTTTTAATAGCTAACGAGAAAAGAAAGGCTTTATCTTTAGAGTATGAGAAAATAAGGAAAAATGGAATTCCTAGTAGTTTCTCTAAAGAACCAAGGGGTACATTATCTATCATGAATATTGCTGTTAGACTTTCTCGAGAGTTTATTAATATGTATATCAATCAAAAGGCTGATTCATATTTATATTATTTTATTGCTCTCATTAAGTTTGCAGACAAAGTTCTCCATACACAATTGGTGTCTAGTGACACTGGAGTACAAAGTGGATATATCGAATTTTCAGCTTACATAAATCTTAAAAACCTTCCAAGTAATTTTATAGTTACTTTAGATATCTTTAGTTTGCGTACAATGAGAGAATCAAAACATGCAAAGGATACTAAAAACAAAAGTAAAACATTGACACCATTTAAGAAACTTACTCATTCAACTCCATCTTCAAATAATCTTCCGAGCTTTACATCACCTGGCGGTGTGGCTGGTGTCGTTGATCCAAGTTTCCAAAAAGCTGGTACCTTGAGTTTCAATTTGTCTCAAGTTAGTAGGAAGAACTTTATGCTAAATGATGTTGTGCAACCACTAGAAGGAACGGTTAGTCTAAATATGAAATGTCATGCAGAGAAAGGGTCAGGTATTGAATATAAAGGATTTTTGAATCTTTATCAATATGTCGGAGATTTATCATCATGGAATAGATATTGGTGTGTCCTTAAGGGTACGAACATGACTTTTTGGAAGTATCCTGAAGAAGAAGATAAAAAAGCACCTGCAATAATTGTTGACCTTGAATCAGTAAAGGGTGAAGTAAAACATACAAATGATGAGAGTGCATGCTTCCCAAATACCATGGAGATGTTTGTGGATGTATTTGACCAGGGTAAAGTCTCAACAATTCGGATTATGTTTGCTGCGGATACATCTCCACAAATGACGTCGTGGCTAACAAATATCAATGAGAGCCTTAAATTTATCTCACTTTGGAATTGTAAGAAAACATCTTCAGTTGTGTGAAGTTGAAACCCAGTTTGTCAAAATAGAGAAGGAGAGAAGTTTATTTACAGAATGTGGGAGGGAATTATATACTTTAAATATTTTATACTCAGAACAATATTTATATTTATAAAGCTACCAATGTCTTATTTTAACATTTTTTATAATTTTTTTTTGTATTTTATATCTCAATAAATTAAACTAGAAAGGTGTACTCATTTTGTTTGAAGGTAAAACTTATTTACATGTTTCATCCTAGTGAATTGGCTTCATAGTTACTATCCTTTAGAAGAAGTAAATTTACTTTTTAGGAGTTTTTTTTAGTTTATAAGTGTTTAATGTACCGAGATTATAAGTAATATTAACTGCATTATTTCAGTTGGAACAAAATTTTAACAACATTTTTAATATGTAATTTTATTAAACACAAAGGAAGAAGACACGAAAAAAAATCTCAAAAAATGATATTATATTAAAATTAAGACATGATATCTCCTTCCTTTAAAAAGTTCTCCAAACGTGTTTTATCATCAAAAATGATTGACTTGAGGTACTCTCCAGATTTCTTTTGAATCTCAATTCTTTTCTTAAATGCCTCTTTTGTTTGGGGAAGAAAGTAATGAATAACTACTTTCTTTTTCAAGGTATCAATTAACTCTTCTTCAAGGTTATCAGAACAAATCAATACATTTCCAAAGGTACCACGGAAATTTTGACGACTTTCTGAAACATTGTCGTTTGAAACTTTAAAAGGTATTCCAAGTGAGCTAAGTTTGTATTTGACAATTGAAGAAGATATGGCTGTCGTGAAGTAAATAACAATGTTTCTGTTATTCTTACTAAGAATACGGGTAATTAAATTTTGGATGCAAGAAACAGTGTCAATGTGGTTGGTAAAAAACAATTCCAATCCAAGCTCAGGTATTCTTTTAAAGAAGTCATTATTGATGGTGTTTTTTTTACCGTCATCTACACGTAATTCTGAAATGACTTTTTCTTCTTTAGTGAGTCCAATGAGAGAGATACATGTTGATTCCTTTTCCAAAAATTGTGTTTGTAGTTTATTTTCAGTACCTCTAAAGTCAATACAACTAAGGATTGTTGTGATATTTGAAGTACCCTTGCTTCTAACCTTGTTAAGTATTTCCATTAAAGTTCTATTTTTGTCTACTGAGGCAAAACATGAGGCTTGTTCTATAACAATATACTTTAATCCTTTGAATGATTGTTCCATAGTTAAAAGATTATTAAACAAAAGAACAGCCTTTGTAATTATTATATAATATCCGTTTTCAATCTCAACATTTAATGAACGTTTTTGTCCAGAAATTACAGATATAGGAAAACCTAAAAAAAATACTTTACATCTATAAAATAATTATATAACATACGTAAACACATCTCATTGGCGAGTTTGGTAATATCTTTTACCATTTCAGAAGACCATGTAATGATAAGCCCAACACATCTTCTATTATCATTTTTACGTTCTCTTTTAATAGCTTCATTGACCATTGGAATTAAATAACCAGTAGATTTACCAGTTTGTTTTCCAGCCTTCAAAATGATATCGTACTCCTTATTGATCATTGCTTCAATGAGCATTTTTTGTGGACCTTTGGTGTATTTTTTGTCTAATTCCTCCAAACGCATAATCAAAGTAGGCTCCAAATTCAATTTATTGAATGGAAATAATTTCCGCTCCATATTTGAAAAGTATGTTGACGAGAAAAATTAACAGCAACTTTATAAAAATGAAGAAAAATATTGAACTGATAGAATATACTAAAATGATTGTTTTATTAACAGAAGATGTTCGGGGTTCATGAAAGATATAAGGTACATCTGTTGCTAATAATTGATGCATATTATTTATTGGTTTAATACTTTGTTGACTATTAGCGATGTTAGAAATATGTTACAAAAGTCTAAAAAACACTTGAACGAACTATTGAAAAGTCATTTATTATTCATTTAATAATTAGAAATTGTGACCATAAGAAGAGTGATTTATATAATAAATATACAAAACACCACAAAAACACAAAGATTAGACATTATTTTCTTAACAATAACTAATGTTATAGATGTTATGTTTCATCAATTTGATAGTGTATCTTTTCAATAAAAATTAATTCATGATATACAAATTATTATTGTAACTTAGTAAATTTACGTAACGAAAACATTATTTGATAATAGAAAAATATCATTTTAAATTTTTCTACATAAATTTTTTTTAATTAATGTAAAAAAATCAAATTCAAAAAAGTTGTACTGCTACACAGAAAACCTAAACATCTTGGTTTGATTGATCATTCTCCAAATAATACAAACTCCAGATAATATTAAATTAACCGATCATACAAAATGAGTAAAACCGTAGGCTACAAGATGGTATGAAATGTATCCATTTTTTATACAAAATATATGCGTCAAATTGAAATACTTAGGCTTTCAGTGTGGTAATAGCTCGAACAGGATTTAAGCTGAAGAAAATAATTTTGGAACAGCAGGTTTAATAATTCCTTTATTGTTCTTATCGTGATAGCCATTCTTGTTGCAGTTAGATACTTTTTATGCAAGAAAAAAATCAAAGAGAAATAAATTATTGAAGATAGCAACTCTAACCGGAATAGAAACTGAGTTAAATGATATTACAGTTAAAGAAACACAGTAACTTAGTGTTGGTGAGCGAAGAGGATTTGAGGAAACAGAAAAAATTACTAGTAATTAAACTTAATATATTCAATGAGATATTTAGTTCCTCGTGTTAGCTGAAGAAATAACTGTTTACATAACTAACTTAATCTTAAATTATTATACAATTAATTGTGATATGTTTTATGTGTAAGATTAAGTAAAGATGTTAATTTAGTATTTTTGTTACAATAATGTTTGAGGTTGTTAAAGGGTTAACCATATTATTTTCTATTGGCTCCAATTGTACGTTTATGTAATAGAAAATTTTCTGAAATAAACTTTCAATTAAAAGCGAAGTCGCAAATATATAAAACATATAGCAATTAATTAGTAATCATTTATCAGAGGCATTATATATAAGTTATATACCAATAAATGCTTGATTATCATAATACCATTTACAAGAATACCATATAAAATTGCATGCATCTTTGTTACAATATTTGGAAAAATGATAACAACTAAATTGACAAATTTACTAAATCTTTTAATTTTTGATATAATTAAAGATCAACATAAAAAAAATATTCTTTCAACAAGTAATGTCTCATAAAAACTATGTTTCAAACAATAGTACCACGATTTTTTGTCTCCCAAAGCCGTAAAACAGACACCTTGCCCTATTATCAAGCATTTATAATTTAAAAAAATGAAGAAAAAGAAAAAATATTAATATTTCTGCATTCTTATATCTCTACTTATTTACTTACAGTAAGGAAAAAAAATGATTTTCCTTGTGAGAGTTTTGTTGAATATTTTGAAATAGAAAAATAGACGCCAAAGGATTTTCTCATCTTCGTTTTGAAAAGTATATAAGGATAATGAAATTTAGTTTTTTTTCAGTTAATGTAAAGTGTTTTTTATGTTTTATATATTTCTGCATCAACATTAGATTTTTACGTTGTCATTATACGTTTCTCTATATAAGTTAATAGTTACTTTTTGTAGTTTTTTTACTGTAATTTTTTATTTATATTTTTGTGTTATTTTTAGGGACGTAAACACCAATTTCAACAAATTTTTTACTCTTACTTTTATAGTTGGTTGTAAAATATGGATGTTACAAAAAAGATATCATTTGAAGAGTTAATGAAAGTTGATAATGTTAGGAAACATATTTTGAAATATGTTGTAAGATTCAGTGATATTGAAAATTTGGCGAAAACATGCAAATGTCTTTGTTTGTTAATTAGTGGAGATTCAATTGGGAGAGATATTATGTGGCTTGAAATTTATCAGACTTTAACTGTTAAATGCAAACAAGGTTTAAAAAATGTTTCTCAGGTACCAATATTGGAAAGAGTTGATATTTTTAAGGATGAATCCAATCGCAAGATACTCGAAGAAGGGAGTCGATATTATGGGGAAACAATCATCATGGAAAATCAAACAAGTTTTTTTATCAAACTTGATGTTGGAACGTATGACCATGAGGAACATGTATCGTTAGTTCAAAAAATTGCTGAAGAATTCATGTTAAATCACCAATTAAGGGATGACGTTGAAACCCTATATTTTGGTAATAAGTGTAGTATACAAGAGCGTTCATTATTAATTGAGTGCATAAGCTACATGAATTACGACAGTGTGAAGCGTATTATACTTCCCGTAGATATCTTAAGAAATTGTAAATGTTTGCATAATCGTAATGTATGGGTTCGGGATATATTTGCTGGTTTTCCTAACCTCAATGAAGTTATTTTTGATGTCCCACTCGTTGATCGCCGAAAACGTGGATCTTTTGGAAACGGAAGTACCATAACATATATCATTAAAAGTTTAGCAAAAAAAAGGAATGGTACAATAATTTTTAGAAATGTACACCCTTGCGATGATGATCTAATTATAAAGGTCAAAAAAATTTATGCACTCTGTAATCACCATGGTGCCAAAATTAAATTTGAATTATTCTCATGGCTTTCAGATGCTAGAGAAAAATCTGTACATATTAAAAATCCTGGTAATGCACCATTCTCAATAAATAACTTGGTAACATTATATGAACTAGTTTTTTTCAATTCAAATCATTTCTTGAAGTGCGTGGAAAACTTCCACATTTATGAAAATCTAGAAGTATTAAACATAGTCCTTTGTTTCTGTAACATCAGTGATGACACCAAAAGTACTTGTATGTTAGATTTTGAAAGGTATTCTTTTAAAAGTTGCAGAAAATTAAAAAAAGTTCAACTTTGCTTCTTTGAAAATGAAGAATGTTGTGAATGTACTGAAGAAATATTAGAAAATCAATTTTTATTCATGGGATCGTTAATGCCTAATACAGTTGAGATATTAGAAATAATTGGTGATCATAAATGTTTGTCAATGTCGAGTAGTATAACAGATAAATTAAATGAATATATGCCTAATATAAAAATGTTAAAATTCTATTATGGAGCAATCAAAGATAGTGACTGTCTTAGTACTTTTAAAAATCTTGAAATTTTTATAGCAAGGGGAAATCCTATCGTTAAAATTCCCAAAACAGTTAAGCTTTTTGTCATTGACTCAAGTTGTCTTGATTCTGATGGAAATGAGAATGTTGACAATCAAATAGTTAGAAAGTATTCTGAAAAATTTTTAAAATACTTACGTGTTTCTAAAGGAGGCTGTATTTTTTTTAATGATATAACTCAATGGAGAAAATATAAACGTGTAGTTCAGGAATATCTTTATTAAATTATTTTTTTTATATATTACTTATTTACATATGACTTTGATAAATTTATATTTTAATAAACGTAATATTATTTGTACTGTTTTAATTTGTATTTATTTCAAGTGATGTTTCTACTATTTGGGTAAGGTGCAGAGTTCCTAAAAAAAGTGATAACTATAAAACCTTGTTATAATAATAATTTATTCATTTCTTCCACTTTTGATTTAAAAAATTTTATTAATTATTCCTAGGTGGAATTTACAGTTAATTAACATGGAATTGAAACTGTTAATTCTAAGATTTCATAGATTTCAACTCAGATAATCAATCAATTTATTTTACAATATCGGCATGTCTCAAAGTTAGTTGATAATAAAGGAGATGAGAATGTTGTGAATTTACGTAACCTAACTTTATATACTAACAAAAACTTTTTTCTAGCCAAATTCATGATTTAATTTTTTATTTTCAAACATTACAATTTTGAAATAAATCATTTTTTTACACATGGAACTTTTACTTTTCTCTAAATACGACTTTTTATTAAAATTATTAAGTTGTAATTTATTTAGGTAATTAAAATAACTTAAATCTACACTGAAAAGCCTAAATATGTCGGTTTGACCGCTCATGAAAAATAAGCTAGAATGTATAAGCAACATGGGTAAAGCCGTAAGCTACAAAATGTTTTCAAATGTACTCATTTTTTTATAAAAGATGTATCTGTCAAACCGACGTGTTTAAATTTTCTATGTAATATGATACCAAACATTTTTTAAAAAAATTTATATAAATTAACCAGGTATACTTTTTTATTTCCGTAAATAAAGTCCAAGTAATAGAGGTTATAAAGAAGAGTATCTATTTAATCCCTTCCTTTTAAACTTCTTCTAAATATTAAAGCTATATAATAATGATACATAAATCTTTGGTAAATTACAATTATTAAATATATTTGAATATAATAATGAATAAGATGTATTAGTTTACCTTTTCTTTTTTTAAAATTTAAATTATAAAATTAATTTCTGCAAATTTTGTGATTATTTAGTGTTCACTTTTTTTCTCCACATTAAAAATTTATGTATGAAGTTTAATGAGTTATTTTTATTAATTTTCTGCTATTTTACTTTTCCAAAACAAGGTAAATTTGAAGAATGGCAAACTTCTACCAACCCCTTAGATATGAAGGATTTTCTTGTGGATTTTTATAAAAGAGGTTATAGAAGTTTTAACAATACAATCAAAATCACATCAGGATTTTTAAGTCATATTCGCAAGGATGAAAATGGAATTCTTGTTTTAGCTTACTACGAGGGTGATAATATTTTACTTTATCTTGATTCCTTTCCAACAAACATTAAAGAAAGAAAAATTTATATCGTGGAGGAAGATTCAGGAGAAGTAGTAAATAAAACAAAATATAATGTTATTAATACTTTAGAAGGCATGTTTATTTTTTTAAATTTGGATGCGACGAGTTATAAAAATCCCGCTTTATTTAGTATTCAAATGAAGGATGATATACGATTGAAGGCAAATTTTAAAGTACACTTCCATCCAAAAAATGGAGAGCAAGGTTCCACAATCGACAATGAAGTATTTATATCCACTCCATTTAATATTCCTATAGACGATACATCTACTTTTATCATTTGTGCTCTTAAAAAGCAAAGTAAAGATTTAACGATTTACTTTGAGTATGAAGACAAAAAAACTGGAAAATATAATCGTGTTGTAGAAAATAATAAATTTTTAAAAAATCCCAATAGCAAATTTAAAACAATGATTTTTATATCAGAAACGGTATTAGAAAGCAAGTCTCAGAAATTTAAGTGTTCCGTGAAAGATGAAAAATTACAAAAAATACTTGCTCAAGTAACAACTTCTTATACTCCAGATATGGAGAAGTATGAATTTAATGATGCTGGGACAAAAGAACCTATACAGAAAAACGAAGAAAAGAAGCGATCATATGTTAAAGATCTTCTTACTATCCTTATAATTATTATGTTATCAATTCGCTTGTTTGGATCAATAGTAATTAACTTCTTGCAAAGAGCCTATTTTTTGACATTTAAAAGTAATAATGATGAATATAATTGATAAAATATTATTTCAAATGTAACAACTTCATAGCTATAAACGTATTCTTTAAAGTTTTTCTATATAGATATAAATTTTTAATTTCTCAAGAGTAATTAATTAAATTTTTCAACTACAAACTTTATATTAACTCGGTGCAACAATAAGTAGATGAAATTTTTTGACTTCCTTTATTTTCAAAATGAATTAATCCATAAATTGCATCAAGAAAAGGATTATTTCCCAACTCTTTTACTAAACTTGAAAAAAGAATTTTTATCCACCATAGCAAATATAAGAAACGTTTACCCAACTGTTTCTTTGTGAATTTATTTCCCGCATTTATTTTATTTTAATTTCATAGTATTTTATATTCTAAAAAGTATTCTTTAGTGTTAAGATGGGATCAGATGATGATGAAAATAGTTATCGCCGAAAAAGAAAACTAACTCGTATAGAAAGATTATATGGCCAACGTCGATATACTTTTGGTAAACCACAAACTTTTAATCACCTTTTGACTAAAAGTAATTCAACGTTACCTTTAAATAAAGGCACTATAGATGCTAAAAAAATTCAAGTAAGTTGCATTATATTAGTTTTTATGTTACTTTGAATTGTAGTTGAATTTAGATAACACGAAAAAAGTTATCACAAATAATTTTGAAAACAGTAATCATGTTGTTCAATCTCAGAAAAATGAAAGTCCTCCCGTTGATAATGAAATAATTGTTGTAGATGATGATTTTAATTTCTTTGATGCATCTGTTGATAATACTGAGGCGGGTGGAAATTTAGAAATGGAAGTAGAAGAAGGAACAATTAGTATAGATGATGTTAAGGAAATTAACAATGATAAACCTGTTAGTGTTTCTGATTCATTATTCAATTTTATAGAGATCAAAGATTTTGAAAATCATAACTCTAATTGTACAGGTAATAAACGACCACATTCTGGTGATAATGAAAGAGAGGAAGAAGTAAAATCACTAAATATGAATAATACCACAAATGAAAAAAGATCCACTAAATTTACTTCTCCTATTAGAAATTCTACTTCAAAAAAAAGTAAGAGCAAAGTACAGCCACATCATGAACCACCAAAATTCGTTACTGCTAGCAACAAAGATCCTACAACCATTGATCATAATTCTATAAAAAAGGTCACTAAAGATGAAACAAATATTTCCGAAGAACCCGTTGCAACATCTATAAGGAAAAATCTTCCAAACAAAGACAATAAAGATGCTGATGATGATCCAATTATTAAGGAGGGGCCATTAAAGGGATGTGAAAGGCATTTAGTTGAAATGATTGAAAGAGAAATCATGCATGAAAAAGAAGAAATTTCATGGGAGTCTATTTGTGGCCTTGAAAAAGAAAAAAATGCTTTGATGGAAGCGGTTGTTTGGCCAATGGTTCATCCTGAAATTTTCGATCCACATCTTCGCAAACCTGACAAAGGAATTTTATTATTTGGTCCCCCAGGTACTGGAAAAACGATGCTTGCTAAATGTGTAGCTTCACAATCAAAAGCAACTTTTTTCAATGTCTCTGCCAGTTCGTTATCATCTAAATGGCATGGAGAATCTGAGAAACTAATTAGGACATTGTTTACAGTTGCTGCAGCTAAAGCGCCAAGTGTTGTCTTCATCGATGAAATTGATTCTTTCTTATCAAAAAGGTCTGATGGTGAAGCTGAAACAGCTCGTAAGGTAAAAACAGAATTCTTAGTAAGAATGGATGGAGTAGTGACAAATTTTACAGAAAAAAGAGTAATGATACTCGCTGCATCAAATAAGGCTTCTGAAATTGATGAAGCAGCAAGAAGGCGATTTACGAAACGTTTACTAATTTCTTTACCTAGTGGACCATCAAGAAGATCTATTATAACCAAATTAATAGATGGTCAACATCTTCTGACAAGCGATGAGTTTGATGTACTTGTTGACATGACAGATGGTTTTTCTGGTTCTGATGTTGCACTGCTTTGTACTGAAGCAAGTATGTATTCTATACGGGAGATAAAACATAAATTGTCATTACCATATCCAATTTCTAAAAGTGATATTAGGAAAATTACGTTTGATGATTTTAAGAAGGCGCTGAAAATCGTCAAACCAACAGTCTCTGAGGATGAAGCAAAGTCCTACAACGTGTTTGCTGAGAAGTTTGCTTCTAACTTCAAAATATAGTAAAAAACCTAATAATATACTTGAAGGGAAATTTTTTTATTAAAGCTATTTTTGATTTATTTTGTAACATAGTATTTTTGATCGTTTTGTAAATATGACTAAGATTATCTATTGTAAACTTCCATTGTAAAATGTACAATTATAAATTTAGCCGTAAAAAATGTTTGGAAATTTCTATAACCCTAACATCTTGAAAATAAAATTTTCTATCATTATATAAATTGATTAGATATACATACCCCATAGTTAATACAAAAACTAAACAAAATCTGAAGAACGATTACTATGGAAATGAGGTATAGAGAACCATTAAACTATTTTAAATTCTAAACTAGAATAATTATAGCTATTTAAAGAACAAGTCATTAAAATTATTTACTTATATAACTAAAAAAATAAACATATATGCATAAAAAAATACTCATCGATAAATATAGAAAAAATTAATTATTATTTGATGTCCATGAACTTGTCTCATCATCAATGATATGAATACGAGAAGTGTCAACATTGATAGTTCTGCATGTTGTAATTAATTCTACTTGAGCAATATTACCAGAAACACTTTTTGCCATTCCAACATAACCTTTGAACGGACCTTTTGTAATCTTAACAGTTTTACCAACCAATGAATTATGTGAAAAATTAGAACTGCTATTTGTAGTTGAAGAGTTATACTGAGTATTGGTGTCATTCTTGTCGCGAAAGATGGGATCTACATTTCTTCTAATGGATGAAGCTGGATTTCCGCCAATTACACCACTACTTAAATTAGATATATCGTCAACATCTATTGAAGCTTGCGTAGGCAACTCGGAATTACCATATAAAACGACATCTTTTTGCTTTACAACAAAATACCCTCCATTTTCATTTTTCGATGGATCATGGAGGAACAAGAATCCTCTGCAGACAAATTTAACAGTAGCAATTGTCTTTTTGTCAACTGAGTTTTTTTGTGCATAATTACCTCTGACAATAACGACTTGATTACCAGCTGTAACTTCATTCTGATTCATGTCGAATGTTCTTCCACTTCGAGATGTTATTTTTTCAAAAATCTTGCTTGGTTCACGTGTTACAATGTTATTAAATTGATTAAGTATCTCTATCTTCTTATTAAAAATTCTAATGATAATTCCAACCTCATTAGAGTCGAGTTTTACAACATCTAAATAAGAGTACATTCCACAAGAATCAACACCAGCAGAAATTTCTGTAGATGCAACACAATTATTGGCAGGTACCTTATTTTCTTCTTTTGTTAAATCAGAAATGTAATATATGAATGAAGAGTCATATTTTACAACAATTCCCGTGTCGTTGGAATTCTTTCCACTTACAACTTTAATGTGATCTCCAATGTCAAAATATTTTCCGATATCTGCTTTTCTGACTCTAATATGCTGTCCAAATGCACCACCACCCAAAGTCGTAATATTGACAATAATTGAATCGTCTTTAATATCTTGAATTACTCCGCGCATATTAGCATAATCCTCACCCAACAATTGAACCTTATCTCCAACTTCAACCTTAGCACTAATATTTACAACAGAAGACAAAGAACTATACATATTATCCCCTTCAGAAATTGAAGCATCAAAAAGAGCTAATTCATCTGTTGATGGAACAACACCTTCAGTCTCAATTAATTTGACACTGAACCATTTAAAAAGAAATCCATTAGCATATTCATTGTTTTCAAATATATATACTCCTTTGTTTAAGACATAGTCTCCACCGCACTTTTTAATTTTAACTGGATTAAAGAGAGCTTTCTGTATACGCTTATGTCTTCTTTTTTTTTCAGCAAGTAATTCTTGTTCGTTCATATCTAGACGAAGTTGTCCTCTTAACTTTTTATAATCAATTCTTGGAATTAATTTTAAGAGAACCATATTTTCTTTCTCATCAATCTGGACAATTTGAGCTAAGTCACCGCAATATTTAGCCCTCTTAAAACGTACAAATGCTCCAACCTTTACGTTTATACGCTCAGGCTTTTCAGTAATAGTATCAACAAAGTCTTCATCTCTTACAGCTTTCAATTTCTGAGGTATTACACCTCTAACACCTTTGATAAATGAGTCAACTGCAAACTTATTTCTTGACAAAACATATACATATGACTTTTCTGAATCCTTAGATATTACAGAAAAAATATCCATCTCCTCCCGAGTATTACTCTTTAGAAATGAGAGTCTTTTGTTGAGAGTTTTAGCAACATTTTTTGCCTCTCCAATTCTCGTTTTTACTATCCAAAGTTTAGCGCCATTAGGTGGCTTAGAGATAACTCCACTCTCGCTTTCATCCTCGTCATCACTTTCAGTATAGTAATTATTTCTTTTCGAATGATACTTTTCTTGGAAATATAAATTTAAATCATGTTCGCTTAACTTGTTAAATACTTGACCATACAAATCACGGTGTCTTCTGGGTGCTGTGACAGCAGCAGCAAGTTCTCTTTCTGACTCAACAGACTCATCCTCTGATGTCTCCTCGTAGGCAGATGAGTCTTCCTCAGCCTCAGATACCTCATCGCAAATGAAAGGATTTACCGCTCGGGTGGGTCTTCTTATTACTTCTTCATCAGATTCATCGTACAATGATTCCTCATCTTCTCGAGGGCGTTTGAAAGATGTCAAACTTGCATCACTAGGATGAGGTCTTTTAATCTAAAGTAAAAAAGAAATGATAAAATACTTTTTTCCCAAACATACAGTAAGTTTTAAATTATTATTATTTCCATTTGGTCTATCCTCTTCACTACTTATGATTTCTGATTTGGGGGACCTTCCCTCTTCATCACTGGATGAAAGCTCGTATTTCAACATTCTGGAAAAAAAAAGGTTAAAAAATATCCCCGTAAAAAAATGTAATGACAATAATTATAAAATTAAAAACGTCTTTCCAATGAACTGTGTCTGATCCGATTCTCCTTGAGAGAAGTATTAGACTTATCTACACATTTTTCCAACCAAAACAAAAGAATATTTCACTTTCTAGAAGAACTAATGTAAAATTACAGTGAAAATTGTTGGTTTCTATTTGTCAACGGGGTGTTTGTTTTTTAGTTTATTAATGTTGAGTATAAAAGTAGAATTTTAAAAAGAAAAAGTTATGCTTTAATTTTTTGTAAAAAACTTAGAGTACTTTGTAAATCGAGAGAGAGAGTTTATTGCGAGATAAAGTAATTTATACTATATCAAAATATTTGTCCTAATAAACATGGAAATTTTTGCTTGTTCCGATGTAACTGTATTTATTTTTTATAGATAATAATTCTTCTTTGTTTTTTATCTACAATATGGATGGGACAGGCTTTTTTAGAAATGAACCATATTATGATAATGACTCTTATACGATGTTTAATAGATATGGTGAAGCAAGGGACCAAGCTGATGGGAGGCCTAACGATAGTTTATCTGATAAATCACTAACGTTGAAAAAAAAGATTTTTTATTGTTTCACGCCAAAAGTAAGTTTGATAATATTTGTACATTAACTTTTGTTATTTTTTTAGATTGCCATTACAACTGTTCTCCTAATAACATTGTGTTTTTTATCTATGAATTTATACATCCTTTTTGATAATGCATTCAACCCAGACTTTGCAGAGAATAACATTATTATTAATATTCCTGTTTTCTTTATGAAAGATGGTTTTGCAATATCGTACAATCACCTGAGAATAGCATTTTCTTTTGTGAACAGTTTCTTTCTTTCACTTTCATTGGTTTTCACATTTGGTGGTTACTATACTGGGGCACTACATTTTTTCAAATTCCAACAATTTTATATTTTATTTGAATTACTTGTCTATCTGACACTCTCTATTTTTATTTTTTGCTGTTATATACTTGGTAGAAGTGAATTGAGCTATGTTTTGAAGGAGTTACAGCATTTCTTTGGATTTTGTTTTCTTTTTACAATGGGGCCGAGAATAATTATCTCTATCTGGGTTTACTATGTCCTTGATTCTGATATTTTTGACTACCCAAGATACTGTATTCACTCATTTTAACTAATTATTTCTAATGGATATTTAATTTACTATTTATATTTGTCTATTTTTATAATTTTAATAAATTTGCTAGTGTAGAAAGTTTCAGTTGTCTTTTGATTTTATCTGGTAGGTAGATCCCTACGAACTACAGAAAAACATAATGCGCCTACCAGTACGTTGACAAAATTAAGGTTATAAAGTTGTTGTGTTACATCGTACATACCAAGGAAAGATAAACTTCCATAAATGAAATATTCCCATCTATTTTTTTACAAGTATTGAGGTCACGTGTTGTCATCTAACGTAGTTATAGAACACTTCGAAACTACCGCCACATTTTATTGTCTTTTATATATTTTCTTTATGAGAAAAGGCTACCAATAGGCGAGTTGGAAAGACGCCGTATTGTGTAAATATTTTATATGAGTAACTTTTATTCTCAAATATACTTTATTATTCCATTGCAATTTAAAATATGACATAAACTCTCTTATATTCTTTACATAAGATTGATTTAGACATTATTCATTAAATATTTAAAAAAATATCATGAATGTCCTTCATAGTTGCTTGGCCGAATTTTGAAAATGGAATTTAGTGATAGTTATGCAATGTAGAACATTTGTCGATAATTTGGTAGGACATGTCATTATTTTTGCACTAAATAGTTACAAAGTCCCATTGTCATTTATTTTATCGATTTACCATTGAATTTTTATTTATTCAAATTTTTTATTTTTGTATCCCTATAAATTTATTTGCATAAATTGTTTTAAAACAGTACGTGCTTGCTTTGTTTTTCAATACTTCCTGGTTGCATTGTAATTTTTTTTAGTTTCGTGATGGAGCCTTATGATCTCGTCGCTAACATGCCATCATCATTCGAGGAAATGGTGATGTCAAAAAAATGGTTAGATAGGAAAGAGGCACTTGAAAATGTTGTAAATATTGCATCAAAATATGATGATTTTGATCCAAAAGCTTCCTATCACAGACTTTGTGATCAGTTAAAACAGGTAAAGATTGTGATTTTGATGATTGAATTATTTGTTTTTAAATTTAGATTATCGCTAAAGATGCTAATATAAATGTTGCTGCTGTTGCGGCAAAGCTTGTAACGATTTTAGCAAATGGGTTAAAGAATAAATTTAAAGATTATGGGACACCATTTGTTGCTGTTATTTTTGATAAATTTAAGGAAAAGAAGGCAGCTCTTAGGGATCCTTTGTGTGAGACTATAGACGCCATTGGGAAGTATTGCCCCTTTGACAATATCGTAGATGATATTGTAACAGCCATGGAGAAACCAAATCCCTCACAGAAAAGTCAGATTGATCTTTTCTTTTACCGTTACTTCCAGAGGTTTAGAGCTTCAGATGCTCCTAAGAAATTAATCAAAGGTAT
This sequence comes from Strongyloides papillosus, assembly GCA_005656395.1. Taxonomy (NCBI): domain Eukaryota; kingdom Metazoa; phylum Nematoda; class Chromadorea; order Rhabditida; family Strongyloididae; genus Strongyloides; species Strongyloides papillosus. The sequence continues at coordinate 2,346,996 of SRSI01000010.1, read as the reverse complement.
TACACCCGTTCTTGCTAAACATTGTTCTGATTCTGACAGTGAAGTAAGAGAAGCAGCAATGTCGTGCTTGGGATGTCTAATGTTTGTCATTGGTGAGAAGGATCTTACTAAGATGGTTGGAGATTTAAATCAGGATACCTTGAAGTGGACAAAGATCCAGGAGACAAAGGCTGAAATTGAGAAGAAGGCCAAAGAAGCTGATGCCGCTAAAGCACCAGCAAAGAAGAAAAAAGCTGCTAAAGTGGAAAGTGATGTTGAGGAAGAAGGTGAATCAGAGAGTGAGGGAGAGTCTATCGAAAAAGTTGAGGAGAAACAGGTTGATCCATTTGATGAACTCGAACCGGTGGATGTTATCTCTCGTCTACCAAATAGTTTCTTTACTGATATTGAAAGCAAGAAATGGACTGAAAGGAGGGATGCTCTTCAGGCACTACTTGACTTATGTACTACCCATAAAAGGTTGGATCCAAAAGCTGCTTTTGGGGATATTGTCCCCAATCTGAAATTTGTACTTGAAAAAGATGCAAATATAAATGTTGCTGCACTTTCTGCAAAATGTTTAAGTGCTTTCGCATATGGATTACGTCAGAAATTTGCACCTTTTGTACCAAGTATAGCAGGTGTGATTTTCGAGAAATTTAAAGAAAAGAAACCAACACTAAGAGATCCATTAGTTGAATTGATCGACAATATTGCAGCATATTCTGTTTCTGTTGAGACAATGCAGGAGGACATAAGCACGGCTTTGGAAAAACAAAATCCTAACATCAAAGCACAAGTATCTTTGTTCTTGCAACGTGTTTTCAAAACTCTAAATTCATCAACACTGCCCAAGAAATTTGTTAAAGATGTGGCACCACTTCTTGCAAAGGTTACTGGAGTTTCTGATCCAGAAGCTCGTGATTCCGCATGTGCTGCATTGGGTGCACTGCAAAGGATTATCGGGGAGAAGGCTATTAACAATCTCGTCGGTGATGTTGCAAATGATAAAGTTAAGATGGCGAAAATTAAAGAATTCTGTGACAAAATGATAGAAGAAAATGGTCCTGCCGTTTGCGAGATGGTTCAATCTATTCATAAAGCTGACGTAAGTTTCAAAATCTTGTGTTTTTGTTTATATATTGTGTTGTGTTTGTTTAGGCTAAAAAAGGTGCAACTAAGGGTACAGCTAAAAAGGTTGTGCGTAAAAAAGTTGAAGCAAAATCAGAAGAAGATGATGAAGAGGTAAGGTGTTTGTAATTCTATTGTTTTAATATTTTTTTGCCTTCCGCGTTACACTATAACTTTATCTTTAAAATTTTAGCCTATGAAACCTCTCCCAAAAACAGCTCTAAGTAATGAGACTGATGAAAATGAAGGAGTTAATGAGAAGAAGACTGGCGCAAAAAAGAAAAATCCCCTTGGATCAAAAAATACTAAATCACCAACATCATCTGATGAGGGAAAACCAGCAGAAACTATATTGTCTTTGAATTCAAATAAAAACCAGCGTTTTAAGGACGAGGCTAAATTAAAACTTTTAAAGTGGCAATTTGAAGTACCACAACCAGACCATCTACAACAACTTCAATCGCAATTGAAGGAAGTCGTATCAATGGACGTATTTGGGAAACTATATAATAAAGATTTTAAGCAACAGCTTAAAGCTTTAGATATTCTCATCGATCTGTGTGGTTCTGATGGCCAAGCTATAATTGCAAACTCTGATTTGTTGTTCAAATGGATTACGTTGAGAATTCTGGAGACAAACCCTACCGTTCTAATGAAGTGTTTGGATCTTGGCCAAAGCATTTGTAGAACTTATCAGGAACAGCAAGCATCGTTGCACGATATTGAAGTTTCGTCATTTGTACCATTTTTATTGTTGAAAACCGGTGAGACAAAGGAACCAATACGTGCGGCTGTAAGAAAATTAGTTTTCGATTTCTGCGAAATAGTTTCACCCTCAAAAATATATGGTCACTTGGTTGATGCTTTAAAAACAAAGAATTCAAGAATGAAAGCTGAATGTCTGAGTATTATAGAAAGTCTCATCGACGATTGCTATGACGACATCGCTACCACACATTCTTCATCATTTAAAATTATTGCCGCTTCTATATCTGACAGAGATAATAATGTCAGAAATGGTGCCTTAAATTGCTTCGTCGCTGCTTATCGTTCTGCCGGTACTGATATATATAAATTAGCTGGTAAATTAAATGATAAAGATAAAGCATATTTGGATGAAAGAATCAAAAGGAGTGGAGTACAAATTTCTAGTCCAAAATCAAGTTCTACACCTCTTCGTGGAAAGGCTAAAATTGTGAAACCCGCTAACGTGCCTGTCGTTGTTCCTCATAATGCAGGGAATGTAACAATGGATGAGCCTACTACAGACATGTGTCAGACATCCGATTTAAGTGCAACAATTATTGAAGCTCCCGAAAAAAGAAGGTTAACTTCTAGAGTAAATCCTGAATTTGGTTCAATCGACGACAATGTTTGTGATGTGGACATTGATGCAGAGTTCCCAGATTTGGATGTTGAAGTAGTTGAAAATGAGCCTCCCGCGTTTAATGCAAATGATAATCAAATACTCAAGAAAGCTTTACCGCTGGAATCAGATATATTAAATGTGCAGGCTATCGAGACACCAACTATAAACGTGTCCCAATACCAACATGAAATTTCTCAGCTCGATCATATACTTTCAAAAGTAACTTCTAATGATGTTAATGAATCCTCTTATGCTATATCTGACTTGTTTTCAATACTTGGTAATCGTGGTTCATTCCCTATTGATGTTATCAAATACAAGATTGATGATATTGTATTGTCGATTTGCAAGGATATTGACGCTTATAAGGAGAATTTTACAACTCAAGAGCCTATTCCTGAGAACATCTCTCAATTCTGTAAAAGCATATTCAATGTAATGCTTTGTATAATGAATGATCCTGAATACATTGAGTTTATTAAGCCAGAAACTATTGGGACATTTTTATGTGTAATTCTTGGTTGCGTTTCAAGATCATATACCTCATCTAATGAACTATGGAAAAATTCTATTAGTTCTTCTCTTAACCATACAACTGTGAAGTTATGTGATAATTGTAACTACAATACCGTTATGCTGGGAATTGTTGACTGTATGACTAAAAATATTAACACAGCATCAAATGACAGAGTTTTTAATTTGGCGAGAAAATGCATGGATAAATTATCTACGTTAACGACAAAGAAGAACCACGAATGGGATGCTGAAATCTGTTTATCAGCTATGGCAACCATAATGAAACTTTTTACACCATCACAAGAAAAAATTTACGAGATAACATTCCATGCTATTAGAAATCATATTCAGCGTTTGGTTGTTGTCAATAAAGCAAAAGTTAAGGAAGCTGTAGAGAGAAATTCTCATCAAAGAGACAAGGTTTGGCAGTATGCAGCAAGATGTTTAGACAAAATTATGCCTGCAGAAACTGAAGAACTCACTGGTGTTATAATGAAGATAAACGGGATGTCAAACGATGAAATCGTCAAGTTACTTGTAAATTCACCGATCATTAGTTGTGAATGGGACGCTTTCTTTGAGTCGGGGAAATCACGTGATGCAGTATTACGAGATCTTGTTTTTAAAGCTATTCGTGAGAAAGATAATACTCTATATGAAAGTATTAGGCATAAACTCAATTTAACAGCTTCATTAAAACCAGAATCTGGGAAGTTATGGTCAAAAGATATTCTTTTACATGACTATGTTTATTTAACCGGTGACCGTTTGCAACGTCTAATGAAAAACGTCAAGAAATCTCAGGAGTTAATTAATTCTGTTTCCGTTGTTTCTAATGCTAAAAGAACACACTCTATTCCACCACCAGGGCATAATAAGATAACAACATCCAGGACAAGTACTCAATTAGCAAATGCAAATCTACTAAATCAAACAGCTATATCTTCTGTTCCTATTCCACAATTCAAGAAACCAAAACGCCTCTCAGTTCAGGATTGTGAATATTTAAAAGAAAGAATTGCTCAGATAAAAAATGCTTGATTTTTTTGCTTTTATGTAAATTTAAATTGTATTTTATATTATTACTAATCTCTAATGAGTAATTATTGTACACTTTTTCTATAACAATAAATGACCATTTTAATTTTTACTATATATTAGAATTTTTAACCAATAAAATATTATTTTATAGATGTTGTAAACAAATTTTTCGTATATTTTTCTCTTAAATTTTACATTTTCTTACATAAATTTTATACGTGTTAAATATTTGTAATGAATACTTCACAGACAATATACATAAAAAGAAATGAATCTTCAAGACCAGCAATAAATAATTATTATTATAGTAATGATAAAAAAGTTGATGATTCAGCACCATTATTTGGAGTCTTTCTTAATTTTGTGTTATTTGCAATAATACTTTTTTTGGTTTCTGTAATTCTAGTTTACTTACTCTATACTGTGTTTTCTAAAAATTCTGAAAAGAAAGAGAAAAAAGTAAAAGATGAGAAATTGAAAGAAGATATATATGATCGAGTAAGTTTTTTGTTGTATCAATAATATAAAATGATTTTTTAGGAGCGTAACAATACGATAAAACATTTCGACAATAGAAATTCTTATAACAAAAATGTTATAGACAATAATGAATGTCCATGTAAACATCGTCATTTACAACCAAATATTTATCAAAATAATTTGGAAAATATGATTGGTTATGGACAACTAGTAACTACAACTTTTGATAAATGCTTATGTAAAAAAAAGTGTGAAGAATGTACAGTAAAGTGTAGAAGACCATTAAATGTTCCAATTATTAAAATCGAAGAACACCACCATAAAGAGAATGATCATGAGAAATCGGTAATGATTGAAAAATTAGACTTTGTTCCATGTCTAAGATCGCACAAAGAATGCTTTATATCTAGAAAGTAGTTTTTTTTCTGTAATATAATATAATAATCATATTATAAATATTGTCATAATAAAAGTGTTTTAAAAAAATTTATTTTAATAAATATTGACATTTAAAAACTGCCAAGATTTAAAAAGACAGACCAATAAATAATATGGAAAAAAAGAAAAAATAAGGGAAATGCTATTCTAGAAAAAAGATCTATTTGAGAGGGTTTAAAATTATATTCCCTAGTTTTGGATTTTCTTTTACTTGGTATTAGTGCTATGTGATTAGATGATATATTTAATAGTGGTATATCTTGATCGGATGGTTGCATATATGTCTAAAAAATTATTATAAGATCTTTTGTTTTAATTTTTTGGATACACTTACAACATATGTTTCATTATTATTATTTCTAATTAATTGTGGATGTTTAGTTTCATTAATTTCAAAACAAGAAATTTTTGAAGATTGATTATATTGCTTCATCTTCTTTCTACTTTCATTATTTTTTCTTCTTTTCAACAAATACCCAACTGCAGCATATTCAATTAGACTGGCAAAGACAATAAAAAAACACACACCTAGGAAGATATCTAAACTTTTAACATAACTAACTTTCGGTAAAGAAGAATTATTAGATGTCATTATTGTAGTCATACTAAGAAGTGTTAAAAGTCCTAAACTTATTCTACTTGAATTGGCTTCTCTTGATAACCAAAATGATACCCAACTTATTACGACTATTAGTGATGATGGAAAGTATATTTGAATAAGGTAAAATCCAATATTTCTTTTGAATATAAAAAATGCCGATAATCTTGAGTAGTCACCTGTAGTTAATCTTATAGTCCTTTGTATATAATCATGTTTATCTACAGTAAAATGTGCTAAGTGAACATTTTCATCAATTGTTAAAGCTTGCCCAGGATTATTTGGTTCATCATCATACCATCTATATATGATATCAGCTGTTGAATACCCATAACTCTAAAAATTATTTTATAGATTCATATAAAAAGAACTTACCTCTATTTCTAAGCTACAGTTTTGAACATCAAGTGGAAACTGAAACAGTTATAGAAATGATCTAAATTTAAAACTTACCGTATGTAAATTCATAGGACAATTTGCAATAACTAAAAATTAAAATATATTAATGTTGACTAAGTACTAATACCTGTTAATCGAATACTTCTAAGAACATTTCCATCTTTATCTATTCTTAAAAAAGAATTATGTGTCGTTGTTTCATGAAAAAAAGATTTTTTTTCATTTGGGAAAAATGTATCTAAATATTATAGGGTAAAAAAAATATTTTGTTACTAACCTGGCGTCCATATAGATTTTACCATATCTATCCCAATTGTTAGTGAATTTATATTAATCGAATTATATTTACCAAAAGCTAATCGTGTATCTTTCCAAAATTGTCTAAGGTATAAGTCTACAGAAAAGTCCATTGTTACTTCTGATATAGCAGATATTGTAATAATATGTGCAGTCACGCTTATAACTGTTGGTTCTCCTAAAATTGATTTATTATTAATAAAAGCTATATAGATGTGTACCTCCATAATTTGGTCGAATTCTTTTATCATGACTCATAATTAAAGCATCTAATAATCTTGTAACATTAACTTCTAATCCTACATTATTATTATTTTGATCAAATAATTTATCATTATCGTGTTCACTGAATTTAGTATTTTCATCCATACTTCTATCTAATTCTTTTTTAAAATTTTCATTATTATTATAATTCTAAAAATAGATTTTAAAAAATTTATATGTATAAACCTTACAGCATTAAAAGTTTTTGATGAAAGTGATTTACCAATATTACCACAACATAAAAATATTAATATTAAATATAATGTATAAGTTTGTGGTGACATTTCAGTTTTATTACAGGCCAATAGTATTTTCATCCTTGAAATTTGGAACTATATATGTAATTTTGTAAAATGAAACTTTTCGATTTTTAGTAATCTTAATATTGATGGAATAAACAACCAAAAAGATTCTAAAAAATATAATTACATGTTTTTAGTTTCGGTTTATGTAATTGCTAAACTAATTTAAGTATAATATTATAATAAAAAAATGAAAACATTAGTTAAATAATGTTTTTTCATATTTTATTGTTTTTTAATTTTTTAAAAACAAAAAGATTATGTGTTTTTTATACAAAAAATATCATAATATTATTCAACTTTTTTTTCAAAAGATAACATTAAAAAAACAAAATAGGTTAATAAAAATTCCATAAATTTATTTAGTAATTAAATTTAAAAATTAATTTTAAATGAAAACAATAATTGGAAACAATAAATATTTTTTTAACATAACTTATTGCATTTGAAGATATTTTGGAAAAGAAATTTTTAAATAATCTATTGTTATAAATGTTAATATTTTAAAATATTTATTCATATTGTCGTCATTAATTAACTACTTATTAATATTTTAAAAGATAACAAAATTAATTCATTGAATCAAAAAATTGCTTTAAAATATATATTTTTGGAGTTTATAAAATTTTCAATTGGTTTATTTGGATTAAACGAAGTATTTTTTTAGTATTCCAAAATAATATAAAAAATTAAAATGATAATATTTTATAATATATATCTAACTTTAATATAAAGATAATTATTATACTAATTTAATGACTACTCATTTTTTATACGAACAAATTATGAAGTTTTTGATAATTAATAGAAAGGCTTTTAAAAAAGCACATATTAACAATTACTTTATATTTCATAGACTAAATCTTCAAAGAATACATATATGTATAATTTGTATTCATATGCAATTTTAAAAAGGATTTTTTAAATACGGAAAAAATTGCACATCTATTACTTAAAAAACTATTTTTTTTTTATTCATATTTACATTAAAAAAATAATATAATGAAGTTTAAAAAAAAAGTAGAAATATAAATTGAAAATTTGATTTCTGATAGATTGAATAAAATTTTATAAACATTTTAAGACAATCGTGCACTTTCATGAGAATAAAAATTTTTCCATGAAACATAAATTTTCAGTTACTAATGAGTAAATGTTTCTATGTGAAAAATATACTATTTATGAAACATTTTTCAAGAAAAACACTAATATTTGTTTAATTATTATGTGGAAAAGTTGTTTGGTTTATAAAAAGCAATTACTTTTATTTGTAATTCGAAAGTGTCATAATTTTCTTAAGCTTACTCTTGAGAAAGTTTTATTAAAAGAATATACTATAATATTTTTGTTACAACTAAATAATTTGAGTAAAGACATACTTAGTATACTAAAATAGAATAATTTTTTAAGTGATATATATTTGGAATATAAAAAAATCTTAAATTATTATATTTAAAATATTTTTTAATGATTTTAAAAAACAAATAAAGAGGAAAATTATTTGTATGCATAAAAAATTCTTATCATTATATTTATAAAAACTAAAAAATGCTGATAATATGAATATATCAAAAAGACAATTATAACTTAAAAAATAAATGAATACCATAAAAAATTAGTTAAACATTCGTTACAGTCACATTAATAATGTACTTTTAAAAATTTACCAGAAATTTATAAAAAAGTTATTCGTTAAATTTTATGGATAGGTTTACAATAATTTGATGCTATTTCATACTTTCTCATAGGAAATTATTTTATTAATAATATTAATATTGAAGTGAAAACATTATGTAATTATACTAAATTTCATCATTAAGATTATAAAATATTTATAATAATGAATATAAAAGCATATGTTTAATAAAAAAAAGTTTTTATATAAACTTAGTCATAATACATTCGAATTTGTTATTAATATTTTTAGAGTATATAGTTATATCAAAAAGAATGTTGTGATTCTAGGAATATAAACAACAATATCAATTATTTGTTAGAATAGAATGCTTAATTTGTTCGAATATATAAATAGAAAAGGAAATTCTTGAAAACCTAATAATATTTAAAGAGTCACTTTGAAATATTTATAAAATTGAAATATGAATACCAAGGATATTTATGTACGTATTGAACTTAGCCTAACTTTCTGATGATGCATAAAAATTATGAATATATATCATAATTGGAAATTGAATTAAAATGTACATATAGGAAAATAGTCAAAATTTTCATCTCAACATATTTTAATGTATTAAATCTCTTTTTATATACTTAAGGCATCCATATCAAAAGATATTTCCACATAAAATTTAATGATATATAAAATATTCTTCAAGGAACTTTTTAATTTAAATGATACAACATAGGGTTTATTATCTTTTTAAACTAATTTTAAAATATTACAAATTACTATTATTAATACTTAATAACTATAAATTTAATATAAATTATTTTTAATACTATAAGATAAATTCTTTAATCTATCATTTAAATGATTAATTGGTGATACATATTACTAATAAAATAATACAAAAAAATTTGACTTACTTTGACTTATGTACATTTTTGATATAGTATAAAAGTAATAATGAGGAAGAAGAATATTTATTTACTATAAATAAAAGTGTAAGTTATTTAGCTATTTTTGGATCCTGTCCTTTGAAAAATTTAATATTTTTTTTAAAATATTACTTGTTAAATTGCGTGACATGCTTAACCTTTAATTGCAGCTTTCCATAAAAATTTTCTTACAAATTGGGCTATTGTTATAAAATATACTAACGAAGGTTATTAAAGTTAAACATTTAAATAAACTCAAAAAACTTTTTACAATAACTTTACCCTAAATAAAATATAAGAATAAATACCATTATTATATATGAAGTAAGAAATTTCAAATAATATAAAGTATTGAAAAAATGTTAATATAAAAATTTATTATGACAGATTCAAATAACGTCAAATATATAGTATTAATTTAAAAATTATATATCATCGACTGTGTTAACATTTTCTTGAATTGATAAAGAATAATTAGAACCTAGAGATGTGGAAAATGATGGGTCGAAATTGTAAATCAAACTTAGAGATGGAGATTTTCTTGGTAAGTTTCTTGGAAATAATTCATCGTTTGTTGGTGATATTACAATATTTGGTATGAATGATGCTGATGACCTTAAAATAAATTAAAGATAAGTTCTTTTATATAGTAAATTTTTTTACTAAGCAAAAAACTTACATTTTTGAATCTTTTCTTGAATCATAACAGGAATCACCGTAACTATGGCTACCTATTATATGTGCACTGCTTGCCCACATTTTGTCATTATTTTTATTTAACCATGCCGTAACTTTATTCTTTGCTTTTTGTAGCCTTCTTTTTTGTCTTTTGTAGTATTCAAATTCTTCACGATATCTCATTGTATATAATAAGTTTTCTATTTCTATTGTTTCCTTTGACCGTTTAATAGAACGAAACATCAACATCAATATAACAGATGAAAACATTAAAATAATTGCAATTGTGTAAATAACAGCACCTATGTCATTATTATGGTCACCATGAAAAATATTTTTTTTGTTTCCATATAAATAGTTTAATTTTTTGCTATATGGACTAGCTTCGCACATTTGGTAAACTTTATGAATACATAAACATAAATCTAATGTACTTGTATTTGTAGTATTGACAATATTTTCAAAAATATTGTTTTCAGTTGATGAATTACTGGAAGAAGTTGTATTTTCATTTAACCATTTATTTAGAAGCATTTGTCAAATAATATAAACTATAACAGCAAATAAAAACTACATAAAATTAAATAATATAAAATATAATATATTTATGAAATTTTATTTCTAATACTTAAATAAAAGAAGTATTTAATTTTTAATCTATTAGATATTTTTTTAATGCTTATGACGTTAAAACAATTTTTACATCATCAAAACAAGTCATAAAAAATATTAAACAAATCTTCTTTAGTAAATTATTTATATTTAATTCATTGTTAAATATTAATTATACAATATTTATATTCTTTAAATTATATTTTCTAAAATAATTAAAGTATTAGTATAAATTCTTAATTAAATATCAAAAATTATGAAACTGTACTTTGTTTAAAAAACAAAATACTGTACGTCACTCATCTTTGCAAACTTTTTTCTTATTAATTAATTAAAAATAAGGTATTTCATACATAATAAATTACGTTTAATTTATGCAAAAATATACGCGTAAATTATTATTTATTTATATGTTATTTTATAAAATACCATAGTTCAACAACTAATGATGAAAATTTCATGAACTACTATAATTCTCTATTAATTTAAAACAATTAAAAATATATAATTAATATGATAATAATAGTAACTAATTTTACTTGTGAAATATTTAGTAAATATAGATATTTTACTATATAAAACTAAAACAATCATTTATTCATTTCCATAGTGATAATAGGTATTTTAATATCTTTAAATCGCTTACATCCCAGCTTTAAAATTAGTTTCCTAAGATTTTTGTCGAAAAAAAAGTTTTGCTGTTATGTTTAAATATAGAAGTATTGTTTTAAATTTTTTAAATATAAAATAAACGTCGTATTGAAATTTATAATTATTATTATATATGCTTTCTCTTATTAATAAATATTTTAATACTTATTCTTACATTAAGTTTTTTTAATTACTTTTATTTTAAAAATAAGTAAATGTTTTAAAAAAATTTATATTAAGATGTTAGATTATTTTAAATAACTTTAGGAAGCTTATGCTAATATTTTTTTATTTAAAAAATATTTTTAAATTATTGAAAACGTTAATCTCTTAAAAACAGTGTACTTTGGACTTGTATAAAATACTTTAGTATTTCATTTATCAGGTGAAGCTATATACGTCAATTACAGTACTTTAAGTTATTAATATATAGATGTATCTGTAGATTCGATTTAAATCCTAAGCTTTCTACTTAATAATATAAGTTTATCTTATAGAGGATAAACATATATATTTTGTATTACTTTAAATATTAATAATTGTTTAAATTTCCTCGATACCATATATTCAAAGACTATTATTTTATCGAAATAGATTATAAATGTTCATATAAAATCTTGAAATCCTCATTTTATGTTTCTAAGGCAAACTTATTTTTATTATATTTGAACTAAATAATTGTAAAAAATACTTTTTCAGATGGATCTAAAACCAGAAGACGTATCATTGTACCTTAAAAGTAACCCTTCCTTCCTAGAAAACTACGTTTGTAGTCCATCTATTACAAGACAAACATTTGAGAGATGGGTTCATAGAAGAACAACATTGAGAAATCGTAGACAAGGTAGTCTTACAACATCTAATTCCAACTTAAAAATTGGTGCTGCATGGAATGTAAGTTAATGTTGCAACAAAATTTTCTCATTAATGTCCTTTAGCCTGAAGACATAGGCAAATGCAGAAATTTCTTAGCGGAAAATGCATCACAACAAATTAATTTGATGTATGAATTGGCAGTTATATGTGCACAAGAGTGTTCCTCTGCTGAAGCCGTTGAGTTAATTGTTCATAATGAGGAAGATAACAATAGTTATAGAGTAACGAAAGAGGAAAATGAAATAAGATTAAAGAGAATTAAAAAAATTAAAAAAAGTTATGCTGCAGCAAGCTATGTTTTACAAGTTTATGATTGTAATGAAATAAAGGAAACACATTTAGCTGATATATATTTTTTCGGAACTAATTTTAACGATAGGGATGTTCGTTTAGCAAACATTTTTGGGGCAACATTTGGTTCAATTTTTTATTTTGGTAAGGGAAATATGAAAGACAAAAGTAAAAGTGGAAATGAATCGTCTATGTCAACAACGAGTTCTCAAGAATCTACTGAAATTATTGAAAAAAATAGAAAATTAACAAAATTCCTATTGGAAGTTGTCAAATCAATTTTCCAAGAAGTTGCTTCTATGGATACGTTAATTATAAAAATTATGAATTTTGCACAACGCCTCGTTGATGCAGATAGAGCTTCATTATTTTTGGTGGACTCAAAATCAAAAGAACTGTATGCAAGAATATTTGATGTTGGTGTACAATCAGAGGAAGCTGAAAGTTTAGAGAATCATGGACAAAAAGAAATAAGATTCCCTATTGGTAAAGGTATTGCTGGAACTGTTGCTCAAACTGGTAAAGGATTAAATATACCAGATGCTTATAAGGATGAAAGATTTAATCCAGAAGTAGACCATAAAACAGGTTATCAAACAAAAAATATTTTATGCATGCCAATATTTATAAGAAGAATGGTAATTGGAGTTGTTCAAATGGTCAATAAACGTACAGGAGAGTTTACAAATGATGACGCTGAGGCTTTTGAAACTTTTGCTATATATTGTGGATTAGCATTACATCATGCAAAGTTATATGATAAGATAAGAAAAGAAGAACAAAAGTATAGAGTGGCATTAGAAGTCTTAACTTATCATTCATCATGTAATAAAGATGAAGTAACAAAAGTTAAAAAATATCAAGAAGGTGTTGATGACATGCCACCAGAAATGTTAAACTTTGATTTTAATAGTATGACATTATCTGAGATAGAAAAACCAGTATTTGCAATTAAAATGTTCCAAAAATTATTTGGTGGAAGAATACGATTTGATCCTGATGATTTAATAAGATTTACTTTAACAGTACGTAAAAATTATAGAAAAGTTCCCTATCATAATTGGCAACATGGTTTTACAGTTGCACATAGTTTATTTTATTTGCTCCTTTCTACAAATATTTTTAAACCACATGAAGCATTAGCTATGTATATTGCAGCTATATGTCACGATCTTGATCATCGTGGAAAAAATAATGCATACATGAAGACAATGAGTACACCATTAGCAGCAATATACTCAACCTCTGTCATGGAACACCATCATTTTAATCAAACTATAACAATATTGCAACAAGAAGGACACAATGTTCTTCGTTACCTTGATACTGAACAATATAAAGAAGCATTAGGTTTAATAAAACACTGTATTTTAGCTACTGATTTAGCATTATTCTTTTCAAATAAGGCTAAATTAAATAATATTATTGAAAAAAACAACTTTTGATTGGAAAAATGAAGATTGTCGTGCTTTAGGTCAGGCAGTTATAATGACAGGATGTGATTTAATTGCATCAGCCAAACCATGGCAAGTACAATCAGAAACTGTTAAAGTTATTTTTGAAGAATTTTATGAACAAGGTGATGCTGAAAGAATGAATGGTCGAGAACCAATTGCTATGATGGATAGACACAAATCTGGGGAATTACCAGAAATGCAAGTAGGTTTTATGAGAGGAATTTGTTTACCATGTTATGATCTACTTGCTAAAATAATTCCCGAATGTAAGCATTTAAGAGAAAATGCGTTATTCAATACCTCCAAATGGGAAGAAATGGCAGATGAATATAAAAATAAAAAAGAATCAAAAGAATAAAATTAGCGTAATTTTTTCTCATTTTTCTCTATAAATTAATATTTTTAATATAATAATTTAATATAAACAAAAACTTTGTAAACAATCTATTATAAAAGATAGTTAAATCTTTTACCAACTTATTATGTTTATAAATAATACTAAAATATACGATTTAAAATAATAATATATAGTAATTTACCATAATACGATTTTCATAAATTAAATAATTTTTTACATCTATTATTTGTAAAAGATAATTCTACAATAAAATTATCATTTTTAAAATTTTTGTCTAGAATATGATACATATTTATCAAATATCATAAGTACAAATGTGCCTAAAACAGATTAATTTTAAATATTTTTTAAAAAATATTTTCTTGATTTTAATAACTATTTCGACAATTTATTTATTCATTAATATCTTTATATTAGTACAGAATTCTAATAATAATTCTAAAATTTTAAATGAAATTGAATCAAATGATTTGGATAGTGATCTAAAAAGTGAAGAAAAATATGTTTTTGAGAATGATTATTCAATACCAAGTGAACCATTTTTTACACCTATTCCTGGGACAGAAAATATAGAATGTTCATTATATTATAAAAGGGAAAATGGTGTAATTGCTAGAAAATATGGGTTTCAAAGGAAAAAGTACAAATCAAAACAAGATATTGACTTACAGATGTCATGTAGTGCTATTAAAAGAAGACATTTTTTTCCTACAAAAGAATTTCATACAATTGAAGAGGAAAATTTTCCACTAGCTTATTCTATGCTTGTATATAAGGTAAATAAATTAATAAGTCCATATAAAGCATATATTTTGTAGAATTATTATCAGTTAGAACTTCAATTATCACTAACATATTCACAATATAACCATTATTGTTTCATTATTGATTCAAAATCAAATTCCTTGTTCCATGAGCAATTAATAAAACTTGGCTCATGTTTCGAGAATGTTTATATTATGAAAAAAGAATTTACTCTTGATAGCAATGGAAAAAACTATGCTAATGGCCATATGGAATGTTTACGACATTTGATATCAAAAAATTGGAACTATGTATTTCTTTTACAAAATCACGATTTCCCATTGAAAACAAATTTGCAATTAATAAGAATATTAAAACTTTATAATGGTGCAAGTGATTTTCAAATGGTTCCAGGGTACTTAGAAAGAATAGATATATACAATGATTGGTCATTTACGAATTTAAAAATTTTTAAAAATTTCTCAAAAAATTATAATGAGAATGGATATCCCTATTGGTTAAATTTTGTTAAAGGGTTTAGTGAGGTAACATTATCAAGAATTGATGTTAACTATATGTTTGATGAATTAGATTTAACAACATTACTTAATGAATTAAATTATCATAAACATGGGATTGATGAAATGTTTTGGTCTACCATATTGTCAGATGAAAATATAAATTTTCCTGGTGGAATGCCAAATTATTGTACAAATGTTGGGAAAAGGGTAGAATACATAACAAGAAAAAGTATTTGGAGAACAAAAAGAGTATGTAGAAGTGGATTAATTAGACATGATATTTGTATTCATGGTATGGAAGATTTTTATAAATTAAACTATTACCCACATTTATTTATTAACAAATTAATGGTTGAATATGATGCAGGAGCAGTTAAGTGTTGGAGTGAAATATTGTGGAATAAAAGATATGGTAATTGGAGCAATGATATTTATGAAGAATACTACAGAGGAACACCACATGTCAAATGGAGAGATTGTAAAATAAAAAATACATGTTCTAGTACAGGACCTTTATGTGATAATGATATTAATTTTAATGATAGGCGTTTATAAAAATGTGTTATGAAATATTATTAATGGAAATACTTTTTTCTCTTAAGAAATCTTAGATTGTAGTATTAAAAATTTTAGTAAATATAATTTTGGCCAGTTTTTTCTTTCCTTTTTTAAGTAGTAATTACCTTTTTACATTCAATTTGCAAGTTTTTGCTGTCATTGCTTTTTTCATTTCTTCTGGAATCGGTGGTTCTTCACGTGATGATAAAAATTTCAGAATTTCAATAAAATTTGGTCTATAAGATGCTTCCTTATATAAACAGTATGAGTAGCATTTTAAGACATTAGGAGGGACATCATTTGGAAGATCCAATGGTTTATCACCAGCCGTTATTAATGTTTTAACTTCAGCATTAGTCTTTCCAGGAAATGGATCATTATGACAATGATTAAAAATTTCCCACATCAAAATTCCATATGACCATACATCAGATTTCATTTGGAAGAATCCTGTTGTTATTGTTTCTGGAGCACACCAACGAATTGCTATTTTTTGATTTTTTCCTGCTTTAACGGGTTCTTTAGATATAACAGATAATCCAAAATCACTAATTTTTACTTCATCGTTACCACCTAGTAAACAATTTCTTGCTGCAATGTCACGATGAATAACATCACGTGTTGATAAATAGCACAGTCCTCTTGCAGCATCAGTACAATATTTAGTAAGGTGTTTGTATGGTAGAGGAGTACTCTTGAGATATGATTTTAATGATCCACCATAACACATTTCTAAAACCATTAGTATTGGATTTGAATGAAGTGTAACTCCATAAATCTTTACAATATTTTCATGCTCAAATTGATTCATAAATCTAAACTCTTTCATAAATTCTTCACGATCGGCTTTTGTAGCAAATCCTTTAAGATTTTTACATGCTACTTTAATAAAACTTCCATCGATACGTCTCATAACAGCTTCACTAACCTCACCAAATGCACCTAGAAATATTTTTTAATATCGTAAACAAAAAATTTAAATTTACCTTCTCCAATTTTTTGTTTAATTTCAATATTTTCAGCATTTAGATAATAACTTTGCTGTTCAACAGGTTTTTTAATAAATCCTACTGCATCATCAACAGGGATATTATTAGCATGATGAAAATGTAATAAATCATGAGGTCTAGCAAATATATGTTTTCTGATAAAGTAAAGACCTTCAGGTGTCCGATTCATAACTACGTGAACAATTCCATTAGCATGTCTAACACAAATTAAATATTCTGTTTTTCCATTAATTTCTGCTCTCCTAAATAAATAATCTCCTATATCTTTTAATAAATACTCAGCTTCATCAATTGGCACATCTGCATAGTAGCATTTTAGATTTTGTGACATATAGAGACCCCACTCATCATTTTGAATATGTTTAACACTTCCAGGACCAGCATTTTGTCCGTTATTATTTGATGAACCAGGGGTTTGTGTTGGTTCTGATGGTGTACCCGAAACAGGAGTTTGTGATGTCTTCCTTCTTCCGTTTCTTTTTATAGAGCGGGCATGTTTTACTGACTTCTCTGAACCATTATTTCTACGACGCATATCTCAGAAATGTTGAACAAATGAAATTTTTTTACTTATATTATTTTTTTTATATTCAGAAGTATTAATTACTAAATAATAATTAAATTTCTTTCATTTAATTTAAATTTACATTTGTACTATACCATTTTTACAATCAATTTACAAAAGTTTCCAAATTAATCTTTCAAAAATATTGATAGTTATTATTTTTTGCATAAAGTTATTTATTAGAAATTGAATAGTATACATTATTATTAAAAATATTAAATAATTATAAATTTTAAATTACTTTTTTCATGCATTGATATCATTAATATTTTCAGGTTGATTATATCTTTCATATTGTTTAAATATTATCAATTGACTTATAACAAAAAGTATTGTTAAAACGATAATCAAACAAGTTATTATTCCTAAAATTATAAATGGAATAGATGAAAATAATATTGCATCTTCTTCCGAGATAGGATGACTGTTTTGTTTGCCATTTGGATCAATATTTTTAAGATATTCTGATGGATTCATAAACGGATGAATCATATTTGCCGTATTATTATGGTATTTATTATTTCTTCTATCTGAAGAGTTATAAATTATAAACTTTTGTACTGTTGTGAAGAATGTTTTGGCCATAGTTTGGTAATTACAATTAATAGTTATTTGATATTCTGGATGTAAAGGAATGAAATTTACGAAGTCTTTTGTAACATCAAAAATTGACGTAGAATGGAAAATTTCTAAAAGTCCTATTGTTTCGCTTTTATCATTGCTAACTTCAATTTTGATTAGTTTTCCAACGTTCTGATGAACTTTTTTGCAATGTGGATATGAATTTTTATTGTATAAAACATTAGCTGGTTGCAAAGGAATTGTCATATAATTTTCCGGTAAAATATAAACGCTTTTTACTTGTAAACTTTTTCCGTTTAAAGATCTTGCTGTTTTAACAACATTACAAGTATATTCTCCATACGACTCTAGACTCTCTTTCGACAACATCAAAAGTTTCTCTCCTTTCAATTTTGCATTATTTACAGAATCTTTTTTAATCACTAAAATATCTGCTCCTTTAGAATAGTAATTCTTATAACGTTTTTCATTTTCATTATTAACTTCGCTTAAGCATCTAACAGAAAAATTCCCACTTGAATAAGAATCCTTAATAAATAAATACCGAACATTTTCTTGATCTATGGTTTTTAAACCATCAACAGTTGGAGTGATTAGAAATTCTCTATTTTCACTTGTTACCATACATGACGGAATAATAAATATTTCATTAGTAGTGTTTGTACTATTGAAAATATTTCTATCAAAACTGTTTAAATTATAAAAATACTTCTTTTGATTAATATATTCACTATTGTCTTTTTTTGTATTGATGAATATTTTGCTATTTGTAAATTGAGAATCTTCATCTAAATAAGTATATGTAACTTTATTATTGTCATAAGGTTCAGAACAACTATCTATTGTTTGAATATTTGTTTCTTCAATTTTTTTTCTTAAATCCTCATTTCCATTACTTTCCAATTTGTAACCTAGAGTGATATCAGGAAGTGTTGGTTGTCGAAGAATTCCACATGCAAAAAAATTATCGCCATTGGAACTTTGAAATATTGGTATAAATAGATGTGAAGGTTTTTCATAATTGAAAAAAAATACACCATTTTCCAAAACATATTTATTAGGAATATATCTAATATTTGAATATTCTGTTGTATATTCTCCGTATGGGCAAGGATAAAGTAAAAATATTTTACTGAAATATGGAACAGTAGTATAATGAATTTTTTTGGTTCTTGATTTCAGCAAAATTAAAATAGCGTAATCTACCGTTATAAGTTTTGTTGAAGTATAAAATGTATTTTCATTCAATTGATCATCAACCATAATAAGTCCAAATTCGCATTTTAACCATGTAAAGTCAATATAATTTCTATTTGCTGCTGATGCCACAAAAATTTTAGTTGGATATGAATTTTCATTTAATTTTATTTTCATATTAAGGTTAAATACAGATCCACTGGAACTTTCTTTGTACTTTTCAAAATCAATGTAAAATATCTTTCTACTATTAATTGAAAGATGATTTGGAACTTTCAATGAACTATTATACATTAATAACTTTGGTAATTTTTCATTTATCTTGTAGCCACTTTCAGAGTTTTCACTACCATCTCGAACATCACCAATAATTTTATAATCATTGAGCGATTGTACTCCATTTTTAACGGACAAAAATAACATAATGAAGAACAAAAATTTAAACATTTTAATACATTTGTAATCTTTAAAAGCACTTCATTTATTCTATTGCTTTTAAATACACGTTTAGGTTTAAAAATTTGGAAATTATCATAATTACTAAAATTTAAATTATAAACAAGTACATTTTGGTACAAATTAGTTTTGAAATTTTTTTTGATAAATAATGCAAAAAACTTATGATAAACATTAAAGAAGTATATTTTTTAAAATAAATCAATTTTATTTAAAAGTTATTAGAATCTTAATTTTAGTGATAATTGTTTTAAAATATACATAATATAATACAGGTAAAATATATCTGTGGAAGAACAGTATTTTAATAATTGATTGGATTAGGGGTTCTTGTTGTACGTCGACCTCTGGTAGAGGATGAGGTAAAACTTCTATTACCATTACGAGGAACATTGTTATTTTTTCTAACTCCACCAAAACTTTTTCCTCTTTTATAATTATTTTTAGGTTTTCTACTAGAAGTAGATGGAGGATTGAGCATTGCAGGTGATTGATATGCATTTTCAATTAAAAACATATCTAACTCCCTGGTCATTTTGACGTGATCATTTTTATCAATCATTCTCCAAAACTCATTTAATGCTGTCATTATTCTTCCTCCATACTTTTTAATTTTCAATCTACTCATATTATCAATAGATAACAGCTCACTATTAGTCCTTGGTAGGAGGGCTGCAATTTGATCAACAGCTTCGTCAGTCAATATTTCCTTTGGATCTAATAATCTTTCTTCCTTTGCAATTTGAGTTCTTAAGGATTCAATTTTAAATTTAGCACATTGATAAACTTCTTTATGTTTGCTTTTGAATTTCTCTTTTACTACTTCAGCTTCCTTAACATCAACTTTCACCATAAAACGCTTATTTAAATCATCCTCATTTTTAAATTTTACGGGAAGCATATGAATATAGAATTTTGGCTTACAATTGGATGCTAAAAACTTTTCTCCCTCCTCAGACAAGACTACATATCCAACGATAGTTGTTTTGTTCCTTCCAAATTTTACTTCTCGAATATTTTCATAAGCAAAGCCGTCGGTGATTAATTTAATGATCAATCGACATGCATCCGCATCTCTCAAGAATCTCCCTTTATTGTACATTGGAAGTTTTCCAATGTTTTGTCCTCTATCACCACCATCAACTTTGACTTTACCTCTTAAACAATCTGACAATTGTTTTACTGTCAACGACATCATCTTTATAGATTGGAGAATCAAAGTGACCATTTCTGTCATCTCATATAGATTGTAATTTATTTTTCTAGTTTTACTACAATTTCTACAACAGGTACTTTGATCAGCTTTACAATCTCCAGAATCGTAGATTTCTCCAAAATGTTCAACAAGGAGTTTCCTTTGACAAACTGAGACACATTCACAATATACTATCATTTCATTGATATTGACATGTTGCATCTTTTTGACTGCATCAGACTTCACAACTTTAGTACCATTATCATCAATAGGATCTTCAACAAATTTCCTTAGTTTTATACAATCAGTATAGTTGTAGAGAATACAACAATGAGAAGGTAAACCATCTCTCCCAGCTCTACCACTTTCTTGATAATAACTTTCAATACTTTTTGGCATTGACATGTGTACAACAAATCGAACATCCGATTTATCTATTCCCATACCAAAAGCAATTGTTGCACATACAACTCTAACTCCTCCTGACATCCAAATTTGTTGTGCATCTCTTCTTTGTTTATCATTAAGTCCTGCATGATAAATGACTGCAGTTTCTCCTAAACTTTCAATGAGATTTTTTGCGTTGGTACAGTCATTTTTAGAGAAACAAAAAATAATGCCAGATCCCGTACGATATGTTTTGAATAAGTCTTCAAGTAACTTTTTAGTGTTACCTAATGATTTTTCTATGACATCATATTTCAAATTTGGTCTAACGAATGTTGAAATAAATAATTTCGATGACTCGATTTTCAATAATCTTTTAGTATCCGTTACAATTTTAGGGGTTGCCGTGGCTGTCAAGGCAATTATTGGAACACGTGGACAATCGAATGTTTCTCTAAGAGTTTTAAGCTTTGTGTAGTCTGGTCTAAAATCATGCCCCCATTGAGATACACAATGAACTTCATCTATAACAAAACGACTTAATTTTTCCTGCTGGTGAAGTTCTTTTAAAAGATTAATAAAACGTGGATCTGCAGCAATTTTTTCTGGAGTTACATAAAGCAATTTTATGGTACCATCAAAATTTGTCAGACTCTCATAAATATTGGTAGCTTTTGATTGGTTGACATCACTTGTTAACTTTTCTGTCTTGACACCAATTTGGTTCATTTTATCATACTGATCGTCGATGAGAGCACGCAATGGAGATATAACAACCGTTAATCCATCTTCAATAACTGCTGGTAGTTGATAACATAATGATTTTCCGGCTCCTGTAGGCATTAATATAAAAACATCTTCACCAGATAATGATGCAGTAATAGCAGCTTTTTGTCTATGCCTAAAGTCATCATGACCAAACACATTTCTTAAAGCTTTATACATTTTATCAATTGTTATATTTGAAAGGTGTTTACTTTCATCTTGATATTCCTCACCATCATCCACTAGGAATCCACGAAATTTCCCATGCATATCCTCGCGATCACCATAGTCCCAATCCATTTCCTCATCCTCAATAGCTTCATCGTTTTGGTTTAGTTTCTTATCATCTACAGCAAAATCATTAATGTCAAAATCCTCCTCAAAACTATCGTCTAATAGTATGAAATCAGGGATATTATTTTCCTCAGTAGGTGTAACATCAGTTATTACAGTCTCTGTGAAATTCCGGAAAATAGGAACATCCTCATCATTAACATTCTTAATTGTATGAAAAGCAGGTAAAACTTCTGCTTCCAAATCTTTAGGAATTGATTCTACTTCTGTTGTAGAAGATATGCGTTTTACATTGAGGCACTTATCCTAAAACAAAATCATAATATTATAGTAGAAATCACGACCTACATTTTCTATAACATTATTAAAGTTATAATTTTCAGAATCAATCATTTCATTTTTATTATTTCCATAAATTTGGCCTATATTAATTCTACTATCACCATTACTAGTAGAACGAAAGTACTCTGGCATCACAAAGTTTGGATCTGGTATGATAAAGGTAAAACCTCCAAACTTATATTTTTTCCCAGGCTCTGGACATTCATCGTTGATTGAATTACTACTCATAGTAAATAAAAGAAATACAGAAATAGATACTGTTAACAATCAATCGTAAAAAATGAAATAAGTCATCAAAAAGTCATCATATTTATAGTAAAAATGTATGTGAACAAAAGATGTGAATTACATACTTGTTCATCAATTAATTATTCCTTTTTAGTAAAAAAATTGGGAATGAAATAATATACACATTACTTTTTGGTAATCAAAAATTAATAATTCTGAAAATAAAAAACAAGAAATTTAAATATTATAAATTTTTGCTATTCACAATCAAATAATTTTTAAAATAAAAAATTAACTCGATAGAAACGAAAAAATATACAATATTTTATACTAAAAAATTAAATAAGGTTATTTTGGTTGACATTAAATACAATAAATATTTACATTAAACTATCGTCGAAGTCATTTGAATTATAAGAATCATAGTTTCTTTTCCTTTCAATTTCTTCATAAACTAACTTTTCAAAATCAAATCTTTTCTCTATGACTTCTCTTACTTTGGGTTTTTTAGGCTTATTTTTTGATTTAACTATGTATTTGGCTGCTGGAAGATAATATACGGGACGTTTTGTTTTCTCAGAATCATTATTCGATGATATTGATAAATTAAAAGAACCACCGGTAATGTTAAACATTCCTCGAGATGTGTTCTCTATGTCTGCTAAACCTAGTGTAGCATTGAAAAATCTTTCAGGATTTGTGTTATAGTCAATACTTTGATGATTAATAGTATTAATTTTAGACATTTCTAGAGGTTGATTTTTGTTTTGACTCTCTTCTTCAAAATAATCTTCGTAAATTCCAGAAGATCGTGAAGATGTTCCGGTAAGTGGAAAAAAATTAGTCAATTGTGTTCCATCATTAATGTTTTGAACACTTAAAGATTTGCTATAAGGTGTAGGGAAGTCATTTCTTTCACTAAAGGAGTTTAGTAGAGATGGTGAAGAAACTGGAGACTCAGAATTACAAATGTCACCAAGCAATACCTTTTGTGTTTGTCGGAAACATCCTTTAATTTCTTTACAAGGTGTCACTGGTGTATCAACCTTATGAAGTGTTTGAAATTTATCCTCATTAGATTTAAATGAACCTGATAGTAGATAATAAGGCATAGACGATTCAACTTCAATAACTCCTTCTCCTCTCAAATCAATCATGTTTCTCGTGATATCCTTATGAGGATATTGAGTTTCTTCATAAGTAAAGGAACCTTTAAAAATAGAGTCATCAAGTTGTTGCGAACATCTAAAACTATCCATCTCTTCTAAAGCTTGGGTAGCAAGGCTACTAGAAATTCCATAACTCTCTGCAAGACCTTCATATTGATTAAAGAATTCTAGCCATATTTCAGACCAATTAGAAGGAAAACCAAACCTAAAGCATTCGATAATTTCCACCGAATATCCAAGTTCCGCCATTTTATCAGAATCTATAGGTGTAACTAGTTTGTAGAGCTCTTGTTTGCCACACAGAATTACGTCAATATCTTCCCTGTCTCGAACCACGGCTTCACAATACGTATGATCATTGTAGATATCCGAGGCACAATCAAGATATCCTATCAATACCACATAAAAATCGTCTTCATTTTCACTTAGGTGTAACTAAAAAAGACTTACATAAAAGTATTTTACAGACAAACATACGTCAAGATACCAATTTTTAATACTTGTGGCATTGGTAGTATAAATATCTTTGTATTTATTCATATCTCGAGAAGCAACATCCAATAATTCACCTGGCAGAGACAAATCATTTTTTGACTTGACTTGTGAAAAAAAATTTTCAATTATAGCCACCCAGTTAGTTGGGAAGCCATATCTAAAGCATGATATGAATTCTATGGTAAAACCCTTGTGTACCATCTTTCGTTCATTTATTGGGCTTTCAAGGGTCACATATACATTATCTTCACATAGAATTGTGTTGAATTTGACTACCCTTATTATGGGATCAGTAATATATTTGGTGCTTGTTGTTAAGAAGATATTATTTTCTCCAACTACTCCTTTTAATACTACATCAAAATCGTTGTTCACTCCTTCGATAAACTAAAAAGAAAACGTTTATTATGTCAATATAAATTTAAGCTTACTTTTATTGACCAATTAGATAATTGAACAAGTTTTTTTCCACCTAAGGAATTCATTCTAACGGTAGAACGTAGGGTTATATACAAAATATATACAGTTAATATAAATTATATACACTTGAATTTTTACTGATAAAAAAAACCTACAACTAAATAAAATATTATAGTAAAATTTTAGACAAAAAATGGTATTATAATGATCGATTTTAAATTATCTACCTTACAAAAGTCATCATTTTCGTAATATATCATTTAATGAGAAAGGTAAAACGAAAATAAATTTTTTCTCTTTATTAGATATATGTAGAAGTTCTTTTTGGGAACAAAAGATTAAATTTACATATTATAATTAGCATGTTTTACTTTATGCAAATACAGATTTTAGAAGTAAAATTATTAATTTCTATATACTCTCACAATAGAAGTTATAGCAGATATTTTTTGTAAAAGAGTAAAATAAATCTCTAACTTTACTAAAAATGAGGTAGATTTTTGCTTATTTTGACCTACCTTGAATAAGATGATTGTTTAAAATTTTTTTTAGTTATTATAAATATCTATTGCATTACATTAATAAATATAATATGATTGTATCTTAATTTAAGTTTTCTGAATCTCTTGGATAAATTGTGATGAAACGAATCAATTTTGTAAATAATCTCTATACCCTAATGATTTATTAATGTCACCTAATCAATACTTTAGATTCCTAAAATAATGTAGTTTAGTTTTACCCAAAATTTTCTTACTTTTCCTTAAGTTTTAAATATTAGCACCATTCACTGCACATTTACTACGATATTAAGATAAATAATACAAAAAAATTGTACAGATATTTTATTATAGATAAAACAGAGAAATAAAATTACACATTAATAGGTATAAATCATTTACAGTTAAATACAGTCATTAAAAATTTACAATATCTTATTATTCATAACCAATTTTTGAAATATTAGAAAAAAAAACCTCGACAATGTTTACTTAACCAATTGTTTTCAGTCGCATTTACTTTTTAGAGAATAGGGATTGAACTTCAGGCATTGAGAGAACTTCCCACAATTCATCGCTCATGTCTACAGGTTTCCAAACTTTAAAATCTCCAGGTTTTAAAGAGGTGTACATATTATAGTAGTTACTATTAGTAATAATTTTATTTACAATTTCCATTACGAGTGGACTTTTTTTAACAACAAGATCTTTAATTACATAAACTGCTTCTTGTTGGGACCCAGAAGTTTGTGTGGGAAAGGGACTGGATCCATTTAGTGCAGTAGATCTAGAGAAAGTTGTTCCTCTGGTTAAAGCAAGCATTTCAGAACGGCCAGATGGTTCAAAAGAACTTGGTAAAACCTCCAAATTAACTGCTCCACCCAAATTAATTTTATCTGCTGACCTTGGCGTCATTCCTGATTGTATAGCACAACACTCCTCAGTAGGAATTTCTCGAGAAACAATAGTACATTCTTCGGATTTTGGAACCTTAACCGGTGGTTCTTTATCAAAACTATCATCCAATACAATACATCTAGTGATACTATTGTTGGAATTAGAAGTTAAAGGTAACTGATTCCCATTACTTTTTTTACCTTTGTTTTCAATTGAAGAGTGATTCTCAAGAAATGGTTTATTTTCTTTATCATTACTCATTAATACTACCATATTACCGTCACTTCCTCCTTCACCATTAGGTACCATTGAGACGTTGATACTTAACTTTGTCTCACATCCAGCTATTTTATACACTCCTCCAGGGAAAAGTTCAATCTCCTCAACACTAGGGTGCTTTTGGAGGACTTTTGTGAAAAATCTGAAAGCACAATTATTAAAAAAAAAATAGGGAAAATGAAAAAAAAACTTACTCATCGACTCTTATATCATCTGGTGTGCAAGGGCTTTTACAATGTCTGCACAACCAGGATTCAACAATTCCGTTGATTCTAATATAGGACTCGAGGTCTTCTGGAGAAATGTGTTTGCAATTTCTGCCTCGAAATGGAATCTTTATTCTCTCTAACGACAATGAAGACTTTAGGGAGATCTTAGTAGAATCTAAGATTAAACAGTCTTCACTTGACAAGCATTTGTCCAGATCATTACTAAACTCCTCAACTGATATTTTAACCTTATTTGCACTTTCAAATACTAATTCTTCTACTGTTTTGAGAGTGGAAGAGAATACAGCGAACGCAAAAGTACAGCCAGCCTCTGCAGCTCTATCAAAACCAATTGCCACCCGTAGACATTCTCCAATTATATTTACTCTAGATAATTTAAGTATTGCTTCATTTAGATTTACCGGAACATTCAGATGGCCCTCTTCATCTACATCACTGTAAACAATTTTACGAGGCAAAAGATCTGTGAACTCTTGTGAGCCAATAAATATCTTCATTCCTTGAGGGTAGCAATCGTCGCATGGCAAATGGTTTTCTTTATTAATTTTAGTTGATCGGAGTATCAGGCACTTCTTAGGAGATGGAGAATTACCTGAACAAAGTATAGAGTCGCGTATTTCAGCCGGTAACTTAAAATAAAATACAATTCCACCAGAAGTACTTGATGTCGGAGCTATCTTCCATCCCGATAAATTGACAACACTTTTATGAAAATAAGGTTCTTTCATTATAATATTTGTTCCAGGTGCAATACTGCCATTTTTTACTTTATCATTCTTAGGCACTTCACGACTTCCTAGAAAACGTTCCAACACACATGGCGAACAATATTTCATTTTAACACCCCTCTCCAATATAGTTTTCATCACCCTTTCTCGTGTTGTACTGGTTTCAAGTGCAGACTTGAGCTTTTCTTGAAGAGCTTCTTTGTTCCCTGATCTTGGACACGAGGACATAACACGCAAACAATATCTCATATCGTTCAAACCAAAAATTTCCGAAATTAGTTTCTGAAACACTATTAGTAATGCAAAAAAACAATGACTTACTTTGCAGAAATCCTTATCTGATATTCCAGTCATTACGCCTGTAGGCATCCATAAGAAACAAGATTATGACAAAAAATAGACTAACTAAAACTATAAAGATTAAAAAATTTCTAAAGACTTCAATTCAGTTGAATTCTCGAATACCGTATATAGTAAAATCTACTTATTTATTTTAATGTTGTTATAAAACATGTCATCAAAAATGTAATGTAAAAAATAGTTGGCTTATGTTTTGGCGCCACACAGACAACACAACAATTTGAAGTTTCGGAACATTCCTACTCTTGTTCTAATTAAACGTAAACAACGTTTTGCCGATTAACTGTTGGTAAAAATATCATTTGGTATTTTGCAATCTTGGAAACTATATAAATGAAAAAAGATAATTTGCTATATTTGATTACACTCTTATCTAAGAGGGCACTTGCCAAAAATGATAAAAATGCCCGGATGAGTAAGATATCGTCAATCCACTAAGGATTAAAAAATACACTACGCATGGAATATAGAGAATCCACAAAAGTCACTACTACAGGAAATGAATCCTAATATTTCGTTTATCTAAAAAATAAATGACATTTCTCTAAAGAAAATTAAAGCATCGATTCTGTACAGTTGGATGTTAGAATTAATAAAAAGAACACAAAAGTGCGAATGAATTGAGGGTTGAACTACTATCACTACAAAACTACTATAAGTACATTTATTTCGGAAAGAAAAAAATCAAATATATACCAACTAGTCGTTATTTAATAGCAAAAAAATGGTGACTTTTATTTGAGTAGAAAACACAAAAAAATTTTTATGAACAATAAATATAAGCTTAATTTATACATTAAAATTGTCATCGTACAACAATGTACTCTGTTCTTAGAAGAAGTATATAACATCAGATATGAACCTAAGGGGGATCTTTTTTATGTGTATTGCAACTTACTTCTGTTACCCCGATAAGTATTTCATAAGATTATTTGGTAACTTCAATTTTATGGGCGATAATTAATGTGTTATGAGTACTTTGTGTAATACTACCAAATGATGACATAAGTTCTGCTGTTGAAAAAGGTGAAGTAAAGTTGTTTTTACTAGCTTAAGGTGTCATCCGAAAAGACACACGATATATTTGATTTATTGGAAGTAATGTACCACATGGAAAATACTTTGTCTCAAGCAGGTATTAGAGAATTTTTTATCACACACAAAAAACATATTTATTTTCTTTATATTGAAAAATTTTTTTGATTATTTTCCATTGTTGATAGTTGACGTACAAGATAAATGCTGTATGATGATATAACACAAAAATACAGTATTTAGCCTTTCTATTCTGTGTGAAGGTATTTGAAGTTTTTAAATGAATTTTTTTTATATTAAGGTGAAATGTATATTAGTGAGCAAATTTTTATTTAAATTAAATATTGATAAACAAATTTTGGAAATTTAATAATTTAAGAAAAGTTATATATTTGGACAAATATTAAATTTGTGATTAAACAACATTTTGATGTAAAATAATAAAGATGTAAATAACTGCCCACAAAATAAATGTTCCACATAGTGCTGCGGAAATATAATTTCTATCTTCTCGATTATAGAACCATTGTCTAATAAATAGAATATATGTTAATGTAATTATAGTTAAAATAATAGCTAACATTGATGTAAAAACTTTAAAAACATTCATTATAAATTTTTCCCGAACGAAATTACTTACTTCTAAAAATAGTCTTACAGTTGAAGTAATAGCAGATATTTTTTGAAAAAGGCTAAAATAAATCTCTAACTTTACTAAAAGTAGAGGTAGATTTTTGCTTATTTTGACCTACCTTGAATAAGATGATTTTTTAAAATTTTTTTTAGTTATTGTAAATATCTATTGCATTGCATTAATAAATATATATATGATTGTATCTTAATTTAAGTTTTCTGAATCTCTTGAACAAATTGTGAGGAAACGAATAAATTTTGTAAATAATCTTTATTATCAGTTAATGATTTATGAATCCCATTTAATCAATACTTCAGATTTTTTAAATCTAGTATTTTAGTTTTATTTAAAATTACCTTTCATTATTCTTAAGTTTTAAATATTAGACACCATTTCAAGCACGCTTACAGCAATATTAAGATAGATAATACAAAAGAAATTGTACAGATATTTTATTATAGATAAAATAAAGAAATAAATTTATATATTATATACAAATTATTTACAAATAAATACAATTATTAAAAAAAATACAATATTTGAAACGCTAGAAAAAGAGACCCCGACAACTTTTACTAACCCATTTATTTTCAATCGCATTTACTTTTTTGAGAATAGCGATCGAACTTCAGGCATGATGAGAATTTCCCATAATTCATCGCTCATGTCTACAGGTTTCCAAACTTTAAGATCTCCAGGTTTTAATGAGATATACATATCATAAAAGTTACTGTTAGTAATAATTCTTTTTACAATTTCCATGGCGAGAGGACTTTTTTTAGCAACAAGATCCTTAATTACATCAACTGCTTCGTGTTGAGATCCAGAAGTTTGTGTAGAAAAGGAAATGGATCCACTTATTGGAGTAGGTGTAGAAAGACTTGTACTTTCAGTCGAAGAAGACATCTCAAAATCACTAAATGGTTCATAAGAACTTGATGAAGATTCCAAACTTATTGTCCCACTTGAACTAATTATACCCACTGACCTTGTCGTTATTCTTGATTGTATAGTATCACACTTTTCAGTAGGAACTTCCCGAGAAACAATAATGATTTGTCTGGGTTTTGGAACCTTAACCGGCGGCTCTTTATCGAAACTGTCATCCGATACGATACATTCAGTTACATTATTGTTTGAATTAACAGTTAGAGGCAACTGATTTTCATTATATTCGATTGGGGAGAGGCTCTCAAAAAATGAATCATATCCTTCATTGTCACTCATTAATACTATTACATTACTATCATTTTCTCGTCCACCCTTAATAACTTTCGAGTTATTTATACTTAACTTTCCCTCATGTCCAACTATTTTATATTCTGATCCAGGGAAAAGTTCTATCTCCTCAACATTAGGGTGATTTTGGAGAACTTTTGCGAAAAACCTAGAAGTATAATTAGTAAAAAATAGAAGGAAACAAAAAAACTTACTCATCAACTTTTATGTCATCTGGTGTACAACGACTTTTACATTGCCTACACAACCAAGATTGATTAGCCTCGTTGATCTTTATGTATGTTTCGAGATCCTCCGGAGAAATATGGTTGCAATTCCTCCCCCGAAACGGAATCTTTATCCTTTCCCGTGACACTAAAGAGTTGAGGGAAACCTTAATAGACTCAAGGATTAACCCATCTTCACCTGTCAAGCATTTTCTTAAGTCATTACTAAATTCCTCAATTGATATTTTTGGCTTATTTGTAGTTTCAGCCACCAATTCTTCCACTGTTTTGAGAGTGGAAGAAAATACAGCAAATGCAAATTTATCGATTGCAGCCCCATAGACAATAATTCTCATCTGTATGGATTCTTTAGCTTTACCAGCTTTAAACAATTTAAATATTGCTTCGTTTAGATTTGTCGGTAGATTATTACGGGGCACGAGATCCGTTAACTCTTGTGAATCAATAAATATTCTCATTACATGGGGGTAGCAATCTTCGTACGGCAAATTGTTTTTTCCATTAATTCTAGCTGATCGAAGTACCAAGCATTTCTTAGGAGGTGAAGAATTTCTTGAACAGAGTATAGAATTGAGTACTTCAGCCGGTAGCTTAAAATTTAATACGACTAAAGCAGAAGCACTTCCTGACGGAGTAGTTTGCCATCCCGATAAATTAACAACACTCTTATGGAAATAAGGTTCCTTCATTAAGATATTAGTTCTATGTACAAAACCGCCATTTTCTAGTGTATCATTATTAGGCACTTCAAGACTCTTTTGGAAGGCTTTCAATACATCTGGCGAACAATAATTCATGCTGACGCTCCTCTCCAATATAGTTTGCACTGCCTTTTTTTGTGTTATGTCGTTTACAAGTCCGTAATTGAGCGTTTGCTGAAGATATGCTATGTCCCCAACAAAGGGCCAGGACATAGCACTGAAACAGTGTTTCATATCATCCAAGTCAAATTTATGCAAAAGTAGTTCCTAAAACGTTATTAATTATGCAAAAAAAACCACGACTTACCTTGCATGTCTCTATATATGATTCGCTAGCCATTACGGCTCTAGGCATTCAAAGGAAACAAGATTACGACAGAAAATAGGCTAACTAAAATGATAAAGATTAAAAATTTCTAAAAAGCTGAATTCAGTTGAATTCTGGAATACCGCGCATAACATAATTTACTTATTTATTTGAAAGTTACATAAAAAATGTCATAAAAAATGAGGTGCAAAAAATAATTGTCTTGTTTTTTGTCGCCGCACAGACAACACACTAATCTGAACTTTCGGGATATTTCTACTCTTTTTCTAATTAAGTATAAACAACGTTTCACCAATTACCTGTTGTTAAAAATATCATTTGCAATTTTAGAAACTACATAATGAAAAAAGATAATTCGGTATATTTGGTTACACTTTCATTTAAAACGACACCTACAAAACGATAAAAAAGGCTAGGTGAGTAATAAGATGTCATCAATCTACAAGCGGCAAAAAATACACTACCCATAGAATATGGAGAATCCACAAAAATCACTACTGCAAAGAATGAGTCTTAATATTTGGTTTACTGAGACATTATAATAATATTTTTGTCATAAAAATTAAAGCGTCAATTGGGGCATAGTGAAAAGTAAAACCAATACAAAATAAAATAAATAATTAAAAACAGAAAACTGCAAATGAATTAATGGTTAGTTACTACCATTACCAATTTATCAGCAATACATTTCTTTCGAGGAGACAACAAGCAAATGTACTGATTGGTTGTTATTTAACAATAAAAAACGATGACTTTTAATCAGGTAAATGATACAATTAAACCCCAACAAAACAATAAATATTAACTATAGTACTTTATTATTATCTTCATACAATAATGTATTCTTAAAAAATATAAGATTTGATGTGAAATTGGAAAAATCTTTCTTATGTATTTTTTCCAACTTGCTGCTGTTGATGTATAAAATGAATACTATATTATGAAATGATACAAGTATGTTATATGAAAGTATTTGAAGTTTTTCAATGAATTTTTTTATATAAATGTGAAATATATATTAGTGAATAAATTTTTATTAAAATTAAATATTGATAAACAAATTTTGGAGATTTAATAATTTTAGAGAAGTTATATATTTGAACAAATATTATATTAAATTATTAAATATATGATTAAACAACATTTTGATGTAAAATTAAAAGATTTTTTTAATGTTTTCTATTTAAAAATAGCATTATTATCATAAAAATGTGTATTATATCCGTAAATAAAATTATTGCAGCAAAGACATTTTCATCTGGATTAATTTCATTTCTTACATTATTTAATATCAGTTTAAGTTCTATAAACAAATACATAGATAACAATAAAATTGCAGTAAATAAAGTGATATTTTGAAGCCATGACATCCCATTAAATAGAAGATTCAATATGATTAGAAGAATTGAAGTTAGTGATGAAAGTATAATAAAATTCCATAGTACTCCTTTTCTAGTTATATCTATACTCCAACAGTTAACTAGTAATCCAATGACAATTACAATTAACATTGTTCCTAGTACAATTAATGGTATTAAGTGTGATTCAAAGTATAAGGTAAGAAGTGCTGATAAAAAACCAATGCATAATGTATTCAGAAGTACTAAAATCATATTACATGGATATTGCCTTCTTGGTTTTTTTAGAAATATAGTAAAGATGTAAATAACTGCCCACAAAATAAATATTCCACATACTGTTGCGGAAATATAATTTCTATTTTCTTGATTATAGAACCATTGTCTAATAAATGGAATATATGTTAATGCAATTATAGTTAAAATAATAATTAACATTGATGTAACAACTTTAAGAACATTCAATATAAATTTTTTCCGAACAAAATTATTTTTGAAATAGTAGTCATTGTTGATTTTGGCGTTTATATTTTCATTCAAACTCGAAATATCTAATATGCTCGGCAAGCTACGTGTACATTTTACAGGATAATTTTGAATTTCATTAAATTTGTCATTTTCTTGTCTATTTGTTTTTAGACGTATTTCCTCATTTTTTCTAGATTTTCCAACAGTTGTTGATTGAGATTCATATTTTGGGACACAGGAATTTTTTACCTGTAATTTACCTTTATCAGCATTAGAAAATTTTTCACTATTAAATTTTTTGTTTGGAAGCTCATGCCATTGAGCATGAGCTTCGCCCTGTAACATTATACACGAAAGTAGAATTAATTATCTTTATATTTAGTCATACAATTTTAAATATTAATTTGATATTATAAAATTTGCATTATTTTTTTATTTGATTTTTATTCTTCTCTATTGATAATAATATTTTTTGATATAAAAATGTTTAAGTGTAAATTTTTTGTAATCTTTTTACCCACCTCAAATTCAATAAAACATTTCCATTAAATAATGGTGGTCTACTTTTCGCTACTTTTAAATCTAGATTTACCATAAATAATTTCAAATTATTGTAATATTATTATGCACATATTTATTATAATAATAACATTTTATCTTGTGAAAAAATTAATCAACATTGTTTTAATGTCTGTTTAGAAATAGTATTACAATTATTATAAATCACTAATATAGACTAAAAAATAAGGCATTTTTTAGATAAATGATTTTCACTATAAAAAGGTTTTGTTGATAGTCAAAATGTAAGTATATTCAATACGCAATAACTTTTATTATGGTACTCTATGGAATACTAGTGATTTTAAATTTGCTTTTTATTTGCAACTCTACAGAAGATCAAGAATTTTTGATAAGAGAAATAAGGTAAACTTCTAGTTTTTTATTAATAATATTTTTAGTAACGGAAAATTAATTGGGAAAAAAGTGTACTCTACAAATGGTAAAATATTCGGATATGCATACACCGGTATACCATATGGATCTCCACCTGTTGGACCATTACGCTTTAAGGCTCCTTTAGATCCAAATAACTGGGATGGTATCAGAAATTGTACAATATTACCAAAAGGATGTTTTATATTCAGGACGAAAAGTAAAAATATATTGTATGATACTAAAGAAATGTCTGAAGATTGTTTGTATCTTAATGTGTATACTAGTAAGCAATGTTTAATTAATGGCAAATGTCCTGTTGTACTATATGTATATGGTGGAAAATTTGTCACTGGGAGTGTAAAATCATTTAACGAAACAAGTTTAATTGAAAATTTTGCAAATGACGAGAGGAATATTGTTTTTGTTAATTTCAATTATCGTGGTGGTATATTGGGATTTTTAGCTTTGAATCAAAAATATAAGTTACCAATGAATACAAATGCAGCTATGTATGATGTTATTGCAGCTTTGAAATGGATCAAAAAAAATGTTATTTCATTTGGTGGAGATAAAGACGATGTAACTTTAATGGGACATTCATCCGGTGGCGTAATTGCGAGTTATGTTTATAAATCTCCTAGATCAAAAGGTTTGATTAATAAAGTTATTATTATGTCCGCAACACATAGACATGTTCATTTCAAAGATGCTAATGAATTTTATGGAAGACAAACGGCAATTCAAGCGGGGTGTGCAAGTTACAATACTGATTGGAATTCAATAAGTCAAATTGAAAGTACATTAAATTGTCTAAGAAATTTAAGTTTAATGGAACTTTCAAAGTACAGTGACGAGGTTGAAGATAGCTGTTGGGAATATTTAGGGCCATCTTCTGATTATGAATCTCATTCGTTTATGCAATATGACTGGAAAAAGCTATCACAATCAAGAAATAATATTCCCATTTTAATAGGTAATGCAGTTTATGAATTACAAGAAGGAAAACATCTTCTAGATTCAAATAATAAGGTTAATATAGAAAAACTAAGGCTATATTGTAATAATTTTCTTAGTTATGATGAATTTGAGAATCCAAATAAATTTCTTGAGAGGTGTGTTGAAGAGTATAAAAATGACAGTAAAAGAATAATAGGAATTGGAGATGAAAAACATATTTTTCTTCAAAACATTTTAATATCTAATGAGGTAACAAAGTCAGGAGGGAATGTGTTTTTATATCAATTTAGCTATAAAAAAACAGGTGAAGCGATAAAACCTAAAAATTATCCACTAACACCACATCACTCAACAGAATTGGTTTATGTAATAGGGCTTAATAAAAACAAATTTACTGATAAAGATTATAAAATACAAGAATATCACTCAAGAATGTACACAAATTTTATAAGAAATTCCAATCCAAGTGATAATGAAATAATCTTTGAAAAATATGATCCGGAAAAAAACAATTACTATAATGTTGATTTTAATGACAATGGGGATACAATAAGTGAAATGAAAGATAAATATAATGAAAAAGCTTTGAATTTCTGGTTAAAAAGTGTTGGTGAATATGGTCATAGAATGTCAGAAGATGGACATGTACATTTTCTACCTTTACACCATAAACTATTCAATCAATGTAGCATTTCGTATGATTCATATCTGTTCAATTATTTCTACGCAAATGATCTAAAGAAGAATGCGAGAAATCATACCAATAGTGATTGCAACAGAAAATTAAGAGAGGAATTTATTTATTTTTCGTTGTTATTAATACCGTTAATTATAATTTTTGCTATCATATTTTTATTCTTTAAAATATATTGAAAACACGCTGTAATAATATAGTTTTAATGATTGACAATTGTTTTATATCGTTTAAGAATCCCGACACCTTTAGAAACTTTAAATCAATAGCAACGGAAATCATATTCAAAAAGCCGCCATATCAGTACAATAGATATCATATGAAATTTATACTTTAAAGCCAAAAACAATAGTTAAGCAACAAACGAATTTTTATAAATCTTACAATGTTCGAAGAATAAACCATTAAAAAAAATGTACCTCCTAAAATAAATTTACAGACGTTATTGTTTATTTAATTTATTTGTCATTACAATCACAAAAAAAGAAAATTAATAGTAGTTCCAATGAGATAAATTATAGGTTTTTTAAAAGATGCTTCCGGTCTAAATTTTATAGATTTGATAGGTTGTTCCCGTGGTTTGCTTTCTTTTATTTATATTTTATGACGCAATGGAATTTCTTTTAGTACTTAGTTAAATTAAAATCACTATTTAAACTGTGTAGGTTGGAAAATTTTAATAAGTGCAAGATTTATTGTAAAAAAGTTTCCTCGTTTATTGAGAAAAACAATCTCTGTATGCTTGAACAAAAATTCGTTCTATCTATTTCTTTGGTTGGAAAAAGTTAGATGGTAGATAATGAATTAAATTTTTTTATATAAAATTTGGTATTTAATCAACAGAATAAAGGTACATATTATTCTCAGAAATAAAAATAAACGATGCTTCATCTCATAAGCAATATCACTAGTAGCTATTCTTCTACGGCTTTATTACAAATGCAAAACATTCACCTGTATACTACAAAATTTTTGTAAGAAAAACGTTTTATTGCTACGGGACAATGCAAAATACAGCTGTCAACTTCATGAATGGAATACTATCTGTTTCATCCTTCGGGTTGTTTATATAGCTATGAGTGATGCACGTTGAAATTTCCGCACTAACAGAGAATGTTTATGCCATAGCTATTTACGCTTTGTAGATCATGAATTATTTACCCTTATAGCTAATTAGATTAGATTTTTTAACAAAGATACTGACATAGTTGATTTGTATGAATTTACCAAGTAATTTTTGCTAACATCTTTTGTTCTCTAATACTACCTAATATAGTTGAAGTTGAATATCAAGGTGAGAAATTGAAGATTCAACTATGTAGTCTTTCAAAATGTTAGAATACCCCCTATTGAAGCTTAAAAGTAGAAGTCTTGAGTTTGTACATCAATCTCTCCGTATTTTTCACGAGAAAAAATTTTCAATGA
The DNA here is from genome assembly GCA_005656395.1 of Strongyloides papillosus. NCBI lineage: Eukaryota > Metazoa > Nematoda > Chromadorea > Rhabditida > Strongyloididae > Strongyloides > Strongyloides papillosus. Next base: position 2,308,776 of record SRSI01000010.1, on the reverse strand, counting down.
TATCAAAAATGAATAGACGCATCGACGAAATAACTATTGCGTAATACACTCTCACACATGCATTTTTTTTTACATCGTCAATGACAAAAAAGAGATAATCCAATAGGCGAGACAGGATCATAGTTCAATCAAAAGTCCTCACTTTCTCATGAATGAAATACCACTAATTGACCTATTCACTATATGAAGTGAAATAGAAAAACATATGTGTGCGAAAGAAAATAATCATAAAAACTCGACGACGCATTGATAGGGCATGTTATATTTTGAAATTTTTATTTTGAGCGGCAAGCAAACAAAAAAAAGAGAGACTATCACTGCAATGTTTTTTATTTTAATTATCGTAAAAAGATTAATTTTGTCCTTTACACCTAACAATATTTGATTTTCTTTTGACCATTACATATTTTAACATTTTATTATTGTTGTATATAAATATGTTTAGTGACTTTCCAGACATAAATTTTAACATGACATTTTAAATGTCTGGACACATGTTAAAAGTAATCGCCACTTTTACTTGTGTCTCACGGCTGTCGACCTAGTACATATATATTACTATTCCCCGACTGTTTCATTCATTTCATTATTCTTGATTTGAGGAGACATCCACATTTATACTTATTTTTTTTTATCTCTGTTGATACTCTTTTTTTCATTTTATTTAAATCTATTTCCCGATCGTTACAATTTTATCACCTAATTATATATATTCTAATTGGTATTTTTTTAGTTATACAGTTAATTAATTGTGCCACGACTCATTAGTCATTTTTAATAATGAGTAAAAACATCAAAAAAAGCAAGGAGAATGTTCTCACCGAAAAAAAGGTTGAGCAAATTAGTAATGCCGATTTATTAAAAAGAGAGGGGGTAGGTTTAGTGGTTCATTATTCTCTATGGTATTTTTAGATTGTTATTGATAGCGACCCTGTTTATTGTCCAAAGAAGGCTCCAGGATCTGCGGGAAGAACTGTAAAGTTGTTCACCAACTATTTTGGGCTTAAGTTGGGTAACACCCAGGGAACAGTCGTCTATCAATACGAAATTGAGATTATAAAAATCTTGAACAATGGCAAAAAAGTCATTGTCAACAAGAAGAGAGAAGCTGGGGCAAAGACGAATGAGTAAGTTTTACACTGTAGTATTATGAATTTACATATGTTTTTAGTTACTTGGAACAAATGTCCAGAAGAAGTTTGGTCGCTTTATGGCCAGCTTTTCATGAAGTCTTGGAGAAACACCAAATTGCTAGACCAGCTTCGTCCATTACTGATTTTAATAGGATTTTGTACATGTTGGATCCTATCCATGTAAATTTCACGGACGAGGATAAGAAGAATGAATTCTTCACATTATCTTTGGACAAAGCTGATTTCCCAGACAAGGTCGTTAGTTCTGGTGAATTAAAAGATGTTGAGAAGTTGGAATACAACATCAGATTCACGAATGAATTCGAGGCTGCAGATTCAATTTTTTCTGATAATGTTTTGGATCGCGACGGTGTTCAATACCTCGCTTTACTCCTTTCAATGAAGATGAGTTTGGATAAGGAGAATATCTCTATCTATGAGAACGGGAAAAATTACCTTACCCGTCCTTTAAATCATGGATTTAAGGAATCTGACATCCCGGAGTTGCATGGAGGCAAGAGACTTGGAATTGGCTCTCAAAAATCTGTTAAACTCATTGAAGGCTCTAAGGGCGAAGCTGGGATTTCATTGGCTATTGACACCAAGAGAACAGCCTTCCACGAGCCAATGCTCTTGTCGGATAAGTTCAACGCTTTATTGGCTAACCCAAGAGGTGGTGTAGGCAAATTCACCGGTGCAAATGTCAAGAAGGTAATTGACAACATGAAAGGATTAGCTTGCCACTGCGTTCATTTGAAGAACAGGATCGTCATTGTCTCAAATATCTCCACTGAGACAGCAAGTAGTAAGAAGATTGCTATTGATGGGAAAAATTGCTCGGTCGCTGATTACTACAAAATGAAATACAATATTACGCTTAGAAATCCTGATCTCCCATTGGTCGTCCAAAAGAAAATCTTCAAAGGTAACAAGGAGGAATGCTACTATCCCATGGAGTTGCTAAAAGTTGCTGAATTCCAACGTGTTAGACAAAATGCCCAGACACCCGAGCAAATCTCTGCCATGATAAGACAATGTGCTACTGCTCCATGCAAGAGACTCTCTGAAATCCACAACCTCTTCTCTGCTTTCCAATTAACCTCAAATGAGTACCTTAAAGAAGCCAGTATCACCGTCGAAGGAAATGTTTTGGCAGCAACTGGAAGACAATTAAAGCCTCCAACCCTCCTCTGCAGTAATAACAAATCTATTGATGTTACAAATCAAAACGGAAGTTGGGAATTGGGAAGAGACACAGTCTTCAATGTACCATCTAATATCTCTAACTGGTGCGCTGTTTTGATTCAAGGCAATGGGAGATTCGATGTTAATATGAAAACTGCCGATACATTTATTAAGATGTATGTCAAGACTGCTCGTGTTCATGGTGTCAAAATTACCGACTGTGCTGAAATATGCCAATGTCCTTCAAACGAGAAGGAACTTTTGAACCTCTTTGACTACTTGAAAAAGCACAAGACTGGATTTGTTTTGTTTATGACACCCGACAGTGTCACATATCTCCATAACATAATAAAGTTGTATGAGAGACAATACGGAATACCGACACAGGATCTCAAACATAGTACTGTCTCTAAAACCGTCGAGAAGAATCAATTCAAAACATTGGAAAACATAATCATGAAGTCCAATGTTAAGAAGGGTGGTCATAACTTTGACCTTAAAAATGTTATCAAACCAGATAGAATGATAATGGGAATTGGTTTTAATCACACAATTAGTGGTGGTGAGGACAGTTTATCTGTTGTTGGTTATGCTGCCAACACAAGAAAAATTCCAAGTGAATTCGCTGGGGATGTACACTACATCCAATTTGCTCGAGATGGAAAGATTGAATTCTATGACAAGGTCATCCAAAATACTGTCAAAAACTTCAAAGCTTCACGTGGAATTTCACCAAAGGAAATTTTTATCTATCGTACTTCCGGAAGTGAGGGAAGATACAACGACTATTGTACCTATGAAATTCCATACATTAAGGCAAAGATCAAGCAATATGCTCCAGGAGCAAAACTTGTCTTCATTGTTGTTGAGAAGGCACACAATGTAAGATTTTTCAAGGACAAGATCAACCCCACTGACAAAGCTCCATTCCAAAATGTTGCCCCAGGGTCTGTTGTTGATACTGGAATAACTAATCCAAAATTATGTGAGTTCTTCCTCACCTCACATTCTGGTCTCCAAGGAACTGCCAAGACACCAAAATACGTCATTCTCTATGACGATTTGAATGTTAAAATGGATGAATTGGAAGGTTTAACCAATTCTTTGGCTTACGGTTACCAAATCGTATCTTTACCAACAAGTCTTCCTGCACCTGTCTACATTGCAAATCAATATGCCGAACGTGGTAGAAATATTCTTAATGCAAACAACACTAAGATGGGTCCAAAGAAGGTCATTCAAGATGAAGAAAGTGCTAATGAGGCATTGTCATACACTACAACAATATTCAACAACGTTAGAATAAATGCCTAAAAACTGATATTCTTTTAATAATTCTCGTATTATTCTCTATCCTCCTACTTTTTTGTCTGTCATTTCTTATTTTTTGTGGTTTGTTACTTTTACATAATAAAGGGGATTTTTAATGTTATTCGTTTGTTAAAAATTTTATTTCTTAAATTATTTGTTTTGTAAGGAATCCAAACGGTTGTGTTTCTTTGGAGAACATACGTACGATCGACCAGAAAATATATACTTTTAGGAACATTTTCTCATCAATTAGATAGTACTTAAACATTCTTAATTTGGATATTAGGTTTATCAGAAAGTTTAAGAAATTACATTTTATTAGTTGTGTAAATATGAAAAAACATTTAAATAACTCTATCAGCTAAAGGTAAAATTTGATATTTTAAGGTGATATTTTACTACTTTGATCATATCTTACCAAATAAAGACGAAACATTTCCCCAACAAACCAATGGTATTTTATGTGGAAAAGTTATAAATTTATCCTTTTTATATTTAGTGATCCTACCACATATTTGTATTTCGAAATTTTGGCCAATTATTGCAAGCCATTGTCTTGATGTGGTTGATATTTTAGATTATTTCCCATCTTACTAATTTCATACGTAATTTTTTTTATATTTACAAATTTTCCATTTACGCTTTAAAGCCGTCATTCATTCAGCCATCAGTAGATTATCATTGTTTTCATTTCAATCATAATTTTTTTAACACTTTGGTGTTTTATATACGTATGAAATCATACAAGCTTTGCATAAAGAAAACGAATTAACTTTTATAATCACGATTTTTATAATGTCATTTTCTATTATTATTTATTCGCAAAAATCTAATTTTATTTTTAGATGTCTCAATATAATTGTAAAACCCCATCTGAGGTTGATTTCGAAGGTGATCAAGAACTGTCGAGATTGTATAAAGAAGCTTTGGATTCTCTTGGAAATGAGGTGAATAATGAAAATTGTAATCAAGCTAAATTTAATCATTTAACTAATATTAGGAAAAGGAAAATAGGTAAATTGTATAAAGATTTTCCTCATTCTATAACATTGTAGGAAGCCGAAAATCGCGAAATAAAAAAGATGATTCACTAGAGAAAACTAGCTGTGGAGGAAAAGGCACCTACAACCATCTAAACAAGTCTAAAACTTTTTTATTGGGAGGAGGAACCAAGAAACCGCGACGTGATTCATCAAAAACAACCAAAACATCAGAGTATTTGGGAAAACCTACTGTTCCAAAGATGCCTTCTGATTTAGCCTCTAGTGTTAATCATTACTTCAATACAACTAGAAGAGTGGAACAAATAAGCAGCTCTTTACCTAGAAATTTTGTTGATGGTACTGGAACATTTAATCCAGAGAACGACTTTGAAACTATCTGGGATATTACGGTTAATCGTGTTGAGGATATGGATAAAGAATTGAAAAAGCTTCGCATGGAGTTGACTATTCTTATTGATCAATATCATAATCAGTTAAGAGTAGAAGAGAAATACAAAGACAATGTCATTAGTGAACACGAAATTTTTACAAGAAAACTCTCTTCAATGAACTTTACTCCAGATAGTTTGAAAGTTTCACCTCAGTTGAACGAGGCAATAATGATGTATGAGTGTAATGAAAGAGTTGTGAACAATATGAGAACTAAATATCTGGAGAAGTTTATTGAGCACAAAGCGTTTGTTGAAATTTATAAGGAATTTCGTGCGTTCTTCAAAAATTTGTCTCACTACAAAAAGGATTACGATAATTACTTAACAAAATTACAAGCTTACTACAATACTATGGAGAGTACTAAAAAGTGTTTTGAGGGGAACTGCGGTCTAAATGATAAGATTGAGATGAAAAGAATCAGATTAAGTACAAGTTCTAGTGTATTTGATGAGGTTAATGTTAATTCATCAACTTCCTATGGTTCGTGTACTTATTCAACAACACCTTCATTATTATGTGGTAAAAAAAGTAGTATATTTACTGAATCAAATGGTGACTTTTTGAAAAATCTTTATACATCTGATAATGGGGATCAATCACATGGTAACATTTTAAATGACTCCTATAAACCGATTGACGATATTCACTTCTCTATGAATGCACGTTTGCCTTGTGATTCAAATAGTAACATAATTAATAGTAATAATTGTGCTGGTAAATCAACCAATGCTGACAATGCTAGTAGAATGAACACAAATGGTAAATCAAAAGATGAAGTTACCAATGATAAATTAGGTACTTTTGTAAACGTGTACAACAACGTTGATAGTGATGTCAATGATGTCACTTCTTTTGAGGAATGTTCAACAAAACAAATATCTGTAAATGATTCAAATGATGGTGATGTAGTAATAACTAAAGTTGTAGATATTTCTGAGAGCCTTTCCTCTACATCATCACCATTACCTCCTCCTCCCTCAACAGACGTTTACATTAATGAAGAATATCAATTGCAGGATAGTGTCTCAGGTGAGTCGGATACTGTTTCAAGGAAGGATATGCTTAGTCAAATTCATTCGTCAATCGATGAAATTGATGATTTAATGTGTTATTTTGATGTATATGGTGAATGTATGGATAATAAATGTCAAAAGTGAGTTTAATATTACCATATCTGTTTATACTTTTTTTTAGTCTTCATCAAATCCATAAGAAACTTTTGGTTGAGTGTATTAATTATTGTGCCTCCTCACCTACACTCCTTAATGCTATAGTTAACGAAAAGAACAAAAGCGATGATACTTTAGCTTACTATGTTTTTTCTATTTTCAGGAAAAATAAATATAATTATGAGGAGACAATTAAAAAGTTGGATGAACTTGTTGAAAAAGAATGAAAATGATGGTTTTGATTCTTAATAAATAATAATTTTTTTGACTAAAAATTTTTTTCTGTTGTATTCTATCGGTGTTAATAAAATATAATTTATTCGTATAATAGTGGTATTTTATCTTTGCTTTATTATTGAAATTGTTGAATATTCCACTATAGATTTTGTAAACTTTAATGTTCTTACTAAGTTTAATAAATTAGTTTATTTCTAACCTGCTATTTCTACTTTTTAATAGATCAATAGTACTTTGGATAAAATTAAATTTAAAGTATTTTGTTTTATTTTTTTTTTGTTAAAATAACTAACAAAGATATAATAATTTTGAAATCAGAACTAATTCGCAACTAAAATTTTCTTTTTTGTGTGTAACCTAGTATCCCCCATACGCTCATAATGTAGATTTCGATGAGATTTTTTGTCCCACTTGGTCCTATAGTAAATTTCTTTTTTTATTAAACTCTTTACCTAGTAGTAAAAATTCCAAATCCAGAAATTTTAATTGCTGCTCATAATATACCTAAGCCAATATTGTGTTTCAAGTTACTTTTTCCTTTAATTATTGTTGAAGATTGTAAAATTTTAACAGTATTCAGTTTGTTCATAACATCAAATGTAAAAAAGGACCAAAGTTCAGTAAATAGTATTTGCAAACAATATTGAATGTAAAATTCAGTTAATTCTTATATGGTTTTTTTCTTGGTTGCATATTGAACACTATGCTTTCTTATTACTGATAATTCTTCGAAAGATATTTCACATGTTACTCCCTCAGACTACAGATATTTCATATTATTCATGATGAATAAACTGACTTTGTTGTGGAATAAAATTAAAAAAAAAGAGTTATAATCTTGAGCCACCTCAACTTATTACTATATTTATTTATTCTTTCGCAAAACGAACTTTTTCCATATTTATCGAATTACAATCCACTTTTAAATTGCACTAAATTTAACAATCTTCAAAGTTTCTATATCAACCAATATTTTATGAGGATTCTAAAATCCCTTATTATCTATACCACTTTTAAATATATTCCTCTATTTCTTAATTTAGTGAGTATAGCTAACAACATCGACGCTTTCAATTCTTCAAACAATAAGGTAAATTTGGCAACAAAAAATAACTTTTGATAGTTAACACACTTCTCCAAAGATGCAACTTATTTAAGCATAACTATATGTACAGTTAGACTTTAGAAATAAAATGAGTTAGAGGGAAAATTAATAATAAAACAATGACACAATTGGAAATGAATTACGAAATCGAAAGATCGTTTTAAAACAAAGTGTAAAAGGATGTTAGTAACTTCATATAAACATAAATTAATTGTTAGAATACATATTCATTTTAAAATACTTAGATTGTGTTTCACGTTGTATTGTTGGCAAATTTTTTTTTCTGTGTTTAGTATCATGGTTAGGACTAGAGGTCAAATAAGAAAATGTAGGAAGAAATTTACTGAAATGCCTAGGATCGAGGTACTAAAAAAGTATAAGAATGTCAAAAAAAAGAAAAGTGTTGGTGGTAGGTTTCAAATTAAAAAAATCAAGTATTATTTTTTTTCTGTATTTCAGTATCTATGAAACTCCCTAGAAACGATAGTAGTAATGAAAGTCGAACTTTATCTAATTCCGAAATTGTTGGGAGAAGTGGTGACATTTGTATCTTTGCACCTATGAAACCCCCTAAAAATGGTGGTAGTAGTGAAAATCATACTTTACCTAGTGCTGAAATTGTTGGAGGAAGCGATGATATAATGTCATTAATCATAAGAATGCTTCCGAATCATAGAGATAGACACAGTTTAAAGGCTACATGCAGACGTTTTTACAATTTATGTAAAGATAGAAGAAATTTTAAACCACTTTTAAAGCTTACGGATAGACAAGTTATGGACACTTCTGGTAGGAAATACCGAGGAGCCTTTTCGTTTCGTCCAAATATGAAATTCATCGAAAATACCTTAATTATTAGTGTTCCATTTTTTGTTCAGGATGATAATGGATATCTGGAAAATTGTTCGAAGATGGTATTGATCAATAACTTTCATATAAAAAAATTAGAAATTGAGTCCATTGATTATCGGTATATAGAACATTTTAGAAGTTTAAATTGTTTTGAATTCGTAGAAAGTGTCACATTCGATATCAATAATTCACTTCTCATGGGAAAAATTATTTTTGATTATTGGAAAAATTTAAACCCAAAAACTATAAAGTTCACTCGTCTTCATCCAGCCCGATATTATTACCGGGAAAATTATTTGGACGATGGATTATTATTAAAGTTATTCCCCTGTAGTGTAAAAAATATTGAACTTGATTGTGCTTGTAACAAAATTAATTGGCTATTTAATTTAATTATTTTTTTTCCTAAAAGGCGTTTTGATACTCTAGAATTTGGGGATAAATTCCTGTCCGGAGTTGGTGGTGTTTGGAATTTTGGAAATAAATTGATAAAATTAATTGAACGTTTCAAACAAGTAAAAATCACGCTTAAAGATGAACTCTCTCATGGTATTGCAGGGTATTTTTTTAGAAAGATGATATTTCTATGGCAAATTAATGATACGGAAATCGAGTTTGATGTTAAATTATCACTTAAGAAGTTAGCAGATGATCAAAATAGACTTTCTATACCTGAACGTGAACAGACGCCTGAGGGTTTTGCTGCAGAAATATTTAAATCGTTATTTTTAAAAATGAAATGCCTTAGTGTTACGTGTGAAAGAAGCTGGACTAAACCTTCAATTCGATTTAGAGGCCTGTTTACGAAACTTGTTGGGGAAATGGCAAACTTAAAAACATTGGAAATGTCGATGAAAATTTTCAGTGGTTTGAAGGAATTTTATTCCTTTATAAACGTGTTAAGTATTGGGATTAAGAATCTTAAATTCGTTAATTGTGGAAGATTAAATAACTATTCAATGAAGTTGTTATCTACGAATTGTCCAAATATTGAAAATTTATCAATAGAAAGTGTGAACTGGAGAAATATATCAATAAGAAAAATAACATCTCTCTTCAAAAATCTCAAAAGTTTATCTATTTTATTCTTACACGATGAAAAAAATATTAGTTTATTCAAGAAATTAGTAGGAGCTAGTGATGAAAATGGTTTCAAAGTAACTGCTTGGCCTGAACTGGACTTTCTTCAAATTATTTTCGCCTCACCTACCGCTAGAGAGAAGTCAGAAGTAGAAAAAATAGAAAGAAATACACCAAGGAAAAGTGGGGTATTCCTTGTAAATCATTACCCTGACACCTATGGTTCTAATAATAATGTATTAGAAGTTATTTTTCAGAAAAAAGCTGGATATTATTCAGAATTTATGGATATATTTAAATAAACCACAATTGATTTGTGCATAAAAACTAATCGCATGTATATTTAATTAAGAATTTTTTTAATTTATATAATCGTTGTAGTTAAATGTAATAAATTTATCTAAATTGCTTAAGAGTTACCGTGAAATTTTATTTTTTGACAACTTATTATAAATGAGAGTTTTCTTCTAACATACGAACGTATATTATAAATCTCTCCACAAGCACTGAATATTAGATGTATTTTTCATTTGACTAAAAAGGCAAGAGTTTTGAAGAAATTTTTTTTGTGTAGCCCATAAATCTTAGACATTCCTTTTTTCCCTCTCCATTTAGTGATATCCATACTATTTTCTCCACTTTTAGAAAGATTTTTCCCACAAATCTATCATTGAAAAGTATTTTCTTTTTTGCAATTGAGTTCTTAAAAATTCATTTTTATAGAAGCCAATTGTTTTATAATTCTGATAACTTCCATCAAAAGAATAAAAATTCAATATAGAATAAAAAAGCATATATTAAAATGTGTAAGATAAAAAATAAAAAGCTAATAATTCTAATAAACACTTATATAATACTGTAGGTCTTTTAACTATTAAATATTTATAAAATATCATTAAAATTAAATTAAATAATAGAAACATTGTATAAATATTAAATATGATAAACTATATTTCACTATTTTTTATATATAAAGTAATTGTAAATTTATTAGAGTACTGTATTTTAAAATGTAACACATAATTGCGAAAGATAACAATTTTTGATTGAGTGTGAAATATAAATTCACTAAAAAAAATAATATTATATTTGGTGTACTTTAAATTCACCTCTATGTATTTTTAGAATCAAACTATAAAAAGTGAATATGCATTTATTTGAAAATATTTCAAGTTTTTTATAATGATAAATGTTGACATTAAAAATATTATTCTAATAAAAAAATTTTATCATAAAAAGTTTGTCATTATAATGTAGTAATTATATTAAAACTTCAATAACTTTTTTATATTTCATTTATTATTAGCATAAATAAATAATCTTTGTGTCAAAGATTAGTATATATATTGTAAAATCATGATAAAAGACTAATATTTAATGAAATTTTTAATAACAATGTTGCACATTTTGCTATATTTTTAAAAAAAAATTAAAGAATATACCTTGAAAAAATGACAATAAATTTATTAATAAATTACTAAGAACTAATTTGAAATATCAATACTATAAAATCATCTACTCATAATTTAGAGTACACAATTACAAGAGTTAATTTATAATTATCCACTTTTCTTTGCTTGTTATCCAATCTAATTTGTTTGTCAAATTTAAATAATTTGAACAAGCTTCAACACTCACACACAAGCCATATTTATGTGAAAAGGATTCTCTAAAACTATTTTGTCTACAATTTTCTAAATTTCTAGTTATATCATTAAAATAATTATTCCATGTTTTTTGTTCTGTGATTGATGGATCTTGTTGGAGTTTTGACTTAAAATTTTCAGTTAAAATTTGACCTTTTTCCTTTAAAATGTTTGTATAACTTTGATTAAATTTCTTTTCAATATCTGGCATTCTTCTTAAATGATATATTTCAGCTACTTTATTTATAACATAATTAATTTTATCTGATGGTAATTTCTTGTCAATTAAATGAACATGAAATCGATTTATAAATTCTGGCCTATATATATTTTTTTGATATGCTGGTCTTTTAAATGGTTTAGTATCTATTTTAGCATTTTCAAAATATAAAAAATCTACATCTTCCAATTTATCAACGTTGTAATTTTTTTTAAGCGTAACTCTTCTACTCTCAAAACTCCACGCTATATAACTATTTTTTTCCTGATTTTTTAGAAATTCAGTAACAGTTCTAGTTTGATTATCCTTCAAAACAATAATTTCATCCCAATCAAATACAGCAACATATTTACTTTCTCTTAAACTTCTAATATAGTACATTGCATCATAAATAGAAAGAATAGCTTCATATTGAAACGTAAACAAATTTGGATTAAACTGTTGATTATATTTGTTATATTGTGCACCTATCTGTCTATAAATATTTGGTAAAATAGGCCACTCTATAAATTCAATTTCAATCCATTTATTATCATTATACCATTTAATTATTTTTTCTATGTCTTTAGTATATGATGTTCGACCAATGTAAACTTTTGTAGCACCTTGAGTAATCCAATACTCAAAAAATTGGATCATTACATGGAAATCGCTCATATAATATATTGGTTGAACAAATACTGCTAGGAAATGTTTATATACAAAATTAGGATTTTGAGATAATATTGAAGTTGAATTATATAATGGTACTGAATATATTTGATTTGAAGTTTTAGAACTCAAATGAATAAATTTTGAGGTATTTAATAATAAATTATCTGATGAAAACATATATGTTGGTGGTAATTTGAATGTTGCTACATATCCTGTAAAGATGCATCCATGATAATAATATTCAGGACATTTTCTTCCCCATTGACATTTTATATTTCCACCAACATTCCCTTCAATTAGAAATAGATTGTTATTATTATGCGCAAATGATTTTGTTGTAATTAGCGGTACTTCTATTGTATTATCTGAAATTAAAAAGGCCCTTCTTGTAAATGCAACCTCTGGAATGAATTTATCACTTGGATTTTCAGTCAATATTACAAGAGGATATTCTTTTTTGGCATAAGTTTTATTGTTATTATTATTCATATTTTTTTCAATATGTATACAAACATTTTTCTCCGGAATATTATCTTCTAAATTAAAAAAATTTTCCTTCCCTATATACATGATAAATATAAAACAACAAATAAACATTAACATAAAAAATTTTTTCAACATTCTACTTGGTAAAAAATAAAAACTTCGCACTATCATCACAATTTTGTAGCACAACTTTTTTGTTTAATAAACAAAAAGGTTATCATATAAAAATTAATAAATAAATATTTTTCAATAAATTTGATTTACTATAGAAAAAAAAATACAGTATTGTCTAGCAAATTGGTTTCCTTTCAAATAAAATCATTTTTAAATCAATTTAACGTGGTTTATATAGTTATGATAAATAGTTTATGAATGGTAATGCCCACACGAAATAATCATTTTAATATATAGCTACTTATAAATGTATTAGTTAAAATTGATAAACAATACCGAATTTTAAAGTATGCATTAATTTTTCGTAAAGATTATCAAATACATTAAGTTGTAAAAAAAATCTGTGTTAAAATTTAAAAAAATTTTTTTTATCTCTGGTAAAAATATAATAAAATAATAATTACCATTTTTTTTAAATTTACATCTATTCATAGTTTCTCTTTTCACCATTCTATAAAATCCAGTTGGATTATCTTTTAATAAATTTAAACAAATGAAATCATTATATGGTAATTTCCTACTTAAACAGTATCATACTTTTATGATTTTAATAATTAACCGACAATAATATTAATTTCAGTAGACATTAAATTCTCAAGTTCCGTCTATCAAAAATTTATTAAACATAACAAAAAAACAAAAATATCAACAAAAACTACTAAATAAAATGACAATAATAAAAATATTTATTTTTTTCCAAACTTTTTCTTCTTCTTTGGAGGTTCATTTTTACCTACAAAGTTTGATATCTGTTTTTGAGATAATTTCTCAGGTCGATCGGATTTAATTTGAACAATTCCATTTCCAACTCTAGTGATGTTGACCTGTGACAGAGCAGAATCCCATTCTTCGTCATTCCCCTGAATAGCATATTTTGCAAATTGATCAGAAAGCTCCTTACGCATGTTATCCTTGTCTCTTTTCTGTCTTTCCTTAATCTCATCAGCAGCTTTTGATAACTCTTCTTCAAGTGAATCAAGTTTTGATTTACTATCACCAATAACTTTATCTTTAGGATCTTTAGTTATTATTTGTTCTTCAATTGAATTAAGGCAAAGTTGATCCAAATAATCTGATATTTTTCTTATAGTTTTAGAATATAATGCTAGTAATTGATTTACTGGAATATTAATTTCTTTTGAAACATCTTCAATATTTTTATGTTGTAAACCAAGTGCAATTAAAATAGCTGATTGAAGGACAGTTAAATCAATTGTACTTCCTAAATGACCATTGAAATATAATTTCGAAACGGTTGGCATTAAATCGGTTATAAGATGATTATCAATCATATTCCTAGAATATTCATGAAGACGTTTCATATCAGTGTTACTTAAAAACAATGACAATGTTTCTCTACTATAAACATGATTATTATAATTGTCGTCACCAAGACTTTTAACAGGTTGAAGGAGAGAAAGTGACATATGTGGAGAAAATTTTTTAAATTCATACCCTAAAAGAGAAATAAAACGATATTTAAATTCTTTCCAGTATCTTTTTAACCACTCTGGCACCTCATTATCCTCATCGTTCAAGCTTTTTATAGCAATATTTGTATGTTCTCCTGTTAAATCATTAGTTGTTTGACGAAGGTAAACAGGAATAAAACTGTTTCTCTTCCAAAACCTTAATAAACTTAATGTTAATCCATATGATACCCCCAAATAATCAAGTTTCTCAGCTTGTCTTTCATTAAGTTTTAACAACAAAGGTGGTAAATTATCTCTAGGAGCAATATTTTCTTCAAGCAAATCTAATGTCTCGTTATTCTCTATATTTTTTATCTTCTTTTCTTTGATATTGTTATTAAGTACAGGAAATTTACCTTCATAGTACTCTGTTAAAAGAGTAATCGCTCTTTGTCCATAACCCATAGATTGGTAGTCAGGATGAACAGCAACTCTTACAATACGAGCACCAAGAAGTTGTGGGAAATCATGGTCTAAAAATTGTTGAGAAACAGTCCAAGGAATTAAATCACCAGCAGCACGTTTTCCTCTTCCTAAAGCTGCAGAAATGATATCCTTAGATAAATTTCCTTCATAACAAACTTGAATAACGGCTAATATATCTGGCATCTTAGTTTGATCCTCCTTGACGGGTGCCATTAAAACAAAAATATGGTGAGATGGAGCATCAGACAACATCTGAAGATCATTTGGTGTATTTTTGTAGTGTGCTGAAACATAAATAGCCATCATGTTACTCAAGAAAGCTTCAGATGCCTTATGATATGAAAAAAGCGTATCACGATTAACATAGTACAATTCACATTTTGATGGTGGTGGAATTCCACCAATAAGATTTTGGATATTTGTTGCATCTAAACATAAAACTTTGTTTAACCACGTCTCAACTTGATCTCCAGGCTTATACCTAATTGACTCGTCTAGAGAAAGTTCATACAATTTTCTCACATTGGCAGTAGCAAGTTTGATTTCTCCACTTTCAGATTTCATATTTCCTGATGAATCTTGTCTTAATTGTGAAAGCAACTTTAATGAAAGTGACCGTCCTGTTCCTTCATAACCGTTGATTGTAGAAGCTAAAAAAACTAAATATGGTCCATCAATAAGTGCCTTAACCATTGGAAGAGGTATAGCAGCTGCTTCATCTATAACAACCAATTCTGCTTGACCAAGTTTAACAACATCAGATGGATGAATATATTGAATTGTCTGTCTATGTTCTCTGAAAACATTAATTCTAACTAAAGCTTTGTTAAATTCTGGATTATTTGATTGAATCAATTCATAATCAGTATGTTCTTCATAATCCATTTGATCAAATCCTTTAACAATAAACTCAAAAAGTGTCTTAAGATTTTCTGGACTAGGTGAGGTGACAAATATACTTGAATACCCAAAACCTATTGCACCAGCAATTGCAAGTCCAAGTGAAGCTGACTTTCCTCTACCACGTGCTGCTGTAATTGAACAGGTAGCTTTAGCGGATTTTTCTGTAATAACATCTAAAAGTCGTAACAAAACTTTTGCCTGACATTTAGTTTTACATTTCTTTAACAATTCACCAATCGGTTTTGTATCTTCCATAGATTCTTTCAATGTCTCTAATTCTTTGTCCTTCTTGCTACTTTTCTCTTCAATTTCTTTAAGATTATTTATATGAGAAGAAATTGGTAGTACATTTAAAGAATCATCAGTGACTAGACAACTCTTGCAACTGCTTAAGGATAGTATAAATCTCTCATTGAAGCGTGGAACAATTTCAGCGTTTCCCTCTGTACGGTAACGTGTATGAACATCCATAGTCATCGTAAATAATTGTCGTAATGAATTCACTGATGAAAGTAATAATACAACAAGACCACCCCCTTCAACTGTCTCAATAGTACGAGCAAGAAGATTTGGAGTAATAGCTTCAAAATCCTGAAGTACAAGCATTCCATAAGTATTTCCAAGAATTTTATGAGATTCAGAGTAGTAACAATATCTAATTTGTGTTGAAGCAATAAACATTTCAAATGGATCATTCTCATTAATATTTACATTTCCATGATCAGCTTTTGTCTTAATCTTTTTTACTTTACTTTTCCGTCTAGAATTAAATCCCAGTTCTTTTTTGTAACACCATAATACTGTTGGATGTGAAGAAACTGTAGCTTTTGTCAAAATATGATGTAAAATTGGAATCTAAAATGATTTTATTTTAATATTATCTGATTACGATGTTGTTACCTGATCTCTAGCTTTTTCACCAACGATAACAAACATAGATCTATGTTTTAAAACGATTCCATTTTCAACAAGGATGCGAATTCGGTTATCTAATTTTGTCCTCATTCCTGTGTTGTGAAAATAAATTAAAACAAAATTTAATTTTTAATAAATACTTCCCCAAAATTTAAAATTCAAGCTTGTCTTAGAACGATTGGAGTTGCGTTGATAACAATCTGATAAGAATTACATTGATATGTCCAGCGGTTTTGTAACAGCAGGAAAAGCTTCTGAAAATGATAGTTCTGAAAAAGGTATACTTCTAGTTTTTAACGAATTTATATATTTGATGTAGAGTTAATTGATAGGCGAC
The DNA here is from genome assembly GCA_005656395.1 of Strongyloides papillosus. Taxonomy (NCBI): domain Eukaryota; kingdom Metazoa; phylum Nematoda; class Chromadorea; order Rhabditida; family Strongyloididae; genus Strongyloides; species Strongyloides papillosus. The sequence goes on along the minus strand of SRSI01000010.1, from coordinate 2,292,035 downwards.
CTCTTTATGAAAGATTGCGAGAGGCAAAGGAAAAAGCACAACAAGAAAAAGAAGATGCAGAAAAATTAGGTTGGTTATTTCATGTAAATTTGAAAATACCTTTCAGCCAATACTTTATCTGTTGTTACGGAGGACGATAGTGAATTCTATGAAGAATTGAATAAGAAGGTGTATTTATTGAATAAACAAAAGCAAGCTGATGAAAAAGATATTATAAATAAAATTAAAATCAAGGAAGCCAAAGAACAAATAGATAATATAAATATAGATCTACCAGATGATATTGATGATGAAAGAGAAATAGCTGAGAGTAAAAAAGCTCCTTCCTCTGCCAAAGTATCCTCCCAAGCTCAACTTCTGGGGAATATTTTAAAGAGGAAATCAAAAGATGATTCTTCAGTTGAAAAAAAGAAAGTTGACTTAAAAATTGTTGATTATGGATCGTCGAGTAGTGATGATGACTAAAAAATTTCTATTCCAAACTAAAAGTATTATTTATTTTTAATTTTCAAAAAAAAAGTCTGCCTTGCTAAACTTAATAAATGAAGAAGGTCAAGAGTATCGTTATGTTCCTTTTACATATCCAAACAACCTGAAAGATATTAAATCAAGCAGAGTAAACTGTTTGCAGTGAAATTATGAAGTTAAGATTGACACTTTTTGTTTTGTATATGTTTTTTTTAATAACTACTGTAATTAACTGAATAAAATGCCTTGTATTTCTTGACCAATTATAGTTTGACACTTTCATTTTCAGCTTCCCGGGTTCTTTGCTCCAAATTGTTTTGGTATTTCGTTGCTTAGTTTATTATTTCTTTTACAAGGATAGCTAGAATTAAATGCTAGTAAAATAATAAAAATTAATTGGTAAGTTCAGATTTATGAAAAAAAACTATTTTAATTATGATATTTTGATGAGTTGGAATACTTGCGAAATACAAATAATGTGGTTATAGTTATCATATGTAAAAAAACTACAGATGTTTTGGTGTATTTGCTGCCTGTCAATATTTGTGTATAGAGAGATTTTTTACAATAATGTATGCTTTTTTTTAGATTTCTCATGTCTACTTCAAATTCAGTTAGCGTTTCAAATCACTACAATAATGTAAAAGAAGTAGGATTAAGTGAACGTGACAAAAGCGCCATCTACTACTTAAGAAACTTTAACAATTTTGTAAAAAGCTGTTTGATACAAGAATTTATTACAAAATTGAAAAATGAAGGTAATTATAATGGCCAGATATTAGACTTATGTTGTGGAAAAGGTGGTGATCTTTTAAAGTGGAAAAAAGGATCTGCGAAGAAGGTTGTTATGACAGATATCGCTGAGATATCTCTAGAACACTGTGGAAATAGATACTCTGAGTTAAAAGCTAAGCAGCACCCAAAGTTTCCATTATTTGATATTGAGATAATTCATGCTGACTCAACAATAACAAGAATAGATGAATATATAAAAGATGGTAAGCCATTTGATATATGTAGTTGTCAGTTTTCATTACACTATGCATTTGAAAGTGAACAAAAAGCAAGACAAATGTTACAAAATGCAACAGAAAACCTAAAAGAAGGTGGTTATTTTATCGGAACAATTCCTAATGCAAACCTTTTAGTTAGTTTACTAAGAAAAAACAAATCTATTCACTTTAAGAATAAAGTTTGTAGCTTAACATATTTAGGTGTTGAAGGAAAAGATCAACCAGAGGAAGAAAGGCTTAAAGATATTATGGAAGGTAATATTCCTCTCTTTGGAGGTAAAATTGATTGGCAATTAGATGATCTTGTAAATTGTCCGGAGTATTTAGTTCACATTCCTCTGCTTGTTAAAATTCTTGAAGAATTCAATATGGAACTAGTGTACTGCAAACGCTTTGATGAAGCAATTGATTATTTCATGGATGTAATTCCAGAATCGGAAAGATTATTGGAGATCATAAAGGCTTTAGAGAAATATCCATGTAAACCTAATGAAACACAATTACACGATGAATCTGAATATGAAGCAGCTAAAAAGGCTTTCGAGAAACAAAATTCACGGAACTTTTTTGGTACTATGTCTAAATGTGAATGGGAAGTGACTTCATTGTATATGATATTTGCTTTCCGGAAGAAGACAGCTTAAAACTACTTTAATTATTTTCTATTTTGATCTTTTCAAACTCAGTAACAATAAATTGTACAATATGTTTGTTTTGACATAAATATTTTTGTTTATCAAAACTAGTATAAAAAATTGACATGAGACTATTTTACAGTATTTATTAGTTTACAATTAAAACAACAACATCATTATAGAAGCCCCTCTTCATTAAAAATATACATAGAGAAATAACAATAAAAAAAAACAAAAAAAATTTAACGTCACTTTTAATTAGAATTGGAAAAAAATATTGATAGAGATGGAATTACTTGTACTTTACTCAGTTTCCATTTCGACAACTGCTCTCTTTGAAGTTTGTGTCTGTTTGACCTCTTGGTCTTCCGCAACAGGAGCACGAATAAGATGCATTTTCGTCTGAGCTTTCTTGATAAGTCCCTTCTTCTTGACGACTTTTCCTGGTTTCTGTGCATTTGTGATCAATTGAACATATCTCTTAGTCCTAATTCCTGCAAGCTCTTTCATCTTCTCAACAGCATCATTCCAAACAGCTCTCTCATACTTAAGTGGTTCATTCCTTTTGGTTTCAGCCGCCAAAACGAGATCATTCGCCAATTCCTTTCCTCTGAGGCGACGGGAAGTCTTAGTCCATCTAAGTTTCCTTGGATTCTTCTTCTTTTTAAATAATTTGTTACACTTTGAACGGCAAAATCTGAATATCTTTAAAATTTAATTTATTATTTCAAAATATTTTAAATAAACCTACTGTACTGTCATTTCTAACAAATGTTATTCCATGTCCTGGATAAACATTTGATGAACAAAAAGAACACTTTTCAATACGCATAATTGTTCTCTCTATTTAAAATAATCTTTCTTAAATTTGTAGTAAAATGTGGAGATATATGTATTATAGTTTCTTCAGAACATCGTTGCAAGAGATTTTGGAATATATCAAAATAAGATCTTCTGTGTTTTATCGTTACATTAGATAGATTAATGAAATAATATGTGTTAATAAAAACATAGTGTATTTGTACGTCGGGATGTTGTTTTTTCTTATTTCTTACTCTATAAAAATATATATCATATCAATAAACTATCATAATGACTACAGACTACAAAGGTCTTGTTGATGACAACAAAGTTTTGACTAATATGTAGAATTATTAACGTACGTCTTATTTATCAAATTTTGCCCTTTAAACAGACAAACTACGTTTCTAATCTAATATTCAAATTATCATGTATGGTAATTATTCTATACTTACACATATTTTCCATTTTGTTATAACAATGATTTTCTATATAAACGGTTATTTTTTTGTTTTCTACTTGTTTATTTATTTTTTTTAGATTTATCATGCTGTCTCGTTTAGCCGGTATCTCACGTTCCAAAGGTAATTTCTTTTTTTTTTAAATTGGTTATCAAAAATCGAATGATATTATTATAGTATTATTGCCAACTGTCAGATGTTTATCTTCAAGCACTGGACAAGGTGCTGTAACATATACAGTAAAGGATGACATCGCCGTTGTTAAGATGGATTTACCTGGTGAAAAACAAAATGTTTTGAATGAATCTCTTACTAGTGGATTCAATAAAGTTTTTGACGAGATTAACAAGAACGATTCAATCAAAGGAGTAGTCATAATGTCAGGTAAACCAGGAAGTTTTATTGCTGGAGCTGATATTACCATGCTAGAAAAAGCAGGTAGTGCAAGTGCTGTTGAAAGATTATCACGTGAAGGTCAAGCTCAATTTGCAAAACTAGAACAATTCAAGAAACCAATTGTTGCCGCTATAATGGGACCATGTATGGGTGGTGGTCTAGAATTGGCATTAGCATGCCATTATAGAATTGCTGTCAATAACAAAAGTACTGCAATGGCTCTTCCAGAAGTAATGTTAGGTTTAATGCCTGGAGCTGGAGGAACACAACGTTTACCAAAATTGATTTCACTCACCAATGCTATGGATATGATGTTGACAGGTAAAAACATCAAACCAGTTAAGGCTAAAAAAATAGGCCTTGTCGATATGATTGTTGAACCATTAGGTGTTGGTGTTGAACCAGCTGAAATTGGTACTCATAAATATCTTGAGAAAGTTGCAGTTGGTGTCGCTAAAAACATTGCTGATGGATCATTAAAAGTAGAAAGAGTTCGTCCATTCCCTGAACGTGTACAAAATTATCTCCTTTCAAGAAGACCATTGATAGATTCTGTTGTTATGCGAATGGCAACTGACAAAATTATGAAACAAACATTAGGAAACTACCCAGCACCATTGAAAATTCTCAGTACAATCCGTACAGGTTTAATTGAGGGACCTGAGGCAGGTTATGATGCAGAAGCAAAGAATTTTGGAGAATTATCTGAAACAGGTGCTTCAAAAGCTTTAATTGGTTTGTTCCATGGTAGCACTGATGCTAAGAAGAATAAATATGGTGAAGGAAGACCTATTAATGAAGTTTCTGTTATCGGAGCTGGATTAATGGGTGCTGGAATTGCCAATGTTACAATTGACAAGGGTATTACAACAAATTTATTGGATATAGATCAAAAAGGATTAGATCGCGGAATGGATCAAATCTTTAAACAACTTGATGGATCAGTAAAAAGAAAAAGATATACTAAATCCGAAAGGGATGTCTTTGCTTCAAAACTGAATACAACAACTAAGTATAGTGAAATTAAGAATAGTGATGTTGTTGTTGAGGCAGTTTTCGAAGACTTAGGATTAAAACATAAAGTTATCCAACAAATTGAGGCTGTTGTTGGGGAAAATTGCGTTGTAGCATCAAATACCTCTGCCCTTCCAATTACTGAAATTGCTAAAGCCTCCAAGAGACCTGAAAATGTCATTGGAATGCATTACTTTTCACCTGTTGATAAGATGCAACTTTTAGAAATTATAACACACGATAAAACATCTAAAGAAACTATTGCTACTGCCGCTAAATTAGGTTTTGCTCAAAAGAAATTAGTTGTTGTTGTAAAAGATTGTCCTGGTTTCTTTGTTGTTCGTTGTTTGGGACCAATGAGTGCTGAAATCTTCAGACTTTTACAAGAAGGTGTTGGACCAAAGGAAGTCGATACAATGACAAAGAAATTTGGCTTCCCAGTTGGTGGTGCTACCTTAGCTGATGAAGTTGGACTTGATGTTGCCATTCATGTCGCTGAATTTTTGACAACAAAACTCGGAAATCGTATGGGAGGAGGAAATAATGCTTTACTTAGAGAACTCGTAGATAATGGACATTTAGGAAAGAAGAATTCTAGTGGTATCTTTACTTACAAGAAAGAAGGTAAAAAAGTAAAGAAAGAAGTAAATGCTGTTGCTGCTAAGATTTTCGAGAAATACAGACAAGATGCCCCAACTGCAGTTTCTTCAACAGAGGATCGTCAACTTCGTGTTATTTCACGTTTTGTTAATGAAGCAACATTATGTTTACAAGAAGAAGTTATTCGTTCCCCATCTGATGGTGATATTGCCTCAGTATTTGGAATTGGTTTCCCACCATTCTGGGGAGGTCCATTCAGATTTGTTGATTTATATGGAGCTAGTAAACTAGTCAGCCATATGGAACGCTTCGCCAATGCTTATGATTCAGCACAATTTATGCCTTGTGATTTGTTGATGGACCACGCCAAATCAGGAAAGAAATTCTACAAGTGATAAACCTTATTGAGTGAAATGGAAATTACTTTATAGAGACTCTTTAAGTAATAGGAATAACTAAAATATTTAAAGCATTATGTATATTATCTCTTCTTTTATTTTATATAATACAATATTATTAAAACAAACACTTTATAACTTAACTTTTTCTTTACTCTCATTTATTTATCTTGAAGTGTGAAATACTTTTAGGTGGTGTATCATGTGTATTTTATAAATAAATCCATTTTATGTGTAATTCTCGAGACCATTCCTAAAGTATAATATTATAAAACATTTCATCAAAATAAATATTCTTATTGTAACACTATTCACTTCTTCGATTTTATCAAACATATCTTTTATTTATTAAATATAGAAAAATATATATGTGTATTTTATAGTGCCTTTTTGTAGTAAAAATTTTACAAATTATTTAATGTTAGTGTTAGATTTACATATAATAAACATAGTTTAATTTTTCAGAAATGTTATAAATTTTAACATTAAATAATCATTATGTTAAGATACTTGATTTGAGATCACTTTTTTTAATTATAATAAAAGAGAGCCATTTTTAAAAAGTAAGATAATTAATTTTTCAAACTATATTACAAAATTTATTTATTTAAAATGAAGGTCAAAAATTTACTACCATTTAAAATTAAAAAATGTTTATTTAAACTTTCTTATTATCAGTTAGTTTGTCTTTTGATTAGTCGATATATTACATTATTATAAAGTATTTATACTCATTATGTACTAATAGAAACATTGAAACATTTTAAAACTATTTTGCTTTAAGCTAACATTTGTAGAAAACCAGTAGCAATAAATAGAGAGGTAGCTTTTGATATGTACATTTACCCTGCAACAGATCTTGGCATTTGATCTTTCTATCAATAATAATTGACTTCCTAATTACCCTAAAATGAAGCCCGCGAATTTATTATTAGATGCCTCTAAAAGATAGGAGTTTTTTGTCTCCTCCTATATTTTTAAATTCTTAAAACTTTTGTTAGAGCACTTGTTAGACAATCTTTTATATTACTATAGTGTGCCATTGTAGGTCCAATATCTAATGACATTTTATCAAACTATTATCCTTTTACTTTGGTCAACAGAAGGTATTATTTTTAATATAAGTTGCTTTTCATTCTTAGAAATATATATTACTTTTCATATAAAAGATAGAAAACAGTAATTTATAAGATTTTTATAATAAACAAAATATAGATATTTTTCTTTATACATAATAATAATTAAATTTATAGATTTTATCAAAAAAAAAAGATGGGGGATAGACTGTTAAGTCTACCTTCAACTATTTTTTTAATAAAATTATTAGTATTTTTTTTACTAATAAATATATTTTTACCTACTTATGGAAATAATATAGAATATGCACCATATTATGATGATAGATATCAAGAATTAACTACACCATCAGAGGAGAAAAGTGAAAGAGGATTATTTCCAACTATATTTAATTTAGCTACCAATGCAAAAATTACAGCAAATGCAACTTGTGGTCAACGTGGACCAGAACAATTTTGTAAATTAGTAGAACATATAATTGGTAGATCACCTCAATGTGATTATTGTGATGCTAATAATAAATACAAAAGACATCCTATTGAAAATGCTATTGATGGAACATCAGCTTGGTGGCAATCACCATCACTTGATAATGGATTAGAGTACGAAAAAGTTGATATTGTAATTGATTTAAGACAAGAATATAAGATTGCTTATATTATTGTTAAAGCTGGAAATGCCCCAAGACCTGGAACATGGGTTTTAGAAAAATCATTAGATGGTATTAATTATACACCATGGCAATATTATGCTATGTCTGATTCTGAATGTATGAGACAATTTGGTGTTCCAGCTACAATTGGCGTACCAAAATTTAAAAGTGATGATGAAGTTATTTGTACATCATTATACTCGAAACGTGAACCATTAGAACATGGTGAAATTCATACATCTCTTGTTAATAATAGACCAGGTGTTGATCAACCAAGTAAGGCATTACTAGAATTTACTAGAGCTAGATATGTTAGAATTAGACTTCTTAAACTTCAAACATTAAATGCCGATTTAATGATCATTAATAGACAACAAGGAAAACTCGATGCTTCTGTAACTAGAAGGTATTTTTACTCAATAAAAGATATATCAATCGGAGGTCAATGTATATGTTATGGACACGCCGACAGTTGCCCATCTGATCCAGAAACAGGACAATTTAAATGCCACTGTCAACATAACACTTATGGTGATAGTTGTTCACAGTGTCTACCGCTTTACAATCAATACCCTTGGAAACCAGGTACAAATTTTGAACATAATATTTGTCAACCATGTCAATGTTTTAATCATGCTGATCGTTGTGAGTATGATGAACAAGTCCATAAACAACAACTTTCAATGACTCCAGATGGTATTTTTGAAGGTGGTGGTAAATGTATTGCCTGTAAACATAATACTGCTGGTATAAATTGTGAAATATGTAAAGATGGATACTTTAGACCAGGTGGTATGTCACATTATCGTGAAGATGCCTGTCGTCCATGTGAATGTAATCCAGAAGGATCAGAGACAATGAATTGTGTTCGAGATGAATCAGAGGCAAGTGATGGTAAAAATCCAGGAGATTGCCATTGTAAACCAGGTTTTGGTGGAAGACAATGTGATAGATGTGCACCAGGATTTAGAAATTATCCTTTTTGTGAACCATGTCCATGTAATCAAGCTGGTTCATTAAATTTTGATTTATGTCAAGAGGATAAATGTATATGCAAGAGTAATGTTGAAGGAATAAGTTGTGAAAAATGTAAAGAAGGGACAATAAATTTAGATATTAATAATAATGAAGGATGTCAAAAATGTTTCTGTTTTGGTCTTAGTAATAATTGTGTTGAAAAAAAATGGAAACAAGATTATATTAGAGGAACAACTGGTTTCAATTTAACTGATTGGCAAAATGTGAAAAATATTCCCATGAAAGGTGATCAGGAGACAGATATCCTTATGTATACAACAACTGACTATAAAAATGAACAACCATTACAATATTGGAGAGCATCAAGTCAATACTCAGGAAATCTCCTTAATTCATATGGTGGTAATCTTAAATATTTTGTTTATTTTGTTCCATCACAACAAACACAGGTAGCACATATAGCAGATATTATTATTGAAGGTAATGGTATACAACTTGAGTACCATAGTCGTCAAGAATTTTTCCCACGTGAAAATAATTCTGTTATCATACCAATGAAAGAATCATCTGGTTGGTATAATAGTCAAAGTAGGAGTCCTGTTGAAAAAATTGATATGATGCGTGTATTGAGTGATGTTCAATATCTTCTTATTCGTGCTGTCTATAGAAATGGTCAGGTACAATCAACAATTTATGGATTATCACTAGATATTGCCAGAGAAAATGATGATTTTGAGGAGGAAGAAGAAGATAATTTATTACCATCAGCAAATAACTCTCTTCCATTAAATATTGAAACATTACACACAATGAAATCTAAACCAACAAAGTACTATATGAAATCTGTTGAAGTATGTGAATGTCCTGAAAATTTCGAAGGTAATTCATGTGAAAGATGTAAAAAAGGATACAGACGTGTTAATAATCAATTATATGGTGGAAGATGTGAAAAATGTGAGTGCAATGGTCATTCAGAGGAATGTGATCCATTTACTGGAGCATGTATAAATTGTCAACATAACACTACTGGTGATCACTGTGAAAAATGTATTGATGGTCACGTTGGTAATCCAATATTAGGTGGAATAATTGGTGGATGTTCTCCATGTGCATGTCCATCATTAGATAACAACCATTCTAAAAATTGTGTTCTCTCACAATTAGGAATTCATGGAATTTTAGCTAGCAATCAGGAGGATAATTACATTTGTACATCTTGTGATCCTGGTTATGATGGAAATAAATGTGAATTTTGTGCTGATGGATATTTTGGTGATCCTCTTGCCATAAATGGATCATGTAAACCATGTGAATGTAATAATAATATTGATCCATTAGATATTGGAAATTGTGATACAAAAACAGGTAAATGCTTGAAATGTATCTATAATACAGATGGAGATCATTGTGAAAAATGTGCTGATTTCCACTGGGGTGATGCCGATAAACAAACATGTAAACCATGTGGATGTCATTCTGTTGGTTCATTATCATTAACATGTAATAATATGACAGGAATATGCGATTGTAAAGAAAATTATATTGGTGATCAATGTAATAAATGTATCTCTGGACATGGTGATATTGAAAATGGTTGTCCAAAATGTGATTGTAATGAACTTGGTTCTGAAGGTACAGAATGTGATGAGATATCTGGACAATGTTCATGTAAAGTAGGAGTTTTCGGAAAACATTGTGATCGTTGTTTAACAAATTACTTCAATTTTACTATTGATGGTTGTCAATATTGTCATTGTAATCAATTTGGTTCAGTTGATGGAGGAAACTGTGACTCTGTTACTGGAGAATGTGAATGTAAACCTAATGTCGAAGGTACAATGTGTGAAAAATGTAAAGAAGGTTACTTTAATATTACAAGTGGTAATGGTTGTGTAGAATGTGAATGTAATAGTATTGGTTCAGAATCACTTATTTGTAATGAAGCTACAGGTGTATGCAAATGTAAACATGGAGTAACTGGAGATAAATGTGATAAGTGTGAAGTCAATTATTATGGACTTGATGAGAATGGATGCAAAAAGTGTCAAGTATGTAAAGCTGAAGGACAAGTATGTGATCCAGTTACTGGTGAGTGTATATGTCCACCAAATACTGTAGGTGAAATGTGTGAAGAATGTACTGAAAATTCTTGGGATTATCATCCATTAAGAGGATGTAGAAAATGTAATTGTGATACAATTGGTTCAATTGATGGTAAATGTAATTCATTAACTGGACAATGTCTCTGCAAAGATGGTTATGTTGGACCTAATTGTAATTTATGTAGCAATGGATATTTCAATTTTCCTAATTGTGAACCATGTAATTGTAATACTAATGGAACACTTCCATCACAATGTAATGGTGATTTGTGCCTTTGTGATAATGATGGTCAATGTCCCTGTAAAAGTAATGTTATGGGTTTAAAATGTGATGAGTGTAAAGAAAATTCATTTTCACTTTCTGGCAGTAATATCAAAGGATGTACAGAATGCTTCTGTTTCGGTAGAAGTGATAAGTGTGAACAAAGTAATTTATATTGGCAACAGATTTATGGGCCAGATAGAGAAGTAACCTTTTCTGCTCCATTTATTGCTTTTACTAAAAAACACAACATTCGCCTTCTTAAAGAAGAACCGGCTAAATATTTTAGTTACCCGACTGACAGTACACCATTATATTGGCCACTTCCAAGAAATTTCCTTGGTGATAAAATAACTTCATATAATGGATATATTAGATTTAAAGTATACAATAATGATTATAGAAATGGAAATTCACCAATTAAACCAGAACCAATATATTTCAAATATTTCCCACAAGTTATTATTATTGGTAATGATCGATTAATCCTTGAACATATACCTCATGAAATTTCAAATGATGGAAAATATAAAGTTCACATTCATGAATCACAATGGAGATCTAAATCTACACCACAAGTTAAAGTAACTAGAGGACAACTAATGACTGCTTTACAAAATCTTCAAGCTATATATGTTCGTGCTACCTATAATTATTTAGTTCCTGGTGATCAAGCTGGTATGAAAGAGATATCATTAGATGTTGGTATTAGAGAGGAAGAACTTGGTGAAGGACAATTAGCAATTAAAGCTATTGGTGTTGAGGAATGTTTAAATTGTCAATCAGGTTATGATAATTCAAGTTGTCAAAATCCATCATCTGGTTATTATAGGAAAAAAACAGTTGATTATTTGAATAGCCCTAATGATATTGATTTAATTGGTTATTCAGTTCCATGTGCATGTAATGCTCATTCTGTAAAATGTCATCCAGAGAGTGGTCGTTGTATGGATTGCCAAGATAATACAATTGGTGATTATTGTGAATATTGTAAACCAGGATTTTATGGTAATGCAACAAATGGATATTCAGATGGTTGTATAAAGTGTGAATGTCCATCAATTGAAAGAAGTTTCTCTGATACATGTATACCTATATCACATGGAAGAGGATTCATGTGTGATAGTTGTAAAAAAGGTTACACTGGAATGTATTGTGAAAAATGTAGTGATGGATATTTTGGTGACCCATCAATTGAAAATGGAAAATGTGAAGCATGTAATTGTAATCCACATGGATCAGTACAATTTACTTGTGATAAAAAAACTGGTCAATGTGAATGTCGTGATGGTGTTACTGGTAGAAGTTGTGATCTTTGTGAAGAAAGACATGCATTTATTGATGGTGTTTGTACAACCTGTGATAAAGGATGTACCAAAGAGTTAATGTTTATGGTTGATCAATTAGAAGAACAATTATTAATGAGTAACTTTAGTAATTTAAAACCAGTTCCATGGAAAAGAATTTCTAGAATAGAAAATACAACTAAAGATATAAATACATTTATTCATAATATTAAAGTTGATAATGTAACAATTGATAAACTTGACCCATCATCATATCTTACAGATCCAAAAGTTCTTCTTGATGAATCAAACTTTATTATGGACAGGCAAAATAAAACTTATGGACAATTATTACAATATATAAAAGATGCTGAATCAATTTATGATGAAGGAAGAAAACAAAGAAGATTAATCTATGATGTTACAGCACAACTTCGTCAATTTACTTTATCTGGTGGAGCTAAGCTTCCAATTGTTGAGGTTGATTATCTCATTACTGAAGGTAAAGAATTTTTAGAAGGTACTAAGAAGAGAGGTGAATATATTGATAAAAGATTCCACTCTGGTATGAGTGCTTATAACAAGAGTAGAGATTTATTAGATCAAGTATTTAAAAAGAAAGTTAATGAAAGTACTTTTAAGGATATTAAAAATCAACTTGATGACTTTATTGATATGTTAGAGGGATATCAAGATACTCTTTGGGATAATGCTAGAATAAATACTAAAGATGCCACTAATAGAAATAACGCATTACTTCAAAAAGTTGATAATCTCAAAAAGATTGTCTCAGAGATTGAGGAAGTTGAAAGTGATATCAAAGATCAATTAAATGAAAGTGAAAATAATGTTAATAAAGCTAAACAAGAAAAATTGTTAGAAATGTTTGATCATTATAATGAAATTAAAGAGACTCTCAAAGAATCACTTAATGATAAAATTACTGCCCTTACAACATTTGGAGATACATATGGCGAAGCATATAATAAACTTCATCATGATGTTATTAGAAATCAAGGTAAAGCCAAAACTCTTGAACACGAAGCTAATCGTATAAAAGAAGCTTTTGCTAATACAAAACATGCAACTGAATTACCTGTACAAGCATCTACAGCATACAAAGACATCATTGAAGCAATTGGCAACTCAACAAATGCTGTCGAGGAGGCAATTGAATCTATAAAAGAAGCTGAGGAACATGCTGATACCTCAAATGAGGAAAGTTTAATTAACTTAGCTAAGAAGAGTTCTGAATTTAGTAAATCTCTTAAAGATAAGGCCAATGAAATAGCTAGAATATGGGATGAAGAGTATTTACCAGAAAAGAATCAAGAGTTAAAGGATAGATTAGAAAATCTATCGAAATCAATGAGTGATTCGGAAAAAATGTTAAAAAATTTCCAAGAAAAATTCTCGAATATGGAAGATCAAAAAGAAAGATTAGAATTATATCCATCATCTCTCGAAGGTACTCACAAGAAAGCTTCTGAAATCAAGACAACAAGTGAAAATATTGCCGAAGAAGTATCAAATTTAGAGAAAGAATTTAGCAATCTAGGAAGTTCTACAGGAAATGAAATTAAGATGGTCATTGATCAAGTTCATAATATTGGAGGTGGTTTAACTACAGATGAGGATAGAATAAAAAATATGGGACATTTATCAGAGAAGAATGGTAAAAAAATTGAAGAATTAAGTCAAAAATTAGGTATCCTTAAAGATAGAATTAAAGAAGCTAGAGAAAGAGCTTCAAGAATTAAGTTATCTGTTACTTCTAATGAACGCGGTCATTGTGTAAGATCTTTCATCTCACCAATATATCCATCGCCATCAAATAGTTTCAATATTAAATATAGACCAGCTAGAGATGTTCCTGATTCATTGATTATGATTACAATGACTAAAGGACGCCGTACACAAGCTTCTGAGTATATTGCTATTGCTCTTCAGGATCAAAGAATTGTAGCTCATTGGAATATTGGTAGTGGAAAGAGATCAGCAACTAATAGTCATCCAATACGTTATATTCCATCTAGTGATAGATTTACATGGTATAATATTGACTTGAAAAGATCTGGTAATAGTGTTATTCTTAAAGTTGTTCAAGAACAATCTGCACCAGGTGATACACCTAAAAAATTGACAGAAGAAGTCTCTGTAATGGTTGGAAAAATTGATGGAGATAGTAATGTTATCTTTAATACTGTACCTGGAGAAACAAAGATTGGATTTGGTTATGAAGGAGAGAAAAGTATTAGTAATCTTTTGTCATTGAAAACAGATAAATTTAGAGGAACCGTTGGAGAATTTGTTGTTGATAACGAAAAAGTTAACCTTTGGGACTTCAGTTCATCAACAAAAGAATGTGATGGCGGTGTTTCACCTTTCACTCCAACAACTGGTGGATTTATGTTTAAAGATGGTTTTGCTCAAGTTCATATGACAACAGCAGAAAGAGCCAATACAATGTTAACGGTTGAATTTAGTTCCTACTCCAAAGATGGTCTACTATACTTTAGAGGAAATCCAGATGTAAAAGATTTTGTTAGTTTAGAGTTAAGAGATGGACAAGTTGTATTTAAAGTCAATCTTGGAAATAATAGTTTCGTTAAAGTAACATCTAAAGGACCAGAATACAATGATGGAAAAGTTCATGTTGTTAGAACGATTAGATTTACCAATCAAATTCACTTGCAAGTTGACAGTGAACAAGATAGAGTTTCAGAAACAGTACCTGGAGAAAATACTGCACTTAATGTTAATGAAAATGATCATTTTATTGGTGGTGTTCCAAGTGACTTTGATACATTACCTTTTTCACAATTTGATATTCATTGGAAAGGCTTTTATGGATGTATAAAGAGTGTTAAACCAAATCAAATATCTGATTTGGATTTAGAAAATGTTGTTAGAAGTCATAAAAAAGAAAGTGGATGTGGATATAAAGAAAATCAACTTGAGCCAAGTGATCGTGTTATTGGATTTGAAAAAGAAGGTTACTTTATAACAAATGGTATTAAATTTGATTATAATAGCAGTATTTCATTTAACTTTAGAACACGCGATGAAAATGGTATATTGTTATATCAAACTAGTACAAATCTAGATAAGTCTAAAAAAATTAAAAGAAATAGTGAGATGGATGGTAAAGGTTTCATAGCAGTATACCTATTTAAAGGTACAGTTGTTTTAAATATTGGATTTGATGCTACAATAAGAAATGAAATGATATCATTAAAATCAAGAAGCTTATATAATGATGGTTTACTTCATAGTGTTTTTATTGCTAGAGAAGAAGATAAAATTTACCTTAGAATTGATGACAAAGAAATACTAAAAGATTCATTAAATAATGATTTAACCATAGGATCATTAGATCATACAGTTTATATTGGTGGTGTTGATAATCAAGAAAATATCAATGAAAATGAATTACCAGTAAAGAATGGAATAATTGGTTGTATTTCAAATGTTTATTACAACTTTGAACTCCTTCCACTTGTACCATTATCACATTCATCAATTATTGGAAATTGTCCTTCATCTCTTAAGGATCTTCTTTCGTCACACGGTAAGTTTATATATAAATAAGTTTTTTTGTTTCCTTGAATTGCATGATACATAATATTATTATGTATTTTTTCCTCCACTTGCTTATATTTAATTAATTAATATTTAGATGATACAATAATTAATGACGAAGAAAAAATAAAGAATCTAGATAGAACTGTATCAAAAATTGTTATGGGAAATATTGATCCACACCAAAGAGGTGGAAAATATAATTCTAATGGAGAGAATGATGATGACGAGGATTATGATATGAGTAAGTTATTTATTGCTTTTGAAAATTTCACCTTGCTTAACAAAACCTTTATTTATAAAAATATTAATAACATAATTTCTGTTTAGATGAATTAGAAAATGATGATAACGAGAATAATAACAAATCAAAAAATACCAATATGTGTGGAGTATTTATTAAAGATGAAGAAATTACTGCTTCTAGATTTGGAATGACTCACTCATCACACTCAAGAATAAATTTCGTTGAAAAAGAAATTCCTGATTATAAAAATTTCAAATTAAGTCTTGAGTTTAAGACAAAAGAAAAGAATGGAATGATATGGGTTTGGGCTAATTACAAGAGTTATTCAAGATATTTCTACCTTAATATTGTTAATGGAAGATTACAATTGGATGTTAAAGGACATAAAGGATTACGATCATTTACAATACCAAATATTAAATACAATGATGATAAATGGCATAAAGTTATATTATTAAGAAGAGATAGAGATATATTTATTACTGTTGATGGTGTAACAAAATATGTCCTTAGAGATATATCACATCCTAAAGTTATGAAAAAACGTATGTTTGTTGGTGGTGTTATTTCTAAGCATAAGAAATTATTTAATATTACATTACCTGGTTTCAATGGATGTATCAAAGATTTCGAGGTTAATGGTATTAAATATTCTCTTGATAATCCAGAATCAAGTAGAGATATCATACCATGCTCTGTTAATTTAAATTCTCCATCATACATTCATGAGGGTGGTTATGCTGCCATTACAGAGCCATCAAAATACCATAGTGTAAAAGAAAATTCAATTAAATTTGGTGTTGACTTTAAGACAGTCACTTCAAATGCAACAATATTTTCTATAGTCAATCCAAATAATCCATCAAAAGAAAGAGTCAGTGTAATGATTCTTAATGGAAAATTATACATTGACTTTAATTTTAAACCTTATGATATTGTTGAAGATTTAATTTTGAAAGCAGATATGTGTCATGGAGATTGGCATAAATTGGCTGTTGAGTTTGGAGAACAAGGAACAACAATAAATATCGATGATAAGCATGAGAATATTGAAACAGAGTTACCAAGTAAACTTTTGAAAATGTTAAGAGATCAAACTATTTATGTTGGAGGTATTAATCCTGACATTAAAGATAAGATTAAAGATTATAAGAACTTTAAATCAATTACTGGATGTATGAGAAATTTGAGAATTGGAGATAGAGAAGTAGAATTCCATCAAATTAAGAAATTAAATAAAGTAATTTCAAATGGTTGTCCATACAACCAATAATCTTATTGTTTAAAAACTCTTTTAACATTTAAATAAAGTTATTTAAAATATATTTCTTTAGACATCCGAACAAGGTGGGACAATAAAAATCTAAAGCCCCACTTTTTATATGCAACAATTATGCTTCTTGATGATGTATTATTAAATAGAAATGTTTTGTCGCATAAATTTCCACTGTATGTATAATTTTCGACACATTTTTAATAATTCAAAAAAGTATATATAGATTTCCAGACATGCTGAATTCGAATTTAATATTTTTGAGATTCGGGTTATTCATCTTTTATGATTTTTGTCACAAAATATACTAGAAATAGGATTTTTTAAAATTTTACTTTTGGTACTTAAAAAGTACTCAAAATATGGTGAAAAATAACACATATAATGTAACACTTTCATGAAGTAATTTTTAAGATACTCAATCATGGTCGAAAACTTTCAGAAGCCATAAAAACGTAAAGAGTAGATTTATGAAGCTGCTTATTTTACTAGATAATATGTTACCAAGATACAATGTTTAAACATAGAAAAGTGGAGACTTAAATTTTTCCTTATCCTACATATTTAAAATTGCTCCACATTCTTAGGAAACTTATCTTAACCAACTGTATTGGTTAAATAAGGAATTAATTAACGAAATAGTCAATTTTTTCCACAATCATTGGGACTTTTGCAATCATATATTAACGAAGAAAGAGAAAACATTTTATTATATTCAACTAAAGCAAAATTAATAATTTCTGGTTGTACAAAAGGCTACTGTTAGACTAATCAAACGGAGTGTAGAAAGAATCCGATTTTGGTTATTGTTTCCTGAGTTTCTTCGAATAAAATATGTTAAAAACGTTATATCCTTTCCTGAAATAAACACAAATACTTTATTTGATTATGCTTTTCTATACTCGTTACGCCGTTTTAAACACAATCTTTAACTAAGATGTCAGATAAACTATCCCTATTATAATATTTATTTTTTTATAAAATTGAAACTTAAAAAATAAATAATTGATAATTATATTATACAGTAAAAAGTCTGCATTATACAAATTTGTTATAAATAATAGAGAGGTTTAGTTTCAAAATATTTTAAACCCTTTCTAAATTAAACTGACTTTAAAAAGTTTCCAAAAATTATAATTTCAGCAAACTAAATTTCAGAATGATATAAGTTATACGAATACTAAAACGATTCAGAATTAAATACGTAAGTTTTTGAACATTTTGATTATTATATAATATTCTTGATAGAAATTATTAGATCTCTACGAATTAGAAATAACTTATTTCGAAAATATGCCATATTTTGATAAATAAGCATATAAAATAGAATTGGTATACAAAATACCTCAGAAACATTAAACATTTCAAATGAAATAATGATATTGGTGACTGTATGAAAGAGTTAAAACTCTCTCAGAAAATAAAAGATATTGAAAACAATGATAAATTAACTATTATTTTTTGAAAGTAAAAAAATAAAAATTGTTTTATCAATTTTTAAATGTATTTGTAAAAATAAGACATTGTATTTTTATAATTTTTTTAGCAAACATAAAAATAAATACCCTCATTATTTGAAAATATTTTATATTTAGTCCTACTCAACTTGATACATATTTTAAACTCAACTATATGATTTTTTATAAATGATTATACAATGTTTTAAAAAAAGCCTTCTGATGATACAGCTTATGATAAGACAAAAATTTTTTTTAATAAAAGTTTTGAATCATTTTGAATATTTTGTACGATATATTATAAACATTATAATAGAGAAGATTTATCTGGTATCTTTGTTAAAGATTGTCATTAAAACGGCGCACTTAGTATAGTAAAGCATGATCAGATCAGGTATGTGTATTTATTTCAGGGGAAATATGATGTTTTTAAAATTTTTATCTGAAGAAACTAAAGAATAATAACTATAGTCGAATTCGTTCCATACTCGGTTAGCATACATGAAACGGACACTGTTTCTTAAAAAAATGTATTATATTAAATCTGATAACTGAGACCAAATATCATTACAAAACCGTAGCAATTCTAGATAGTAACGTGGATAAATTTATATAATTGAAAATATTACTATGATAAATGAAAAAATTTTAGGAAAAATAATTATTTTATTATAGGAAATACATTTATAATAAACAAAATTATTCAATTCGTCAGTAAAAAGAAGTTGTTCCACTACATTGGTTAGTAAAATATCTAAAAAAATGAATATTCATTCTGGATAATATTTTAATATTTCATTTAAATTGAATCATCAGAATGATTACCATTTGTTCCTTCAGAAGCCAGAGATGTTGAGAATGTCGAAAGAAAGCCTCTTATGAATTCATCCGATCTATTCTTCCATCCATTAAGTACCTCTGTTGATTTTTGCCTAATTTGATCAACAGAATTTTGTATTTGAAATTTTGTTGCCGCAACAAATCCAACATTTAACTCTCTTGCACTATATCCGCGTGCCAAATTTCTCCTAACATACTTATCATAATCACGGATGATACGGCATACAACATCTGATGTACTGACACCCTCAGTTCTTTGTGTCTCGATGAACATCTCTTCCTTCCTAAACTTTTCGTACAAATCCTCCTCTCCTGGTGCCACATATGGTATTGCATCGTGGGCGATAAAATCGACCTTCAACTCCTTAAGAAAATCAACCGTTACATACCATGGTGAATTTCTATATACCTCATCAACATATCTACAATGCCTTACAGCTTCATATCTTTCCTCCTCACTTGTAACTGTCTTTCCCTTGAGTTTATGTGTACTTTCATCACCACAAACTCCCACAATTAAATAGACATTTGGAAAGGCAGTCTTACATTGTCGAAGTTGATTTGCATGACCGTGGTGGAAAAGGTCATATATACCATCGGCGTACACTCTAACAGGCCTTCCCGCAGTGTTGTTCTTGGCCATTTCTAGTGTGATTTTTTTTGAATAGTCGATTTTTTTCCTCCCAAGTATGGCTGCCTCCTCATCACTATAGGGTGCTGGTGAAGATGGTGCTAATGGTGAATTACCCTGGAGATCTTCTTCATTCGTACAGGGACCTTTACACTGGGACCTTGTTGTTGTGTCCATTATAGTAGTATCTTATAAAATACAGCAATAAAGGTACTTTTAAAGGAATGATTAATTATATAAATAGTATTTATTTATATACTAATTTAAATTTTAATAATTATTAATATTCAAATTTATTTAATTAAATTATGAGTAATATCTCATTGGGTGACGTAATATTCTAATGTTTGCAATAGACAAACACGTCCGAATATAGATATAACAAAAAAGTCCCCTTTAGAAAGTTAATTTTTTGAAATTGGTGTTTCGGTCTCAAGAAGTATATATTTCACAAGGATAATAATTTCTGAGTATATGTACCCGGTATTAGGAAGAAGGGTATTCCTTAGTAAATCCTTGTTAAGAAGTGAATCATTCCTGCACAAGAAAAAAATATTTCTTAGCAAGGACTTGTTAAGGAAAATTTATATTTTTAACAAGGAATTAAAAATTTTAAAATCAAAAACGAAAGGTTTATCTATTTCAAACCCTCCACCGTTTGTAGGTATTTTTCGATGATAGAGGATTAATTCTATCATATATACATACAATAATGTACGGCACACAACTTTCAACTCTAGATGAATCATTGACTACTGATGCTTTTTGATCCTACTAATATACCTGAAATTAAACAAAATTTTTAGTGAGAATTGGAACTTAAATAGGATTATCTGTGATCCTTGCTGCTAACTACTAAACTAAGATAGTTTTATTTGGTACTTATAAGATTTATTTCCTTGGACTTAAAGAAATTTTTTAAGTTATTTCAATTGTAACGTTATTGTAGTACTTAAAAAAATTAGCACAACTATTAGTAATAAGCTGGCTATAGAATCTTTAAAAAAAGTGTCATATATAAGCTAATCCATAACGAAATAATTTATTTAAAACAAAACAGCAGATAACGAGCAACAAAAAAAGTAAACAAAATTATTTTTCAATCATTAACTTTCCTATGTATAACATAACTATTTAGACTTTTTTATTCATATTCAAAATATTTTTTTAATTATTCAAGCTTTGATTACTTTCTTAGTAACATTAAAAAAGATCAAATTTAAAATTACTACAAATGTTTTGCCAATACAAATTTTTTTTAACTTTCCTCTAGTACCATTTGATATTACTGTCATTGTAGCGGAGTCTAATAATTTTAGTTATTATTTCTTAGTAAAATATAATCATAGTCTTACTAAAAAAATGTATATGTTCACTTCATCAATTTTATTCCTTGTTAAGGAATTAACAGGGGCTATCTAATGGGTAAGATGTTTAATGGCATTTTTTGCTGCAATTTTGTCTCCGCTAATGGCAGCATCAATGGTTTGGTTGTATTCATAATCCTTTAATAAGCGATTATAATATAGATTTTGAATTTCTTCTTGAACGCTGGCTACTTGACATGCCGCCTCTAATATTGTCACTTTCACTATCAGAAGAAAATTCATACATATAATTTTGTTTCAGCATTATGAATATCTAAAATAACAAAGGAAATTAAGATTAATTACTAAAATAAAAAGTAATGTCAGATAAAATGTCACAAATGAACTGACTAAAAGTAATTTTTCCCAAACTTTCTCGTGCAAAAGACATAAAATACGATAAAGTATAAAGTTCACATCCATTGTCATTGTAAGTATTTAAGTGATTGGTACCTGACAATTACTAACATTTAAAAAGTGAAAGACTTTTTATCGATAAATATTTTTTCTATCATGGATCCTAATTTACTACCAAAATGGAGACAACGAAGACTTCTTTGTAAGAAAAAAATGTATGGTCATGATTTTGTTAGACATAGCCTTTCTAATGAAAAAAATGACAATGAAAATGACAATAACGAAGGGATATTGGAAGATGAGGGCACTTTAAATTATTTGCCAAATCCCGAATCATATCTTAAGAGAAAGTCTACTAATTTACCTGACCATACTACGAAGGAAGACACTGATGACGACAGATTAGTCCATTTTTTGACCAAGTTTTTAAAAATAATAGAAGAAGAAAAAATCAGTGATCAAATTGCCTCAAAATTGTTATTCTTATTTGTCAGTTATTTTTTGCCAAAGGAGAAGAAATGTCCAGAAACTATAGAAGATTGCCGTTCTTTTATCAAAAATAGAGTCCCAGAAGTATCTTCAATTTCTAATGAGGTAGAGGAGCATGATATTGATGAAGGATGACTTCAATTTACAAAGAAAAATAAATTCTAAAATTAAATAAATGTCATTTGTAGATTTATTGTTGTTATTTAGAATAAAAAAATATATTTAACATAATTATTATAAAAAATTCTAATACGTAGATACCATTGATATATCTTTAGAATTATCAAATTTATCGTTAGCCATATGTTCATCAATTCTTCTTTTAAATAATGCTTCTTCATATGAGAAATTATTCTTTTTTAAGGGACCTATGAATTTACAGTAAAGGTGATTAAACCAATCAATTACAATTTCCTTAATTGTTCTTTTTTGAATTTTGATTTCGCTTACAATCAAATCAAAAGATGGCCTAACTTTAACAGAAAAATCTAAACATTTTTCAAAAATACTGTGCAAGTCACTCGGAAGTTCTTTAGTATTTAAATTTTGCTTTGATTCTCCTTTTAATATAATGTCGGCCAATTCTTTCCAATTTTTTATATGTAAATATGGTTTTTCTCCGTTGTTAAACACTTCAACCATGAATATACCATAACTCCATGCTTCTGATTCAAGTGTGTAGTCGCCTTTTTTTAATGTTTCTGGCGCTGTCCATCTCAAGGAAAAATTTTTCTTGTTTTTTTTAGTTTTTTTAGAACTATGAAAAACAAAACCCAAATCCGATAATTTAGCTATATCACCATCACAAATTAATACATTCCTGGCTGCAATATCTCTGTGGAGAATATTATTTTCATGAAGATATTTGATTCCTAAAGCAATATGCAAACAATAGGTGTGTTTTTGATAGTCAGTCACATTCTTAGTTTTCAATTTTTTTAATAAAGGTCCTTTAGAAGCATACTCCAAAATTGCCATTAAAGGTTCTTTTTGTATGCATACACAAATTAACTTTATAATATATTTTGATTTTAAATTTATCATAATGTTAGCGTCAGAAATAAATTGGCATTTTTGTTTTGAAGTTAATTTATCTTTTGTCGAGGAAAATAATTTAACTGCAACTTTTAATGTCTGACCAAAAGTACCACCTTCTATTATACCGAGAAATACTTGACTAAACGAATTTCCACCTATTTTTCTCAATAATCTAATTTGATTATGCTGCTTTTGCCATAAGAATGTATCTATCCATGAGTACAAAAAAACACCCTCTTTGATTGGAACTCTTTGCTCAAGATGAAATCTTATTAATTCTTGTATGGTCTAAAAAAGAATAATCATTTGTAATTTTAAAATGTTATACTTACATGAAAGCAATAATTTTTTATGTAATAAAGATTATTTCTTGTAGTTTTTAGGATAAGGTAATGTTTTAACTGATTATTAATCAATGTACTAATAAAAAAGATGTCCTCACATTGAATTTCAACTTTTCTTAAGAAAAATTCTCCATCTTTAATTTTTACTTTAAATGCCATTTCATTATTCATCATTCCTACATAATATGGTTCTTTTTCTAGATCTCTTTTACCATAATTATTGTAATTTTCAATTTTAATCAATGTTTTTGGTGATATTAAATCTGCATAAATCTGACATTCCTTAGTAAACGTATAAAATGGAATATTATTCTTATTCGTTATATCGTTTTCATGCTTACTAATTTTACTTGTAATCTTTTTAGTATTTCTTGTAAGCTTATTTTCTGTATTTTTATTTATTTCCTTAATATTGTGGAGAATTTTATCCATATCTATCTTTCCATTAGTTTTTTTATTTAAGTTTCCTTTAACATTGTTGTTCTTACTAATATTCTCTTTTGATTCTACTTTGAAATTACTTTTTTTATTACCCATAGTGTCAGCAAGTTTTAGAACTTCTATAGTAAAATTTTCTGGATTTTTAACCGGAGTTATTGACTTGATATATAAATTTGCTTCCTTATTATCTACCTCATTTTTCTTTCCTTGCTCTAAATTGTAAGAATTCTGTTGTTGAGGCTTTTTTACGTCTTCAGTCACATTTACTTCTTTTGACTGTGGATTTATCTTATTGATATTTTTTGGCATTGGTGATTGATTGAAGATCGAAGATTGTTTTCTTGGCACAATATCGTTTTCTTTTTTTAGTTTTTTAACTGGTGAAACATCAGAATTTTTATCCTTAGTCATTAAAAAAAATTAAAATGTCTATGCACCAAAACGAACTAATTTTTATACACATTATATTTAAATATTAATAAGGTTAAATATTGAAATTTATATTATTAAAAATAAGTACTCTATTTAAATTAACTTTTCTGCTTATTTAGTAATTTTATCTATGTTTTCAAATTTTTTAAATATTTCCACAAGGTATCTTGCTTATGATCATTAAAAATTGTATTTGTAAAAATTCTTGCTTAATTTTAGTAACAGAAAAAAAATTTGGAACGCAATTTAAAATATCTAGCATGTCAAATGACAATAATGATCAGAAATTATCATATAAATTTCACTATAATACCTTTAAAAATTAATATATAACGACATTGTGAAATACGTTTGATAAGATATCGTTTGTCGTCATTCCCATTAAATGTAAACATTATTACCAATAAAAAATTAGTTCTTCTTGAAGAATCCAAAATCAACGATTTAAGTGATTTTTGTGTAAAAATAAGAGTACAATCTTCAGAATATTGATGTAAAAAATCTTTAACTATTATCAAAACTATTCGAATTTCATGATGTTTTAAGAATGAATATGAATAAAAAATGATTACTAAAACAATTTTTGAAATATCACCATTAAAAAAGTTAAGTAAATGATGTTACGTTTGATGATAAATAAATTTTTCGTTAAAATTAATGACAATGGGAATTTTTTTATTTTAATTAATTATACACAAATATAACAGAATAACTTTTCATGATTTGCATCTACACCTGCCAAAAATTTTTTAACTTAGGGATAGAAAGTAAAATAAGAAAACAATACGTGTAGTGATCAAATGTAAACCCATATTACTGACAATAAATTAGAGTTTTTTTAAACAATATTGATGAATACTTTAACATTTCTAACATTTTCTTAGTTTAACAATATACTAAAATTTTTATTATTTTTTTGGTCTAGATATCTTAAATACATCTAAAGTTATTAATATTTAGTCATAGAAGAAATAAACATTTAATTTTAAGTTTTAATTGTTTGATAAATGTTCTGCTGACTATCACTAAGAATAAGTCTTTTATATTAAAAGTATACCATTCATAAATCACTTGAACTGATAAATGTGCAATAATTCAATTTCAACGTTATTTTAAAAAATTTTCTCATGCTTTTTTAAATGTACTAGAGAGGGTAATATCGTCAATGTGACTAACTTTTAATCTATTTTTGTCGTACTTTAATCTTTTTTTCATTTACAGACAATAAAATGTGTAGAAGAATTTTAACATTTTAAATTTTTAATTGGTAAAGTGATATACCAATAATTTTTTTATCACTTCTTAAACTTTTGGTTCTTTTTTATTGCATTTGCAATATGACGTCTAAATACTCTCAACCAGTTAAACTCTTTTCATTTTACAATGAAAAGCAAGAGGATGGACAGAATAGTTACATATTTGGTGATAAATCAATCCCTGTATTTCACAGATCCCCAGGTGTTTTAACTTCTCCACTGGATATTGTTGCTGGAGTTGACAAATACTTTGTTGAGCCATATTCTCCAACTATTCCGTGTCAATGGGATCTATTAGCTTATATCCATAATACCGTCGGCCTGTCACTTCAACATATATTAGACCATTCTCAAGTCGTTTGTTATCGTGGATTTTTGAAAAACTTGGCTCTTATTCCACTAAAAGAGCATTTTAGTCACTCTTATATTGTTTTTATGTACAATGGAATTGTTTTTATTGAAAGAATTGAAACTTCAGAAAATTCTCTTTCAAAAAAAGAAATTGAAAAACAATATATGAAAAAGAAACTTAGTAAGTTTTGTACGGAACAAAGTGTTGACAAATATTCTAATGTTGATTTAAATGAGAATTATTTTGTAACAAAAACTAGAGTGTTTCAAACGGCAAAATCAACAATAAAAGTCATGTTCACTGAAGGGGCTGACGCAAAAAATCCTCATAGTAAATCGGAAGGTTTGTTAAAAGTATTTATTTTATTTTACATCTTTTTAAGAAAATGATTCCATGGAAATAAAGATATGTCCTGGTCATATAACACACATTTTTAAAGGTTTGGCTCTTTACAAAACATGGGCTCAAAGTTTTATTTCTGGAAATGAAGTGATCGCTGTTGGTATCAGAAAAGATACTGTAGTCAAAGAAATAAAACTTGTTCATGTCTCTGATTTAGAATCTAAACTTCCATTACCAGCATCTAAGATTATGGATTTTGTTGGAGGATGTCTCGAAGGTATAATCGATGGTTGTAAGAAATATCCTGGTAAATGTTTTATAATTCCAAAAGACGAATTTGCACTTCGTATCGCCGATGAAGAAACTGTAAGAAGAATAAAATTTTCCAATCCAACTAATAGTTTTCTCGAAGCTTTCCCTGCAAAATAAAATTGAAATAATTTTTTCAGCAAACAAAATAGTAATACTTACAAAATAAACCGTGATAGAAGTAATTTCGTAGTTTTAAAATATTGTTTTATAAGGTATTATCTTTAAAATAAAGTTAATTTTATTGCTATCTTTCTGTTACCAGTGTTATATTTATAGATACTTCTTCGTAGTACAATAATGATGAATTATATGTTAAAGATAATTAAATCAACAACAAAATGAGCCAATATTCTATCCCATTCTACTAAAGTATAATTGGTTAAACATAAATTTCAAAACGACAACTAAAAACGTTCCAAATGATAAATAATTTTATTTGTATCAAAAAAGAAAATATATACAATGTCATTTTATTTAATCAATGTTGTAATTTAATTTATAACTTAATAATATATATAAATTAGACCAAGTAAAAGTTGATTTTTTAGTTAATAAATCGAAATATTGCTTTTTTCTGTAAAAAACCTTTAGGAACCCTCTTTCGAAGCAGCTTTAAGATCGCGAGACATTTCAAAATAGCGATTTGGGTGTACAATTAATTCACTTATAGAATTTTCCTTCATTTTATGGGAAAACTCGAAAGTTCTTGAACAGGCATAATCAAAGCGATTATTCTTTACCTGTTCATGAACTTTGTTAACTTGTTCGGTTGATAGACCCATAGTAGTTAGAAGATGGGTTAAAGATTTCTTATCGGAATGTTTAAATGGACATCCGTGGCAATCATCAGGTCCTGGAGAGCTTTGAAGTACAATTTTTGGGCACGAATATGCCTTCATACCTCTATGATGTCCTTCTTTTCCAAAAATATGTCTTATATTGTAAGCGTATTCCTTGTTAAATTTATCGAAATCAACTTTTTTGCTAAAAGCAGATCTGAAGAAACTAAGGGTATTTTCAAGTGACATACCAATCCCCCTCAAAAAAGCTGTATATTGACATCTAGCGCCATGTCTTAAATGACCGACAATTTTTAAATTATTATGGATATTCCTCATACATGGTGGAAAATGATCCTTACACAATTGATCAATTGATTTAGGGGTTATATTTTCATCTAACTGATTATCGCCACCATTATATGTTTTTCCAACATACGTTTTGTTAGTTATGTTTTTAAGAATTGGTATCAACCTTTCCTCCTCCTGCAAAGACGAGAGCATTCTATTTTGACGTGCCATAGATGCCGCTATATTTGTTTTAAACTTCATTGAAATCATGTCTTCCAAATCATTAAAACCAAGATATGTAACACCACTCGATAAAAATACTTTTCTTTTTTTAACCAAATTTATAGCTTCGAGAAAGTTAACTCTATAATAGTCTGTCTTCCTAATATCTGTTACTTTTCTTTTCGAAGCAGCAGATATATTATCGACTAATTGATTTAATTCGTCAGTTGAAATCTTCTCCAGTTTAACGTCATTTAACCTGAGAAATAACTCTACATCAGCTCTAGACAATTTAGAGAATCTATACTTAAACAATTCATGTTCTTGATCTACGAACCATCTTGTTTGCTCAATATCCTTGCAGAGAGCTAATCTTAACACGTAATGGGAAATAACATCCTCTCTTCTGGCAAGAGCTCTTTTATCAGGATCACTAATATTTCCAATTGCAACGGGCAACAGCTCGCGCAGCATCGAATCCATATGAGCAACATAGTCTTCTGAATTTTTTTGGTAACGCTCGCGAATTTCTTCAACTTTTTGAAGGACCTTAAGTCTTTTTTTTGATAAATTCTCAACGTCAGAAATAGTAATCCGTCCCGTTGGAGGCTTGGTATACATTTGCAAATCGTGGTCATCATCTCTTTCAATTTCCTATAATGTAAGTAAAAGTAGTCTATAAAGTTAAAACTTACAATAGAAATGACATTCCTATCATTTCTTCTAAAGATTTTTTTAATATTCGGGTTCTGAACTATCTCCATTATTAAACAAAGACTTCACAGGGAATGTATAACAATAGATATTTTTATTAATTTATCCGACAACCCTATAATTATACAGCGTTAATTTAAAATACTAAAACGGACTATGTAATGAAAAAAAAGATGACATAGAGAAATTTTAAAATGCTTGGTTTTTTCAGCCACCTCTATTCTATATTTATAGTTTTAGCATAACTTCTACCAATTTCTAGACTTTTTCAGTCTATCATGAAAGAATACCCTTGCTTAAGCATATTTGAAATACAATGACCATACCGCTAAATCATACAAATCGTTCTAAGAAAAATTGGAGTAAACATTCTCTAATGCTGTATGAAGTTTTTTTGTACAATAGTAAATTAAGAAGAAAAATGTGTAAAACTTGTAAAAGCAGTGTTTGGTTATAAAGATGTATAAGTAAGGGAAATGTTTTTTGTGTTTGAAAAGTAGAAGCGGCTATTTTTAAAAAAAAATCAAACATTTACTTAAATAATCTGGTAATTTTATTTTGATACATATTATTTTTAAACTATATAATAGATGTTTTTATTAACTTTCAGCAAATTTTACTAGAACTGAATTTTTAGAAACATTCTTTCCGGGTGAGCATAAAATACTTTCAATAACACCGTCGTGTGGAGCTTTGATTATATATTCCATTTTCATGGCCACCATAACAACCAATGGTTGACCTTCTTTGACTGTTTCACCAACCTTTGTCAGAATTTTATCAATAATTCCGGGCATGGGAGCCTTGGCTCCAGCATTAATATCACTTGAAATTTCATCAGCAGACATAACAGAAAATGGATAATTAAATTCACAAGTATCAGCCCCATACGTAACAATTACATCGTCCATAAGGACTGCTTTTGCTTGGAGTTTCACTCCATTGACTTCTGCTAAAAATTTACAAAGCTTGTATTTATCATTATCATTGAAAGTTATATCTTCTACATTAATGTTGTATGTCGTGTTACCGATATTCATTTTGAAATTATTGTTAGGTAAAATCTCTACTTCGATATTTTCTTGGCCTATTTTGAATTTTTTGATAGGATTGTAATTCATTCTGTATACTTCACTGTTATTAAACGGATTATTTATATCACTTTTTCCCATAGAAATTAAGATACTTCCAATAGCTGCTTCTATAACACTTTCCTTTGATATAACTTTTTTTGAAAAAAGAACTTTTTCATTATCAGCAATAAAATCGGTGTATACATTTCCTTTAATGAAATCCTTGTGTTGGACAACACTTTTTACGAAGTCAATATTTGTTTTTAATCCACCAATATGTGTTTCAGATAAAGCTTTTTCCATTTTAGCTAAGGCTTCATTTCTGTCTTTTCCATGAACTGTTAATTTTGCGATCATTGGATCGTAGTGAACAGAAACTACACTACCTTCATAAACTCCTGTATCAATTCGAACATTGTTTTCTGGGAAAGAAAGGTAGCGAAGGTCTCCTGCTAATGGCATAAACCCAGCTTCTGTATCTTCTGCATAAACTCTAGTTTCGAATGAATGACCATTACACTTGATTTCCTCTTGCTTTAAAGGAATTTTTTCACCTTGTGCCACTCTAATTTGCCATTCAACAAGGTCAACTCCGGTAATTGCTTCAGTAACAGGATGTTCTACTTGTAATCTAGTATTCATTTCCATAAAATAAAAGGCATTTGTAGGATCTATAATAAATTCAACTGTTCCGGCACCTACATAATTAGCAGCATTTGCAGCAGTAACTGCTAAATTTCCGAGTTTTTTTCTAAATTCAAAGTCAAGATTTGGAGCAGGAGCTTCTTCAATTATTTTTTGATGTCTTCGTTGTATGGAGCAATCTCTTTCCCATAAGTGGACATAATTTCCGAAATGATCTCCGAAAATCTGTACTTCAACGTGTCTTGGTTTACCTATATATTTTTCAATTAAAAGATTACCATCTCCGAATGATTTGAAAGCCTCACTTTGAGCCGATTCCATTTTTTCAAAGAATTCTTCTTCATTCAAAGCAACACGCATTCCTTTACCTCCACCACCAGACACCGCCTTAAGCATTACTGGAAAACCGATTTTTTTTGCTTCTTCAAATAGTTTGTCTTTATCCTGACTTTGTCCATGATACCCTTCAATAACAGGAACACCGGCCTTTCTCATAATGTCTTTTGCAACATTTTTCTGTCCCATATCACTTATAGCTTTTGGTGATGGTCCAACAAAAACAAGACCAGCTTCATTACATTTCCTTGCAAATTCTGAATTTTCACTTAAAAACCCGTAACCAGGATGGACGGCATGGCAATTAGCTTTCAATGCGACATCAATAAGTTTATCAATGTTAAGGTAACTTTGTAATGCATTGGCAGGTCCAATATTGTATGAAAAATCAGCATGCTTCATATGTAAAGAATTTTTATCAGCTTCAGAATATACAGAAACTGTTTCAACTCCCATCTTTTTGGCACTACCAATAATTCTCATGGCTATTTCACCTCTATTTGCAATGAGAAGGCGATCAATTTTTTTAATCATTACTGAGCTGTATCGATATTGTCTTATAGTATTTGACGACAAAGACAGCATGTTTATTCTAAAATACGTGTAAATATTTTTTAAAAATGTATAGTAGTAGAAGTATACGTAAAAGATACTAAATTAAAAGTGCTCTATTTTTTAATATTAAACTTAAAAATTAAAAAGAAATGTCCATAAATGCTTTTGTTTGTAACTAGTTTTAAGACACAGTCTTGTCTCGATTATCACAAGTATTGGGATGATGCAATATTAAATAAACTAATTTTTTGTGGTACATATATTTTACGCATAATTTTACTTAGTATCTGAACTAATTATTTCATATAAAATCAATGATAAATATAAAATTTTTCTACAATTAAAAACACTTTTTTCAAATATAACTAAAATAAAATACAATAAAGAAAATCTTAGATGTTACTACAGAAAATATAAATATACAAATTATAAAAAACAGACTAGAATAAGGAGATAAAATAATTTTTATTTATAAAAATTAAAATTTATTTATTAATGTATGAAATTATGCGAAAATACTATACTCACTATAAATTTTCCATAGAACAATTACCATTTTTTATTCAGAAAAAAAACTTATAAATATAGTGCTAAAGGTCAAACACGTCTGAAGGATTAATATTATAGATAATCATTTGCCAGTGGTCTAAAAATCTAAAATCAAGCTTTTCTTTAACAAATTGAGTGGAAATTATTTATATTTTCCAGATAAAAAAAGTTACATAGTAAATTTAGTAAAAGTTTATAGATGTTTGTACCACCCAATTATTGTTAACATATATTTTAACATTGCTAGTTACACTATCAAAATTTTTTACATTAAAACGTAGGATAAAAAAACCTTTTTAGTACAAATTTACGCCACTATCATTATAAAGTTCTTCCTACTATTCTGTGGGTATTTTGATTTTAAAGATAAAAATTCTGTGTTTTAGAATATTTTACATATCAATTAATGTACTAAGTTTTTTTATACAATTAATTGGATAGTTTGCTTGCACTAACAAAATTAACTAATCTCACAGACCATGATATAGTTGGAAACAATAAAGAAATAACACCAAAAACATGGCATTATAATGAAAAAAAATTTTAAACAGTAAATTAAATTTATTTACCTTCATCATTATATACAATTACTTTCGTAAGCATAGAACAAGCTGAACATTCGAAAAATGCTTCTTTAACAATGCATAAATAATCAGTTACTGATAAATTGATATCGTTATCACACCTCACACAAGGAATAAGAATGTTACCTTCACTTTTCAGTAAAGAAACGTCATTTTCATCCAGCTCTTGGCAACTAGATACCATGGAATCACAACTGTTTTTCAGTGCATGAAGTTTTTGTTCTTGAAGAAATTTATCGTATATTTTCCTTTGATCAGCATTTCCTAATTGCTTCCAAGCAAACATTCCCTTTTCAATTAAATTTTCATTTGTTTGAACACCCGTTTTGTCCGGATGATTGGTTCTTAAAAATAAATGATACGCTTTTTTGATATCCGAAATTGAAGCATCTTCAGTGACCCCAAGTAACGAATATAATGAATCCAAATTTTTAGCCATTTCAATAAATAATATTCCTAAATAAATTTTACAACGATTTAAAAGTTTATTGGAATTAAGCACACTTCTAACAAAAATAAAAATAATCATCTATTAAACAGTCAATCTAAATAACAACACAATTTGGTCGGCAAAATCATGTCCACTTCTTAGTAACATCAAAGAAATCTCCATCAGGAGCTTCGTAACCTATCTGACTTTGCTTCTGAGGTGGTCCTTGGAAACTATATTTAATAATATCATCGTCAATCTTAATGGCAGAAGCATAAAGTTGTGGCGATAAAATTTTCAACCTTTCCAATGCCCTTTCTTGAGCACTAAGAACATTTCTTATCCACCTATCATCTTCTTTCCATAGTTTACTTTGTAAATTGCCATACTCCTTCTGAAGAATAATTTCTTCTTTCAAATCTTTTTCTGAAGGTGGCACCAAATTCCGTTCACGTTCCCTATAAATAATATACTAATTTGGAGTCACCCCTAACTTACTTAAAATCTTTTAATTGTTCTTCATTGATAATAGCCATTTCATCTATTGGTATTAATTTTTTAGATTCTTTTTGTAATGCACGAATTTCCTTCTCCAGTTTTTTACGCCTTCTCATTTCCCTTTGTCTAGCAACGTCAGTATCCAAACGCTTTTGACGTTTCATGAAGATAGATCCACTAAAAACTAGCTACTTTACTTTTATTTATCAAATTACCTTGCTAGTGGTGTTGTGTGAAAACCACAGCCCAATCTAACGTTTGGAAGAAGGCTAGTTATCCGGAACATCTTTTAATCTCTAAAATATCTATATAAATTGAGAAAAAGGGAAGGAAACACAAACTAGGTCTTTGAAAGTATGATAAATCTTATTTGTACTTTTAATGTAATTCGCTGAGATAAAATAAATTGTCTGAAGGGTAGACATTTTAATGCTGTTTCTTGTCTAGTAACTCTTGAAAAGAAAATAATCATACAAATAGGCGCGTTTGTATTCATTCACCCTAACATTTACAATATATTTTATTAACACCATTTCTAATCTCATAACTTTAAGTAGTTTAATATTTTATATTAAATAAATAGGATGTCTGAAAGTACCACGGTAGACAATGTATCAGTTGATAACAAGCTGATACCTAATGAGGTTTCAGAAAATTCACAAAAAAATAATCAAGATGATGGGTAAGGTCTAAAGAAATTTAAATATTTAAAATTTTATTTTAGCAAAGAGAATGTTGAAAATATTGAAAATAATAAAGAAGAGAAGGGTAAGGATGAAAAAGCAAAGGATGATAAAGTCAAAATGTGGAAATTAGATAACTTCGAAATTGGGAGAAATCTTGGTAAGGGAAAATTTGGTAATGTCTACCTTGCTCGCGAAAAGATATCTCATTTCGTTATTGCGTTAAAAGTTTTATTCAAGGAACAGATAGAAAAATTCCAAGTGCGTGTTCAAATTAAAAGAGAGATAGAGATCCAATATCACCTCCGGTATGTTATAAATTTTGTAATTAATATTTTGTTAATACGATTTTAGTCATCCCAACATTCTGAGATTATATGGTTATTTTTATGACGACACAAGAATTTATCTTATCTTAGAGTACGCCGCTCGAGGTACTTTATTTAATTATCTTCAGAAACAAAAAGTATTGCCAGATGCTGTTGCTGCTAAGTATCTTTATCAATTAACTGATGCGTTGGATTACTGTCATGGGCTGGGTGTAATTCATAGGGATATTAAACCTGAGAACTTGTTAATCTCTGTAAGAGATGACCTTAAAATTGCTGACTTCGGATGGTCTGTATATACACCTGATTCAAGACGTCAAACTATTTGTGGAACTTTAGATTACCTTCCTCCTGAAATGATATCTCAAAGCAGCAGAAGTTATGATAGTAAAGTCGATCATTGGTCTGTGGGAGTTCTAGTTTATGAAATGTTGGTTGGTTCTGCTCCTTTCGGTGATGCAGCTCCAAAAAATACGTTATTGAAAATTAGTCAGGCAAGATTTACAATACCTGATTCTGTTCATAAGAAAGCTGCTGATGTCATTCAATCATTATTGAAGATTGCTCCAAGTGCCAGGGCTTCTATGAGTGATGTTAAGAACTCTGAGTACGTCAAGGAATTCTACAGAACATCTGAATGAATTAAAATATTAATAGTATATTTTACATGGGAAAAAGTTTTGTGAAGTTTTGGAAACAATTTCGCATTCTATTTAATTACTTATACATATTATTATTGTCATTGTCAAATTCTTTCCTTTTATTATAAGTAAATTTCTTTATTTTATACTGAAAAGTTCTAGAAATTTCTGTAAGGAATGGGAACTTTTTTAAGCATAATTTGCAGCACTTTCCAACGATTAGAAATATATTATAAAGACATTTCTGTTTATTTACTGAGAAAACCATTAATTGTTTAAAAAGAATAAATTTAAGACTACCAAATTTGTTTGCTTTAACGAACATTTCCAATAAAAATAGTTTTTTTTGTAATCGTTTGCTGTGTGAATTTTGTATCTTTCTTAAATCAAAATTTATCGATAGATTTGGTGAGAATACTTCAAAGAATAATTTGGTTAGATCTTGCCATTAATACTTATCTATGTAGGTATTTATTTGTATGAATATTAGTAGTTTAGATTTTTCCATCAGTATATAATGAATCAGATAATAATTTATAATGCAAACATTGGCCATTTTAGAGCAAATAAAATCACTATAATAAAAGTGCAAAGTGAAGATCTTTGTAAATAAAAAAAAGTTGTTTTATCATATATGACAAAAATTTACTATTTTATTTGAGCTTCAATATTAAATATAAAAATTATTAAAGAACTACCATTGACTTGTTAACACTTGTTTATTTAATTTAAAAATTAAAAATATTAGATTTACTTACTTTGATAAATATAAATACTTTCAATAACACCCGTATATTGGTTTATTTGATAATTTAAACATTACTTGAACACATAAAATATATGAGTTTTTACTTTTT
Organism: Strongyloides papillosus; assembly: GCA_005656395.1. Classification (NCBI taxonomy): domain Eukaryota; kingdom Metazoa; phylum Nematoda; class Chromadorea; order Rhabditida; family Strongyloididae; genus Strongyloides; species Strongyloides papillosus. The sequence goes on along the minus strand of SRSI01000010.1, from coordinate 2,255,946 downwards.
GTAAACTATAATTTTATCTTTGTAAAATTAACCTTTACTCAAATCAAAAAAATCAACATATACAATGTATATACTTTCAATATCTTGTTTAGTTGAGGATTTATTTATATATAGGCGATTAATAAAAATTAAAATAACACAGAGCTTAAAAAAGTTAACTTGAAAAAATTTCGAACTAGCTAATAAGTTAAAGCTAACTATACAAATTCGGTGAATTCATAAATTTTTTAAAAAACAAAAAAAAACCTCATGCCTTAATATTATGATGTTCTACTTCGTCAAAAAAAATTTTAGTTTCGTCAAAAACTTTTTCAGGTGCTGAAACTGTTGGAACATCCTTTACCAATTTTAATTTTTTATAGTGTTCGATGATGGGAAGAGTTTGTTCATGGAATGTTCTGATTCTTTTTTTAAGGCTTTCAACATTGTCGTCGCTTCTGCCTTGGCCGCGTCCTAAACATCTTTCAACAGAAATTTCCTCTGGGCATGTTAAATTAAGAACAAGCTGGACATTAGCACAATCTTTCATTTCCCTTTCCCAACCATCTAAATTATCTTGATTTCTTGGAAATCCATCAATAAGAAAGGTTTTACCACTTCCACTCTGAGCCATAGCGTTTTTTAATAATTTGCAAGTTATTTCAACTGGTACAATTGTCCCATTTTTTATGTGATTTTCAATTATTTCACCGAAAGCTGATTCTTTTCTAATTCTTTCTTGACGTAATAATTCTCCTGCACTTAAATGCTTATATCCTAATTTCTGAAAAATAATAATAATACATAACATTTTTACAACCAACCTCTTGAATCATTGAACATAATGTGCCTTTTCCTGCACCTGGAGGTCCAAGAACAAAAACTACGTTATACATTCTAAAAATTGATGAAAAATGCATAAGTAATTTTTTTTTAATTTTAAAATTTAAAATTAAATTGGTAGAAAATTTGCAAAATTAAAAACTGTATAATAATTTAAAAGAGTCACTTCACCAAAGTAGATATAATTTTATATTTACATGGACAGATAAGAGTTTTTGTCCAACGTGTAGGAAAGAGTAAAGTAAAATATTTTAACTATAACATTTAGAGTAAGATATAAATAAAAAAATTTAATTATGAAAATATACTAAATTTTGCTAAAAATAATATTCAAGAAAGTGTTCTTGTAATTTTATGAATAATAAAGTAATTTAAGTTTTATTGTTTTTACATCAATATCTTTATTTGCATAAAATAGTTTTGTAAACTTTAAAACATACATTTAAATATGTTGAAATTATTCAAATTCCTTTTTATGAAAATTAAGCAAAAAAAACTATAATACTTGTAAGATAAATGTTATATGTTCTATATCATCTAAATTTCCCTTTCCTTTAAATTATTTTTAAATTTATTACTCTTTTAAGTATTATAAAAATCTAATGATATTGCATATAAGAAATGTTATTAAAAATTAATATTCATAACATTTCGGGTGAATGTTTATTGATATTATATTTTTCAAGCATGTAAAAAGTGTAAAAATGTAATACTTAGTTGCATTTCTCTTTTTCTACGGTGTAATTTTAAAGTCAAAAATTTTTACAAAAATAAATTAGAGAATCAACGAATAAAATATTTACACTAAATTTGATGAGTAATTAAATAATAGAGACACAGTTTATAAAATGTCTAGTTACACCTTAATAATTATTTATTAAATTTGCTAAACAAGATTGATTATAGAGATAGTTTTTCCATAAATACTCATAAAAAGACAACTTAGCGACATTATAATTTTATAATAAAATGAAAACCATATTAAACATTTTGTTAATTACTTTATTTTTGAGTATTGTTGATACCAAAAAACAAACTATTACTGTCAAAGGAATATTGTTATGTGATAGAAGACCTCAACCAAATTTGACAGTAGAGTTAAAGGAAAAAGATAGAGGTATGCTTTTTTTAACCACAAAGTGATATCATATTTTCAGTAACATTTGATGATACCTTAGCAACAGTTAAATCAGAAAAAAATGGATCATTCGTTATTACAGGATCTGATAATGAAGTATTTTCAATTGAACCATATATGAATATTATTCACAACTGCAACGTAAAAAAAATTGGATGTTCTAGAACTACAACATATAAATTTACAAAAGCAGAAGTTGATACTGTTGTAAATCTTGATATCATAAATCTTAACCTTCGTGGACATGATGATAAAGAAAACTGTTAAAAGTTTAATACTTAATAATAATAGACAATAGAAATAATTTTATTATATACATGAGTATCAGAATAAAATACTATCATTTTTCAGCTGCTTTGTAAACTCTACTTTTCCCTTCTTGTATCGCCTTTTCAACGCTATTTAAGATAAATTTTCTAGTTTCTAGACTTTGTATTAGAGAAAACATCTTTGCTTCTACTACATCAATCTTTTCTACCTTATTTCTAATAGTATTTTCTAGACACCCTAATTGCCACATATCCATAGCCAAATTGTCACGATCTTCCTTTTTTGTACTTTTAGCTTTGTCGACTAAGTCATTTACAATAGGCCGAAATTGAAGAACAAAATTTTTGTACATATCTTTTGTCACAATCATAAAATTCTCAGAGGTAATTTCTTTCCAAAAATCACTTTCAAGGAGCTCTGATAAATGACAAGAATTTGAAGTGTTGTCTTCAACAATATTAGTTGTAGTGACATTATTAATACCATTATTAGTTCCATTCTTCGAAGAACTACTTGCAGTTCCTATAGTTGTAGTTGCATTTTGCAATTCAGATGAATTTGAATTGCAACTCAGCCTAACATCATTACTACTACTTTCCTCAGTGTTATTAATATTACTTTCACCATTAGAAAATATATTACTAATGCTAGGAGATAAAGGAAGATCGTATTCTTGATTGACAAAAAGTTCAGGAATTTGATGAGAATTGCTGCTATACGTCTCACTGGCATTACGCGAAACTTTGTCATTTTGTTTCCTTATATAATTTTTGAGTCCTGATGATAATAAATAACTTCTATTCTTGTTTTTATTATATGACGAAATAGCACTGGCAACTTGCGGTGCGATAAGACCTTTCGACTCATAACCATTCGAATCATCAACTTTCCGGGATGGGGAAGCATCTTCAACTCTTGGTTTCTTAGAGTTAGAAGAATTATTATGTCTTTTATCATTTGAAATAAAAGTTTTAGTCAATAAATTGTCACCTAAAAAATACAGAAATTCCCGAGAAAAAAGATTCTAAAACATACCACGTTTGGTATAGTCATAATAATAACCCGGTGCTGCCATATAACTACTCCCTGCTTGATTGTCGTAAGAATTATTCCTTGTATAGTCATTATAATTGTTTGAAAATTGTGGCGTTATGGTTGGATTAACTACGTTATTCTTAGTAGAGGATGGCTTATTTGAACCATTATCATTATACATGTTACAAGATACTGAAGAACCAGGCCATGAACCTTTATTTACCGCATGTGCTAGATGATAACCGCCTGGTTTATGTTGATAATTTGACATTTTAAAGCTATAACAATTATGCTTCAGTATAAATTTGGTGATTGTGACTACAGGCTAACTTTAAATTTGTAAAGTATAAGGCAATAACAAAAATTATATATACCTAAATATATATAACAGAATGGTAGAAGATAACTAATAAATATATCAGCACACAAATTTTTTTTCTGAAGCTTTACCCTTCTTTTGTGACTGTATACCAACGAATACTCTTACCGCGAAAAAAATCTAAGGCTATTGTTATGGCGCACTTGGTATATTTATGAAGCTCTTAAAATTTAAATTTTTATTTTGTTATTTTCGTTCTTTGAAATTATTTCTATTTACAACAAAATTTGAATTATGTGTATTTTCAGAGGGAATCATTAGTTGCGGATCAAAAAACGTCATTGTTTCATTTCTCAGTTAACATATATATGATGAAAAACAAAGTCAAGAGAAAATTTAATTTAATATCTAAGGTAGGATAAATTAATGTGACAAAGTAGATGTTTTTTCTTTTTTACAGCCACCAGATAAACGGGATATATTGACACGTGAATTAATTCACAATTCAAACATCTCTATTGTCGATAGAGATTCATTGTTCAATTTAATTAATTTAAATTCAACATTTTGTGAACATGATTCAAATCCAAACAAAAAGTCGAATTGCAAAAAATACTGTCGGTGTCTTGAGGGTCTTGGAAATGATGTTTGGAAAAAGACCTATGAAAAAGTTGTTGACGAGGAAGAGGGGAATAATATAAATCTCAGAGCGATACAAGAAAAACCATGTGGTTTAAATAATACTGGTAATCATTGCTATGTAAATAGTTTTATACAGATATGGTTCAGTTACATACCTTTTCGTGAGGCTGTCTACACTTTTGAGCCAATAAATGATTTTTTTCCAAAAGACACAAAGATAAATATCCAAGATATAATTTTGACACTAAAAAAATTATTTATAACAATGCAAATAACACCTTTCGAAGAAGCTTGTGCATTACCACTTATTACACTTTTAAAGTTAGACAATGAACAAAATGATGCATTAGAGTTTACAACGCTATTTTTTGCAACATTAGAACGGGAACTTGGTAATCACCCTAATGGAGAGAAGTTAAGAAATTTACTACAAACATGTTTAAGCTGGCAGCAAGAACAGAAATTAGTTTGTAGTTGTGGGTATAAAAGTGAGACGTCAATGGAAATTTCCAGTCTTCACCTTCATATAGAGGATGTTAAAGCATTACCGATGGCTATTAGCAATTATTTTAGGGTGGAAAGATTGGAAGATTTTAAATGTTCAGGGTGTTTGAAATCGGGATTTGTCGAAAAAAGGATTAAGATTACAAAATTTCCTCCCGTATTGCTTATTCAGTTAAACAGAGTGTCTTATGATTATTTAGGAAGAAATGTTAAAGTTAAAACACCAATTGAATACCCAAGATTGTTAAGAAGTTCAATGATTAGCGAAGGATTGAATGAGGATATTGAATATGAATTGTTTGCTGTCATGATTCATGAAGGAAAAGAAACCCACTGCGGACATTATTATGATCTTATAAAAGATCCTGGTTCTGGAAAATGGTTTAGATATAACGATAGAATTGTTGAAGAAGTCAAAGCACCTGGATACGATGATGAACCTACTGGTAAGGTAAAATGTGATATGAAAGGTTGTTATGCATTGCTATATAAAATTAAAAGTGATGATGAACCAATACCTCAACCTGATGATGATTTGCGTGATATGATTGAAAATGAATTAAACGAATTATTTAAGATTCAAAAGGAAGGTACGATCTGGGATAGGTTGTGGAGGACGGTTTATAAAAAATATTATACTATTGTTTCTTCTATTTGGAATGAATTAAAAGTATCTAGTAGTCCTATTGATGAAGAAAATATGGATGATTTTGTATTACTTCCAACAGAGTTAATTAAAGAGTTCAGCTCATGTTTATATGATTCATATAGCAAAAGAAAGGTATTTCCCCCCGATGTGATTTTGAAGCCAGAACGAGATAGTACTGTTGAAGAGATTTTTGAAGTTTTTGAAAAAGATATTTATCAAAGAAAAGCTTCCTCTTTTGTTTCAATAGAACTTTGCTGTCATAAAAAGATATGTTTAGAACTTATATTATCAGGGAAAATTAAAGTTGTTAATAGGAAAGCAGCAGAAGATATTTTATCTTTATTGCCTGTAAATGTATTTCTATATAAAAACAACGAGGATTATTTACCGTATTCACTTCCTTCCGTTGACAGTATCTGTCTCGAATGTTTGAAAATTCTTATTCAAAAAATAAATTATGAAAATAGTTTTAAAGAAACAGAAAGAATTTTAAAAAAAGTGAATAATGAATACATCAAGCGTATTCCAGAAAAAATTTTAATCACCTGGAAAGACGACGTAAATAATGGATATTGGGTATCAAAAGATGAGTTAAAAAATTATAGAAAACTTGCCTTACTAAGTATTGGTGAACAATTTAAAGTTGATGATTCTACCTACTTTGTTGGTTTTGCCAATGATGTATCTAGTATTACTAACATGGATGATTCAGACGGTTTGTGTCAATTGCAAGATGATGAAGTTTTACCAAAGAAGGGGAAACATGATTCAGATTTGGAATGTTTTAATAACCTTCAACTATGCACACAAGAAAAAGACAAATCATTAATATTTAATGGATCATTAAAATGCGATCATGGTAATTTGTCTATTAGTAAAAAGCGTCTATATGTTACTGAAGAAGAATGGAAACAATTAGTAAAGCCATTTATGGAAGTTTATACTGTCCCATATCAAACTTCTGAGTGTCGCGAATGTATTGCAATTCAAAATGCGGAAGTAAGTAAAAGACAAGATTATGTCTCAAAAATAAATTCTATCAAAAAAACTCTTGGTCCTATTTTAAGAACGATTGAGAATAGAAATATAATGGATGACACGGCATCTTTTTCTTTGGGAATTTGTAAACAATTTTTAAAGCATCTTATAAATTTTAGAAATGGAGATAAAGCAGACGAAATTACTGGTATTTGTCAAGAATGTGTACTATGTGAAGACCATAACATGCCTTATTTGTCTCCGGAAATGAAAGAGTACGCAGAAATGTTAGCTCCTATCGATGAGGAAGAGTGGGATCTTATACAAGAAACTATCTCTAGTGTTGGTTTTGATATTAACTCGAAGAAAATATTTCTAAACCATACAGAAACTCTTAGTAGTTATGAATTTTGTAACCATTGTAACAGTAAGGCGTTAGAAGATCAAGAAAATAGTAAATATTTCTATCCCGATGGAGGAACTGTTGTTGTTAGAATTACAAGAGATGATAATTGTAATAAAGTTGAGATATCTCGCTACGGAAGGAGATCAAATAGAAATCAATTAACTTTAAAGGTAATTTAATTTTCCTATGTCAGTAATTTTTTTTAGATGTTCTCAACTGAAACAGTATATGAATTAAAAAGTCGTATAGCAACTGAGATACGTTGCGATGTATATGCTTTATCTATTTTTAATGGTGAAAAAGAGTTGGATAATGCTTCAACATTAGAACAAAGTAAAGTTCCTCAAAATAATCAAGATTATCCATTACAAGCTATTGTTTATACTAGTAATGGTAGTCAAGAGACCGTCTATGAAGAAAGACCAATAGAGAAAGGATTCAAAGACACAGTATTAGGTTTTTAAAAATTAATGTAAATAACGTGTATATTATTAAATTTCTAATAATTTTTCTGATTTTTTTTTAAGCTGCATTAAAAGTTGTACCTAGTATACCGTGAATAAAATTATCATGGACGTTATTCCAAAATCCTTTTAAGATATCTTTTTCATAATAAATTTTTTATTTTTCAATTTTATAATAAAATGTATTTAAAACATTGTAGTGGTTTGTTGACAATTAGTAGTATTCCTAGAATTAACTTTAGATTTTTTTGTGCTCCTGCTAAAGATGGAAGTAATAAACTTGAAAGTAAGGGCAAAAGTTTAACATATGAAGAGTTGGATTATGTTAAACCACCGAATTATGCCAGTACATATCCTATGTATGAACCTTCACATATGTTACAAGAAGAATTTATGCCCGAACCTAACAAAACGGGTTATGGTCCTCGGTTAGCTGATTATTTAGCAATAAAAAAAATAGTTAAATCACTGGGAACTCCTCAAGAAAGAATTGAATTTGTTAATCCATATGAAAGAGAATGGACGAGAGTTGAAAAAAAATGGCACAGAAAATGGCATCCTAGACTATTTTCAACAAGAAAAGCATGGGCATTGCCAACAATTCCAAAATACTTTGATTGTTTATCATATTACCAATATATAACGAAAATGCGACTGGTCGATGATAAAGAAATATTTGATGGATTTTTTAAAGACCTCATCTTACCAACTGAAAGTTTTGAAAAGAAAGTAACTGAATCATTAATATGTTATTTATTTACTGAATCAAGTGATACATACAAAATAAAAACTGACAAATTTTTAAAAGCTTTATTTTATGATGCTCAGAGTTGTTTATCTCCTAAACGACAATCATTAAAAGATTTAAGAATTTCTCAAACAGGTAGAATAGAATCATTCTGGATTCGTGGTGGATTTACTCATCTGTATGAGTGGCAACCAATTTGGGCCAAAGAACCCATTTTTGATAGAAGACGAGCACCCAAATTTATTGGCGATGATAGAAGAAAATTAGGAGAATTGGCTTTTACGATGAGAGACGAATTTGTTATACACTTGAGACAAAAACAGCCTATGAAAGAATTATTTTCATTAAATGAAACTGAACTTGTTGAAGTTCCTCTATTTGAGAAAGATGTTGATATTAAGGACATTTGTTATTCACCAAAAGTTTTTAATCTTTGGCCTGATGCTGATCCATTATGGCAATGCCCTGGGTATGAATATGACTGTGGTGAAACACATAAATATGGACGCGTTGCATTAAAAAATACTTTTGAAATATGTGATCATCTTAATTATTGGAATCCAGCAAATGACGATGAAAGTGTAAAAAATGATATGTATAAAAGTGTTGGAATAAGTTCTCTTTTCAATTGGTTAAATGCACAAGCACATTGTGATGGCTATACACAATATACAGATTTAGAAAGACCATATGTCTCAAATCTAATCCTAGGTGATGGAAATGAATTTGCTTTTGTAACAGGGCAATTAAATACACTTGCCATCAACATTGATAATCCAGGTATTTTTAACTGTATAAATTAAATAAATTTTTTTTAGATTTTATTAATAACAAAACAAATGCTTGTTATATTGATGGACCATATATGTTGTATGATAAGTATGATGAAGAAAAACGATTATTTTATCATTTGGATGAGAAAGGTAATCTCCAAAAGGGTCTTAACAAATTTGTTTTGTTAAGAATTTTACAATTGATTGCTAAGGATTAATTTAATTAATATTTGTTCATTAGGAATTATTTTATAATTTTTATGTCTATCTTGTTGAAATTTATAAAAAATAAATTATATTTTACTTTTCTTTTCTCTTTCCTGAGTAACTGATAATGATTTTCTTGCTTTTTTAAAACTTTCTTTTACTATTTGTTGAACAGTCATTTTACTATCAACGTACATTAAACTAAATTGCGGTTTTTGATTATATACTATCATTGCTACTTTTATTAAAATCCACGATGTAATTCCATAAATATTCTTATCTCCATATTGAAATGAATGAAATTGAAAATTATTGTAATGAAATGTTGTATATATATCATTTTTTAAATAAATACTTAATGGACAAGTAAAACATTCTGATACTTCATCATTGTTAAGCCTAAATAAAAATAGATTAATAAGTTTAAATATATGATATGTAGGTAAAAGTTTTTTAGATAGTATTAAAGTACAATCACTTAAACAATTGCAAATGTCATTGTTAATAATATATTTTCATGGATTACATTGACATATGGTCATTTTAAATAATGAAATATTTATGATTCTAAACCTATAATTTGTTTTTTCCTTATTTTATATTTATAAAATTTTACATACTTTAATATAAGTTTCTCCTTAATTATTCCAACTACTGGATGTATTATAATGTTAAATCTAGTTCTTATCCATGGTAATTGTCCAATAATATCGATTTTATCAACTTCTAATCCTATTTCTTCAATTCCTTCTCTTAAAGCTGTATTTATTGGGAAATTAAGATCTTCTTTGTCAACCATACCACCAGGGAATGCTACTTCACCGGGATGACGGCGCAGCTGTATAGATCTTACTGTCAATAGTACATGCCAATCACCATCTGTAAGATTTAAAATAAATAATAAGTAGATAAATTTATGATTATATGAGAAAAAGATGTTTTGTATGATAGATTGATTTGACATTACAAATGATAATTATTTTGTAAAACATTAATCAAACTAAAAAAAAAAAACTAATATTTTATTACAAACCTTTGTGTTCCAATAATATTAAAATACTAGCAGCTTTTGTACCATTAACTTTCTTAAGATTTACTACTTTTCTTTGTTCTCCATGAACTAAATATGGTTTAAATACCTTTATAAGATGTTCTTTATCTTTTTTATAATCTGACATATTAAAATAGAAATGATCAGAAAAATTTCCTTATTTAAAATATCAATACTTTTATGTATGAGTGTATCTAAATGATAACGAATACATTTATACTATTTTCGATATTTGTTGTAGCGTATTATATTATACATTTAATGATAATGATTAAAATGTGTAAAGAATAAATAAGAAAGTTTTTGAATTCCGGCAACTTATAAAATGTTTGTGTAAACTGGTATAGTATAAATGATTTTATTATTAATTCAAAAATTTAATTTTATATAAAATGATATTTTAAGTACATATTTAGTGTTGATAAATTATTTATATAGATAGTTTGCTAAATTTTTTGTTAATTTGCCATATACTCTTTTGATCATCTGCCATCTAATAAAGTATTTATATATTCATGTAATAGTAGTTTAAACAATTAGAGTGAACCTCCTTGTTAAAACAACTGCTCATTCCTACTACAGATGTGGTATATTGCAATACAAAGTGAATGTAGATAAATGATTCAAGACTATTTAACTGTGTAATATAAGTATCATCTATGTTATTTATCGTTAAAAATATAACAACTACAATAAACATTAATTTCTTTACCTTAATTGTGAAATGGTAAACAAAAGTGTTAATGTCTTTTTATTGTTTATTTATAATCAATTGAATTAAATCATTTCTACTTATATTTTAGAAGAAAAAATAAATATTTTTTTATTAAACAACAATATTATTGTTTATTTTTTTTATTTTACATTAAGGTGCTTTTAATATTATAATCTGGATAAAATGCAAACCAGACCTATTGAGAATTCTTTTTTATTTCATTAATGAAATGTGCTAGAATTTTTTGCTTTGTTGAGAAGAAAATTATTTTTTAAATATACTACATTTTTGTATTATTGAGGTAAATGTATTTGTAAAAAAATATTTCATTTTATTGTAGATTGTTGTTTATTTAATTCCTTAATAAATTTTAAGATACCTTATTTACAAACTATCATGTGTCAAGACAAATTTTGTTTTGTCTTCTATAAATTTAAATTTTATCAAATGGACAAATATTATACAATAGCTACTACAACTTTGTCATTTCTACTTTTAAAATAGACATTATAAAATTTATTGAAGTTCTATTGTATCTAATTTTCTTAATAATATTGAAAGAGACATAAAATATAAAGTTATTGAAAGAGAAAATGGTTATCATCTTGTATAAATTTAGAAAAAGATTTTTGTTAGTCATTTGTATTGAATACATATCATATCTAGCTATTACCATTATAAAAGAACATTTAACCATTATTATATATATGAAACTAAAAAACTGTGATATAATCTATAATATTTAACCTTGCTATTTTATATTTTTTTTTATAATTTTTACATAAAAGTTTATCTTAATCTTTAATCTTCTCTAAGCTTTTATTTCAAATATATGGCATCTCGTACTATAAGTAAATTATCTAGACACTATCATCAGTATCATGACAATTCCTATTTTCTTTCCTAATTATTTCCTAAATTCTTTGTTATATTTAATTATTCTCACATAATTTTTCCACAAAATGTAATGAAAACTAATATAAATTAAAAATAAGTAGAAGCCTATATCCTCAATATAATTTTTAAGGGAATAATATAGATATACAGACATATATATTAAAAATTATCGTAATAGAAATACTTTTTAATTAATATAGAAATATTTGGTATTCATTTACTACCATCTATTTCTTATAAAAAAAAATTCTTCAATTGAATGACTAGATTATCTTATTTCATTTCAAAATAAATTTCTATCATCTTTGTATTTTTACTGATACAAACAAATAAAACCGTTCCATATGTTTTGAATGTTGATTTTCTATTTCAAAGTTAATTTTTAAAAAGTCAAATATTACTTTAATTATATAAATAAAATACTCTTTGTTATCATTTTTCTTTCAATAAGAAAATTAACAATTTTGTTAAACATAACTTTTTTTCCTACCTCTTTAAAATACTTTTTGTAACATTATGTAAAAATATATTTATTTATGAGCATATTATAATTTTAAAGTCATTCTCTATTATGATTTTTATCATCTCTGCATTACTTTTTCTTGCTTATCTTATTGAAAGTATATTAGATTAAAATTTATCCTAAAATTATATAAATTGTCTTTTATAGTCTCTTTTATTGTAGTATAATGATTGTAATAGTTTAAAATAAAATTTTAGTGGAGTATATTTTTAATTAGATGAAATTTTCGTAGAATTTTTAAGGATTTATGCAAAGAATAAGAATGTATTTGAAGAAACATTATAGTAATTTTTTATTATATTTATTTAAAATTACTGTAGTAACTTATTTTACATTCAAGCATATTATAAGTACAATTTCCGTTTTGTCAATAGTAAAAGTAAAAAAATCCCACGTTTTTGTATTTATATTCATTATAGTCTCTTTTTTGATAATCCAGATTATTAATAATCATCTTTTAATGCGATACCAATAATTTATTTTTCGTTTTATTTCACATTCTATATAAAAATTTGACTCTTTTAATTTATTGGAAACTGCTTGTCGAAATATATTGTGTTGTATGTTCGAAAGTTAAACATTCAACTTTTTATATATATCTAAGTTCCTTAAAACTTTGTTTTATATCTAAACAAGTCATTGGAAACTGTTTATATAAAAGTATATTGTTAGCTATATGAAATTATATATCATTTGTCAATTAATTTATTTAGGACAAGTAATAATTTATACTAACTACATATTTTTAGGATAAAATATTTTGTTTATCTTAAATTTACATTCTAATTATTATAAGTTTTTTCTCTTACATTATAAAAATGTTTTCCAAAGTACATGTTCGTACGATATAAATGTGTATTGTAAAAAAAATTTATGCTATATATAAATATACATCTTTATATACATCAATTTATTTTAGATTTCATAGCCCATATCTACTGCACTCTTATATCCAATAAATCTTTCAATTTTCTATAATTGTTCTATTTTATTTCTATAATAAAATATTTAATTCATTATTAAAATTTTTTATTTTTTCTTGTAAAATATAAGTGCTTTTTTTCCGAAACATTATGTAAATTATTTTATATCAAATTTCAATAGTTTATTAATCAATGTTAAATAACATACACCTTAAAACTTGCGTTTTATTTCTTAAACTTTTTAACAGGTTTTATAAGTAATTTTTTGTAGTTATATTAAGTATGAGTCACATTATATAATATAACAACCATACTATATTCCAACATTTATTTACATATCATTGCATTTTCATTATTATCCCATTAGATAATACCTAAAAACACAAATTAAAAAGTTCTATCATTTCATTTATTTTTATATCATAGTTAGGGACATTGTAAAATTTATGATCTTGAGAAAGGAATATAAAGTATATATTGTTTAACATAAAAGTTTAAAAACAAGGCTTTGGATTATAAAAATTAGTAGATTGATTAATAACTACTACTTATGTTAAAATAGCAAGTTCTTTACAATGTTATTACATCAATTTTAAAATAAGGAAAAAAAAATATAGCCGTAGGATTGAGTCACTTTCTTCTATTTGGTATTTTCCACTAAATTTCACTTATGTACTATTTTTTAACTACGAGTATTAAAAATATATATTGGGTATAAAATTTTTATTCATAGTGTTAATCAAAAGTTTATCTTTAAATTCATATATCTTTCATTGTTACTTTTATTCTATCAAATAATTTTTAAACAAACTATGAAATAAAGGTATATTATGAAAGACATTACATTTTAATAATAACTTTTACAATATATCATGTTTACTTTTAAATTTATATTTTCATATTCCTTACAAAATTTTTCAAAATATGATGTGTTAAATTTAATATGTGAAGTAGCAAGTTTACATATGAGATATGAATTTCATTTTATTATACTTCTAGTGTTTCTTGAATAAATTACAAAGTAATTATTGTATAACTATTCCACTTCTTATTTTTTTCATTATTTCCATGACCTGAGAAACATTTTTATTATAATATTTTGAATCTTTATTCCATAATAAATTTTATACTTATTTTTTTATATATAATAATTGTACAAAAGATTAATAATTTATACCATTCCAATGCGTGATATATAAACATATTTTATAATTATTGTTTAATATTAATATATTTTTAGCCTTTTGTGTATTATGGAAGAAGATCTTTATGATACACCATGGGAATTTAAAAACAAAACATTTGCTGAAAATATTGCTGTTATTGAAGCAGCTACAGCAAATACTTCAAACTTGATTATTCCACCTAAAATTTCAACAAAGCATAATAATAAAAGAATGTCAGAATGTAATTCCTTTATCTATTTCATCAACTAACTCTTCTCCTATATTAAATAGTAATGAAAAGAAATTTTCTACTAAAATAACTAAGGAGAATGTAAACAGTAATATTTCTATTGAAGAAAAAAAATCAAAAAAAGGTAAAGAGAAAGGATCTCCAAAATTAAATAATCATCAAATTGAATGCGATATTTCAAAAATATTTTGGCTACGGTTGCTCCAATAAATATTGATAATGATATAAAAAAGACATACCATAAAAACAGTAATGTATCATCAAAAAATTCAAACAAAAATGCTGATTATAAAAAAGATAAAATAAGCAATAGAATTGATTATAAACTAGCAATTGATAATGGAACTTGTCTTTTAAAGGAAGATTTGAAATATGTTAATCAACATATTAATAACAACAATAAACAAAGAAAGCAGGAAACAAGTAATGATAAAAAATCACCCACCTTGACAAACTCAAATCCATCATCACCATTTGAAGAAGTAGTAGTTACACGACCATCTTCAACATCCCCATTAAATAATCAATCTCCTAAAGCATTATCTAATCAACATTCAGAAATATCATCTCCACTCTCTCGGCATACGACTATTATAACAACGAAAATAATTTCTCCCAAACATCATAAACAATCAACTTCCCATCAACGATCATCTCATAGTGATACAATAGGCATTCCAAATTTAGAAAATACTTATATAAATCAACCTTCATCTATTGCACAGACACAAAAATCTTCAACACATAAATATTATTCACACCTAACAAAAAGGAACAAGATTAGATACAGAAGATATGATTATTCATAATAATGTCGATAGAACGCTTGCAGAAATGATGCTTCAAAATAAAGATACGGGATATTTTTTGTTAAGAAAAAGAGCTGAAGGTAATATGGCTATGTCTTTAAAAGGAAATTCGGGTATACTTCACATTAAATTGGAACAAAGATCAGGAAAATGGATTCTAGGAGAAGGCCCAACATTTAGTTCCATTTCATCTGTCATCAAATATTATAGAAATCATGAATTACCTATTAGAGGCGCTGATCATATTATACTTCGTAATCCAATATTAGTTCAAATGGATGATAGTAAATTCTTTTGTTGAAATAGTTATTATTGTATATATTTAAAAACAAAAATATTTAATAAATAAATATACGCTTACCTAGTTTGGCATGAATTTCAATGACAAAAGTATTATTTGTTATCTAATTTTTTATTATTTGTTTGTTTATAAATATGATTGGATGTAATTTAATGTCTTTTTGCATTTAAAATTATTTTAAAATATCTGTAACAGTGCTGGAATTTCATAATCTGGTATAGCTGATTAATTAATAACAAAAAAAATGCGGAAATATAAATCATATATGATGTAGATATACGTATTTATATTTTTTTTGTCTTTTAATCATAATATTATAAGGTTATAAGAGTTTTCATATATATATTAAAATACATTATCATAATAAACAAAACAAAATAATTATATCTAAATAAATAGATATTGAAATCAACGAAATAATATATATACGATAATTGGATTAATTATTATGATATTATTCTTTTTAAACGTCATTTATATATTATATAAAAAGTCTGGAATAGTAGCTATTTTTACCAGTATATATTTATTTCAGATAAATGATAATTGTGACAATATTTTTTTTATATGATATAATCATTATACATGATTATAATACTAAGGATCATGATTAGGCAATAAATTGCCAAGGCTATTAATAAAATGAAATATTTATAGAGAAAAGAAATTTTTAATGATAATTTCTATATATTTATTAATAAAAAAATTATAATAGGGTTTGAGAAATTACATTTGATTAAAACGGCATTACCTGATTGCTAGTTGGTGGAACACAAATTAGATAAATAGAACTTGTATTGGTAGAAGCGGGATTTAAAAGGGGGGTATGTTTAAAGGTGGTTCATATTTAAGCATATATTTATTAGAAAAAAAAGGAAAAAAACTTGCTTTTTTTTGCTTAATACAAAATAACTAACAATTATTAATTTATTACTAATAATTTTAATTTTTAGTTATTAAAAATTGGCAAAAAAAAGTAGATGAATTAAATACAATTTATTTCCTAAACGAAGGTTATTTTATCTTAACATTACGTAATAAATACAAAATTATTATTTTATTTTCTGACAATTACATATTTCTTCTATCATCTTATTGTGATGTCTTTTTGTAGGTAATATTTTTATACTTTAAATATTTATATAAATCCTTATTTGTATTTTTAAATTAAACTGCAATTAGTTAACCCAAATACTACCTATGACCTAGATCTATTCTAAACAAAAGGGAACTATTTTTGTGAAAGTGAAAAAGATAAACTATTTGTCATTAAATATTATAATTAATATAATATAAAGATAGCTGTAAAAGAGAAATTTATATAGGTTTAATAAGTGAAAGATCCGTAATAAATGGTTCTAATATATTAAGATAAAAATCATATTTATAATATATATAAATACACATATATAAATATTTAAACAGTTTCTACATTATATGTGTTTTTTTCTTTATACTTTTTTAAAAAACATTGAATATTTGGTAGTATTATATATTTCTTCATTTAAAGATATTAAAATTTTTTTTATGTTTTAAAATAAATTAAATAAACGGATATTTTATTTATGCTTTTAGTAAGTATTTTTTTTAGACAAAATCATTTATTATACGTCCCTTCATTTCATAGATAATGACATTTGCTAATAAACCCTTTCAAATACATATTCTATATATAATCAAGTGCTAGACTTAGTATTTTTAACATAAAAGTAAAAATTATTCCGTTTAAAAATTATCAATAAAATAATTATTTATACTACTAAGAAACATTTTTATTATCCATTTTAAAAATGTCTCTGTTAAAGTATATTCTTAGAATGAGAAATAATTTTTAATATTTTTATGATATTTACAGAAAGTACAATAAAGTCAGATTTTGTTGTTATAGTGATGAGCATATCAGTTGTAGAAATTAACCATTATTATATAATTTACATATAAATTAATATAACACTCTTATTACTAGATGACCATTATCTTTTTAATATTTACATCTTTAATGTTGTAGATTATTTTGAAAAAAAAGTAATTTATATAACAATATATAACTTTTTCTTATCATGTTTTACTATCCCTTTTTAAATATTTTGAATTTTTTTAATACTTAATGATTGCACTGTGCAATGTTAAGCAAAAGAATGTCTGTTCCAGACACTGTTTAATTATAGAAATTTTTTCAAAAATGTTGTACTATCATGGTCTGTACCAGGCTCCGTTGTTTAATAAAAATTAAATAGACAATCACGTTCATCGTACTTCTATAATTTAACAATGCCATTTTTCTTTGTAACTTTTATAGTACAGATAATGTTACAAAGCTCTTTATAATTACGTATAATAGTATAAACAAAGGGAAATTTAAGGCAATGATCATTAAGTTAGAAAATTATGCGTGGTTAGAATTATTTATATGTGTGAAAAATTTGTTTTAATACTTTTTGATGTAATTTTCTTTACTTACAATCATATAAGACAATTTTTAAAGAGCTGACCTATTTTTGTACTTGGAAGCCGGCTAACACTTAAAATATGTAAGAAGAGAAGTATGATAACGAGAAACAATTTGAAATTTTTTATTACAAACGCCTTGATTTTAAAATTAATTACCACTATAATTAAAAATATCATTTAAGCATGTTATATAAGCCACTTTGTTGGGTACCAACCGGTACTTGTTGTATCTTAAACCCTGAATTAAACTTCGAAACTTCAAGGTTTTTTTCTAAGAATTAATCTTTTAGGTATTTACACTTAATCGTAATTTTCAATAAGCATACTGAGTTTCTTCTTATCATTTTTGATGGTATCAAATAAATTTTTTCTTAGTCACAAAGAGTGGAAATTTTCATGGACACTAACGATACTTCTCACTTAAAGACTATAGTGATTAATGAAGTAAGTCAAAATCAAAAATTTTTCTAGGTAATTGAGATAGTACAGACAGATAATATTTTTAGCAAAAAATGTTATTCAAAAGAAATGAATTTTATACTATATTTATGTATATTTAATTATAAAAAAAGTTACTAAACATAATTTTTGATAATACAATTTATTGCTACAATATTGAAATATCTTCAGTACTTCGAAACCTTTTTTACGATAAAAGTTAAATGACATCAATAGTAAGATATCAAAAAATTATAAATGTTTATTTAAAATTAAAAAAATGAAAATTGAAAAATTTTTGATTGTTTAAGTTGACAATTTGGTGTGATATTCGGTTATTACTATGTAAATGATTGATTTCTAATACAATTATAGGTATTTAAATTAGTATATCATAAAAAATATAGTTTTAAATTTTAGGTTATATAACCATATGAAAGTTCTACAATACTATAATATCTGTTGCGTCATTAGGTGTAGTAAAAATAATTCAGAGAATAAATGTGATGAGTAATCCAGTTGTCCAAATTCGACATCTTTGTATTTAAAAACAATTTATCCCCTGCGCCAATCATCATTCTTTAACAAGCAGTACCAGCCATCTGCCCCTGAACTTGATACATTAAAAAATACATTTTGTAAAATCTTTTTATCTCTCTAATCTCTTTGATGTACTAGTACTCACAAGTTTTAAAGAAAAAACATATTGTTGCATGAATATATAAATTATATTGTATTTTAACGGTGCTGGTACCTTACGCTCCAGAAGAAGTTTAGGTTATAAAACACAATCAACCATTAAAATTTTGCCATTACAAAGTAATAATAAGGTTTTTGTGATTCATATTTACCTTGACTTAATTACATAAGTTTCAAGAGATCATCAAAATATAGTTTTTTTTTAATATAATCTATATCTGACCTAAATATCAAAACACAATTCTTAATTATCACGGAGTTAAAAAAATAAGTTTTATTGTTATATATTAAGTATATTCACGAGTATATAATATTTTTTTACAACAAAATTTTGTCATTACATACATTTATCTGCATATGTAAAAAGTTTGTTCTTGACATTTTAAATGATACAAATGATTTTTAGGAGATAACAATTTATAAGTAAATTATCTTTGTGATACATGCAATTATTATATAATACGTGCTTTTTTCATGAGAATAATGTCAAAAATTTGATATATAAATTTGAATGTCAAAGGACTTAAATTTAGTTCCTTTATTTGATAGTCACTAATTTTCTTATTTATAAATTTTAATCAACATTATATATATTTTACTTAAAAAAAGATCTAAAAAAATTTAATTTTGTATAAATATTTGGAATGTTTACTTAATTAATTTCTGTCTTTACTAAACCTGTAAGCCTAGTTAAAATGTCCTTCTCTTAATCAAACCTTTTTAATACAAAATGATTATTTTTAACAAAATTGGGATAGCGGGTCATCTTTTGACCGAATTAATTATTGAGTAAGCCAAAACATTTAACAAAAATACAATAATTTAAATTTTGCACTTTAATCGCTAGAGTTATTATTTTTTCCAATGAAAATAAAATAAATAGCTACTTAAATCAATTAGAGTTAATTGCTATGTAAATTTTTTTAAAACCATATCAATTTAAAAAAAGAATGTAAAATAATAACTTTGTAACTGCACTTAATTCAATTATTTGAAATTGAGAAAATTTTTTGTTTTAAATTTAGTTTTTTTAATAGTAGTTATATTTAGATTAAAGAATTATGTCATAATCTTTATTTAATTAAAATTTATAGATTTATTTTAATAGAAAATCCTAAAAAAAAATTAAATGTGACACTTTGATATATCAAATATTTCATTGAATTAAGTAAAAACGATTTTTAAAGTTAACATAACTTAATTTTTATTTATTTTAATTGCCAAAAAAAAATTAATTTTAAAATACTGGAATGTAAAAAAAACTTTTTTACTCTCTAATATATAGTTTTTCATATCCTCATATTATTTTATAATATTTTGATCAACATTTTGTTTCTCTTTATCTTACGGTCAAATATATATCGGAGAAATTATTATTTTAAGTATTCCTACAAAAGTACAAACAACATGAAATAGTTTCTCGAATAAACAATCATATCATTGAAATGAATAAAAGGATGCTCGAGATATTTGAAATTCCTCTCCTAATATAGTTAATCATCATTGATCATCTATACATTTTTACTTTATTTCATAAATAATTACTATATATTTATACGTATATAATATATACATATAATTGACACAAAAGATGCTTTTCTTTGCCATTATTGCCAGGACTTTTATACAATTTTCATATGCAATTCATATGTACTCTGCAGTAAAGTAAAGATAATTATTATTAATATAAAAGAATGATATATTAAATTCTATTATAAAGAAAAACATGCCATTATTCCTATCTTTAAGAGAGAAAGTTTTATCTCATTCCAATACAAATATTAAATTTGTCATAAAGTAGGAGGGATTACCATAAAGTTATATTATAATAATTACTGTTATGGTATTTTGATAAACAAATATAATGCTACTATTTGATCATTTTTAAATTCCTCATACCTTAAAATATTATCTAACTTTTTATATTTCAATTTAAATAATGAAAAAGTATCGCGCCAATCTTTAATTTTAATACAGTTTTTTTTAACATGTCAAAATTAAATTAAAACAAATTTCAAAATCAAATATTAATGCTGTACACTTTAAAATAACTTTACCTCTTTCATTTTAACCTTTCCATCAAATATTCTTTCCAACATATCCCTTTTCTATAATTTTTCCAACTCTTTAAACTTTAATATTTTGACGTGAAAGTGTATACCAAAAAAAAATTTAGGAAAAAAAAAATAGGAAATGTCCATGAACTTGCTTTCCATCAAAAATAGTTGTACTTGACCATCAAGATATAATTGCCATCTAATTTATCACAATTCAATTTTCTTTTATTAGTTATATACATAATGCTCTCTTTAATATTTCCCTTCCGCCTTTCTTCAAAACTACAGCAAAAAAGGCTTACAAGAAGGGAGTATCTATACGTAGCCTGCATCAAAAATTTCACCCACCTCTTTTTTTATATATACTTGTAACTGCTTTTCAAGAGTATATAAACAATGGTATTAAAACTTTCTATCGTCATAAGTTTGTTGAATTTTTCATACAATTTTATGATTAAAAAATAGATATATATATTTTAAAAATATTCTATATTAATCTTGTATATATTATTTTAATCGCCTCTCTTATAATTACTTTCATTTGTAGGAATCATTAATTTTGTTTTTGATATATAAACATTTTTTTGTATTTCTTTAAAAATATAGAAAAGAAAGATTTATAATGTGTTTAACTCTTTAACCTTAAAAATATATTTATCTTTTTTAAAAGTATTAATTCCCTCCTATCTTTCAAATCTTGGTACAAATACATTTTTCCTATATAATTTAACCTAACCTTCAAATTACAAAAGAAGAGATATCACTTCTTTTTGCTTTATGGCGGTCATACATCTCTCTATCTTGAACGACCCTTCATAATTTACTAACTTATTTCTTCTTCATCTTCATTAATATGCTCTTTTTATATTACCTACATATTACCTATATTTAACATTATTTCGTTCCAGATAAACAAAATCAGTGGCTATCGGAGACTTGCAAATCTTCTATTTAAGGTCTCTAATCAACAAATTAATTGCCAGTACTTAAATTTGTCGCTGTTTGTAATACTATATATATATCAAGGTATTTCTATATATATATTAGTATCCATATTTAAATCAAAAGTCTTTTTCAAGATCATAATAAAATTCTATCTAAATATATTGAAATAATAATATATTTGACACCTTTATACAACCTTGAAAACATTTTAAATATTATCACATTTTGACCCTAAGCTTCTATCTGCTTTTATTTATTGTATATTTTTATACATTAATTTTACTTATTATTCAAAGATATTCCATCCATTGAATTTTCAATTTTCAAATAATTTATACATTAACAACTAAATATGCTCCCAGAACCACAATCACCGCGCACTGCCTTGGCTCTTTCAGATCTTCAATCAACTAGCAATTCAAATGGAGGCTTTGGTGTTGGAGGTGGAGGTATTTCAGGCTTATCACTATCAAATAATAATGGAGGTTGGTCAACTAGAGGAGTAGGTGGCATTGGAGCTGGTCTCTTTGATAAAGGTTCCTCTTCATCAACAAATGCTGGAGCTGGTGCTGGAATATTTGGATCAGATTCAAATCAGGTTCGATTAATATAAAAATATTCTTTCATTTTATTGAACCAAATATACGATTTCATTGCTTTATTAACACTATCCCCATTTATAGCACAGTATTTTTTTTTATTTTAATATGATGTCACACGTATAACAATTAAGTATTCAACAACATTTTATAATGTTTCCGAGAATCATCGTCGTAAAAATTTATCATAAATATTACTATAATTTTAAAATATATAACTAATGTTATTTTTATTTTAGAACGGGAATAACTACGGGATCTTCGGGTCTAACAATTGCAGTTGTTCGTCAAACGATTTTGGTTTATTTAGAAAATGATGAAAAAAAAGTAAGTATTTTATTAAGAAGTAAAATTTATTTATCCTTTACTTTTATTTATAGTTCAATTTTTCTTTGCCTTCTTGTTTCCGCTTTATATATTTTTTCATCATCTTATGCAAAAACTGACAATCTACCACCTTGTGATTCCATTCCAAAGTTACTTTGTTGTACCGATCGTGTACTTGAAAAATGTTTAGGAGGTTGTATTGATTACATTCATTCTAAATGTCCCCATAAACTCTACAAATTTGAAAGAATACCAAGTCATGAAAAAAATGATAATGAAGATAAGTCAATAGAAGCTATACCAAGTGAAGAAACATATCGTATATCAAAAACTTCAAAAGAAATTAAACCAAAATTGTTTGGGTCTTCTCCAAAAATAATAAAAGCTCCTATTGAACAAGAACCAATAACAGCTCCAAAACAAGTTGTATTAGCATCACCCTCATTTACTCCAAAAGCAGGCGGTGATTATGCGTTCCTTAATCCAAAATATCCAATAACTGAAGTTTCTGACAAAGATCTTTCCCCAGAATGTGGTACTGAACAATCTCAACCACCATATTCACCATGTATTTCAAGAAAAACAGTTGACGAATTATTCCTTTCATGTTGTGAACAACATGTTCCCAAAAATTGTCATAGTTTATGTAGTTATGAACATAGAGAACATGTCGCTGCTGAAACATTAATTCAAGCTGTTCAACAAGAGGGTTGTGATTTAAAATATATGACAAAAATTCTTTATTGTGCCAATCAAAATAGAGACAATAGAAAATGTTGTTCCTCCCTTGGACTTGATGCACCTGATCTTGAAGTTGGTTCTCGGTAAGTTAAAATAAAATTTGGATTTTATTTAATTAATTTTTAATTTTAGTTGCTTAAGAATGTGTAATATTTCACCATCCGGAGATTCATTATCAGTTCTTAATGAGAAAGATCTTGTTTGCTTATCAAACATGAATATTATTAACTATTGTGCTAGAGCTGGTATACGTACTTTGGCTTAAGTGTTACAGTGAATTTTTTTATAATTTAAATAGTAATAATTAATTATCATACAAGAGCACAAAACAATCATCAATCATAAAGTATACAGTTTTACACAATAGATAAGAAGATTAAAGAGTTTAACAAAGTTTCAAATATTATTCTACATTTTTGGATTGACAAATGCATATACTACATGGAATCATAATTTATATTTTTAAGCGGACATAAGAAGGTGGAGGAGTATATTTTTTTCAAATTATGTATATTCACTTCAAATTATTTTTATTTTTAAACATCCTTACAATATATAATCATATTTTAGCAACAGCGCTTCCACAAAATAAGATTATTACTTTTATATTAATTACAACAATAACCAAGAAAAATCATATTAAGTTTAAAAAAAAATTTAAAGAAATTTAAGGTTCTCATAATATAATCCCAGCGCTATTAATAATGCCATTTTACTGTCTCAGCTTATTAATATCAAAATTTATAACAATTTCTAATCATTTAACATAATCTATATATATATTTAATCTAATTCTTTGTACAAAAATTTTACATTTTTATATCGAGCATTTTTGGCAGGCCAAAATTTAAATGCATTGTGATATTTCTACTTTAATAACACTTTAAAGATTAAGGTCTTTCTCATATATAAGTTAAAACATTTCTTATTTTTCAAAGTAAATTTGAAAAATATGTAAAGAAAAGTTTTAATTTATATATGTATACCAGTTGTCTTTCAATAAACTCATCATTAATATGATCATTATTATTGTAAAACCTTACTATAAGGTTATTAATAATGTTTTACAATTATTTTTGTCTAATTGTTGTATAAACTTATATTTTTTTTTATTTTTGTTAGTGCCTTGTAATTTTTTATTAATAATAAAATATTTTACAAAACAACAAACTTTTTTTTTATAAATTAAAAGAATTAATAATCAACTCTTACAACAATTTCTTTTCCATTGACCTGAGTTATCGGAATAGATTTCTTTCTTCCAAATTGGAACAGTAACTTTCAATTGATCTATTAAAAAGCTGGTAGCTTCTTGACATTCATGGCGATGTGGAGATGAAACAGCAATTACAACAGATGCTTCTGTTACAGGAACATGTTCAACTCTATGGAAGATAGCTATATTTTGAATAGTTTTATACTTATCTCTTCCCTTGATACATAATTTTTTCATTTCTTTAAGTGCCATTTCCTCATAACATTCATATTCTAAACGTATAACTTCTTTACCATCAAAATTGTCTCTTGTTGTTCCAATAAAAATAGATATTGCTCCACATGATGGACTTGTGATAATTTTTGTTATCTGATTTATATCAATTTCGTCATCAATTACTATCCTAACAACATCTAATTTAATTTCTCTCCATAGATGATCACAAAAGTTATTGATTTGATCAAGACAGATGTCTTTACCGTCAACAAAACTAATGAAATTCTTACCATATAAATTTGATAAATTCTTCGCTATTTTGAGATTATTTTCATAAGATGGCCAGACAATTTGATCAAAATACCCAACATTATCAGGAGGATCATAATCTTTTCTATTCTTTCTTCGCTCACCACAAATATCTTTCTCTAAAGTTATATAAAATATTTTCGATAAACTAGAAATAATTTCTTCAATTTCCAGTAACATTGTTCCTTCTATTATTAATAAATCGCAATTTTGTTTTTTAAGATTCACTTCATTAATAATTTTTTTCTTATCCAATGCACTAACTGAATCATAATCATAAAAAACAATATCTGAATTTTCTTTATTTTTTATTTGTCTTACTTCTTCTTTATTCAAGTAAAAATCATCCTGTGATATCTTATCCACCTTTATTTTTTTTTCAAGAGCCTGGAAATATGTATATTTACAAATTATTTTAACAAGCTAAAAAAATAAATAACATACTTTTTTAAAAAGAATATTACTCAATGTTGTCTTCCCACTACATGTACATCCAGATATACCCAAAATAAAAACCATTTCATAAAAAAATAATTAGGAAAAACGTAACGACTCTATGATATTGAAAAGAGTGACGAGAAGGTGATTATTATCGAATACATGCCTATAAATTAATGATTGTGTGTATATGTATATAACAATCTTACTGACTTCTTTCATCTAGTGTCTTATTTGCATGGAAATTGTGGGTAATCGAAAACTAAAAATGTTTAGTTTATCAGTATGGTCGAACAATAAATGAATTATATAGATTATGTAAACAAAAATTATATTTTTTTTCAAAACAACATCTGTTCTAGTCGATAAATTTGTTTGGAATGTTGAAGTAATGTTATATTTTGTCAAATTTATTCCTTAGCAGTTTATATCATCATTTAAAAAATTGTTTTATTATCTTTTAACGTTGGCTTAGAAAAAGGCGAAAGAAAATTATAATATATTGGTAAAACTGATTTTTTTATGAATATCATTTTTAGTTTAATTTTATCTATTTAAATATGTCTCTCAGTGGAAAAATTGCTATTGTTACTGGTGCTTCACGTGGTATTGGACGTGGAATAGCCCTTCAACTAGGGGGAGCTGGTGCAAAAGTGTATGTTACTGGACGTGAGCCTACCAAAAGTTTATCTAGTATTCAAAGTGACCTACCAAATCTTGAAAAAACTGTTAATGAAATTAATGAAAGAGGTGGTAAAGGAATAGGTGTATATGTTGACCATAGTAATATGAAAGAAATAGAAAATCTTTTTAAAAGAGTTGATGATGAAAACAAAGGCCAATTAGATATTCTAGTTAACAATGCTTATTCAGGTGTTACAGCTATTGTTGAGAATACTGGTAAACCCTTTTGGGAATGTAAACCAGAGATGTGGGACGAAATTAACAATGTTGGATTAAGAAGTCATTATTTTGCCTCTGTTTATGGATCCCGATTAATGGTAAATAAGAGAGATGGTCTTATAGTAAACATAAGTTCTTCTGGTGGTTTAAAATATTTTTTTAATGTAGCGTATGGAGTTGGTAAATCAGCAATGGATAGAATGGCAGTTGATATGGCAATAGAATTAAAACCACATAATGTATCAATGATATCATTATGGCCTGGTGCTGTTAAAACAGAAATAACAATGAAAGCTCTTGATGCGGGATCCTTCGACAATACCACTGTTGATGGTATTAATATTAAAGATATGATTAAAGAAGGAGAAAGTATTGAATTTCCAGGAAAATGTATAGTTTCATTATATAACGACCCTAAAAGAATTAGAAAAAGTGGCCAAATTCATCTTACATCTGATTTAGGACAAACCTATGGTTTAAAAGACATTGATGGAAAAGTAATTTTAGGTCTAAGAAATACAGCTTTTCTTGTAAAATTAGGAGGATTTCCAGGAGTGGCACAATATATTCCAAGATGGATAAAAATTCCTGGACCATTAATTTCAGGTGTTTTTAGTAAACTTTAAATATCACATTTAAAAAGGCAATTTTATTTTAATTTTTTATTAAAATAATATCGAAATATAATATGTCAAAATAAAAATTATAAAGGGAAAAAAAATTTTTATCGTAAAATAATAAGGTAATATTGCATGATTTTCCATGTCTAGTAATGAATCTTTATCACCATTACATAATGGGTAGTCACAAATACATCTTGAAATAAACTGTGAACCAAAAGGAATTTGATAACATTCAGTTGGTTCATCGTCATTTGAGCAAGTTTTAATTACAATTTTTCTATTTGTATCTAAAGAAGCAGTTTCTGTTCTAACACATAATTTTCCTTCACATTCTCCTTCATTACAATTGCCCGTATCAGAATTACAATCATAACAATTTATTGAAAATACACCTTGAAAAAATAAATGATTAATGTTTAAAAAAATACGACAAACCTGTCCAAAAAGTAATATTGAGAATAACTCCAAAAATATTATATATCTTCATTTAACTTCTTTTTTTGTCAAATTCGGTTTAACTCCCTACACACCAAGCTCTCAAATAATAATAATGAAATAAAACATACAGACAAACTTCAACTTATTAGGTTATTACTTCTTCTTCAAAACTAAAAATTTAAAAGGGCGAGTTATGAATATAAAATAGGAGCAATTGAGTTCTTTAACTAATAATAATAATAATAAAATATTCTCTGAGATATAGTTATGAAGACAGGAAAATGGTAGAGAGAAATTCAATTGTTACTGGAAGAGAAGATTTATAATAAAAATATGAATCTGGATTGCCTTTATGGGTACAAAATATTCCTAGTAAACTCTGGAAAATTTTGAATTTAAAATACTTTTTTGAATGTAATTGAAATCATAAATTAATATTTTATATATAGTACATATAAAATTTCTGAATGATAAAGAGCATTAAGTAATTAAATAAAATTACTCTCATTTAAAAGAATAATAAAGACATATCATTTAAAAGAAAATTTAAAGATTGTTGGATCTAATGATGAAAAAATATAATGTAATGCCAATGCCTATTGAGATTATTAATGATATTTGTTAATTTAAAATTATCTTAATTTGTCATTAATAATGTCTTTCGTGAATATAATACACTTGGTTAAAGGTTAAATCTAGGATTACAAGAGTTTTATCTTTTTTAATTTCCTCTTAATATTTTGGAAAATAAATTATTTTCTCACTTTTAATATCTGTTAAGATGTTATTAAATTAAAACTCTATTACACTTCTAATAATATCCAAAATTCTTACCACATTTTATAGAGAATGTCAAAACTATTTTCAATATATCTTCTAAGTATTTTCTGAGTTCATATTTTTTAAAGAAATAGTCAAATAATATTATCAAAACAAATTATTAAGATTTACTGCTTTATTTTTCCCATTTGATAGATATGAATTCTGATAAGGACAATATATGAAAAAATATTTTTCTCAACTATATAAAAGGGTCTGAAGAAAAACTTAAATCTGAATACCTCCTTTTGACAAAAGATTTTTTAATAAACTTTATATTTCAAAACAATAACCACAAAGAAAAGGATAATTTAAAATAATAATATAAAATCTCGCAATTATTAAATTTTATATAACAATTTATATTAAGAAATCAATTTATGATTGCTGTATATAAATAAAAAAGTATAAATTCATTATAATTTATTATTATATAGATTTTATTAATAATATAGTATAAACATTTGCACGTATTTATTCTATTCATACTAATAAATAAGTACAATTAAAATTGTTTCATGAATTTAAATTATTTGACTAAAAAAGTTCTAAAGCTGAAATTTTTATGAAACAATTTAATAGAATAGAAAAAATTTTTATCACTATAACTCAAATATCGGCATCTTCAAATCTCATTGAATTTGTAAATTTGTGTTCAAATCATAAAGGACCAATAAAAGTGTCTTTTTTAAATTATTTACGAAATTTGTTTACATTGTCTAAATAGCATACATTATTTTGTGTATAGAATTTCCCCCATATTTTATTTAATATACGGCAAACTAAAAGTAAACTTTGAGTCTTCAATTTACCATAATATAATAAAATAATGTTATTTATGGACAAATAAAAATTAAAAAATGATAAACTTAATTATTGGTCAAATATTTTACAGGAATTTTTTTCGTTATTAAAAATTGTCGGAAAACACAGTGGCAAAGACACAAAACATTGCCTCTACCTTCCCCATTTCCAACAAATATTAAAAAAATTGTAGTCAAAATTTTACTACAGTATACCGTTTCGATTTGATATTAGTAAATCCATTCCGAAAAAAAAAATAATCACCAATAAAATTACTAGAAACCACATTAATACTTGCTAATTACCAAATTGAATTATTTTAACCAAGAAAACATTTATTTAAAAAATAATAATTTAAATATACTTGTCAATAAACGAATAACAATATCAAAATAACTACATTTTAATACCGTAATAAAAAATTGAATTAATAAACTTTTTTGATACAAGAATAATAACTTTTAATGTTAAGCTGAAAGATTATTTGTTTTTGAGCGATAATTTGAACTAATAATTACTTATTATTAATTTCTTTCTGTCTCATTAAAGAGTCTTCAAATATCACAACTCTACTTAAGAGCCGTTTTCCCACATAGTTAAAAAAACACGAGGCAAAAAATTACCAAGTAGTGGCATAACGAACAATTAAACATTTCTAGATGTTAAAAAAGTTTCTTCTTAAACCATATGTCAGCATCATTCATAACTGAAGTCCTTTCAATAAAATCAAAATTAAAAATCGATTGGAATAAATCATGTGAAAGTGTTAAAATATAATAATATACATTAAAATTGAGATTTTATCAAAATATGCACCCTTTAATATGAATCTTAAAAAGAGTATTAAACTACAATTACAAAACTGTCAAAACACAAATACACACAATACTGCCATTCTCCTTCTCATTATATACAATTTATTTAACAAGGTCTTTCGACGAAAGTATATTGGAATTAGGTTCATATGTATTGTTTTTTAATTCCTAAATTATGGTACATATTTTCAAGAATTCAGCCACCAGTCCACAGAAATGCTCTGAAACAAACTTACCTAGAAGCGGAGACGAGGAAATTGATGTTCAGATAGATGTTGAGGCCGTCGAGGATAGCTCGCATAGCATTGCTTGCAGGTAATTTAAACTAAAAATTTATCTGTATTAATGAATTTAAAATTAAATTCCCAATTTACACGGTCTTAGTGTAATTTTAAATTTACTTTTTAAACTTTGGTGCAATCGCGCCGAAGTAAAAATGCGGCCGATTCCGTAGCGCCGTAGTTTACTGGTTTTTTAAATGAAGTAATGAATTACGGTCCGTCCTAATTTTAGGGAACAAATCAACAATGACTACGTTACGAATTCGAGTGAAATTAAGGAAGAGCAAAATATCCAGATTTATGAGATAAGTGAGGTACCTGAAGGGCAATTAGTTGAGCAAAGTTTAGTTTTGGGACAGGAAGTACTTACACTCCATATAAAAATTGTTGATGGTAAACGTGTCGTGTATATCCCAAATAAACCAGAAAAATTGCCATACGATGATTACTTAACACTACTGAGGACAGCTGAGCAAACTCCTGATATGATTTGTCGTGACCCTCCATATATCCATTTGGAGGGTGGTTGTATTGTATTATATGATTGTTCAGATATTGATAAAGAAGGAGTATTAACGGATGCTGATGTTAGGAGTACATTAAGAATTGATGGATATCGTTGGTCATGTTCACGTGGAACCCGAAGTCTTTGTAATGGATTAAAGAGAGGATATGTCAATTTGTACAGTCCAGACAATAGAGGGGGTGATGAATGTTTCAGTCGTTATGAAATTTGGGATCATAATAAACCAAATGGGATAGTTCTTTTTCACTATGTTGGAAACCATAAGAAAGCTCTTGAAGTTGCTCAGACAATGCCTCATAGGAATAGTAAGAAAGCAAAACCATTTTTACGTACTCAACCACGTGTATTGCGTAAGATAGCACGAAGTTTCTCCTCTGTAGTTCGCCCAGATGAACTGTATAAACTGATCGGAAATGAAGAACAAGGTAATGGCGAGGAATTGGGTAATTCTCTACGTGGTGTACAACAAGTTAAAAATGTCATAAGATATTTCAAAAAGAAAGCAAGATTGACACAAGATGGTGTTTATAATATATACTTGATGGAACAATTACTAAGATATAGAAATAAATCAAGTTTTGTCCATGAAATTGTACTTCCGAGTGTAAATATAACATTATTATGTTCACCTTTATTGTCAGAATTCACAACATGCCACAGAATGTCAAACGTCAAAACATCACGGTTGGTATATGAAAGAATTTCTGGTGTGGGATCTTTTAAAATGTCGGTTTTATCGTTTAAGCATCCATTCTTTATTGACGAGCCATTAATCCCTCTAGGATTTCGTCTGTACGAAAATGAAAACGAACACGGTCATGCTCAATTCTTACGAAGAATCTTAATTGAATTACCTGGAGTCGAGGAATTTAATAAGCTTTTAGTTAATGATTTTGAATTTAACTTTGCATCAGATGTACCTCATCTAAAAGTGTTAAAATCTTGGAAAAGTCTAAAAATGCTAACTTTTATGGAACTGGGTGTTGAAAAGGGCTCAGAATTCGAAGAAACAACAACCCATATTTTGGAAAGGTTGCTTGGGTGTGAAAGTTCAGAAGCTGTTAACAATGAATGGGTTATGTTAAAAGAATCAATGTCAATTAAAAATTGGGAGCATGATGTTAAAATTTTCGAAGAAATAATTATCCCACAACTAATGCAATACTATGCGATTTACGGAGGAAAATCTGTTAATATCGATTGTGCAGAGGTTCATGATTTGTTATTGAAGCCTCCAAGTTTATCAGAGTACCTTCATGAAATGTACAATGGACAAGAATTGCCATTGGACATAAATATGTTATGTCTATTTTATTTTTGTAATGCATATATAAAGGAAGTATCTAGTAGTTACCAACAAAACGGTGTCCTTCAACTAAATCCTATATTCGATGAAGTTTTGGCTAGCGGAGACTTAATGGAAGAAGCTCCTTATTATGTTCCAATATCAAGTATAGTTGACTCAGTCTATAGAGATGCTTCGAATCCAACTACCTTTTTGGAGGGTACACCATGGGCCGCTAACAGATCTGAACTTTTAGATAATGACCCAGATTATGCTTTCCATAAAAATATAGCCACTGATAGCATAGCTCAACAGATAGTAGATGATAAATGTATTACGATAATTTCTCCAGGTCAATTTCAGGTTAGCTATAGAGACGATGTATATGTTGTAAATATGGGCTTAACAAAATCAAAGTTAAAATTCTCATGCACCTGTCCATCTTCAGGAGTATGTGTTCATACTAAGGCAGTTAAAGTTCTCTTGAATGTAGTTGGACATTCAGATGACAAAGAACCTAGCATTGAAGAAGAAAGAAAACGCAATTCGTCAAACCTTGATAATCCTTCGATGTACACCAAAAAACGACGAATCCTAAAATAAATTGTTATAATTCTTAAATTTTCTCAACATTTTAACTTTTTTAATAAAATCTATTAAATCAAAAAAATTTACGTCAACATACTTTTCGCCTTTATCTCGAGCCGAAATTTTGGGTGGGAAAAGGACAGCCTAGTGTTGTTGTTTTTTATTGCAGAAAATAACAATCATCATAGTTTACTAGAACCTGTCATATATTAGATATTCCCTGTACTTTAAAAGATCTTTTTTTTCTTTAGTTGGCCATTCAAATGTTATCCACTTATGTCACAATTTTGGAGAGACGTTCACGTTTGAATTTAAAAATTACTACATTTTAGAGTTGATTTTTTCTTTTGAAGTTTATATATCCTTGATATTGTTAGTATTATATTTATTTTACCGTAAATAATTTTAGTAAAATTTATGTCATTACTATAGAGTTTAAAATTGTCGCTATATATATTTAATTTTAGCAAAAATGCCTTGTAAGAAAAAAACTACTTTAGAAGCAGAAAAGACAGCAGAGAAAATAGAGAAAATAAAGGTAACTTCTGAGGAATCCGCTAAAAAGAGTACTAAGAAGAAAAGTACAACAAATGCAAGTGCTAAAAAGAAAAACAGTGAGCCAACATTGAAAGAAAAAAAGGATACTGAAAGTGTTAGTACGATAGAAAAAACCGAAGGCATTGAAAGACCACCACCTTCTAAACGTGGTAGAAAAGCTTCACCTGGTGATGAAAGTAATGGGAATATCAAAAAAGTCAAATTTTCAACACCACCACCGGAGGTATATGATATTACTCCACGACCAACACCTGTGAAGTCATCACAAAAAGCTAGAACACCTAAGTGTCCTCTTGAGAACTACGTTAATAATGTTATAGGTGACCTCGTTTTAACGTGTGGAACTGGAGAACAAATAGGGCATGGACAAAGAAATACAACACGAAAACCTCGTGGTATTATGGGTACACTCCCTGAAGATATTATTGATATTGCAGCAGGTGGTGTTCACTCAGTTTTGTTAACTGAAAGTGGAGAAGTTTATAGTTGTGGTATTAATGAACAAGGTACTATACCTCTTAAGGATAGACCTGATGATGATTGCATTACTGAATTTACAAAAATAGAATACAATGAAGATGTTAATGCTTTAGGAAAGGTAAATTTATTAACTTTAAATTTTAAAAATTTTCTTTGTTAGTTTATTGCTGTTGTTGCTGGCGCTTCATTTTCGGCTGCACTCACGGAACACGGAAGTGTAGTTATATGGGGAGATCTTCGCGATGCTGGGGGTGAAATGAATGACCATGGAGTATTTGAGGATCTCCGCGAAGGAATTAAGATACTTATTGATTCTCGGAAAGGTCATAAGATTGTTAAAATTGCTGCCGGAGAGAATCATCTTGCCTGTCTTTCTGATCAAGGTGAACTCTTTACATTCGGAGATCTCTCCAAAGGGCAATTAGGAAGAGTTAGTGGTAAATATTCAAGTCGTAAAGGAGCTTTTTATGGTGATAATTCTGGCGACAAGTTGAAAGTACCAAATATTCTTAATAAGGGTAAAGTCGTCGTTTTCGTGAATGTCTTCGCCGGGGGTTATTGGACTATGGCTGTTTCAAAGGAGGGTGATGTTTATGTTGCTGGTCTTAATAATTTCGACCAACTTGGATTCCCAGCACCGGAAGGAGATGGTGAAGACAATAGAATTCTATCCTTCAAGAAATCACCTGTTTTTACTAAGGAAGGATTGAAGATAACCCACGTATGTGGATCACAGCACATTGTTGTTAGATACGACAGTGGAGAAGTCTACTCTATTGGAAGGAATATTGATAATGCTCTGGGGCTTGATACTTGGAAAGGTAAAGATGATAATGAAAATTGGAAATCCTGTAATCTTAATAAAATTCCATTTGATGTCAAAATTGTCGGTGCAACTGCCGGTCTTGGATGTTCAATAGTTTGGGATGAAGATGGAAACGCTTGGTCATGGGGTGCTGATACATCAGGTCAACTTGGACTTGGTATATCTGAAGATGATGAGAATAAGATGGTACCTAAGCCAAAGAAAATAACGTCGAAACATCTGGAAGGAAAGAAGATCTTCAAAGTTTCTATTGCAGATAATCATTCAGTGTTTCTAGCATGTAATCTAGAGTAATTTTTTTGTTTATATTATACTTGTATTTATAATTAATTTTAAGCTGTAGTTTATTAATTTTTTTTTCTGTAATTTCATTATTAAAGTTTTCCATCGATTTTAAAGTGTGCATTGTTTTTACATGGAATATTTTATAAACTATATGGTTACAAGGTATTGTTATATATGTTATCTAGCCGTAATGAATAAATTTCTCTATTTAATAATGCTGTCATTGCATATTTTTAAAAACGTCCATGATAACTAGAGTACATATTTTATTAGGAGTTAAGATGAATGTTATCATGATGTGTAATATTTTATTTCTAACTGCCATAAATGTTAGAATTATTATAATAATAAATGCAATGTAATAGGTTTTCACAAGAAATATTATTTTTAAAAAAATGAATTATATAGTTGTGATTTTTACAACAATCACTGGTATGTAATTTAACTATTAGTACTTTTACCGTCAAAGAATTACTTTTATCTTTTGTTGTGTTGGCAATTATAATTAAATATATATTGTATACACAATATTTGTATATAATAAACATTATTTTTAAAATATTTAATAAACAAACGTCGTTATCCTTTTAATTTTTCTATAACCTAGATCATATATAAAATTTTTATTTTATAGTCATTTCCTTCGTCCCATGAATTATACTAAAGCTATACTATTATTTCCTGTAAATTTAAATAAAATATTCTAATTCACCGTCACTATTAGTTTTACTTTAATTTAAAACAAAATCACTAAAAATTGTTGTTTTAATAAGCTAAAAAAAAGAATATATATTGACAAATTATATATTTATTCACATACACATTATTTTCTCATTTATTGCCAGTGCAAAAATAGATTTTTTCATCTTCTGACATTTGGTTGCGATAACGTCTATGAAGAAGACGCTACTTATAAAAGAAAATATATATATGTACACAAACATATTAAAGACGTTAGATCGTTATATGAGACAATTTTCATTGTATTATTAATATTGTGTTTGATATTAACGATGAAAAAAATAAAAGATGTATAAAATTTCAATTTTTAAGATATAATACCTAGTTATAAGAAACACTTTTTTTAAATATTTTAAAGCTTTATTCTGTATTTTTATCAGTTGATAAAAAATTGCGAGATAAAATTATATCTCTAATTATATATAAATATTAAATGCTATTTAAATGATAAAAGCCAAGTTCTATCATCTTATAAAATCAATGGCAATTTCTTGTATACGTGTAATAAGTATAGCTTGTTTTAGATGATAATAAATATTGAGAAAAGATCACGTTTAATTAACATACTGTCACGTTTATAACACAATTATTTACCAAACTTTTTTTTAAACATTTTATTATTTTTAATCTATTTAAAACATACATTCTCAGACAATTGGAAAGTTTGTTTGGATATTTAGGTACCATACTAGTTCCCACAACGGTAATTTTGAAAGTATTTCTTTTATATTATGCAAGTGTTCCCAATTATCTGTTATTAAGTAAACATTTCATTTATTTGTGTAATCAAAAATGTCACAAAGTGAGTTTTTATTTATTATATTTTTTAATCCCGATTAACTAATCAATTTTTATTTTGTAGGGAGAAAGGTACCAGAGGGAACTTTATGCTTGGTTTGTGGAGATAAAGCTACTGGATATCATTATGGAGTTGCTAGTTGTAATGGATGGTAAAAATAATATATTAATTTATATTAAAATAAAGTGTTAATTTTTTTTATTACTCTTTTAGTAAAACCTTTTTTCGAAGGACAATTGTAACGTCACAGAAATTTGTATGTCAATATAATGGCGAATGTGATATTAATAAAAGTGTGTTAATGTTTTAATTTTTTTTAATATTATTTTTAATTTAAGATGTTAGATGTGCTTGCCGCCATTGTCGGTTTAACAAATGTATCGCTGTAGGAATGGATGTTAATGCTATACAAAATGATAGGGATAAATTAGTAGGAACTAAAAAAATTACTGAAGTAGAATCTCCAAAAGTTAATGGAAATTTAATTAATGTAATAAATGATGGATATGATTTATCATTTGGAAATGAGATATTTCAAAGTCCAGATTCTTCCACCGAAGGTATTTGTAGTGATAATATTTTGCAACTCGAAGAAATTGAAGATATGTGTAATAAATTAAGGAATAAAGCTTTTCCTGATAAGTCAACTGCCAAAGAAATTTTAAGGAAAAATACTTTATTATATGCTCTTGATACTCTTGATGAAGAAAGTGAAACATTTTACAAAGAATTGTATCCTGCCTCAATGAATGATGTTCGTTTTTGGAATATTAGGGAATTAAGAATATGTCTAGAATGGGTTAAATTATTTAAAGAATTTAATATACTTCATGAACATGATCAATTTGCTTTATTGTACAATTTTTCATTTACTTTCAATATTCTTAATAGGGTTTATTATTCTCTTCACGATGATCCAGACAGAATAATTTATCCAAATGGTGCTTATATTTTAAGGAATCCTCAGGTTACTGTCATGATACCTGGTTGTAGATCAATATACCATAGGCAGATGGACGAAATAATGAATCCATTGAGGAGATTAAAAGTTGATTTAAAAGAATTTGCCACTTTTAAATATATTTTATTTTTTAACCCTAGTAAGATTTTTCAAAGTTATTTTAGTTTTTGTTGTTTATTTTATAGATGCTCCTGATTTAAGTCCTCCAGCTAAGGAGATCGTTGAAGGAACAAGAGACACATATGTCAAGGATTTGTATAATTATATGATTAAGAAAAGTGGTGTAGCTGAGGGTGGAATGAGATATGGGAAATTATTTTTAATGACTAATTCTATTCAACAAATTATTGCTCAAAATGAAGAAAATATGCAGGTTATGGATGTATTTGGTCATTTTTGGACCATAGACAGTTTTGTCAGGGAATTAACAATGAAACAGAAATCGTGAGATAAATAATAGCTCACACTTAATGTATTTATAATATAATATTATCTAGTAAGATGTTTAGTTAGTTTTTTTAAATTATATTGAATTATAATGATTTCCATTTATGGAAGTGGAAATCCATTAATTTACTTGTTTAAAACCGGTAGCAATTTTTAAAAAAAGTATACAATGCGTTTCTTTTTAATACGGAATGTTTATAATTAAGTTGTACAATATTTGGTATATAAAAATAATAAAAGTGTACGATATTATTATTGTTGGTTTTTTATAAAATGATTAAAGAAAAATCTATTTCGGCGTCTTATGTACCATAATAAACCGATAAGAATAACTAATTGTATAAGATTAAGCATAAATAGAAGTCGAATAAGTTTCCATGGATCTAGCTCTTTTCCTGTCCTAGTATCCTGTATATTATTGACTGATAATAATGACATATTTTGAATATCTTGAAGTAGGTCTAGAATAAAAATTATACAGAATTGACATATAAAAAACAAAAAAAAAACTTACTCATATCATTGTAATCATTGATATATTTTGTTTCCGCACTATTTATATCTTCGGTTTCATTTTTATTAAATGTCCTAGTCCATTCTTTCGGTTCAATTGGTCTCCACATTAATATTTTTTTTAAATAAAATATTAGTTTATTACTATTATTTTAAAATTATATAATCGTAAAATCCATTGCTTATTACTTACATCATTATATTATTTATAAAAGCCTATTTATCTCTTAAGTTATTGATGATTTGCATTCTTCTACTACTTCTTTTTCATTTAGAAATATCAAGAAATTTAATACACTTCTAATGAAACAGTATGTAATTTAAATGCTTACTAGTGAAAGATATTTATTATATTGGAAAAAAAATTATCATGCAAAAAAAATGTGGAAATGAAACTAAAAGTAGTATTATAAAGTGAAAAAATTTTGAAAAGTAGAAATACTAAATTTTACAACTAAATAAAATATTATTTATCGATGATTAGGGTTTCATTGATAGCTACTGTTATAATTATTATAAGATGAAGTGGAATAATTATTTGTAGTATTCTGTTGATCATCCCATGCAGAAGCAAAGGGATCTACATTTCCTGGAACATAATTATAATTTGATTGTGAATAATTTGAAGAAGGTTGTTGTAACGGTTGAGTATTTGAAGAATAATTGTTACCAGGATTAATAGCCATCATTGGATATGAATTGAGGTTTTGATTAGTATCATCACTAGATGTTCCGTAGTTTTTTATAGTATTATTATTGTTATTTGAAGAAGAATTTTGAACTACATTATTCCATGGTTCTTCTTCTGGTTTTGGTTCAGCCCAATCTTGTAACTCTCCAGAAGCATATACTCCATAAAAGGTTATTCCAGTAAAATGAATTAAACTAGCTAAAAGAAAAACTTTAACCCAACCATGTGATCCATGTTCTGTGAAACTTTCTGTAACGAAGGGACAAATTAATCCAGCTAATGTTCCAATACCATTAGAAAATCCCATCAAAATAGCAGCATAACGAGGAGCAATATCTAAATGATTGACATTGAAACCAGATATTGCGAATCCAGAACAACCAACAGCCAATATTAAGCATAAAATAGCTGTTGCTTCTGATTTTGTATATGCCACAAAAAGCATAAAAAATGCTTCACCTCCAAATCCACCACAATTAAATATTTTCCTTACAGCAGTTGTTGAAAGAATTTTATTAGATCTTAAATAATCAGCTAATTGACCACCTAATAAAACAACAATACCCATTACAGCATGTGGTAATGCTGCAACAAGTCCACTATCATTGATTCTCATATTAAAGACATCTTTCATGTATGATAATTGATTTTGTAGGAGAAGATAAAATGTCCATGATCTAGCAAAATTAGCAACTATAATAGCATATACAGGTTTTGAGGTTAAAATAGCCTTCCAAGGAATTGTTGAAAATGTTGGATGTGTATGTGATACTGGACCAATTGCATTAATAATTAGATTTTTTTCTTCTTCTGTTATTGTTGGATGAAATGCAGGTTCTTCGAATGTCATTGTAAACCAAAAAATTGACCATATAACACCAGCAACTCCATAAACATAAAATGGCATCGACCAGTCTATATATGATACTAAAAATGCACTTACAGGTAAACCTAATACAGCTCCAGCATATGAGCCAGTAAATGCTGTAGTAGCTAATTTAGATCTTTCGTAGGGTGGTGCCCAATTTTTCCAACAACCGTGCATTGCTGGATATGATACACCTTGAACAAGACCTTGCATTATTTGAATACCAACCACAAGTGTATCAGAATGAGAATTAAAAGCGAAAGGTAAAAAAATATTCAAGAATGATGCCATGCCTATTGCTATGCCAAATAATTTATTGGGAGCAAATTTTGTTGCTAAAAATCCTGCTGGTACTTGTGTAACTAAATATCCATAAAAAAATGATGATTCCATTACTCCTAATTCATTTATTGTCCAGTTGAATTCTCTAACCTATAATTTAATAAAACAATGAAATAAAAGTGTTTAACAATTTATTAAAGTTACATGATGATTTCCCCAAGGATCAGTATAATTTTTAGCCATCCTATTTTTAGCAGCTCCGAAATTACATCTAATTCCAAAAACAATTAAAAATCCAATGTTTGATAGAAGAGCTAATTGCCATCGTTTTGAAATTTTAACACAATTAGTTTTCTCCATTGCTTCCAAGATAAAATTACTGTGAATTTGTACCGGATTTTTCATCATACCATTTTCTTGTTTATACCTATTACTTTTTAATGAATTTAAAGGATTTTTTACATCTTTCATCAGATTTTTAGAAGTGTCTATAAATTTAGATTGTACTCCAGAAAAGGTGGTTGGAATTTGAGAAGCCATTCTAAAATAAATTATAAATTCAGTAAAGAATATGGTTTCTCATTTTTCATAAGTAAATAAGATTATAAAGACATTAAAATATAATACTTTTAAAATTAAAAATTTGTGGCAAAATAGTTATTCTTAAAATCATTAAAGTATTAAGTAAATGTAAAAAATAATATTATTAATTTTATAAGAAATTAATTTTCTACTAAGACACCTGGTAAATTATATTATAATAAAGCAGTGATGATTATTATTCATTTATAGAAAACTTATTTAATTTTACAAGTAGTTCATTTAGCATAAAATTTATTGTATTAAATATAAAATATAATATGAATGTATAAATAAATATATATTTATATACATGCATGTTTAAAATAAAAAAAAGGATACTGTATGTGTCTGCCTTAAAGCTTAACAAAAAAGTTTATACCTTCTGATTTTAAAATAAGAAAGAGAATTATAAATGGGATGCTAATTAGAGTAAGGATAGAAAGTTAATGGGTGTAACAATTATGTTATAAACGGAATTTAAATTTTTTTTTATCAGCAATACTTCTAATTCATGTTTAATAAACAAATAAGTAGACATATATTTGACATAAAAAAAATTAAATAATTTTGCCTCTATTTCAAATAAAAATAAAAATATTTTATAAAAACTATCCATCACACATGTTGAAGGAAAGTTACATGACTTCATGTAAGCATAGAAGGGAGTTGCTGTCAATGACAATTACATAGAATTATTAATATAGATAGCGTCGTTTAAATTTTGATAAGTTGTTGAAATGGAAACTTTTAAACAGAAAAAAATAAGATTAAGTATAAATGAGTTACGAAAATTTCTTAGAGGTGTCAATATTATTTAATATTTTGATAAATTTTACTAATTTTATAGAAGCTCTTTTCCTCTTCAAGCAAAATAGAAGTGGGCAACTAAATATGGTTTCTTAATGTGTAAATGATATTTGACAAAATATAGGGAATTAAAATAAAATATTATAGTTTAAGGACAATAATTTCTATGATATATATTGAGGAAAAAAACAAAATTGATAGTAATTATGATTTAGCATTTCTAAATGCATTTTAAATTTCTATAATAAACTTAAACTTTTATTTTTTTCTACCTTAACAGTTAGGGATTTTAAATACTTTTTTGTTATAATAACAATTAACTTCTAACTCCAAGTCAACCAATTTACATTTATTTTTATATATGCTGTTAAGTATATAAAAAGTAGCGTAAATAGTTTAAGTATAGGTGAAACTGAATGCTTTTGTCCATTAAAAATGTGGTATTTTATGAAAAGAGTGTTGCTAATAAAATGGTTTTCTGATGAATGTAAACTGAAGATTGATGAGCTTTTAACATATATGAAGAATTGGTATTTCTAAAAGTAGAGTTACATTAAAATAAATTGATAAATATATCTAGTACATTTTAAGGCAAATGGAAAATGAATGACTTTTTTTGAAGAAATACCTTATAAAATAAAGCATATCCCATATAAAAATTTTATATTTTTAACGTTAAATATTAAAATGAAAGGATGTTTACGGATGATTGAAAGATGAAGATTAAATATATTATATACAGCTTCTTACATTTATATAGAAGTTAAACATCCATAATAAATAAGAACTATTAAAAGTTT
This sequence comes from Strongyloides papillosus, assembly GCA_005656395.1. NCBI lineage: Eukaryota > Metazoa > Nematoda > Chromadorea > Rhabditida > Strongyloididae > Strongyloides > Strongyloides papillosus. Next base: position 2,213,198 of record SRSI01000010.1, on the reverse strand, counting down.
TAGCTTATCATGTAAATTGACGTAACAAAACACCGGATATTGAAGTTCTTTGAGATGATTATAAAAATTAATTGTACTAAAATTTTTTAAAAGAATTGTTTAACTATGCTAGAAAGATTATACATTTTTATGATATTAAATATTATAAAATTGCAATAATAATTTAATTAAAATTAAAAAGTGATATGCATATATTATATTATTATTTATGTAATTTCCTTATATAGCATATCAAATGTAAAGAATAACTCTATCATATTGCATTATTTATTTTAATAAGTTTTTTAAATAAATTATAAAATGTGTTAATGGAAATTATGGTATACATGAAGTATTAATTAAATAAATTATTATACATAAATTATAAAAAAATTTTGTTTAACCACAACAAATTTTTACTTTCTTTTTTTGTTCTTGTTTTAATCTCTTCATTCGTCTAAGTAATTTATCTTCATTCAGCTTTTTCAAATTTTCTTTTGTTATGATTCTTTGGAAATTTGATACATAATTTCCAAAATATGAGCCTATTAAAATGGTATGATTAGAAGTTGTATCAATTATAGCATAGTGAAAAGGTATATCCATTCGTATGTTGTATTTTTTACCTTTTAGTGAATTCTCATTAATCTCTTCGTTGTTTTTATTTTTGTCATTGGTATTATTCATACTTTTAATGCCATTTTTATTAACAGATAATGAAGAAAAATAATATAATCCATTTAGACTTGTTGAATCATAAATATCTTTGTAAGCCGCCGATTTTGTACATGAATAAAATAATGTTTTCTCACCAATAAAATTAATGTTTTCTAAAGTATCCATTGATGGAAATTGAATAACAGGTATTAAAACTGTATTTTTTGATGAATCTGCTATGTTCAACTCTATATTTACTCGTTGACAAATTTCACCAATTTTTTGAAGTTGATTGGCATATCTAATACCATCTAAAGGACGAATCATTACAAATTCAAATTGTTGCTTATTTGTTCCTTCAATCGACAATGGAATTGAAACAACTTCAATATCTTTCCCATTAAAAGTTTTACATTCACCTTCAAAATAAAAGAAATCTTGTGTCTTTGAATAACCAAAGGATTTAAAGATATGTGAACCAGCAGAAGATGATACACCATTTTTCCATACAGCATTAATATATGATATACAGACAGCGATTGACGTTGTTGTATCTTTTTTAAATTCTTTTGATAACAACTTTACATCATTGCTTGTTAAATATGGATTTAAAAGATTTTTTATTGTTGTCATATCATCAATATTTAATTCTTTCGAAAATTCAAAAACATTGTTTGGAGAAAAATCTAGTAAAATAGATATAAATTGATCATCGTCGTTATTATCATCTATTTCATTTTCGTCGTTGTCTTTATTCTCAATATTATCATCATCCTCAGAATTTGTAATTTTAACATTGTTTTTTTTACTATCCTTTATTTTTTTAATGAAGAAATAAATCTTTTCGGCGAAATTTTCACAGCTGTTCATCATGTATGTCAATTTATTTATTCCATAATAATAAATATCAACTTTTTTCCTATCATTTATATTCATTACTTGCCCTAAAAAAGAGTCCACATCTTTTATCTTTGATTTTTCTTCATGTGCCAATGATTTATCAATAAGTTCTTTTTTCTTCATTAATGATAATTGAAGAAGGGAAAGACTTACAATAAATGTTGGAATTGGCGTCACAAGTCTTTTTGAATATCGTAAAAAAATATGTGATACGAAAATTGACGTAAAACTAAAAATTAAAAAAAAAAAACTGCATATATTTTAAATTTAAATTTCTTACATTGATAACCACTCATTAAAAATAAGTTGACTATTTCGGGAGTACTTCACTTTTAATCGAGATGCTATTTTGTCAGTTTCCTGCACACAATAATTTTTAAAAGCACTTTTAAAATATTCCATGTCTTCATTTTTTGAAACATTTTTCCTCCCTAGAGCTTTGTATGTCATACTTCTTGAGAGTATTTTTTTTTGTAATTTTATGTTATCACCATAAGTATCATCATACGTACACTGCTCGGATACATTCAAACTTGATTTAACATCATTTTTATTTTCCTTTGTACAAGACGCTAAATTTTTGATAATTTCAAAAGAATTATTTGATTGTAAGCTGACACTATTTTTTTTTAAACTCATTTTAATATTTTTTTTTAAATAAGATATAATAAATGTAAATAGTGTTTGGTCAAACTTTGGATATAATATATTTAAAAATGAAAGGTGTATCATTATATCCATTCTATCCGAATAAAATTTTAATAATTATATCAAATAATATTATAATTTACTATCAATAATTTGAAATTTATCTTTTTATTCGAAATGATTTAAATATTAAATTTTTAAATATTAAATTTTGACAATTGATGTTAAATAGTACTATTTAATGTTAATGTATATGTATTTATAAAATTAAATTATTTTACTGCAAAATATTACTGTGTTTTTATATTAGTAAGTAAACTCATTTCCTATTTTAAGTACAACTATAGTCATAAAAAATAAAAATATATATTAAAATATATAGTAAATACATTAATAAAACTTTCAAAAAATATAAAATTATCTTCATGCTTAAATGGCTATATCTTTTATGGATAATAATATTAGCTATTAAATGTTTCTTATGCACTAGTAAATCAATTTATACCCTTGATTATTTTTCGTTTTTTTTTTATAATTTTAATACATCCAAAAATGCATATGTTGTTTAAATTATTTAGAGATAAAAATCTTTTTTATTTGTAATATTCTACATAGATTATGTTTTATATATTTAAACATAAAGATGATTTTTGTTCATTATATTGTTAGACAATTTTTTTTAAAGTTGAATAAATTATTAGATACAGAAATAAATGAGGATATTGACATTGTGATGATAAATTAATAATAAAAATACCTTTTATTAAAAAAGAAATAAATTTTAACGTCATTATTATATGAGTAAATAAAGTTTGCACATATTATAAATGTCTACTTTGAAATAAACAAATATTATAGAACATTATTTTTAACCAAAGAATTATTTTATTATTAGTAAATCTTCAATTTTTTTTGAAGATAAAAATTATTATTTTTATTTTACAACTTATTATTTGTTAATATCATTTTATTCGTATATATATTTATATATTTGATAAAAACAAAAAAAAATTTATTTACATAACAATTTTAAAAATTATTCATATCTTCCAACGGATATGAATATATGTATTTTCTTCTCTCTTTAATGTATTACTTTTAATTTAGACATAAAAAAATATCTGACATTTTTTATTTTTCAAAATGTAGTCAAAGTAATAAAATATGCATGTTTATAGTAATATTTGATATAAAAAAATCAAATTATAGCATAATTAATGCATAAAGTTTTCAATGAAGCAGAATTTTATTGTACTTTTTTAATACACCAACAAAAAAATATAGCTGTTTTCCAATTTTTAAATTACAGATAAAAAAATGTTAATGCAATATTAATATTGTTATATTATATGAAAAGTTTTACTTCAGTATATATAATTGTTTTGACAATAGCAATAAAATTGTTTACCAATATAAATCTATCATTTTTTAGAAATTATACTATAATTTTATACACTTAATTGTTTTTATACTTCCTAAAATTTTTATAAATTACTTAGTTTTCCTTGTAGTTAAAAAATAAAATATAAAAAATAATAAACTTATCAGTATATAGTTATATTTGTCATTTTGAGAAACAAAATATTTAAAACTTTATAGTTAATTGTCTTCTGTTTCAAAGAAATAGTTTAAAATGTTTATCATCTAAAATATAATCATTATTTAAAGTAGTGTTTTTAACTGAAATGTGCAACTATAAAAATTGTTGTAAAAAATAGTATATAAATAATACTATTTTTATTAGAAAATAATATAAATATTTTTTATCGTTAATTTTTCAGATAATTTTTAATTTGCGTAGTAGTTTAGCAAAAGATAATATTATCAGTAATGGTTAATAAAACCTATGATCTTTGTTTTTAATTAATATGCCAACAGTTTAGAGATCGAAAATTCTGATTATAACATATCGTAATACTTAACTTATATAAAAAATGTTCTTATAAATAATTTTACCATTCCAAATTGTTTATAATATTGTATATTTTTAGGCCTAAATTTTTATAAATTAGATTAATACTTATTTTAGAAATATTTAACAAATAACATTATAAAATTTTTTATTATCAACATCCGTTGCTTAAAATTTTTTGTTTTTTTTTCCTATATTTTATTATTATAAAAAAATTTAATTATATTTTAAATTGATTATTTTTCTATTGTACAATTTTATAAATAAATTTATATTTTCACTAATGATTTTTTAATTCTCTTACATCATAGTAAAAAACACGAAGCAATAATTCATATATCCATCATATTTACATTTTTATGCCGCATTAAATGTATGTAAAAATATGGAGGATGTCACAAAAATATATTTCCATCAAATGGCATACTAGGTTGTCAAAATTTGATTACGTTTATCAGTAAGAAGTAAGATAAATTAATAGTTAACAGAAGTAGAGAAGCATCTAACTTTAATATAGTTAAACTCAACCAACATGGGATTGGCTTATGTTGGAAGAATAATTTTTATTTTGTTTTCCATTTTTATCTTTATTTTACATTCAAAATAGTCAATTCTCATTTGGTGATACTTTTAAAAGTAGAAATCATCTATGTAAAAGATTATCTATAAAACTTATCTTTAAGCTTCATGACTTAAGAAACATATTAAAATCTATTTTATATAGATTGTTAAGAAATAAATGGGCCCAGTATACATTTTAGGATAAATTGTGGTAACTGCTTTTATTTCTTTTATTTCCTTATATAATAATTTTATGCACGATCTAACATTCTTAGTTTTAATTATACAGATTTATAATTAGCCATGCAGATATTATGTTATTATATATCACATCATTTTATTATATTTCTATTTTAGAAAATAGTTTATTTTTAGTCCTTTTAATTAACAATCATGATTCGTACTTATTTTCAAGTATAGCTAAATAACACTACATGAGAATCAATTAACTGATATTGATAGAAATAAAATTCATTTCTATTTTCTTTATATGATGATAATATAAATAGACAACAAAGACTAAAATAATAATTTTGAAATTATCGAATTATGTACTTTATTGAAGTTTCATTATCTCTCAATCTATTTAAATGAAATTTTCTTTCTATAGATATAGATTTCCCAAAAATGCATATCGTACAAATGTCGTTTTTTAATTTAAATTAATTTTATAAAAGTTTGACAGTTTTTTTAAAACTTTTGCTTTATAATTTTTATCAAATTTATGTTAATATATTTTACATTTTAAAATGACTCTTATTTTTATTACTTATCTATTACATGGACATTCTAATGCTTTTATTACAAATTTTATATTTCAATTTTGTAACATAAAAAATATCATATAATCCATTAAATTATCCACATCAGAAAGCTTTAAATAAATGTTATAAAATAAAGATTACTATTGATGTAGGATAAATAACAAAATATCCTATGGTATATTATTATCTATTTGAGAAATTAAAAGTTTGAAAAAATTGAATTATATAAATTTTATAATATATAGAACTTGTATAATATAATAAATAATATTTACTACAAATATTATTTTTTTATCATATCTAATAATAAATTTTATATTTTGTCTAAAACCATCTTATACATAAATGATTATATTTTTTTTGTAAATGATAACAACATTCTATAGAGATGAAGGATTCATTTTCCTTCCTATATAAAATATCCTATCCAACACTGTTACTATACATATATATAGATAGATATACATTTAAATATACGCAACTCCATATTCTTAAGCATGACTATATCACCAATACGTTCTTTCTTTAAAATAGGAGAATAAGTAGTTAAATAATAAGAAAGGAAGCCAACATGTTAGTTTCCTTTACTTCAACATTATACTTTAAATATTTTATCCTTTTATCTATTTTAATGTTTTAAATTTTTTCATTGTATTTTATTTGTTGTAGTCTATTTTTTATTGTATAACCCAGTAATTTTATGTTTACATATAATTAATTTGTATAGACTTCATTTATAAGTATGTTTATCTTAAATTAGAATAATTTATACTTTTTAGTAATTTTATAAAAAGAAAAATTAATGTTATAATTTATTTATAGTGTTGACGGCACGGGTCTGAGGAACTATATAATACCAATGAAAAGGCACTTCTATATTTAGGCTATTAATAATTAAAATACCAAAATAAATATTTATAAGTTTTAAAGTATGGGTGCAACATTATCGTCATCTTCTTCATCACCAACTTCTATGGATGGAAGAGAAAAAATAATAATGAGAAATAACACATCAACATATAATCATTTATTTGTTACACCTGGTAGCACAAAAAATAAAAACGGAAATTTTCTATTTGATTCCAAAATTCGACACTCATCACTTTCTTCATCATCTTCAATGCTTGGTATTGCATGGAATTTTGCCAAAAAAACAACTACGGGAATACCTAATAAAGAAAAACGAAATATGAATAGATTATCTTCATCCAGTTCAATGTCCTCTACTTTATCAAAATCTCATGATTCTGCCGCTTCACTAACATTCAATTCAAGTTTATCAATAAATTCATCAACTGACCAATTGTCAGCATATTCTTCTAGTGGATCAAATTCATCTTCAGGAGATAGTGGTATTGGAATTTCTAGAAAAGGTACAGGAACTGAGTAAAGCAAAACTCATCCGCCTGGGATAATAGGATGAGTTTAGATACTTCTCTGCACAAATGTCTAAACTCATCCGATGGATGAATTTAGACATTATGCGTCTAAACTCATCCGGTGGATGAATTTAGACATCTGTGTAGAGAAGTGTCTAAACTCATCCATATTTTCACCAGGTGGATGAGTTTAGACATAAATTTACTCGGTGGATGAGTTTAGACGGATGAGTTTAGACATCATGGATGAGTTTAGACGGATGAGTTTAGACACGGATGAGTTTAGACGGATGAGTTTAGACATCATGGATGAGTTTAGACGGATGAGTTTAGACATGGATGAGTTTAGACGGATGAGTTTAGACACCATGGATGAGTTTAGACGGATGAGTTTAGACACGGATGAGTTTAGACGGATGAGTTTAGACACCATGGATGAGTTTAGACGGATGAGTTTAGACATGGATGAGTTTAGACGGATGAGTTTAGACACCATGGATGAGTTTAGACACCATGGATGAGTTTAGACATGGATGAGTTTAGACGGATGAGTTTAGACACCATGGATGAGTTTAGACACCATGGATGAGTTTAGACACGGATGAGTTTAGACGGATGAGTTTAGACACCATGGATGAGTTTAGACGGATGAGTTTAGACATGGATGAGTTTAGACGGATGAGTTTAGACACCATGGATGAGTTTAGACGGATGAGTTTAGACACGGATGAGTTTAGACGGATGAGTTTAGACACGGATGAGTTCAGACGGATGAGTTTAGGCATGGATGAGTTTAGACGGATGAGTTTAGACACTTCTCCGTTTAAATATCTAAACTCATCCGGTGGATGAATTTAGACATTATGCGTCTAAACTCATCACGGATGAGTTTAGACATACTGTGTGTCTAAACTCATCCCCGGATGACTTTTTATGATCTCCAGGAACTAATCAAAATTACAATGAAATGGGAGATAAAATTAACAAAAATTGTCAAAATATATGTAATTCCAATACAAATGATAAATATATTTTCAATAGAAAGAAAGAATCAATTTTATCAAGTAGAATAATGTCTGTACCAATAAATAATCTTAAAAAAGGAGGATCCAAAGTTCGTGATCATATTTTAGCAATGACGAGGTCAAAATCGACTCATTTACGTACAGAAGAAAATGGAAATATAATAGTATGTCGAAATAGTAGTACTATTGAAAGTAAATTTAGAGATAGTCTAAAGTTATCTTCACCAATATATGACTATCAAAAAAATTATAATTCAAATATTGATAATCATATGCCTAAAACGACGAAAAATATTACTTTAACAAATAAGAATAACAACTCAAATTTATATAACACAGCAATATTTAATTTTGGTATTAAAAATGACACTAATGTAATTGATAATACAAAAAAAAGAACAGTAATACAAGCATCAACAACTGAACTATTAAAAGGTGTTTCATTATTAATAAGAACAAAATGTTCTCATAAAGTACCGGATTTTTTTTCAAATCAATTAACAATGTGGTTAAGGAGTGTGGATAGATCCTTGATAGTTCAGGTATTAATATTATTTTATTTTTAGCTATTAATATTATTATTTAGGGTTGGCAAGATATTGCATTTTTAAATCCAGCTAATATGGTATTCTTTTTTATGCTTTTAAGATCAATGCTTAATGATGAGGAAACATTTCCTGTAAATAATTTGGAAGACCTTCAAATGATTGTCTTTACATGTTTATTTATTAGTTATAGCTACATGGGTAACGAAATTAGCTATCCACTAAAGCCGTTTATTTCACAACAGGTATATATAAAATATTCATTTATTTATATATTTACAAAATTATAGGATCGTTCAAAATTTTGGGATATGTGTGTGCAAATTGTTAATAAATATTCTGGAGATATGTTACAATTAAATACATCTGCTACATTTTTCACACAAGTTTTTACTGATCTCAAAAATTTTGCAACTATTGCTAACACCTAATTTTGATATATTGCCTTTAATACACATTTCTGAACAATTGAAAAAATAGTGATCTCATTTAAATATTTTTACTAAAATATAACTGAAAACAAAAGTATTTTTACTCATATGTAATTTTTTAATTGCATTAGTCTTAATGTATTTTAAATGTCGGCTTTGCTTTTTGTTAAATAAATTATTTTATTTTATGTCTATTTAAAGTTTTGTAGTATATCTACACAAAGTTTTTGATATTCTAAATCAATTATGTAAGGATTTATTCATTTATTATTTATTTATTTATTTACTAATGTTTTTATTTGACAAAAATGTCTTGTCAATAATATATATCAAATTAGTTAGTCAAATAAAGAAAAACAAAAAATCAAGTAATTGCAAGATTAAAAAATTTTAAAAATATTATTAATGAAATTAAGTTTAGTAGTAGTGGTTAAGAACTTCTCTCTTCCGATGTTATTTACATTATTGAAAAATTTATTTAACATAAAATTTGTCATATGTTAAAATTGTTTTTTGTAATCGTAAACAAGAAACGATACAAATATTCTATATTTCTTTCAACCATTGTTTTAAAAATTAAATTAAAATAACTGATACTTTAAAATTATTAAAGCTAAATTACAGAATATGATATTCTTTATTTTTAGAAATAAAATGTGACCAAGTAGCTTTTTTTTAAATTGTTTATTAAAAGTTTATGTTTAATAATACACTTCAAATGAACTTAGAAAATTTAAAAAAATGTTTTAAAATATAAAGTGTATCTTAAAATCATTAAATATGCGGAAGACTTTTTTTTTAAATATTTACTTTACAAAGTATATACAATGTACTTATTTTTTTATTAGAAACATATGACTAATAATAAAATGACTAATTTCCACGAAATATAGTGTTGAATAAAAAAATTTTTTCAATTAAATTACAAGTAAAATATAAGCTAGTAAATGTAAAATGGCATTGTTGTAAAGATACATATATTATTAGCCTATATAAAGTTACGCATCTCTTAAATAATCTTTTATTTTTACAAAATATTTTTTAATTTGCTCTTGCGTTATGCATATATAATATAGTAACCACTATTACATCTATCTCAAACAATAAATCAAGTCCATTTATATACTACAAATATGATTAAATGTTATCATACATTAATTGAAAATTTTGAATTATTTTTTTTTCTAATATAATAATGTTATATTGTCATGTAAAACATTGGAAATCAGCAATTATATGTTTAACTTCTAATAGTGTGTTTACATTATTTGAAGATATTTTTATCAATTTTAATAAAATAATAAGTTTTTTATTACTCCTTTCAAATTATGTGAAACGTACTTTTTTATAGAGTGGTCAACTCTTTTTGGTAAGTTGAAACACTAACATTTTACTAAATGAAATGTAAAATTCTTATTTTCTGTAGAATTAAAAAATTAAATAAATTTTTACTAAAATTTAAAAAGCACCATCCAAAAACGATATAAGTAACTCTCACGTACATTTTGATTTATAAGGAAACATAAAATTTATGTAATATTTAATAAAATTATTTTTATGCCATGACAATACATTAAAGTTGTAGAAGATTTAAAAAAAATATATTTCAATTTATTTCTTCCTTTTATCAACTTTTTTGTTTTATAAAAGCTGTTATAAAATAAATAATAAAAGTAGATCTAAAATTGCGCTAAATTTAGAGTTATAAATGGTCTACGATGAAGATGAATTTAATTTCCTGTAGTTACCTTTTAATATGTAAATACATTTAGTCATATTTTTTTTGCTTTTTAACATTGATTAAACACTTTTTTTGTGAAATGATAAAAAATAATTTAATAATAAATGTTTTATATGTATTTTAATTATGAATATTATATTTTTCTAGAACTAGTAAAATAGATAGTTGATAGAAAATTTATATACATTGAAAATATTAGTATTTTTATGGTACGGAGTATGTTGAATATTTTAAGAAATTATCATTTTTCAGCTTAACTTTATTACATTAATTTAGTTAGTATATTTCGCATTTTAAATTATTTTGACACTCATATATCAACTAGATTTAAAAAATCACCTGAAAGTGAGTAATCAAGGAGATAAAAGAATAACCTTAAAGCTTAAATTTAAGGTTTAAGGGAAAATAATTAACATTTGTAGTAATGTTTTATTCAGGTAAAAGTATTATATTTCTAACAATAGTTTTTGCTGTCATTTTTTTTATTTTGATGTTTATGTTGTAATAATATATGTTGTAGAAAAAAATTTTAAAAGTAAAATTAGAGTATAAGTATAATAAAAATATTTCAATTTAGATATATTATATACTATTATTATAATAAATTTGTAAAATGCTTAATATTATGATTGAAAGAAAAACACAATAATCAAATAATTTGATATCAAATCTTGAAAACTTAAAATTGCTTATTAAAATCAACGTTCTATGTAAATATATAAAAATCATAAGAGAGTTGATGATAGTTTATAATATATTTACAATGGGTGCCTCAAAAATAAGAAATATTTTCCCTAAATATTTGTGGTCTTCATTCTTTTAGATTTATGTGCCATGTCTGATTTGTTCTTAACATAGATTAAATGATATAGTTATAACACTATTTGGCGACTACTAAATTTATACTTGATTGTTATACTATTTCTACAAATATGTAAAGTATATGATTTATATAATTGCGTAAAAGTTACAAACAATATTCTTCTATTAGGCAAAAAATATCTTTCTATCAATCATTAATACTTGAAAACTTTATATTTATATTAAGCTTGGTAAAGAATTAATTTACTTGAAAATTAGTTGATTACTTTAATATACTAGAAGTGTTTTAATTTTATTATTTATTTTAATTGTAGTGGATAAATTTCCTTAAAGTTTCTTTTTTTAATTTGAATTATATACAGTTAATTAACAAACATTGATATCATAAAAAAATTCTATCTATTTTTTAAAATTTTAGTTAAAACTTTTTAGAGGTACTATCTAAATTTCACTTTTTTGTAAATTATGGTTAATTACGTCTTAACCAATATTGCAATATATCATATAATTTTTCTACCATCGGAAACGAAAATAAAATATTTTATAAAAATAATTTTATACGGTATATGTTTTCTAAAGATACTGCTGAACTACTAACAACAATTGATTTACTATTTTTACGTAGAATATCTGTATAATAAAGATAATTATTTATTATTTAATATATTTACTGCTTTATGTTGAAAACATTCAGATGGTTTCAAAAAAAAATAAATTATAAAATGCCCACTCATCCTAATTTTGTTAAAATTATAATTTAAATGTTATTATTTATTTAATTCTACCTAATCTATATAATTAATATGCCATGACTTGAATTTGAGCATTTTATCAATATATAAAGTAATATATTTCAAGATCTATTATTTAAAAATATTAATTGATTACATGATTGTGCTCAGAAATTTTTATAGTTATTTTTTACCTCATCAATTTTTATTAGTTTTACGTTGAATAGTTTTAAATAAAAATCAAACATTTAAAATTCCAATTCAATTTATTTTTTAGAATATGACGAAAGTTATGAGTAAAAATTTAACCAGTATTATAATGTTTAACTAAATCAAATTTAATCTATTGATAAATTACTAACCTATTAAAAATATTTTTTTTATTATTAAATACTATTTTCAATAAATATATAACATGAAAGATATTCTTAGGTAATATGTCCACTTGCCAATAACTAAAATTAAACAATATTTAAAATCTTCTTTTCGCTGTCACATTAATATTCCTTAACATATTAACATAATCACAACATCTTTCAATATCATTTATACTTTCAATCTTATTAATATAACAGCTACCGATTGCTAAAATATTAATAGTCTTACCACATTCTAACCTATTTTCTAGGAATATTTTTCTAACTCTTCTTAAATCTATCACAGCAAATTTTATATTTATTACTTGTTTGATGAAAAGTATTTGTTGATGATAAAAAAAAATTTTACTACGATTTATTTATTCTAATAATATCTTGTCAACAAAAAACACAACCTGATACTATAATCTTTTTTTATACTCTATATAGATAATTTATGAAAAGTACAAAGTAATAAATATTGAGTGAAAATTAGAAATTTTGTAAAATAATAACAACAAGTTCCTATTTTAATAAAATAATAAGAAATGAGCATAACAAATAGAAATTCAAATACAACCTCAACAACTGGGCTTTATAGAGGAAAGTATAATAACAATCTTTCTACTGGTTCAGAATTACGTAGCCTTTCAGCATCACTTCAACCAAGATCCGTAGGAACAAGGTAAGTGAATTTTTCGTATATCAAATTATTTTGACATTATCATGTTTGAATATAATTTAATTAAATATATCTTGTTTAAAAGTATCTAAATAATTTAATTTTCTTTTTAATTAAATAAATTTATACATATAAATATATATAGAATTGGCTACTTGCTGCAAAAATTTGGTGAAAATAATGTTGGTGTAAACAGGTATAATAATGTTACATTTTCAACTTTATTTTTCAATTTAAAGCTTTTGCATCTTTTTTTTTTCAATTTTTGCTTACTCTTTTATACAACATATTAATGTTATTTAATAATCTCATATAAAAATTTAATACTATAATATATTGTAATAAATTTTTTATAGCTGGAACTCTGTACGATGGAATAAAACACAACCAACAGATGCATATAAAGGACACTCCAGTAGATTGTCTAAGGCTTTCGAACCAACAACTTCAACTACTACTTTGCCATTTAATTCATATTCTTTATCTCCTGCAATCAGAAGGAATTTAGGTACAAAAACTAGTAGTAATAATTTTTCTACAACGAAGACGAATAATTACGCAGATAAAAATACTTTAAAACCTACGTTTAAATTTGACTTAAAAGGTACAAATGAAAAATATGATAATACAATGAATAGCTGTAAGTTTACAAGTTTAAACAAAAATAAAGACTTCAACAATGAGTATAAAAATAATATAAAATATAATTATCAATATCCCTACATGAATAAATATCTAAATATGCCTTCATCTTCTAATAAATATACAACATCATTTTTACAATCCAAAAATTTATCCAATAGAAACTACATTTATTCTCAAACAGCAAATTATGGCAGAAGTTATTGTAAAATTTACTTTTTGCTTTTTTATTTTTGCTATTTTTTAACGATAGGCATTTATAATTTTTTAATGATTTTTATTTATAGCATCCAATACAAATTCTTATCAAACAAATAAATTATCTACTCCATATATAAGTGGTAGTAGTAATTTAAGAGCATCATCAACTAACAAAATTGGAACTAATAATTCTACAATTTTTGATAGTACAAAAAGAAATTCATCAAGTTTATATTCTTCACCAACAAAAAGTTACTTAGGAAGAAGTAGTATTTATAAAGATGGGGGAAATTCAATGGCAATTACCTCAGCAATGTCCAATTTAGGATCTCAACATTCTATATCTAAAAGTGAAAGACCGTGGAGACAAAGATTAGCTGATTCAGCAAGATTGAGGAATTTAGAAGGAACTGGTGAAATAGCATCAAAAGTGTCAAGTAAATATATGATACAAAGAGCCGCAAAAAGAGATTCTTTGACGTCTGGAGATGAGATGTCAATTTGTGGTAGACTTTATGGTTCCACATTTGATAAAACATCTCCATCATATTTATCTTCAAACACGAAAGTACCATCTTCATATGAAAAATCTACATCTGGAATGTCAAATAATTTCCAAGATGATAATGATTCCGGTGTAATGTCTAAATCCGTAACTTCGCGGAGTTCTTGGAATAATAGTATAATTTCTAATAAATCTCCAACATCACAATTAGATAAATCATATTCTCAATTGCCTAACAGTACAGATAATACTATTAATAAGACTACTGATATAAAAATAGATATTCGTAAAATTAAACATATGGATGACATAAAAGAAAGTGGTATAAAAACGATTAATAATAAAAAGTCTATTAAAGAAAGAAGTAAGTTTTAGATATCTTGATTCAATATACGTTGTCATTACTCATTTTATTTTGTATTTAATATATAATTTTTTTAATCTAATATCTTAATATAAAATTTATTTAAGCTGAGAGAAGGAATTCACGGAAAAATCTTCTTTCACAATCGTCATTTGAAAAGAACAACACAAAAAGGGATATTTCCTCATCAACAACATCATCGAGTAGTGAAGAAACTAAAGATAGAATGAAAGAAAATAGAAATATTTTAGGTAAAAAGAAAAGGAAACTTAGGAAAAAAGATAGTTTGAGTAATATTGAAATAAAAAAAGATTATAATTATGGTATGTTTAAATTAGTTGTTTGTATATTTGGGTATTTCTATATAGTTTTTTGTTTATTATTCCTATCAATCATTGATTTTTTTTTGTTATTCTGATATTTTATGATTTTAAAGATAAAATAATTTGAACGAGTTTAAAGGTTAATATATAGTTAATTGGCTAATATAATTGTAGACATGCTAATGCAATATTATCCATTTAATAAATATATTGCTAATATTCTTTTGTTTACAAATCAATTGTGTAAATTTTTTATATTTTCTGTCATTCAGATAACATAAAAAAATTGATATATTTTTTTTATATTTATTGGATTTTTAATCAATTTAATTTTTATTTTTTTAGATAATCTTGTAGATTCTGCTTTTGTAGACAAACCTGTTATAATAAAAAAAATTGTGAAGGAACCAATTATCACAGAATTTCCTGTAAGTTATCTATCCATTACATGTCTTTCATTAAAAATTGATGTATTGTTATTACACAATAAGAATAATATTCAAACTTTTACTAAAGATAAGCTAAAGTTTGAGGTATTAGGCTATTAAAATAATAATATTTTGAGATGATCTCAATTTGAGTTTTATTATAAGTATTGAAAATTATATTAAAAGTAAATGTTGGTTATTTTATTATAACCAATTATCTCTATAACTTAAAGTGTAAAACATATTATCGTTATTACGCACTATTTAATTGACATTTTATATTATTTAATAAAATAATATCTATATAAAAAAAATTTATACAAATATTTTAGCTTTCAACACCAACCACAATTAAACCCCATTCAACAGCTCTTGAAATAACAAATGAAGAAAATAAAAAAATTACAGATATTACTTCAATTAATATGAAAGAGAGTAAAAAAGTTGATGGAGTTAAAAAAGAATTAAATCAATGCACTTCTAATACAGAATATATCAAAAGAACACCAATAAAAAGATTTATTCAAACAACTGCTGATAAACCAAAAGTAATAAATGATAATAAAATAGTTATTAAGATTAATGAAAAAAGCGAAAAGAAGGTAGAAGCTAAAGAATCATCAGATGAATCTAAATATAATGACGTTGTTCATTTCAAATTACCATCCCGTTTGCAATCTACAACAATAAAAAAATCACAATTGAATGATAAGGAAAAGAAAATCCCTCCAATACCTGGTATCTTTATCAGTGACAACAATGAAGTAAATATAAGTATCAACAAACATTTCAAAGCACCAAGTTGTAATTTCTCCGATTGTGAAAATATTTCAAAAATTATTTATACAAAATCAATAAAAAACACTCATGAAAAAGTTGTTCAGACATTTAAAGAATTAAAAAAGAAAAAGAAAAAAATCTTAGTGATTAGAGGTACCTTTGATTTGAAAAATAATGTAAAAGAACAGTGTGAATTATTAAATTATACATTTTTTGATAAAAAGTAAGTTTTTATTGCAACATAAAAAAAATTGTTTATACTTTTTCAAAAAAAAAATCATCTAAAAGACTTTTATTGCGAAGTTTTTAGTGTTTGTAAATAGAAAAGTAGGAAAAATTAATTAAATTTTTATTAGAACATTCCAAAATATAATGCTATAAATAAAAATAAACATATCAGCATTTTTATATATTTGACTATCTAATTTACAATCATTATTTTTTCATAGTAAAGAATAACTTTACAATAATTTTTAAACATCAACAAACTTTTTTAATATTCTTTCACTTATTTTTACCTCTTTTTGAATCAAAGTAAAGTGATAAAAGCAACACTTAGAATAATATTTTGACTACTTTTTGTAAATCATCACTACTGCGCAAGAAAAGATGATAAAGTTCTTGAAGACAAGTTTTTGCTGCGTAAATATGTTATAAGACGTGTATATTTATGTATAAATTTCAGTTCATATAACATAACTTTTTCATTTTCATATATTTTATTACAATTTATTTTAGACTAAGAAATAAAGAAAGTTTCAAGAAGATCGTGAAAATTCCTAAAAAACCTGTGGAAAGTATATTTATTGAAAGAGTAATAGTTAAAAATATTCCTCAAAATAACGGTGAAAAGACAAGTATTATTAGAAAAGAAAAAAGGTAATTTGAAAGTTTATTTTTTGTAAATATTTTTTATAGTATTGAATGTGGAAACTTTTATTGTAAACGTTCTTCACTTAAACAAAAGTTACTAAATTTAGACGTGATAAAAAAATCGGAAGAAAAAGTGGCTAATGTAACGGTCATGACGTCAAATATTGTAGATGTAAATTTCAATTCTATTTCTAAAGAAATTCAAATATATTCTCCAATTCATTCAATTGATAGTTTAACACCAAAGGCAATGACAGAAGAACCATTAAGCGTTGATATATCATTGACATTACCAGTAAAATATTTCGAAAATGTCAAAAGATCATCAGCTCCTCCTGAATCATCATATAGAAGAAGAAATAAACACATAGAAACGAGAGCTAGTATTGTTTTGAAAAGACTTAGATCAGAAGATCCAGCAATTTATGATACTCAGCCAACAATTATTCCTGAATTCAGTCAGAAATATATTGTACGTTTATCTTTATATTATATATATAATATTTTATATATTTAACATTTATGGTAGTAATACTGTAGTTAAACTTATCAAAAAAAATCTTAATAATAACTAAAATGTTTAGTGTAATTTAAATAGAAAATTTCTACATCCGGGTTATTTAAACTTTGATACATTTAGAATAGTTTTATTAAAATCATTTATTTATTTTGAATAATGATATATTTAATAAGTTGGCACTTTAATAATTATTCTATTAACTAACTAATATACATACTTATATTTTATCATCTATTTTAAAAATTCTCATCTATCTTTTGGCAAGAGGAAGGTAAAGAATATGAGATATATGTATTTGATAACTCAAAATTGACTATAATGTTATTTAGATGTCCTAATTGTTAGAGGCTAGTTGATGTCTTTCCTATCAATATATTTGAAGAATAAGATAGAAAATAAAAGCATTTATATTAACTTTAAACAAAAAGAATACATTATAAAATACGATTAAAATCATTTTCAATATTTTTATATAGCAACAACTATTATTACTAGTTAAATATTTTTTTTATTATAAATGTTTGGATATTTTTTTTTATTTATAACTTATTAAATTATATATACCTTTTTAAATTATAACATATTTATTATACATACTTTTTTTCTAGCATTTAAAGGCAGATCCGAATTATATACCTGGTGATCCAATAATATTACCAGATTCATCTACATTAGAAGAATATGTACGTAGGAAGAGAGGAAATCTAGAGAAATATATCCATGAACCTATTTTAGAAGAAAATTCTTCTTTATCATCATATTCTAATAATACTTTAAGTCATTGCGATAGTCCTAGTATTGCATCAACTATATCTGAATATCATCCACCATTACCAGTAAAAATAATTGAACCTAATTTTGCACATACATCAAAGATAAAACCATTCAAAAATATTTCAAAACCACATATTACTTCTTCTTCTGAGAATAATCATTATTATAATATGATTGATATGGTTAATATTAATTTAAATAAACCAAAATTTATTACTAATAATATACATAAAGATGATGAAAAGGATAATTTTTTGAATCTAATAAGAAAACCATTAAGAAGTAGAGAACATGTACCTTCAACAACTATGAATAAAATATTTGACAAACCACATTCGGTGTTTGAAGAACGAATGCAAAAACAGGCTAAAGCTGTTGTATTAAGAAGAGACAATCCATCTCTTATGAATTCATTTTCAGGGAGCAATCAAAAAACGAATGAATCAATGGTTAGTCATTAATTTTACTGTTTTAACATTAACGTTTATTTGTTTTTTTATCATATTTTAGAATACATCATTTGACGTTTCTTGGTCATCACCAGATACTTTAAACGATAAAAGGCGTTCATCAGCTGACACTTGTAAGTTGTTATCTTATATTTCCTAATTTCTTTCATTTATTTATTATTCATATTACTTCAGCTAACCAAAACCTATCTACACATCTCAATCATAATAGCCCGATGACATCAAATATTGTTATACCAAAACAAACACTAGCTCAGTCTTTTGCTCAAGCTGCTGCTGCAGCTTCTCAGCCTAGACATGAAAGATATGCTGCACATTTACCTGTTTCAAATAATTCACAATTTAATAGAGAATCAAATGGAAGGCATTCTACAACTAGTGTTGATTCTAATAACAGGTAACTTTAAATTCATTAAATATACCAAAAGTAACTGTATATATAAATTTTAATATTTCCTACTATAAAAGCACTACATATTTTTTATTTTTGACTATTCTTAACATTTACCTTTTTATCTAATGAGTAATTGACACGAACAACAAAAGTTTAATTTATTATTGTATTTCAACACTAATCATTGATATTACAAAATCAAATAACATATTTTTAAACATTCCAATAGTTTATAGTATTTGTAATTATTTTTTATTTATAATTAGCTATATATTCATTCAATAGAAATAAATATTACAATTTAGTTTTAATACATAAAAATATCTTATCTCATTTTAGTGTAATTTAATTCAAAGTAAGATAAAGTTTTATTCTAACTATTTTTATTTTAATGTTAAGTCGTATATACCTAAGCATTCATTCAATATTCTTGTTGTATAATAATTATTTAATATATTTTTAAATTATTTATAAATTTTTGTATATATTTCTTCTTGAATAACCTTTTTAATTATTTATATTTTAAAATTATTTGTGTATGAAGGAAGTGTTAACTTTTCTTAACCTCATTAATATTTTACTTTCATTAACCTTTTTTTTAGTTTGGTACTAGAAAAAGCATCGACACAAGTAGAACAGATGATTGACAATGCTAAATTCAAACATCAACAAAGTCGAAATAAATTTAAAGATGCCATCGAATATTTAGATCAAATATTTGAAGATTTTAAAAATGATATCAATAGTAATGAAAATAATAGGAAAAATTCAACAGGTAAAGGGACAAATCTATTTCCAACTACAGGATATGGTGGACAGAATGGTCATAATGATTATAATTCATTAAATAATAATAGTCGTAGGACAGTAGATCCAATAAAAAATGTCACCCTTTACAATACATCTACTGGACAAATTCCTTCAAACAATTCATCTCGTAAGCAATCTTATTCACAAAATAATTCTTTGATTGAAGATAACGTTGTTGAAGTTAGTGAGACAATCAAATTACCACCAACAAATAAAAAATTGTCCTCAGATAAGTTGGATTTTACCCAAAAATGGCTTGTTAATGATGTCAAATCTTGGGCACACTCTCAAAAAAGCGAACCATTCATGAATAATGAACCTTCCAATTTCGATTGTGAAGAAGGTTCTGTTGGAAGTTGTTCAGCTGAGGTTGCAGCAATCAATTCAAAAGAAAAAGAACGTAAACGTATTTCTAATGTAAAAAATGAGAATGCTAATGTAAAAAAACAAATTCCAAATAATTATTTAATAAAACCACATCCATACAGACCACAGCCATTTCCATTAGAAGGTGGGTCGTTGAAAAAAATTCCAAGTATAGAACAAATTCAAGGAAATATCTATCAACCAACGGGATCACAGTTTTTTAAACCTCCATCTATGGTATCATTAAATGAATTAACTGTTAATAGAAATAGTAATAGAGCACAAAGTCAGGAATATCAAGGAAATAATAATGAATTTAATAGTGGAATGTACATTAAAGTAAATAATACTAACGATGATAAAAATAAAGCATTTCAAAATTTCGGATCAGTACAATCATTACCAGACGCTGGAATGTTAAGAAATCACAATGGAGGATCATTGAAAATTGTCAGAAAGAAGGATGACGCTATGAAAGCTATTGATGCATTGGTAGCTGAACTAGAAATGAATGTTAATGATGAAAATACAAAAAGAAAAAGTTTTCCTCTAAAAGGGGGAAACAGTAATGTTAGCCAATATTCACAAATAAATAAAGATTATGAAAAATCTATAAACAAAGGTGTACAAAACCTTCATCTATTTCAAATACATTAATAAATAAATCACATAAAATAAATGATTCCCATCAACTTGATGAAATGGCAAGTTTACTAACGACGGTAGCAAATGACATTGGAAGTTCTCATCCACGAAGAGGGACATTTAATAATTCTCAGTTGTACGAATCACCTAATAAGAATTTACATAATCCGTTTGAAAAAATAAATAGTGAAAGAATAGGAAGTAGTCGTGTTGAGGCAATGCATAATATATTTGAAAACAAAGGCCTACAGTCAGATAGTCATTCTAATTCTGGAGGTAAGTATTTATTTTAGAAAAACAAATATTGCTTCAATCCTGGTAATAATTTGGAAATTTTTATTATTATCTTTCAAAGAGAAATTATTCACCATAATAAAAAAACATATCTTTACAAATAAAACTATATTGGGAAATGCTGAAAGTGATTTAATTTTACTAAATCTAATACATGATATTATTTTTTAATAAGGTTTACACTAAGAATATCACTTTTGCAACGCTTTTATATGCTTTTATT
The DNA here is from genome assembly GCA_005656395.1 of Strongyloides papillosus. Taxonomy (NCBI): domain Eukaryota; kingdom Metazoa; phylum Nematoda; class Chromadorea; order Rhabditida; family Strongyloididae; genus Strongyloides; species Strongyloides papillosus. The sequence continues at coordinate 2,191,453 of SRSI01000010.1, read as the reverse complement.
TTTTTAATAGCTTAATATTTGCTAATTTAAGAATTTTTAGTATAAATTTATTAATTCTTTATTTTCAGCTAACAATCAATTTAATCAAAAACCATCTAATGTTTTATGGAACAGAAAATCTATTACCCAAAAAAGTTCAAAACCAAATTGTCAAAATTTGACTGAAGAAGACAATTATTATGAGGTAGCAGATTTTGATATAAATGCTCTTAAACAGAAGGTGCCATCAAAAATATCATTAAATAGTGCAACATATCCTGACTATATACCATCTTATCCTAGTTCACAACCACCATCCTATCCACCACCATCTTCATCAATCAACTCCTTGAATCATGGTTTTTATTCATCAACAAACTCGTCTTCTACCACAATTCCAACACAAAACACCAACTCTCTACATAATAAGATAAAAAATCAAATACCGTCTGCAGAAAGTACAAATCAAGTATTACCATCTAGACAACAATCAATCGTTGAAAGGCATTCTTTATTGTCACAAAATCAAAATACAATGAACAATGATGAAGATGACGATGGTTTCTATGATAATATTCCTTCTAATATAGATGATGAGAGACACTACACTCGTGACAATGAGACATTAGATAATCTTTCAATTTCCTCTACCAAATATTCGACAACACCCCGTAATAATGGAAACAAATTAAGTAATTTATTAAGAAAATTCAGTATTGGTAGCAATACAAATGTAAAACCTTCTTCTACAGGTAGTTTTATTAGTTTAAACAAAATGTCATTGAATGAACCAATAAATGTAAATAACAAGAGAAATAATCTTATGAAAAGCAATAGTTTATCGATGGAACCTTGGGAGAAACAAGTTATTCAAGGACAATCTTCAGGAAGGAGATCTCCGGGAAACGTTAGCCAAATAAGTAAGAAAAGTAGTCTTGGAAGTAGAATAAAAAACTCAATTTTTGGAAGTAAAAAAAGTCTAAAGAATATTTACTAGAATATTACTAATCTAGAAAATATTATGTTTGACAACTTAAATTACAAATAATATATGTTTTATTTGTAATCATGTTATTTTGTTATTTTTTTAAGTAAATAAATCTTATCATATTTTAAAAGCTTATATCAAATAAAAAAAGGTAATCAAAGAGATGACGAAGACAGCTAACTAAACTTTTGCGAAAATCTATCATTGCCTTTCATACTTTAAAATAATATAAATATATAAGAATGTTGACCCCTACTAAGAGACAACTTTCAGCAATCTAAAAAAAATATACGTGTTTGTTTGATTATGACGTTCTATCAATTTATCTTTTAATTTTCACGATAAAAAAAATTTCGTTTTATAAAATTGAAATTCAACATAATCGTCAATATAAAATGTCTGACTGAGCATTTATCATAATCTCTGAGAAGAATTAATAGAGTAGATAGAAGTCTTTCCCAAAAAAATTTAAATGTCGCAAGAGAGACACGTGAACGAATCCATATAACGCATGAACACTCTTCCAATATCCGGTGTGTTTACAATTATGTGCTTTAAAAATAGTACTGAATGGTAATAATAACTATTTTTGTTATTAAATGTCACTGACTGACTTTCGTTTATTTTTATTAAAGTATTGATCTGGATTATTGGTTATTCTGTCTTTTTAGAATTAATTAACTTTAATAATTGTAATATTTTAATTGTTATATACCAACTTTTATTACGGTATTTTGTCTACCAATATTTTTTAAATTATATGTCAAAAGTTGTAATCATACTTTTTGAAAGTTTATTTTACTACTTTGTTTTTCTCTTTCAATATTATTTTTTTAACTTAGAGATAATATAAACAATACTTTCAGTATAAGTAAATTTATTTTCAAAATGATTGCTGATGACTCAACAGGAATGGTTATTTTGACAGGTAATTCTCACCCTAATCTTGCAAAACGAGTTTGTGAGATTCTTGGGAATAACTTAGGAAGTTGTGTAGTGTATAACAAAACAAATCGTGAAACATCCGTTGATATAAAACAATCTGTTAGAGGGAAACATGTTTTTATCATTCAAAGTGCCAATAAAGATGTTAATAACAATATTATGGAACTGTTAATTATGATATATGCCTGTAAAACTTCATCTAGCAAGACAATTACTGTCGTTATGCCATACTTGCCATATTCTCAACAATGTAGGATGTATAGAAGAAGTGCAATAACTATGAAACTGGTGGCTGATATGATTTGTAAATCTGGTGCTTCACGTCTCGTTTCATTAGATTTATATAAAAAGAGATACAGGGGTTTTTTTCTATACCTGTTGATAATCTCCGGTCATCACCCTTTCTTCTACAATATATTAAGGAAAATATTGCTGACTATAAAAATGCCGTTATTGTTGCTAAATCTCCTGGTACTATGCATAAAGCAACTTCATTTGCTGATAGATTACGATTAAGCATAGCCGTAATTCATGGAGAAGAATCTCAGCCAGAAAACGAAGAGATATCTAAGGAAGATGGTCGACAATCTCCACCGATGAGATGTTCATCATCTTCAGCTTCACTAGAGGATGTCAAAAAACAGAGTACAAGCTATGAATTATATCCAGCAGCGGTATGTTTTTGTTAATATAACAATTTATACTTTTTGACTTTTGGTTCCAAAATTTATTTATTAGTAGTTAAAGATCTCTTTTAAATGTTAATGTTATTTATATAAATTTATTTTTTTAAGTTTGCCAAAGAGCGCCCACCAATGAATATTGTTGGTGATGTCGGTGGAAGAATAGCTATCATTGTTGATGACATTATTGATGAAGCCCAATCTTTTGTTGCTGCAGCAAATGTTTTAAAAAAAAGAGGAGCTTACAAAGTTTACGTCGTTGCAGTTCATGGTATTTTATCAGGAGACGCACCTACATTAATAGAGGATTCGTGTATAGACCAGGTGTGTTTTTAATTTAATGTTACAATTAAATATGACTCATTCTAAACCAAATCTTATCATTCGAATTACAAATAATTTACTACTATTTTTAGGTTATTGTTACAAATACCGTACCACATGACATGCAAAAGATGAGATGCCATAAAATCAAGACCGTTGATGTATCTATAATGTTATGTGAGGCAATTAGGAGAATATACCACAAAGAATCTCTAGGATTCCTTTTTAGAGATGTTACTTTGGACGACTAATCAAATAGGGAGTCATACATGATGTTTTAATTTTAATACTTTATTTATTAGATGATGTAATAAAATCGGAGAAAACGTCTAACCAGAAATAGTCTTACCTATACTAAAAATAGTAGAAAATCTAGGCGATTTTATGATATATACATGTTCAACAATATCTCTTATATTTTAGTAACGAAAATCCATTATTTACTAGGATGTCAGTGTAGAAATACATCGTATTAGATACCTCCAAATGTCCATCAAAATGAGTTAACGGATAAATACAATTTGTCAGAAATATATGTAAACAAGTTTTGTGGATGAAATATATATCTGTAGTTTTTCTTCTACACATATTTATCATTATTTCATGTCATTCTACATTGTCTAAAATGAATGGTGGTCACAATATTTGTGACTGTAATGTAATACAAAAAAATATTTTTTAACTTAGGAGAAACACCACTTTTTAACACTCCTTTTCCCTTACTTCTGTATTGAAGAACGTTCCCTAACCAAGAAGGAAAATTACATACTCCAATAACTTATTTTGTTTATATATAATTTTATGACAAGATGCCATTTAAAAGTAATGCAATTCATCTAATAAATTGTTGTGTTTTGTTACGATGACTGTGAATTTTTTGGCGCCCAGTGATGGCACACATAAATGAATGTTTTTTAGTCAACCAACCACGTGTAAATTCTTATTTTTGGCGCCTCAAACATGGATGATAAATATTATTAAAAAATTACTAATTTAATGGAACGTTCCGCGATTATAGTAGAGATTACCAGAATTTTGAACTTAAAGAAAACATTAACTGAGAGAAAAATTCTTTTTTTCAATAGTTTTGTTGACTAAAAATATTGTATTTTTAAAATTTTAGATTTTTCATTCTACTACATCGACTGTAAAAAAAAGTCCCGTCGTTGTTTAACCATGTATTATAAAAAGCTTTCTTTACTTTGTTTTCTTCTTTATCATAAAAAGATATGGTATATTAAGATGGATAAATGGAAATGTGATGCACGTGTCCCTTTCCAAAATGTTTTCCGTCGTAAACAGAAAATTTCATATCTCTTTGTTGATTCATTGGTAGAGAAAAAGACACTTGAATACACATCACTGGGTACTAATATTATATATATATATATTTTAACTAGAACACATAAAGGTTTTCAACATTGGTCTAATTCTCTTCATTTTAATAATCTTTTTCTACTTTGTTTATTCTGTGCGAATATAATTATAGTATGACTAACCATCATCTCTTCTCCACACCATCTGGTGTAATATCATCTGCTCCTTTTTACTACACTTTCTGATTGACGCGTTAGTATTATATTTTATCCCGCTCTTAAATAACAACATACACTCTGGTTCTATGACTAGATGAAGTTGTATAATGACAACTATAAAGAGGCCTTTACCACCGCATCATTCATTCTAACTAAAAATCTATCTTTTTTCCACTATATAGTTAATTCCCTATACACAACAACTCTATACTGAACGAGTAGTTTTATGTTTTCAAAGCCCTACCCATTCAATGCTAACAGTTTTGTATATTGTTAATGCAGTATAAAATTCTTATTCGCGTTAAAAGTTGTGTATATAGTCGCACAATTTCAATGTCATTATTCATTTTTAGTTGAATACATATATAGTTGGTTTTCATATACACATTGTAGAGATGAAAATGAGGAGATGTGTGTGTGTATGCGTTTTTAGTATATGTAGAAAGGGTTGTGATACTTACATACTTATCCTTCTAGAATATTCTTTAAGTTAACTTCTTTTATACAGTGGATGTTAGTGTCGGTTGGTTATAACAACTTGCCCTGATATAACACAGTATATCTTTAGTCAAAAATTCGTTTCGAAGTTTTATGTTTGTTACAGATATAAATATTTTATACTTCTATTCATAATTTAGTATAGTGATACTATAAAGGTAAATTGACAGAAATGTTGTATACTGGCTAACCAAAAATACCTATAGCTATGGAGTTGTTTTGTAGTTTAAAATATGTTTACCATAGAGAAAGAAAATGGTTTCATTCGTACTATGGGAATTATTGCCATCTATATCTTTAGAATTTTTTTTTCTATAAATTTCACCAAGCATAGGTAGTATACATCCCAATGTTTTCATAATATGTAATATATTTTGTTTTCATCAATGGTATTTTTTGTTTTCAAATACCGAACAAACAATTGGTACACAGTTATAGTAAACATATTTATATGCATCGAAATAATGAATCTACAATTTGTGTCTTAAATTTTAAAAATTGTCTTATAAAATACCTTAATAATAACGTAAAACCAATGTTATAATGTTAATTAATTTATTTAGCTATCTATATTTTCAGTTACATTTCATAATGAAATGGAAAGCGGATTCAGTTTAATGAAATAGTTTTTTTTACTTCAAGACCTGATATAATTGTATTTTTAAGCTGTAAATAAAAATTTACTCTGTTTTTTTAAATTTTTTATTGTTTAGAGTAAGCTTTTATATTTTATTTATTTATGCTAGTTTTTTTTCTACCTAATACCGAATGACCTGTAAAAAATCACTGATTATTTATTTTTTTTACAGCTCATTATTGTCTTTCTATAGACATTAAGTTAATTTGTTTTGGAAAATATATGGTAATATTTCAAAGAGTGTACATTAAAAATAATTTAAGAATCATTGTTGATAGGGTAACCATTATCTTGAATTTAATACTCTTCATATGTCCTTCATATAATTATATGTGTCCTTCAATAACTCTATTTGGTTCTTCCATTTTTTATATTTTCACTTCAATCAGTACATTAGGAAGCCTTTTCATTGTTTATATAACAGTCAGAGGTGAAATTACCTTGTAGTAAAGGTGAAATTTTTTTAATGTACGTCTTTCATTTCAACTGGTTTTTATTTACTTATTCTTTTATGTCCACAATCTTTTTTCAGCTGCACTTTTGTTGGTAATTCTCTTGAATGAATAAATTATTATTTTTGGAGAGCGGTATTCTCCATTTTATGTACATTGTTTTTTTTTACGAGAGAGATTAAATGTGTGGGGTGTAAATAAAAAAATAAATAAAAAAAAGATCCTCTTACTGATACGTTTCTTTTGTATTTTGTACTTCGATGTAAAATGTACATATGGGCTATAATGATGTAAATATAATTTTAGGATGCCAATTGAAGAAATCAATCATATCACCGAGGATGTCTTGTCTTACATGTGTACATTAGCTGTTCAGAAGTGTTCTAAAAAGTCAGAAAAGAAAAAAGCTGCTTGTGGTGGGGAAGCTATGAGAAAGAGGCTTTTAATTAAAAATTTTGTTGCCTTTCTTCTAAAACAAGAAACTATTTTAAAACAAAAAAAGGAAAAGATGATGTTCGATGAAAACAGAGCTAATGAGTCAGAAGACTATGACTTTGATGATGAGTCATGTGCTGATGGTTACATGGGAAACGAACATTTAGGACTATATGGTAATAATGATTCTTCTAATAACCCTCATCCTGAGTTGGATGACGAGGAGATTGATGAGGACAGTTACGAGGATGATGAGAAGCGTCTATTATCGGATGATGAGATGTCCGGGAGTAGCTGTCCGGAAGTTCGTGACTCCATGTTTAATTTTGGTAACTACATTGATGGAAATAGTGTTATGTCTGATAACTGGGAGGATACTAATAAATTAACAGGACAGAAATATTCATTGTATGTTTTTTTTAATTTTAAGAGATAATTTTAAGTTTTTTTAGTTTATTATCTGGAGACGATGGTCATGACCAATTTTCATCTTCATATTCTGGTATGACAAGTTCCTATAATGATCGTACTACTATTCATGTTGATAATAATTCTGATTGCCTATTTGATGATCTCTCAGTAAATGATAATTTAGGAACTAAAAATACCGTGTTTGAAGATGACACTGGTTTTTATAAAAAACAGATTAAAGATGAATATTCCTTAAATAATCTTGAGAATAACGTAAGTATACTAATTCCTTGTCATTATTTAATTTTCTATTTTAGTCTTATTCATCGTGTATGTCTCCTTTAAGGACTTCTAATTGTCGATCTGAAGGATCATTTCGTCGATTGTATACTGATCTTGATACAATGAATACTGTTGTTGAAGAAGGAAATTACATGTTGAATGAGAGAATTGATGAAAATTTAAATATACAGACGGAACATCTTCACGAAGATTTTTCTACTAGTAATATGATTAACTCAAACTTTTCTAATTTAACTGATTTTGATTCGGAACTTTCAACTCCGATACCCCAAACTCGAAAGAGGTCAATGAGTGGACGTTTTTATCTTGAGGACGATTACACCGTTGGCAATTCTTCTCTTAATTATATGATGCTCAATTCCTCTCCAAAGAGACTTAAGTTGTAAATATTTTTTGTACATACGATATTTGATGGAAACATTAATTTATATATTTTAGTTTGGCAATGGTTTCATTGTCCATAGACATTTTAAATTAATTGTCTACACTGTTAATTTTTTTATCATGATAGTCATTTTTGAAACAGTGTACTCTTTTAATTAAAATAATTGTCTTTTAGGTAGTTGTTGTAGATCTTCATTGAATTCCTATTTAATTATTATAACTAAAATAGGGCATCATTTGATTCGGCACTGCCAAGACGCCAAAAAAATGCTTTAACCTCAGCGTTTCTCCGTTGTTAATTTTAATATGTCAGAGGAAGATTCTTCGTCATTTTATTATTTTTTTATTTTAATTTAAATTGTTATATATATACATATATATTTTAAATGATTTTAATTAATTGTATGTTAACTGTATCTCTATCATTCCTTAGTTATGTTTAAAAAACGCAAAAAAAAAGAATAAAATTTTTAATAAGATATCGTTTTATATGTGTATGTTTTTTTATATGATAAAAATAAATATGATTAATTTAGGTTTGTTTATTTGATGAATACTGGTTAAAAGTAACTTGTGCAAATAGTTTGTTATGTTACTAAAAGTACAATTTATATTATGATAAAAATAGATGGTGATTGATAGTCTTACGATTGAAATACTTCTACAAAGCAGTTACATAACTTCAAAAAATAAAATAGTACTTGTGAAGACAAGCAAGTATTACTACACAAAAGAGCAACCTTTTTAAAATTTTTCATCTTATTTTAAAGAATTTTATTTTCAATTTTCTTAATTTTTACTAAAAAAGCTTCATATTTTTTAAAGTTGTTTTGTGTAAAAAGATGAAAGTAATAAAAGTAAAATAATATTTTTCCAAGGAATATATAGAGAAAATAATACGCGATATGCTGTTATGATATTGATAATAAGATAAAAATTTATCTTATAATAAGAGTAATTCATAAATATTATGTTTATTAGATTATAAATATGAGTAATAAACCAAAAGCTTGATTAATTATCTTAATTCAAATAACAAAATTGTATTTACATCTAACAAGAATAATTAATAACAAACAACATATTTTTTAAATCCAAACTAGACTTTCTATCTATGGAAAATTTAAAAATCAGAATTAAAAAAATACTTAGAGAAAAAAGATTCCTGTTTAAACTTTCATTTTCATTAATATAACAAAGATAATAAAATTGAAATTTAAAAACAGTGCTCTTTATAGATTTATCTAAAGAATGTAATTAAATAAATTTTATTATCAAAATCTTTTTTTTAAATCCGCCAAAATTTTTCATATAAATATGGCTTGATTTGACAATAATAGTATTAAATATTACTTATAAAAAAAATTTTTTTTAAATTTAAAAAAAACTATGAAGGATCATGCTTTATTGAAATCTTTAATTTATATATCAGGAATAATAACTTCTATTGCTTTACTTTCTCTTATATTTTTCTATAAAAATATGAATACATTTCATGAGGAATCCTTATCGGAATTACAAGAATTTCACGTAAGTCTTTTATTGATAATAAAAATTATTTTATAGGTTTTGTCAAATTTAACATGGAATACAATTATACTAACTAGAAATAAAAAAATTATTGAATTGGAGAGCATTTTAAGACAAAAAAGAGAGTATGAAGAAGACGTTGAAAATAAAGAAAATAAGTGTGATAAAGTTGGAGAACCAGGTTAGTGTAATAATAGTTCCATGTTTCTTTGGAATTATAATATTTGATTTTCTATGTTAACTTATAATACTTATTTTATAAAACTATAGGACCCGATGGTTTACCAGGACCTGATGGTTTTCCAGGATTAGAAGGAGACAAAGGAAAACCAGGAACACCAGGAACTGCAGATTCAGGATATTCTAGAACTTTAAGAGATTGCTATTCATGCCCACCAGGTAAATAAAATGTTAATACTCAATTATATTTAATAAATAATTTAAAGGTCCTATAGGTCCACCTGGACCAGACGGCCCAGCAGGTCCTCCCGGAGAAGATGGAGAAAGTGGGAAACCTGGTGAAGATGGAAAAGCAGGTCCTTCAGGTAAAGATGGAGAACCTGGACCCCCGGGACCCGATGGTAAGGCTGGTAAAGATGGAGAAGAAGGACCTTGTGGAGCTGACGGAGTTAAAAAAGTTGGAAAACCAGGTGAACCAGGACCACCTGGACCTCCAGGACCAGACGGAAAACAAGGTAAAGATGGTGAACCAGGAGAAGCAGGTGAAGAAGGTCCAGTTGGTCCAATCGGACGTGTTGGAGAACCAGGACCTAATGGTGATGATGGTGAACCAGGTGAAGCTGGTAGTCCTGGGGAACCAGGAGCTGATGGATGTAAGTAAAAAAAGAAGAGTTTTATAATCTATTTCTAAAATTATTTATTTTTTAGCTTATTGTCGCTGTCCTCCTCGAACTGAGGAACTTTCTAAAGAAAAAGTTACCGAAGAAACTATACCAGACACTAAAATTAACAAAGGTAAAAAATCAGGCAGCAAAAGTGCAAAGTCATCTAAAGAAAAGCCATCTGTTGCAGTAGAATCTCCATCAACAACTGAAAAACCACTGAATGAAACAGAAGAGTCGGAAAGTTCTTCAACTGTTAAAAAGTCTGATGAAACAAGTACAACAGATTCAAATAAAGAAGATAATTCTAATAGTACTTTAACAAATTCTTTAACTGAAGGATATGAAATCGAAAAATCTGTATCAGAATCTCCATCAGATGAGAAAATTGAAGTTTCAGCTTCTCTTGTTACTGGTAATGTTACTATAGATACTATTACTTCGCCATCGCCAAAAGAACCATCCCCTGATACTGATGAAAAACCCAATGAAGAAGAGGGTAAATACCCTGAAATGCCACAGGAAGTTAGCATTTCAACATCTATATCGCAGGAAAATCCAAATTCTGATTCATCTAATGTTTCTGTAGCAGCTCCTTCTATTCCTCCAGAAGTCGAAACAAGTGAAAGTGTAAATAATCAAGAGCCTGAATCATCGAAAACAGAGTCGAGTAATGTTGAAGAAGGAAAAAAGTATAGTGATGATGAAACAACTCCAGATAGCAATAATAGTACATTAGATATTACAAAGAATAAATTAGAGGATGCTGAAGTTAAAAATGAATCAACTTATTCTGAAGATAAAGAGCAAAAAAATGCTAATGAAGCAGCAGGAGTAGATAGTAATTCAACAACCAGTGATTCATCTGCAAGTAAAAACGATGAAAATAATTATTCAGAATCAGCAAAAAAAGTGAATTCCAAACTCCAAGATGGAATAGTTAGAGTTAACAAAAAGAAAAAAGTTGCATAGACAAAAATAACTTTTTTAATTTATTAATGTTAAAAATTATAACGTTGATTAGTATTAGTAAATTATATATTTAAAAGTAACATTTTGTCCACTGAAATTTAATATTTATTTTATTTACTGCTATATTTAATGTATTGAAAGTATTAGTATTATAAGTACTACTATTTTTTATTTCGAAAGATCTATCAATTTACTAAAAATATCTATTTTTGTTAATTTTAAAATATAAATTTTATTTATTTTTTACTATTATTAAGTTTTCTTTAAAATAGAAATTAAACAATTTTTAAGTATAATTTATTGACAGGTTACTAACTAATGAATAGTTTCTTTATTTTGTAATCTAGATATATCAACGTTCTGTGAATGCTGTCAAAAATTATTAATTACTTTATCATGGAAATTATGATGGTCGTATTTGACAGTATTGTCAAAATAACTACTGGTCAATCTTGATTCATAATAACTGCTACCTAAGCACGGTCCATTTTGTTTTAGTATAAAAAGAAATATGAAAAATCAAAAATATCATTCAATTCATCAATTTCATATTTCAACTTACTATTTCTACAATGAATTCTTTCCAAGGAAAATTAATTGCTTCTTTTGGCCTCTTTTTGGTCTTATTTATTTCTCAAGCTTATTTACATCCATTAGCTAAAATTGATAGCGCAGATATCGGGAACGCCAATAATGATATGACATTATTTTCAAATGAAACTGCCTTAGTTGATACTTTAAATAATCCAATGATGTCTGGTAATTCTACTGAACTTGCAAGAGTTAAACGTCAAGGAGGAGGATGTGGGTGCTGTGGATGCGGGTGTGGATGTGGATGCTGTTGTTGTAGACCGTAAGAAATAATAAAATTTACTTAATATTAATCATATTAACTTTTAATTTTTAGAAGATGTTGTTGCCGTTGTTGTAAATGCTGCACATGCTGTACCACCTGCTGCAGAACTTGTTGCAGACCGTGAGTTATAGTATAACAATTTTTAAATTACTTTAAATTTCTTAATTATAGATGCTGTTGTGGATGTGGTTGTGGATGTGGATGCGGATGTGGATGTGGAGGAGGTATGGGACGTAAAAGACGTTCTCTCGAAAACCTTACCCATAAACTTATGGATTCAATCGCTTCATCAAACCAAACAACTGCTATCACAACTGCTGATATCCACTCATTCGGAAGACAATAAAATATTTATTATATCTATATATTTATTTTAAATATTATATTCTTTCAAATACCACAGTTTGATTTAGAAATAAAATATTTTTAGATTTACATTTTTATGTTAAAAATTTATTGTTTTGCTTTTTATTGAGATTTTCTTTTATATAGTTTGGTTGATTATTATGTTATTCAATTATTAATAATAATACAAAATAGTTTATGTTTAAATTTTAGTGTTTATAGTTTTCTTATATTAATAATATACAGCAATATATATACACAAATCTTTATTACTAACTTTAAGAATATTATTTGCGTTCTAGCAATGCTTATATACAATTTTATATTTTAATGAAAAACAATTGTTTTTTATTCATTAACTGACTAGTATTAAAAAATATCTTTTTTAAATTTTGCTATTTTTTTAAAAATGAAAGATATTATTATACTTTTTTCCTTATTTTCTAATATTTATTCCTTGTATAATTATCCAACTTTTGATTTTTCCAAGGTATATGGTACTGAATGTCAATTTTCGTCTAATTATGTGATGTTGGGTGTTGAATTTTTACATACTGCTGAAGTTGATTTGTGCAACATTGGAGAAAAATGTGGATATTTACAAGTAAATATACCTGATTTAATGGTTGGCTATGTACAAGGATGTAGTAATACGATATTTGATATAATAAATGATCTTCTTTATGACAGGAAAGACCTTATAAATGAAATTCCCTCAAATTTTATTGATGAAGCCAGAAATAAATGTAATGTAAGTTTATAATACAATTATTTTGTATTCTACTTTTTTCAGGAAAATAATAATATTTATATCAAAGGGAAAATTCTTAGTGGTGATTTTTACTTTTATTTAACTTGCAGTTATAGTTATAATTATATATCAAAAACTGATATTCCATATTTACCACCAATACCGGGACCTTCTGAAAGCGTTAAATGTAAAAATAATAATAAAGAAGACATAGTTTGTTTCGAAGGTTATTGCACATTTTTTAGTATTATTTTTAATGATACTATGAAGCATATGTCGTTTATGAAAGAATTTTATGGTTGTCCCTCAGAATACTTCAATTACATTTATGATTTTCAACAACAATATACATTACCTAAAATATTTTTCCAGACTCTTGGAAGTTCGTGCTCACAAAATTCACAAATAGAAAAATATGATTTCTATATGGAAAACACGTTATATATCTATCAAAATTGCAATCCTGATATTAATAATATAATTGACACAATGCCACAGTTTCCAAAACTTTTAGAATTCAATAATAATATTTATGGTGAATGTTATTATTTAGTTAATGGATATCTATCTAATTCTGATGAAGATGTAGGAAATACTGGAACACTATGTGATAGTGAACATTGTGTCACTTTAACAATTAATTATGAAGAGTTGAACGGTATATTTATGGGATGTAGTTCTGATTTATGGCAATATCTTAATGTGGTAAACAAAAAAACATCGAACTTAATTGACTCAAAAATTGAAGAATATATGAACATTTGTAATAATGGTGGAACGACATCAGTAACATATGATGAAATTTTTTCAATGACAATAAATTGCAACAACTCTGTGAAGCCTTTTGAATTTAAAATGATAGAAGATGTTTCAGTAAAGAATTATACTGAAGAGTCCAATGTTTCAAATTCATTATTAAATCAAAAAATGTATGTGAATGAGGAAATAAAAACAAACGATTGTGGAAAAATATTTTTATTCTTTGGTAATTTCAATATATTTTTTGTAATATTTGTTTTTTTAACGATTTAAAATCAATAACACTATTTAATCATTAATAATAAAGATAAATAAAAAAAGATATTACGTTAGAAAAAATTTTACTTTTTTTGATAATTTTTATAAATATTAGTGAAGCATTTACAAAAACAGATTAGCAATAACTTTTAAAATGATATATAACTAAGGTAGTAAAAAATAAAAATATTAAAAATTGCCTAAAATATTTAAATTAGGATTTGTCATGCGATTGGTTCATTATAACAAGTAAAAGTAAGCATGAATTTAAAGAAACAACTTCTTTGCATAATACCAATTAACATTAAAAACAAATGTATGAATTTTGACAATTTTCATTGACATAAGGCAATTATATAAGAACAATTAAAGTCTTAAAAATCTAGATTAATAATCTGTGTATGGAATGTTTTGTTTGCTTTTGCCATTACCTCTAAAAAATATTAATTGTTACTTTTTTATCGACGGAAAACAAATGTTAATACACCACTTTGTATATTTCTATTATCATCGTTCGAAAATTTCTTGTAATAAACTCGGTAATTTACATGCTTATAAATTATTCTTATCTCTAATACATTATCTTGTAATATAAAGGCAACTCTAGTTCACAAAGTCTTGTAAAATATTCGTTTAAAATTTCTTCCAACATTTCACCCGATAAAAATTATTTCTTAGTAATTAATTTCTTGAAATGTAAAAAATATATAGAAACTAAATGAAGATAAACTTGGTGTCCATAATAAAAATTAAGTTCGCTTCAATTCACCATAAAATCACAAACTATTTTTTCAACTAATCTAGTTCTTTCTCAAGATATTTCCATTATGTTAGTCCAAAAATTATTAACTTTATATAAATCTTCCGCAGACCTATCAATTCTAAAAATTCTTAATAGGTGAAATCTTAAAATAATTTCATAAACTTTTCGCATGGTCTTTGGCGTTATTACACCTTTAAATATTCATTAAAAAAGTTGTCCTCCAGGCTTACTTGATTACACTAAGATCTGGTAATCCATTTCAAGATATTCAAAGAAAAAAGAGCACAATCTCTTAGAAATCTTCTCATATCAGCATGATAATTTTTTGGTGATAAATTTTCGTAACAAAATATTTAATTGCAGCACAAGGTTCAATTTTTCCCATTTTTTAAGAAATCACAAAAACAATTTTATTTTAAACAACTGTATAATAAAAACTAATTGAGAGAATGTCATGAATTTTATACATGCTCATCTTACAGATGAAACACTCCAATACACTAATAATCGTAGTAATATTATCACCATCTCTATATTTGTTTCCGAGGACTTGTCAAATGACTCTCGTATGTAATTCATCCACTTAAAATCCTATTTCTGGCAATCTTCCAAGATATAAGTTAAATTTTTGAATCCTCTGATAACATTAGTCCATTTAAATCTCTCGCGATTTGAGACATATTCGGCTCAATATCAAATGGAGCCGACATCTGTGACTCAGACATTCTACTAAACGATATAGATGTTTGACTCATTTCTTGACTTTGAAGTGTTCCATACTCCATTTCTTGTGATAACATATCATTTCCACGTTGACTATAGCTAGAACCACTTCTAGAATTACTATGATTGTTCTTTGTTCTTTTATTAACTCCTTGACGAGTATTTTCACATTGTGATTGAATAGCATTTTGAAAACCATTAACCTGACCAAGAGTTGGTTGTCTAAATACAAAAGGTTGATACGTAGCACTGGGATGAGTATTTTGAAATATAAAAGAGTTTGGATTTTGCATTCCTGTAGGGTAACTTTTTGTTAAATCAACAGTTTGCAATTTAACAGGTTCCGTCATCGACAAAGCTGGTGAGACAAATCTCGTGTGTTTCTTGAAGAATTCTATCAATGATCTCTCTTTTGGCAAAGGAATTTGTGATGGCCTTAAATTATTTATATGTCCATCCATAAAACAACCTTGTTCACGATAATTAAGTAATAGATGATTCCATAGTATATTTTTAGACAAAACTTTAGCATTACCAATAATAACAAGACCATATTTTGATCTGGTTAAAGCAACATTTAAACGTCTTGGATCTGATAAGAAACCAATTCCATTATTTTCATTGGAACGTACACATGATACAATAATTAGATCTTTCTCTCTTCCTTGAAAAGCATCGACATTAGCAACTTCAATTTCATTATATAATTTATAATGTAATGTTCCACAAGCATGCATATGTTGAACAATGTAGGCTCTCTGACCACCATATGGTGTAATGATACCAATTTGTTCAGGTCTGACACCGGAGTTTAAGAACATTGTAGCAAGTAGTTCAACATTTATAGCTTCAGCACGATTAAGGTAAGATGTACCAGTTGGAGATAACTCTTCTGTACCATCAGTATGCCAAAAAATAATTGGTTTATTAGGGACAGGCCATTGAAATGTAAGATTTGACAATATACGATCAGATGATGTAACACCATTCTGAAGAGAACCTTCATAGAAAACATTACTAGGAAATGCAGACATAGCTGGGTGCATTCTATATTGTACCTGAAGACGAATTGGAACATTTCCATTTAACATAAGGCGTTCAAAAAGTGTTTGAGAAAACCCTGCTGCATTAGCTTTTTCACACATAACAACAGGTCCTAATTGGCAATGATCACCAACAAGAATAAGTTGACTTCTAGCTTTTACAACCGAAACCATAATTTCTGGTTCTGTAGCTTGAGAACATTCGTCAATAAGAACAGATTTGAATTTTAAGAAAGAAATCCTTGAATCAGCAGCACATACACATGTACAACAAATAACATCAGCTTTAGAAAGTAGAACTTTTTCTTTTGCTTTGATAATAATTTTCAAACGGCTTTCATCAGTAGCAGATAATCCACCACCTTCTTCTTTCATTCTTAATAAAGTTTGAAGATCTGTATCTTGAGTTAATGTTTTCAACTGATTATGAAGAGAAAGGAAAGCAACTGGTGATTGAACATCTTCTCTTCCTTTTGCACATAATCTTATAACTTTTAATTTTGTTTGATGTAATTTCTCAGCTAACTGATCAACAGCAATATTTGATGGAGCACAAACTAAAATTTTTCCTTTTCTTTGATGTACCAAATGGTAAATTAAATTAGCAGAACAGACAGTTTTCCCCGTTCCAGGAGGTCCCTGTATAAGTGTTAATGGCTTGCGTAAAGCCTGTCTTACAGCATTAACTTGTGAATGATTTAAATCCGGAAGTCCTGGTACGTTAAAAGATTTAGGCAACTTAACATTTAGAAGTGCTTCACTTGTTGGATGACCCATCAACTTTTCATATATATAAGAAGAAACACAATTAGGTTTCTGTGCTAGTGTATCTAGTGCATTATACATTCTAGTGTAAGAAGTTGCATTCCAAATAAATTCAACAGTATAAATTATTCTCTTGGCTGATGGTAGTTGAAATGATTCATCAAATTCAAGAACAAAATCTTCACTATGATGATCAGGAACTTTAATTAGATGCCCATGACATTCCCATGTTGTCCCCAGTAGAGTTTGATTATGTTTAAGTTTCAATTCATCACCAATCATTAATTTAATTCCAGATGTAAGTAGTTCTTGAATTTGAAATGTAGCTAGGATTTTCTTGTTTTTAGCATAATCCCACTTGACATTTGAAACAGTTGGTTTTAATGCTTCTTTAGCGGCTTTATCATAGTCAGCTTCAAGACGAATTAAAGGTGCGAGAATACGCCTGTAATTATAAGCATCTTTGTAAGTTCTTTGAACTGGTTCCACAGCTTCATCCAATCCAGGCTTATGCAAATCAGAAATATCCGCACTAGGATTTATTCTCCATAATTCCTCTAATGCCTTTATCTGTGCAGTTGTTATTCGAAATGACTTTATACGTTCTTTTACCGTAGGAACTTTAGCTATCCATGGTAAAAGTGATCTTTCCTCAATCAAACAATGCCATTCATCAGCACACCAATTTGCACTTTTTGTTGCCATAGAACTACAATTACGACAAAGTACAACAATAACATTATCGTTTTTTGCAGGGACAAATCCTAACAAAAATATGTTCTTGACACCACATTGATAACATTCAAGTACCGAGTCACCAAGTTCAGCTTCTTTGTGGAAATTAATTTCTCTATGTTGGGCACGAATCATATGTTGTAGTATGTGTGCTCCAGTTGTTATTCCTTTCCCATTGCAAAACCATTTCTCACATGTTGAGCATTGTAAAACTTGATTAACATTATGGATGCCACAATATCTACATAAAAATATTTTTAAGAAAAATGCCATAATATCTAATAATTACCTGCATGCATGTGGTGGAAGTTTACTGAAGTCAGGTCCTAGCAAACCATCATATTCCCCTTCATCATCACTCCCTTCATCAGTTTTATTATTAGTATTATCTATAACAGAATCTATATCATCTAGATCTAAATTTTCTTCATATTCTGAATCTTGTGATGCTGCAGCCATATGCTCATAGTCATCATTTTCAGATAAACACAAACCGTCTTCCTTAGCAGCCATTTATATATGTCTAAAAGATTTAAACATTACTATAAAAAAGCAAAATAATAAATATTTTAAAATAAAATACAACATAAATGTTTAAAAACAGTTGCAATTATAACTTACATAAGCTATGTATATCTAAATCTTAAAAAAAAATTTGAAAAGCATTAACTCGCAGCTTGAAGATATCAACCTAAAATATCAAAATTAGAAAAAAAGTAAAGTACATTCTTAAAATACGATGTTAAATGACTGATTAAAATGTGGAAAATCTATATTTATACATGTGAAACGAAATATACATGGTTATTGTCTATTATTACAACATACATTGTGATGTTTAATTAAAAATCTACTTGAAAACAATATTTTCGAAAAGAAAATATTTAATTTATATGCATAAAAATATTTATTAAACAATTTAACTAAATACACAGTAAGACATACATAAATCAGCGTCATGTTGGAATTTGGAAAAATGTCACTTAGAGAAAGTTGTGCGTCGTATTTCCACATGCACGAAAGTTAGTATAAAATTCAGTAAGAAGATGATACCTATCAATAGCGACAAAATATCTTAAATACATATATTTTTTGTCTATGGATTCTTTAATTTGAAGTATAACATGCTAAATGTAGTATCAATCTTTTATTGTTATTCATTTTAAATACACATGAAAATAATAGTATTTAGTAGTAGAAATTTGATTTGAAGTTAAATTATCTTAAAACACTGAAAATCAAGTAATCCAAAGGATTTATCTTCAATCGTCGATACATCAACACCTAAATATTGGAACATCGTTTCTAAATTCTTATCAGAACAAATAATTTTTTCCTATGACAAGAATAATAAATATTTTTTAGTTTGAAATAGTTGGGTATCGATATAGGTGATAATATGTCTTCAGTACCGGTGAATTGCCTAGATTTTCAATCGTTTGAGGTAATTTAATATTTATATTTTTCTGAGAAGTACTTCTAGAACGCGTTGGAAAAACTTCGAAAGAATGATGACAAGGTTATTTTTCGTTTGAACTGTGAAATCCCAACAAAATCATTTTCACAAAAGAGTAATGATGTATCGTCAATTTGTTCTCAAATTGAAGATGAATTTAAAAAACTACAACAAGAACGTTATAACATAATTGAAAGATGCTTAGATGAGAACAAAAAGATGTACAGTGATCTATCTAGCAAAGATTCCTCTGATTACGAATTAAAGACCATCCTTAATAGAGTAAGTCGATTATATCTTTTTAATTACACAAAAATCTTTAATCTATAATTTTTAGATACGTCTTATTAAACGTGAGAAATCTGTAGAAGAAGTAATAGAAAGTCAAACGCAAAAGCTAATGTCTGAACGTTGTAAAAAAGAATTGTATAAATAGTTGGTTTATTGTTAATTGAGTTGTTATTAATTTAAACCTTCACTCCATATTGTTAATAAAATGAATAGGTTACTTAAATTGGTAATTGTGTATTTTTTTTAACAAATATTCGCAAACTTAAATTTATGATTTTTATTTAAAGATTTTTTGTGTGTCATACATTTTTTGTTGGTGTAATTATTTTACTTGCCAACAATATAATTTTAGCCGCAATTTTTTATGATTCATTCCATTAAATCAGGTAAAAAAATATCTTCAGAGAAAGTTGTATACATATAATCAAAATTTAAAATTAATTATTTACGATCACTGTAAAGAATATAAATCTTAAAACAGGTTTTAAGACAGCCACAAAAAAGAAATTTGAAATACACTTTTGTTACTTTATCCTAATTTAAATAATTTGTTTTGTTTTCAGGCGTATATTTTTTTTTGTGTTAATACAAATTATATTACTAATATAGCTTTATATGTATAACTACATTTATTTAATATTAAATGTTTGTTTGAAGATAATTTTTTGAATCTAAATTGCATTGTTCAATGGAAGCCCGTAACATTGCACATTCGTCGCGTAAACTATGAATCTCCGTCAATAAAATTCTCCTTTTTTCATTTTCTTTCTCACATTCCATTTTCCAATATTCTTCTTCCTCTTCTGTCAATAATTTGACATTTGAAGATATTATGGCATACATTTGTAATTTTTGAAGTTTATTATTAAGATCAACAACGAGTTTTGCAATTTTTTCTTTCTCCTCCGCCAATTCATTTTGAAATATTGAATTTATTTCAATTAAATGCTTCTCTTCAAATACATTATGTTTTGTACTACATTTTTCATTAGAATTTAATATACCATTCATTTCTATATCTAATGATTTTTGTTGATCATCAACCACTTTATTATTTTCGAAATTATTTTTTGTAGGTAACAATTTTAACTACATAATTTAGTACAATGAGACGTAATAAAACTTACTTGTTTATTTATAGCTTCTATATTTCCTTGTACATTTTTAATATCATTTTCTCGTCTTTTTCTTTCGTCACCTTTTAATTTTCCATTCAATTCTGCCATCTAAATATGCGTAAAATGTTAAAACAATCATACAATATATACATATATATTTAGAAACTAACCTGAATCTTTAATTCCTGAAGATAACTTTCTTGTTTGTTCAACTCATCTTTTAGATCAATTTCAGTTGTAGGCATACATTCTTTAATCATATGTGTATCCATAGGTAATTTATATCTTAAATGAAATAGTATAATTAAAATGTAATAACTTTTACTATTTAAAGTTTTTCATTATTATTTGATTATCATGTGGTATATGAGATTGTTAATGTTTATGTAAAATAATCATATAGAGTGGTAGAATTCATACACAATAAAATTGTTCCTATTTAGTTGAACGTCTTGTTTTGATACTATATTTCACTTAATATTATCTAGTATTTCTAAATATCCTGAATTACATTGCATATATTAACGCATCATTACTAAATCTATTGTATTCTTAAATATCTCAGCTGAAAGTTAACTATATTATCAGAATCTCCTTCTTAGATAATGAAACGTAATTGTTAAAAATACAAATTAGGTCATAAAGTATAATGATTTTCATTTACTAATAATTGTTATATCATTGTTTAAATTGATATAACTAAATTTTAAATTAATTTTAATGAAAGTCGTTTAAGTCAAAAAAGATTTTAAAATATATTGATATGTTATTTTACTATATTATAGTGTAATTATTTTACGAATAAATACATTTTAAAAATTAAAAATTATCTAGTATAAATATGTATTTAATTTTTCTTTCATGTTTTACCATTATTACAGAATGAAAAGCTGGTTTAACTTATTTTTTATATTGTTTATATTTTTTAAAAAGGCTTATTTTTCATCAATTCAAGGATGTTTATCTACAAATGAATTTGTTCTCATAAATGAGGGAAACCCAAAGAGTGTTACAGAAAACTTTTGTTTTTGTAACCGTAATGAAAGAGAGCTATACGATATTGTTTGCCTTTTTGGATCAAATTCTAATAATCTTAAACAAACTATTGATGCCATAAACTCTTCAAATAATACCGTAGAAACTGTATGTAATTATAATATATATCACTCATATATTTTTTTCATTTATAGATATCTATAAGAAATGCCAACGTTTCTGATTTCACTTTATCAGACGGATTTTTATCAAACCTAACACCTCAATTAATTGAATTTGAAATGTCTAATTGTCGGGGACGTACAAATCTTAATGAAGCATTTAATAATCTCCAACTTTTAGAGAGTATATTTATAGAAAACTGTAATTTAGAAAAAATCCCTGCATCTATTTCAAAACTTAATGGTTTAAAAGCACTTTCATTATCCGATAATAAAATATCAAATATTTCAAAAGAAGATTTTTCCAATAACTACATGTCATTAGAATATTTAAACTTGGCTGGAAATTTTATTAGTGAAATGGATAAAGATACTTTAAGTAGTTTAGTGAGATTAGAAACCTTAAAAATTGGTCATCATAACCACGCAAGCAAAAGTTTGATGGATGAGATTTCAAAAATGGGAAATTTAAAGGCAATAGATTTTGCCGCTATTGATGGCCTTTCAACAATCAGCGATAATTTTTTTTCTAAATTAACAAATCTAGAAGAATTAAGTCTAGCTGGGTGTAGCTTAAATTCTATAAACAAAACTACTTTTAAAGATTTACCTAACTTAAGAATTTTAGATTTAAGAGTCAATTTAATAGAAAATATTTCAGTTAATGCATTTCAAGAACTTCATAACTTAACTCATTTATCATTGGCAGGAAACTACCTAAAAAGTTTCAATCCTGATATGTGGGATGGCTTAGATAAATTAAAAGTTCTAGATCTATCTTTCAATGAATTAAAAATGCTAAATAAATCAAGTTTCCAGAAGTTAGGTAAAACTTTGAAAGAATTAAACTTAGCGGAAAATAAATTGCTAAAAAAAATCGACCCAAATGCTTTAAGTGAATTAGTAATGCTACAAAAATTTAATGCTTCATCAACAGCTATCAAAGATATAGATGATAAACTTTTTGAACAATTAGCCTCTTTAGAAGTTGTTGATTTATCTAACTGTATGCTTGAAGAAATAGATAAAAATACATTTGCTCAACAAGAATTTTCCTTAAAAAAAATATATTTAAATGGTAACAAAATAACAAAACTTGACTCTTCAATAATCGATAAAATGGAAGCAATTATTGAAATTGATTTATCTAACAACCCATGGTTGTGTGATAAGGAGATTGCAAATATAAAAAGAGCTATCGAGAAAAAATATGAAATAGCAACAAAATTCAAAGTAGAATTTTTCCTTAAACAATCTAATAACACTCTATGTAACAGACCTTTCAAACTTGAAAAACAAAAAATAATGGAATTAGAAGTTGATAAACTTGAAAACTATGATCCTTCAAAAGATTTTACAACATTACCTCCAGCAACAACATCTATGGAAATTATTGAATCGACAACAGAGGCATTTAATATTGAAGATATTACAATTTTAGCTGGAAATAGTACAGATGATTTGACAAAATCACTAACAAAAGAAGATGATGATAAGCCTATGTATAATATTAATGCTGTTTCAAAGGATAATCAACCTACGAATTCAGGTCTCGTCCCATGGCAAGGATTACTTATTGTAGTATTTGCAGTTGCTACTGTCATTATACTAGGAATTATTGTTGTTAAGAAAGTACGAAATGATTTAAAAAATCAAAAAATACATCCGGCAGTGTCACCAAACACTACAACAAAAGTTCAACACCACCCTGTTAATCTTAGAGAGATGGATGACACTAATGATAGAAGAAGAGATTCTACCATTCAAATAAATTAGTATCAATATATACATATATAAATATTAAGGACTACTTACTTTTTTAGTATTACATCTTCAAACAAATAATCAACCTAAAATAAATATATTACAAATTTTAAAAAAAAACACATTTGTTGTTTTTCTAATTTAATTTCTATAGTAAATTTAATAAAACTTACTTTTAAATTTGATGTGTTTAAAAGATCTGAAGCATTTAGTAGAAATATTCTAACAGTATTTCTGGAAAGATTTAAAATAGCTTGAAGTAAAACACCTAACGCAGGTACATTCATTTTATTTATCATTGACATCATAACGACTTTTTGAGCATGAAGAAAAACGTACGCCAGAAGATAATAATTTTCTTCTGGGATTTTTTGCAATAAATCACGAAGCATTTTTACAGTGGAACAGGAACATGGATAATTAAAGTTACATTCACATACTAAAAAGCAATAAATTATTTTTTTAAAATTACAACATACAGGAAGAGATTTTATCAAATTCATCTAAGTATTGATCTGTTAATATGTGTTCTGGTAATTGTCGTAAGAACCTTTTCAATAATCCAGCTGCCTCATTAGCTTCATCAAAATGAACCCAACCATACTCATTTGCCATTTTTTCTAGTTCATCTAATCTCGTTTTTGGACAGGAAATTCTATAAATTCCTTCTGAATCAAGGCCATTTTCATTTACATAGTCAATACACAATCTCACAATAACTGGTACCAAAATTCCATCATGACTTTTATTACTATATACAGCTTCACGTAATGGTATTCCAAGTACAGGTTTATTTCGATGTGTACTATATGGCAGGATTTTTTTTCCTTTTTTATGATCCTTTTCTTTATTTCTTTTTCCAAACAACATTTTAACTATACAAATATATAAATAGAAAATCTAAACAATAACCTAAAAATGCATTATTAAACTTTATATCTTTTGATAAGTTCTTTTTAATAAAAGTCCAAATCACTTCCTTTAGATACTCTTTCCCAACGATATTTATGATGAATAAAGTGTTACATTGTATTAAATATAAAAGTATAACAATAGAGAAATTGTTTTGACATTTATTTAACAAAATACCGTCCACTAGTTAATAAAAATTATTTTAAATGTATAAAACTCACTAAATTATTATTGTGATTGATATCTTAATATTAAGGAAATAAAAATTAAAGAATCAGTATAATAAAAGATAACATTTTATAAAACAGATTGTTTATATATCTATCAACAAATAACACAAAAAAGTAGATAAAAATTTTGTTCTCCGACAAACTTAAATTTTTAGACATGGTAATCTATGTTTAAAGGTGCTTAATTATATTTACACAGCATTGAATACATTCAAAATATTTATTAAACATTACTTTTCATTGAATAAGAAGTTTTGATAAAAATGTAATAAATAGTCTTTTTTAACTTTTAAAAAGATGACAACTTGAAGATATGTTGAAAACAGCCCATTAACCATATATTTACAAATTTGAAGAGATTATTTCTTGTTTAATAGCTTTTATTTTTTACTAACACCCAGTTAAACATACATAAACAAGTGTAATTCAAATGTTTACTATCATTGAACTTCAATGTCATATGTTTATAAAATCTCAACATGATATGTAACATTTTAAAAGTAATTATTTTATGGACATCATAATTTTAGTGTTTAAAATAAAAATTAATAAAAAAAATATAATTTTAAATGGTAAAAAATACTTCAAATATTCCGGAATAAAAAATTATGTCAAATTAAGAATTGTACATTAAAAACATCACAGTACAACAATTTTATTAAAATGATTAAAACAAGAAAAGAGTGTTCAAATGTGTTACCATAGTGAGTTTACATTAGTATTAATTTACTTATCAGAATTTTGTTACTTTATCCAGCAAGTGGAAAATCACACATTTTATTTGTTTTTTTTGTAAATGTTACAATGAGAAAATTTTATCTCAAAATGACACATACGGCTTTATGTGCTTCTAAACAATGGTGAAAATATGGATTAATAGGGTGTGCAAATAACTTTTGTAAATAAAAAATAATTGTTAAGAGTATGAGGAGTATTTAATTTTGGATAAAATTTAGTTAAATTCTGCGACTTATTACGTTAAACAGTAGTTATTTATTTTTTTATGAATATAGAATTAAATACGTAATCACTAAAAAACTAAAGAAAATAACAAAATTCGGAATACTAATGAGACATAATTACTTTTTTCACCATAAAAATAGGAATTTTTATTTTTTACTATAAAAGTTAGTAAAACGTTTTTCAATTTATTCATTATGTCACATAATATTTATCCTTTATTTGAAAATAAGTGACAAAAAATTTAACAAAAATGTAATGTATCATAACCTGACCCAAAATTTTGTAGAGTAATTTTTGCAGGTATAAAAAGGTGACAACTATCTTCTAATTCATAGGTAAAAATATAATAAAATAACTTTTTATACTCTAGCCCCTTAATTTATGTCATAGTACATATTTTCATTGAAAAATTTGTCAGTAAAAAATTTTTTAAATAAATATACAACTTGTACCATTGCTTTATAGATATAAACGTTTCTTTTAAATTTTATTAGCTAGCAAGAAAGATATATATAAATATGACAATGAATAATATGTAGTAAAAAAATTGATTTTATTTTTCATTGTAAATTGATAATAAAACTTATGCGAATATTGTTTCATTAAAAATATATAACTTTAAACTTTAAAAGAAAACTTTATTACAGGGAAAAATTTTTAAAATATTATTAAATTGTATTTTAGAGAAAGTGAATGTAATGACGTTAAGAAAAAGTCATCATCAACAATCATTTGTTTTTCAGTGAATGATTGAATCCAATGGGTAAAATCCATTGTTTTACCAGATATTTCCCACCTACATATGTTTGTTAAAATAAAGCAATACACAATGAAAGCAGCTTGTTGTAATGAATTGATATTGATAACGTGTTTTGTATTTAATTTATCAGTAAAAGAGACGCAATTTGATCCAAAATTTATTAATATTTCATTTCCAACTAATGTGAATTTCCCATTAACTAATGAATTCTTTAATTCATTTAAAAGTTTTTCTTTTTTTTCAACAGTATGTGGAATATACAAGTTTTTCATGGGATACGGTTTAGGAACATTCCTAGATCCTTTATAATCATTAATTATTGTATATTTTATTAGTTGTAATTTATTTATATAATGATATTTCTCCAGAAGCAATAAAACATCATTTATCAAGTGATTATGAGAGCAAATATTTTGCATTGTACTATAGAGATAGCAAGTAAAATTCTCACTATTTTTTTCAAGTAATTTATTACTTACATAGTTAAATGGTTCTTTTTCAATAAGACTTTCAATTACTTTTAAACAACTTTCTTTCACACTTTCTATAAAATAACCACCTTCTAGAAACATACACAAACTGATTCCAGTAGAAGTTAATAATCTTGTAAGTAATCCATAACCATAAGGTGAAACTTTCATTTCCCCTTCGGGATCACCAATAGCTGCATCAAATCCACAAGAAACAATTATTAATTCAGGTTTATAATCACAAATATATGGTAGAATTATTTTGTGAAAAATAGCTAAATATTCAAAGTCTCCTAAGCCAGTTTCATTAAGTGGAATATTTATTGTGTTTTTAAATTTTTCTATTGAGCTAACTCCACTCTCTTCTAGATTTGGCCAAAAACACCCATTCTCATAACGATGAATACTAATCAGTGTAATTCCTTCTGTACCTTCAATTGAAAACTGGGTTCCTTGACCGGCATGAACATCCCAATCAATAATTAGCACCCTTTTAACACCATTTCTAACAGCTTTCTTTGCACATATAGCAGCATTGTTAAAAAAACAAAATCCATTAGGATAATTCCCATATGCATGATGGCCAGGTGGTCGAACAGCAGCAAATCCATTAGAACCACTTAATAAATCATAATTATTTATACTACAATAAAAACATACGGATTATTTAAAAGAGTCTCCATAAGTTTTACACAACATCCAACAGAACGAAGAGCACATGTATATGAATCTTTATTTATATAAATATCTTCATGATCTTCACAGTATTTTAACATTTCCTCATTACTTTTTGAACAAGCATTTTTAAACTCATCAACAAATTCTCGAGGATGATTTAAATAAACATCTTCAAGATTCCCATCAACAGATTCTAATACATTAACATTACTTAATATATTTGAATTATTTAAACCACATAAAATAGATGTTAGTCTTTCAGGGATTTCGATATGATCCTTATCCCAAGTATTGAAATGTTTTGAAAATTCTGGATCTGATATAAAATATGTTGAAGCCATTGCAAATATATTTCAAGCAAAATGCATGTACATACTATTCAAAACTTCTTGATTAAACAAGGGACATTTCAAAGGTCAAGATTTTTAAATATGACAAGGTTAAGAGGAAGAAGAAAAAATAATCAATTACTTGTAATAGACATACTTAAGTTTTGTATATCTTTTTGAAGTTGATGAATTTCATTAAAATTTCTCGAACACAACAAACAAATATTGATTGAATTTTTGCATTTTAAACATTTCTTACAATAAATTAAACCACAGTAATTGCAATTAATCCGTCTATCCAAGACACAATTAAATTCCTGACCACATGCTGGATCAGAACAAGAAATAACATTAAATATAGATTGATATTTAGGAGGTTTAATTAGTAATTTAGCTGCATTAATATGATCATTAAAAGAAGAGACCAGCTCTTCTATTGACTCCCGTGGAAGGATTCCAGTATCATATCTGTTATAAAGAGATAACCAAACATCTAAATCTGAAGGATGAGTTGATAAATTTGTTATCGTATCAATAGAACTATCATAGAATGGATTTTTGTAATCATTAATATGTTCATCAAAATAATCCCAAACACTGGGTGTAGTTTCTACTACTTTCAAATCATTTCTATCTTTTTCACAATTACCAATAAATGTCCCATATTCACAAGAGTAAACATATTCATTTATCTCAATAAGCCACCTTTCATTAAATTCAAATGCTCTAGGATTTTGTCGCATAATTTGATGAACACAATCTAAAAATAATGTAAATATTGGTGAGACTTCCAATTTCATTTCTTGATTAACTGCAGTTACATGACCGCAACGATCACTAAATTTGTGGCCTAAACCAAGCCAATCTTTTTCTATTAATATTTGAAATCCTTTAATTGTCCTATAAAATGGATCTAACATTAATTCGGCTAATGATGTTGTTTGAATTGCACGATCCCAACCATTGGTACATTGAACAACACACGAAACACCATCACTAACTGATGCAAAAATAAATCTACTACAATCTAAAACTGCTTTTATATGTTTATGCCATTCAGATTCATCTAATAAATTTAAATAATCAGATTGTGAACCTTCACATTGAGTGGCTTGAATTAATTTTCCATGACTTTTTCTAATAACATGAATATTACTAATATCGAAGTAGTATGTGGTTATATTTGATTCTTCTTTTTTATGTATAATTTCTTCAAACTCATCATTAACATCAATTACCAAATCTTCTTCATTCCTATCTGCATTACTTATCTTATTATTAATTGTAAAATTTTGAATATCAACTATATATAATTGTTTTTTATTATTATTTGCTTCACAAATAGCTTTAATTAAGTCATCATCTTCTATACATGAAGCAGAGTATTCTTGAACAAATTTTGAAGAGATACAAATAGATGCGTTATTTTTATGATTAAAATATGTCAAAATAGGTAATCTAGATCTTGCTCTATATTTTGACGATCCAATCAAAATTTGGACAGACACCTTTGATGGAAACCACAAATCGCATGGATAGGTATCACACTTCTCAAAATCATGATTAAAGTTACTTCTTTTCCAATGACTAGATAACTTTTGTCGACGAAATTCATGTTTCCAATCTAATCTTTTCCAATTTAGTATATGATTTAAGGTGTTGTCTTTCTCATTTATATCAGGTTTTTTATTACGAAAAGCAAATACTTCACTAATATTAGTTATTATTGAAGCACGTACTAATGCATCATACAACTCCTGACATTCTCTATCTTTACTGGCAATAAATACTAATGTAAGAAAATGTTTTGTTTTTACTAAAATTTTATAACGAAGCCCTGATTCTACATCTTTATCAATAGTTGATATTAAACCCGTTGAAACCCAAAATTCATTTTTACGAGATTCACCGGTAAAAATAACGTGAGAAGATGTTACATGAACTGATCCAAGAATTTCTAATTTAGATGTAAATCTACTTGGTTGGAGATATATTTTGTGGAACTTAAATTATTAAATTTTCATTGAATAAACGAACTTACTTTTTTTATACCAATATCGGTAAATAGCATAGTGCAAATACGTATACGGGAGTAATTTTTAACTATAAATATGAATTATACCTTCTCCTTGTACATATTACCAAATTCAATATTGTTATGCCGTTGTAAGATAATATAATATACCATCGCTTCTCAAACACGATTAAAGGAAATACTATAGATAAAGGAATTGTTACTTATTAAAAAAAATAGTAATATTCTAACAGTATTTTGTATTAAACTAATCCTTAATAAGATTATTATTTTTCTAATACAACCCATTTGGAACAAGGTGTATATAATTGCATAAAGTGGGTAATTTATAATAACTCCAAATAATATAGTAGCTGAGAACATAAAAATTTATAATATGTTCAGAAGTAAGTTAATTGTTTATCTACGATTATTTAAATTTAGAATTTACAGAGTTAGGAAGAAAGTTCCTTTTTGATGATAAGACGAAAGATAGAGATGGAAAGAATAATTTATTGCTTAGAAAAAAATATGATACTAATATTTCAATTTTAAATTCACGCAATCTATATGGAAATCATGGTAAATTAGAAAATAAAAAAGAAAGTAAATTAATGTCATTATTTAAAAGTCTTATAAATAGAAAGAATGAAACAAAAAGTACTGTTGACTTGGAATCAAAGTCAATTTACAATAGGATTCTTAGTGAAACACAACAAGAAAAAAAGACGCAACCAGAGGATGTTCATACACCGTCAACTACAACCAAAAAGATTGAAGAAATTACAATTTCCTCTGGCGAGTCATCACCAATAGTAATATCAGAAGAAGAGTGCAAAACAATCTCTATAAAAGAATCTTCATCAGAAGTAGAAACTATAACTATTTCTTCAAAAGAAGAATCACCCGATTTTCGTTCAGTTAGACGCTCGAGACTTTATCCTAATGAAAACTTTTTATTTAAATCGGATGCATTGGAAAAACTAAAATCAGTTGATAATAATGTTAAAAAACTTGTGAAATATTCTTCTGATGGAAAAGATATTGCTTCCCCTAAACCGAATAAAATTGAAGAGATAAGCATAATTACTTCTCCTTATGAACGAAGTTACGATTATGATGAAAATTCACAATTTTATACACCACAATCATCATCTGCTGGATCTCGGAAAAGAGCCTATAATTATGTAGAAGATGAAAAAAGAATGGAGTTAAGGAAAAAAATTAAATATATGGAAATGGAAGTTGAAAATCAATTATATGGTATGCAGCAAACTCTTAGTTTTCGTGATTTAAATGTACCAAAGAAGAATTTCGTAACGATAAAAATTTTAGATTCTGGTTATAAGAAACTTCCAAGGGATATAAATGATGTTTTCTTAAAAATTGATTCATCCAGGAAAGATGATGTATTATCAGAGGGTTTTTCAATGTCAATAACCAAAAAAGATATCCAACATTTGGATGAGAATACTTGGTTAAATGATAATATAATTAACTTCTATCTGGAATTAATAATGGACCGATCAAAAAATTGTTTAAAATATCCTAAAGTTTATGCCTTCAACACATTCTTCTATCAGAATATTTCTAATCCAGAAAGAGGATACAAAATGGTTAAAAGGTGGACAAGAAAGGTTGACATTTTTCAGATGAAATATATTTTTGTACCAATAAATCTTAACAATGTTCATTGGTGTATGGCTATAATTGATGTACCTAAAAAGGAAATTCGTTACTGTGACTCGATGCGTAAAAGAAATACTGACGCACTTAATGTTTTAAAAAATTACATTAAATGTGAAGCAGCAGATAAATTAAAAATAGACATTAATCTTGACGAATGGACTGCTATACATGCTCAGGTATTAAAATTTTTTTATTTTTTAAAATTACTAAATTTTTTAGGATGTTCCTGAACAACAAAATGGTTATGATTGTGGAGTTTTTTCATGTATGTTTGCTGAATACACATCACGAGAAAGAGATTTTGAATTTACACAAAACGATATGCCGTTGTTTCGCCAACAAATGAAGTATGAAATTATAAAAAAAGATCTTGTAAACTAATTTGGTGATCTCTTTCTCCCTGTTTTTAAAAAGAATTGTATCTAGCTGTATTATTTATTTACTCATTTATTTTTTTTAAATACATTTAATCCTTATTATTGTTATATTTTTTTTTATTATTTTAAAGGTAATAATACCTTAATAACCTATCCAATGAATGTTTATATTTTTGTATTTATATTTTTAATTATTTTAAAATCTTTTATAGAAAGGAGATGGTTGTTGAGGAGGTAGAAATTAATCATTTTAAGGATGGAGCTATAGATTTAATATCCGGAACAATGGGTTTGTCTTTTTTTTTTGATTATCTTCAAAGATGCAAAAAATAAATTTTTTAGGTGGGATTGCTAATGTATATTCAGGTCAACCATTAGATACTGTAAAAGTGAAGATGCAAACATTTCCAAAATTGTACATTGATTGGAAAAAATGTTTTAGAGATACATATAGAAGTAGTGGAGTTAGAGGTTTATATGCTGGAACTGTACCAGCATTAGTGGCAAATGTTGCTGAGAATGCTGTATTATTTACAGCTTATGGATATTGTCAAAAAATAATTGCAAATATAACAAATAAGCACGATGTTTGTTCGTTAACACCTATTGAAAATGCCAGTTCTGGTGCTTTGGCAGCAGTGTTTGCCGCTATGGCACTATGTCCTACTGAACTTGTCAAGTGTCGATTACAAGCTGCTAAAGAAATGAATCCAAATATTAAAAGGTATTTTATTTGTTTAACACTATACTTTAAAATAATTGTACTTTAGAACAACACTTTCAGTATGTAGAGATGTGTGGAAAGAAAGTGGCTTTAAAGGTTTTTTTATTGGGCTCACTCCAACACTAGCAAGAGAAGTTCCTGGTTATTTTGCATTTTTTGGCGCTTATGAAACTTGTAGATATATGATAAGTAAAGAAGGACAATCTAAAGATGATATTGGCATTGTATATACAGCTTTATCAGGCTCAATTGCTGGTGTAACACTTTGGTGTTTGGTATTTCCATTTGACGTTATAAAAAGTAGGATGCAAGTACAAGGAAAATCTTCATTTTTTTTAACATTAAAAGATACTCTAAGGCAATATGGGCCAGCAGGCCTTTACAAAGGACTTCTACCGACAGTAATTAGATCTTTTTCAGCAAGCGGTTGTCTTTTTTTAACTTACGAGTATACAAAAAAATTTTTAAACATTGTTTGGTAGTAAAATGTTACTTTGATTTATTATTTTTTTTACTACTAACAAAATTTTTTTTCAACTAATTTCAGTTATATAAAAAAGGCAACTATGCTATAAATACAACATAAATATTTACATATAATTAATGTCGTTTTAGTGTTTTAAATAAATTTTTAGCTTTAGATAATTTATTATATACTTTTTTTTCTTATTTTATATGATAGAATTTGGTAAACTTTGAAATTGAAAAGTTTTTTTTCCTCCATTTGTTTATTTGAAATTCAATCCCTATAAAGTTTTTTATCAGTTTGACTGTTAGTATAGTGTTTATCAAGTCATTCCTCCCGTCTAACCACTCAAATGCAATCGATGTTGAATATTCGAGTTGAAACCTGATATGTTTATCCTCAAAGCTTTCATAAAACATCCCATTAACTCAAACCACTCAAAGGCCTCTCTTCACCCTTGAACCGCTTCCCATAGGCACAAGAATAGAGGAACATACAGTAGTCTATTTATAATGCATTGCACCTCCTCATAACTAACAGCCTTAAAGCTTTATCTTTATTTCTTTTCTATCTTTCTTTCTCCTACCCCCAAAAATATATTTTACTAAATCTTATAAGTTTTCTGTGTTGTCTGAGATATTGGGTTGTATGTTTGATTCAACAACTAAATCTAAAATCTATTCAATTTTATTTTTTTCTTTTTATCTATTAACATAATAAAATCTATTGACTAGTATATTGATATGCTTCGGTTGGATAACTCTACTACATCATCATCATCTTCTTCTACATCTATATCTTCTCAGGTACGTAAGATTATTACATATATAATATACTTTCTTACAAATAATAAATAAAAGATACAAAATTAAATATCATATCTTAAGATTTTTTTATTTCATCACTTTATTGAATTTTCCCCTTTACTATAGCTCTTATAAATATAATACATATATATAATAATAATATAGATATATAAATTTATATTTATAAGATGTTAGCACGATAGGAAATAAAAAGTCAAATATTTACCCTTGTTTGTAGTTATTGTTTTTGTCACCTTATAAAAGTGGACAGTCTTACACAGCACGAATCTTCCTTTTAACCCTAACATTTGTATAATTATTTACTTCTAACTATAAATCTGTTTCAAGACCAATTACGTAAATCTTTCCACATCTTTAATGTAAATTGATTCTTGCTTTTATTGCAATTAGTTAATTACTAAAAGTTATTTCCACAGTAGACATATTGCGTAAACTGGAAGAGAAATTTGATCGTACTTAGATGCCTAATTGCTTTAAAAGAAAAAAAAGACCGTTAAGGTTTTTGAACTGTTTAGTTACATCTAAATCTTGTTTCACTTTCATGTGCTTTAACATTAACAATTGTCTTCTTCATGTTAAACAAATAAAAGCCAGAAGCTAATGTTAAGGTTCCATTATCTTGGTTGGCATATGGGTTAGCTAAACAAACATTTTAAAGTATAGAAACATCTGTAGTGTTTAGAGTTAAGGTCAATATTACATTTGTAAAAATTTTTAATATGACGTAAAATTGTATTTTATTAATTAAACATTATTGCTACTTTTACCTAAAATATTTAAATAAGATAAAGCTAAGTAAATAAAAATTACTGTCGTTTTTCCAATTTTATTTATAATAAATATACAATATTGTATTATAAAAATTAATTTTTCTGTTTTAGGTAAAAAGTATTCCATTTTCCTCATCTGTTGATATTAACAGGTAAGTTTAAAAATTGAATGTATCTGTTACAAATGCAACTTTTAAGTACCTGCTAAAATCCTCATTACCATAATATATTTGCTTTTCTTCATCACTAAATCTATCATCCCTTGTTAAGTCCACTTGAGAATAATTAGACTACGCCCCTTAACATACAATTATCGTTTTGTTGATCATTTTAATTCTAACTTATTTTTCCTTTTAGCTTACAGTCTACAAATAATAATAATAATTCTAATTCTTCCTTATCTAGTTCAGCTGAGGGAGTTTGGAGTGTGTTAGATTCAGCTGCTTTTACTTCTAATATTACATCAAATATCCCTTCTAATAATTTATCATCTATGACAAAAATTGAAATAAATAATACAAATATGCCAGCAATATCAGCATCACAGTCAACTAATCCACTTAGTGTTATGCAGGATGCTGCAGTTGCTGCTGGATATGATCCAAGAATGTTAAATGCGTCATCATATTATAATAATGGATACAATCCATCTAACTATAGTTCTTATAATTCTGCTTTTACAACTTCAAATTATAATGTTTCATCAAATAACAATTTAAGAAATAATGTTACTGCTACTACAACACCATTTGCTAATTATTTTTCAACTAATGGTCAAACATATTATCCAGGATCAGGATCATATCCAAC
This sequence comes from Strongyloides papillosus, assembly GCA_005656395.1. NCBI lineage: Eukaryota > Metazoa > Nematoda > Chromadorea > Rhabditida > Strongyloididae > Strongyloides > Strongyloides papillosus. The sequence goes on along the minus strand of SRSI01000010.1, from coordinate 2,155,732 downwards.
TGGGTTTGATTATTCATATGCTACTGCAGCTGCTGCCGGTGTTTCTGCTCAATATTATAATTCAAGAAATAGTTATTATGGAGCAGGATTAACTTCGGTATCCCCAAATTCATTAACCAATTATACTGGATTAACAGCAGCTATGATGGACGGTGTGGCAGCTGCAGCCGTCAATGGATCTGTTACACCTTCATCAACAGGACAATTAAGCCCCTTTTCGGCATCTTTAAAATCGGTAAACAGCTCGACAGAGTCAAAAAAATCTAAAGTTTCTAAAAAGAAGAAAAACAGTATTAATCCTTTACAAGAATTAAATTTTACTAGAGTTTTTATCTGGGAATTAGAAGATATCTTTATCATTCCTACACTATCACCTGACATATCTTTAATAGCTAAAAGTTTAAGGGCTATTGTTGAGGAAATTATAACAAATGGTTTTGGAGTTGAATCTAATGATGATTGTGAACAAATGAATATTGAGGATACCAATTATGATGAAACTATACCAGATCTTGGTTATCAATCAAATGAATCTAGTAATCTTAATGTAGGGCAATTAAATTCAATTTCATCTAAAAATGGTGTTGATTGGGTAAGAAAACTTTCATCACGTTATCAACAAATAAAAGAAACTTATAATCAATATAAAAATAATGTTTCATCCCTTTTTGAAAATTCTGGAATGACAATTTCATGTAACGATGTTTCAAAAACATTGGCATCAATTGAAGCATTAACAAATAATTGGATCGAAAGTTTCAGAACATGCTTAAGTAAAATAGCTGAACAACAATCTTCATCAGGAAATTATACTAATATCATTATAACAAATGATACTCTTTCTAGTAGTTTAGCAAAAATGCTCGTTATAAACATAGCTTCTTATGTTCCAATTGAAAATGTATATAGTATTGGTAAAAGTTCTAGAGAATCTGCATTAGATAGAATACAAAACAAATTTGGTAAGAAATGCTCATATGTCATGATAAGTGCTAATGGTGCAAGTATGGAAGTTTCAAAAAAAGAAAATATTCCATGTTGGAAGATTAAAAATAAAACAGATATTGATGCTTTTTTTATGGCTTTAATTCAATATTTGCTTTAAAAACAATTGATAAAAGGTTTTAGATCTTGCCAAAAACTGAAGAATAACATTATTGTGATATAACTTTTAATTATACTTTGACAAGAAATATATTGATATTATATATTTGTGTATCGTAAATGGATATTTAAATAAAAAGTATAATTTTGATTTGTTTATGTTTATAAAATTTTGATATATACATAAATAAAATAAATTTTTTGTAATACTGATATTATACAAACTATTTCTAAAGTGTGAAAAATATCATAGGGAGATTTGATGAAAACGACAGTGTGTAATTGGATAGGAAGGAAGTTATTATGTAATTATTTAAAGTACAGGTGCAGTAGGAAATATCAACACGTGTGATTTAGAAAATAAAGTGTTTGAATAAAAGATCTCTAATAAGATTATATACAATTTATATGTCTCATTAAAAAATAATAATATCCTATAGATATAGGTTACAAAATATATTTTTCTAAGGAAATATTTAAAACAACGTCATATAACAATTTTCACTTTAATTATGAACACATGGTATATATATAAATATTTTTATTTCTTTTTAACAATTTTACAACTTTTATTTTTTATTTGTCAATTACAAGAAATTAACAACGCCAGAAATAATTCTATAAACTGTAAATTAGAAAATAAACCGTGTGTTTTTACTAAAATACGTAAAATAGGAGCATATTATATTGTGCCAAAATATAAACTTCATACATGTGTAATGGGAAAAAATTTTAGTTCAATGATTGTTGCAATTTTTTGTTATCTATATGATGAAAAAAAATTCTTTTCAGTTCATAGACATTTAAACGAGGATTATTTTGATAATCATGCTTGTAATAATGAGAATCAAGGTTCAACTTTTAAAGGGCTAATTAAAAGATTTGGTAATGGAAGAAAAAAGAATTTCCTTCGAAAATGGAAACACTTTATTATAATAAGACATCCTATTGAAAGATTTATTAGTGGTTTCACACACATTTGTGTCCATGGAAGAAATTATTCATTATCTAAAAAAACATGTTTTAACTGTGATGGAAATGTTGAATGTTTTATAACGAAACTGTATGATGAAATTTTTTTAATACTAAATGGTAAAAAAAAATTTGCTGAATATCATTTAAGACATCATTTTTTTCCACAAAGTTGGTGAGTTAAATGAATTAATAAATTAACATCATATTTAGGCATTGTCAATATATAACATATAAAAAATATTACACAGTTTTAAAATACACAAATGATAATTTAGAAAAATTTTACGATGAACTTATGGTGTTATTGAAAGGACAAAATATTCCAGAAGATAAACTAAATTATATTTCATATGAGTTAAAGAATAATAAAAGTATCCATACAACTCAAGGTTCAAATGAACAATTAATAGTTTCAAGAAATTTATATAGTAATACTAGTTTAATTGACTTATTAACAAGAATTTATTATGAAGATTTTATTAATTTCCATTTTTCATTTCCAGACATATTATAAAAACGAGAAATTAAAGATAGAAAAAAAATATGTCAGAGTAAAAACAATTTTCGGATTGATATGATGTTGTAAACTAAATATTTTTTATAATTTTAAAATATTAATTTCAATTAGTATATTTCATTTTAAATTTATATTTTTAAAATTTTCTATATTTCCTTAATGATAAAATTTTACATAAAATCTATAATAATTTTACTGACATTATATAAATATATTAAATCTCAAACGCAAAATAATACTATCATTCGACATCATCAATATCAATTTTTCATAACATCAATTAACAATAAAACCGTTACTAATTGTGATCATGTTCCACGTGAACATACATGTGTTCCTTTGAAACCACGAAATTGGGGAACATATGTTGTTGCTCCAGCATACAAATTGAATTCATGTGCAATAGGAAAAAACTTTTCAACAATGTTGATTGCAATGATGTGCTATTTATTTAATTCGAAAAAATTTAAAAATCACAGACATCTTTTTGCTCACGAAAGATGGAAAAAACGAAGTTGTATTAGAAAGAATGAAGAAAATACTTTTGAGAGAGTGTCAAAAAAATTTAATTATAAAAATGAAAATGTTACAGATTTTATTGATAATTGGAATCATCTAGTAATAATTCGCAATCCAATTGAGAGATTTATATCTGGATTTGTTCATTTTTGTGTTAGACAACCAAAAGAGAATAAAGATGATGGAAATTGTTATGGTTGTAAGGATGACATGGTGTGTTTTGTTGAAAAACTGTATGATGATATTCATACAACTGTAGCAACAAATGTTTGGGCTAGTTTACATTTAATGAATCATTTTTATCCTCAAAGTTGGTAAGTGAATGGTATCTTATTATTAAATTTAAATTTTTTTAGGATGTGCGAATTTTCTAATTATTATGATAAATATAAAATATTAAAATATTCTTCTGAAAAAGAAGGTACAAAAAAATTCTATAAAGAAATAACAAATTATTTAAAAGACATAAATGTTCCTGAACATAAAATAGAATTTATAAAAAAACAATTTCTGATTAAAAAAGTTCCTCATTCAACAATTGACAGTAATGAAAGAAAATTTTACATGAAACAATTAGAAAAAAGTGATTATATTAAAGATATGTTATCGAGAATATACTATTCTGATTTTCAAATGTTCAATTATAGCTTACCAGAATTAAAACATTATGAAGACATTATTACAAATATGGGTTCAGAAAATATAACAATTCCAAATGATAATATTAACACAACAAAAGTATTGTAATTTATTTTATTTGTTATTAGTGTTAATAATAATATTGTAATTATTTTTTACAACAAAAATAACCATTATTACTAGTTAATTTACAAGTTGAAGATGTGAATGAACAACTTAATTTATCATCTGGTCCATTACAAGCAATAGGATTGCCTGTTGAAGGATCTAATATTGCTTCTTTACACAAAACTTTCTTCGGTTCTGGACAACATGCATATGAACTGTCCAGTAATTCTTTACATTCATATTGATATGGACATGATGTTGCCTTAGTTGGATCGCATTCAAATGGAAAACCTGTTGTTACATTTAAAATTGGATCCTCATTATTTGGACAATTATACAGATTCATATCATAACAACAATAAAATATTTTTGAAGTACTAGTTTCGTTGGACTTTATCATGTTATAATCCCTAGCTTCTAAACAATGTGTTCCTTCAGGACAAATAGTTTCTCCAGGAAAACATTTTTTTGGTTTTTTTGTTTCATTATTAACATATGGACTTACGCATGTTTTCTTAACTTTACAACAAACATTCACATTTGTTTCTTGTGCTTTTATACATAAAATATTACCATCATTAGAACATGTTCCTGGAATACCTGGTGTACACATTTTGATTTCATTTTTAGAATCTTTTATTATTTCCATTCCATAAGGACATTCAATTTTAGGGGTACAACATATATGTTCTTTATTTTTTCCTTCTTGACATTGAAAGTTAAATGGACATGACTGTGGTATTTTTGGATTACAACGTACCGTTTCATTTGTAAGAGGATAAGAATATGGTATACTACCGTCTAACGTACAAGATGGAGGTGTCTTACAACATATTGCAGTTATATTACTTTTTTTAATACATTCATATCCAATGGGGCATCCTAAATTTTTTTCATAATTACAAAGTTGTGGTTGATTTGTCATCCAATTTATGTATGGTTGTAGGCCATTTGGACATGTACCAATACAGTAATCAATACATTGGTCAGCGTTTGCAAATGAATTTATCTGATCTAAACAAGATATTTCGTTTTTTTCAATACAAAGTCCCATTTTATAATCAAACGTCCAAATTTTTTTAATGTTATGTTTAGCTACACATGATACATCAGTAATATATTTAGTTGTACAGACATTTTCAACACTCCTACAGCATGCTTTATTTTCTTCATTTTTCCCGTAACATTCATAATTTAATGGACAATCTTTATTATTTTTACATCTTAAACTTCTAGAAGGTGAAAATCTATCGGGATATGGTTCACCTTTCAAACAACTTATTTCTTTTTGACAATATTTCATACATTCACCCTTTGAATTAAAATTATTTTCATTACCACCACATCCTAAGTATAAAAATGATCTACATATATTTGCTGAACTATCAAAAAAATATTTTGTCTCTGGTAATATATTACATCCTTTTCCTGGTTCAACATTCATTGCACATATACTTTCTTTTTCTTTACAACATACAGATGAATGTCCTGTCCCAACACACTCATATCCATGGGGACATTTTTTATCACCATTATTGCAGTGTTTTATATTACCACCAAAATCCATATATGGTAATCCCTTACGACAAGAACCTAAATTTCCACAACCATTATTACATTCCTCCAGTGTTCCAAATCGATTTTGATTACCACCACAACCTCTAAACTGGAATTTTACACATTTTAAAAGGTTTATATCGAAATAGTAAGCTGTATGTGGTTTAAATTTACCACATTGATAACCATAATTTTTTGGTTGACTACATAAAACACCTCCAAGTTCAACACATATACTACAATTAATTAATAAAAATAAAGAAAATAAAATTATAAAATACATTTACTTTAAATAGTTTCTAATATGAATATAAAGCTATATCAATTGCCATTATTTATAATATTAAGTTTAGATCAAATAAATATACTTTACCTAATTTCAAGTATATCTTCTTCTTTATTCAATACTTTAGAATGGTAAACAAAATAAGCTAAATAATAACTTGTGACCTTTAATTATTGTTTATTGAAATTAAATCAAACTACCAATACTTTTAATTATGGAATAAGATTAGTTGTACAATATGAACATATTATATCTTTAAAGAAATCCAAAATTCTTAATACTGTTTCTCTTAATAATCCTGTCCTAAAAATGATTCCTTCTAAATGTTCAGGTTCATTAAAATGTTTAGAGATACTAAAAAACATCCTCATTATTTCTTTGATTTTATTCATATCATAATCTTGTTCCTCATGTAATTTAACACCAATCTCCAAAATAAATGGTGTAAATTCACTTGCTAAAGTAGTATGTTTATTAACAAATACCTCAAGTTCTTTGTAAAATACTGTATCCTGAGGTGGTAGAGGCTTTCTATCAGAAAATGGTAATGCTGCAACATAATAATCGTGTAATTGAACAATAAAACGATATTTTAAAAGGCAAATAAATAAACTTTTTAAATCATATTTTCCAGTATTCTCATCAGCATTTGCTGATAAAAAATCTCTTAATGTACATGGTGGTGAGAAAGCAGCAATAATTTTATAAATATTTACACCCTCATACTCTTTAGCAATATCTTGAAGAAGGCTTTCACTATAATTTAAGTGTAACGATGATGTATAAACATTATTCATACAAATTGGATAAATAATTGAGCAGGGTACCCATGTTAAAAGATTTCGTATTGTTAAAAATATCTGCCCGATAGAAATACCCCTTTCCGTTGCTACAGTATTAAAACTTTTTTCTGGTGTTAAAAATCTAACTAATTGATCAATTAATGGACTACAATCTAATGAAGGCATTATATCTTTCATTAAAACAATTGTGTGATATGGTCTTATTCTCCTCATTAATTCATTAATATCTCTACATGCAATATTAGGAACATTAAGAGTGAATTCAGGTATACTTTGTGCTAGAACAAATCCTAATTCAACATTATTATTAACAAATGTATGAACTAGTCCAGTATGCCATATTTGATTGTATACATCTTTAAGAGTTCTTGCAAAACTACTAGCCTTTAGAATTGATTCATTAAAATAAACTTGAAAGCTATTTTTATATATTTCTTCAGAATATTTTGGTGTTGCACCCACAATACTTTCAATTTCTTTTTGAAGTAATCCTGGTGATCTATTTTCTTCAATTGATATAGCATGGCAAAGTCTTTTACTTAATTGTTGATATGAATGTATAAAATTTTTATCTACATCACCATCTAATATCCATGTTATACCAATGCATATAGTGGTGTTTTCAATTAAATTTGGAAACCCAACAAACAAAATTCCTTCTGCTTTTGCTTCATATGGGAGATTTCTATTGGTTTTTGAGGGAAGCAAATACTCAGCTAAACTATCTGGTTCAACTTTCAATTCCTCCATTATTTTAAATAATCTACCAACACATCTAAACTTTTATTTAAAATAGATATAGTTTTTAAGATATCAACTCACAAACTATGAATATATAATATATGACACTCAGTACCCCATTTTGCTGTAAGTATTACAGCAACAGGTTTATCACTTTCATTATCCTTATGAAGGAACTCCATCTAAGGTTTCTAATTATAATAAATAAGTTTTATATCTTAAAAAAAATAATATGAGATTTAACTCATGGATAAAAATATTTAAAAAGTATATTTATTAATCCTCGTCAGCTTCAATTGTATTACTTAATAAAATATCATGCTGTTTTAAAAATAAAACAACCTTTTCTGGTATTATGTCATCATTAAAATTATTATCAAATCTTATAAAATTTCCAACCAAACTATCATTGTAATAAACTTGTAAAGCTGGACAGGCATTTTGTTTAAATTTATCTGATGTTGGTAGGATGCAAGATTCAATACGAAAATATTTGTGATCAGGATATTGTATAGAAAGACTTGATAAAGCTGTATCAACATCTTCACAACTATCACAATTTTTTCGATATATATGAATAAATGTCAAACAATTTCGAGAATTTTCAATAGCAGTTAAGTATTCATCCGAATTTTCTAGTGTTTTAACAGAATTCAAATACCTTTGCTTTAATTGATTTAGTCTTTTATTTCTAAGCCTTTCAAGTTCATCCTCTGAATCACTTTCTTCTTTATTTTGTGATGACGATAAATTAAATTTCTTTGCTTCTATCAAAAGTAAATCTTTTTTAATTTTTTCTTCTTCCTTTTTTAGTTGTAAATGCTCATAGTAATCCTGTTTTACTCCTTTTGGTCCTGTATTCTTAGATAGTCCATAACTTGATGCTGAATTATCAACATTAGGATCATCATTACAAATCTCTACATCTTCATCCTCTGAAGAACTACAATAAGTTATTGTTGGGCCATTTAATAGTTTATCTTCCAATGTAGCCATTTTAGAATTTGATGAAAATAAAGTACTATTGTAGTAACAAAACAAGCATGTACGTAAATTTCCAAAGCCAATATCCTTGTTGGAGTAATGCTTTTCCCTTCAAAAATGAATTCTATGGAAGGAGATTAACATAAACTTTTTATTTAAAATCAACAAAAACGTAAAATAAGGATATAACTATATACATATATATTTGATATTCTTAAAGGGGGTATAACCTTGATATTTAAAAAATTAGATATTATGCCTTTTGTTAAAGATGAGTTATGTGAGTGATGACATACATGTTTTTGACAATTGCGTTGGAGAAGACGTCTTAGCATAAGTAATCTTCAGACAACATGTGATCAATTAAACCATCATCCACCTCAGGAGTACTTTCAGTAATAAGAAAATCGCTCTCCAAATCTATATACCCAAATTCATCATCATTTATAACTTTATTGACGTTTGATGTTGAATTTCCATAGAAATTATTCTCAATATTCAATGCCTGCTTACTTATTATTGAATGTTCATCTCTACTAACAAATTTCCTTACTTTAGCTACACAATTATTCTTAATAGGTATATTTTTTACAGTCATTTTTTGATTTGAATTGAGACTAATTCTATTTATAGGTACCCTTGAAACTTTTATTTTCTGTGGATTTAAATGATTATTCATTTCATCAGAATATTGAGTAGGAGAATTATACGTCTGGACATTCATTGAGGGGTAGGAATTTCCAACATACATCTCATCACCCATTGGTTTTGAAGTTAACGACATTTGATTGAAAAATCTTCTATTATCACTTATAGAGACAACGTCACTTTTATCTCCCTCTATATCATTAAAAATGTTTTTTAAATACTTTACTTCATCATGCCTCTCATACTCCATACACTCATCTTTAGGCATTATTAAAAAGTTACTATTATTATTAACATTATAGGAATTTTTTTCTGGTATAGCCAACAACCGTTTTGGTCTAATTATTTTTGGTTGGTGATTTCCTCTTCCTAGTATAGTTATTATACTACATAACTTTTTAATTATTCTTTGCTGCATCTTACATTTCGTACTTAAAATATTAATTTCTTTCCATATAGTTTCATTTTGTTGTTTTAAAGTCAGAATGTGTTTCTCTGTTTCTATTTGTTTTTTCCCAATTTGTTTAATTTCTTCCATTAAAGTTGTTCTATTAAATTGGTCTGATCCAACACTATTGGACACGTTCTCTATTGTTGTTGTTATAGATTGTTGACTTGACTTAGATGTTGGCGTTTTCCTTTTAATTTTAAGTAGTAAATCATACCTATCTCTAACGAAGTAGCTATGAAAAAATTCAAGGTGATTGGCGGGATTTGGACATTCTATTATACTTTTTTTATCCATAGCTGTAATTTTTCTAAAACCATACATATTTAGTTGGCGTATACAACTATTAAGATTATTGTGCTTAAAGTATTGTGGGAGAATATCTTTAGAGAATACTACTGAGTCTTGTATATGAAAACTTAAGCCACTCTAAAATGATTATTATATTTACCAAAAGCACACACCAATACCTTATCCCACTTTACTATATAATCTGAATCTGGATCATTAACTATACTCCATAATTTAGTTAAAAAAACAGGTATTCTATCATCGTCTTTTGGTGTCTTGTTTAAAGATGCATCAGAAGTTAGAATGGTGCTGAGTTCAGAAATGCAATCACCAGAATCAGTTGGCATGCTTATAGGGTAGATATTAACAATTTACTAACCTCTTTTGTTGTACTGTTTTAGAGAAAAGATATAGTAAAACTTGTATCAGCTTAATATTCAATGAGATTTTTAAATATCGCGTTGAGAAATAAATTTTTGGAAATGAGTACAAAATGCTAAACAGGTTGTTTTTATATTTTATAAAGTAACAAAGTATATATGTGTGTTTTACCACAGCTTTTAACTTCCAATTTTTTTTAAAAACAAAAAATAACGGTAGATAATTACAAATTTGGACTTACAGTATATGAGTATGCTTTGGAAAAAAGTGTTTCGAAAAAAATCACGTTACTGTTTTTGTTCAACTTTAAATACCATTACTTTTTAATGAATGTTGATTTTTTTAAAGAATACATATAAAACATAAATGTAAAATTGTTTAATGCCTTTAAAATTATTCTTTGTTAAAGAATTAAAATAAAAAAATGTTTGATTAACAAAACTCTTAAGTTATGATTTACAATTGGTTCATTTTAGACATTGTAATTTTTTACTACTTAAATTAAGTATCAATTAAAAGATTATTACCTAAATTTTTTATATAAATAAGTATTTACCGTAAAATTTTCAACTAATCCTCTAGTTTAACCTCTAACACTCCTTTTTGTTAAATATTTTTATTATCTTCCTTCTTATATTTATAAATAACTTGTTTCAATCAGAAATATTTTAATTCGTAATTTTTAGTTGTAACTTCCACATTATTACTAATAGGTATTTGGTTTTTTCTCCTCTTCATTAACGAAATCTTATATTATTTGTATGAAAAAATAATTTTTATATTAACTAATTACTATATTTTTCTTAAAATCATTTTAAATGATGATTGCAAGCAGGAAAGCGGAAATTTTTGTTTTAATATAAGATGATGTGTTGAATGATTTATTTAGGTAATTATTTTGACATTTTATGTTTTGATTCATTTATGATTTATTGAAAAAGAAGAAAAATTTTGTCTTTATTAATGTGTGAATGAGATATATGCAGTTTATTTTATTTTATTATAATATGGTCATATTTGTTTAAAAAAAATTTTTTTATTCCCCTAACTATTATATATTATTTTTGATTGTAATTTAGATAAGAAGAATTCAAATAAAAAAGATTATACATTCATGTAATATTATATAGATTTCATATTATACATAATCACTACTTGATATAGATACTTTGAATCATATATATAAAGATATTGTGATAAAAATATATTTTAACCACCACTGGACTACTCTTAAGTTTTGTTTATTAATTTTATCAAGTCATTGACCGTGATTTAATTGAATTTTGTACTGTTATTTTCTAATTGCCATTGAAGGAGATATTAGAGATATATATTAAATTTATAATAATCTGAATGTGTCAAAGTAACGGTATTCTTTTGAGTTGTGATATATGAATATATTAAAATATACAGTGATAATGAAATAAAGTCATCATACCTGGCAGCCGCAATATTTTGTAGATAATAGATATAGATATCTACCATTTTTATATATTAAGTTAGTTATGTTAATGATGGTTCAAGTCACAAGTTGGCGCTGATGATTATATAAAAGTTTTTGAATTAATATAGCCCTACAAATCATGATATGACGTGATAATGTGTTAATAATACTACTAAAATAAGATATCATTTGTAGGTTTTCCGTTCTTATAATGACACAAGAATGTACTTTAAATTATTTCATTTATTTTGGCACATCATAGATTGTATATTTAATATTTGAGCACGAATATTTAAGTTTTAGCAATATAAGATGTTGAATCACGCACATATGCTAATTTAATTTATTTATTATTATTTCAAGTTGTATTAAGTAACGCCAACTCTATTTAATTATTTGTTAGTTTATTACAATAATCGAAATATATACATAAATTTAAATGAACTAATTAACTTTATAAGATTCTGTGAACATTTATAAAGTATGCTTCACATCTTCTTTACATAATTAAATTAGTAATTAATGTAAGATAAAGGAAAATATATTTGTATCCACTTTATATTATTATATTTTTTTCAGGAAATTATTTCGAAAATAACACTAAAAGTTATTTTCACTAAAATTATATTTATTTAATTATTATTTTTTTATAATTTCTATTATGACATCAAGAAGACGCTCTCTGTCTGCTTCAAGAACTCTTGATCAAACTGTCAATTTCGTTGGACGTATTGGAGCAAGTCTGCGATTACCATCTAGGAAAAGAAATACTACAAAGGTAAGTTTTCTACTTATTACTAGATTACTATCACCACAAAACTTTAATTTACAATTTCCTACCACATAATTTATATACCCAATTACTATTTTCAAACTAGCCTTTTCATCGCTATATATTGTCACATTAAACATTGAAATGAGGATATATTTATTCTTACATTTAACAAACTTACAATAGAATTAGAAAGTTAAAGCTAGCTAACTTGTTAGAAAGAACAGTAAAAAGTTTCTATCATAGCACCATATTCTTCTTCTACATAATATACCTCTTTATATCAACAATACTCATGAGGGTGAATTTGTTTAAAAATATTCATCTTTAAAATATACAATAGAATATAAATAATTGATAATGTAAAAATTTTCTTAGCAAAAATTACGTTATACTCATTAGATGATGTGAGAGAATGTTAGATACATAAAATCTATTAGAATTGATCCACTTTTTTCTATTATTTTTGAGTCGTGGACTTTATACTATTAGTATATAGTAATTACCAATGTGAGATAACTAAAATCTTTTCTACTACCTAGATATCTATCATAAAATGTGTCTATTTATGTAATGTATTTTATTGTAATTAAATATGCTTTTTCTAACATATTATACTACTGTTTATAAATTGATTTTATAATAGTTTTTTTTTCTTTTATTATTATAAATTTTCTTCAATTATTAAAATTTTTTTCGTGTTAATAAAAAAAAGATATATTATTTGTTTGATGATGACAACTGATCTCAATGGGGTGACCAATTTTTTTTCTACTTATCTTTATGAGTCAGGTTAACTGAGTTGTATTTAAAACTTAGAAAGCAATTTTAAATATTGTTCGCATATTTGTTTAATATTTTTAATTCAACATATATTTAACACAAATATATTAGTATTAAAATTCATGACAAAAATTATATTTTTAGTTGATTCTTTTGTTTAAGTCATTCATTTTATCGAATGATTTCTATCTATTGATATATATCTACAAATTTAAAGTTTAACTTTGTCTTTGTTACGTCTTTTAATAATAAGCGACTGTGAACTCAGATCTTATAATCACTGTACTAGTGACCGAATAGACATTATTACTCTCAATTGCATGTATATTCTCATTTAAGTAAATGGCATTCTGAGAAAGTTGTACAATAAGGTTACTTTCAATAATAACACAAGTGTTTTCTTCTATACTCTAACATATTATTCTTCTATCTTTTTCTTACAAAACAATATACAAACACTTTGTTTTAACATTTCATTATACTATTCATGATTTGTAACTAGATGTTAATAAATTTTTTATCTATTAAAAACTACATCTTTAATAGTTCTTTGATAACGAAAAAAACTGATTTTTTTAGAACGCTCTTCAACAAAATCAACTTGAAGTTCAACAACGACTAGCCCAATTAACTCAGTTAAATTTTACAAATCCTACTTTAAGAAATTCTTATTCATATCAACCAACAGACTGTTTATCACCAGCCGCCCAAAAACGTCTTTTGCATAAACATTTGTCATCAAACACCAACCAAAACACCGAACAAACATTTTGTACTGTGTCATCTCCCCTAGTAATCAGATGTGGAGAGGATAAGCAATCACTCGAATTCGATTCCACTAATATATCTATTTCTGGTGATTCACATAACATTTCAGGAAATAATTTTAATTACTCAAAATCTGATACAATAAAACAGCAAATGAAAAGGAGGTATATTAAAGAGGGAGCAGCACAGCTTACTTCAATATCTGATTTGCTGACGCACCATAGATATTTATTTCTATTTAATGATTTATTATTAGTATCGAAACAAAAGTATGTTTATTTTATCTAAAATATACAAATATAATTTTATTTATTTATACATTTTAGAGGAGAGAATAGTTATAAATTAAAAGAAAAAGTTTTATTAGAAAAAATATGGATCTCATCAATAACATCGTGTTCTAGTTCTTTTCTCATTGGTTACCCATCATCCCATTCAATTTCTAATTATGTGGCACATTTTTCATCAGAAAAGGAAAAAGCAGAATGGTTTGAGGTATTAAATCAACATATTTTACGTAAAAGAATCAGTAAATCAACAACAATTTCCATTGCCGTTAAAATAGAAGGTAGACAACAAATTATAAGGAAAGAAATTCAGAATGGCATATCATCAACAGAAATTGTAGCAGAGTTGGTTAAAGAACTTGATTTACCTGTTGCAACTAACTATGAACTTGGTTTTGAGACACATGCATCTGGAGTAACAATTTTTAATGGTATTGAGAACGTATATGCTGTTTTAATGGATGTAGCTGCTAAATCAGGAGCAGTACTTTCCGAATCTCAGTTAGCTCATTTAGATGTCTGTCCTTTAGTTACGGTTAGATTGGTACTTAGAATTACATCTACCTCTAGATCAACGACTGCATCTTATTTAAAAACGCAATTGAAAAAAGTATTAAGTAGACCAGAATCTAAGAGATTATTTGGAAAAGAACTGGAAGGATCAATGCCACCACAACCAATACTAACATTGATTGATCATATTTTTTTGCATGGTATTAATACGGAAGGTGTTTTTAGGAAATCTCCAAAAATGGGTACTGTTCAACAATTAAAAGCTCAACTTGATAATGGTCAAGTCCCTGATTTTACACAACATTCTGTTCATTGTTCAGCTTCACTTTTAAAAGAGTACCTACGTAGTATTCCGGGAAATCTTCTTTTAAATGGAAATTACCATCTTTGGATGGAAGTTGTTACCGAAAAAAATCACGAAAAACGGTTAAATTCTTGCAGAAATCTCCTAAAACTTCTTCCACCATCACATTCTGTTCTCTTACGATCTGTACTTCGTTTGTTACGTCGAATAGCTTTGTCACCCAACACTAAAATGAATGTAGAATCATTGGCTGTATGTATCGCACCAGGATTATTATGGAATGATAGTAAGTTTTTTTACAAATACCGCAACAATCTTTATTAAAGTTATTTGATGAAACTATTGTTGACATTATATGAAGGTCGCATTAACCTAGTATTTAGTTTTATTACTTTATTCGTCCTTCAAACCAGCTGATTTTAGTACAAGATTTTGTTGTATTACATTGAAATTTTTATTAATATTCGTTTTGTTTTAAGGTGATTCTCTGAATGCTGGACAAAATGTCCCTAAATTAGCAGAATTTTTAATAAAAAACACACCAGAGTTATTTAATGATTTCACGGAAGATGGACCTTTACTTCCTCAAAAGTTAGCTCAATCTACTGATTCTGGATTATCTGATGACAGTGAAAATCAAAGAAGATCTATTACCCCTGATTCATTATTGCTATTAGAGTCACCATTTTCAGATGCTTCAGTAACAACATGTGATTCACCTACTAGAATACACATTGAGGAGATACCTTCTTCTAACTGCGCTACCATAACAGAAATCAGAAAAAATAAAAATAATCTTGACGATGAAAGGACACCAGTTGTTTCTAGAGAAAATTCTCAAAAAACAAGAGATTTTTCAATAACAAACAAATATCAATGGAGATCACACTTACATAGAGCATCACCAGGAGAGCCAAATTGCAACAATCATCAGATTTCACATTCTCCTTTATCATTTAAATCATCTCTTGCGTCTGTTGAGAATGATTTACGTGATTTATCACCGATATCAAGAACAATTACTTTTGATCATAGTACTAAAAGATTCATTAATATTGGACCATGCGATTCTTCTAACTCAAGTTCCATTTTATCTTCTCCAGAAATTCAAATTAAAAATGATATTTTCTCATCAGGAAGTAGGGTGATTTCACCAATAAAAACAAATTATAAATTTGATTCTGAAGCTACAAATTCTCATGTTCTTAATAATTTACCTTCGTCAAAATTCCGTGATAGTAGAGGATACTATTCAGTATATAAACATCAGAAAATTGATTCATCAGATTCTACTAAAACATTAACAGAATCAAGACCCAATTCTATAACGTGCACAGGAAAAGATGATGGTTACTCTTCATCATCTATCTCATCTTCATCAACAACAAATAAATCTTCCTATTCAAAGAAACCTATTGGTCAAGCAAATTCATTAAATTGGAAATCATCAGTTAACAGAAATTCATTCCAACCAAGAACATCTGATATTACATCTAATTATAAATTTAAAGAATTACCTTTAAATGAACCAATGTTGCTAACAAAAATGTCATCAATGAATAATGATACTGCATGGAAAGGACAGGATTTGTCTAACAAAGCAAATAATTCACTTACGTCTACAATCACTTCACCGCCACCAGTTCAAATTTCATCTATCACTGCTCATAAACCATTACGTCGGCCACCCCCACGTGCTGCACCCGAAATTCAGTTAAGTCCCCTTGAGGTAAACTGGAGCGTAACAAGTCTTCGCAGTGCATTTCAAAACAATGATTCTAAACCAGCATCCATTGATACTATTTATGTTAGTAGAGATATGTTATCAACAATTAATGCTCAATAATGTATTTTTTTTCTTGCCTATATTTTTATCACTAGATAACTCATCAGTAAATGAATTTAGATATTAAACAAAATATTATATTTTTAAATTAAAGTGGATAAACATTTTTGTTGATTAATATTTTTAATGTATTAATGTTTCATATAAAAAAATATTAACGATAAACATTTCTTTGAAATGTAATTTGTTTAAAATTAAATATATTAAATAATCTCTAGTTTTATAAATCATCTTAATAAAATAAATGATTAATAAGTAGCAATTTATTAGATTGTAAAATATTTACAATGTTTTAAACTATGGCAGTTTTGAAAGAATATTCTCAAAGATAATATTATTTTTGATGAAAAAATTGAGTGTTATATTTCACCGTCTTATTCATGGTACAATTATAAACATTTATAGGTAAATGAATATCCTCCCAAACCAGGCCATGGTTCTATAGCTATTCTTGTAAAAGTTTCCGACTTGCAATGACAAAATATAACTGAATCTGCCACAGAAGTTAATGTTTCTCCACTTTCATGAACTTCACCAATAACTCTAAGTACATTTCTTCGGCCAAAACATTCTGAAGGGTAAAGTTTTTTTATAGGTTCACAGAAACTCAATTGTACTGATTTATCAATATTCATAACTCTTGACTTCTCGTCATAATTACAAGATTCTTCATATCCTTCATCAGTGTCTTCAGTTTCAGGACATCGACAAATAGGTGTGTCATTAATTTCAGAACTTCCTTCATAGTTAAATTTTGTTAATGGTTCAACAAATTCATCATAAAAAGGAAAATTTTCTCCTGATCCTTCACCAGATCCTTCAATAACATTATTCGTTAATGTTGTTGTTTCTAGTGAATTTTCAAGAATATGAAAAAGTTTTACCTGACCTCTACATGCTTGATAAGGTAAACAAATAGATAAGTTAGAATATTTTGATTCTCCAGAAATTAATGTTAAAAAAAATAAAGAACTAAAAAACAATACTAGAAAATTCATTTTTAAAAATTTTCTATAGAGATAATAAACAACAGAAGAATAAAATATAATAAAACAAATCTTTTCTACTATTAGTTATTTTAAACGCCCAATCTATCAATTAAGAAGTTATAACACTATAAAGTAATGAATGAAACAGATCATCCTCATAATTCGTGAAACAGGTGTAAAACGAATATTTGATTTATATGACGAAAAGAAAGATACTTTCAAAAGAAGAATGAGGCAATTTTAAAAAGGAACATGTTAAGAGTCTCAAATATAATGATGATAATTGTCGAAGAATGAATGAAATAAAGTGCTAAAAGTGAATCTTATATTTAGATGTTGTGTTTTATGATGTGACAGAATACTGGATGGCATTTAATATTAAGCATAATTATAAATTTGAGTGCACTTTAACCAATGGTATCTGTCTAAAAGCTGATGACTTTAACAACATTTGTGCCTTTTGTTGATGTGTGTAAGAGTTTTTAAGTCAACCTGTTGATCTTAATTTGATAGATAGCTTTCTTGAAGATATATTAGTAATAATAATTATGAAATAAGCCAAACTGACCTATATATTATATCATGATTCAAAAGCTTCCATCCCAAGTTATGTAATTTCTTTTAGGTTGTTAAGTAAGGCAAGTACTTTTGGAAAAGATGGGCGTGTGAAGAAGGGGCAAAAAAGGACTGGAAAGATGGGAAAAAGGGGGTCGGGGTTGCCATCATAAATAATCTTATAATAATAAAAATATCCATTATAGTTTATCATTAAAAAAAAAATCTTTATTAAAACATTTTTTTATTCAAAAAAAGTTATTTGTAATTTCACCAATTACAACAGTTATGTAGAAACACACATTTCCAATTGAACAAACCCCATGCACAATACACACTTAGCTCGATATCTTGCTCTAGATTAACTTTTAAAAATTCTAATAACTATCTTTTTATTTTTTTAATACCTATTTTAACATAACCATCTAAATATTGAAAATTAGTCCTTATATTTATTGTGATATAGTTAAATTAACCTAAAGTACAATAGATTTTTAATAATTTTATTGTAAAATTGGTGATTGCAGTACAAACTTTGTTTTGTAAGCACACTATACTGACTTGACACGTTTAATACTAACAAAAAATTTTTTAAATTTGACGTGACCATACAAAATATAAAAATCTAATATGCCTAGTGCAATAAGCGGATCATTACATCCATCAAATAAAGATGCTATATCAATGTATGTTTTGAAAATACTATACGTTTAGTAATAATAATTATTATAGAAATAATAAGGGTCTTATTGCTTTGGGAACACAGTCATTGATAACAATTCTTGATATTCATACGACGAAATTGTTACAGGTTCTTGATGAACATACATCTGCTGTTAATCTTGTATCATGGAGTCCTGAACAATCATTTATAAGACAAAATGAGGTTGATCCAAAATTAGTTACAACTGATATTACAGGGCAAATTATTGTATGGGATGTATTTGCAGCATCACCAATTTCTAAGTTTAAATATACTAATACAACTGTTAAAGATTTACAGTGGTTAGTATGGCAAGAAGCTAATAGAGATTTTCTATTAACAATTCATTCAACAGATATATTAGTTCTTTGGAATACAGATAATGGTGAGATTGTTTGGGAGTATAAATTTTCTCAAAAAATATTTAAAATCGTTCAAGATTTCTTTGAAAATGGATGTTTTTATTTTACAACAATAGGTTATGAAATTTTACAATTAAAAAATGTTTTCGTTGACAGAAAACCACAGGGTAATCCCAATGTAATTTCTATATTTCCCTCAAATGGTAATCAAGAATGTGTTATTTTAAATATGAAATGCCATAGAGCATATCCAAATATTATTTTTGTTTCAACATACAATGAATTATTATGTTACGATATCCCATCGAATAAAATTTTGTACAGGGAAAATGTAACAAATCTTGTACAAATATTACCTTGTGCCGATAGAGATGCCTTTTTTTTAGTTCATTCAGATGGAATGATATCATTTAAAGTTGGTAAAATAACTGTTGATGAAGACAAAGATCAGACATATTTTACTTATGAAAAAATATGTCACTCAGAATCTTCTAGACCAAATCCAAAGAATAAAATTATATCAGCAGATATGTGTAATGTTACAGAAAATACAATAACAATTGTATATAATACTGGAAAGATACTAAATTACCAACTATCATTACCCAACTCCAAATCAGCGTTTATTTACAGAACTAAATATTTATCTGATTCTGTTTTATTGGATGAAAAAATTCATAATAATTGTTTTAAATTATCACTTATACAATCAAATCAATTTCCAACACTATCACATTCTCCAACTGTTATACGTGTTCGATCTATGCATGATGTAGATATCGAAAATGATTTATACAAAGGTAAACAAATCATTGCTGTTGGCACAAATTCTGGTAGTATATTTTTAATTGATGCTTTTGATTTTACAATATTAAAAGAATTTAAAATACACAATTCACCTGTTAAATGTTTAGAATTTAATGGACCAAATTCTATAATATCTGCATCATATAGTGCTGCATTGACTACAAGTGCATATGTTAAAAATCATTTGTATGTATGGGATATACAAACAGGTGTTAAAAAAGTATTACGGAGTGAAGTTGAAGAGAGCCCTATACGGATGTTAAGGGTATCTTATTATCATTGTTATGTTGCTTTGTGTTTTCAAAATGAACCATTAGAAATTTGGGATTTAAAAAATTTAAAACTTCTCAGGAGAATGAGTAGAAGTTGTCCTTTGATTTTAGATATGGCATGGAGTGGTAAACACCATAAATTGAACGTTATTTCTGAAGAAATGAATATATATAAAGAAAATTTAGTTGTTTTAGATAATGAAAATCATTTATTCCATGTTGTAGTTAAAGGACTTCAAGTAAGAGATGGAAAAGAAGTTAGTACTGATTGGAAAAGAGGAAGTAGCAAAATTAAATGTATGGTATGGAAAGACGATTTATTGGCATATGGCGACACAAATAATAAAATAGGTGTATGGGATTTAAATAATAAAAAATGTCGTGAAGCCAGAATAGATGATTTTGGCCCTATATTAAAAATGATTTTTTGTAAATTATATGGTGATAATTCTTTAACAGTTGTTCATTCAAATGGTATTGCAATCTGGGATGTTGGAAGTATGAAGATTATACGTTCTTTTGCTACCAAAGGAACCATGGTAATTGATTGTGATTTATCAGGAACAATACCTATATATATAACTACTGATTCAACAATAAAAATGGCTGATTACAACAATAAAAGTAAAGTTATACAATCTGATGATAGACCTATCTTATTTAATATGGGTTTCGTAAGGAAATTAAAAGTTATCCCATCGGAACCAACTACTCTAAATGAAATTAAAGAACTTTTAAAAGACAATTTTGGTGATGAAATTATAAATGAGATATCCAAAATGGATAAATCATCTGCATACACTTTTATATTAAAGTTTGTTGGAGATATTGATGCATCAAAGTTATTTGCTATTATCGAAAATAGTATTCATCCAGAAAAAGTACTCCCACCATGTCTCTTTTTATTTTGGCCTGAAAATATTTTTAAAAAAGTAGTAGAAGAAAAATTAAAAATTCTTATTAATGATTGTACCACAAAAGAACAACTTGAGAAAAATATTGAATGGGCAATTGTACTAGGTAAAAATGATTTAGCTAGTCAATTACTATTAGATAAAGCAATGACTTCCGAAAAGGATAGTCGATTCAATGCATACCGAGCATGTCTTTTATCTACCAACTTTGATTCTGAAAGTTGTAAATGCTTTATAAAACTTGTTGCTATGAATATGATAGCAAACGGTCATATTAATGATGGTGTACAAATGTTATTTTTAATAGATCATGGTTTAGACGCATGCAAACATCTACAATCACAAGGAAATTGGTTACAAAGTGTTCTTTATGCGAAAGCTAATAACAAAATTGATGTTAAAGAAGTGATTAAGAAATT
The DNA here is from genome assembly GCA_005656395.1 of Strongyloides papillosus. NCBI lineage: Eukaryota > Metazoa > Nematoda > Chromadorea > Rhabditida > Strongyloididae > Strongyloides > Strongyloides papillosus. Next base: position 2,133,993 of record SRSI01000010.1, on the reverse strand, counting down.
TGCTGACCAACTTTCAACAGAAAGTATATTTCATAAGAGTTTAGCGATAAAGTTATATGCTAGTATTCAATTTTGGAATGAATGTATTGAAGCTCTTTTGTTATCAAATAATATAAAGTTAGCCGAAGCGATAAAGAGTATCACGAGTTCTTTGTGTAATATTGAAATTTAGCATGTATACATTGGAACATTATTTATATTTATCCAAAAAGAAAAAACATAAATCAATATATTTTTATGCTTATTATTGTTTCATTTTGACAACCAATAAAATATTTCTTATATAAAACCGTCTTAATGCACATTCGTGAGATAATCTTTTCGCGACCTCATAATTAATGATAAAAAGCACACAGTGTTTTGTCGTTTTAAGTTTTGCAATCTAATATACTTTTACAGTTATTGTTTGTATTAATAATGACATATTATCTTGATAAGACATTAACATACATCAAACCCATCGTAGATCATATTCCATCTATTCAAATAAGCTTTCCAAAAAGAAAGCACCTTCCTCTTCCTACTGAAAATTCCTTTACTCAAAGAGATATATTGCCAATGACACATCCTTTTGTAAGATTTGCAGGCTTATCTGGTGCAGCTGCAATAGTACTTGCCGCATATGGATCGCATTGTAAGGGAGAAACATAATTAATAATCGATAATTTTTCTAGCATTAATGAAAGAAGGAAGTAATGTAACTGAAGCGAATAAAAGAACCTTTGAAACAGCATCTAAATATCACTTAATTCATTCAGTGGCACTCTTACTTTCACCACAAGCTCGTTACCCACTTGTAACAGGAGGATTATTTGGTGTGGGAATGATTCTATTCTGTGGATCATGTTATCATATTGCAATGAAAAACGATAGAACTCTTGCTCCACTCACACCATATGGAGGATTTTGTTTAATTTTTGGCTGGTTATCTTTTCTTTTATAAATAATAAGATAATTTTTTTATTTGTGATCTGAAACTTTGTATTATGTTATTGTGATTTTCTGCCTCAGAATAAATAAATACTTTTCTCATAACTTTATCGAGTACTTTATTACGTAAATGCACCATTCTGCGGAACGTACACTCCACCCATTATGATGTGCAGGCACAAAAACGTATTTTTCAAAAAAAATCATATAGAATGAGTGTTATTTTTTCTACAATCGTGTTGGGAAAATATTGAAGCATAAATTGCTCTCGGATGGAATGTCTTACAAAAGTAAGCACATTTCCACATCCCAAAAGATATTCATTGTTATATTATTAAACTAGTCATTCAAATATCTATTTTCGTCTTTCGTAATATTGTTAATTTTTTAAGACTTATTAAGTATTATTCTAATTGTTTTTTATTTATAGGTTCACTAATTTGTTATCATGGGTAAAGAAAAGACTCATATTAATATTGTTGTTATCGGACACGTCGACTCCGGAAAATCCACCACCACTGGACATTTAATCTACAAATGTGGAGGTATTGACAAGAGAACTATCGAGAAGTTCGAGAAGGAAGCTCAAGAAATGGGTAAAGGTTCTTTCAAATACGCTTGGGTTTTGGATAAACTTAAGGCTGAAAGAGAACGTGGTATCACAATTGATATTGCCCTCTGGAAATTCGAGACCTCAAAATACTACGTCACCATCATTGACGCCCCAGGTCACAGAGATTTCATCAAGAACATGATTACCGGAACATCCCAAGCTGATTGTGCCGTACTCGTCGTTGCTTGTGGTACTGGTGAATTCGAAGCTGGTATTTCAAAGAACGGACAAACTCGTGAACATGCTCTCTTAGCCCAAACTCTTGGAGTAAAACAACTTATCGTTGCATGTAACAAGATGGATTCCACTGAACCACCATACAGTGAGGCCCGTTTCAATGAAGTTGTTACTGAAGTACAAAACTTCATCAAGAAGATCGGATACAATCCAAAAGCCGTTGCTTTCGTTCCAATCTCTGGATTCCACGGAGACAACATGCTTGAGCCATCAACCAACATGCCATGGTTCAAAGGATGGGCTGTTGAACGTAAGGAAGGAAATGCTTCCGGAAAGACTCTTCTTGAAGCTCTTGACGCTATTGTCCCACCATCCCGTCCAACTGACAAACCACTCCGTCTCCCACTCCAAGACGTCTACAAGATCGGAGGTATCGGAACAGTCCCAGTCGGTCGTGTCGAAACTGGTGTCCTTAAACCAGGTATGGTTGTTACCTTCGCTCCACAAGGTGTATCAACTGAAGTTAAATCCGTCGAAATGCACCACGAATCCCTTACTGAAGCCGTACCAGGAGACAATGTTGGTTTCAATGTAAAGAACATCTCTGTCAAAGATATCCGTCGTGGTTCTGTTTGCTCTGATTCTAAGAACGACCCAGCCAAGGAAGCTAAATCTTTCACCGCTCAAGTCATTATCATGAATCACCCAGGACAAATTGCTGCTGGATACACCCCAGTTTTGGATTGTCACACTGCTCACATCGCTTGCAGATTCGCTGAACTTAAAGAAAAAGTCGACAGACGTACTGGTAAGAAAGTCGAAGATGCTCCAAAATTCCTTAAATCTGGAGATGCCGGTATTGTTGAGCTTATCCCATCCAAGCCACTCTGTGTTGAAGCTTTCACTGACTACCCACCACTTGGACGTTTCGCCGTTCGTGATATGAGACAAACTGTTGCCGTAGGAGTTATTAAGGGAGTTACCAAATCAGATGGAGACGCTAAGGCCACCAAATCCGCCCAAAAGGCTGGTGCCAAGAAGAAGTAAATAATATTCATTTTATTGTTCTCTTGTTACGTTTGCTCTAAATGATAAATTATACATGTTGTTATACAGTGTTTTATTTTTTTATTTTATTTAATTTTATTATTTGAAAGTGCTTTACAGTATTCAGGGGTGTTTACTCGGTAAATATTAGAAGATTTTCGTGTTAGGACCTTAGTGGTAGATTGTGCATCAATTTTTATAAATATAATAGGATTGTTTTAGATATGCCTGTTAACATTTCTGATGATAACAATGACTCTGTAGGTACTTTATCCATTTTTATCCCTATTTTTTAGTGTCGTTTATTGGTTAATGTTATTAGAACATTAACAACAAGTGCTTCAAATGATCAACGTGAGCATGAAAAGAATCGTCTTGAAATTGCATATAAAAATTCTGGTGAGATTATTGATAAGCTTATAAAAGGTGAGTTGGATATTTGCAAAAGAGAATATTATTTTTAATAGCACATGAACCTGATGTCAATGCATGTTTAAATACATTCCGTAATGTTTCAACAAAAATTACTGGGTTCAAAGAAGGTACCAAAAATGTAAAAAATAACCTCCGTCAATCCACAACTTTACTAGAATGTCGACGTGACGATTTAAAAAAACTTTGGATGGAAAATGAGGAACAAAAGTACATTTGTAATATTTTAAAACAAATCAATGAGATTAAAAATATGGAAATGACAATTGAAGAACACGTTAAGGGTGGGAATTTCAAAGATGCTGTTAATTTATTAAAGAAAAATGAAATTCTTCTTAATGGACAATTGTCATGTATTGAAGGCCTTAGCCAAATAAGACATAATGTTCATGATATATCTAAAAATTTACTAACAAAAATTATAGATGACTTATTGAGAATAATCATAATTGAGCCTTTTGAAAAACATTTAGTTTCATTAATGAAAAATGTTAATAAAAATGTTTTACAAGAATCTGAACTTTGTAACAAGTTACTAGAAAAGTATAAAAAAAATGTCGATTCAAGAGATTTTGGTTTTACAAGTTCTACTGAAAATGAAGAATATATGTATAATGCGTGTGCCAAAATTTCTGATTCAATAGCAGCTCTTGCAGTTTTCGATCAAGTAGATGTTGCGTTAAATCAAATTTATGCTAAAGAAGCTGCACTTTGTCAGAAAGGAGTGCATGATACAATAATAGTTTTAAATGCTATAACACATAATGAGAATCGCGATGCTAAATTACTGCATCAATTAATTCAAAGCCTTGTAACAGAGTTTAGAGATTCATATAAATATCATTCAATTTTAATAAAAGAATTATCAAAACATGCTATTTATAGAGAGCATTCTTCAATAATTCTTGAGAAATATTGGGAATCATGCCAAAGAGCTTTGCAGGATGTCATTAGTGACCATTTGGATATTTATCCTCAACGGTCTAACAAAAATGAATCATTGACTGAAAATAATAAATTGTTATTCCGTTTCAGCTGTGGTGCTTTGATGTCCTCTCAAGCAACTGTAGAGCAGAATAAACTAAATAATCTTGTTTGTCAAGCTGATCCATATAATATTATTAACATTTTTCATTTACTAAATCATTTTGCTATGGAGATTCAATCCATAACAAAAAAAGAACCTTGTGATCTTTACACATTTTTAAATAGTTTTGTTATGGATAGTTTTGTTGAGAGGGTTGAAAAAGATATATCGGGAAAATTAAATATTATATTTAGTAGTAGTGATGTGTGGACATCAATTTTTAATGTTCAATCACATGAAGTGGTAAGTTATTTAAATAATACTTCATTATTAATTCTGCAGAGTGTACTTGGAAGTGTGGTCAAAGTAAAAAGTATGTGTGACCATGTTTTTGAATTAATCAAGCATATGGAAACATATACTTTACGCTTTTCACAACAATGGTTATTTATTTTAATGAAATTTATTGGATATATTGAAGAAGTGTATAATAAAATCACCATTACAAATATTGGAACTGATAATCAGGTGAGAACGAGTGGAAAAATAAGTGCTGCTTGGGCAGTTGACGAAGATATTTCTAGATTATTAAAATCACTACCAAGTTGGGTTGCTATTACAACTCAAACACCTAATGAAACTACTCCAACATCTTATCAACATAACTTAGTTGCTGAAAGTGAATTAGATATAAAGAAAAGAAATCAAAGAGAATCAGAAATTTTGATTGGTAATTTGGGTGTACAAAAACAAATAAAACGAAATGAACTTGTAACAGATATGGAACACATTAAAATTTTAATTCTTATTCATGAATCTCTTCAATGGTTTACTATTCAGTTTCGGTCACTTATTGGTGGTCTTAGCAAAAAATCAAATGAAATTATTCAATACAAAGTTCCTGATATTGATTCAAACAATTTAAATATTGGTGAAGATACAATGATTAATGTTTTGCATTCTAGAATTAACAAAATTGAAACAATATCGGAAACGTGTCTTTTACTTATCCATTTGGAGTTAAGAGTTCATTGTTTCTATTATATATTTCCACTTTCAAGAGCTGATTCTAAATATAACGAAGATGAAAATGACCAAGAAGCATCTGACTTTAGAAATGATTTGTATATGTTCCACAAAATTTTATCACAATTAACCTCGAAACATAAATGGAAATATCTTTTTGAAGGTCTTGGACATTTATGTGCTTCTATTTTTATTCATTCAAGTCAACATATGACAAAACTTCGAGAAAATGGTAGAAAAAGATTGTGTCGAAACATTTTTGCTGTCCAACAACTAATGAGCCAAATAACAGGACGTAGAGAGATGGATTTAGATCGTGCAAGATCATTTTATGAATTATTAGATCACGAACCTGACAGATTATTGGCTATGATTGTTGATAAAGGCACTACATTCTCGAACACTGAATATTCATATCTCTTATCACTAGCTGTTCGTTCACATCAAATATTGTCTTCACAACCTGGAGCTCTAGAAAAAAAGATGACACAACTACGAGAAATCTTAACCGCTATAAACAAATAAATTTCTTTAAAATATATAATTTAATATGATATTTCATATATTTATTCTTTGAAACTGCTAAATATACATATTTTTATTGGTTGAAAACCAATGTAATATTTCAATGTTTTTTTTATTCATTTATTTAAAAAAATTTAATATTTAGACCATATGTCTGAAAAAGAATATAGCTATTCATTCGACTGGGAAGAAGTATTAGAAGCGACTATACAATACGAAAGTGGAATATCAGCTGATGTATCATTAAGTAAAGTATATATCTATGACGACGACCTTGTGATGGCCGGAATAAAAGGAGTTGAAGATGTTGAAGAATTTGTGAAAAATTATTCACCATCTGATGAAATTATAATTAGTAAAAATAAAGTTGTCCCAACTAGTTCATTAACAGGACAAAATGATGTTGATCCAGAAACCTCAGGAAATTTAGTGTTTAGTAAAAAAGAAACTCGGGAAAAAAGAAAAAAATTAGCTTTAGAACTTGCGTCTTTAACATTCTCAAAGTATTGGAAAAATAATGGTGAATATTTGACTTTACAAAGCTTTATCAACGATTTTAAAGAAAATTTAGATGAAGATACAGTATTAAAATATGAAGAAAAAGTAGAAAAAATCAAACCGCTTGATCCATATAATCTAATCAAAGTACATCGCGATCCAATTCTCCAGGTAATAAATATTACTTACTTAATTTCTCTATCTTAAGTGGAAACTCTTTTGTAGTGTATATATTTTATGATTTTAGGGATTTTCAAATATTTCACAGAAAACTTTTGGTTTAGATTATGTTAATTCCCTAAATTGGGATGATTTATATGAAGAACATAGACAGTTGGTTAAAAAGCAAGCATTAATGGACTTTAGTGAATATAAAAGGACAAACATCAAGGGCAAATGCTTTTCTTTCCTTGCAAATGTAAGTTTTTAGTAAATTGTATAAATAAAAACATCTGTTCTCCTTTAATTGTATTCTAGGTTAAGAAGGCCAAGTTTGTTAGTGGTTTTGATGACTCTAAGTATTCAATAATGGATAAATCATCTGATGAGGAGAAAAATTTGGATACCTCTAATGAAAGTAAGGATTTTGATAAATCTATTACAGGTTATAAAGATTTGGAATGTAATAAAGGATTTGAAGAAATGAGGAATGTTACGTATTATACAAATAAACCAGAATTTAAATTAAGGATACTTTCACTTAAACCTAAAGGTTATGATTTAGATGATACTAATAAAGGCACAACAACAACGATACCAGAAGAGGATAGGAGTAGTAGTGAAAATGTTGATTTGTCATTTGATCCTATTAAAGATGAATATTTGATCGCCTCAAAAGCACGTAATTATATTAATGCTGACAATGAAATGAGGAAATATTGGAACCAACGTTTCCGTTTATTTTCAAAACTCAATCATGGTATTTTAATGGATCGTGAAGGATGGTTTTCTGTAACTCCTGAAAAAATAGCTAAACATATAGCTGAGCGGATGGTTAAGCGTAAAAATATGATCATTTTTGATGGATTTACGGGTGTTGGTGGTAATGCAATACAATTTGCTTTAAAAGGTGCATACGTTTATGCTGTTGAAATGGATCCTATTCGATTGAAATGTGCTAAAAGAAATGCAGAAGTTTATGGTGTTGCTGATAGGATACAGTTTTTCTTGGGTGATTTTTTCAAAATTGTTGAATCATTTGTTGGATCAAGGAATGCTGATGAATTCTGTCCAAGTAATCAACATATCATTGATGGTGTATTTTTATCTCCACCGTGGGGTGGTCCAGAATATTTGACCAAAGAAGTATATGACCTGAAAAATGACATTCCAATAGATGGGTTTAAAGTTTTTGAATACTCGAAAAAATTATCTTCTAATATTTCTTATTTTTTACCCCGTAACACCCCCTTAAAACAACTAATTTCTTTAGCCGGACCAGGTGGAAAGTGCGAAATTGAACATTCCGTCCTGAATTCGAAAATTAAAACACTAACTGCATATTATGGGAATTTAATAGCGTCTACATAAATTTTAAATTCTCTAATGTTGATAAATGTCTTCTCTTATATTGTTGAATAATAAATAAACAAACTAAGGAGTAATTTTTGTTGCAAACATCTTATTATTAACTACCACAACCAGTAAATAAACACATTGACTTATATATTAACTTAATGAACTCTTATAAACAATTAATATCATCTTTTCTTTATCTAACTAACAAGTCATGTTTATTTTTGTTAAATGTAACACAAAAAGCCATAAAAATAGTTTATAAAATGTATAAAAAAAATTTAATGAGATAATTGTATAGATCCTAGTGATCAGATTTATTTATTTTGTATTGAACATGTGCTTTCATAACCAATAGACCTTTTTTTATAATAAAGTTATGAGTATGTCAAAATGTTTTCTTTTAACACTAACATAAATGTTCTGTTACAATAAATAAGTACTTTCTTTTTTATTTAATAAATTTCTAATTATCTATAAACAGAAACATTTGATTGTAATGGAGGCTTCGCATCTCCATCACTTCCATTCACTTGATGTGGTGCAAATGCATTTTGAGGTGCTATATTTTGTATCCCAGACATAGTATTTATTATTTTTTGTTCCTCCTCCCTTTTTTTCATAATAGCTGCGGCTTTTGGATTTAAATTTCTACTTCGTACTTGCTCTTCCAACTGTGTTATGACGCTCACTGCTTGATGTAAGACGTTAAGTTTTGTTTGAGCCTTATCATTAGCTTGATTTAGATGCTGAGCACACATCCTCCCTAATTCCTTGAATGCACTGTTAATATCACGAACTCGAATACGCTCACGGGCATTGTTGGCTGATCTTCTATCTAATTCTTTGTCATCTGAAGATTTCCCATCATCATCAGAATCTTTGATTTCACTTTTCATACGCCTATTAGATTTGGAAGAATTTCTTCCCGAAACTGAGTGATTGTTAGGAGAAAGATTTATACCATGAATTGAAGATAATGAATTTGTATAGTCTGATGATGGAATAGGTGGATATCCATTGGATAGTAATTCCTGATGATGTAATGACTGAGATTGATTAACTGGGGGAATATTATAAATATCTCCCGGAATTTGGGATGACAATAAATCAGATGTTTGTAGATTCTGAAAATGAAAAACATAAATATATTTTTTATCTAAAGAAATACAGATTTTCTATTTTTATAATAATTATCAGATAATTTGTATAGTATTAATTCACAATGGAGTATGTGCTGAGAATTAAAATCAGAATGATGACGTAAATCGAGATACATCACAAATAATTACTTAATTAATAATTATCTGAGAAAATGTTAGGTATTATTATTTTAACGGTGTAATTAGTTAATAAGTATTTAAACTTACATGAAGAGAAGGATGATGAGGTTGATAAAAATTATGTGGATTATTAAGTTGATTATGAATAGAGGTTAATGGTTCTGGTTTTTGTGGAACACCACTAATATTTTCAATATTTGACTGAGGAAAACTATAAACTGGAGATTGCAATGACTGAGAATGGCAGCTACTAAGTTCAAGAAGATTGTTAATTGTTGGTTTATCTGAGGTTGTTGGAATATGATAATGATTATATGTTGGTGTTGGTGCTGGAATTTGTCCAGATGTTGAAGATGAAGTTTGATAGTGATTTGCCGACAGTGTTTGATACGAATTGCTATTCTCCGTAGAATTTTCATATATCTTTCCAATTTCAACAACCTCTGTTTCAGTAGATGCCGTTGTTGGTGGTTGTATTGACTGTGGGTAGGCTGGAGATGAAACTTGTGGTAAGGAAGTTGATACATTTGTTCGTGAATAACCATCATTATTCATGCCATTCATATTTAACATTGGATTTGGATAACCATTATGAACTGGAGGATATACACCTGGGATCGGATGCTGATTTCCCCAATAATAATGAGAAGGATCTGGTAATGAACCTCCTTGATAACCCATATCAATACCAGGATAAGATGAATAAGTAGAAGAAGGTACAACTACCGGTGGGACAACTGGCGTAGTAACACCATTACCAGGTGATCTTGAGTTTAGAGTAGATGGAGATGAATTGTTATTGGAATTTTGTGGTAATGCTGCTGAAACTGTTGTAGTGACAGCTATTGACATTTTTTTGGACAAATTTAAATAAAGAAAGATCTACTAATAATTTTAGTTATAAAAAAAATAAATATTTCTAAGAATATCTGAAATAAAAACTTTTATAAATCACGTAAATAAAAATATTTATATTGAAAAAATGATAGATAAACATTAGAAATTTTTTGCTTTATTAGATGAGTGCAATAACTATAGATTAGGGAAATTTTATATAAACTTTTGTTGAAAATAACGATAAAGTATAAATCAAAAAATAATAGATTTTATTTATTTATAATAGAGTTCTGTATAAAAGTTAAACAATAACTTAATCCTAAAAGTGATTGGATATAAAAGTTATCTAGTGAGAAAAACAATTTTTATAAAAAATAGACATTTGGCTATAACAAGATAAATGTTTTATTATTACTTATAACAGAAGATATTACGATAACAACACTACAAAAATGTTCAATTAATTTAAAAATTAAAATAAAAAAAAACATAATTTTTACAAGACTAAAAATTTATAAACTACTTTTTTTATACCACAATTTGAAAAAAAACATACATATAAACGGTACAGAAAAATAAAACGTCAATAACTCACTTGTACATAACTACATCTCAAAAGTTACTCATTTGTGTAAAAAGTTAAACATAAATCATATCACAAAGATGGCTCCGTTAATATTTCCAACATTAACATAAAAAATATCCCCAACAAAACATCCTAAAATATGATCAACTCCTATGTTTAAACCATATAGCAGGATTTTGTGTTTAAAGAATGAATTTAAAAAAAGGCGTGGCATATTTTAAGGTTGAGGGTAGATGACATAGTTATGTCCCTACTTCCCTCTCGTAAATAAAATTTTAAATAGATATATGATAGAAGTTTTTCTATAAACAGCTTTTATAGTAGGGGGAGTTACATGGAAGACGTTATGTATGTTATAAGTGTAAACGATTGTCATATATGGAAATTATAACATTGCTAAAATTATACAAAAGAAAGAAAAAGGATAAATAAGTTTATTAAGAAAACAGTACCAATAAATTACTGGTGTGCCGTAGACAATTTATAGAAAAAGAAAAAAGTAATCACAGAAGCAGCCAATTAATTGTAAAAACATTATTATTAAATATATATTTATATATGAATTATAATTAGATATTACTTATCAAAATTTCAATTAATATAAGAAAATAATTTATTACATGATTTATAAATGATTATTTAAATTATTTAGTGGAAATTTTCTATTATTAATGAAATACATTTATTATAATGCTAATGTTTTTGGCATAAAATGTCAAAAACACTTCTTTTTAATATTTCTAATGAAATAATATGCATGTAGAAGTAAATATAAATTGAATTTAAATTGATATAAAGTTCGATTATATCTTAATAATCTATAAATTATTTTACAGAGTAGTCGGTTAAACTAAAAGGGGAAAGTTGGTTTATAAGAAAACGGTTTTGTTACAAAATAACCGCGCCAAGGAGATTATATAGCACAGCATGATCCACTTCACGGGGAAGTATTAATAAGGATATAAAATGATTTTTAAAAAGAATTAAATAGATAGTAGCAGTTATCGAGAAATGTCATAATTATAAAGAATTAATATAAAAATAGAAGAAAATTGCTCAAAGAAATAAGATTTATTGTCGATTGTTTTTATGATTTTGCTTTAAGAAACAGTTAAGGTGTGAATGAAGCTTTAATGTATTTTGATTTATAACTTTAAGAACATTAAAAATGATTAATTATAAAGTTTTGCCGAAATATGGAAAAAAGATTTAGTTAAAGGATTTAATAAAATGTACTGAAGTAAAAGGAAGATTTTAATTAAATAAGAAAATTAAAATATAGATAACCACCTTATCGTTTTGAAAATCATCCATTTGTAAAGTCCATAAAATGACTACATCATTTCTTTATCATCTTATCTAAATTAATTTTTTTAATTTATATTAAAAGAAGATAAATATATCTCGTATTATAGGACTACCGTAACTTAACATTCTTTTACATCAAAGTTATAAATATGAAATAAAAGTACTGTCATTAAAGTGGCAAACAAAAGTATAGTTGTTGATAGATGATGAGGAAAATTGTAAAATTTTCAATTTTATAAAAATATATAAAATTTACGCCTGATAAAGATACAGAAATATTTTGACAAATTATTTTTATTAGATTGTAGTAAAATAAACAAATATTATCATGTAACCTTTAAAAGTAAATGAAAAATAATTTCTGTTAACTTAACCTACCATTTGATTGTCATATCATTACTACCATTTTATAAAACTAATGTAATAATAGATAACTACTAAAAATTTCTAGAAACCATCTTTTTTCTACCTCTTTATTTTATACCGCCAACACTTTATTAGCACTCCTATAATAGATGGAGATAGAAGTAAAAAAAGTTTTTTTTTACTGTTTGCGCTTGAATTACATTGATGTTTTACATAGTGATGAATAAGGTAAGAAAATATATACATTACAAGTTTATATATATCATAAAAACTTTTTTAGGTAATAATAAAGTTTAAATGCCATTATTAATAGATAGATTTATGGAAGATAGAAAGTTTTTAATTGTATCATTAATCAGAATGACATAATGTATATACAGAGTGATAAGTAAATAATATAATGGTCTTTGTTTTAAAAGGTTAACTAATTTTTTTTCATCTAATGACAAAATTAAAAATTTACTAAATATTTTTTCAATGTCATTTTTATATTAATAGGAATATTTGTAAATTAAGACGACAGAAGAGGTATAAATTAAATTCACTTTTGTTTAATAATAATGATATGGTAGAAAGATATTTTAAAAAGTAATGTTTACATCTGGTGGCAGATTTTGTTGAAATGAAAGAAATGTTATGTAATGTTTTGGATAATGAAAATGATAGGAAGTTTTTATAAATAGTAATGAAATAAAAATTTAAAAAACAAAAAAAATAGAATAAATTAATAAATGAATGGATATGAATGAATGTAATATAGATAAAAAAGTAGGAATCATTTATGATAAAGAAAATCTTCCGACATTTATGGAATATTAGAATTACAGTTGCTCTTATATCAATATCATATACATATTACAACCTTATTCATATGGTTATTACTTTTATTTAAAGAGATAAAAGGATAAAGATCAAAAGGAAAATGCCGATAGTAGAGTAAAAAGTCAAATATTTTAACAAATCATTTATGTAAAAATTAAATAAAGTATGATAAAAATATATTTTGTTCTTAAAGATATTTTGAAATATATTCTTAGCATATGTTAAAAATAGATACTGTATATATGTAGATATAACTTTTAATAAAACAAAATAATAGATATGTAGAAAAAATATGAAAAAATTATAGGCAAACAATCTTTTTATAAAAATAATCAAATATAAGCTCGTGATACAAAATTTATACATCAAATAAAAAGGCTTGTTGAGATGCTTTACAATGAAAATATTAACAAAAATGTAATGTCATATTGGAAAGTTAAAATATAATAATACATAAAATGTACCTATATAAAATTTTAACTTCTATAGATAGTAGTAGTGGATAATGATGAAGATGAATAAGAGTAATATAACCTACTTGAAGCAAATTGGTACATGTTATTGATATGGAATTTGTACACTGAAAATGGGGGATAGATTGATTGTCAAGTCAGATAAACGACAGCTGTTCAAATCAAAGCTTTATAAGGCCTATATTTTCTCTAATATACTAATACTTCACCAGTAATAGATATGGAATGTTAGTATTATACAATGTTTAATTATTAAATCTTTTAAAATAATTTTTTTTAAATAAAAATAATTTTCTACTTATACAAATAGCTATGGAAAATTCTTAATTTGTTCTTTAAAATAATAATATAATTATAAGAATATCTTTTTAACCAATATTTTTCTTTAACCATCATTTAATAAATTCATCGAATGGCAATACATAATCAACTCCAGATGTTTCTAATATATTATACTTTTTTCCGCTCTTATTCACCACAATATCATCTATCATTGAATTGAAGCTATTTGTGAAATTGATACATTTATAAAAAGACCTTTACAATAACTAATTATACACTAATATAAGCTTTATGAGAAATGAACATTATTATTATAATATAAGATATTATTTATTTATTATATATTATTTAGATACTCATTACTCTACCAATACAATTTAATTTATTTTATTAAGCAATATAAATTAGGAACCGTTAAATAAACTAAAAATTCAGTTAATTAAATTACTTGTTAAAATCATAAAATTTATATTTAATAAAATCAAATTTCTTTTTATGTTTATAATCTATCTAAGCCAGTTAAATAGTACAAATAACTAAAATATATTGTCATTTCTATGATAGGGATGGGAATAAATTTGTTATAAAGTTGATTGAAATAAATTAAAAAAATATATAAATAAAAGAAAGAAGTGCCAAATATGCATTAAAATTTTTTATATAAATAAATTAATAATATGTCTTATATTTGGTAATATAAGAAAATGAAAAAAACAATTTTATGTAAAGTGTCTATATTTTTATCTTGAACATTGTAGGTATACTGTAAAACATGTAAATAAATATATATATTTTACTGTTAATTTAAATTAAAACATTAATACTTTATTATGACAGGTGAAAATATTAAAAGAAAATACCATAAAATGATTTCAAAATGAATTTTATATTTCTTTTTTCATGAATATATTCAAAGTCCACTTTAATATTATATTTAATATTATATATACAGACTAATTGCTTAATTTTTATAACTATGATAAAAATCATATACAATAGAGGAAGAAAAAATTAGTATGCTATTAAATTTTGATAGTATTTAAGAATAAAAGTGTTTTGTAACATAAATATAATAGTAAAATGGTGATTATAAAATATTTATTATTATATGACTAAATTCAACAGTGGTCAGTTGGGTAATAATGTTTATATTATATGCCAATAAACTATATTTTTCCTATTATATTACATTTCAATTGTTAGAAAAGTAAATTTCTTAGTCAAAATTTAAAGAAGTGACATTGAGTTATGGAGTAATTTTTTTACTTAAAACCTATTTAGGTTGATTTTCAATCTACTATAAAATTTAAGTGAGTTACTTTTTTTTGTCTTTACTGTCGGAAGGTAAAAATGAAAGAACATTTAAATTGTGATTAATGATCCAAAGGACATTTAAAAATAATGTACTAAATGAAAATGGTAATTGACTGAAAATTTATATGCCAAATTTACTAGAAACTATTCTATTGTACTTTGGTAAAAAAAACTGTTCCACATTAAATATTCTGATCATGATAAAATATAATATATTTTATAAAAAATAGATATACAATATAAAACAAAAAAAAATCGCAAAATTGTACTTTAGTACTAAATTTTTCATAGAACATAATAACAAATCAAAGTATCATAAAAATTATTATTGATCTCTTGTTGATAATAAATTTTTAACTGTATCCAAACGAGATTGAAACTCCTTATCAATTTCATCGTCATTATTGAAATTTATCTCAAAAAATATTTGCAATCCTTGAGCTAGTAAGTCAAATTTAGGATTTGAAAGCATTTTTTCAAACATTTCAGTTATCTTAGAAAGACTAGTTGTTTTGAAAAGTCTTGTGAAAATTTTCTTAAGAACAATTCCTGTTACACCATTAATATCACTAAAATCAACTATTCTTAAAGTTCCTAAAGAAGCACTTCCATTTTTAATTAAATCTCCTATAATGAAGGCTAAATTATTTCTTTGTCTTTTCTTTAGATCATTCAAATTTTTTATCCTATCCCATAATGCAAACTGAGTCGTTAACTAAAATAAATGTACTCATAAATCACCCAATCTGACACATTTCATGAGATTTATACTTACCTTGAAACGATTATTATAGGAACAAAATTGTTCAATAATAGATCCATAAAATGGATTATAATTACTTTCTAAAGTACAACATATAATTAAGACATGAATAATATCGCGTTCCTGAGTTTCTTTTAATTTTAGAGACATAATACGTTGAAAAACATCAAGAGGGTCCTCTCCTGACATAATAATACAAAATATATTCTTACGATGTTCAAGATTCATTTTAGCTTTCTTAGCTAATTCTAACAATGATGGGTCGAAACTCATGAGATTACTCTTTTTATTATTTATAAGTCCTGAATTTTCTATTGATAATGGATTTCCAGATGGTTGCCATGCTGAACCAACTATCCACCATCTTCCCCTTTCTGATGCATTCAATAAATCATCAACACTCATTCCTAATGCTCCTTCTTTTTGACTACTGCCCTTAGTAAATCCTTGGACAACTTTAACCATATGAAGCATATCTTTTTCATCAAATTTTGAACAGAATTTTGTGATATTTGAAATTTTCAAGTCTAACAATTCTTCGACAGAAAATTTAAGCTTAAAACTATCTTTAACATCTACCAACAACGGTAACTTCTTTTTCATAAAAGATAAATGTTCTTCAAATAAAACTCCATCTCTTTTTTTTAATGAATTTCCTGCTGTCATATACATTGATTGAAGTAATGATATATTACTTTCATCAAGATTTTGACAAATTATTTGAAATAGTTCAATCAAAAAGCTACTATTTATAATTTTAAAATTATAGAGATTACTGAAAAATCTTCCTATATTGTTAAGTCTATGATCTTCATCGTTTATTTTTTTCTTTATTCTTTTAACAAAATCACAAACAAGATGTTCAATTATATAGAAGGTAATTTCACTTGATATTGTTGAATGTATAATTGTTAAAAAAGCTGCATATTCCATAATCATTCTATCGGCCATCTCGTAATTTTTATCTATAGCTTGTAACAGAAGATTGAAAGTTAAGCGTTTTACATCATTTTTACTAGAATGGTTCCACGTATCATACAATGTTTTTTGGGAACTAACAAAAGAAACTTCACTTAGTCGATTCATGATGGCTCTAATTGCTTTTTCTACTTTTATTGTTTCTTCCTTGGATTCTTCTGATTTCTTTCTTCAAGTTCTGATAATTTCTCTTGGAGTCTAGACTCTTTATTAACCAACTCCTTAGTAGATTTATAAATAGGTCTTCCGTATATATCTTCTACAATTTCCTCATCAGATTCCTCATTTACATCTTCAAATTCTCCATCAAAAGATCCAGACTCTACGTTCTCTTCCTCGTCATCCATTTCCTCATCTTCTAACTCTTCATTATCCAACTCAACATCCTCTTCATCCATTTCGATATCTTCTTCATCTTCAATTATTTCGTTTTCATTATCACTTTCATCGAAAAATCCCTCAACATCCATCTCTTCAGTTTTATCTACATCTTTTTCATTTATTTTATCAATTTCTTCTTCTTCTTTAACAATATTTTTTCTACTTTCTAAATCACAAAATTCCAATAGATAATCCAAACCATCATCTTCATAATTTTTCTTTCTATTCTTTTTATCTAATCCTAGTAATTTTTCATAATGCAATATATCATCATCATCTCTTTCTGCTTCTCTTCTTAAGAATTCTTTCCTTTCCATCTCTTCTTCTTTACTTAATTTTTCTACTTTAACATCATCTGGATCATCAAACATCCTTTTTTTATAAGCTTTTACTTCTGAATCCTCTTTTTCAACCTTGTTTTTTCTTTTCCTATTTCTCTTTTTTTTCTTTTTCTTTTCATCTTCTTCTTTTGGTGGTTTAGAAAATTTTTCTTCAACAACGTCTATCAACTTCAAGGCAAAACATTACTCGGTTAATTGCTTTAAATACTTACCTTCTTTCTTTTATAATATGCTTCTTTAGCCAATTTTTTAAACTCTTTTTTTTGTTTTCTATCCTCTTTTCTATTACTTTTGATATTTAATAGTTTTTCGAAATCCATCTTTAGAAAGAAATGAATATATATGATTTTAAATGTTCAAATAAAAATTGACATTTTACCAATATTATGTTATTCCTTCCTCTTAAACAGAAATTTTGTGAATGGCGGAAAGTGTTTAGTATTGTTGGGTAGTTTGTTACAAATTAAATACAGTCAGTTATGGACGATTTTGAAGATGATTTTGATGACGATTTGGTCTTTGATCGTGTAGATGAAGAGAATGGTATGTTTTAGTTAAATTTTTGTCAAATTCTAGACGTTTTAGAGGAAGATAATCAACCTGTCAATCCTGACAATGAGGCTATCGAATCACCAGATGAAGATGCAAAAAAATTAGAGAAAGCTCGTAAAGCGGCGAAAAAACATAAAACGGCATCAACAAAGAAACGAAGAGTTTTTAATGAATTAGATCTTGTAGGAAATGATGGATATCGTAAACTATTTACTATGGTTAAAAATATTAAATTACCAAAAGAAACGGGAGAAATCTCATCATCAAAGTTCGTAAGTCTAATCTTTCTGTATTGATATGTTTATTATGGTATTTATAGCGTAAAGATATCATAGCGATTGAAGATAAGATTATTTCATGGGCGAGTGAGCTTCAGCCAAATATGAAATTCTCTGAATTTTGTGAAAAATGTCAAATGCTCAATAAGAAAAGAGTTGTGCTCGATTGCATAAGAGGTTTAATTGCAGAATTTTACCCAAGTAGAAATAGTGAAATAAATCCTTTCAATAATGATATTTTCAATACATTAATAGGAATTGAATGGAGGGCTGTCGACGACGACATGCAGGAAATTAAGGATTTCGAGAAAAAATACACTGAAACGGATGAGTATTTCAGAAACTATATTGGTGCTATTTAGTTTAACAATTTTCAGTGTTAAATATTCAGATAAAATTTTTTAATTTTGACTAAACGATTTTGATGAATATATTGAGGTGAATTTGTAAATAAATTGTTACATTTTGTGATTTGTTTTTAAATAGTATCAGGAATGAAAAGGTTGAACTTATTCGTTTCTATTCAACATAAATAAAGAAGTTTCGTGTTTTAATGACTGTAATATGTTATTTTTTTTATGAATTACAGGAGATCTGCTGATAAGAAATAAATTACCAAAAAGAATAATTAATAGCATTTAATTAAATGAAAATAAAGTATAGATGCATATTTGTCTATTGTTATTTGTACTTATTAATAAAGCCTCGTAGAAATGTATCATAAAATCGCTAGTAAACAGAATTTTGGAAACTATTGTTATTGGAAAGTGGTGTAAATTGGTTTCCTATGGTAGATACCAATAACCATGTTGAATACGATATGGCATTGTAACGGAAGAAATTATAACATTGAAACAATACAAAGACGATAATAAGAATATAATTAAATTATTTAGGAATTTAAAGTTAAATATATTTAAATTGATATTAATATGACCTTTTGGATCATATAATATTATAAATTACAAATTGTTTATTAATTTAATAAAGCAAAATTAGAGATATTTAGGAAAGTTTATTAGTAGATAGCATTTATTAGTGATGAAATATATCAGGCCATGTCCTATAAAATATTTCAAAGAAAAGTAAATTTTAAACAATGTAATTAATGTCAAAAACTTATTTACTTAATGAAATAATATAGTTATATATAAAAATTGGATAAAAAAACATATTAATTAATGTTACTAACTTTAATATTGATTTTTTTATATAGATTTTTTTTATTATTTTATGTTAATAGAAGTTTAACTAAAATGCTATAAATTTTCTAGATACATTAATTAAAAGGGGGTAATTTAAAGTCCTTTGTTAAAATATACAATATCATTATTATAATTTTGTTCTTTTAGTTTTTTTCGTACGCTTTCTTCGAGGTTTTCAATTTTGCAAGGTGTCATTTGAGGAAATATGGCACAACTAATAGGTGTAGCAAATGATACTGCTAGCGCTGCTAATGAAATTTTCATTCCATATCTTATAAATTTGTTGTTCTTTATAAAAGGTATTTTTACTAAGCGATCAATAAATATGGGTAAAAAAACCATATCAGGTAAATTCATTAATATCCTACATATAACAACCATAGGAATAGCATAACAAGCCACTTTTGTACTTGTCGCTAAAGTATGTCCATGTTCATCTTTCAATGGAATACCATTTATAAATTCTCCACTTCTCATCATAGGAACATTTATTACATTAGCTAATGCAACAGCTCCAAATGGTACTAATCTCCTTATTACACTTGGTAAATTTAATTTATCTGCATACATTTTTAAGGCACTCGCTGCAGTCATACTTCCTCCTGCTGCAGCAAAATAACAACATAATAGACGTGAATTCTTTAGATGTTCTTCACCTGATCGATTTGAAAAATTAATTAAGGCATTGTAAGATTGATTAAACCATTGCCAAAATATCATTCCTTTTGTTGAACTGAAAAAAAATATTAAAAAAATATGAATAATTAAACTAACTTATAAGAAAATAACATCCCTGCAGAGATCATTGAATTTACTGGTACCTGTGAACACATCCTCCCAAACATTGGCATTTTTTCTCCAGATGTTGGATGGTAAGCTGAATCATAAATATGTTTAGCTTCCCATAATTCATTTAATGTCATATTATTATTTATTTTTCCGTCTTCATAATCAAGGACTATTTTTTTACACTCCTCTAATTTACTTGGAGACACAAACAAATTTAATGGATTTACAACAGATTTAAAGTGCCTTAAACGTCCTGAAAATGTTGATTGATCCCAACGAGGTAAATAAATATCTGGTTTTGTTTCCAAGTTTGATAAAAGTTGATCATCTTCAGAATGTGTATTAAAGAAAAACAACATTATTATATGTATTATTTTTAAGAGAATGAAATATAATTAAGAAGCAAATAAAGGTTCAATATTGATACACTAGCAACTATAAAATTATGAAGACAGTGTCTAGTATATGTTTATATTAATTAACATATACAAAAGCGGTTAAAGAAAAATTCAAAATTTCTATTTTGAGTATATATTTATAATTACCACAAAAATGTTTTTTTTTTCCATTAATTATAAAGTAGACAAAATTAGTAGTAAAAATAAGATAATTTCGGACAAAAGATAGAAGACAAATCAAAATTGCGTCAACTACCTATAATTGACCAAATAATTTATTAATCATGAACATAAATTAATAGTTCAAGTTGTTGTCAATATTAATTACATTATCCTGTTTGTTGTAATGTGGGCGTCTAATATACCTTTTAAGATCATTTTTCTTCAAGAATGTTAAAATGATATGATTATTTGATTTTATGTAACAAAGTTTCCAAATCGTTATATCTTGTATACATAATGTAGAAAAATTCATAGATCGTAAATTTGAAGTAAAAACAAACTTGCAGCATGTGACATTTATTATAGTTATTGAGTAGAAATTTTTATTTATTGCATTATAAGGAATCATAATAAATATATGACCTGATTAATTAACTTCACGTGTGTATTATTTCTAATTTTGTCTTTTATTAATTGCGTAAGAATTATTATATTATTAAAAGTTAAAATAACTTAAGGATGGAAGAAAATATAATTTATGAATTATTATTTTTAAAAAAAAAACTACCAAAAATTCCAAATAAGATACTGAGAAGTTAATAAATATTTTACCAAAAATTAATTTGATATATCTTGGTTATCTTTCAAATATTTTCTTTGTTTTAAATTATTTGTCATTGTAATGGTTCATGGAGATCAATTTGATAAATGGTATGACATTAAAACACTATGTTATAAAAATGGACCTTTTGTTGATCCACAATTCATAGCTGGTAGTGAGGTAAATATACTTTTTTTTTCAAATATTAACTTTTTAGAATTTTGAAATGCTCGAACAAATTCGTCTACTGGTAGTTGGTGCCGGAGGATTAGGATGTGAAATATTAAAAAACCTAGCACTTTCTGGTTTTAAAAATATTGATATAATTGATATGGATACAATAGAATTATCCAATCTCAATAGACAATTTCTTTTTCGTGACCATGATATTGGTTTTTATAAATCTGATGTAGCCGCAAAATTTATAAAAGAACGTTTTCCAGATTGTAATATTACTTCACATACATGTAAAATTCAAGATAAAGATGATGATTTTTATAGAAAATTCCATTTAATTATTTGTGGTCTTGATTCAATTAATGCTAGGAGATGGTTAAATAATTTATTATTTAATTTAATTGATTTTAATGAAGATGGTAAACCCGATCCAAGTACAGCAATGCCTTTGATAGATGGAGGAACAGAAGGGTTTCGAGGTAATGGAAGAATTTTTACTGCTTTTGATACTCCTTGTATGGAATGTCTTATGGATTTATATCCCCCACAAATAACATATCCATTGTGTACTATTGCTCATACACCAAGATTACCTGAACATTGTGTTGAATATGTTAAATTAATTCAATGGGAAAATGAAAAACCTTTCGATACTTCCATTGATGGTGATAATCCTGATCATATAATGTGGATTTATGAAAAAGCACTGGGAAGAGCTGAAAAATTTGGAATAACAGGTGTCGATATTCGATTAACACAAGGTGTTGTTAAAAGAATTGTTCCAGCTGTTGCTTCAACAAATGCTATTATTGCCGCTTCTGTATGTTTAGAAGCTTTGAAGCTTACAACAGGTATAGCTTCAAAAATAAATAACTATATCCAATTTGAACAGACAGAAGGTGTATCTATGTATAGTTTACAACTAGATAAGAAAGATAATTGTACAATTTGTTCAGAGTCAAGTAAACTAATTAGATTAGAGAAGGAAGGAACATTAAATGATTTATTGGATATTTTAATAAATCATTTCTCATTAACGAATCCATCAATTCAAACAAATACTGGGGAATATTTGTACATTATAAATCCATTAAGAAACAATTTGGAAACTATGAGCAAAAATAATTTAAAAAAGCAACTTGAAGAATTGAATATAAAGAGTGGAACGTCTTTATTAATTGCTGATCCATCATTACATCGGGCTTTAACATTTACTATTCAATTAAAATAAGACAAAATTGCATAATTTATTAGTAAAAAAAGTAAAAAATGTACACTCGGTTTAATTTATTATACATATGATGTAATTCTATTGAGATTCGGTAACTTTTTTCTTTAGAAAGAATTCATAACACTGTCAAAATTTGTATACAACCAGTCATTAATTTTTTCTTCATCTAACACTTTCTTGATATCATCTAAATTCTGTCTGATTTCTTCTGTAAAAAATTAAAAGCATAAACTTTTAGTTTAAAGAATACTTACTACTTTCATCGGTTTCAGGTTCTTTTTTTTCAATTATCTCTGACGCTGACCAACTTTTATATTTTGAGCGTTTAATAAAAACATCCATTGTTGTCCCAATAGCAATTTCCTCGTCAGAAGATGACATTATGTGTTTGTTAAAAATTTAATAAAGTTACTAAAAATATATTATAAATTTATTAATATTTTTGCATTAGAAATATTATTTTTATCTTGTTGTCGTGTGATAAAGAGTGCTAAAGTTATTAACAAATGGTGTCCTGTCACGATCCAATATATTTTTATAAATAAAATAGATAAAAAATAATTTATTGTGTTTCATAAATAATAATTAAATTAATTTTTAATCTAGGTATGGAGGAAAAAACTAAATTTACAATGAAGATATGATTTTTTTTTAAATACAAATAATTAAGAGAAATTTATGGTTCCATAAAAAAATAAATATTTAAAAGAAAAATATTTATCATGTAAGAAAATATTGATTTATAAAGAAAACAAATGGTTAGTTAATGAAAAATTACAACTTAGTGGCTGCAATCTTGTTTTATTAATGGTAATTATTTTCAAGTGTACATGTAAACACAAATTTGCGTCTTCAAATAACTTTATACACTTAGTAGTAGAAAATATAAGCTCGCATTATTATATGTTAAATTTCATTTGATTATGGGAAATTTTATGTTCAAAATATTATTTTTTATCGGAATTCAAGTTTTAATTGTTGCAATAAATTTAGATGAAAAATTATATCCTTGTTTTATTATTATAGAAGGGACTAAATTATATAATTTACAGGTTAAATAAAATACATTATCTTTTTATAAAACATAAAACGATTTCGTCTATTTATAGTTATAAAATTTAAAACACTTTACAGTTAAAAATAAATAAAGAATTTAAAAAGATATTTTTATAGCAAAAAACAAAACGATTTGTTATCTGATAATAAAGATAATACAAGCGATAAATATAAAAGGTTGCCTTTACAAAACAAAATTATATTTTATTAGAAAAAAATGTTTTTAACAACAGATTATATTTTTTGTATCTAAGAGATAAAACATTGTTTTCTAAAAAGCGACTATGAGTCTTATAAACTAAATTAACAATTTATGCTTTTATTAATGTTTAAGTGAGTTTAATATAAAAACTTTATAAATTTACACATGGAATGTTATACATTTGCATAGAAATAGATTCAATAATAAAATAAAATTTCAATTAATAAATAATTTAGAGAGATGTTTTGACAAAAAAAATCAAAATATACAATCATATAACTATTTTATGAATGTTATACAAACTGAATTTTTTTTAAATTTATTTAATCTTCAAATATTTAATATTGAAAAAAATGTCGTACAAAGAAATTTGAAAGTTAAATTTTGCATATATATTTGTTCGTAACTATTAAATAAGTATTAAAGTATATATAAAGTTTGTCTCCCGTCCTACTATTTTTTAAAATTTTTAACAATTTATGTTGCATAATTAAAGTATATAGATATTGAATTATGTTAAAATTATTGTTTTCAAAATTCCAATGATTTTGGAATAATTTTGATTACTTTTTATTTATTTTAACTATGCTTTGTAGATAAAAGTGAGAAAAGTGAAATAACATTTATAGAAGTGAGAAGAAGGATTTTAAAATAACTCCCTATGAGAATATATTTATAAATGTGTCGTTAATGATTAAAATTTAATATTTTTCAGAGAATATCATACTGCAAAATGAAATTGAATATTCTAGAATATTTTTGATAAAAGTAATAAAAATTGAAAAATATTCTATAGTAGATTTTAAATTGAATTGATGTAAATGGACACAAATATTTATTTTGTTAAAATCTTTTCATCATATAATAATTTTAATGATATAAAATTTTTACTAAAATTGTTTGAATAAGATGCTGAATAAATTATTTTTATATTTCGAACTAAACTACTTTGATAACGGTTCTAAATTACTATCATACAAGGTCATACTTCAGTATGAAGTATTATATCTTTATGTTAAAATTATTTTTGTTGTAAATGTCTTAAAAATAGTCTATAAACTAATAAATTTTCTAAAGTTTACTTTTTATAACAAGCCAAATTTTCAAAGACTACCCTTTTTAAGTTGTTAAAAAAGTCTCATTAAAGTAAGATTGTTATTAGGAAACATAAAATATGCAACTAAATTATACATATATTTTCAGTACTAAAACTTGTCCATATTAACCACGATTATATAGAAATTGCTGAGTATAGAATAATAGCCACATATTTAGAAAAAATAAGCAACACTTTTATTATTTAATAAACAAAATGTTTTCTCACATCAAAAAAAGGTTTTAAGCAGCAAAAATTCCCCTTATTTTAAAATGAGTATAAAATAAATTCAAAGTTTTAAGGTTGAACTGTGATTATTTATTGATACATTATGTTGTTTAGTGAATATTTAAAACCACAAATAAATAAAAATATCTAATTGGAAATTCTATCATTACCAACGCAACATTCAAAATAAATTTATTATTTAAAAACATATTATATAAAGCAAAAAGAAATTATTTATTGCATCGTTTAACAGAGAAAGTTTTAAGAAAAGCTTGAGTTGGTCTGGAAAAATTAATATTTCTCACATTTTCTTCCTCTTCTACACGTAAAGAAACTTTATCCTCTGGGATTATAATATATTTATTGGGATATTTTTTGCAAGCACAAATAATATTCTCAAGACATTTCCCAAGAAATTCCATAATATTAGATGGAATAACAGGAAGTTTTGATTCCAACTCAGATATATTAAAATATTTAACTTCTCTAACTAATGATTTTTTTCTGATACCAGCTGCAATCACCTCGTTACCAGCAATAAAACTCTGAGCCCATGTTTTGTGGAGACCACTACCTTTTAAAAGATGCATTATATGACCAGGACATACTTTTATTTTCATATAACTACTTCCTAAAAAAAATAATAGAAAAATTTTTAAAAAAATTAATCAAACCTGTAAATGTATTATTAGGATCTATAGCGTCAACATCTCCTATAAACATTACTTTAATTGTAGAATTCGTTGTTTTGAAGACTCTAGTTTTCGCGACGTAATATCCTTCCTCAAGAACAACCGAAGAATTTACATCCGGGTATTTTTTATGATGTGGTATTGTACAAATTTTACTAAGTTTCTTTTTCATATATTCTTTTTCTATATCTTTTTTGCTAATAGGACATGTAGAACTATTAATTCTTTCAATAAAAATAATCCCATTAAACATAAAAGCAACATAAGTATTTTTAGAGTTTTCACCAAGTGGAATAAGGGCTAATTCCTTCAAAAATCCGCGATAACAAACAATATCTGAATGACTTGTTATTTGCTCTAATGAAGCACCGATTTCCTGATTCATGTATACCATAACATCCCATTGACATATGTTAATTGATAGATGTGGTTTTTTAAGATATTTCTCAAATCCTGCCTTAATATCTAAAGGTGGGTTAATAATTTCTGAGCGATTATCAAATCGAGGAAAAAACTGATCCCCAAAAAGGTAAAAGTTATCCCCATTTTTATCTTTTTTACAGAAAAATGCAAATAATTTGACTGGTTGAAAACGGTTGGGTAACATCTAATAAAAACAAAATAAAATTTCGTAATCTGAAGTAATAGTTAAAAAAGTGAAAACCACTTTACCAATTAAATTCAACAAAGAAAGTGGTGTTCACATGAATTGTACTTTACTAAATCACAATGAAACGAAAGTTAAGTATTTCGCTTTTAAATAAAAAAAAATACATTATAGATATACCGACTAATTTATCTACAAAGTCCATTCATTCTCTCTAGTGGAAGAAAAAATCTATTCCGTAAAACAACCAACAGTTTATAATACTTTATTCAGAAACATCATCTTTAACTTCTTAAAAAAAATAAACAAAAAAATGGAGTTCTGAATCATATCGAGGTTAATAAAAACTTATAAATACTCATCAAGTTGCTAGAAAATAGGTACATCATAGAAATAAACTTTTAGTAACCGTTCCACGATGCGGCATTGATAATACCTTCAAAAGGTGTCCTTTGCCAGTCAAATTTCTTTTCATCCTCAAGAATCTTTTTAATTTCATTTAAATTGTCATTCGTCTGCCCTAAATGGTATTTTTTTTAATTTATGAAATATGACGTTTAGTTACCACTTTCTATCTTCACTTTTTCAAATTTATCATTAAAGTTGTATTTTACAAGTTTTGGTACTCCAATTGATGGTGTCGAAAATGGTGAGCTACTAATGCCATTAGTATCTAGAAAAATATACATATACTTAAGTATCTATTAAATGATAAATATCTAACCTACCTTCTCTAATAGGAGTATCCCAGTCTATTGGAGTATCCATTTATTTTCTAAAAATAATTTTTAAAAATATTAGATATCTTGAATAATTAATATTAATATATCATCATTTTCAATTTATAATGACCACTATTCCAAATGACCTCTTATATTGTCATAAAAATATCCCGCTTCTCTATTATTAATACATATACAGAATTTAATAAATCCCGTATGTGTGTTGTATTTATTGAAGACGGTGTTTTTGAGAAATTAAGGTAAACTTCAAGTAAGTACGAACTTCAATGAGTCCTATGATTGAGAGTTGTCATGCTAATCATGAAAAGATTCTACGGTTTGAATCACCCCAAATATGTTGTAAAAAGAGACATGTCTGAGGACTCTGTTATATTGATTTTCCACTACCTTATTTAATGAATTTTACAAGTTTTACAGAAAAATAAAATATTCGTACAGTATAAAACACTAAGATTTTATTCAAAAGTAACTGAATGACTAAATAAAAAATGTTAGATCCATTATTTTAAATAAACAAAAGTGTAGTAATAATAAAGCTATATAAAATAATTTTAAAATGAAATGTTTTTCAAAGATAATTATCGCACAACATTGTATAATTTTTACCAATCACATTTTCATTAATATTACTTGAAAATTGATCTAAATTATATATAAATAACATTCAATAATTCCCTTCATAATAGAGTAAATTATACTTTGGATATATTGATAAGATCTCAAAGATAATGGTTATATAAATCTTAAATCATTTGTTTCGGGTAAATCCACGATTGAACTAGATTTTGACGAAATGCTACTGGCATGTGATGTTTGGGAAGCTGATTTTTTGTAGACAATTACTTCAATTAAAATAAGAATATCAATTGTTATTTGAAGACAAGAACAGACATAAAACTGGAACGGTGTCTTTTTAATTATAAAATATATTGTTTTACCAACGTCACCTAAAAACCATCCTAATACCATAGTTACACTAAAATTATTATAATTTGTTATTAAATACAATATTTTCTTAATTACCTCATTCCTATTGTTGATTTTCTTTTGAAATTTCTTATTAATTGTGGTAATCCCAGACATGCTTCGATTAACAATGAACATAAACCTAATGCATTGACAAACCAGGAAAATTGTATAAAAACCGCTGTTATTAAAGATGCTGCTGCTGTAAATAGGGCTAATGCAACAAAAAAACTTGGTAAATCCGTCCACTGCCAAAAATCAGAAACAAAATTTCCATCTAAAAAAAATTAAAATAAATATTAATGAATATATTTGTTTTTACATTACTTGGAAATTTAGAAAAAAACTTTTTTTATTTTATGATATTTTAACAACCATAATTGGCATTATTTTTTAGTTAAAAAATGTTAATAAATCGTTCTATGTACTTTACTTTGTATACAAAATATAATTCTACATTTCTTTTGGGGATTTTATTATTAAATAATTTTAAGTCCAAGAATTATTTGAAATTTTATCTTTAGAAAGTTTAATTATTTTCATTTATTATGAATAATAATATAAAATATATTTTGTTAAAATTTTCATGCTATATTAAACTTATATACATATATATAACACATATAACAAAAAAAAATACTTAAGATAATAGAAAAACATTAAAATCATCTTTTAGTATTCAAAGACCAATGAAATAATGAAATTTTTATATTTAACTTAAAGGTTAAGTCTTTAACAATCTCTTAAAAGTAGTTGTAGATTATAAAAATTGGCTTTCAAAAAGTCTTTTTTAAAGATTGCTTTTTTCCCTTTTTACAAAAGTTATAATTTAGGTTTACGCTATTTTTATAAATAAATTTATAGAATACAATCCTATATTTTTCATTTTCTTAAAACTTTATTAAATTATCCTTTTTTAATGTTATATTCACGTCTAAAACAGGCATAATTTTCATACATTCCATATAGTTAAAATTTGCAAAAAAGAAGTTATATCTTATGAAAGAAAGCATATTACTTTTATTACCGAAAAATATTTCTAAATAAAGGATTTAATATGTCCTGAAAGGGTTGCATCTACAATTCAATTTTGTTATAACAACTTGAATAAAATGTCTTGTCATATTTCATATTATTCCGATCATTAAGCTTGTGCATCTCTTAAGAATACTAATGTTTTTTCACGTTATCTTACTTCTCGACCATGTGAGAATCATGACTATGGATAAAGGATATCTTTGCATCTTTGATTATTAATCTTATTTTATTCAACTCATTATATACTTATAATAGTCCTTATGTTCTTTAATATTTTATGCTTTTACCATAGGAGAAATTTTTAACGTTTCATATTATAGTTCAATTAATACACTCTAACTATTTCTATCAGTTTAACGTATATATATTACAGAATAAAATTAGTATTTAAAAAAAATGACTGATTTTTAAAAGTTAAGTAACTTTTTTATATTCGATAAATTTGCTAACAATGAATTTTTCCAATACAACTTCAACGACATTTAAAGTCGACATGGAAATTGAAAATGCTAATTTTCATGGGAATGCTGTTTTTCCTGAGGTATGTAAATAAGTAATATTATATTATTATATATCTCTTTATTTAAGCTTAGTTATTATCAATCACTTCGAACAATTATTCCTAATTGGGTTCTGCTAATATTATCATTACCCGTTACAGTAATAATTTTTTTAACTATATTTGGAAATTTACTAGTTTTATGTTTTAAAGCTCGGGTTGGAAGGACCAACACAACTTTATTGGTTTGGAATTTAGGATTAACAGATTTTTTAGTTGGTGTAATTGTTTTACCATTAGGTGCTATACATTTTATAACTCAAGAATGGAAGTTAGGAAGAATTTTATGTCGATTGTGGGTTGGGGCAGATGTAACATTTTGTACATGTAGTGTTGTAACAATTTGTGTGATTTCTGTAGATAGATATTTAGCTGTAACTAGACCATTAAAATATAAGACAGTAGTAACAAAAAAGAAAGTAATTTGTGTTATGATTATTATATGGACATTTTCTTCGTGCATTTTACTAAGTACCGTTAGATGGGAACAACCTATTGAAATGGATAATGTATGTTTTCTTTTTTTATCATTAACAAAATAAAAATTCATACATATTTAGACACTTTGTTTTGCTGGAAATGAAATAAGATATTTAGCTCATAGTGTTGTTTTTGCTTTTTTTTTACCAGCAAGTGTCACATTAACACTTTACTGGAGAATTTATCGTTTAGCAAGGCAACGTCAAAAAGCTTTGGATAGAGGATTTTTAATGATACTAGGACAAAATATGAATTTCCTGACTAATACAATCACGCAACATGTAAAGTTTTCAATATATATCATTGTAATTTTAAACTTTTTTTAGACTACATTGCGTGTCCACATAGGAAGAAAAAACGGGATGGTAGAACACCAAAGACGAGTACTACGCACTCACGAAAGAATTGCAAAAACTTTAGGTGTTGTGTCATGTTCATTTCTTTTTTGTTGGCTACCATTTTTTATGCTTTATCTAACAAGTAAGTTGCAACATATGATATTTATATAAAATAATTATATTAGTAAATATTGTATTAAAAAACTTAAGATGATTTTAAGATTATTAAATTAATTTTTCTTTTATTATTAGACTACCAATGTTCTGGTTGTATTCCTACAATCTTTATTGAAGGGGCCTCGTGGTTAGGTTATTGCAACTCTATGCTTAATCCAATTATTTATTCATTTACCGTAAAACAATTCAAAAAATCAGCATTACAAGCAATATTACCATTTTGGCAAATATTATATCAATTACTACCTTCAATTGTCAGGCCTCCACCAGAACATGTGAAAACGAAAATTAGTAGAAATGTCCATATAAAAAGTAAAAATAAAGCCCCTATTCCAAGGAAAGATAATCTGATTTCTCATAATAAAGAAAAGAATGTTCACCAAAAAAATCCAATTATTCCATATCCTTACAAAGGAAAAATTGAATATGAACAACAAACATCATGTATGAATAATTCTCACAATATAACTACTAATATTACAATAAACAATAGTACCACCAAAAGTCAACAAGAACAAATAAATAAAATTAATTGTACAGAAATTCCTTCTATTATCAGTAATAATAATGTTAATGATGAATATGAATTAAGGGGAGGAAAACATTACGACCCAGATAGTATAACATTAAATTCTGATGACGAAATACTAACAAGTGGTATAATGTTTCGTGAAGGCTCCTCAAGGAGACGTTCAATAACAATTAGTGATTTTTCAAATATTGAAACGTTATCCAGAATTGGTTCCGATGAAAATTTACCTGTTAACACAAACTTTTTGTTCGCCAGTGGTCTTAGTAAAAATTCTAAATCATTAAATTTACATGGTAACAGAACTGTCATACGATTAGATTATACACCCAAAGGTAAGAAAAAAAGAAAGAATAAATGTGAAATTGAAGAAATAAAAATAATAGTACCATCAGAAGATAATAATATATCTCATAATAAAGATGAACCAAAAAATGACTAATTAAATGTCATAAAATTTGATATTTTAATGTAAATATTTTGAGTATTCCATAAATAAATTTTTTTAGAAATTTTATCTTTGAAAATGGCAATTTTTAGAAAACTTACTCCATATAGACGTCCATTGAGATTTTAAAACTGTTTTTTTATTCATTCTCACTGATATTTCTAACATTATAAACATTGTTATTAACATAACAGCACTCTGTATAAGAAGTGGTGTATCAAAATGGTTTCCAAACCTAAAAACATTTTAAGAGAAAAAAGATATTATTATGATAAGAAATTTTAAAACCTACCAAAAAAGAATTCTTAATATATTAGCTATACATAATGTTAAACAGACATATAATGAAAAACCCCTTGCATCTTTTCGTTCATTAATTTCCAAATATTGAAAGACATAAGGAATGGATCCACCAAAAATAATGAATAAACAAGCTAATCCGTTTAAAATAGCTATCATCATATATTTAGCATCAATAGGATTAATAAAGGTAAGCACACTTTCTGTTGTAGTGGTATTATTATTAAAAGAAACACTCGTGTTAGGAGTAATGTTTTCTATAATAAACGGTGTAATGGTACTGTCATTCATACTTTCCATGATAAAAATTAGTATAGAAATTATTTTCTTTTATAAATGTTATTTTTTTACTAAGAGTTAATATTAAGTAATATATTGTTTAAAAGATATAACCCATATATTAGACAGTTATTTTATAGACAAAATAAAAAAAAATCCAATATTTTGAGATCTAAAATGAAATAAATTACATGACAACATATTGTTAATAAAAATTTATCAAACAATCTCATCGTTAAATAGATGTTTCCACTGATTAAAGATCCGTAACTATTATAAAAATTAAAAGTGTTATAATTTATTATATTAATATACAATGACAATTATAAAGCTGAACAACTATGAATGTTAATAATTGTACATATAAAAGTGTGCTTTGTTAATTATAAATTTATCTTTATTGCATAAAAAATTAAGCAAAATAATTAAATTTAATCAAAATACTTAATAATATATTATAGAAAAATTCATTAATGGTGTGATGCCTCGACCAATCGTCAATCACATGGGGGGATTGAAGGGTGCGCATGTTGGTGAAATATCTTTTGAAATACATAACAAAAATATTTAATACATTTATCTATTGATTTTAATGTAAATAATAATTTGAAATTATAGAAAAGAAATCAGATAATGCGGTTAAAAAATCATTAAATTTTATAAATACCCTTTAAACTATCGGTGTGGTAAGATAAAAAATTAGGTGTCACAGACAACTTAAGATTTTATTTGTTATACATTTAAATAAATTCGTTAAATAAATATAATACACTCTCTTTAAAATGATAATATAATAAATTAAACATTTTAAAGAACACAAAAAAAGTTGCGGAAAAAATTTAATACAATCCACAGAATATAAAATACAAATTACGTATATAAATTGAGAATTTACGTAAACTTGTACAAAAACAAAATGACTCTCTACACCATTTCTATCTTTTATGCTGTTGGCTGTATTATTAATTTCCCTTCCTGAAATGACTAATTATAAAAATTATTTCATCATATTTAAACATACATCATTACAATCCAAACAATATTGTGTCAAAATTTTCCGACACCTCGATGCTACTCTAAAAAATAAAAGTTTATCACAAAATTTAAATAATATTTATCTTTTATCTTCAGGAAAAAAAGTGTTTAACAATGAATAAATATATTATTCAAAATATCATCTTGTTTTCACATAGAAAATAATACATCATGTGCCAATATTTACTGTTTAATTTTTTTTTCATAATAAAAAAAAGGCAGAAAGTCATGCTGACGTTAGACGTTATCTAATGTTGACAATATATCTCATTAGACTAAAAGATACAAGGAACTTAAATAAATGTCATGAAATACTTTGGAATAATTCAATTTATAAAATTGTAACAAATATCCATCAAAAATATTTTAGATGTTACAATTTATCTTTATTCCATGTTAAACTTTCCCTAACTTTCTGACATAAATATATGCATGTATAGACAAAACAGTTGATAATCTTTTGTCTCGTCACACATAATATTTTTATGTAAACGATGTTACCAGATTGTAGAAACTGTCAAATTTATTAAAACTTAAGTAAAACTTACATAGAAGAACCAACAATTCTGTGATGTATTCGTAGAAACACAAACAAGAAAAATAATAATGACAATGCAAAACAAAAAATCGAGTGATTTCCAAGTGATTCAAATACAGGAACCTATAGAAAAATTTAATATTGACAAGATAATAATGTCCTTACCAATGAAGATCTACCAAAACTTACATTTCTTATCGTTGGATCTGTTAACCAGAACCATCCTCCATATGCAGCTAACAAAGTTGATGCCGTTAGAATAACTAAAAAATAAAATACAATATACCAATAAATATATAAACGTACCTCTCCACTTTATAGCTTTCCTTTTTTTATGGTATATAATTTCGTTGAGTCTTCGATCAAAATACACCATATCGGAGACAGAAACTAAAAAAGATAATTAAAAACAAAATTAACTTTATAATTAATTTTTGATATCTACGATATTCTAGTGCTATCAAAAAAAACCTACCATCTCTATTGACAATTTCATTCATTTATCCAGAAATTATATATGTTATTATAGTAAATAAATTATAACTATATCCGTAGATAGAGATTAAATTAAGTACCAACGAAAACAAGTTACTGTTCCTACAAATAAATAAGCTGCTTGTATGATCTTGTACAGAAATTGGATGAAATAGTATTTGGAATGATGACAACAATATTTTAATAGTAATTTTTAATTTCATATTTTCTATTAAACTTTTTTTTATATTCAAGCTGGGTTCTTCTATGAGTACTGTTAATATATTTGTCATTGGAAACAAACAAAGTTTTCAGTTGACTTTAAATGTCAGTGGTGAAAATGCACCAGATGATATAGAGGATCTCGATTTAGAGAGCGATGAAATTAGACCATTGTACACATTTGGAGAACTTAAGCATGTGATCGTTGAAAAGTGTAAATATACTTCAGATAGTATAAGAATTATTCATAGAGGTTTGTTTTTTCTTATTAAGAAATATTTTATTTTTCTTTAGGAAAAACTTTGACTGGGGATGATTCGGCACTTCTTTCCACTTTTAGGTTTAAGGAAGGAGATAAAATTATGTGTATGGGTAAACCTGATCCTAAAAAGCATATAGATCCAGGGCAAAAACTTTTAGTAGATTACGAAAAGAACAAATACCAACCTTACGCAGAGTCTTTTGCAACATTAAAAGAAGATCTGAATCAATTATGCAATAACTTTCTAGATGGTGAAAAACGCATGGATATGATAAAAAATACCGAGAAAAGAATTAAAGGTATTGAAGAGAAGGGTGTTAAGATGTTAGAGGAGCTTGATGGGCTTGTTATTTTTGAAGATTCAACAAATGATGAACAAAAGCAAAGAAATAGAGAGAAAAGAAAATTCCTAATCAATAGAATTCAGGATAAGCTGAATGAAAGTGATAAACTGTCTTATCAGTTAGAAACGTATAGATATAAAACTGAACATCCGGATGAAGGGAGATAATAATTTTTGTATTTATATGTATGTCGTGCTTTCGTTTTTTTTGTCTTTTTTTTTCTCAACTACCATATATATATAGAAAATTGTATAAGATTTTATTTATTTATTAGTAAAGCAATATTAATGGAATGTTAATTTGGTAGAAGTACCATAGTTTTTATCATCGGTAATATTATTATACATTAAATTAAACTATCCGTCTTATTAAAATGAAATTCAATATAGAAAGAATAATTTGAGTAATATAGAAATTTGTAGAAGAAGATAAATTTGTAAACTTTTTCATCGAATCGGCACTTCGTAATGTTACGTGACTTCCAAGAGATTTTTTACCGTCATTACCACCAAATTCTCCAACTTCTTCAGCTGTACCATAGAAAACAAGATCCCATCGTTGTAATTCTGCTTCATCGAATCCTCCATTTTCAATTTCTAATGACCAGGTACCTTCTGATAGTTCTCCCCAAGAATGTGTTGTCATGAATGCCCATTCTCTGAAACCAACCCTACTACTATCTTTGTTTCTTTTTTGTAGCAATTTACTTCTTGTACCTCTAGGGCTAGTTAAAAAGACTTGTATTGCACCTCTCCTTGGAGCTGTTAAAGATATAATTGCTTGGACGTGTTCTAAATATTTAACATTATTTTCTGTGTTTGCACATGCACTTGTATGTTGTAAAAGTACAATTCTTTTCTCTGGAGGGATTGTTTTATATCTTGCTGGATATGTTATTTTACATCTTCTTTGTCTTGGTACAGTTTTCCATTTAGTAGCTTTTTTAACCATTGCTCCGGCATCAAGTAAACCGTATCCAAATGAATGACTAACGTTACGTTTAGCACCGTTAGTAACCCAATCGTCAGATAGAAGACCATCTGGTTTTGATGTTTGAACAACAATGTGCTATAAAATATAAATAAAATAGAATATAAATAACTAAATTTACCTGTATATCCCTCCATGTTAATCTTGGATTAGCTTCTAATGTCAATGCTACAATACCAGCTGCAATTGGTGCTGATGCAGATGTACCTGTATGACTATTAGTACAGGAACGATGGAGATCTGTTGTAACAATCATTCTTTCATCACTATTTCCAGATGAATATGTTGTAGCTAATGTTGAGGAACAAGCTTCAGAGTACCATGGAATATAACCATTCTCACTTGCGGATGATATTGAAAGTGTATAAATAGAATTTGTATACCCATCACAATTACATGAATCATAGTCTTTTCCACCATTTCCACTAGCCCATATAAATATACTACCAAGACCTCCACGTCCATTTTTTATACCATTTTCAAATGCCTCTCTTGTTAGTTTTCCCGGTCCATCAACAGTCTTTCCATCATCATCAGGCCCCCATGATGCTGAGTAAATATCTATATGTTGTGTATTATAACTTAAACTTTTTGCCTCTACTGCATCAGTTACCTCCCCATCTAACATTCTTATTCCTCCTATTTTGGCATTATAAGCAACTCCCGTAATACAAACAGAATTATTGTAAACAGCAGCAACTTCTCCTGCGCAACGAGTACCATGTCTATTTTCATCAGAAATTTCATATCTTGGTGTTGGATCTGGATCTCTATCATTTACATCATAAGAAGCTTGAGGATCATAATTTGGTTTAATATCTGGATGTTCATATTCAACTCCATCATCTAGGATTGTTACAACAACTCCATTACCCGTATAACCAAGTGCCCATGCTTCTTTGACATTATGATCTTTAAATTCTGGTTTATTATCTGATCTATGTAAATACCACATGTCATTCCATAATGGATCATTTGGATCTAGACTTTTAGGTACCTCTATTTCATCATCATTATCATCAAACATATTGAATGAACCTTTTTTTGATAATAATCTTAATTTAGGACTTATATCAGGAATACTTTGAGAATTGTATCCTCTTTTAACACGTTTTTTTGAAACTTGTTGTTCCATCCACATAACATCATCTTCTCTTGATAAAGTAGCTGTATTTAATGATCTTCCTTTCCTTCTGGATCGTTGACGTATAGAGGGATTTTTAAATAAATAATAATCAGAACCATCTATAATTGGTCCCAAATTAACTAAATTATGTTTGATTGCTAATTTATCAGCTTTTGAAGGATCTTTACTACCACCAACAATTTCAACAGCAAATTCATTTTTATATATCTTTGAATATGTATGTTTAACAGTAGAATCCTGGGTAAATGAAGCAGCCACAAATATAGACCCGCATATAATATCACTGTATAAAGTTAAGAAGATTACAAATATAGATGTTATTGAAAGTTTTCCAAATATCCGTATATTATTTATATTTGTTGCATTATTTAATATAGGTCTTTCTTCTTTTCTAACTTTATCTTCATCTTTGTACATCATTTTAATTTTTATATTTTATCAATTTCTCTAAGAGGAGAATATAAAAAATATAGAAAAAATTTTTCTTCTTATGTAAATAAGCTTTTATTATCTAAGCTTATCACAGAATTTGTTTTTCAATTATTTATAAAAATTAATGATGATGTAATATTTTCAAAAAAAATAGTTTTTCTTGAAATAACAAAAAACTGGAATAAAATGATGAATACTCGATGATACGTCTTAACACTTTTTCCAATATGATAAGTTAATTGGTTAATAAGAGTAACGTTTAATAAAAATTGATTATAAGTGTAGAATTTGTTAATAAAGATAAGTATATTATTTTACTCCTGTGAATTTATATGTCAATTGAAGGTATAAATTTCAATTTTGTATACCAAATTTAAATATTATAGTATATTAATATTATATTCTTAATTAAGAATTATAATAATTTATTGGTATTAAGGTAACTTAATATTGAATACACTTGCACATTATAATTAGAAAGATATTATTTGTCTGAAATTAAAAAAAAGATTGAATAAGAAAATCTCTATATAAGTGCAAAATATTGTAAAGATAAAAGTAATTTCTAATGAACAAAAGAAATCTAAGCAATGTGAGAAATCATAGAAGTATAAAATTTGGGCAAATTTTAACATTATAAAAAAGAGGAGGATTTTGGTTGGTATACACAATAAAATATACTATTTGCAACTATATTTTCTCACCTTTTAAGGCGCACACTACAACTTGGCCATTTGAAGTATTTATTTTACTAAAAATTTTTAAAATCATTATAATAATTCTCATAAATTATTAAACGTTAAAAGACTTTCTATATACTTCAATATTAAAGGCAAAAAGATATTATGTATTTGATATTTTTGAACTGTTATAAAACACTTCCAATATATATTAATGGCATAATATTAAAAAAGATTAATTTTATGATTATTATTTTCTGTAAATAAAAAACAATTTTTTAAAGCATGATAAGATAAATAATTAAAAGAGAAGAATACTGTAATTTATGGATATATTAAAAATGAAAACAACATAAAATTATAAGTAGATGAAACAAGAAATTGCTGATAGGAAAAGAAATACTTAAAGAACAGATGAAAGACAATAAAATATTTTTTTTTTTAAATTGGTATGTAATGTTTATAAAAGAAATTTATCATTGACATGTGAGTAATGTCATACTCTTTAAATTGTACTTTAATTATAAATGATAAACAAAATGTATATTCATGAATATTTCAAACAACTCAATCTAATAACATGTAAATTTTTGTAAAAACGAAAAAATAAAAGTTGTTTTAACTCATACATATTATATATGAAAATAAGTTTATCTTAGATAATAAATTTTATACCACCAAAAGATATTTTTAATTTTATTCTAAAAGAAATAATTTTTACACATAAAGAACAATCAGAGATAGAGAAGGGGTTTATATTTGAAATAATGATTTATTTTCTTAAAATAAAATCTTTACATATTCGTTTTGTCGTCCTAATGTAATAATCTTTAATTTAAATCAAAAAAAATTATTTTATAGAAAATTTTTTTTTACATTAAAAAAATATATTCATATAGTATGCATTCACTTCTTATAACTAAATTGAGAGAAGGGAAAAGAATTTCCGAAAATTTTGAATATGTTTAATTTTATTAAAAAGTACTTATTATATTTCAAATAAAATATATATTAATATATATATACTTATACTAGTTTTTGTTATTAATTGCATATTCTACTACTAAAAGTAAACATAATAAGAACTCTGAACATTTTAGATAGTATTCATGAGTAGCCAAAATATTTTTACCATACAAAATGTTAATAAAATGTTGACTAAAATTTATTTCACACGATATTAAAAGTAACTTTCTTATCTGAGTCATACGTTAAAACATATATTTTATGTATTATCAAACTCACTACTTAATAGGGGAATCTTAAATTCTATTGTTATTCGTAAAGAATTAGTAGACAAAAAATTATTAGTTATATAATCTATATCCACATTAAGGTTCCTGTAAATTTTATGCATGAGAAAAAAAATTAGTAGAAATGTAGTAATAAAAATTTGTTTTTATACTTTAACGAATTTTGACGTTTCTAAAGTAGTTATAAGTAAAAATAATTGTCTAGTAAAGAACACAAAAATATATCTTAATTTATGGATAATATTCAGTTAAATAGGACATAGGAAAATACAAATTTTACGCATAATTAATATTTTAACATTTCAGAAATATAATTCTGATTTTGTCAAAAGAATTTTTTAACAAATAGTAAAAAGAAACTTTTTAAATATGTGACCATTAATAAATGTAAAATGGCAAATTACTTTATGTAACAATTTAAAGTGCAAATTAATGTCATTTTTATTGTTTTAGATATTTGTAAATGTTAGTAAAAAAATTTAAAGAATCAAATACTTGGAAAACTATAAAACTAGAATAATTATAAAGAAATAAATTATATAGTTAGATATATTGGGAAATATTTATATAAAAAAGTATATATAAAATTAATATAGTAAATAAAAAAAATGCACGAAGAAGGTATAATAATAGCGGAGTAAATTGATGTTAATCACAAAATCGTTGTTATATTAAATATAAATAATAAGAGTAGGAAAAATTTAGTTTTAATGATGATACAATAATTAATGGCATTGTACTTTAAACGGTATGTATAATATATATATATAGTTGAATAAAATTTAATATAGTTTTTAGCATGATTAGATACTTCATTATATAGAATGATTAAAATGTTTCAATTACTTTTATATATATAAAGAGGAAAGTTAGAGTATAAAAATACACTACTTTACATAAATTATAATCAAGACCCATTTCTTAATTATCTCTTTAATAAACAAGCCATTCCTTTTTCCCCGCTTCTTCTTTTTCTTCTTCCTCCTTCAACACATCTGCCTTTAATGGATATTTCTTTAATGATGCCAACATAGATTTATTTTATATAAATTAACAATGTGAATAGAGGAGAACGGATTTGTAATAATGTTAATACATACTACTACTAACTATACATTCGAGTAAAGACAATGATGGTAAACAAAAGCTACTGATTATTATTCACCCATGTCATGGCACATTTCTCAACAAACAATATATTAAAAGGGAAAAGACAAAAAGTTAAATCTCAAATCATTTTTGGTAGACAAATTATTACAATTGATGCATTAAAACGGAAGAAGGAAATCTTCTATTCTTTAATCATATAATTATTATAGGAAATTATTAAAGTATCGTAAAGTTTATTAGTAATTTAAACTCAATTATCCATACATACGGGTTTCATTTAATAGTAAATCACCAATATATAGCATTTTTAATAAACTTTTATTATATAGGGAAAATAATATTACTTTAAATGATATATAATTGCCTTTGGTAAAAATTGTCTGTCCTCTTAAATATAATATTTTATTTTCTTATCATATGTACAATATATCATAATCATTATACGGAAGCAATAAAAATGTTATATTTGTATGTAGATACGTATCTTTCAATAATTTGTTAATATATCTATATTATGTTAAACCTTATAACAATAAAAATATCAAATTTTCAAAGAGATGAATTTTAAAATAATAATCATAAATAGAATTTCGGCAAACATTAAAGACTTCCATTAATATTTATGGCAAACTTTTTAAAGGGTATCGTAATTAATTCCCATTATAGACATTTATTAACCACGTTTAATCGTTCCTAACAGTATTTATTTATTATCAAAATTAAGACATAATCTCTTCTTATTTAAGCATTAATATTAATATAAATATGAGAAATTTTGTTTATAAAAAAAATTATTAAAAATATAAACTAGTCATTTCCAATGTTATAAGTTAATCGTTAATGCTATGATTTAATTAAAACAATCAAAATTATTTATTTATATAAAACTATCTTAAATTGATTATCCGATATGATAATCAAATTTAGAAATGAAAAAAAAACAAAAAAAATATACAAATGTCTAGTTAAATATAAACAGTATCTTTAAAAAGCACACTTTTTTCAATATAAAAGTAAAGGGCTGTAACAATCTTTAACATTTTTAGAAGAATAGTTATGTAATAAAAATTGAGTAAGCATGGCTTTGCATATTACTTGATATTATATAGGAATACCATTAATTCATCAAAATATAATATCATATTATAGAAGTATTAATTTTTACTACAATAAATATATAATATATACTTT
Source organism: Strongyloides papillosus (assembly GCA_005656395.1). Taxonomy (NCBI): domain Eukaryota; kingdom Metazoa; phylum Nematoda; class Chromadorea; order Rhabditida; family Strongyloididae; genus Strongyloides; species Strongyloides papillosus. The sequence continues at coordinate 2,091,660 of SRSI01000010.1, read as the reverse complement.
TACAAAACTTCAATTTGAAAAACTTTTTATATGCATATTTTTTAATCCATTCTTCAAGATATAATTACAAATAACAGATGGATAAGATAACATCACATTTTTAAATATTCCTAAGTCATAGGAAATTGTTTAACTAGTCTTTAAACTAAACAATGGTAGAATGCCGTTGCTGTTAATTTTTAATTTGATTTTTAAAAGAAAGAACAAAGATGTAATTAATATTGGTAAATATTTCTTGATAAATTTATTGAAAGTGTGATTGTTATTGCAAATATAATTAATATTTTGTCAAAATATACAACTATCATTTAATGACCTTTATGCTATGATCAAATATTTATAATATTTAACTTTTCTATGCAATTATTTGTACACATAATATAAATACAGTATGTCCAGTTTTAAACTTACTTACTATGGAAATATGATAAAATTATCATATTCTTTAATAGTATGGTAATAACTATCATATTTCCAAGGTGAAACAGGCTTTTATAATTTTAATCAAATAAATTATCCACTATTAAATGGTTAATTATTAACATTACTGTAAGGTATTTTTTCGATAAACATCTCTTATAAATATGTTACTTTTTATTTTAGATAAATATAAAATTGTCATACCTCATTACATTTCAATTACCTAAAGGGTTAAATGTACTAAAGTATGACTGAAAGTATTAATAAAATCTTTCTAATACCACAATAATATCAATTATTATTTGAACTTTCAGCAACTGAGAAAATTATTTCTAAATTTAATAATGCCAACAACTGGCAGTAGATTAAAAAGTTTACATTTATGATTGACTGTTTGTTTTATATAATTGTCATAATTAAACATTCTTTAAAACATTCTTTTTTACATAATGTTACTGAAGGCTATTATTATGACCTATCTAATAAGTATAAAACAATATTTTTATTATTCTTCGTGTTATTAGAAGGTTTTAAGTACTATATAGTTTATACTTAGTGTTAAGGAATTATATAATCATATTAAGGCATTACCATAAATTATGTACTATTAAAGATATGCTATATTTTACTTAACCTACCATAATTTATTTTTAATACTTTTACCCATAGTTTATCAATTGAAATTTTTATACATATATATTCTGAAGAGTATTTTTATTTATAGCGCATTTATTTCTTATGACATAACAACTGTAAAACTTTAAAACTCTATGAGACTACATATCATAGTATAAGAGATATAAACAATAATACATTAGAAAGCTTATTATATCATGATAAAGACAAAGATACAGTTACTATATCTCGTTTTAATCCCATATCACTTTATACAGTTGTATAAATTTGACAACATTTACTACCCTATTGCTTGTCAAGTTATATTATATATTGTTGTAGGCCATTAAAAGAAGAAATCTAATGTGTTATTCTTGTAAAAATGAACAGACAGTAAATTCATCTATACATTATTTTTATAGTAAAAAGGTTTAAATTAAATGTGTTGTCCTCATCCATTATACTAGATGTTCTGGTTAGTTTAAAGATATATATGCCAAATGTCGCTTATTATATTATCATTAGGGGCACAACAATACTCACTTAACCTCTTTCTCTATTTTATATCCTAGGTCACTCAATAAATATACAATTTACAGTTTTTAGCATTATGATTTATCTTTAAAGTACACAAATCTTTTCAAATATATAACCATAATTGATATTTACTTACTTTACTTCTTTTTATAACTACTGAATCACACATCGTATATATTTCCCCCTCCGTATGTATATGAAAAAAAAAAACTTTCACCTAACATACATTTTTATAATAAGACTATGGCAATACATTTTTAATAACTACATCATCTTCATATATATTGAAAGATTATATTTAATGTATTCTTCTAACTACCTTTGTTTATTTTAACGAAAAATTTTTAAAAGAATAGTATATAAAAGTAATAAAAGGGCTGTTGAAATTAAAACACTTTTTAAAAATGCATTATATTACTTGATGTGATTCACATTCTATTAATAATTTTCACTTGTCAAATTGTTCACGATGTTTTATCAATTTATTATTACATATATAATATTTCAAATGTCACTTTTTAAACTACAATCAAAGCTTGTGATAATTTATGCATATTGAAATCAACTAATTATTTATTTTTAGTCGTCTAATCAAACTTTCATTATGCCATCAACACGTCTTGTTAAACGTAATTGGGATGAAGATGTCATCTATCATATTCAATTCCCACGTATGGGATGTATACCACAAGCAAGTCCATTTGCTCTTAAACTTGAGACTTGGCTTAGAGCTACCAAATTAAAGTATCATAACATAAGTAACAATTTAACTATCTTTTCTCATAAAGGCCAAATACCTTTCATTGAATTGAATGGAAGACAGATTGCTGATTCAAATTCTATTATTGAATTTCTAAAAGAAAAATATAACGTTGATATTGACAGTAGTTTAAGTGAGGAACAACAAGCTACTGGAAGAGCAATAAGATTATTAGCTGAGGAGAGTGTCTTCAGAGTTCTCTTGTACAATAGATCTAAATATAATGATTGGTTTATCAAATCAGAGGGATTTGGAGATGTTGTCTCTGGTTTGAAAAAAAAATTTTTGGGAAAAGTTGGTTTAAAAATGTTAAGAAGAAAATTGGAAAGTAAATGTCAGGCTCAAGGGATAGGAAGAAATAAGGAACATGAAGTTGAGGAAATTTTAAAAGGAGACCTTAAAGCACTCTCTGTCTTGCTTGCCGACAAACAATACTTCTTTGGGGATTCATTTACAACTGTAAGTTAAAATGAAAAATATCATTTAATCACAAAATATAACATTTTTTTAGATAGATGCTACAGTTTTTGGACAGCTAGCTCAATTTTACTATACACCAATTTTAAATAAAGAAGCTATTCTTAAATTTATGGATGAGGAAACAACAAATCTAGTAGAATTTATTAAAAGAGTAAAAGAAGCTTATTGGAGTGATTGGGATGAATTATTAAAAACGAAAAAACAAAACTTAAGTGATCCTGATTTCCCTGTTAAAGTTAAAAGAGAAAAGAAACCCAAAAAGGAAAAGAGTAAAAAAGAGGATAAAAAAATTCTTGTTGAAGATACCGATGGTGGAAAAGAAGAGACTAAAGGCGAAGAAAGTAAAACCGACGAAACTAAAGAGTCTGAAAAGGATGAAAAAAAAGATGCCGAGGCAGAAAATGATACTCAGACTTCAAAAGATGAAGTCAAACATGAAGTAGTAGAAGATGAAAAAAAAGAAGAGAAAGCTAGTGAATAGAGCTTCTATCAGAAAGTTATTTATAATTATCTTAATCTCCAGTTAACGTAACTAATATAAAACTAACATAAATGTAATTTTGCTTAACATTGTTTAAATTAATAAATAAAATAATTTTTGCGAACTTAATCTTGTATATTTTGTTGTACCTCGAGTATTTATTATAACATTGAACAAGATAACTGAATACGGCGACACGTCAGGTCACCACTCGTTAGTATGGAGAGAGACAACAAGTTGACTCGGCTATTTTGCTTTTTTCGACATCTGTTTTAATACTACAATATATAACAATTTGGATCAAAGTTACTTTGTATTATATATATTAGTGTATAGAAAAGCAAAATAGACAAGTTATAGTGTATAAAAAAGCAAAATAGACAAGTAACAGTGTATAAAAAAGCAAAATAGACAAGTAACAGTGTATAAAAAAGCAAAATAGAAGTATAAGATATTAATGTAGTTAATAAATTATTTTTTATAGTACTACTGATATCATTAAATAAATATTAGTAAACAAAGTATAATTAATGAATATTTTAATAAAGTTACATAAATTACTATACTGGAAATATTTTATATAACTTATTTTAAATTTACAATAGTGATAACAATAAAAATTACATTATAAGTACTGATAACAAGCATTTATTCCTATTTAATATTGTTTATGAATGATAGTAATTAAGAAATTCATTTTTTTCTGTTTAAATATTAATTTTTCAAATTCTAGTAAAAAAACATTTATATGTATTATGAAAAGATTTTATAATACAAAAGTTTATAAATTACAAGTATGCCCAAAGCTAGTAATTAAAAAACTAATTTTACAAGTTTAATGGAAAGTAATTATTTAGGGCATGATTGTATGTTTGTAAAATTAAAAAAAATTGATAATAATTACAGTAATTTTAACAGAAAGGTTATTTTTAAACTCTATATACTAGACAATTGCATTTTTGTAATTTCAATAATAGTTATACCATAAAGATAAAAATAAAAAAAATTTTATTGATATTACTGGTTATTGTTGCTTACTATCTTTATTATTACTCAAAATTATTTTTTATCAATGATCAACTGATTAATGTTTACTCCTAATAATGTATTCATAATACATTAATATATTTGTATCATAAAAAATTGCCATCTAGAAAGTTTGTATCATTTTTAAAATTTTATGTTATTGCATAATGATATATATCAAAAGGTTATAATATGTTAACAAGATAAGAAAATATGCCATAACTATAAGATTAATACAGTTAAGATACATTACAATACAAAATACTCATTGTTAAAACACATTTTACCAATGTCGAAAAAAGCAAAATAGCCGGTGATGAGCTGACGGGCCGCCCTGAATACTAAGTAAATACATCTCATAAAGATTGTATTAAAGTAAAATGTGGAGAAATGTGTATAAATTTTTAAAAAAATATATAGTAAAAGTTATTGTTATTCAAAACTAAAATGTCGACTTCTAACAATAATACTCAAAGTACACAAAATAGCAATCCAGATGTATATGTTGGCACATTAACTGGAACTGTTAAAGGTAAAAATAATAAACAATATTTATTTATACAATTGTATTTATTGCAGCTTTATCGTTTAAACAAGAAACATTTACAAATTTAAATGATGTTAATGAACTAGACCCAAAACAAGATGAAGTTGTTAGGATGGCGTTTGCAGATAAAGATAAAAATGATTTTCTTTTTGTAACAAGAGGCAAAAAATTTAACTACTATAATTTTCTTTGTAATTCTGTGTCTACGATTTTTGAAAAAAAAGATACCCTAAAAGGGGATGTTTGTGGGGTAGCAGTAAATAATAATTCAGAAATTCTTACAGTAACTAGTAACGGAGATATTTTACTTTTAGACAATGGTGGAGAGAATAAATTGAGTGAATGGAATATTGGACCTGGTTTGCAAGCATTTACAACTGATCATTTTAATGATTTTTCAATTTTTGCTACTGGTGGAAAAGAGAATGATTTAAAAGTTTGGGATTTATCAACAAAAGAAAAGAAATTTGAAGCTCGTAATGTTAAACATGATAGTCTTAATTTACGTGTACCAGTAAACATTCTAAATATTTGTTTTGCTGGTAGTGATGATAAAATCGTAACATCAACTAAAAATCATAAAATTAGAATGTATGATACGAAAGCTCAACAGAGACCAGTAATTGATATATCGTGGTTAGAGAATCCAATTACAGCAATGTCTGTAGGTTATGAAAAACATTATGTTGTTGTTGGTAATGCAATTGGTGAGATGGGACTTTTTGATTTAAGGACCCAAAGATTGGTTCATAAATATAAAGGCGCCTCTGGAAGTATTCGTTCAATTGTTTGTCATCCATACTTACCATACGTTGTTTCAGCAGGACTGGATAGATTTGTTCGACTTCACGATATGAAGAAACATTCATTAATAAAAAGATATTACGGTAAAGTCCGACTTTCCAATTTACTATTGCAGAATAATCTATCATTTATTAGTGTAAAAAAAGAAGAGATTTAAATATTATGTATTATTTATTGTTTTTGTTATAATTTTGTTTTGTTTGAATATCTATAAATTTGTTTTACTTTACGAGTATTTGAAATGAAACGAGATTTAAATTACGATCGAATGATTTTATTTTATAATGATATCATATATTTTTATATCCAAAATTTAGTAGATAGTGTGAAAATAGATTTCAATATTTGTATAAATTTAAGGTATTTAAGCTTTATATTTTATCCTCCAATACATCTGTTAACATTGATATTTTTTTGAACTGATCTAGGTCTTTTCTCCCTTTGGTTAGTCGTTTTCTTTTTAGAATATTGATATTTTGACTGATTTTCATATGGATTGGTTATTTTTGTAGTTACTTTTTCTCCATATCTTTCTTTCACTGAAGGGTTATTTGTTCTTACAAGTAGTGGAAGCACTATATCTGATTGGTTTTTTTGTTTATATACAGAATCTGAAAACTTCTTACTTTTTCCGGAGTTGTTAGGTACTGTTACTTGATTATCTATATTTTTGTAATCACTTGTTGGTAAAGTATCGTCAATCTTGGAACATAAGGAATTTGAACATGTATTATTTTTACAATTTTTGCCTGTTATGTTTTTTTTCCCATCATATTTATCATTATTTAATCTTTCATTGATATGAAAAACTTTTTTCTTACTATTTTCATGCTTTGTACTTCCGCATTTCTTTTGTACTATATATTTCTCCATAGCATTTTTTAAATCATTGACACCAAAATTTTTCGTTAAATAAAAGAAACTTGAAAATTCATTTTCATGAATAACAACCTTTCCTGTATACATGTATTCAATCATAATTTTGACTATTCGTTTTGTTATGTTGTCATTACAAATTTCAATTGTATTATTGGTTGGGTGTACAAAATTTTTGGCAAAACAAAAAAATACCTTACTATGCATTTTTGCTACATTTTCTCCATTAAGAACAATTTTTAAATCACGATTTCCTTTCGATTGAATATACTCTTTATAGAAATCTGACAATTTTTTATTATCTTCATCTGATTTATTATTTGAAGAATAATATGACGATATATAACTGTTACCCTTTATAGAAACCTTTTGATGCATATCAGATAAAATATATAGATAAGAAACCGACAATTTAAATGTTTTATAAATTCATAATATACATTTTTACATTTACAAATTTTTATTAAAATCAAATTATTTATTTTCATTTTTTCTTACAAATTTTTCTATTTCAATATTAAAAATTTAGGAAAAATTTTCCAAATATCAAACAATTTGAGAGTCATGAGAATATATGATAAAACAATTTTTAAATGTTTATATATTGTCGACATTCAAAAACTTATGCAACATTTTATTGATAATCATCATTGTTATAAAATATGATAAACATAAAATGTTGCTTGAAAGTTTATAAATGCATCACTATGAAACAAAAGATTTCCAAACTTTTTCTATAGAATTTTGCATAAGTGAAAAGAAAAAAAATAATATGTCCAGGGAGTGACGAGTGCAGTGAGTTGCTGCTTTTTTTTACTAAGGAAATACCTTTTATGTAAATAAAGATCACAAAAATCATAAATACACAATTTTATTAAAAAAAACACTTTTATACAAATAAAGTACATCAAAAACATAAATACACTTTTTACAGCTAAAATTATTATTTGCAAAAGAGGTCATTTTCCTCCAGTTCCCTTAAAGAAATTCGTAGTGTCGAATTTCCCATTAAACTTCTTATCGAACTCTTTTATACGTTTAAGAGCGAGTTTTCGACGAGCCTCCCAAAAGTCATCAACACATTGTCTATCCTGAAGGAAAAAGTCATTATTAATCTGTGGATACAAAAGAAAAAAAACTTACGCAAAAATTCTCAATCGGTTCCCATGTATTGTCAAGATGACTGTAGTTCTTCCATTTGACGAGGTATTTACACGTTCCATCATTTGCAACTTTTACATCGATGATATACTCTACCTCGTAGACTTCATCACCGCTTTCTTCTCCTTCACTAGTTTCAACTTCTTCAGAGCTAACTTCACTTTCGCCAATTTTCTCTTTATCCTTGCTCATCTTCAAAACCGTCAACAACTTAAAATAAATATTTTATTAATTTTAAAAGAAAAAAATCATCGAAATTCAATAGTTACTACGAGTTAAAGAAATGATAAATGTAATGTATATAAATCAATTGGAGTAATATTTATGGTTTAAATTCATGTTAGAGAAAATTATTGTAACTATTTGGAAGAATAAACGTAGAAGAATAAGTGATAGCTATAAACGCATTGTACTTATGCAATCCAAACTTTTCTTTCTATGTCTAATAGTCACATTCCCATCTGATTTTATATCCACTTCCAATATACCTGTATAATTTTTATTTATCAATCAAATATGTCTATAATTTATATAGAAAAAGGACATAAATCAGAGTTAAAATAATTTTATTAGAAGAAAAAAGGGGTACATGCTGTTGTATTTAAACAACGTCTGACCAAAAGTAAAAATATTTTTCCAAAATTATTTGCTACAATGACACTCTCTGGCACCACCAATAATTATTATATTAAAAATAAATAATTCTGTATTTCAACTATGAGCATATGTTAGTAAAAACGAATGTACCTATTTGTCTCTGGTAACGAAGTTTAAATTTTTCATTGTCTTAATAAATTTCTTCTTGTTTTGTGTTAATCAGGGACTATATTTCATTTCTTCTCAACGATTATATTAGTGACACCATTGTGATAATGAGCAAGATATAATTTATAATGATCAGGTAATGTGAAGATATTGTTATGAACTGAATCATAAAGTTTATCGGCGGATCCTTCTTGAAAATATATTCTTCCACATGATTGTATTAGCAATGTATCTCCAGTAAAAGTGCTCTCTAAGTCATATAGCCTTGTGTATCCTCTCGGGTTAACTTGAAGTTTAAGTTTATTTTACCTATTTTTAAAATTTCCTTAAAATTTATATACATATCAGCTTTTGCTTTAGTAAGTAAACTTAAAACAAATTTAATAGAAAGAACTAATTTTTTTTAAAAGAATCAGTTCCAGTTATGTGATCAGCATGAACATGAGTGTTAATTTCATAAATAATGTTTAAATATAATTCTTTAATATATTTTGTATTTCTTTCAACTGTTTCCAAGACGGCATCAAAAAGCAGCATTTCTCATTTTTTACAATCTATTATTTATTTAGACAACTCTTTTTCAAAAAACTATAAATATATCATAGTTTATAGGAATTTTTCCATTATACGATAAATTTCTTTTTATATAAATAACATTATAACAAATTAAAAAATTTTATTTTTTTATTATAGAATTTTTGAATAAAAATAATAAAAACTTACAAAACATACAGAGGACAAACATGCCATATACTTGATTTTATGTATTCTTAACCTTCCCTTTTTTCTCTCTCTAAAATAACACATCATAGTCATCAATCACTGTTTAGAATGATAATTTAAAGATTTTATTATACTTGTAAATTTATCAAAAAAAAAACATTATTAACACAACTTGAAATATTTCAACCCTTGCATCCCAAAATATTTTCTTCAGTTATTTGTTTTAAAGATAAATTACGAGAAGTTGTTACATAAACTTTAAACATCAAGATCTTTTAAACATAAATCCAACTTTAGAAAACCTTAAATTCTCATAATCTCAAGAAATGTCTACTTATCTTTTATTTTAGTAGGTAATAAAAATTTACAAACATCTTAAAAAAATATGTTATAATATTAGTATAATACAGTAGAAATAAATACAAAAAATAGAGTACAATTAAATACATTTAAAAAACAAAATAACTTTTAAATTTAAAACGGTACATGACCTCCTAATCTTTGAATCCGCATCTCAAATGGAGCACAACACAAAGACGATGATGGAGAGGTGGAACCACAACCACCGAAGCATTTTGCACAGTCATACACAAAGCAAAGAATGCCAACTAACATTATAACCTAGAATAAAATATTTAATAAGATGGAAAAAAACTTGGATAAAACTTACAAAAAGTAGTAACATTCCAAATGTATACGAGGAATTAGTTTTCGGAACTTCTTTAACTTCCAAAGTAGATGCCTCATCAATCTCATCTATACTATCAACTTCCAGAGTACCGCTAGAAGTACAAAGTGGTTTTTCTTCTCCACTTGACTCGGCGAATCTCACTCTTAAACCTGTATCCTTGTCCAACAAACTTCCATCTAAATTATTGTTGTTTACACAACTACCAGGATACTCCGGACAGACTTCAAGCATGTGAGCGGGTGTTGCTGGAGAAACGTCGGCACACTCATTACATGGATTTTCTGAATCAGTAACACTCCCCATGTCCTCTGTTACATCTTGATTAGGACTCTCCTCAGACTCAGAATTTTCTTCTATCTTCTGTAGTCCCTCAGTGTAAACAGTGGAAAGTGTTCCCACTGCTTCAGCTATATCTTTAATCTGTTCCTCAATGCTTTTCTCAGGAAAATCCAATGATAACAATTCTTCATTTACCCGGTTACTGAAGTTATAGTGTTGACCAGAACGATCTCCAGGAATTAACTGAACTTTAGATGCTATGTCTTCTACTATTTCCTTTATATTGGCTACTTCGTTGAGCAATGACTCGTCCATAGAATTATCCTCATTTCCTGCATCTTCATGGTTTTCAACAGATGCATTCAAAGAGGAAGTATTAAGTGGAGAGGACTCATTTAAATCAAGGGTGATATCACTGGTTGGTAGAAGAGAACAATCACCAACAGCCTCTTCTGCAACACAATCTTGTAAACTTGTCGCTTTAAGTGAAGTAGAATATCCTTCAACGTATTCCCCTGCTCCACTATCATTCATCATCTCATAGACCTTTTCAAAAGGAGCCATCAACCACGGCATCAAGTGGAAGTTATCAACCTGTCCCTCTTCTACAGAATACGGAGTTTCACCTGAATCATCTTCACACAGATTGGCATTTTCTGCCTCTTGGGTACTATCAGTCCTTTCTTCTTCGATTTTATCAACATTATTTAATGTGTCTCCACAGGTGACATCCTCTGTCTTGTTAGAACAGACGCTTTCCTCTACATAGTCGTCTTCATAATCAGTCTCATCCACAATACTTTGGCTTTCATTTGAGACCACTGATACTTCAGATCCAGATTGACTATCCATCTCCATTAGAGCAACAACTGCATCGACAAGGGAGTCCACTGTTTCGACGACATCCAAATTTGCAGAAGTAGCAGACTGAACTATTGTCTCCGATGTAGAACTGCTTTCCTGGGAATCATCGAAGAAACTTTTATTCCTAAATGAAGGCATCTCATCCAAGCAACATTCAATATCGCCTTCATCCCCTGAGTCAGTATCTGTTGACACGACACTGTCGTCTGTGATTTCCATTCCGAGACCCACTGATGAAGTTAACTGCTTGACGTAACTAGTCGCACTCTCTACATCGCAAAAGTTACTTGTATTTCCACTATTGTCTTCTGGAGCACCACTACCAAATATGGAGGAGAAGATGTTTTCAAGACCGCGATCATAAGACTCAATAACATCATTAGGTGATGGTAGGTTGTTATTTTCAGTAAACTGAACAACCTCTTCGTCCATAGTCCTTTCAGACTTTGAAACAATGCTTCTTTCAAAAACACTGTCGTTTGTCTCCGAAGATACGATAAAAGAGTCAGTTGGTTCTCTGACAAACTCAATTGAATAGTCATCGTGATCCCCATACACAACGTTCTTCATCTGCTTACAAGCATTCATAACGTATTGACTGTCCATTGATGCATCCTCACAGCTTTCTTCACTAACCGTTGACAATGGACCTCCAGCAAGAATAAACTGCCTTGTTTGGATCTCCTCTTCGACGCTCTCTTCCCTGACGACAACTTTTTCAGTGACCACGGCGTTGCCGATTGGACTACTGCTAATTGCTCCGTCCAATAAAGGTAAATCCTCCGGAGTACCAATTTTCCCAACTGCCTTGTCTTCATCCTCAAGTCTCAATGCGTCTATCTTCATAAATTGAGACACATACAGTGTTATTGCACTATCTTCAGGGAAATCACAGAGAATATCATCAACCTCCAGTATACTTTTTATTCCAAGGTACTCGAATGCATATTTAAAGGCACACGAGATGTTGTCATAAGATGTTGACTTCCTGACAATCTCCATATCAACCAACGAAGGACAAAACTTATGAACCAAGGCCATAAAAGCAACACCATCTTTCCAGTCACTTGAAAAATTTGAAATCTTGATACCATATGGAACGCAGATTTCCCTCTCCAACCACGACAAGATTATCTTATTGCATTGTCCTCTCTCGATAGTCCTCTTCTTCTTCTCCTTCTTCTTTTTATAACTTGTGATAGGAGACATAACAACATTTTTGATCTTGTTTGTTGGACTAGACTTGTAAGACTTTATAGACCCATTCTCATGAGATGAGAATGATCTATCGGTATCAGAGTACGACAAGTCCTGGTGATGTTGAATACTCCTCCTGATGTCGTAGTGGAGTATCATTTGCCAGATTAGCCCCAACACTATCTTCGGCTTCCCGTCGTAAATGTCTCCAATATTGTTGTTTACCAAGTCGATACCGTCACTCCTCATTGACTCCAAAACCAGTGACAAGTTACTTGACATTATAACTTTGTCGTCCAGTGAAGATGGTGTACTTACTTTAAGCCTGACACCAGTAAACGCGTAGACGACATCCGCGAGAACCACTCCACTCCTAAGGTCATCGTACAGGTCTTTCACGCGATAAGGACTGCCGTGATCCTGTAGGACGTTGTTCACCCATTTAGTGTAGGTCTTTTTTTGTTTGGCTATTCTCTCGTCGTGTAAATCTACAAAAAAAAATTTAACATTGAAAAACAACTAAAGATAAAAAACTTACGGTTTTTGCCAGAAGAGCTATCGTTTGACTTTAAATACTTTAAGAAATCCATTTTAAAAAGTATCTTCCAATAAACAGAAGGACGGAGAAGGTAATGACAAAAGTAGAAGCGGGTAGCGAACGAATATCACCAAAAAGAGTTATGTCGTTTGAAGTGGCTTTTCTCGATATAACTATCTCTTTTATACTAGTAAAATGATGAAATAGCTAAAATATTTAACCTTTCTGAGGGTTAGAGTACAAAGAACACCTCACTAAAAACGATGACAATGTTCAATCAAACACCTCAAGGCAAAATTGACTTATATGCAATATTTTTAAGGAATGTTTTTTAACTAATTAATAATAAAACACCCACTCCTTCTACTAAAATTTTCTAGTAGGTGGAAAATGCTAGAACTTTGATAATTTCTATATACTTCTTTGTAGATGCCTGTATCAAGACCTCTTTGATATTTTTAATTTAGTGTTGTAAGATAACAGAGAAAATAGGATGATTTTATTACAATTTTTTATGTATCATTTACTAGACCATTTATTATGTAGAAATTTAATTTTTAACGCTTAGTATTACAATTTTAAAAGTGTGTATATTGTGTTTGAAATGTTAAATAGTATGTACACATGCATAAGTGAAAATTATCATTTTTCTCCGCATGTTAGGGTTGTTTTGCATCACATTCCTTTTCTCTTTAAAATTTTTTAGTTTCTATCTTATGAAACTTTGTACTTTTACTAATTATACTAGAGAAAGTGCAAATTTAAAGTCATAAATTTTCTCTAAGGCAATAGAATTTAAAGATGAACCACTCCGACAGATAAGAGAAATATCATCTTTCAAAAATGAGTAACCGTAATAAAGTTCAAAAAGGAAGTATTATGGGTGCAATAGTAAGTTTTCTTTTTTGGCATATTGATGAATCTTTTGCAGAAGCTTTGGATTTGATTACTGGGAAAAGTAACACCAAATTATCAAATACTTTTAGTATTGACAACAATGAATAAGTTGTAAAAGGTGTCAAATCTTGTATTAGTACTAAAATGATGAATAATTTTATGGATTTTGCTGTTGATATTGCTATTAATGTTATCGAGACTATTGTTGTCACTGATAGAGCAACTAAAGATATTGATATCAAAAGATATTACCGCATTGAGAAGGTCCTTGGTGGAAACATGGAAGATTCTAGAGTCTTTAAAGGTATTATCATTAATAAGGATGTAGCACACCCAAAAGTGAAGAGACGTATCGAGAGTCCACGTGTTATTCTTCTCGACTGTAACTTGGAGTATAAAAGGGGTGGATCACAAACATCTTTTGAGCTTATGAATGAGGTTGACTTAATTATAGTTCTCCAACATGAAGATGCTGAAGTTAAAAGAATGTGTGATGAAACTATTGCTTTAAAACCTGATTTAGTCATCACTGAGAAGGGAATTTTAGATCTTGCTCAACATTATTTGGTTAAAAGCTGGAATAATAGCCTTAAGACGTTTAAAGAAAACTAGTAACAATCGTCTTGGCCGTGCTACTGGCGCTGTGATTGCTCATGACACCAAGAATTTGGGTGAGGAAAATGTTGGTACTCTTTGTGTACTTTTTGAAGTAAAAAAGATTGGAGACGAATATTCTGCTTGCATTAATTTGTCTAAGGTTATCATTTCGACGATTCTTCTTCGTGGACCATCAAAAGATATCATCAATGAAGTTGAGAGAAGTCTTCTATTGAATCCAAAGATTGTTGCAGGTGGTCGTGCCTATGAAATGGCATTAGGAAGTGTTTATATGTGTTGGAAAATAACAACGTATGATGCACATGAAATGCAGTTTTCAAAAATATAAAATGAAACAGTAATAACTTGAAATTTGTTTTAATATGGCAACAATAGGCATTTATGTGTGTTTATTTCCTAGCATAACATCAAATGTCTCAAAATGTCAACAGCAGTACACAAAAATTGAAAAAATCTGTCAGTCTAAATCTCATTAACGAAAAATCGTACAATTGCTAATAAATACTCTGAAAATTCGTATAGTCGAGGACTTTTTTTAAAAATCGTACAGTAGCACATAGTAATATCCTGAATTCGTTATTTTAACACTGCATGAATAATTACGTATGAAATTAGTACATTATAAATTTTTTATTTTGAGCACAATAATTACCTTATTAAAAGTATAAATAATTCCATTATATAATTGACATTACTAATTTTTTTACAACAATGTTTTATCTTATTTTTTTATACTAATAAGATCATATAGTTAATGATAAGATAAAGTAACAGTGCAACGCACAAATGATTAGTTGAAGAACATAACTATATCATTTTTATATAGAAACATTTTTAACCATATAACATTATACTATATAATTATTAAAAGCAAATCATGCATAACTGATAAAAAAAATCATTTTTACATAGTAAAATATATATTATAGTTGATATGATATAATCTTAACCATATGTTGTGATATTATTGTGATAAGAATGTATGTATATTTGTGATATAGGGAATTTGTAAGGAATTTCTTATCAATACTTATAATAAAAGATATAAAATGTAATGTATTTAAAATATGTATCTATTATAATTTGTTTTTAATACCAACAATTGAAGTAATTTCTAATGACAATTGAAGAAGAGGATTATCAAATTTGTGGAAAACCAACAAAATGTCAGATGGTATGGTTTATTCTATCTTTTATTGTTTTGCTGATCTCGATAGGACTATGGGTAGCATTTCCATTTATTTATAAAGCTGAAGTTAAAGAAGTATGTTATATTTGATTTAAAAACTTATATATAAGTTTAGAATTTAATATTAAAAGAAAATGTTGATGGATCTTATCCAAAATCAACATTTTACTGGGCAAATCCTCCATCAGATACATCAATGAATTTTTATATTTTTAATTTAACAAATGGTGATGAGGTTGAATTTATGGGTGAACAACCAAAGATAATTGAAGTTGGACCATTTGTTATAAAAGAAATTGAAAAGAAAAAAAGTATTGAATTTATGAATAATCAAACAGAGGTTTACTATAAAAATTATAAAACATTCATTTTTAATGAAGAGAAAAGTTGTAAATTCTGTAGTAGACACGATAAAATACATTATCCTAATATAATTTTAATTGGTGCTTTAGCTCAGTTAGCAGATCCATCTAAAAATATCACACCAATTTTGCAATCTGTTTTATCAATTGGTATTCATCTTATAGGTGAATTTTCTTTTATAGATGTTTCATTTGATGATATTATGTTCAATGGGTATCATGATAATTTATTGACCTTTGGTAATTCTGATCTGTTTAAATTTATTGATAATCATTTTGGTAAAAATGGAAGCAAGTTATTACCTTTTGATATACCTAATATGAAAAAAATGGGAATTTTTTATGGATATAATAATACTAATGATGAAGATTATGTAATTAAAACAGGAAAAGACAATATGGATGAATATGGTAAAATATTAACATGGGCAGGATCAAAAACTTTGCCTCAAAGTTTTTGGTCAACACAAAATGCTAGAATGATTAATGGTTCAGGTATGTATATAATTACTTCTTCTTTTATTATAATCAATTATGAAATGATGTCATATTACTTTTTTTAGATAGTGGTTCATTACAGCATATGGAAATTAAAAAATCAGACACATTACCGCAATTTAATTCATATTTATGTAGATCTTTCGATATGGTATACGAAGAAGATGGTGTTGTATCTGATATCCCAGCATATAAATTCTATGTACCATACGATAATTATGATACAACTTTAGAAAAAAATAAAGGTTTCAGATATGCAAATAGAGAAAAAATAAATTATTTTCCTCAATGGCCAAAGTGTGATAATAATAATATAACAAGTAAAAATTCCGATGACTGTTTAACGATAGATTGTACAATTGGACCAAATCTATGTAATTCATGTTGTAATGGAAGTTTTGTAGATGGAACATATTTATTACCTCCAGGGATGTATCCAATAGGTTGTTATCCTGGTAGAGCAAAGGCCCCTCCATTTGTGTTATTCTTTTCTGCACCTCATTTTTATTATTCACCACCTGAAGTTGCTAATGCATTATATGGATTAAGGCCAAATAAAAAAGAACACCAACCTATATATTATTATCACGAACCGGTAAATTAAAATTATAATTTTCTTATTTAATTTTTTTTTAAGTATTCGGGACAAGTTCTTAATGTAAATTACAAATTTCAAGTAAATGTACCAATCTTTGGTTATGCACCTACGATGTAAGTAGAAAACTAATATCTAAGATAACGCTTCTTTTTAGAATAAATACCCAAATGCCAAACAATATTATTCCCATATTTTGGGCTTCTGTTCAAGGTAAAGTATATGACAATTTACTATCTCAATTGTGGCTTGGATTTGTTTTTGTACCAAAACTAATGTTTATTCTCAAAATTGTTACTCTTGTCATTGCAATATTAATATTTGCCTTGGTCGTTATAAGGAGGATATATGTTAAAGCTCAAAATCAAAGAAAAATTGACTTACCCTAAAATAAGTAAAATAGACATATATTAATATTTAAAATACTTTGTAAACACATTCAACAACAAAATATAATAATTTATTTATTGTAAATCTTGTTAATAAATAGTTAAAATTATTGGTTAATAAATTTACAGATTTGTTAGTAATTCATTGTAACATTAAAATTTTCACTTTTCAATTTCTTATTGGAGAGTTAGATGATAATCTTATAATATTGACTTCTAAAGGTTTTCTATTCATGTCTTTGTGTAGTTTTAATGAACAATGTATTAATGAAAAACTTAACAAAAGTTTAAGACGATAGTTTCCATTAAACATGATGGAAGATAAAGATAACCGCTTAATTTTTATATTTAAGTTGACATAAAATATGCATTTTAATAATATAATCAAGTATAAACAAATTGATGAAAGAGCCCTTTATTTTTTGTTATAAATATTAAAGAATTTATTCACAATAATTTGTTTAAAAGTAATAATTATCTACAGGGCGATGTCTATGCTGTCTAGAAAACTCTTAAACACTTCGATAATACTAATACCAGTATGAAATCTGAAAAGCATTCAAAAAAATATTTGACTGTATGCATATATTTACTTATGGAATCTGTAGATTACTTGGAGGAGGCTTATTCCTTGTTGAATAGACACCAAATAATGAATTATTTTATACTTTGTTGATCCAACTAATCTGAGATACAAATACTTCGTCTAGGCTGCAGGAAAACATAAACAATCAGCCAAAACGGAGATAAAAAATTGAATCTCAAAGCTTTATTCATTGACCAAGCTGTTAAGGAGGCAGCAAAAATTTTGCTAACGCATAAGAGGAGGGAATTGATAAAATTACCGCTTGGGATGGAATGGACTGGAACTTACACAAATGGAAAATTTTAAGCCATTCCGAAAAAGGTTGTTGAGGAGGCACAAGCTCGGGCTAGAGCTAAATTTGATGAAGAAGACTAAAAATAATGACAATTTATTTATTTAGCATAAAACTATTGTAACATATTAAAAAGAGCTTTTTAACGAATTCTTCTTGTTACCATTAAGAAAGAGTTGGTTGTTTTTATCATTTTTACAGGTTAGGTAAACCTCTCTGTGTAAAAGATATTGATGATTATCAACTTTTATCGATAAAGCCAAGTGAAATACATCAAGTTGCTTTGTAAATTTGATGATTTATTCGAAGGGAATTAATTTTTTTTTGCCTATATAAGCAATAACATTTGCTTAAATTTACAATTTTTTCTTATATACAGGCGATACTTCTTTATTCTGTCCTGCGAAATGTCTTCTACCACAACAAACAACAATTCTCGCAGTAGTAGGACGTCATCTACAAGTGGCTCAAACCATGAATTGGATGATCTCGTCGCAGAAGTAGCCAAAATTCGTCGGCAACTAAAGAGGATGCAGAAAGATTTTCTTGCTGCAGAGAAGCTGGCCAAATCCACAAAGCCACAATGCCTTAAAAAGGTGCTGAGTGAGAACAAGGACATTACAAACGTTCTCACTAACACAAGAATCATTAGATCAATCCTTGCAAGCTCCTCGCCACTCTCGATGTCTTCTCTAGCTGGACTCCTTGTTTACGTTCAGCCAATGATCTCAAGCAGCTACATTGAAAGTCAGGATGTTGCAATCACCTTTCTCAGATTGATCAAGGACTCATATTGGGAAGAAATTCTCAAGATATGTGGAACGCCTGTGGACAATTTTATGGAAGTAATTGAGCAGAACCGTATTAAAAATGCTCAGAAGGCGAAGGACTTGCTTGTAAACATTGCAATGAACGCGACCGGAGCCAGGATATCCTCAACCACTAATGCTTGTATTTTTAAAAAATGTGTAGATACTTTTATGTCTTTTTAATTAATGTATTATATTGTATATATCTTTTTAATTTATGTAGTATATTGTATATGTCTTTTTCTATATACATTTAACCAATAAAATTTTATTTTTTGATTGTGGATTATAAATATTTTATCATTTTTGGTTAGTCGTCTTTTTCCCATGTTCAGGTGAAAAACAACTTGTTGATAAGAGAAAAGTAAACTTATATATCTAGATTCACATCCAACTAAGATATTATAAGCAATAGTTTTGTCCTTGTTAGTTGAAGATTCATGAAGTTACCAAGAGGTGGAATATCAGTTGAATTAACTCAGTTGCCACCTTGTAAAGATCTGCAAATGATAACCTCATCACTGTGCACCGGGTAACCAAATTTGGATTCTCGCTACTTTAAATCAAAAATATTGGTGAAATGTCTTTTCTTATTTTAAAAATAATATCATTATTATTTGTATTAGAAAGTAGATGATTTCAGTAGTTATTAAAGTAAGTTAATTGATTTTTTATATTTATTTTAGTATTTTTAAGCATGACAAAAAGAAATTTGTCGATTCGTTGGATAAGCCAATTCTAATTATACCTGAGCCATGTTGTTTCAATATAGAAGAAAAAATTGAACAATTAAAAGGACAATCATTAGTGAATATCACTAAAGTTGTTGATTCCTGGGATCATGGTTATACTTTTATTGCAGAAAAAAATGATGGAAAAGGTTTCATCTTCGGTAAAGATCCAATTGGGCGGTATTCATTATTAATGTCTTTCAAAACTAAATACAGAATTACAATAACAACATTTATAGAAGAAAATGATGAGGAATCATATGTAGAAATTCCATCAGGAACTATTATTGAGGTAACCTTTAATGATGACAGAACTCAATTTTACATAAAATGCTTAAGCTTAGTGGATTTTAAAAATATGAATACAACATGGACAAAAGATATATTGAACGGTCAATTTATACAACTTCCAAATGCAGAAAAATTTAATGTATGTTTAAAAAATAGTTAATAATAATATCATGTAAAATTCAAGATTTCTTATAAATGTATAAATGATGAAAAATTGGAGGTTGAATATGCTAGTAAAATTGGGACTACATTGGATAGAATTTACGAAGATTTTCAAATATATAAAGAAAAATCTATTAGTGTTATGTTTTCAGGGGGTATTGATAGTGTAGCTATATCATATTCAATTTTAAAAAAACTTCCTATTAATACAACTTTATATCTTATTAATGTAGGTGTTCTAAATGATAAAGGTATCGTTTCAACTCCAGATAGAGGTAGAGCTACTACAGCTTATAAGGAATTTAAAGAAATATTTAAGGATAATAATATTATATTTGTTTGTGTAGATTTATCAAAAGAAATGATTGAGGAGGCTAAAACTAGTCTTATTTACAAAGCTTGTAGACCAAAGTTAACAAAGATGGACGAAAGTATTGCATTGGTACAACATTTTGCTTTTTTAGGTAAAGGATATGATATAGAAAATGGCTCGAAAATTACTTGTGATAGCAATTTATTTATTAATGGTTCTGGTGCCGATGAGATATTTGGTGGGTACATGAAACATCGACAATGTTATAATAATACAAATAGTTATGATGAAATTGCATATTGTCTACAAAAAGAATTATTTTATTTAGGAGAAAGAAATCATGGGAGAGATTCAAGAGTTATTGAAGCAACTAGAGATCTCATAAATATTCCTAATCGCAAAGTTTTGAGTCCATTCTTGACAAATCAATTTATTTATTTTGCTTTGCCTATTCCGATTAATATGAAATCTAACTTTGAGAAACCCAGAGGTGAAGGTGAAAAATCCATCTTGAGATTGTACTTAAAATTGCAAGGATTATCAAAAAGTGTTTTTAGTCAACCTAAACAAGCTATGCAATTTGGATCAAAAATTGGATATTATGAAAATCCTGGAATAAAAGGTACAGATTTAATTTCATGTACCTTTAGAGATTACGATTCACATGCTCTGGAATATATGGTAAAATCAATTACAGATAAATGGGTTGTGATTGACAATAAGCCTATTTAATTGAATATCATTTTTTGTTGTTGATAAATATTAAAAAAAACGTTTATAAAAGTTGTTGGTATTGAGAAAAGACATTTCTACTATACTCGTGACCTGTGAGATGTTTTTAATTAATTTTAAAGAAAGATTTAAACAATAGCTTCCAAATAGTTTTGGTTTTAGAATTTTATACTGTACTGAAATCTAAATTTTGTAACGGATTATCTTGAGAAATTTATACACATGTATAAAATATAACCAATTGAATCTTTTTAAAAAAATCTCAGATTAAAAGTACATTCATTACTTGAAGTTTTTTATAATCAACTATAAAAAAATTATGTTAAGGTAAATAAATTACTAATTCATTGTTGCTCTAGAAGACAAAATGTTCATCATTGATAGGTAGTTCCAAATCACATTTTGGACATTTTATAGATGGGTCATAACAATAATAGCAAAAATAATGGTAACAGACATTTGGTATATTTAATTTATTACGAACTGGTAAAATAGCAGGCATCTGGCATAAAGTACACATGATTGGTACAAATGATTTATTATGAATATCCATTATTCGATTATCTAAAAATTGATCAGGTTCTTTTTTGAAAAACATTCTTTTCCAATTAATTGTTTGCAAGCCTTGAAAGATTGGTATTAAAGTAAGTGTAAAATCTTTAAATAAATGAAACAATAGTTCTTTTTGAAGTTCAATGTCATTTCCATTTCCCATAGCACCATTATTAATTGACTCCGAATGGATGTTAAGAAAAAACTCAGTAAAAGTATTGTATTTGCCGAAATAAAGAAAAATAAATTGTTGAAGTAATTCAATGCTTCCACAAAGGACATCATACTGAAACTGAATATTCTTTGAGAAATATTTTCTTAAATATGGTAGTAATGTTTCTAATATATAATGAAGAATCAATCTTATTAAACCATGTTTAGAATAGGTAATTCCTAACATCTTTTGTCCTGGTGTTTGTCCATTCAAAATCCGATAAACCCATAGTAGAGAATTTATTGATAATTTTGCTTCATCTTCATGTTTTTGTAATTGATATATATAATTTGCATCAATACTACAAAATTTTTTCAATGACTCCATAAACATTTCTTCAAGGGTTTTGTCAAGGACTTTAACATCTTGCTGAGAAACCCTTGAAGCAAGAATCTTAGAATTACTGGACATTTATTTTCCTAATAGAAAACAAATTAATTAACAAAAAAATCAATACCTTAAAAAGAACATAAGTTTGATAAGATTTCCTACTACCTTTAATATTCTTAAAGATGTAAGAGTATGTCTCCGCCCACAATGCATATAATTCCAAATTTCGTTATGTGTGGAAAAATGTTATATCTTTTTATATATCAATTTATTCATTCGTAAAGAATGATTTCAAGTCGTATTTGTAGTGCTGTAAGTAAACTAATAATATGATTTTTTTGTTATTTACCTTTTATTTTTAAGAATGTCGTATTTTTACGCAATGCTGCTTCAAAAGTAAAGATTTTAAATCCTTCCGCAGACATACTCCCATTTAAGGGTGTCGATGCTGAAAAAAAACCAGTAACAGTTAGTCTTGAAGCTGGAAAAACGTATTCATGGTGTGCTTGCGGTTTAAGTACCACTCAACCTTTCTGTGATGGAACACATAAGAGAGATGGTTTTACATTAAATAAACCCGTTAGATTTCAAGTTGAAAAGACTGGGGAATATATGTTATGTAACTGTAAGCAAACTGACAAACGTCCTATTTGTGATGGTTCACATAAAGAGGTAAATTTTATTTTTAACAATTTATTTTTACTTTATCAGATATCACAAAGGCCAAAAAGTGCCGATGCAAGTCAATATGTTTTGTTTTCGGATTCACCAGTATACGAAGGTGTAGCAAGAGAATTAGGATATAAACATAAGAACGGTGGATTCCAACAATAAATAGATAAAATAAATTTTATTGTATTCTTTAGAACTAACGTATAAAAATTAGACAATACTTTATATTATATATAAAATTACCTCATTTGTCATATTCATTTACGTTCTGAAAAGTAGGTAAATGTAATGACAAGGTATTTTTGAACATTTTTGACAACATATTTTAGGAATAATAAATAAAGTGAGATAACAACTGTGAGAACAACATCAAAAGCCGTCGATTTGGTACGGTATATCGTTATTTTGTCTTCTAAAAAAAGTTGTTTTTAAAGTTTAAATGTAGTAACTCTTACCTAATACTGAATAAAGGTTAATATCAACAGGGTTAAAATCTGAGATCACAACATTTTGCTTGCTGTATTTTTCAACTATAGTTTGTAGATGGTTTATTAAGCTTTCTTGAGATTTTGCTGGTGCACGTGAATGTAAATTAATAATACTTAAAAAAGCTGAGACCCTTTCTTCTGACATAATAGAGTTATTTAAAATTGAACAATCAATTCCCGATTTTTGGCATGCTTCGAATGGAATATTAAATACATATAATGCAATTGCATCAGATATTAATTTTATATTATCTAGAAGAGTTTTAACAGATAATGCTGAAGGAGTGTCGAAAATAGAATCTCGTTCTGGTGAATCAAATGCATCAATATTAGATAATGTTATAGCAGGAATTTTCCGGATGTTGTATCTTTCATGTTCCCAAGCTAATTTATAATGGTTTAAATTTATTTTTTTGGAAATCGTTTTGACAGTTGTACTACTATTCGAAACTAGTTCTAAATTCTTAATGAATCTAAAAGTGGCGCTTTTTTCTGAGGGAATTTTAGACAAATGTATATTAATATAACTTTTTTTGGCTAGAGAATCAAGACAAATAACTAATTCAATGTTTTGTTCATTTTTCTTCTCGTACAAATCATCTAACAATTGCCTAGTTCCTTGGTAGTTGTATTTCCCACCATCTGTTAAAACAAACATCATATTATATTGTGGTGTAGTTTTATCACATTCATAAAATTTGCTAAATATAGCTAGCAATTCCAACAACGTTGCTACACCACTTCCATTGGAATTTGCAGATACAGAAAGCCCAGGGATTATTGAGTGCGAGTCATAATAAGCAACAAATAAAATTATAGGGTTCAGTTCATCTCCTGATGAAAGAGATCCTAAAACATTTCTCATTTTTACCTCTTTCATAAGATTAGTTGGTAAATTATTCGAAGTTGATAACTGATAAACATTATTAAAAATAAAATTTACTAGTTGTGCTGGATATGAATCGTCAACAATAGTTACTTCTCGCATTTTACTTATAAAATATTGGACATATTTAGAATCTTCTACAAAAAAAATAGCTAAATTAGTATATACATTTTTAAAAAAATTTTCAAATTCCATCATTAATTTCTTATCAACTGAAGATAACATATCAATATTTTGTGGAATAATAATAAGTAATGCTCCATTATCTTGAGATATAATACTTTTAAAATTTGCTTTCATAAAGTCCTTCCAAAAAATTACGCCGCACTTTTGCGATAAATTTTCAATATGGAGAACTCCATCAAATTGAAATTTCCATGACTTACTTCCCAGTGAATGAGTTCCAATATCATATTGTTGTAGTCTATATGCTGTTAATTCATATTCTTGGGGATTATTAAATATTTGTATAGGTAGAATTAAAATTGGTTTTAAAAATAATAAAAGACAAATTATATATACAAAATAACGAAGTATATCGAGAAAATCATTTGACATTTTTATAAGATAAAACCATCTACAGCAGTAAACTAAATTTTGAGAAAGGAAAGGTTATATTATAATCCAAGTAAATTAATTAATATTTTCCAACACTCGGATTTATCAGATATCTGTCATCTGGCTAGTTACGGTTTGCCTTATATAAGACATATAAAGTGTTTCGTTATAAGACATTATATAAATCCACATTGGAATAAGTTGTACGCGGGAATTTTGTTATTGCGTAGCATTTATGAACAAAAGTTTTATTTTTAAGTTTTTGTTCGTTTATTAGTCCTATTTATATACATTGGTTTTTGTATTTATCATATATTTTAGATCTACTAAAAATGACTCACCGTGGAAATGAGACGGAGATTATTGAGGAGCAAGTTGTTAATGAAGAATACAAAATATGGAAGAAAAATACACCTTTCTTATATGATATGGTAAGTTTGTTAGAAAAAAATTTTAGATTTATATTGTTTGTTTTAGATTATGACACACGCATTAGAGTGGCCAAGTTTAACTGTTCAATGGCTCCCTGATGTAAAGAAGATTGAAGGAAGTGATTACTCAGTTCACCGTCTCATACTTGGTACTCATACATCGGATGAACAAAATCATCTTGTTATTGCTAAATTACACATTCCAAATTCTGATACACAATTTGATGCAAGTAAATATGATGCAGAACGATCAGAGTTTGGGGGATTTGGCAACCCTCAAGGTAGAATTGATATTGAAATAAGAATAAATCACGATGGTGAAGTAAATAGAGCTCGTTTCATGCCACAAAATCCTAATTTAATTGCTACAAAATCTCCATCAGCTGATGTTTTTATATTTGATTACACTAAACATCCTTCAACACCCATGCCTGACGGTATTTGTCGCCCACAACTTCGTTTGAAGGGACATACAAAAGAAGGTTATGGTTTATCGTGGAATGGACATATGCCAGGTCATTTATTATCAGCCTCTGATGATATGACTGTTTGTCTGTGGGATATTCGTGGAGCAACAAATAATGCTACTTCATTAAATGCTAAATGTATTTTTAAAGGTCATACTGCTGTTGTTGAAGATGTTGCTTGGCATAGTCTTCACGATTCTGTTTTTGGTTCTGTCGGTGATGATAAAAAATTAATGATTTGGGATACGAGATCTAATCAATTTGATAGAGCATCACAATCATTGGAAGCTCATGACGCTGAGGTGAATTGTCTTAGTTTTAACCCATACTCAGAGTATATTCTTGCTACTGGATCTGCCGACAAGACTGTTGGTTTATGGGATTTGAGAAATCTTAAATTAAAACTCCATACGTTCCAAGCTCACAAAGATGAAATCTTTCAAGTACAATGGTCGCCTCATAATGAAACTATTTTGGCTTCTTCAGGTACTGATCGTCGATTGATTGTTTGGGATTTATCTAAGATTGGTGAGGAACAAACAGCTGAAGATGCAGAAGATGGTCCACCAGAGATGTTATTTGTTCATGGTGGTCATACTGCAAAGATATCTGATTTCTGCTGGAATCCAAATGAACCATGGGTTTTGTCTTCAGTATCGGAGGATAATATTATGCAAGTTTGGCAGATGTCGGATAACATTTACAATGATGAAGAAAACGACACACCTGCGTATGAGTTGGAAAAGGAAAATAATATGTAACTCGGAAATTATGTTTTCTCTATCTTGTACTTTTTTTCGAACTGTTTTTTAACACTTTAAATAAAATATTTGTATTTAAGTTAGTTTTCTTTTCATTTAATATTTATAAATGTGGTTTATTTATTAAAAGTTAACTATAACATTCTCTTTTATTTCCATATAAAAAGATATTTTTTCTGAATTGTATAAACTTACAGATACTTCCCAACTAGATATTATCATTTGAATTATTAACATTTTGGATTAAAATTGTATGAAGATTTATTGGAGCACGTTGTTCATTGTCTTATGAATAGTACAAAAGGTTCTACTGATTTCGCATTTTTAATAATAGTGGTTTTTTCTTTATGTTTTTAATTGTTTGTAAATTATAATAACAATATTCATTCAAGTACAAAAAATTCCTTTAAGTATATTTCAGAGTGGATTAAAAATTCCATGAAAGTGAATATTAATAAGACTTTAAATATAAAAATATTGTTGTAACACTTTATATTTATAAATGACCAATAAGATATAATAAAAGGACAAAATCATATTAATGTATTTAATTTTAATGTAGTAACATGTACAACTACAAAATTACTATATATTTTTTATTATTAAAAGTATATTATACTTTATCCATTATATATTTTCCTAATGAAGATATGTTTAAACCAATATATGAAAGATCAAATTTTAGAAGCGGTTTTTTTCCTATAGAAAGAATGGAACCTGGGATCGTCTACGGAAACAAAGAAATTCAATACTGGATTTTTTGCCGCAATTGTCCTAGAGGCAAATAGGTAATAATATATTTCATTTTACGTCATATTCTTTAATTTTTAGCCGTAACTTTTCTATTTTACAACTAATTTTGTTGGCTTTTTGATTTAGGACTTCAATTGTTTCTGCACTTGATTTTATATCTCTACTCATTTTTCGACTACGACTTTTCAACATCTGAAGCGTTCTGATAGATTTATTTTTAGAAACATCCCAAGATTGTTCTTCTAGATTATTCATTAATTTTTTGAATAAAGCATTTTTTCTTGAAATTGAAATATTTTCCCATTTATCCAAACGTTTTTGCGTATTTTTTCTTAGTTTATACTTTAAATAATAATTTTCAATTTTAATTACTGCCTCTTTCATGGGATCTAAATTTAAATTATCGGTACTTTTTAATTCATTTCTAGCCTTTTTGTAATTTTTCATGAATTCTTCAATATTTTTCGGAGGCATTTGACTTATAATATTGTACACTTCTAAATCATCATTTTTGCTTTTTTCAATTAAAGAATATTGTCTATTTATTTCTTCCATCATAGGTTCATCATAATCTGCAGACATGTTTTTAAATTTCAATATATTGTAGGAAAATAAAGATCTTTATTGTAAGAAAAAAATTTAAGAATTTACATTATATTTAATAAAACAATCTATTTTTGGATTTTGTTTCCATGGCTACCATATAATCTTTTAATTTATCTTATATGGATATCAAGTGCATTCTTTTAATTAGTTTTATTTAATTATTAAGTGAAAATACAATAAAATATTTTATGATTAAAAATCACTTATAAAGTGAATATTTTTTTATAATTGATCATAAAATAAAGCTGTGATACGATAAAGAAAAATGCATTAGATAATTGTAAAGAAAAACTTTTATTAAATTTTTTTAAAAGTGAGAATGAAATTGAATAATCACTATATGCTAATTATTATATTATTTATATTGCACCTCAGTATATAATCTTATCTTTAATAAAATTTATAACTTTAAAAGTTACTTTAAAGAACTGTCAATAACATTGAACAAAATTACAAAAAAAAGCCTAGTTAAAGCAATTTTAAATAGCAACTTAGCAAAAAACAATCTCTTTGCAGTCACTCTATCTAAGAAAATTTTATCATTATATTGGAACCAATGTCATTGTGGAATTTGATCTTTTATTTTATTGCCCAATACCTTTTAATCTAGTAATATCATAGCCATTCTAATATAAATTATTTTACCTGACTATCATTTTAGGTGTAATAAAATTCATTCATTTAGAATTTATTTTAAAATAAAATGTGCCGGTAAGTTATTATTATTTTTAATGATTAATTTTAATTATTTAGTATGAAGATGATTCCTATATTTTCCACGGACAGTTCCTTAGATTCCAATGTTAGCGTTGAAACTTTTGAGACAATTCAATTGAATGAAAATAAGTCATCACTTTTTACAAAGGATAATTTTCCACATACAATTGTCAACATACATCAAAAACAGAATACTTCTAATAATGAGAAAAAGGTAATTAAAAAAATTTTTATATTTTTTTATTTATAGTATTACTATTGCTTTATTGGACTTTGTATGATTTACTACATTTTTTCTTCATGTATGCTCTTTTTATCTAATATGAGAAATATTTTGTCACTAAAAAGTTACACAAAGGAGCGTACTGACAATAAGGATTATTATATTAGTGAAGAAGTTTCTTTATTTCTATGTCAAATATTTTTTATTTTATTTGCAATTGTTGTGGTATTCAATATAGTTAATTCTTGCAAGGAAATGCTTGATTTAGTCGGAAAATATTTCAAAAAGCAAAAGTTTCCTGTGAACGAAAAATTGATTAAGTACAAGAAATATCTAATGCGAGTAAATTATATCTACGTTGCCTGCATTCTAACTACTTTAGTAATTACACTTTTAAATAGATCACCATTACTTTTGTACGCTGAAATTTGTTATGTAAAAACTGTTACTATTGGATTAGTAGTTAATTATATGTTAATTTGTTCGTTGTTTTTTGAAAATTATGAAAATAAAAATTAATTTTTAATAAGCTCTAGATGTATGTGTTTGTGTATGAAATGTCCTGTCCCTTCAGCAATTATAAAATATCTAACTGGAGCTCTCCAGACGATAGTCCACTTTCAGAGACCAGTGGAGATCTACTTTAAGGTTTAATTTTAGGCCGTTCCCGGAGGTAGGTGCAAGACCGGGCCGACCAGTGAGCGATGAGGGGCAAGCCCCAACAAACGCTCAGGTCCCAAAAATCATCTAATCTCAAAACCATCAATGATGGTTGTACCAGAGATTAAGCTGATAAGAACAGATACTACACTTTGATCTGAGCTAAAAAGCTCGAGAAGCGATACCGACCACTGAAAAGTAAACGACTCCCCTGTTACATAATTCTAGAGTGAGTTGGGTTATAGAACATTTAGATATATCTACTATATAAATAAATGGAATAATGTATCTATTTTAAAATTAGACAAGGCCTTGTATATGGCATAATTCTATAAGTATATCATATCTACCCATTTATTCAATAAAATGTATATAAATTCCATATATTTATGCCCAAAAGAATTTTCTATTTAATGGAAAATATTAAGAATTCCCGAAAGATAATTAGCTAATCTTAAAATGTACATAACTCATATTGTTTTTTCATGTAGTATATTGAGAAATTTGAATTTTATGTATTTCAATAATCATTTCATATCTTTTTTTTAAATTTACTGCCTAACAGAATAATTAATTTTAATATTGCATTTTACAATATTACTTTCTATTTCATTTTTAATAGATTAGACATTTTTTTGATGTAATATTTCGTAATAAAAATAATATATATTTTATATTTCCTTAACCAAAGTAAATCAAACAATTTTTTTACACAGTACATACTTTTTTTTTGTTTATTTAATATTTTTATATATACAGATATTTAATGAAAAATATTTATATCAATCATTATGTGGTTCTATGAAAACATTTCAAAATCGTTTAATGGAATTCACGTATACGAAATCAATATTGATTCGGCAAGACTTCTTTTTATTTGCATATTTTTCTTCTTTTTATTAAAATTTCTAAAGGCTCATAGTAGTTCCTCAAAACCATTGATTACAATTTCAAAGAACAAAAATAAAGAAGATGGAGGAGTCGTTTCTATCCAAGACATTCTTCAGAATTGCTCAATTTTAAATGAGAAGTATGTCTAAATTATTTTTTAATAATTATAGTTCACTTTTAGATATGTAGCTCCTTTACTATGGGGTAAAAATGGTCATATACAAACTGGGGCGTATGGAATTTTAGGTCATTCAGAGTTACAAAGAACATACAATGAAAGATGTTTCGTTGTACTAGATGACAATACAACAGTTGTTTACGATATCTTTGAACCAACATCAAGTTCATCACATGGGAAAAATATTACTCTTGCTTTATGCCCGGGGATTGCTAATAATTCAGAGTCAAATTACATCAGAACATGTGTACATTATGCCCAACAACATGGCTATAGAATAGCTGTTTTAAATCATCTGGGCTCATTGAAAGATGTACAATTAACTTCAAATCGAATTTTTTGTTATGGTGGTACTAAAGAATTAAAAGCTATGATGTTTGATTTATTTAAAAAGTACCCTGAAAGTAAATTTATTAATATTGGTTTTTCTATGGGTGGTAATATAACAACAAGATGGCTAGGAAAATTGACAGAAGAATTGTCTGATAGAATTATATGCGGTATGTCTGTTAACCAAGGATATTGTGCAGTAAGATCTTCATCACTTTTTCATGATTGGGAGAATGGTAGAAGATTGTACAACTATATTATTACAGAAAAGGTAAAGCAAATTTTATGGAAACATTACGATATGGCTGTAGCACCACATGTAAAATCTGGATTGATTGATGAAGCAAAAATATGGGCTGCATCTTCAAATGTAACATTAGATGAACATTATCACCGAAGAGTTTATGGTTTTAAGTCAGTAGATGATTTTTATGAATGGTGTGGGTCACTAAAAAGCATACCAAACATAAATATCCCTATGGTATTTGTTAATGCAGAAGATGACCCAATTGTTCCAGAAACCTTATATAAATTAGTTCAAGATATTTGTGAGAAAAAAAATAATTTAGCTCACATATTAACGAAACATGGAGGTCATTTGGGATTTTTAGAAGGCAAAAGTTTAAAACCAAATAGTGTTACTTGGTTAGATAGGTTTATAGTTCAATATGCCGATGCATCTGTCATTGCTTATTACTCTCAGTATTAGTTAATTATTATATTAAAAAAAGATCTATTAAAGTATAATTTTATCATATATCAAATTTTCTTTATAACCTCTAGTCTCATAACGGAAAGATATATACTTTACCAAATAATAAAAACAAAAATATATTTTTGTTGTTGACTTTATTTTCATTATAAAGAATTATAAAGATAAAGATGAGTGATAGTTCAAATCGTCAAAATAGTAGTGGATACCATAGAACATCTCCTAATGAACGTAACAGTTCAAACTTTAGGCGAGATGTACGAACATGTTCTGTTTGTGAAAATTCTAAAAAGAATTTTACATATAAAGTAAGTTAAAAGACTTTTTTAATCTTCTTAATACAATTTCGATAAAGGAGTTTGAAATTCATTGTGTATCTGTTGCACATGTTATAAACGAAGCGAGAATGAAAGGTGATAATTCAGAATTTAGTTGCGGTATTTGTAAATTTAAATGTTCTTCAAAAGAAGATATGCTTAATGTAAGTTTTTCTTTTTGAATATTTTGAAATATCTTTTTAGCATATAAATGCACAAACTCACGACGAGAATCTCGAAACATATCAGTTTGGCAACAAGAATAAAGGAGGTGATAACCAATTTTTTAAAAAGCGCAAAGTTCAAGAAGGAACTGACTCTGGTATGTTAGTACCAACAAAATGTCACGGATATTATGGAACTGGTGAAACAATGTCTGATTTCAGTAAAACGTCTAAGGATGGTGGTATTCATGTTACCAGATCTTTACGCAACGAAGTTATTAATAAAAATGACGACGAAGGCAGTCAAATTTCAGCACCAAGATGCACAGTTATAAATAGTAGAAATCTCCCTGGTATCCGTGATAATGCCCAAACACAGAAAAAGGCAGAAATAAGTAGTGATAGTCTCAATTTTCCAAGATCTTTTCCTAAACAAGCTGTTCCAAGAAAATCATCCAGATCTCAAACACCTTCTGATAAAGATAATGCAACACAAAATAATTCCTCATCAAATTTGAATAACAATGAATCAAAACAGAACGTTAAAGAGGTTCCTACTACAGATTTGGAGCAATCAATAACAAATATCATATTACCTCCTCAATTCACCAATTACGAACAACCAGATAGAAACTCAAACGTATTCACGGAACTTTCCAATAGTACCCAAGATGTTAAAGTTGATGAGGAATTCTTTAATAATAAGTATAGAAATTTTACCACCAAAGACTTAATAGACTCTATGGGACAAATCTACAATGATCTTGGGGCAAAAAAGAATGAATTGCTCGAAGTTCAAAAAATAATTAAGAAATACGATGAAGAATTCCGTTACCTCCATAAGAAAATTTCAGAATATTATGATAAAAACATTTAATGTTATTTCTTTAATAATTTAATTTTTTTAGATTTATTATTATAAGATGATATTTGTGTTTTTTTATTAAAATAATGAAAAATTACATATCTTATATAATTGAATTAGCAAAATCACGTAGGAGTTTCATGTTTTTTCCGCAATTATCTCCTAATTCTGATAAACTGTATGCTAGAATTTCTCCGAAAAATGCAAATGTATCTATTGAGATTGATAAAAGTAATATAGGTAACTTTACTAAAAATTTAGTTATACGGTATAACTCAACACGGAATACTGCAACAAATTTATTACTGAAAGATTGTATACATTCTGGAAATATATTTTTTAGAAAAGTAATATTAATTTTTCTTACCATACTGATCATGTAAATTTGTAAAGCAAAAATAATCAATGAAGCTAGCTAGTTTACAGTGAAATGGAGTCTGTATTTCTTTTGGAAGATTGGATGTTCCACTTGATATTGTTAAAAGAAAGACATGGATTAAAAATAATGATACACCAGTTCCTACAGTAAAATAAACTATATTTTTGCTAGAAAAATATTTTGAACTTTTAAAATCATTATTTTGTACACCATTTTTGTAGTACCTTTGAATTTTTTGTAGTGTTTTTACTCTACTGTTAGTCATAATATATTATTGAATATCTATAAACATAAATATATAAATAAGAACATAAAAGAATTATTTTTTTTATATTATAAAAGTACTTCTCTTATATATATGCATAACTGGAACTAAACCTCGTGATATAAAGCATCCTCTAACATGACTCCGACTATAATTTAACATCATAGTATATGAGGCAGCGCATATGGTAACATTAAAGAATACATAACCCTGACTTGAAGTAAGAAGAAATATACAATATGTAAATAAAATTGATTGTTTAGAAACACAATAAAAGTAATAAGTTGAAAATTTGCGCAATCGTGTGAAAGATAATAATTGTCAATTTTATTGTAAAATATTATTAAAAATTTAGTTTTAAATAATTGAACATTTTCAAATAATTTACTAGATGTTAAAGTAAGTAATGACAATAATTGAAAATTAATCTTCATTACAAAAGACAACAACACAACCAGGGAATGATGGATTGACTAAACTTGAGCATGTTTCCTTCTCAATACTAAAAGTGAATCCACTTCTTTTGCATTCAACTTCTTCATTACAATGTAAACTTTTAAACTTGACTTGTGTCTCATACTTCTGCGCAATTCGTTCACCAATCTCTTCTAATAGTTCATCTTTATGGAACTTGTTCTTAGCTTTTAAATACTCAAGTTCACCACTTAATTTTAATAATTCACATTCATCATCTGTTA
Source organism: Strongyloides papillosus (assembly GCA_005656395.1). Taxonomy (NCBI): domain Eukaryota; kingdom Metazoa; phylum Nematoda; class Chromadorea; order Rhabditida; family Strongyloididae; genus Strongyloides; species Strongyloides papillosus. The sequence goes on along the minus strand of SRSI01000010.1, from coordinate 2,057,315 downwards.
TTAGTACTGTTGATAGTTTTGAATAGTCAAAATAGTCCTTTGTATCTACTGACCAATCCATTATAGATTTATCTGTAGGAGCAGTGTACCATAACTGTAATTTAATAATAATAAATAATTACTTTAATTTAACTTACGTTTTCAAATCTAAATTTTTGATTAACAAAGTCCAATAATTTCTTTTCATTTTGATATCTTATATAATACTCAACGATTTTGGGTGATGGTGTAAATAAATCTTTATCACCAAAATCTTTATATGTGTTTATATAAAATAATTTATTTTGTCTACTAACCATATTTGATGGGTTTAATAATATGGCATTTTCAATACTTTGTCCAACATCACGTCCGCGATTTTCATTAAAGAAACATACATGAAGATACTCAAAATATGAACTTAAAAAGTTTGATATTTGATGACCATTTACTTTAGATAATTTTTCAATACAATTATGTTGGCATGATACAACAGAATAATAAATACTTGTAAAAACAATACTAATTTCTGGATTATCATTCTCAATTGAACTAAAATCAATTCTATCTTCACAGGTCAAACGACATTTCTCATCTTCTTCCCACAACTCTGTTAAACTACTTTCAAACCAATATACACATTGATTCCATTCTTTATTATTGTAAGCTTCAACGCCATTTATATAACTTTCTTCATATGTCTTTCTTAACGCATCAACTAACATTTCCTTTTTAAAGTTTTCTTGTTCCATATAAAATTTTAAACTAGTCAGAGCATCTTCATTTTTAGAATTGCCAACAAGAACAGTATATGAATATTTAACAGCACGTTCTAAATCTCCTAACTAAAATAAATTTTATTATTATAAGTTGTTTTTTTTAAATTAACTAACTTTATAATAGCAGAAATGAAGATATTCATATGGTTTACGATTTTGGAAATCTTCATATATTTGAAACTTTTTCATTGGTGGTCTCTCTTCAGTAAATTTCCAAATTTGGCATCTAAAAAGGCAAAGAGCTTTCTGGGCTTGTGTGTACATTAAGGAATGAAATAGAAGGTTTGTATCATCATTAATTTTATGATTTTCATTTAAACCAGCAATCTCTTTGGTACATTTTTGTCTACACCAAATTTTTTCACCCAAATAAAAATTAAAATCTTCCAAAGCCTTTAACATAAAAGCAATACAATCACCCCATTCTTCTCTAGAATATGCTGATTTCCCATTTATATAAAGATCTTCAAATGTAATCTCAGGTTCTTCAGGTGTACAATAAAGATGTAATGGTAACCATATTACTAATATAAAAATAAAATAATAAGCTGATCTTAGAAAAATCATCCTATAGTAAACTTAAAAAGCGATCTACTAAACACAATATGCAAAGGATAATTTAAATATATCTAAGTTTTTGCCACGTCTGTTTCTTCTATTAAACTAAAGGGCCAGATATATTTTAATAGATCTATCCATTTAACACACATTTTTAAGTAATGTTGTAGGAATAAAAGTATAACATAATCTTGCGTAATCAAAAAAATAATTTTATATGTGTAAACAATTGTTCTAATAAAATAAAAAAATGTAACAAATTTTAATGAGGCTCTGGTACATGTCCATCGACATAGAAGTTTCTCGTCATTTTCGGTAAAGTTACTTTCAATCCCTCTAATTCTTTGCACAAAATAATTTGACATGATAATCTTGAATTTGGTTTAACTACAGGTGCTAAGTCTAACATGTCCTCTTCCTCTTCTTTTGGTTCTGGCAATTTATCAAAAAACGGATCTGCTACATATACATGACATGTTGAACAAGCTAATGATGCTTCACAAGCCCCCTCCAATTCAATTCCATATCTAAAAAAGATATAAAAATAATACGAAAAATATACCTATGTGCCAAATACATAACATTATCGCCAACTTTTCCTCTAATAGATTTTTCAGACCCATCTCTCAAAACATATGTCATATTAACAACCTCACTCTCATCTATTGGATCAACCCATTCATAGTCACCATGTTTAAGGAATGAAGTTAAAGTTAACCTTCGAAAAAATGAAGAAGTATACCTGGGCAGTGATGAAATTTTGAGAAACAGAGAATTCATAATATAAAAAATATAATGTCCATCACAAATTTCACTGATAATTCTTAAGACGAAAAAAAAATATTTTTGGAATTTTGGTAGTTAAAAAGTTATGTTTGTAGTTATTTACTTTTTTAAAATGTTTTATTATAGTCGATTTTTGTAAAATATTAAATCAAAACAACAATTTAATTTAATTTAAACGAATAACTACCCGAAAAAAGAATATAAATAAAAAATAGTTATAAATCATCATGAATCCTTTCTTTTACCTCTTCTAAATGTTTGTCTTCTTTTACTGTAGTCGTGTCCTTATTTTTTATTTTAGAGTATGCTTCGTAAATTTCAAAGATTTTTTGTGTCATATCACTTTCAATTTGGTCATTATTTATGTTAATATATCCATATGGAATAAAATCATCCATTCTATCACAAAAGGTTCCAGATGCGATAGTTAATATATACTTACATTGAGTTGGTTCTTCCATATACAATTGAATGGCATCAGATTTTTTCTTATATAAATTTCTGTCACAACGTATACGAACTTCAGTTTGACGTGGTTGTTGATTTTCATCACAAACATTTCCTCCCATATAGAATTGTCTTATTTGAATAATTTTACCCTCATCTACTGTTGGTAATCTAGATTTGTCAGCTGTAATCCACTTAACGTGAGATGCATGGTCAAAGAAACCAAGATTGAGGACTTTATAATCAGCGTCACCGGGTTTGCCATGAAATTGTTGGATGTAAGATTCAAGACAAAACTTATGTTTCCACCATCCTTTTCCACCGATAATGCATTGTTCTCCATTGAAAAAGTTCCTTCTAATTCTATTTAAAGTTATCCTTTTTGCTACATTTCTAGCAATAGCATATTGTTTATTAACATCAAGATCATTGAATGATTTTATGTCACTGTTTACCTTTAACTCAGAAATAATGTCACTTTGGTCTTCAGAATCAAAAAAGTCCATATTTGGTAGATTAATTTGTTTATCTTTATTGGATAAACTACCAAAACCTTTCTCTTCATAATCTACATATTTTTCTGGATCATTCTTTGAATCAATATCGTCACCATAATTCTCTTCCTCAACATCAAATTCAAGATCTTTTGGATCTTCGATATGTTTAACCTTAACTTTAATATTATTACCAATTATCATACTTAATTCATTTGCCATATCTTGTTCTTTCTCTTTTAGATCATGAAGTAATCGTTTTGGATATGGATCAGCTCTATCTTTTGGTTCTTTTAAAAAGCAAGAAATCATGTGTTCTTTTTTTTCTGGGGTTTTAAATGAAGGATGACTACATAATCTATCAGTAGCAACAATAATTTCATACTGACATACAGATACCTCCACTTGGCTAATAACAATGTCTTTTGCCTTTTCAACGCAAATGTAAAGAAGAGATGTATTACGTGGCTTCCCTGTCAAATCACAAATAGTTCCAGATTTATATTGTACAGAGTAGTATGGAATATCTTTTCCTTGGATTTGCTTTTTAGGTGGATTTAAATGATCAAAATATTTCTCTTTTGGTGTTTGAAAAACAATGTTCCCTAAATAATATTCGACACGTTTTTTTGTATCTCTGTCCTCGTGATATTGAATTATATGTTTCCCATGACATACCTCGTAACTCCAATAAACGTCAACCAAATAAGAACATATTTTTCCTTTTATTAATGGTGAAATTAATTCAGAGGGGTGTGGACCAAAATATGAAGATAACTTTTTTTCTTCCTACAAAAAGGTTTAAAGTAAGGCCGTCAATTTAGAATTATATTACCTCGTTTTTAACTGTCGGAAGAATACACAAATATCTTTCTTTATCAGGAGTTGTAAAGTTTAAAATCTCTTTTTCCTTAGACAATTCCTCATTAAACTCATTCCATTTGTTATATTTAATTGAAAAAATAGTTGAATCATCATGTAACAGATTAGTAGACCTTACGAAGATCAAATTTACAAGTATCAAAAAATAGATTTTTAATAATCGTTCCATTTAAAATAATATATTTTTATAACTTAATGACTGACTGATACACTGAATGTACGTTTATTATTTGACATGTAGTCAGTATCTTTTTTCCAAGATAAGTCTGTTTGAAATTTATGTTTTGTGAGTGAATTTTTGATAAACAAAGGTTGTAAATAAAAAATTATAATATCAAATATGTATTTATTCGTTTGCAGAATATATTTTCCTTTTTTTGATTTTTAATTATTTAACTTTATTTTTTTATGCAAACTTTTGAATTATTAAAAATAAATTGATATGAAATATTAAGGTGAATAATTAATTTTGTTATACCTTTAAAAAAACATAAAATTCGTTTTTTTTACCAGATTTAGCATTTTTGGTTATGTAAAATATTAATGATTCCAATAACTTTAAGGTTCAGTAATGGATGATTTGATGGTGAAACCATTATTTCTGAAGTTATAAAGAATAAGATGGCAATTCGAGCCCGACTGCTTGGGAAGACAAAACATTGCTTTCTGATATAATAAAGTAATAAGCATTTCATGTAAACTTTGTATGTGTTTCTGATAACTACAAGGGATAAGAAATGCTATAGAAATGGGAACTCTCTTACCAGTTTTAAATTGATATATCAATTAATAGACTAAATAAGAGTTCTACATTTTTCATGTAATATTTAAATTCAATTGTCTAACGTTACTGATAAGTCGTGATATTAATTTTAAAAATATTTTAATTTATAAAATAGAGAGTATTAAAATATTATATTATCAAGTATCAATCATGCATGTCGATATTAAAATGAATTCAAGGAAATTACCACATTCGTTATTTTAAATTACAAGATATCGTCGAAAAATTAGTTTTAAAATTTACAAAATTAAAAAGTATGTGATTTTATAGATTTATTCAGATACAGCAAAATTAAAGAGGATTTGAAGATAATAATTGCTAATTTAAAATATTTGATTGTCAAATTTAATAAATTATTGGTGATTTTTCTTTCTTAAGAACGCAAATTTTGCAAGTATTTATTCAATGTTTTAAAAAAAAGTAAAAAACGTGTTTATGATGAAAAATATACTAAATTTTGGTAATTTTCACCGAGGAACACGATTTTTTAGCCCCGGGCAGCCTCATTGGCTCAGGGGCAGAGCGTCTGTCTAGTAAACAGAAGGTCGCTGGTTCGATTCCAGCATGAGGCATCCTTCCTTTTGTTTCGGAACTTTTTATTATGGTTTTCGATACGCTTATAGTAATTCTCAACAGATTTTTTCAAAATACCATCGAAAATAGCAAAAACTTGTTTAGTAGTTAGGGTAAGTGGAAATTTATTTTAAATATTCTGTAAATGTTTTACTAATCTCCTATTTTTGAAATGGATATTTACCATATCAATAAATTGCAAAAACAAAGCAATTAATTGAATAAAATATTTATAAATAAAACGAAATAGAACAACAATACTTATGAGCTTTATTATGAATCACCTTTTAATCTAAACAAAAGTTTGATTATTTAACAAATTTCTATAATATCTTCTATAAATTTTTAACCAGTTATAATAAAAGTATATTTATTATATTAAAATTTTCATTTTAGATGAAATTTTGGTACCAAATCTGTATTATTAAAAACAGTAATAATTGAAACAAATTCTTTTTAATAATTTGAAAGCGATGTGGTTTCATCTGGCATTAGCGGTATTAAATAATATGTTATTAAAAAAGCAAAAATAACAGTAAAGATTTTAAATAACGTTATAACATTAAGTCTTCTGGAAAACACTCACTGGTTGTTGATACATTTCCTAGGATTGAATACCTATGCATTAATATCCGTGAGTATTGGGCTATTAATATTTTTAATTTTTTGGCTTCATTTAAATTTTCGTTTCAGATTATAAGGAAAGAAATAAAAACACACGTTGTTAACTTTATATTTATTATATAAAAAATTTCACTAACAGATAAGAATAAAGAATATTGTAACTATTGCTTACCTTTAGTGATTAATATCTTAATACTTTTAATAATACCGATTACAAGTAATAAAAATGATAAAACAAAGACATTTCACTGTAAAAAATGTCCATTTCAATTAAAAATGACTAATCATTTCATCGAAATACATAGAAAGAAAATACAGAAGAAAGGATCCTAAATTTTCAAAAAGCATAACTTTGAGAATGTGTTTTAAATATTCTAAAAAAGAATTTTGATACTGTATAATCTTGTTTATTTCTAGGCAAAACAATTAAGAAACTTTTAAAAAGAAGTTATTGTAAAAATGATAAAAAGATTCAACTTTATATTACAACAAAAATAATATAAATGTTGTCAACAATTTTTGTATTTCAACTTCTTCAATTAACTTTATACAAACTATTCTAATTACAAATTAATCATGTTATATGTAAGCAAAAGTTTGTTCTCAAATACGGAAATATAAATTCCATAGAGTTTATGAAATTAGTTTTAAAGGATGTATACTGTTAAACAAACAACAAATATTATCATATCATAAATTAAGTATTTACTATAATTTCACGTCATAATAACAGGAAGTTTAATGTATTGTGGTATAACTTAAAATAAGGTTCAATTTCATAAGATAAGCTGCTCTAAGTGGAAAACATTTTGAATTCATATTTTAGAATTTTTATCAGAAAATGTACTCAAATTGATCATATATTAAAAAAAATATATTTAATGTTTATCAGTGAATAATACCTTTTACCAAATCACCTTTATCTACCATTCACAATTTATGTTAATGTACGGTAGAAGTATAAATCACATTAATAACTGTTAAATACTCTTATCAGTTGACATATACAGGATGTTAATGTCATAACTATATTGATAAATTTAATACCATTCCAAGTTGATAAGAAACTATCCTACTAATAAACCAATTATATAAGAACCTATTTTCGAAGTAATTCGTCATTTAATCAAAATGGTTAAAGCAACATTAGTTATCTTTCTTGCACTAGCAGTTCTTTGTGATGCTATGGTTAGGTAATATATTTATTTTATTAGTATGTATAAATAAATAACAAATATTTTTAGAATACCACTTCACAAGGACTCATCAATTCGTGCCAAATTGAGACCAAAAGCCCTTCGTGAACATCTCCTAACAAAACACGTTAGAGGATACAAACCAAATAGCCTTTCATATTCTGAGGGACTCTCTGACTATGAAAATGCTCAATACTATGGTACAATTTCTGTTGGTACTCCAGCACAAAACTTCAAAGTACTTTTTGATACTGGTAGCAGTAATTTATGGCTCCCATGTAAAGGATGTCCATTAACAAATCTTGCATGTGATTTCCACACCCAATTCGATTGTACTTCTTCATCAACCTGTACAGCTACAAATCAAGATTTCAATATTCAATATGGTTCTGGATCAATGTCTGGTAAGGTAGATACTGACACTGTATGCTTTGGAGAATCAGGGTCAGGTTATTGTACTGATAAAACACAAGGATTCGCCTGTGCTATGGAAGAACCAGGTATGTCATTTGTTGCTGCTAAATTTGACGGAATTCTCGGTATGGGATGGGATTCAATCTCTGTTGATAATCTTAAACAACCAATGGATCAAATTTTCGCTAACACAAATGTCTGTAAAAATCAAGTTTTCGCTTTCTGGCTTAACAGAGATTTGAATGGAAATGCCCAAGGAGGAGAAATGACACTTTGTGATACTGATCCAGCACATTACAAAGGATCAATTGCATGGGAATCACTTACTGCTGAAGATTATTGGAGAATCAATATTGGTGGAGTTAACATCAATGGACAACAAATTACAAATACCGTTTCTGCTATTGTTGATACTGGTACATCACTTCTTACTGGACCAACGGCTGAAATTGAAAAGATCCAAAAACTTATTGGAGCTATTCCAATTATGGAAGGAGAATATGAAGTTATTTGCAGCAAGATTCCAACCATGCCAAATATTACTTACAGTATTGGTGGACAAAATTTCGTTCTTACACCAAATGACTACGTTCTTAAGATTACCCAAGCAATGACCACTGTCTGTATTTCTGGATTCATGGGATTAGATATCCCAGCACCAAATGGTCCATTATGGATTCTTGGAGACGTCTTCATTGGTAAATTCTATTCCGTATTTGACCATGGAAACAAACGTGTCGGATTTGCACAAGTAGCTTAATAATCACTAAAAATATTTTGTATCTATTTAAAAAATCTTTTTATTCTTGAAAAAATTAATGATTGAAAAGTAAAAATATCTTTTTATGTTGTGGTTTCACTTTACAATTTTTTTAAAGTGAAGTTATTATTTGCTAATTTAGCAATTCGTCTAATTTGAATACCTTGACATTTTAATAATGTATTCCTTAAGTTTTCTTTTTCTTCTTCTATATCATCATCTTTTTGAAATTCAAAAAATTTATCTAAATCATCAACTTCTTCGTCTAATATTCCACCTTTTTCAAGTTTTTCTTCATATTTGTCAAGTCTATAACAGAAATACACTATAAATATAGTAAAAATTATTGTTAGAAAACCACCCCACATAGATATCTTATAAAATGTTAAGAAATCATCTGAAGCATGTACGCGATCAGATGTTCTTCGATAATACTGCATCATCCCAAAATAAAATGATTTGAAGAAGTGTTTATTAATGTTGTTAATTGCCTTTCTATTAAATATCATATTTGTTTTCCTTTTTTGTATTTTTGATTTAAAATTACCAATTCTTTTTTCTTGTTTTTCTGTACAAATAGGAAAACATGCCATTGGATAAACATTAACCTGAACAGATGTATTAAGATACAGAGTGTTATTTATTTTTGTTTCTAACGGTTCATTTTTTAAAATATTATAATCTATATTAACATAACACCAAGGACCAAAGTTCCAACCAGCTCTATATTCTGTAATTAAATAAATAAATATTAAAAATTAATCTTACTTTCATTTCCATTGTTAGACATACCGCCTTTTGCTTTGTAAAATGGATGGTTGTTTGATAATCTTACATTTCTACATTCATTGTGCCTCCAATACCCACTAATTCCCCATTCAACCGTTGAAAAATCAAGATCTTTTATTTTATCCCTTTGTGAAGTATTATTTTCCTTCCTATAAGAATCCATTAACATTTCATAATGTATTCTAACACTTTCCCAACTATTACATTCTTTCCCTAAGAAGCTCATCTGGTAATTCTTATTTCTTCTTCCAAAATAAGAATAATATCCTTGTGCTTTATCTGTAATACAATCAGCTTCTTTAAATGACCCCTTTTTATGTGTATAAAATAATTACGAAAACATACCTAGATGATTTGAAGGGTCAAAATAAAGATCATGTAGTATTGTATTATTACCATTTTTGTGCGTATAATATGCTGAGTACACTTGAGAGATTAATGTTAGAATTACAACACTTGAAAACATAAATAGTGTGCTCTTTCTTTTTACTAAGGTGTTTTTCATTGATTGTTTTTTTACTTACAATTTATGTCATTGTATTTTCCTATTCTAATAATTCATAATTAAATTTTTACATACTTAGAATTAAAATTTAAATATTTAAAAAAGTAGTATTGCATTTTTTAATATAATGTTATTGACGTTATAACTACTAATTAAATGTACTAACTTGATAAAGTTTCTTATGTCAAGATATAAGATTTAATTAAAAAAAACTAAAAGACAATAACAAAAATAAAGAATATTTGATTTACCAGATAGTATTTGGTTAGCGAAATACGTTGGAATAAGGTTTATAATCTTTTTTTTAGTAATTACTTTATTTTAGCGAAGATTTCATAATTCTTTTTCTAGTAACATAAAATGCGTATACCTAAAGGTGTTAAGGCTCCATTTTTACTTCGTCTGAGGTCTCGTTTCCCAATTTTAAACTATTTTACCAAGCCTTCACTAGGAACAGTCGCCGTATTTGGAGTAGTTTTTATAACTTCACTTGGTTTATATGAGGTTGTTGTTCAACCAAAATTAAACGAGGATTACTATAAACAAAGTCAAAAAGAAAAAAGAGCTTTACTACATGGAACGAGAGAAGATTTCTCCCAAGGATTGCGTCCATGGAGTGACCCATTTAAACCACCTAAATAATTGGATTAAATTATAATTTTATTATTTTCGTTCATTAATACTATTGTAGATGTTTTTCTTGTTTTAGATACAATAAAGTTTTTTCATTTTAGGAAGAGTTGGAAAAAAATGAGTGAAAACGAAGAGAAGAAGGATGTCCAATATATTGAGTTCGAGCTAAATGAACCTGTCAATCTTAACGAGGTAGATGAAGGCGAAGAGGTAAGATTTTTATGTTAAGACGATAGTTATTGGTTTATTTTTTGATTTAGATGATTGAATTAATTAACAACAGATTGAAGGTCTTCCCAGATGTATCTCGTTTTCATTCTTTAAAATACTTATCATTACGTCAAAACTTGCTTGTAGAGATTCCTGAATTAGACATTCCAAATTTAGAGACTCTTGATTTATATGACAACCAAATAACTGTTATAAAAGGGTTAGACAAATTGACAAAACTTCGTGTTTTGGATTTAAGTCAAAATAGAATAATTAAGATTGAAGGTCTTCAAAATTTAGTTAATTTGGAAGAATTGTTTTTAACTTATAACAAAATAAAACAAATCGAAGGTTTGGAAAATAATATAAAACTTACTCAATTAGAGTTAGGTTGTAATAGAATATCAAAAATTGAAAATATTTCTCACTTAACATGTATGAAGAAACTTCACCTTGGAAAGAATAAAATTAAGGTTATGGAGGGATTTGAAACGATGACCCAATTAGAGATATTAGGTCTTGCGGCTAATCGTATAACGAAGATTGAAAATTTAACTACATTAACCAATCTGCAGGAACTTCATATTTCTGAACAAGGAATTGAATCATTAGATGGTTTGGAGAATGTTACTTCTATTGAATTATTAGATTTATCTAAGAATATGATTTCAAAAATATCCAATATTGAGTTGTTGACAAATTTGACGGATCTTTATCTTAATGACAACAAAATTGAGGATGTTCAATCATTAAATAATCTTGGGAAACTTAAAAAATTAGAAACATTATACCTTGAGAGAAATCCCGTACAAACAAATGACCCTGCTAATTACCGAAGAAAGGTAATACTTTCTATTCCATCACTCTCTCAATTGGATGCTACAGCTTGTCGTGTTTAAGTTCAATTTAAACGATCAATTTGATTAATTATTTTGAAAATTGTATGGAGCTTTACTTTTGTTTTACAAATAAAATTAATGTACAAAACAAGAAAATATATAGATATTTTTTTGTTACATTTCAATACTAATATGAAGTATATGTGTATTTTTGTTACTATTTATAAACCCTTCCTGATGAATCAGTGTCTATTTTATTCTTGCATTTGATAAAAATATTTTAATGTAATTTGAAAATTTTTAGTAATGGGAATGCTAAAAGTACTTGTGTTCTTTGAATTCATTTTATCTACTTAAAAAGGCTTAAAAATAAATTCGTTATCTTTTGAGGAAAGAAAGGCTTTAGGTTTTCTCTCGAATTATACAAGCAAATATAAAACAGTGATATAGACATAAAGATGGTTTTATTTCATTAACATGTTAAAAAATAGATAGATGATATACGGACAGATAGTTCGTTTTCCCAACTTTTAAATACTTTCATTGAAACATTAATTCTTATTATCATCAAGAGTATAATTAAATACTTTTCCGTAACTTTAATTATAGTTGGAATTATCGGTATTTCAATAGATAATTTATCATAGTAAACAACTTTTAATTGACATGGTAATTATCCACGATATCACACAATTATTGTAGAAAATCACACAACCATAAGTTAATTCATTGTCATTAGATCCATCAAATTGATATTAAATATTTCTGATTTGTATTGAATAACAATTTGATTGTAAATTATAATGCATGTTGTATACTTTTAGCATTACACACATCCAAACATTTTAAAACGCCTGTGTATTGCCGTATATTTATTATATATTTCATAAACAGTATAGCGTTCTTCCTACTTTAAGAATGGGCCAAATATCAAGTTAACATTTGAAGATTAAATATTTTTTAAGACATTTGTATAACATTTCTATTCACATTTATCACTTTTGCTCACTTATTATTAAATTTAAGAAATTCCATTGAAACTATTTTACTAATATTTTATTTTAAAATTTAGAAAAAAAGTAGTAGTAATACTTGAATGAATATTAAATAGTTCGTTAGATTATCACTTATTTTTTATGATTTAGTAAGTATACTTAAATTGTAACACCACGTGAATATTATCGAGAAATTTACCTTGTTATTTTTATCGATACCATGTAATTATTAAATTTTTATATTCTTAATGCGCGTAAGCATTTTTTACATTAAACAAGAGAAATAAAGATGTTTACAATTTTTATATAAAACGATGTCTTTGTGTGGACTTTTTTTTAGTAATTATATTTAATTGCTCCTTATTATTATTTTTTAATGTAAAATTGTTTTGTAAATATTTTTCTTTTGATCATCTATGCATTAAACTTGTGATTTATTTTTCGTATAGCAGGTGCTTTTGCATATATACATTTATTGAAAATTATTTTAGATTGTAGGATAAGCTATAATCTATTATAGTGTACTTGTCTGCGTACATTTCATATCTCCTACGTGCACAATAACATAATTTTTTTTCATACTTTTGCCACTACTAAACAGCAGAAGTTTTTAATTTCAAGTTCAATCAAAGATTTGTCTGTGCCCACAATCATTAATAAGTAGTAATTATTAATATTATATGTTCACCTAGTTTTAGATATATTGCACTTTCGAGAGACCTATATATGCTCTTTTAGCATCCTATATTTTTTATTGGATTGTTATATAAGGTTGCCTTTTTATGCTTTTTAATTTCCTTTAAAACCTTTCAAAAGTCTAATTTTTTTTTCATTCATTTTAGTCATCACTTTTAGCCATGATGACAGCTGAACCGGCATCATCCAATGATACTTCAACTGTTGGGAAAAATGAACAGACTACTGCATTATTGTCTCATGAAGCTGCTGCAAAAAATTTAAATCAAGCAAAGTCTCCAGGACTAGAGGTAAATTTACACAACAAAAAGTTTGCAATTTTATAATAACCGTTTACAGGGGAAACTTACACCTACATTGCTTCTTTCCATGATATTTGCTGTTATGAGTTCATTTCAATTTGGTTTTCATATTGGTTGTCTGAATGCTCCAGAATCACTAATCACTAAATGGATAGAGGTAAATCACAAAGAGATGGGTGGTGCTCCAAAAGACCCAGAGGAGTTTAAATTTCTTTTTGGTGTAATTGTTGGATTATTTGCATTCGGAGGTATCTTTGGTGGATTCTTTTCTGGAGCTGTTGCCGATAAATTTGGAAGGAAAAAAGGTTTATTGTTAATTAATATTCCTATTCTTATAGCTACTTTGTTAATGGGATTGGCAAAATATGTCGGGATATATTATTTCTTATTTATTGGAAGATTTCTTATTGGTATTTCTTGTGGTTTGGCTTCAGGACTTGCACCAATGTATTTGTGTGAGATTGCAAGTGTCAACTATCGCGGTTTGTTTGGATCTCTTAATCAATTATTCGTAACAATTGCTATTTTGTTTTCACAAATACTCGGTCTTCCATATATTTTTGGTAGTGAAAGTTTCTGGCCTTTTATATTATTGTTTTCACTTGTTCCAATGTCTATTCAACTGTTATTATCACCTTTAGCACTTGAATCTCCAAAATATGATCTTATTATTAAGAATAATAGTGCAACTGCCACGTCGTCATTAAGAAAACTTAGAGGATGTGAAAATGTAGAAGCTGAATTAGATACATTAAGAAGTGAAGCCGAGGAAGCAAGAAGATATCAAAAAGTTAAAATGAGTGATTTATTCAAGGGAGATTTGAGGTGGCCAATGACCATAGCTATTGTTATGATGTTATCTCAACAATTCTCTGGAATCAACGCTGCAATGTTCTATTCAACAGAGATTTTCAAAAGCGCTGGTTTGAAGGGTAATGCGCCTGTTTATGCTACAATTGGTATGGGATTAGTAAATGTTATTCAAACAGTTATATCAACTTGGCTTGTTGACCATCCCAAATTTGGACGTCGATCATTACATTTAATTGGTTTAATTGGAATGTTTTTCACTTCAATAGCTATTGTAGGATCTCTGTCTCTTCAAAAATCTGATGCTTCTCCTGATATAAAACAAATTGGTTCATATGGTGCTATTGCATTTGTTCTTTTGTTTGTTATTTCATTTGCCACTGGTCCTGGAGGAATACCATGGTTCTTTGTTTCAGAAATATTTAGTTCTTCAGCTCGTGGTCCAGCAAGTGGGATTTCGTGTCTTGTTAATTGGTTTGCTTCTTTTCTTGTAGGAGTATCTTTCAAAGTAGTTGAAAGCCTATTAGGAACATATACTTTTCTCATTTTTACAACTTGTCTCGGAATTTTTATCCTATTCACATATAAATTTGTCCCAGAAACAAAAGGAAAAACTGTTGATGAAATTAAAGTTGAAATGGATAAAATGAAATAAATAAGCTAATACTTACATACTTATTGTAATATTTCAACTAACATATTTTTTAATTTTTATCATTAAATGTTGTAACCTTTTTTTTTGTATAAATGAAAAAAATGCTCTTTCAAGAAAAAAAAGTATATTTATATATTTTTTAACCAAAACAATATGAATGCTAAAATTTATACTGAACGCTAAATATTCACACTTATCTTAAAAGTGATTAATTGTTTTTATCAATTACATATGACCTTTATTTTACTTTTTATCTTATCAATCCTTTGACAATTTCAGAAGATGTTTGATTGCCAAGAAGGTGTAACTTATTTAAACAATAAAAAACATTAATAGTGATTAGAATATTTCAGAATATTCAATAACAATCATTGTTTCTACTGATTTATAAAACAAACATATTTTTGCTAAATTTATAAAAGTTTTTCTTCACAAAAAATTGTACCTGGTTTATTTATTTCTTACTATCATATTTATCAAAAGAAAGTATTGTTTAAATTCGTGAGCATTTTTAGTTATCATTGATCATAAAATTTATAACCAATCTTGAAAACAAAATCTTGTTAAATAAAATATGGAAATTTGGTCAAATACCGAACTTTAGTATATTTTTTATAGTGACAAATAAATAAAATTTTCTTATAACATTTTTTTAATTCTATAGATTTCGTCATTAATAATAAAAAGTAATAGTTTTAAGTGTTATTTTCATTTAAATAATCAAACTCTTTAGAAAGGTGTAAAAAATGAATTGTCATAAAAATATTAGCTATAAAAAATATTTATAATGAATTTTAATCGAGAAACGTGTAAGTTATCAATAAATAAATCGACTTTTTTGTCTAAAAACATAGTAAATTTATATAATGTCCCCTTTTTACATTTTTGTACTATTAAAAAATGATTTTTAATTTTCTAAAATTAAAAATAGTTATTATTATATACTTTGTATTCTTAATTTTAAAATAAATTGATAATTTTCAAAATTTACGTAATATTTCTAAAATGATAATTTCTGATGCAACGGTATATATTTATGTACGTAATTTTATAAATCTTTAATTTCTTTACGTAATACATATTTTTAATTTTATTGGCAAAGCATCATTAAATTTTGTTTAATTAAAAATATTAGGTAGAAAGATGAATGAAAGTTTAAGTAACTCAACGACTAAAACAAATACAATGTTAAAAGAGTCAATTATGCTATCTTCTCAAACAAATGATTCTCTGGATAAAATTAATCCAGAAGTTTTTAATGTAAGATATATATTATATTTTACTTTTTAATATAAATTTTTAGGGAAAAATTACAAAACGATTAGTCATATCAGCATTTGGTGCTTTAATAGGAGGTTCATTCCAATTTGGTTATAATGTTGGTTGTATTAATACTCCATCACAATTTATTATTAATTGGATAATAAAAAGTAACTCTTCATCTACAAAAGATTTGATGGGAGAAGAAAAAGCCGAAACCATTTTTGGTGTTATAGCATCTATTTATTTTTTGGGTGGTATGATAGGTTCATTTTTGACAGGATATGTTGGTGACACTTTTGGGAGAAAAAAAGGATTACTTTTGAATAATATTTTTATTTTTATTGGCCTATTATTACAAGGAGTAGGTATTTACTATCATTTATACTATCTTTTAATTGTTGGAAGATTTTGTATTGGTATTTCTTGTGGTCTTGCAACTGGTTTAACTCCAATGTACTTATGTGAAATTGCTCCAAAAAATAAATCTGGTTTATTTGGAAATATGAATCAAGTTTTCATAACATTTTCGATTCTTTTTTCTCAAATTCTTGGTTTATCACAAATATTTGGAACATCCACAAGGTGGTATCTTATTTTGTTATTTCCAATTGTTCCAATGATAATACAAATAGTAATTCTACCATATGCCCCAGAATCACCTAAACATGAATTAGTTGTCAAAAACAACATTGATAATGCTATAGTATCATTAAAAAAACTTAGAAATGAAGAAGATATTTATGATGAAATTGAATTTTTAAAAGAGAAGCTGAAGAGTCTAAATATTTAGAAAAAGTGACTTTAAAAAATATATTTAAAAATGAATTACGTTGGCCAATGATTGTTGCAATTGTTATGATGTTATCACAAAAATTATCTGGTGTTGATGCTGTACTTTTTTATTCTACATCGATTTTTAAGAGTGCCGGACTAAAAAATAATGCCCCAGTATATGGAACAATTGGAATTGGATTAGTTTTATTTTTACAAACATTAGTATCAACATGGCTTGTTGATCACCCAAGATTTGGAAGACGATCTCTTCATTTATTTGGTTAATTGGAATGTTCTTTACTTCTATTGGGCTAGTTATATGTTTAATAATTCAAAATCAAGATGTTTCTAGTAAGGTAAAACTAATTGGGTCCTATGGTGCTATTGCTACAGTAATAGTGTATATTATTTCATTTGCCACTGGTCCTGGTGGTATACCATGGTTTTACGTATCTGAAATTTTTAATTCATCAGCTCGTGGAATTTCAACATCCATTTCATGTTTTGTTAATTGGTGGCAGGTTTTTTTGTTGGTCTTATTTTTCCAATAGCTAATGGATATCTCAAAGAATATACTTTTTTGATTTTTATTGTATTCATAGGTCTCTGTATTATATTTGTTTTTAGATATGTTCCTGAAACTAAAGGTAAAAGTGTTGATGAGATTCAACGTGAAATGGAAAAAAAGAGAAAGTCATAAATTTGTATATAAACAAACAATTTATTTTTTATTGCTTTAAATTTTTAAAACAATTCAATATTTATGAATATAATAAGACGACAATTAAGGTGAAATAGATTTTTATTTATTATTTTTTCCCTTGTTTAGATTCTTTAATTTAGTTTTCAAATCATCCCATAAATTGTTTCGAACATTAAGATTATTGTTTTCATCAGTATATGGTTTATTGATAAACTCATTATTAATTATAAAATCTTCTAACTCAATATTCTTTTTCCTTTCTTCTAAATTCATACTCGAGGCAATATCTTGCATAATACTATTATCATTAGTTAACACTGAAGAGGAAGCATCAATTACATGACCATGTTCTATTTTCTTATCATATTGATCATTTCTCCAAGAAAATATTGATGAACATATAATTGATAAAAAAAATGTTATTCCAACAATTGCTAAATATACAAAGTCAGAAAATGCTAATCCATTAAGTTTCATTGTATCTTTTTGATTTATAAGATTACAAATTTTGTTTTGGCAAAATTGTCCACTGTAACATTTATCGCATTTACAAAAATATTCCGATGTTATATTTGTATAATAACATTGACTTTTATTTTTACAAGGATTAAATTTTGTGGTATTACATGTTTTATGAAGTCCTGAGCTATCAATGGCATGATGTTCTCTTGTATGTAGATATTTAAAATTATCACAGTATCCTGGAACAACAAAGAATACTATCGTAATGTAAAATTGGATGTGTAACTTCATATTAAATTTATTATAAAGCAAAATATTTTTTCATATTAGAAATATACAATAGACCTAATAAATTTAAATATATAATTTATTTAGCATTTTTCTTATATTATTAAGTAAAATTTTGACATAACCCAAAATATTCAAAAAGTAAAAATGCTAACTATGATTTGAATAATTTCTAAACACCAAAGATTATTCTATATGATTACCAAGATGTTAGAAATAAATTTATTAAATTATTCATTAAAAATATTTTTGAAAATAAAATAATAAGTTATTTAAAGAAATTTAAAAAGAAAATAATTAAAAATTTATTTTTGTATTTTATATTAATATCAAGAAATGTACATTTTCATTGGGGTTGTTAGGAAAATTTAACTAACTTAATGTTAAGAAGTTTAGATAAGAAACACCTGCCATTATAGGTATAATATTTTGTTTGCATCAACACTGTCTACATGAAATGTCATTTTAAAAATTAATAGAATATTAAACGAGTTCAAAAGGTAATAAATATAAATTGCTTGGAAAATTATAAACATTTCATTATTAAATTAATAAAATTAAAAGTATTGTTAAATTTTCATTAATCTGATATGGCTGACAATTTTGAAGACCATGCTAAAAAGTTTCAAGACTATGACTATTCCAGGAACGATGATATTGATGAGGATTATAAAAGTAAAAACAAAGATGATGAAGAAAAAGTGATAGATAATTATACAATTTTACCGACATTATCATCTCTATCATATAATGAAGATTATCAAGATGAAAATTTTAATAATTTCGATAAAAAAAGTTTTAAAAATATTAGTCTTGAGAAAATATATGCTGTTGAAAAGAGAAATGCTAGAGAACGAACCAGAGTACATACTGTTAATCAGGTAAGACAACAACTTATATAATGTAAATAATTCTAGATATAGGCTTTTTTAGTACTGAAACATCATATTCCCGCTTTGAAAATTTTTACAAAACGAGTTTCAAAATTAAAAATACTTCGTGCAGCAATACTATACATTGACACATTATCCAATTTATTAAAAGATCAGAGATTGTCAATAAATTCAACAACTATGGAAATTGGAAAAGGAAATAATAGTTTATCAACAGAATATTTGATATCACCCGAAACTTCAACTTTAAACATGTTGTCTCTTCAGACACATTTTAATCCAGCATTAGTTGCTGCTCATACATTTCCCTATCTTGACTACGATTCGTTTTATAAAAGAACAAATTATCAAAATAATTCAAACAATGATTTATTACATTCATCAGTAAAAAATACATACTCATTAGAATCACTTTATAATCAACAATCCTTTATGAATAATGCTTTTTATAACATTGAAATATAGTGTTTTTTTTTAAACAAATAAAAATCTATTTACAATTTGTTTTGTACTTATTATATGACTAATATATACAAACTTATTATGAACATTAAATTTGTACTTTTGTCATTCTAATTTTTATATATCTACCCTTAATGTTAAAGAAAATTATTACTTTTAATTTTTACTAATGTACAATTTATGATAGTCCCAAATAATTATATTTATATTCTTGTAAAAGATGTTTAAATTTTTGTTTGATTTATTCTAAATTTTTTAAAAAGATAAATTCTATTTTTATGCGCAATTTTTATTCGCTTTTATTCTCTACTGTTGACAGTAAATTTTTAATAGATAAAACAAATTCTTTGATACATTCAATTATTAAATACCCCAACCTAACATTTATAAATAGAAATTAGTTACTATAAAATATTTACAAATTTCTAAGTTTCATAATGCATAAAAAAGGTATTTTGATAGATTGTTACGGTTTAACAAAATCTTGGAAAATTACAACATTTTTTCCCCAGTATCACAATTGTTATTTAAATAATTTTTCTCGGAAAATTAGCATAAATGTAGGGGCGATATAATTTGAAACTGAGTATTATTTGATAAATAAATTTTACAAGTATATGGAAACCATCATATTAATTTGAAATTGTGTTTGAAAGTTATTACAATTAAATCATAACTTAATTAGATGAATCGTGAACAATAACAAAGCTTCTAATAATCTAATACCTTCTGAGAATTTGTGTGATAACAAAAACAAATATTTATTATGAATCATTTGTATTAATTTAAATAACAATACGAATTTTCTATTATTAATTGTTTTTATTAGCAGAAAATCTAATATTATAAAAATATTATACTCTTAATCTTTACAATTCTTAAAAATATATAAAAGCATATTATACCAAGAAAGAGGTTAATAAAAAGAAATACTCCTACATCAACTTTTGAAATGTTTTTATTGCATTATTATTTATCCACAATATATAACAGAAAGCTTATCGTCAAAACACAAACTTATAACAACAACAGTAATAAAGTTAAACTCCCTCATTCTAATATACTATCTTGTTGATCGCATTCTCTTTATAACATTAAAATCAAATCACACCACATAAAACCAATTCCAAGTATTACGTAGGAGCAGTTAAGAGGCAACTACTTTTGCATTGACTAAGCAACATTTGTTTCAACCAATTCTCCGAAAATATATATCGTTCATTTTGATTGAATATATATATATACTGTTTGCCTATCATTCCCATCACAACTCTTAGTAGTTGCTTTTAGAAAGCTCACTCGGTATCTTTTCAAGTATCCTAAAAGCTTTTGCATCATTTAATAACTTACCTCTTAATATTTTCTAATATATATTTGTAAGTAAATGCTAACTTTTATTTATCTTTCCCTCACATTAGTAATCTGATTTAATCATCACTTCACATTTTAATTTTTCTTGCAATATACGTTTATTCGTTTGCAAATTTTACCTTGCATAAATACCATATTTAAATATAATTTTTTATAATATTTTATATTTTTTAGAAAACTAATTCTATATTAATCATGTGTGACGAAGAAGTTGCTGCTCTTGTTGTTGACAATGGATCTGGTATGTGCAAAGCTGGATTTGCCGGAGATGATGCTCCACGTGCTGTATTCCCATCAATTGTAGGAAGACCAAGACATCAAGGTGTCATGGTTGGTATGGGACAAAAAGATTCATACGTCGGTGATGAAGCTCAATCAAAGAGAGGTATCCTTACCCTTAAATACCCAATTGAACACGGTATCGTCACTAACTGGGATGATATGGAAAAAATCTGGCATCACACTTTCTACAATGAACTTCGTGTAGCCCCAGAAGAACATCCAGTTCTCCTTACTGAAGCTCCACTTAACCCAAAGGCTAACAGAGAAAAGATGACCCAAATCATGTTCGAAACCTTCAACACCCCAGCTATGTATGTTGCCATCCAAGCCGTTCTTTCCCTCTACGCTTCTGGACGTACCACTGGTGTTGTCCTTGACTCCGGAGATGGTGTTACCCACACCGTACCAATCTATGAAGGATATGCTCTTCCACACGCTATCCTCCGTATTGATTTAGCTGGACGTGATCTCACTGATTACCTTATGAAGATCCTCACTGAACGTGGTTACTCATTCACCACAACCGCTGAACGTGAAATTGTTCGTGATATCAAGGAAAAACTCTGCTATGTCGCTCTTGACTTCGAACAAGAAATGGCCACTGCTGCCTCATCATCTTCTCTTGAAAAATCATACGAACTTCCTGATGGACAAGTTATCACCGTCGGTAATGAACGTTTCCGTTGCCCAGAAGCTATGTTCCAAGTAAGTATATAAAAACAAACAAACAATACTAACTGATTTTACTTTTTAGCCATCATTCTTGGGTATGGAATCTGCTGGTATCCATGAATCTACCTACAACTCTATCATGAAATGTGATATCGATATCCGTAAAGATCTTTATGCTAACACCGTTCTTTCTGGAGGTACCACCATGTACCCAGGTATTGCTGATCGTATGCAAAAGGAAATCACTGCTCTTGCCCCATCAACAATGAAGATCAAGATCATTGCCCCACCAGAGAGAAAATACTCCGTCTGGATTGGAGGATCCATCTTAGCTTCCCTTTCCACCTTCCAACAAATGTGGATCTCCAAACAAGAATACGACGAATCAGGTCCATCAATCGTTCACAGAAAATGCTTCTAATTTTCTTATCATTTTATTATTGTTTCTTTTACAAAAAATGTAAATACTTTTGCTCAAAGAAACTTCAAACTGCTAATTGATTTTTTGTGCCTTTGACTTTAAAACAGCTTTATAAAATTATTAAAATAAACGTCATTCATTTTTATTACTTATTTGACGCCTTCTTCATATTGGTGAAGACACATTATAAATAAAAGAAGATATCTAATGCCTCAAAATTAAAAATGAAATGACAAAACAAATTTTTTCTAGAATATTTTGTTCGTTATTCATAATAAATATCTGATAAAACAAGTTAAAAAATTGCGATTATTTTATCAAAATAATTAATATATAAAAATTGTTCTAAGGTAACGATATACCAATATATTTCAAAGTGAATTTTCAAGTCGTTTCTAATATTGTAAATTAATATATTCTTTATCTTAAATTATATTTTAGATAGATATATTAAGTAAAATTGACATAAACGATGGTAAGTACAAAATAATAAATATATTTTATTATTTTTTAGAGTAATGGATTTGTATTAGGAGCACTAGCATTAGCAGCAATTGGATATGGAGGAAGATTTATCTTACGAAATCAAAGAGCCATAAAAAAAGCTGCTGAAGCCTTACCAGGTGCAAATGATGCTGTATGTTAATTATTTATTTTAAAATTTATGTAAATAATTTTTTTAATGTTTAGTTTTCAAAATATTATAAAGGTGGTTTTGAATCTAAAATGACAAGAAGAGAAGCAGCATTAATATTAGGTGTTCAACCATCAGCAAAACCAAAAGTAATAAAAGAGGCCCATAAAAGAATCATGATTGCTAATCACCCAGATAGAGGTGGTTCACCATACATGGCAGCTAAGATAAATGAAGCAAAAGATTGTTGGAATCAAAAATATCTAATTAAAATTCGTGTACTTTATTAGAAAAATAAATGTTTTGATAAATAGTTGTTAAAATTTTTATATAAATGGATATGATATATTAAATATTCAGTGTATAAGTTATTCTTTAACTTTCTGGGATTTGTAGAAATTTCTATACAAGTGACAGCATTTAGTATTTCGTCAACATAGTCGAAACAAACATACTCAGTTTTTTCACTTATTTTAAATATTTTACTTCTATTGATTTTTTCATTTTTGATGCATGAAAAGTTGAATCTTCACAGCTGTAAACATTAGGCGTTGTTGTAGGTGAGATATAATTATATTTAATATTGATATGTTTATCTAAACCTTTAAATGATATATCATAATCAAGAGTAAATAGAAAGTATTCTCTAATAAGTATTCCATTATCGTCTTTTCTCAATACAAGAATACCAATTTTACATCTTAAGTCTCTTCGTTTTTCCTTTTTAATCTTGTAGAATTATCCTTCCGTTTAGAAAAATAGAAATTTTTTGTAAAGGCATTAATGACGTTTTCATTTTAAGTGTGAAATTAATTCCATGTATACATTGATCAGTGTTGTTGTTAGGTTTGTAATTAACTATTTCCTTGATTTCTCCAACTTTACCATCTTTTATTAAATTTTTATATAAAATGGAATTTCACTTTTGATGTCATGATAATTACTTTGATTATAAGAAGAACTTAGCGTAGTAGAAGTATTATTTGATTTTGAATTCAATATATTTTCGTCACTATTACTGTTAACTATTTTTGAATTACAGCTATTAGAAGGTAATGGTAAATTTTTACCAACATGTGATTCCATTGAATCTATATACCTATTATTTGGATAAATAGAAAAAGGTTTGGAATGATTTTATTAATCGTTTCTTTATTATTAAAAGAACAAAATAATTTTAATCTATAAAGTTTATTATTCAAAATAAACAAATCTTTGAATATTATACAAATAATGTTTTTAACATAAAAAGGTGCTATTAAAATAAAATTTGCACCTTAGACATTTATTTTTAAATTTATATTTTTCAGAAAAATAAAGTCGTTTAATTTGCTTAAAAACTTTTTTATTCACACAAGAAGTGTCTTTATTTATATTATTAAAAAAGTGATGTAAAAAATAGTTAAATAATTATTTAAACAAAAAATTGTTCATTTTTGATTCGTGAATGGATTTCAATATCAGAAATTGAATTCTTCTTTTCTTCAAGTAATTGTTTTTCTATATAATGGTATTTTAATCTTGTACAAGCCAAATCCGCATAGTAGCATGGAGTTGGTAAACTTATTGAAGAAGTACATCTCGTACAGACATTTGCCATCCAACTACTGATAAGACAAATTTCATTTAATGTAAGATTCCAATCGTCATATAAAGCATATATATGGCATGGTTTAGAAGTTCCTAATAATCCTTTATGAAATACAGCATAAAAAATCTAAAAACGTTGGATTGACAATATCATTTGCAATTATCGTATTTGGTGGTACATTTCCATTAAAATTTCTATCATTATTATTATTTGTATTATAAATACGAACTCCATGTCTTTTTTGAACAACTAAGAAAGTAATTGTGGGAACATAATGAGGATTTATGGAATAACATGCTTCATGAATTGATTTTACTTCGTAATCCATTGTTAATTTAAATTGTGAATCTGATACACCATCACGAAAGAAAACAATGTGCTTGGGCAAAGTACCTGTAGCTTTTTCAAAAGATAATAAACGTTCTTTTACCTGTTCTTGCAAATATGTATCGTTTCCATACTAAAAAAATATTATAGTTTTGATATATTAACTTACGCTTGTTTTCCTTTATTAATTGTTGTTGTATGAATTTTTCCAGAAACTGCATATTTGGAACCTAAAATATCCATAGAACCAACACAGCTGATATTGAAGGATGATATTCATTTCCACTTTTTTGTTCAGATGAATGAATAACATCCGCACCCATAAATATTGTTGGATTGTACCTATCAAAGAATTTTCTCTTAAAATCTTCTAAACTTTTATCATTACAATCATGATATAATGATTTTGATAGTCCTCCAAGTTTACCGTTTATTTTCATTGCTATATTTGTTGTAACCCTACACATTTTATTGGCAGTATTAATTCGATTTATTGTTTTTAATTTTAAAACTTGTGAATGACATCCAATAAAAGCCTTTTGTTCACAAAACATCTTAATTTTCCATAACTTACAGAATCATTATTAATTATAAAAAAAAACCAAGTGGCTCTTTATTTCATTTTCACCTAATTTTGATAAGTTTGACTTAATTGTTTGAAATAAATTATTGGAATTTCCACAATCAGATATATATTGGTTTTTATATTTGAGTAAAATCACAACCAAAATTTGATACGTTCATAATTATATGCTCAATTTTTTCAATATAATTAAATTTTTTGTATTCGTCAGAAAATCTATCAATAAAAATAATTCCATATGTAAAATTCTTTAGCTGTTTGTCATAAAAATTTCGGTCTCTATATTGTGCTGGACATTTAACATATATATTTGGAAATATTTTCCCTTCTGTTTTTATTTGCTCACCAATTTTTACATCATAATTTTCCAAATATTTATTTGCTTCGTGTTTGAACTCTTTTAAGTACCTGTTAATATTTGAAAATTTGATGCTTGGAATTTTGGTACATTTTTTTACCATCAATGATTCTAAATATCCTTCAAGTTTCTGCTTTAATCGTTGAGGCTTCATTGATACTCTAACAAGCTCCATTGGTATTAAAATGTTTGCTTGTTTAGGGTTCATTTGAATTAATGGTAAATATGGGTAATTTAGTGAAATATTATAAGTTTTTTAAAATAATCCAAAATGGTCAAACTTTTACCATCAACAGTTATTAAAGTCTTTGCTGGTATCTTATTGACAACTTCATATATAGTAAATTCTTTTACTTTGTTATAAACAACGGACAAATTGATTCCTTTTAATAAATTGGTCATTTTTTTTTCTTTGCCCTTCGTTCATCGATGCATTTTTTAAAAGGGTTTCTTTTCTTTTAGCACCATTTACTTCAAATAAAATCAATTATATTTAGTTCTGACTTTGTAAAAATACCATGGATTTGATCAACATTTAAAATAGTCTGTGCACGTGGACCTAGTAAAATACTAAATGATATTCCAGATAATAGTTGACGTAAAAAATCTAAATCACTTTCTCTAGATAAATTTTGATCGGGTTTATAATACAATTTGTTATTTATTCCAATCCAATTTTTATTATATGTATTCTCACTAGGATTCTTTGAAAACTGAGTCAACATCAAACTTAAAAAAGTTTTTGATTCAGCATTTAAAACGTTGTTCTCGTCTTTTAAATCAATTTTAAAATGTTTACCTTTACAATACGAATGTAATAAGTTTTCTTTCCAACATTATCAATACAATATTCATAAATATCATTCAAAGATTCGTTTATCACATAAAGCAAGTTTGAGTCATCATAGACAATATTTTTTCAGAAAATTATTTTTATCACTGGCTAATGCCATCATAACAAAATCGCGTTTAAAACGTTTTTTAATATTGTCACATACTTCTTTGTCAGAATTTAGAAAAGAGACTACAAAAAGATCTATTTCTAAATTATTTCTAAATGAAAACTTATAACAATTCGTTAAGAGACGAATATTTTGTCCTATTGTTAATGTTTCATTTTTTCTTACTCTATGCTCATTATAAGAAAATTTTCAATTGCCTGGCATCTGAATTGGCTGAATGATTCTATTTCCATTATGATATTTTTAAAAAATTACCTGAAAAATACGCTTTAACAAAGAAAATTAATAAAAAATATTAAAATATTTATATCGCAATACAGATTAGAATGTTTTTTGGTTACTAAGCCAATTTTTTGTGGTGAAATAATTTAAAAATAAAATTTTTTAGTTAATATATAAATTGAATATATTATTGTTTAAATAATCATACAAAGTTATGACAATAAAAAAGTTATTTTGTGCAAATTAATTCCAATTTATTCGTCTTCTGTAAATATTTAACTAATTTATATTTCAATAATTCTTTAACGTTATGTAGATACTATCTAAGTGCATCATGAATCCATAAAACGTCACAGCATGAGATTTGTTAATTAAGTACATTTTTACCAAAAACATAAATGTTTTGAAATTATCTTTATTTTTCCAAAAAGAATTCGAAAAATGCTCATCAATTACCAACATGTTATGTGAATATCTTTATTAATTCAAATGTTTTACCAAAAAAATAACCATTTTACCAAAATATCTTCTTATGATACATTAACTTTTGTTTAAAAAAATGAGAAAATTAAAAATTAATTACTGTTTTGATATTATTCATCCACAATCATACATTGGATACCAAGTACGTAAAATATTTCTTTTTTAAATTATAATTTTAGTTATTAAAAAAATCAATTCCAATACTTTCAAATAATTTCAATACTGCACTTGAATTATTTCCCGTTTCATGTTTTGGTGTTTGGAAATCAAATAATATAACTTCATTCCAAAATCTTCCAGAAAATCAGAGAAATTTACTAAATAATGAAATTGAAAATATATGTAGAAGCTATTCATTAGATCTCCATAATATGAATGTTAATCGACAATTTGCAGAGCCACTCAATAAAAATTGTTTGTTATACCTAACAATGATTAAAAGAGAACATTCCAATTTATATTTGAAATTTATTGAAACATTTTTTCAGAAAACATGGAATGGTGAAATGGAATTAAATAGAGGACATATATTTTTTAAAATATCTTTGGAACTTGGATTACCATTTAGTGTAGTTGATGATTTGGTATCAAGGACAGAAGGACAAATAAATAAAAGTGAAAACAAATCATTTGGCAAAATGTTGAGTGATGTGGAATGTAAAAATTTACCTATAATAAGTTTTCAATTTATAGAAGACTCCGAAAAAGAGATGTTAATTGATTCTATAGCGAAATTTGTCGTACTTTACGATGTTATAAAAAAGGATCCTTATAGTTTGGAAAAAGTAATAGAACGATATTGTAATATTTAACATTTTAATGAGTTCATAAAAATTTACCTTTATTAATAGTTTTAAAAACATTAATTAGCTTATAAGATATTTATTATGACATAAATCCACCAAAAATCGTCATATTTATGTGGGAATTTTCCAATTTCAATAAACTTATCACTCAAAAATAAATAAATAAACACCTGGATATTTTAGATACACATTCAAATTAAAATATTCCAACTAATTTACAAAAATTAAAGTAGAGCTACACAAACAAATAATAAAAAATAAGCTAAATAGCTATTTGATATTTTATTAAGTTTTTTAATATATTTTTTTATTTATGCTTCACCTGAGAATTAAGTGCATTTACATGATGTTCACTGCCCCATAATTCTGTAGAATATTTCAATTCAATTTTATGTAACTCATCTGAAGATAAACCTTGTCCTTTACTAAGATCCATATACATTTTTTTACCATTTCTTATAACGTCGACGCTATTCTGTGACAATTTTCGTATTAACTTATTAAATTGATCGTCACATGAGTAAATTTCATCAACTAAGCCTATTTCCAGAGCTTTCTTTGGTGGTAGAACCATACTCATAGCCAAAAGTTTAAGAGCATTATGTTTACCGACAATTTCAATTAATTTTGAAGCACCATTCCATGTTTGAAGGACACCCATCTTTCCTTGTACAACACCAATCTTCCCACTGTCATGGATAATCTCAATCACAATTTGATATAATTTCAGTTCCTCCACCCAAACAAAATCCTTTTATATTTGCTACTGATATAATTGGTAAATTACTAAGGTTTTTTAAAACACCACCAAAATATGAGTTCATCCAATACCCCAAAGATGGTGTGGCTATCTTTTTGACAAATTCTAAATCTCCACCTGTACAGAAATCACTACCCATTCCTTCAACAACAACAATTTTACCATTACTCCAATCTTTTAATTCATTAACACAATTTTCAAAGTCAACAAACATTTTGCCTATTATATTAATTAATTGATTGGAAAAGAAATTATTAACTAACCTGTAAAAGCGTTCTTCTTCTTCTGTTATCAATCACAATTCTACCTATTCCATTTTCATCATCTTTTTCAAGTTTCACAGACCCATTACCAAGATTCTTAAATAGATCTCTTGCTTCTTCAATATTATAATTTGTTTTAAGTATAATGTTGTGATATTGTAGTGAGAGATCTCCTTAACATTGTAGCATTAAACATAATGTTATCGTTTAAATATGAAAATAATCAACTTTTGATTAATTTATCTTAAAAGAATATTGGTTATTTATATTTCAAAATATTTTATAAGTACAAATTTTTATTTAACGAGTGTTAAAAAAGAATATAATTATTAATGCCTAATATATTAAGTAAAGTATATGATGTTACTAATTTTCAATAAGATTAAGTTTTGTATAAAGAATTTAATCTAAATACTATTACTACTAATCAAAATACAATATAATACAATATAATAATACAATAATATTTAAAAAAAAATAAACATATAAGAAACTATTTCTTGCCAATTCTAACAGTAAGAATTGGTACTCCAATGTTTTTGTAATCAGGATCTTTGTACATAGCGTTATTTAAATAATACAATATGTCGTATAGGGCAATAAGGCGAGTCTTCATCTCTTCACGTTGTTGTGTTCTTAAGGGGTTTCGGTGCCAAAATGAATAAGGCGCTGATTCCGACTCATCATAATCATAACCAGTTGTCAAATAACACAAATTAACGAAATTCCATATGTGAAGACATCCTACGAATACATCTTCTTTGTTGTTTGGTAATACCTACTTCATCGTCAACGTGTTCTATTACCCTCCTCTTCGTCGTTCACTATATTTTGAATAATCAATGCTTTTGTACCTATAAGCAAGTTTCCACGTATTGGGGAAGTATTTTGGAATTGAACACTCCTCTCCTCCAGACTCGACAAGAGTACTTAGTCTATTAAGAAGGCCAATAACGGTTGCATAAGGAAATTTACCATTTCTGTCCCGAAAGACATTCCCAAATATCTCTACAAATTTCTTTCCATTTCTACGTTGTTATAGCAGCATATCTGGTATTCTTTCGTTGAAAAAAGGAAATCAACGATTTTTACTAGCCACAAAACTATTGTTAATTTTGCCAAATTAAAATGATATAAATTCTGATCTTGGCAAAAAAATATTAATATAAGTAATTTCTTCAGTAGAGAACTTAATTGAAAGCTTAATATCCATAAAAACGACGGTGGTGCTACCCTCTACTACACGTTTTTTGAGTTTATCTATAATTTCAACAGCTCTATCACTATCTTCGACTAAAGTTAATTCAAACCACTTATGATGTGATGATTTGTCACAATTTTGACTACACTCCTTAGGATTACATTCACGGAATAGTGACGACTTTTGGTAACTAAAAAAAGAATCACCAATAGTCGGTTTAATTATTTTGGAGGGATACTCATCCAATGTATAGAGTTTAGTGATTTCCTCAGGAATGACGCTAACATCGGAATGAAGATCAAAATCCAAATTTTTTAAAAAATCCATAGAACTCCTCTAACTTAATCTTAATACGCTTTAAGATCTCCTCACGTTTTTCTCCATACATCATCATCCCATAGAGGTTCTCGAGAAAGATCTCCCTCTTGACAATTCCGCTTTTGTAATCATCTATCAATTTTCCATAATTGACTGAATTATGCTTTTGTACAGCCCTACTATTGTCGTAAAACTGTTTCCTTACAATCATTGTCAACAGCATCAAAATTTAAGTTACACCAGACTTTTCTGAAGTTCTGGAAATTATGAACAATATCAGAATCATCTATTTGATTAAGTCTCGAACGATCAAGACCAACATATCTCAAAACCTCATCAATATATTTTGGAACTTCCTCTCCTGATTCAGGGATAAAAAGAGGGCGCCAATGGTCAATAATAAAGTCACCAATACTTTTTCTAAACTTTTCCCCAGTCTTTGAATCACCACCAAGGTAATGTAAATAGTCTGGACAGAGATCTTTAACTTGCAAAATTGCTTGAAAAAATGTTTTTCTGCTTTCGCACATTTTGACCATTTCTTTATCTTGAAATAGTAGATCTAGTACACGGTATGGACATACAACATTTCCTTCTGCATCGTTTCCAACTAAATTTTTAACAATGACACGCCTAACTTCTTTGTTATTGTATTGAAGTATATTGGTGTACCTTCCCCAGAACTGGTTTAACTCTGGATATTTGCGTGTCTCCGAATACATTGTCGAGATGATATTCTTGACATCTCGTTTACCTATTGTCACCCTCTTATTTTTTATTTCATTATTCAATGACTGAAATTATAGACAATAAAGTGATATATAAATAATATTACCAAACCTACCTTGAAGCTCTCTTCTACGCCCTTAACACATCCAGAATGATCAGACAGTTTTGATAAAAAGTTCTCAATTATAGATGTCATAATATTGTCCTAAAATTATTTTAATTAATTATAAAAAACAAAATTAAAATATTTCGAAATCATAAATTGGTGATCCGTCAACTCATGGAATATATTTGCGTTTAAGATATACTGGTAGACAAAATATTGAAACACCTAACAATGGAATGAAAATAAATTTGATAAACAAACACATGGACACAAAAATAAATCATATGGGAAATTATACAAAAGATAATTGAAAATAAAATGTTTAGAAATTTAGAATATAACGAACAATGAAACCAAAACAAGAAGAATTATTATAAAAATTAAACGCACTTTTGATATGTGAAAAACATCTATTCAGGAGAAAGAATAGAGACATTTTGCATATAGTGAATATTTTATCAATTTATGATTACAACCCCTATAGTATACAGTAGTAATTAAGACAAATTAACATGGTACTAGTACAAAACGATGACTTAACAAAAGTTAAAATGATTAGATTTGTTAACGACCCCTATTTATATAGCTTTAGGAATATCTCCCAAATTCTAGAAATATCCAAACATCGTGAAGGATACCTTTACTCTATAAAGAAAATTCCTTATTTTTAATAAAAATATTTTGGGAAATAGTTCACTCTAAAGAAAATTTTATTAAAAATCAACATAAATTCACTAGTAGATATATTAGCAATACATAAAATTATATTTACAATTATTAATACAAAAAAAAATTACAAAATAAACTACATCACTTTCAACTCTAATTTAATATCCTCTGGGTATTTTTGATGGATTTCAAGAATCTTTCTTGACTCCCAAGGAGAGTTATATTTAAAAATACTTTAGCAGCACATGCTTTTGTCGGATTATGTTTTACTAGGTCCTTGAAACATAACATTTTTGAGTCACCTGCAATTAGTTTTGCCCTTTGGTATGTTTCTTCTGGTGTCTCTTTATAACTTTGTAAGGAAATATGACTAAAAACATCAGGGCTTTCAGGTAATTCTTCAAGATCAGATGGTGGTATACCTTCGTCTATTTCTAGTAAATCAATACGTCCTATTTGGTGAGAGGCAATCTTTAACAAATCCTCTTCTTCAGTTGTTTTTTCTTTAGGGTAGCGATATGCACTCTCTGGAAATCTACTTTCTGGAGCCACATCAGGCTTTCAAGTAGTTCTTCTATTTCTTTCTTTCCTTCTCTCATCGAATATGTAGTTTGCATTGGAGATAGAGATGGAAGTCTTTCGGATACTTCAGGTACTCGTTGTTCCTCAAGAAATTCAGGAAGTGGGATGGTCACATCCATTCTTTCTCCTTCATGTTCTTCAAATACATGTGGTGGAGGCAAACTAAGGTCCTGTGGGGGTTCAAATTCACCTTCTGGAATTTCTTCTATACGAGATACTTTAGGAACTTCTTCCGGCATACCTTCACCAGATATTATCTGTTGGGGAATACCAATACGTGGACTTTTTGGCTTTTCTACTAAAGGTATGGGTTTTGCCATCACTAGGTTTTCGATCCCTTTTTAAATAATTCATCAAGATATCATCCCATTTAATTGGAATATTTATTTTAGTATTATCATAACGTTTGACTCCCAAATCTTTTTCACTACTTTCATACTTTTCATAAGTAGCGTTTACTCTGTCGAAAGTTGTTGCCTTCCTCCGGCTCCGGTATTATTTTGCTAGACACAGGTGATATATACCCAAGGAATAATTCTAACTCAAAAGTATTTAAATCATCCAAAACATCCTCCATATCAACATCATCAAAAATACTTGTTTCGTCTCCTAACATTGTAGGCATAATATGCTCAAATTTCGAATTTACGGATTCTTTACACTTATTGTAGAAGTAATTCTCTAATCTCTTTTTTTCTGACGTAAGTGAATTCTGAATTTCCGGAAGACGTGATTCATATTCTACTTCATCACATCTTGTCTCAACTGGTGGTTCACGTTCAGATGGTAGAAATAACTCATTTAGAAGAGCCATTAAGTCACTAAATCCTTCAATTTCAGAGGTTTCACCTTCACAACAAGCTTTAAAAAGAGAATCAACAAAATAGACTATATCTGACCAGACTATTGTCCCATTCGGCTTGTAACTATATGTTTTTACAATTTTGGTTGTACTTTGTGGATCTTCAACGGAAGTAAGTAATATTATGAAATTTGGAGCTTAAAACATTGTCTGAAAGAATACATTTCTGAACATCATTTCAATTACTTTACGTTATCATTAAAATTCCAACTGCCAAAATCCTTCATGGTGAATTCCTTAGTCCCTTTAATAGTGGTTTAATGCGACGATGGTAAAGTCCATAATCTCTGGAAATTTTCTTCAAAAAAGGATATTTAAGTTTCTCATAAGGATAACTTAATGTCTTCAAGGAATTCGTGAAATCAGAACATCCGTAAGACACAGGTAAACACTTAGGCAAAAAATTGTAACTCTTTCCACTTGGTCCAACGTAATCAGAAAAGATAGACATTTGTGACGTGCCTCTTCTAGTCCACCCATTTGAAGCCACAATTTTATTATTTCTCTAGTTGAAGGATTATTAGATAGACCAATAATAGGCATATCAACAATAGCTGAATACAATCCATAGTCAACACTTGAAACGTCAACATTACGTAATATCTCATTGAGATCTTCTCTATATTGACTTTCAAAATAAGTCCATTTTTACTATCGTAGACGAAAGGTAATGCCTGTAGTCTTTCAAACACATTCATCCAACATCCATTGTTTCTCTCTATTTCGTTCGCAATATCCTCAAGACTTCTAAACCAAAAATCAAATAATACACATTCTCGCGTGCCAGGGGTTTTCCTTCGTTTCCAATAAACTGATTACGAAACTTTCACAAGCACCAGAGATTTTATCTCTTCTCCGATTTAATTTCGGCGATTTTGTAGCCAGTCTTCTACCAAAGAACTCAATGATGTTCTCTAATGTTTCCATGTGTCTAACAGCTTCTAATGAACTGAGAGGACGCTCATGGACTCTTGGTCTCCTTCGAACTCTTCTTCTTCTAGGCACTTCTGTAATAACAGGAACTTCTTCAACTTGAGGTGGTACTACCTCTTTCAGTAACACCAGGAACTTCCTCTCCAGCAACTTCAAAGGGTACCGATGGTTCTTCTACAGGTGAAGAAATAAACAGCTCTTCGGTTGTTACCTCAGGTGCACCAACACTAGGTGCTGTAACATCCATTCGCTCACGAATTTCCTCTCTCTAGTGACATAAGGAGTAAGAGGTCCACCCAACGTTGTACTTTTGCCTTCAACGAATCAACTAATGTAGAGTAAATGGTCACTCGGAAACCTCTTGTCTGCTCTAATAGAAAGTGATCTTCCAGATCGCCTACCAACTTCAGCTATACATTCCTCGTTTATAACATTTTGGTCCACAAGTTTCAACTTCTGAATATAAAGTTCTGTCTGGGCTGCTTTGTCATCAAGTATCTTATCATAACATGTCTCGATAACCTTCAAGATCACCGCTTATTCTTCTTTCAAAAACTTCTGAAAGTATTGGATTTCCTGAAAATGCTTCTCTCGCAACTTCAACTATGTCTTCATTTGATTTGCTAACTTCAGACAAAATATCGAAGAATCTGTAAATTCTCGCCTTCTTTGCTCACGCATACGAGTCTCATCCTCTACCTCTTCAGTTGGATATACCGCAGGGTAAGGTAAAAGGCCAGACGGACGCCTAGTGGTAGTAGGCTCTTGTATTTCAATTTACCAAGGCCACTCTCGAGACCTTCGTAGTACATCTCTTCAATATACCCTTCATCGAAATATGTTTCATCAAGCTTTCTTTTCTTTTTTACAACCTCTTCACCCTTACTCCAACAATGTCTTCAATATCAGCGAAAGGACCACTAATTCTTCTACAGAGACTTGAAGCCCCTCCCCAGCTTGAAGAACACGCATTTCAAAAACAATAAACTCTCTAAACTTCTCCTGCATTCTATCTAAAGAGAGCTCATGACATCTTAATATTCCAAAAACGAGACGATAGGCAGTATTCAGTGGAAGAGCCAGATTTCTGTCAAATGGCTCATCTCGCGAAAAATTAAATATATAAGGTTGGATTTTTCTTTGTATAACTTCTAAATTACACTCCGTCATCTTTCTCTTGAGCGATGACGGGATCTTTTCCACTAAAGGATTTCCGGATAACCTGTAAGATTCGGCGTAACTATTTCGCAAATCCCGACTTACCATATAAGGTTAAAATCTCCACCGGGTTGGAGAAGATGCTGATTCGGAGCATACATGGTGTATCGCTGTGTGAAATGGTTCATACAAATAGACACAATTAGTCGACGTCTAGACTAAAAGAAAAACAAAATATAGCTTAAATAATATACCGTCTGCTAGGTAGAGCCACGCGCGAAAAGGCACATTTGACAAGAAAAAATACCTTGCGGGATACTAAAGAAAATAACACTAGCTAAAATAAAGAATTAAGTAAATGGCTAAATCCCCACTTTACCGATCATTTTATATTATTATGAACAATGCTTATTGGTCCTTTGTTAGAATGATTAACTGTCCTCTACTATATCTTTTTAGAGACATTTTTCGTTTTGATGAACATTGAGAGGTATTTTATTTGATGATCTCAGTATTGACATGTAATAATGTTTTGAAATTCTTTGGTTTTTTCCTGATAAGAACTGGAAATTGATGAGATTTTAAAAATAAATTTTCAACTATCGTTTAGTTTGGTGTTGATGTAGTTATATGAGATATATTTTAAGCAGGTCGTTACTGTTTTTGATCTGAGTTATGGTTTTGCCAAGTGATTTTTCTGTCTAGTATTAAAAATTAAATAAGTTGATACACAAGTTGTTTAAATTTTCATGTGGGATTATGTCACTTTTTCTTATTATGAAATACACTTAAGTTTATGAACATTGTTAGGGCTTTTTCGATGGAAAAGGATTATTAAATTTGTTAATATAACAAAGAAATAATGTTAGCGATAATTGAACTGCTTTCAACATTCTTTCAAAAGTGTATAACTAAACGTAAATTAATTTTTTAGTTTCAACACTTTTTAATGAATGATCTAATATAATCTAATATAAATTCAGTAGAAATTTCTCGTTTAAAAAACGAACGAAAGAGTTGCTAATATATTTTTTATAGCTGAAATATAATTTAAAAACATTTAATTTCCCATTTAAATAATTGAGTTGGGACATTGTCCATGGTTGTTATGTTCTTTTTATGATAAGAAATACGATATTTATAAGAAATAGTGGGAAGAAAATTGTACAAGCATTGTATCAAATTTTTTTTATAAACAATAATAGCAAAAAGGACAAAATATCAAAAAAACATTTACTTAATAAAATCTGGAAACATCCTGTCCTGCTTTTTGGAGCATCTAAAGAAGTATAAATAATTAATTAATTTAACTTACGTTTGAAATGTCATTAGCCAAAATATAATCCTTTTTTGGATCATAAAAGGTTGTTGCTTCACCTTCCTTTATTCTTCCAGTTCTTCCAACTCTATGAATAAAAGTCATAAAATCATCTGGCAATTCAACGATAATGACGTGATCCAAACCACAAATATCTATGCCTCTTGCTGCAACATCAGTGGCAAACCAAAACGTCAATATTACCACTTCTAAGTTCATTAAGAGCCTTCTCTCTATCCTCTTGGCAGCGGTCACCGTTGATTGATAATGCTCTTATTCCATTATTGACCAAAAGAAATGCTAACATGTCACTTGTTTTTTTCTTTGCAAACGAAAACAAGTGTTTTTTCTGAGAGACATTCCATGTTTCTTTGCTTCTTCATTTCTGCAACTAATATATCGGCACACATTCTATTTTTATTCATTCCTTCAACGCAGATAAATGTATGGATAATGTTTTTATTAACTTGATTACTCTTATCATTTCGAATGGTAATTGCATTATCCTTGACCCATTCACGGAAATATTTTTTGTAGTTCTGGTGGGAATGTTGCAGAGAAAAGAAGATTTTGTCTTGATGCCAATGGAACACATGATGGAGATTGCAAGATATTGGTGACTTCTTTGGCGAAGTTATATTCCATTAGGCGATCTGCCTCATCCAAAACAACATAATGGAGTTTGTTGAGGTGTACGTGTCCTTTAGAGAGGAATTCAGTTAGGCGTCCTGGAGTAGCGACAAGGATATCACAGCCTCCATCAAGCTCTCTTTGTAAGTAGCTATTACTTATTTGTCCATACAACTTGGCACATCCGTATTGAGATCCATTACAAAACTTTCTAGCCTGTTCATGAATTTGGAGAACAAGTTCGCGGGTTGGAGCAATAATAAGAGCAAAGGTACTCTTCTTCCTGATTTCCACTCAGTCTTTAACATTTCATCAATTATCGGTAACAAATATGCTCCCGTCTTTCCTGAACCCGTCTCAGATTGACCAATTAAATCGGAACCATTTGCAATTATGGGATTGCAAAGGCCTGAATTTTTCTTGGTTTTGCATATCCAGATTTTGTTATTGTATTTTGTAGAGTTGGGTGAAAGTTGGCCTCTTCCCAAGTTTCATAGCATTTAGGTACATTGCCTGCTCCACTGACAATGATCTCATCGTCAATCTCATCAAGTTGGCTATAGTACTCAGCATTTTTTCTGTCTTCCTCAAAAATAACGTCGCAGGGGCGGTCAATAGGATTGTAATCTCCACCAAAGTTGTTTTTAAATCCACCTTTAAAGTTATTTCTTGAAGGTCCATTTGGCATTCTTTCTACACCTCTCATGTTGTTTTGTGGTGTATTGGTGGAAGGTTGAGGAGAAGTTCTATTACTCATAAAAGGCTTGGTGTTGTTTGGAGCTTCAGTTGGTGACTGTCTTACATTGAAAGTAACTTTATTGACATTGCCACGAACCATGCCTGTTCCCATAGGTCTTTGGGGCATATTACCTGTAAATAAAATATGAAAGAATAGATTAGTTAATTTAAAAATTACCTCCTGGAGCTTTTTGGTTGTTGGGATAGCTATGAACATAATTATTCTTTTCTTCTTTGCCATCTTCCATAATTGTAGATAGAGAAGTATGTGCAGAATTTCTTGCTTGCATGATTTCAAAATACTCAAATGTTAAAATGAAATTGTTTCAAAATGAAATGATAATTATAAGGTAATTTTAGAAAGGTATCATCAACTGATAGTTTATAATTCCAATATATGTTGAGTAATATGATATGTTAAAAAAGGGTCAAAGTTTACGATATAAAACATAAACTAAATCTA
The DNA here is from genome assembly GCA_005656395.1 of Strongyloides papillosus. Lineage (NCBI taxonomy): Eukaryota > Metazoa > Nematoda > Chromadorea > Rhabditida > Strongyloididae > Strongyloides > Strongyloides papillosus. Next base: position 2,018,318 of record SRSI01000010.1, on the reverse strand, counting down.
TAGGGTTCATTTTTGTTACCCTCATTACACTGATAATATAAAATTTTATCAAAGTACATTCTAACGTTTATAGAAAAACGAAATGTTTTAATGTGATCATTAAAAATGGTTTGAAATGAGTCTATTTCAACTGCATGATAGAGATATTAAACTGTATGAAATGTATTTCTTCATCTTTCTGGATATTTATCATACTTTACGTTGTACGTTTTATAATACACATGACGATTTTTTTTAGAATTGCTGTTGAGAATGATGATACTTTTATATTATAGAAAAACAAATGTTATTTGAATTTGTTAAAAAGTTTTGTTAAGATTTAAATTAAAATAAATTCTAAACACAGATGTCATATGCATATGAAAGTTTTAGTAAATTATAAAAATATACACGACATCCAAACCACTAAAAGTAGAATGTGAATACATTAAAGTAACTTTGAAGATTATAAAAATTACATAAATTAAAGTTAAAAATAACCAATATTTTATTTACAAAAAAAAATTAATCGGAGGCATGATTTTTTAAAGCGAAAAATATATATATATACTAACAAACATTTTAAAATAATGTAAAATTCATTAATGCCTTAAATTTTTTGATCTTACAACAAGATCAGCATTTTCCATTCTTCCTTCACTAATTTATTTACCATCGTTTTAATTATTTACTCCAATATTCTAAGGGTCTTCTAGAAGGTTCTTTAACTCACTATCCATTTGAATTCTTATGTAAAATTTGATTTACAATTCCTTCATTTTCTACTGAACCGTCAATATCTCCCATAATATCATTAACAGTATCGTTATGTATATCTTCCTTTACATCAAAAATATTAGTTTGTTTTTCGGATTCCAACATTATCTTTTAAATTTATCAGAAATTCATACGGTTATTCATTCTTTTCATAGTAATAAAATAAACTTCTATGGCAACAGACTTTAATGTTGCAATTTAAAGAGAAACTGTTTGAAAGCTAGATTTCATCATTGATAACTTTCTACGGAATTTTGAGTTTTAATTGTTTGGCAATAATAAGAACAGAATCTCATAACAAGAAAAATATATTGTAGCAGCGTTTAAAAATCATTCGACTAACAATTATAATAATAAAAACATTTTATTTAATACTTATAAGTGAAAGTGGGACAGAATTTACTACATCTAGGAAGAAGAAGCTTACAATTGAAAAAAGTGTTATTAGTAAAATAATTTATAAAGTGAAAGAATTAAATATACTTTTGTCAATCTGACTCTTCCCGATAGTAAAGTCATTGTTTAGTAGATATTTAAACCAATTAAAGTTAAAATCAACAATTAGAGTGTTTTTGTTCAAATAAATTTTCTTTTTTTAAAGTGAATTTTGATAGCTTAACCTCAAATGAAAGTGGAAAAAAAATCACCAAATCGTAAACACGGTCTACTTTTATTGTTAAAACTGCTTTTTTTAAAGAAATAATTGATACAAGTTATTTAAATAAAATTTTATCATATTACCAATTATTTGCATAGTTTTTGTGTTCAAAACAATTCCAATTATATATGTAATAAATAATATATAAATAAATGCGATAAAAATTTAACGTATGAAAAATAAACAATTACAAATATTTACACAGTTAGTAATATTATAACAAAATAAATAAGTTAATCAGATATTTTTTTGATATTTTAAATAGCATAAAATTACTTTTTTACCTAAAAGGACAATAAAAAAGGCATTTATGTACCATAAATAATTAAATCATTGTAGTAATTTCTTGATAAAAATAATTAATACGAGAATAAACAGTTCAGTAAGTTCTAGTTTAAATTTATTCTAAAAAAAATAAGATTAATATAATTATAAGTTTTTTTACCATTAATGATTTTTTAATAATACTTGAAATGTCTAGTGTAAGTGTATTACTTGTAATTAAATCATTATTCTTAAATATATTATAGTTCTCCATATCATTTTTGGATTGAAAATCTATTGGCTCATGAAATATAGCATAGGTGAGGTGAGATGATATTATAATCATGAATATTTGAATATGTTCAAACATTATATTGAATACTTTTGATTATCAACATTTAGTTTATAGCATTTTATCAACTATATATTTACACATTTAAAGTCAAAAATAAGTACAACACTAAAAATTACGTCTTTGATAAACATACTTTTTATATTCAAACGCATTTAAACAACCAATTAATAAAACTAGGACTTTGCTTTGCTTAGTAAACATGCTACTTTAAAAACAAAAAAATAGTAAATGATTTTCATAATCAAAAGATCAGTTATGAGTCATTTTTTTGGTTCATTATAATGTTTTACTCATATCTTAACAAATTAAAATAAAAAAAAACTACCAAAATCATCAAAAAAAGATTTATTATTCTAAAACTAGTATTAGTAAAAAAATATAAACATTTAGATACATTAATAAAATAACGCATAATATTTAGTAAAATCCCAGTACAAAAATATATAGTTTAGTATATTATTTATTTACAAAGGCAATAAATTTTACTTGTTTTGTTTTAAAAGTCATGCCGATTTTTATGAAAGATAAACGTAATGGAATGTACCAAATTGAAACTAGAAAAAAAACATGTTTCAAAGTTATTCTATATCTACTTATCAGAAAAGTTTTATGGTATATAAAGAAAATTTGTAATTAAAATATTACATACATTTTACGATTGTAATTCATTTAAAAAAAATGTCATCTTTTATAATTCAAAGCATCTATTTTGTAACCTCGATATCTATATTATTTGGACTATTTGTATGTAGTAGAATAATCGTTGATATCTCAAATATGCATGATAATGTTCTAACTGAAATGGAATCATTTAAGGAAATTTCAAACAACGCATGGGCAGAAATATTAGAAACCGAAAAAGAATTTAAAAAGAAGGCTCAACCAATTTTCGATGAATTAGTTGACAGACAGAAACGTCAATATTCACAAGGTGTAGGAAAATATAGTGCAGCTGTAGAACAACAACCAGTATCATGTCCACCGGGACCACCTGGACCAGAGGGACAAAATGGTTTGGATGGAATCCCAGGTCAAGATGGAATTCCCGGACAACCAGGAGTTAATGGTGAAGTTCCAGCAAATGATGGTTATCAAAGTGATTGTTCATGTCCACCGGGACCAATGGGACCACCAGGACCAGATGGACCCGCAGGACCTGCTGGAAATGACGGAACACCAGGAAACGCAGGATCACCAGGAAGACCAGGTCTTGCAGGAGCTCCCGGACCAGCTGGCGCACCAGGAGCACCTGGAAACCCAGGTAAAGATGGAACACCAGGATCTCCAGGAGCCAACGGAACCAAAACATGTGGAGTACCAGGACCACCAGGTCCAGTTGGAAATGCAGGAGCACCTGGTAACAAAGGAGCTGATGGTCAAGCAGGAGTTGCAGGTCAACCTGGACCTCCAGGACCACAAGGTCCAGTTGGAAGTCCAGGAGCACCAGGAGGTGATGGACAACCTGGAGCTGCAGGAGGACCAGGATCACCTGGTTCTGATGCAGGATATTGTCCTTGTCCAAAGAGAACCGCCGGTGGATATTTTTAAAAATATTAGAAAAATAGTTTTAATTTGAATACATTTATGGATATATAATAATTGTAAGAGATAAATTCATATAAAAATTATAAGTTTTCAACAGTGCCTAATAAATAAAAAGTGTTGATTTCTTTTTCAATTAAGTACAAAAACAAATTATCTATTTTATATTTAAAAAATATTCTTACAAGTAATCTTTATGATTGGTTTTATCAAACTAGTAAATGAATTTTTTTAAAATTATCAAAACACTAGAATTAAGTTGATAGTGACATTTCTAAATATAATTATTTAATAATCTTTTGAAATATGAAAATATCTTGCCATAAAAAATGACTTTTCATATATATAAGTACGTAAAAAAGGAAGTGAAACCAATAGTGTATGAGAAACAGAAATATTATGTTTAACTTTTCTGTAATGTTAGTAATTTATATTCGTAAATTTTTATAAAAAAATTCTGGTTATTAAAAGAGTGTTTTACATATAAAATTCTAAATATGTAATTAACTTTCATTTAATTGATATTATATTAATATCTGTCATCGAAATTCATATTTTTATTTGCATGTATTAAAGAGCAAAAATATTAAGATACGATGTTAATTAATTTAAAAGATTATTAAAACTTAAGTTCATTTTGACGGTTCGAAAGTGAATTACATGCCCAAACTTCAATATTATCTTCAATAAAGAATTGGTTGTTGTTAATTTTCAAAGGATCTTGTTTATTTTCCTCCTTTTCCAAATCATTTACTACCAATTTTACACGTTCATCGAATACCTTTTGTGAGTCTTCATTTTCTTCTAAAGTATCAATTGCTTGAGTTTTATCCATCTCTATACTCTTGTTATTAAAATTTGTACTTTTTTTAGCATTTTTATTTGAGACATCAGTTAAATTTAATTCTTTATTTTTCTCTTTTTTGGTAGAAGTATTTGTCATAAATTTGATACTATTTAAAACACCACTTTTATTATTAGCTTTTTTAATTGTTTCATCTTTTTTGAAATCGGTCGTTTCTTTTAGATTATCATTTGGTTCTTGAGTATTACTCAGACAAAGTTGCAATTTCAAATTATCATTGTCTTTTCTACTTTTTTCATGTTTTATTCGAGAACTGTTGTTGTCTTTCTCATTTTCATCATTTTTAGGCTTAGAGTTCCCTGCATTTTTTGCTTTCTTTTTGCCTCCATTTGAAGATTTCGGACGTTTCTTTTCCTTTTTACTTTTCAAAAGAGGATTATCTTTCTTTTTTTTACCGGTACATAAAGGGGTATATAGCAGTAAAATAGACAGAAGAATACATAGTATGTTCATATCGCATTAAAATTCAGTGAAAAAAACTAATTAAAATGAATATGATGTTTTTAATAACAAAATCTATAATATATAAATACATTGAATTCAAATTTTTGTTGCCACCACAAGATTATAACTAGATAGCATATGATTTGCTACTATATATTATTAAAATTTCCATCCATTATTGTGCCTTACAGTTTATTTCCTGTTGAATATTAATCATATTATTGAATAAAAAAATTAAAATAAATAATTGTACTTTAAATTTTAATAAGAAAACTAGGCGATAAACATACTACTGAAACTAGACATAAATTTATCATTAGAAACGTATGAAATAAAATAAAATTATGCTGTACGGAAAGACAAATGATGGAACGTTGCTAGAAAAATTGTAATATTTATTTATAAGATAGAAACTATTTTAATATTAAAGTTAGCCCTCCGGCAAGTCATATCCAAGAAGAAAAATGAGACATATGACTAGTTAGTAAAATTGGAAGTTCCTTTATTTTAGTGTAAAGGAAATGTTGATTGATAGCTCGGTTTATTGGGGGAGTTAAATAAGGACATCATGTCATCAATAGCCTTCTTTCCTTGACTACTATTGTTACTGTTAACTTCATTTACGTTCATATTTCCCAAGTCAAGTGATAGTAATGACATGTCATTTGATTGTTTTATGTTACTTGGTGCAGAATCTTGAACAGTAGATGCACTGGAAAATGAGCCAAATAAATCATTGGAAAAATTAGAATTCCCCTGGTTCATTCCAAAAGGCATATTTTGTTGATTAATTGGTTTAGTGGGAGAGTTAAACAAAGACATTATATCATCAATAGATTTTTTTCCCTGTGTACTACTGTTAACATTTATTTCGTTCATATTTCCTAAATCTAGTGATAATAACGATGTATCATTTGATTGATTTACATTATTTGTCACTGTCGTTGGAATTGCAGGTGCACTTGAAAAGGAACCAAATAAATCATCCAAATCGTTTGATTGTTTATTTTGTACTGTAATAGATTGAGAATTACCAGAATCACTAAAATCTATTAAAGATGGTTCAACTTTAGGAGATATAATTTGCTTTTGTTTTGTTGCATTTGATGCACTTTGTTGTGGAGTAATTGAAGGTTGCGGACTTGCAGTTTTTACATTTTTTGAAATTATTCCACTGTCAATGTCTGATAACAAATCTGAGGCCTTTGGAACAGGTGGAACCCATCCTTTTAGCTGATACTTTCTTGATTCATATTTTGCCCTTAAAAAATGTTCCATGCCAGGACCTGATCTGGGTCGGATAAAATTCCCAGGTAATTCTGCTTCGTAAACAGCTTTTGCTTTTGCATTACCCATTAATCTCATGAATTGTACCTGTTCTGGAGTCCATTTATCTAAATTGACACTTTTTATCTTTGAAATATGTACACCCAATTGACGGTGAAGACCAGCACAATTAATACAAACAAAAACTCCCAAATTATGTGATGCCCATCTGGGTTGTTTCTCTCCACAATCAGCACAATATTTATTTTCTTCTTCTTTTGTTAATTTTCCAAGTATTTCTATAAAATATTATCACGTAAAAATAAAAAAATATATCCAATATTTACCTAGCAACTTTGTTTCTAACTTAGCAGCAGCTTCTCGTTGAGCTTTTGATGTCATTTTTTTATTTAATATCTTTGGCAATTTATTAACCCGTGTCTAAAATATTTATATATAGCTAAAATAAAATACTTAGTTAAAGAAATTTAAAAATTTTATTAAAAAAAAATAAACGGTAGTCCATATAAGGAGTGCAATATGTTATTCATTGACACATCACATAAACTGCTTACAAATATTCTTTTTAAGACACTCGATTTATTATGTGAAAGACAGTTATACTTGTTAGGGAGTAATATTTGTCCATTCCAGTTGGATTGTGTGGTCCACACAATGTTTCATTAGTTAGAATACATTCTGTGAAAGTTCTATATCCGACGACCGGATGATGGTGTATTTGCTACTCTTGATCAATAATGACGAAAACTGTTCACCCAGTCTAAATTTCTGACGGTCATTTTTTATTTTTTTTCCCATACATTTTCTATTAATTGAAAATAAACTCTCTTTATATAAGAATAATTTATAAGTACTATTAAAATATTTTTTTGCAGGGGTAAAAAAATAATGACTGAGGATAGTGTTGAAATAAAGAAAAAAAATGAGGAATTTTTAAAATCTCCTATAGGAATAAGTCTTCAGTACGATAAAAAAATATGTAAAATTTATTTTATAATTTTAATATTGTTATTTTTTGGAATTTGGTATGAAACAACTAAGGTACAAAAAGCTAATATTATATCAATCGAAAATGAAAATGTAATAAGAAGTATTGCTAGAATCAATATATTTTCTAGTTTCTTATCAGTAGAAAGAAGGGAAAGTATAGGGAAATTGTTAACGAGTAATTTAAATTCAGAAAAACTAGTTGATAATATTAATTTTAACTTTTTTTCCATTGTTAATGAGTCAATAGAAGAGAAGAAAGATGACATTTTGTCTTTTTCATTCAATCTTATTCCTGACGAAGAATGGGAATATTTCACAAAGTACGTTGTTTTTTTGGATGAGAGAAATTGTGTAAATGTGAAATATACAGAAAACATGACTAATGAAGAAATATTTAAAAGGTTAAAAAGCTTAATTGTAGATGTTTTGATAGATACTCACTTAATTGATATATTAATGAAAAGGGAAACTGGAAAAATAATAAATTCTAAACATTTAGAGTATATGTCGCCGAAATATCAAAATCGATATATTTGGGATTCAACTACTTTAGCTAATAGATATAATGTCCAAGTTATTATAATACGTGATTCGTTGAAAAGAAAAAGAAATAACTTATTCGAAAAAGACATTGAAAAGGCTTTAAATAAATTTGGAAATAAGCTAAGTGATTCTGTGAAGTTATCTGTAACTGTTGAAAATCTTTACGGAATTAATATTGACAATTTTTTGGAAACAGATATAACGGGTAAAAAATACTTAAAAATTGGTAGTAAAGTTGAAAATTTAATGTCTGTTATTGATCAACAATTATCAGGATCATTATCTATTGACCCCCAACTTAAACTAATACTTTTAGAAAATAGTGGAAATTTTGTATTTATTAATGAACATGTATGTTTTTACATTTTAAAATTATTTTAAAATTTTTTAGGGAGACGATGAAAGTAATGTTATTGCAGCTGGTTGGGGATCTTTGTTTTCCTACACTCCATCAATTACATTAGATAATAATAATGAGGAGTATGCAAACAAGTTAAAAGAAGTAACTACATTTCTATTTGGTTCATTAAAAACATTGCTTGGGATACATAGTGATTTGCTTTCCGTGTATCAAAAAACCAAAGTTCCATTGGCTGATTGGGAAATTCAAAAGTTTAAGTTGCGTTTCTATGTGGATAAAGTTCTTTCAACAATTTACAATATCAAATCAACTCATGCTCTTATTGATAAAGTAGAAAACATGGAAATTTCTGAAAGCGTTGCTTATAAAATGAATGAGGCTATATATTTGCTTAAAAAATCACTTAGAGATTTTGAAAAAACAGGAATACTCAGGTTGGATGAGATATCGAAAGCAGCAGAATTGTCAGAGATTGTTGTTTCTGATCCATCTTTAGTTTCACTTTTATACTTTCCATCAGATCAAAAAATTGGTGTATATCTTCCAATAGCTTTACCTGCAGTTTTTCCGGTCATCCTTTCAATTTATAGTTTTTATGATGATTGGAAAAAAAAGGACAAATGATTTTCTAATATTATTTATTTTATTATAAAGTATTTTTTGTATATATATTTTATTAATTTTATATCGGAAGGTAAAAGAGATCCGTCATTCCTGAGTTTTGTCATTAAAATATTTAAACAACAAATGGTGCTGAAACATTTTCATTTCGTCTATAAACAAAGTCTGGTGCAGGTACTATGATTTTACCATATCCTGATCCATTTTCCCGTTTTATGCAATTTAAAAATAATATCATTTGACTAAATTTGTTTTTGAAATTTTTTTTTGATAGTAAAATATCAATTACTAGATAGAGTAATACAATGGTACTTAATGTAAGGCAAATCAAAGTAAACCAAAGTAGTAGATACTTTAGTTGAATTCTATCTATTGAACGAAATATTGAAAATAATGACATTTGATTTAAAGATGATGATATTTTATAATTGTTTATAATACCATCATTATTAATATCAATAAAAACTGTTCCTTTTGTGTGACCAGCAAAATTAGATAAAATACATGAGTAAAAACCAATATCCTGCGGTTGAATACGATTAATTAAAAGAGAGCCATTGGTTAATACTTCAAAACGATTATTTGTAAAGTCTAAATCAACACCATTCTGAAATTAAAAATATAAATATTTATATATACTTTTTAAAAAATTGAATTTCAATTAATTTACCTTGTGCCATTTTACTGATGGGTCTGGATAGGCATCAGTTGATGGGCAGTCTATCCGAACAGAACTTCCTACATATGGTTTAGATGGATAGATAGATAATTCTTTTTTATTTTCTGGTATTTGATCTATATATGCAATAACTAAATGAATAGTTTCTCCAATATTAGAATTATCAATACTTTTACAATAATAAAATCCTTCGTCATCTGTTAAATAAATAAGATAATTAATAGTTTATTTTATTTTTACCAGAAGATATATTTGATATTATGAGAAATCCAACTTCAGGTATCATATGAGATGTTCTTACATTTCTATTATCTAATATTGCATTTGAATTACTATAAGAATTTAAAAACAAAATTAAAAATCATTATATTACCTTGTTACAGTTGCCACAACTTCATCATTTTTATACCAAAAAGCAGTTAATTTCTCATTACTGTTCCCAATTATTAATGGATCACACATTAATGCGGTTGTAGCACCAACAGAGACGAGCATTTCACTAGTTGGTCTTTCATTTAACGTACTGTCAAATAAACCATTTGTTTTATGAAGCATGATTAAAAAATATAAAATAATAAATGATAGATGATTTTTCAAAAAATGATTCCTAATCATGCATGAATTCCTCATATTTTCAAAATAAATAAAATCAAAATAGAAAAAATTTACTAACCAGAAACTATTTAGTAGTTTCTTAAAATTTGTTAAAAAATTTGATATAAAATATTCCAAAATATATTGTAATCTATAAATGCTATAAATATTAAATTAAATGGTGAAAAATATAAAATTTAAAATAAGTATAAACTTTTGTAAACGAAATATTCCAATAAATAGGAATAATATGAATGAGTAATTAAAAACATGAATTATTTACGAAAATATATTTTGGGATTGTAAACATTTATATATAAACAAAATTATTAATAAAAATTTAAAATTTTAAACATTGGATTGTTTATCATATTAAAGCCTTAAAGTATGACAAGTAAATGTTTTACTTGGTAATTATAATTTATGAACCAACTGTTTAGTAATTAAAAATATGCCATTCTTTTATACACTTTCCTAAAAAACTCCACCTATAGTTTAAATTCTTATGATTTCTGTTCTCAAATAAACTTTTAATTACAAGAAAAAAGTTCTGGTCTGGTATGAACAGACTTTTTAATTAGAACCTAACATATATAGTCACAATAGTTTTTATCTTTATGTCATAAAAGTAAATTTCTTTATGTCATACAAGTGTCACTTGTAAAATTATGATTATGCAATGATTTGAAAATTATCAACTTCTTCCATGCTTCGTTGATAATCATCATCTGTACTAATGTTATGTTTTGAAAACAATCTATTATATATAGAGTTTATAACAGATTTATTTCTTAATGATCCTTACTTATATATTTTAAATAAGAAAGAATACTTGAGTAAACTAATAAAATATTTTCCAAGCTAGATATATTATAATAATTGAGAATATTAAACGAACATAATCTTACAATGTAAAAATTTTAAAACTCATTAAAAAGAATTTTTTAGTCTACAATAAATTATAAATATATAAAAATAATATATTTTTCTTTACTATAAATATACAATAAATTACGTTGTTATGGAGGTCATCAAAATTTCCGATTATTCTTTAGATAATTGCTTTTATCAAAAATTACTGGTAAATTTCTTTTGACACATTTCTTTTACATACAAATACACCCTGAATAGTAATTATAGTGAAAAGATCTTTTGTTTGAGTACTCTTTAATGATGAAACTTTGATGATTTTAAATAAATTGAATTTTAATGACAAATACCATTTATTAGTAAATTAGTGGAACAATTAAATTTATTGTCAAAATAATGTAATATTTAGAAAAATATTATAAATATAAATTTCAAGTTTATCATTTTATTTACTATTTACCTAAACTTAGCATTAATACAATCAAAAAGCCATTACGATAAATAGAGTATATTTTATCTAAAAATAATTCATTTGAAGCATGATATAATTATAAAGTTAAAATAGAAATTTTATGTTATACATTAAAAGCTATTATCCTTCCAATACAAATAAAATAACAAAAAATATATACCTTATGTATAGGTAAAATAATATCTTTATTGCCATATTATACATTAAACAATAAGATATTATCACAATAAAACAAATTTTCTTATATTTTTATCATATAAATATGTTTAAATTATCTATTTATAATATAAAAGATATAAATAGAAATTTGAAACTTGTCCTTTTGGATAAACTTTAAACTTTTATACATCAAAACACTTTTATAAAATAAACATAAATATTCATGGGTGACAGTATATAATTAACGTATTTTCTTTAGACATTTAAATCTCATGTCCATTGACACTTGTGTATGATGCATCGGAACCTTTTGTATTCCTTATTATTCTTTATTGAAGAGTATAATTTTAATTCAACATTTTAATAAGTATCAAAGAAATACTTAAAATGGTACTAATATAAATATATATTAATAAATACCGAGAAAAAAAAGAATTATTAATATTTATTAATTTTCAATAACGAAAAAAGGTTGAATATATTATGTATTACCAAATACCTACTCATTTATTCAACCAATTATATAATAGTTTGGTATCAAAAATATTTTAAGTGATAAATATATTTTATTCAAAGGAGTAGTTTTCGATGTCTTCAATTAATTTATAGAAAATTGTACTACATAAAATTTAAAATAACATTATTAAACTACTTTAAATAAATATTAGTGTTTTTGTAAAAAAAATGGTACAATTTACATCTAGTTATTAAAAGTTTTCCCATTTAAATAAGTTAAAAAAACAAATATTCTATTGATTAACAATACATGAATTAAAAAAAAGGCTATATGTTTTAGTTGAATTAGCTTTAACTTTTTGAAATTGTGAGAATATTTTTTTCCTCTACACAAAATAATTAACATCGTTAAAAGCTTATGTTATTTAGAAACAGTAATTAAATAATTACTAGAAAGCATAATTGTTATAATAAGTGACTTTGGTTTAATAAAAAATATTCATTAAACTAAACTTAAATCCAATTGAATGGTTAATAAAATTATAGTTTAAGCAAATAAAAATACCAAAGTCTTTTAAATCACTTTTAAATGTCACATAAAAATCTTTTTTAATGAATAATTTACAATATATTAGTTGTAAAATTAAATTTTCCACCTGATAGATAGAAAATTAATAAAGGAACCAATGGTTTACCAATACTTTTTAATATTGCCATAGATATATGATAAGTTAAGAGTCAAAACATCAATAGAAGGCATAACATATATTTGTAATAAAAGAGAAAATAATTCCTATAAAGCATTTAAAGAGTAATAAAATAGACAATTGTAATAGATTGATCTGGTGCAAAATTTTCACAATATTTGATAGTCTTTAATAATTGATGTGTCTTTATTTTGATTGTTAGTATAATTAATTATCCATATTACTAAATAATCTTAAGAAAGATTTTAAAGTAGAGACTAATTAATTACTATAAAATATAACCTGGCAAAATGAGGGTATTAGTGATATACTTTTATATACTCTCTTAACAAAAAAGATGAAATAATAAATTAAACTTTCACTAAATATATAAAATATTTCGTTTATATAAATAACAAAAATATAGCAACATCATTTCTTTAACTTACAAAAATATTTTAAATATGTGATCATTTTTATGTTTATGTAAAATCATTAAAGAACTACTGTAATATTGTTAATAAAAAAAAGTAAAGTTTAAAAGATTAAATTAAAATAATATGTTTTAAATTAAAAAAGTACTACTATTCATTAAAGGAACATAATAAATTACCTCTTTATTGAAGTAGCATATGAGTAATTACAATTCACAATTTATGACTATATACAAAATAATATATAGTTAACATTTCCAAATTACAAAGATTTAATTATGTAATTATATATATTGAGGTTAAATGATCTGTTATAAAATCTTTTAACAACATTTATTTAACATAATTATGATAACTATATTTTTACAAAGTATCAAGGCATATGGAATCTATTTTATTTACTTTTCCTTTAAATATAATTATTAAAGTTAGAAGATAATTGAACGGCGACTTTTTCTTTTATCCATTAAATTCATTTAAATATATTCAAAAAGGATGAGTAATAATGAAGAAGGAAGTTGAAATATAAGATGTCTTCTTACAAAAACTTTTTCCATAAATTTTAAAGCAATTAATACTATAAAAAGGAAGTTACTTAAGATGATAATTATATGTAAATAAGATAAGATATGGGTAATGAATTTGGTTTAACTAGATTATTTTGATAACTTTATGTGCATGCAACCCAAAGGGATTTTATCAAAAATTTTATATTTATCATTAATTTCATTATATAAATTTTTATTAATTCACATCTACTTAATATAATGCTAGGAGAGATTATTGCATAAAACTTTCTTTATAATCCATTAAAATTACACTTTCTTGTCATTGTCTTTCCATTTTTTAAAAACATTTATTTTGATTTGATATCTATCCAAAAAATGAGTTTTGATGAAATAACAAGGAATTATCATTGTATAAAAAAGCCACAATATGATTAATAACTTGTTTATCAAATAACTCACCCACAAATGTTTATGTAGGTAATCAAAAGATTGAATTAAAAACATTACAATACAGGAAGGTATCAAAAATATCATTGTACATATTGCTTCTATAAATAATGTTTGAGTAGCACTACCGTTCTTAAGTAAAGAAAATGACGTTCTGAAATAGTTGAATTTTCCTAATTCACTTAATATACCAACTGATACAACTATTAATCCTATTAAATATAGAAAAAATAAAGATAAATTTAGGTAAATAAAATGATGGTAATTTATGGTACCATAAGTTTTGAATCCAAAAATACGAGGAGATGATATATTATAATGTTTGTCATAATTAAATAAATCTTTCTCAAAAATTTCATCTGAATTCACTTCATGTAAACATCGAACCATGACAATTACAATGGCAATAATAACAAAAATATGAATTATTATTGCTATCATAAATAATAAAAAGTCAATTGATTTAAACCATGAGAGAGTACTGACATGTTTGTATTTAACACAAAATTGGTAAATTATACAAAAAAATGTACAAGTAAAGGTAATATAAAAGGTAGTGAATAAAAGTTTAACCCAAAATTCTGACCATTCTTTTGCTGGTCCATGTAAAATAAATCCTTTTATTTCTAATATCGGTTGAGGTTTAATTATGATTCCCAATATTATTACATTAATTACTTCCAATAAACATAATAATTCTAATAGTCTTTTCAATGAGGTTAATTTTTTTGGACATTTATATTCATATAAATATAGCAATAAGATGTTCAGTAAAATACTTATTGTAGATAAGCATGGAATAATTGTACAATAAGAATATGTTAAAAGTGCCATGCTTAAAACTTTTTCTTAAAATTTTTAAGAATGAAGAAAAATATATTTAAATATTCATTTATATTTTTAAATATCTATAATTTTTTTACATAACCTGCTATTAAACTCATTACTTGCCATATTCTTTGAATTTTTTAAAATTTTCAACAAAAGAATTTTACGCCAATTTGAATGCATACTATAATTTCCTACATAGTAGGGCGTGGTTAACTAAAAAATATTATCATAAAAAGAATTAATTGGAAAATCGTTTTGTCTGTTTTTTATTTTCAGGGAGAAAATTACACATACATTATTATAGTACTTAATTTTTTTAAATGGCTTTTTACAAAGTTAGTGAAAATGTACCAACCGAAGATGAAACAATGGATAAAATATTAAGATTCTCTATTTTGAGATTATTTAATTTTAAGCATATCGATGAGACAAGTGATAATGTTGTATCTTTGTTTGTTAATCTAACTAAAGTATGTAAGTTTGTTATTATTTTAGTTAGTTATCATATTTTTGTAGATTTAAAATCTCTAGGTAATCTTTCAAAAAAATATGCAGAACATGCTGGAAGGACTGATGTTCAGCAATCAGATGTCCAGATGGCACTACTGGAAGTTGGTACAAAAGTAGGGGATTTGACAAAATACATTAAAGATAGTTCACAAATATCGGAGTATTGTGCACAAAAAAATCCAATGGTTCATCCACAAAATCCCGAACCAGAAAAGGTTATGCAAATTGGTGAAAAAAAAACATCTCCATATGTCCCACCTTTTCTTCCACCATTTCCAGACCCTCATACATACATAAGAACAAAAATTCAATCTGAACCAGAATGTAATTATGTTAATGTTAGAATAACAGAAGGAAATAACTTAAGAACTAGTCAAGAATCAGTTAGAGACTATATGCTTAGGATACACCCAACTATTCCATTATTTCCTAAATATGTTGCTAAAGCAGAGGAAGAATCTAAAGTAGAATATTACCAAAGAAAATTAGAACTTTGCAGGCAATTTGTACCGGATTTTAAAGCGAATTATGAGAGTAATTATTTAAATGGTACCCCACCGTTAGAGGATTTAGAAATGGCTGAGGATGAGTTTAAGCAAAAACTTAAACAACAAGGATTGTCAGAACATTTATATTACACACCAATATCTGTAAAGCAGTTAGTTTTTGAGAAAGTCCCAACTTTTTCATTGTTATTAGACCCACAACCGGAACCTTGTAATTACCTCAGAGCTATGTTACCAAACGATAACAAAAATGAAGAAGAAGTAATGGAAACGTAGCAAAAATATGGTGAAAAACATTTACTTTTTAATTTTATTTTTTGTGTAATAAAAGTATTAAATTAGTAAATTTAAAATATTGAATTGGATAGACTTGAAATAAAAGTCAACATTATTTGCAATAAAATATTTTACTTTTTTATTATAAAACAATCTATAGTATATCTAAGTGGTTAATAAAATAAAAAATTATTTAATAAATTGATAAAATTGGTTAAAATAGACTTTTTTATCTTTCAGTTGATTGAAGGTCGTCATTTTGAACTAAAGATTCATTTCTTGATACATACGTATTTTGTGAAACTTGAACATATTTTTGTTTCCTTTTTTTATATATTGCAAATAAAAATATAATACCTCCAAATATAAAAAAGATTGTGGAGATAACTTCTAGATAATATGAATTTCCAAGTGTAAAGTACGGTAAGCCGTCATCAAAATGTTCGAGACATCCATCATTACATGTACTTTTTTTTGTATACTTATAAAATGTATAAATTTGTTTTCTTCCAAATTTAATGATACAAAGATTGAAAAATTTGATAGCCAATGAAAGAATAAATACTACAAAAATAGAAGATCCCCATGATCTATTATGTGATGATGCAACAATATTTTTGATAAGTGTTAAAATTAAGACTATAATTTTAAACAAAATTGTTACGAAAAAAATGACTAATGATCTTCGCATCCATAATGGTTTTTGATATTTATAAATTTCACAAAAATTTAAATTAATATCCTTTTCATTAAAATGAATTATTTGAGCAAATTTACTTGACATAAAATTTGTTGAATTTTCATTTTCAATACATCCGCCAAATAAACCAATCGTATGGTCAACTTTTCTTATTGTATACCAATTGTTATGAAATAATGAAAATATGGATAATGTTATTGCTGAAAATGATAACGTGTAAAATATCAAATAAAAAGTATAATTTGACATTTTATTTTGACATTTAATATCTCTTTGAGCGTTTTTTTTTATCTCATTTAAATTTATAAATAAATTTTAAATATTAAAATTAATGACTTATGTCAAGATGTTTCGTAAAATTTCAATATGATATGATAACATTACAAACGTAATTAAAAATATTGCCTATTTATTTATTATCGTAATTTTCGAAAAAAGTTTGAAAAATAAAAATTATTTAACTTTATTAAAGATTAAATGAATTTTTTATTATAACGAATACAATATATCATTATTGTATTATAAATATGAGAATTTGTTCCTATCAAATGATAATAAAAAAGAATTCAAGTAGTTAGTTAAAATGAAAATTTTAACTATATACAAATTATTTGATGAATATTATTCAGAAAAAACCCGTATTGTAATAATTTATTACTTGATTTTACGCCGAGTTATTCATTCTGACTTTGGTTGTTTTTTTTTTCAGAGAAAATGACACATCTTTCTATTACACCGCTATTTTTCTGATGAGATTCTGTTCCTGAAAGAATGTAATCAATAGATGGTTCAAGATTTATTGGCTTTGTTGGTATGGGAGATGAACATCTAGATAAAGATGTTTGAAGTAATAAAATGTCTTTACCAGAAGACGGACTTGGTGATAAGGAAAACGATGAAGCATTGGAGAGTCTTGAAATTTTCCCTGATTTATATGTTTTAATTGGGGTACTTGACGATGAGTTTGAAAAATTAGAACTTATCTCAGTTCTTGATATCACACCACTCAATATATCTTCGTCGTTATCATCAGTTGCTAAAGTGTTCATTCCAATATCATCAGTTATGGTAGTAGTTTTATGACTGTTATTATTTACAGTAGAGTTGCCATTATCATAAGAGGTATATATATTTTCATCTTTAGTAGAAAAATTTAACTTTTCTTTTAATGAATTTATAAGGCTAAGCCAATAGCCTTTATTTTGGTTGTTGTTGTCATTTTGGAACATTGGATACTTTGATGGACCTAGACCTTTGGCTAATCTATGCTTATTATATTCTTCTTGTATTTTTTTACGTGTGGCATCTTTTCTAGTAATACACAATTCTAAATCATGTGTACCTAGTTTCCCTGGTACACCTAGTGTTAATGATGTATAATTAGATAATATTTCATCGGAAGGTAAGAAAGTTTTTTCAAAACTAGTTGATGTAGAATTATCCCTCAAATTACTAGATTTACTCCGATGTGTTAGTCGACGTTTAAGTTTTACTACTTTCACATCACTATCAGAATCATTATCATAATGGGGATTTTCTTTCACAGCGCGAGGTGTACCTTCATTAATATTATTATAATAATTATCCAAAAGTTCTTGTATTGGGCTACAGGAAACATCTTTTGTTTCTAGTACTTTTTCAATATATCTAACTGTTTTTATAGGTGCCGACAATGACTGTGGAATCTTTTCTATAATAGGTGTTGATATATTACTTATTGGATCACTTGGATGTTCATTACTATCATTATTTATTATATTACTTTCATTATTTATATAGTTATCATTTTCATATATGGTGGGAAATGTGATAAGTTCATCATCTGTATTTTCATTATCATTAGATTGTATTGAACAATCGTTCAAATCACTGTGAAGATATCCAATAGCTGCTAATTCATTACTTAAACATTCCTCTATAGGATGATTTTTAGGCGTTCTACTTTCTTCACTTCTTTGAAAAGACAAGCAATTAGAATTTCTAGAATCTGATCTTGCAGATGCCATTGGAGTATTATAAAAACCGCTATCATGAATTTCAATTTCAGAAGTTAAAGAATCATATAACGAATCTGATGACATAGTTCTTTGAGGCATTGAGAATTTCTTACGGTATTTAAACAACTCTTTTTCTGCCTCTTTATACATTTCATGTACTTGAGCATATTTATCTTGAAGCTCAAAAATTTCTTCTTTTAAATTTTCATGCTCAGCAAGCAACTCTTCTAATCGTTCAGTTAATAAAGTGTTATCTTCAACGACTACTTTTTCCCGATTTTTTTGTGCTAGAATTTCTTCCATCAGCTTTTCGATTTCTTTTGTTTGACTAACACATTCTTGATCTCTATCTTTTATAGTTTTTTGTAATTTCAATATATGTGAATTAACTTTGTCTAAGCGCCTTGTATGTTCTTCGACTAATACTCTTTTTTCTTCTTCAAAATTTTTTTTTATTGTTTTCAATTCTTTTGTTGCATTTATTAAAAAATTATTTTCTTTCTTTAACCCGTCGACTTTAGTTTTTAGATAATCTAATGAAGTATTAGTATTTTTTTCATTCTCTATCACTTCTATATCATCATCCTTTTTTATTGATCTAATTAATTTTTCTTTATACTGAACTTGGTGTTTTAATTCATTTATAACATCCGCACTTTTCGCTAATGAGTCATTTAAAAAAGAATTTCTTAAAATATAATTTTAATAGTAAAATAAAAATAAGAAAGAAAATATACCTTTCCCGAAGTTCTTGATTTTGGTCCAACAAACTCTTCCCAATTTTAGCAGCCAATTCAAGATCTTTTTCTTTCTGTAAAAGTTCACGTTTTAAATTATCAATAGAAAAAAGTAAATATGGAATTAATTTTATTTCATCTTTTGTTATTGCTGGTTTTACTTTAGTTTCAGATGAATGAACATTTTTAATAGTTCTTTCATTATTAGATTTCATTTATCAAACTTTCAAATTATTTTAGTAGTAACAAAAAGTAAATAATAAGTAAAATAACAATAGATATAGATTTTGATCTTTAATGGAGCATGAAAATGAATAATAGTAAGATGAATACTATTTTTTTCTAAATATCAATTTAAGATTATATGATTTAGAGAATAGGAATACAAAAGTAAATAATATACAGTGAAAATATTTCTACTGAATACTTTGATTGTTTCTATAAGGTTAATCAAATATGAAAAAGTATACCTTAGATAATTCAATATATTGAGTTTAAGAAATAAATTATTTTTAGAACATTCTCTAAAAACCACGTAAAAATTTAATATTTTTTTAGTATAATATGGTTTTATAGGGTAACAGTAAAATTACAAGGGCGTAGTTTATCAACAAAAAATAAGTTTGACAAAAATGATGAAAATCTTTTTTGAATAGGTTAAATGGAAGGGACAAATGAATGTTGTAGAAATTTTACATTATATTTCCGTATAGGTATTGTAATGTAACTATAAATAGTTCGTATTATAGTGTATAGTAAACTGTGTAATTCCGCAAAATAATTGAATAAATATAAATGGCTATTACAAAACAACAAAGAGTAGACGGTTAAAATACATATATTATAAAATTAAATTGTAAAATTAAAAATGATCTAATAGAAACTGGGGTAAAATTAAATCAATATATTTATTTAGAATTATTAATAAATCTTAAAAATGTGAAATAAATCATAAATAAAAACAAATAAAATGTAACTTCATATAGGGTGAGAAAGTAATATGATTCGAAATTGTTGTGGTCCTCATCTATCATTTATTGCAATGATAAGGCCTTCTTTATTAAATTTCTTATTATCAAAAGAGTGTCACAAGATAGACATCCTTATTAGCTTTTGTTACTTCGATGTTATGCTTCTGATTATCGATCAAGCATTAAGTAAAACTAAAAGACATATTTATGATTATGAAATACGGCTACTTGTAACATATTTTTAATAATAATTAATTAAATATGCCTCATTTATCTAATTTGATGTTATTATCATAGTAATAAGTAGGTGAAGAATTATTTTTTTATGTGAAAAATATTTTTATAATATATAATTTACTTATTGTTCAAAATAATCTTAATGAAAATAAAAAAAAATATCTTTGTCATACTAAAATAATAATTTGATTAAATTTCATTGTAAATTGTATTATATAATAAATTGCTTGAAAAAATCAAACATAACATAAATAACAAGTTTTAATTAAACAAGTATTTTTGTTATAAACAAATGAAATCACAATATAACTAAATTAAAACTCAGTATATAAAGCAAAGTAGATTTAAATTTTTTTCTATTTAAATGCATCACTTTATAAAAGTTCTTTGATTATTTATACGTTTTAAAACTTACTTCCTCCAATATACGTATTACTTTAACAACTTCATCTTCCATCCGTTTTTGATTCTCTGTTATATTTTTTGTTATATATGGTTTATCAGAACTTTGTAAGTAACTTTGAAATAATGCTGAATCCGCTGATAACCTTTGAGCATTGTCCTGCTTTATCAATCTTTCTTGACGTGCAGTCAAGTCTAAAAATCATTAATTATCAAACAAAAATCAACCAAATCTTTTTTTGACTTTTTGATTTTTACATTTTTTTATTATTATGATGGCAAATTTTAGTAAACAAATAGTTATAAATATTTAATTTTGAATTCATACAGTAAAAAGAAACAAATAAATATTACTATTTTAAATTTAATAAACATTCAATAGTCGTCAACCAAATTTAGTTTATAAAATTTTCCAGATAACTAGACTCTCAGTAATATCTTTACGTTTTATTAAAAAAGTGTGTAATAAATATTTTATTAAGACATTCATACTATGTGTAAATTTTTTCTGGTAGCTAAAAATAAATCTCACCTTTAAATGACAATTGATAAATTTCATATAAGTTTTCCATTGGTATTTTTAGTCATTTGAATATAAATTTTAAAATAAAAATTAAAATAAATACTAAAATAAATAAATATAAAGAAATAATTGGGCTTTTAATATAATATATAAAATATTATTTAACATATAAATAAACTTCAAAATTTGTTAACTTCCACAAAAAAAAAAATTCTCTCTGTTGGGAAAGTGAATTATTGATAGAATGTGGAAAGGGTTGCAGATAGCTAAAATAGTATAAATAAAAAGTAAGTAAATTCTTATCCAAATTTATATAATTTTAAATAGGACAACATTATGTACTATATACTCCTTCCTCATTCTTCTAGAAATTATCTCTGGGAACATCAAAATAAAAATATTTACTTGTAAGCCATTATATTTTGTTTATCATTTAAATTGTATAATATTTTAAGAACGAACAAAAAAAATTATATTATCATTGGCTAGTAAAAAATCGATTATTAGGATTAAAGTTAGAAAAAACTAATAAATTTTGTTCATTTTACTATAACAAAATGTATATTGATTCCATGTAAATTTAAAAAGATATTATTTAACAAGTGAAAAATGTAATATATATAACCACTTGAGAAGGGTGAAATAAATTATTAAGTGATTTGTTAATAAGATAGAAGTATCAAAAAGACAAGAAAATATTTTATAAGCGAGACATGATTAGTATCATTGATAAGTTATTATTTTGTTTAAGAGACTATGAGAATAAAAATAATTTAAACTTTGTTTTAAAAAAAATTTTGTGAAATTTCATTTTTGTCATTTTGAAAAAATATTGAGAAATTTAAAGTATCTATATTGTTATCAGTGTAATAGTCATGTCCTACTGTTATAATCCTTTGATAATAACTTAATAAAATATCAGCTTGGTAGATAATACAATTGTTTATTTCATTAAAAAGGTGATAAATACTTAACTTTGCGTCAAAATAATATACATTCTTAAAATTTCTAGGGCTTTATCTCAAATTACTCATTTTATCAAATATCATAAATCAGGGAACAATAAATTGAATTAAACTATAAAGTCTAATATTTAAAGGTCGAAGATACTCTTAACAAGATGTGATAATATTTAAAATTTAGATATTTCATACTTTACAATTTTAGTAGTGAATAAATAGTATAATAATAGAAAATATAAGTTTCATTTACTGATATGCAAAGAAATATTTACAAGTTGGAGATTGAATATTATTTTAAAGTAAAAATTTATAATAGCTTTTTAACAAAGATATAATTAACAATAAAAAGTTAAGGAAAGCGTTGAATGTATATTTTACAAATAAGATATTATATTTCTTTACAATTTTAATTCTTTTGTTTAAGTAAACTTACCAAAAGACATAAGTTCTTCAAGGATATCATCTTCTTTAAATAAACAGTTATTTTTAATTTTAGAATTAATTTTGAATAGACAAATAATGTAACTTCAAATAAAAATTAAATTTATGAACAATATAATAAAATAAAGGTTAAGATGGAAGATCAATAAATCATTTCAAATACACCTACTCTAAGCATATTACAAAAAACGCAAATATAATTTTGATTAAAAATAAATCCTTTAATTAATTAACGAGCACCAAATTCAGTTGATATGTAAAAATTGGATGACTTAATCTACTACTTCTATACTACAAAACGATCATTTCCTTTCGCATACTTTTACCACTAAAGCAATTAAAGAATTATCAAATAATAATAGAAAAAATAGATTATCCTTATAAAATAAAAATGTAGTTAATACTATATTATAGCATTATTTTATAAAATATAATACTATCATATTTATATATATGAGATATGTATAATCTTCATGTCTGATATTTTAATAAAAATGTAATAAGACACATAAAAATTTTAATTGATATTATATCTTAAAAAGACTTTTAAAAATATGTTTTTTATTTGTACACATTTAAAATTAAAAATATTTTAAAATAAAATGATGGAAACTGTGACGACAACTTTAAAAAACAATCTAAATAGAAATATGGCAGTAACATTTGTCATTAATTTTTTCTCCACTTAAAAAGTTGCTTTAAATATTTCAATTTTTAAGCTTAAAATTATATAAGGTGTTTTAAATATGATAGATACATATAAAAGATTAAATTTAAGATTTAAAAATAAGTTGGTTGCACATAATAATTTATGAAATAGTTTGAGTATATACTTTATAGTCTTTTAATAACTTATTATATATACTTCATAAAATGTAGGAAAACACTTTTAAAATACAGGGAATGTATAAATGTGCTTTTTTGCTTATAATATAATATCTTGCCATTTATCTTCTCCACACAAAGTCCTTCAGTTAAAATTAAAACAACAATGCTTATAGTTAGACAGCTATTGGTATTTCAAATATTAAAAGCAAAAAAATATTGATATGGTTTTGTAAATAAAATCTTAGTCGTATAATTAGACATATTAATAAGACTTAAATTGATTGAGTAAAAAAAAAAGATTAAATAGTTGAATTAAGAAGCTTATTTGCAATAAAGAATGTAATTCGAAAAAAAACTTCTTATATAAATTGTATAAATCAAAAGTATTCAAAAGATGAAGTGAAGGAAATTAAAAGTTTAATTATTTCAAGTTTAAATTAAACAAGTCAACATTCATTTTTCACTAATCATTGTTAAATAAACTTTTCAAAATTTTTGTTTAATAATACATTTATAGCACATATATAACATATTCAATAATTATATTGTGCTACTTCTTTTATATAATAGTCGTAAATAAATAATTCTATGTTAGAATTTTTTTTATAGAAAAGAAAGTTTACTTTTCTACTACAATTTGAGATTAAAAAAATTATGTTATATAGAGTTAAATTGAAACTATAAATAGAAATTTAAAAAAAATGTAAAACTTCAAAGATAAATTTTTTAAATATTTTACTAAATTAAACATACCAAAATATTCCTTTACTTTGAGAGTCTGATCAACTGATAAAATGCAAGAAAGTGTTCTGTTTTTAAGGTATGTGAGTACTTGAATAGTAGATAATGATTTTAAATCAACTGCATTATTATTTTCTTCCATCATACTCCTTCTACCAGTACAATCCATAAAAACGGTTTATTTTTTGACGACTACTGACTATTTAAAGTTAATATACTATCAAATAAAAGTTTTATAGATCTAGAGTGAAATTTCAAATTGTTTAAATTGAAAATAATATCTTGTATTTATAAAATTTTCTTCTAGTTTAAATATTAATAATAAAATAATAACTATAATTTTCACAAGAAAAACTATATCTTTATAATCATATATAAAATCTTCTTTTATTTTTGTAATTTCTGATAAAAGTTTTTTCACATTATAATATGTGAAAGTTAAAACATGAAGTTCAGTAAACTCTATGAAAATATAATAACAATTAGATTATTATATACAAGCTATCAATGAAAAGCTGTTCAATAAGTCTAAAAATTCGATTTCATATATCATATAATTGTGTTAAGTAATATGAAGACACTCACGTAAATGGGGGTAAAAGTCTTTGTTTCGAAATTAATAAAGTGTCACAATTAAATGATACGTTGAAATATTTATTAAGCAATTTATAAGCTATATGAACTTTCATTAATATATAAAAATTTAATTAGGTATATGAATGGCTATATAAAATTTTAACAATAAGTATAAATAATCAAGGACTTTAAAGATAGGTTTTTAGACAAATTATTTAATGTCACCTTCTCTCAATAGTTATCTTTTAGCTTTTAACAATGAATCATAAAAATATAATGATGATTAACTGTTCCAACTAACAAAAGGTAACACAAACTATGGCTTTAAAGGTAAATTTTTATGACAAATACCTTAACTTTAATATAAAATAACGACGTTTTTTTCTTACACATAATAAAATAGAAAAAAATGAAACTCTATAAATTAAATTCCATGATAATCACCAACAAAAGTTAAGTTATTTGGGAAAATATTTTCTATGTATTAAAATGAATATAATTTTTCAAATTCCTATTTTTTTTTACATTTTATAATATCGTTGTGTATGTAAAGAATAATCTTAGTGATATATATAAATATAGGCATGAGGTAAAAATGTTTTCGTTAATTCATTATATCAATAACATAGCAAGGAAAGATAAATAAATTACCATGCTAGAATATATTTTTAAATATGCAAAAGATAAAAAGATGATAAATAATTTAAACAATTATTCATATTATCTACTATTAAAATAAAGACTTAATAAGTTTCACAGATATTTATATCAATTTATTAGTAAAATTCTTCATATTTGTTTATGTAGAAATTGAAACTGATTTATTACTTTTCACAGATTTTAGTTTAATTCCGCAATTTGTTTTTGAAAAAAAATTCACTATGAACACTTTAATACAAAGATAAATTAATTATGAAGTTTTATTCCATTTTATTTCATATTTACATGAAATTTAAAGATTTATGATGCCATTGCAAATAACAAACATTTTTTTATAAAATTCCCTTGTGAAGATATATACTTTTTGTAATCTGACAATTATTAATTAACTTTTGAACAGTGTTTTACATTTACTTGGATATGTTATTATTTTAATGTTTTTTTTTATCAAAACTACATAAATAAATAAAAAAAATAATGTTTAATATTTAGTCGTTGATTTATTAATTGCTAAATATTAATACAAATCACATAAAAAGTTGACTAAAGTGTGGTAAATTCTATTTTAATCAATGTACTTCGAATTATTTCCGAGTCAAATTCTAAAATACGTGCTTTTAGAAATTACTCCTACTCAAAATAATTTCTAGATATTTAATCATCCAAAATTTTTACTATGATATGCAGGTACAAATATCCTACAATTTCGTCGCGCCGCACTTTATTTTTGGAATGATTTGGCAAATATCTCACTCTCGTAACGAACTGTCATCGTTTTACCAATACAACAATCTTTACCCATTGCATCGTTAGATATTTGGAGTTTTTATATTATTAGTATCATATTTAAATTATCTTTAGTATTTTATTTAATTTCCAAAATTATTTAAAATCATTTAATTTTTATAATATTTCCAATGATTAATATTTTTTCTAATTATAGGTTACCGGTTTCTTCCTGATAACCCAAAGGTACAATGCGTGAGAAGGTATGTTTGAAAAGATTCCTAAATTTATTTTATCTTTATATTTAGTGGAAGAAGAAGCGTTCGAGAAGACTCCGTAGAAGAAGACGTCAATCAAAGCGTTAAGTCGGATTATCTTTGCTGCTGCAGATATGGATGCTTTCTGTATGAAAACCACAATTTTCTATTAAAAGTTAAATGGACTCGTCTCTTATGTTTGTGAATATGCTATAACTGCTTTTTGGATAGAAGTCTGAACCCAGTTTACTATGTAAAGAAACTAAGAAAAGTTTCATATATTCATATTGTACTGCAGTATGCCTGGTTATATGTTTATTTAATAAACGTTGTTATTGTTAATATTTTAGTTTTTCCTTGTTATTTACGAAATGTATATTAGTATGTCAATCTCGAAAAAATAATCTTTTAAAATCGTCACACTTTGGTAGTTGCATGTGACTATTTTACTTAGGGCGTACATGGTGTTTTTTAATGCGTGGATTTTTCCTGCTATAAAATCCGCAAAACTAAGTTAAGCATAGATTTTTTATTATCCATTTGCAAATGATTATTTTTATTGATATTAAGTTAGTAAGTTGTTTACCGAACTATTTTTAATCAAAGCACTCTGTCATTGGTACCATTTTAAGAAAGGAATCTTTATATGATAAAATTAATTTTGATAAATTAGTAAACTTTTACTTTTATTGGATAGTAGTAAATTTGCTTAAGATTGATTGTAAATTAATGGAAAGAGTAAGCTTTCTGATTTTTTGTTAAGGATATTTTTACAATGTGTTTACTTATGATTTCATTCAATTAAAGTTAACTCAAAAATGTTTTTCTTAAATTACATCTCTTCAAAGAAAATTTAATGATTTTGAGAAGTTTATAACCAAAACAATATTGATGAATATTCGCATATTCCCATTGTTTTGTATAATCATATGCAATTTGACTTCATTGATATGGAAATTTTATTTTAACTTATTTTTAATACCATATTCTACATTCTATAAATAACAATATGTTCTTAAGTAGAGGTTTTGATGTAGTTTTAAAGAAAATGATTTATGATGCTCTTTAAAATGAAAAAGCGTCAATTGTACGATTTTAAAAGTTATAATTGAAAATATGTCATTTTAGAATATTTGAATACTATATTGTGACAGAAAAATTATTAAAAATAATAGTAAACTTACTATAATGATAAATTCTTCTCGATGTTATCAAAACATTGTATTGCGAAGAATTTTTTTATTAAAAACATATTATACTTTGATAGTATATAATGGTATTAGAAATATTTAAATTTCTAAATTGATGATTCTTTGCTATTTTAAGTATAATATTATTTTATTTTCATTTGTTACTTCATGATTTATAATGTAAATAAAAAGCCGATTTACCAATAAAATTCTCTGTACTTATCGAAAGATAAGAAAAATTTTCTTTAAAAAAGAGTAGAAATTAATTTAATTACAATGTTTTTAACAATTACACTATCTACAATTAATATTTAAAAAAACAAAGGTCTAAATAACTGAGAAAATCTCCACCTTTTTTTGTTCAAGCAAAATTATAATATTTAATAACAAAATTATCTTTATTTAAACCTAAATATTTTATTTGAAATTTTTTCAAGATAATCACTACATATTAAATCCCCACGCATAATTCTGTAGATTATTCTATTTGTTAAGATAATAATATTAACGAACAAAAACGCTGAAATTGAAGAAAGATTTAAACACATTTATAAATTCAATGGAAAGTAGATTTTTCAATCGATAAAAAACTTTCTATCTACCAACTGTCTTCGAAATATGAATGCCATTTAACTATAGATTTTAATTCTAGTAGTCATTGCTAAATAAAATTTGTTTCAATTTTTTTCTATCGTTTTACATATTTTAATTTTGTGCTTTGAATAACGGTGGAAAAAAATTACTATATTGGTGCACATTAATTAATAAATTTTAGAATACTATCTGAAGCTTGATACGTTTATAACCATAAGCTTATCTTAACCAGATAATACAAAAAATATTTACAAACCTTTATTGGTGAAAAAAGATCTCAAATATTTAAAAACAACCAAGGACAACACAAACTATTAGTATATAAATATTAAAAATACTAACTCTTTTAATTTTAAAAGAAAACAGTTAGCAACTGTCGAGGAGATTTTTAAGATATGTTTTATAGGATTGCATAAATGCCTTCAAAAGATATATCAATAAGACAAATAATTAATGCAAACATTGTAAGGTCGATAATGTTCTATTGAAAAATATTGATATACTAATTGAGTGTTTATACCTTTCTTGTTTAAATGTTAAGTTTAAGTTCAAAACAATATTAAAGTTAACACATTAGTTATTTATATTTGGAATTTTGTCTCCGAACGTGTATATCCTGTGACGATTGCGCACAGAGGCCATCATTTACATACATTTCCTGAATGCGCACACATAGGCGTTGTTACTCATCTCATGTAATTATTGGCATATATATTTTAATCTTCCACGCTCCTCCTTATATATATATTCTAGCTTTAAATTCAACTAATTACCCTTGAATTTTTTCGAATATTTTTTTTAATACGACTACTTTACTTTAGGTTTATAATATTGCATAAAATCTATTTTATACTATGACAACGAAAGAACCTACTAATAATCAGCCGATACAACAAATAACAACGTATAGTAATGTACAACAACCACAAATGGTATTGTTAAATGGCGCTCAAAATCAACGAGTGCCTTATAAGTTAGCGAATCCAATTCCGATAAATCCTTTAAATCTCCAACCAGTAAATGCACCATCAGCTGGTGGACAATATTATTTTATAGTACAGCCACAAATGGCTTCTGGCCAACAAATTGTAATGAATGGGACACAGTTAGTACCAATTTCCGGTGCTCAGACGATAACAATAAAAACAGAAAATTGTGGAGATCAAGGTATCATTCAGACAACGGGTGACCAACAATTTATATCACAATCAATTATAATTCCTCCTCACATTATGACTCCAACGACTTCTAACTCAATAGATATAAATAATGGTAATATGACTGTAAATATGGGCATAAACTCTAACATGCACCAGATAATGTCTAATCAAGTGAATTCAAAAGATAGTCCCATAGAAAACTCACATCCAAATGAAATGCCTCAATTGACACCGCTGGAAAATTACCACCCTGAAGAGCAACAAATTACCCAAAATGGATTGATGTCAAGCGATATGTTAAATGCACAATCTCAAGAAATTTCGAAACAAGACGATCTTAATCAGATGAGAATCACTTTAGGTAATTTACAATTTCAGCAAGATCCGAATGATCCTCAGAAATGGATAGTTATTACAGAAGGCCAGAACGGTCCTTCTTCTGGTGTTATTCAGCAAACGTTAGTATCAAATGTGATAGAAGCAATAAATAATGGTTCTTCTTCTACCTCCGAATGTCCTTCACCTTCTAGTATGAGCATGAAAGACAGTAGTTACAGTTCTTCTGCTAATCGTTCAGCCAAAAGAGCATCAGGAAAACGAGTGCCTTGTGAATGTCCAAATTGTCAAAAAAATGCAAATGTTCCCAGAGAAGAAAAAATAGCAGGGCATTTGTGTCATCTTTGTGGTAAAAAGTACTCAAAAGTTAGTCATCTAAAGTCTCATTTACGTGCACACTTCAATGATCGTCCGTATGTTTGTGATTGGCCAAACTGTCCCAGAAAATTCA
Source organism: Strongyloides papillosus (assembly GCA_005656395.1). Taxonomy (NCBI): domain Eukaryota; kingdom Metazoa; phylum Nematoda; class Chromadorea; order Rhabditida; family Strongyloididae; genus Strongyloides; species Strongyloides papillosus. The sequence continues at coordinate 1,987,714 of SRSI01000010.1, read as the reverse complement.
CAAGGAGTGATGAACTCCAAAGGCATCGACGTATTCACACGGGTGAGAAGAAATTCTTCTGTAATGTATGTGGAAAAGGTTTTATTAGAAGTGATCATAAAAGTAAACACAGCAGAGTACATGATAAAAAAGGTGAGACATCACGAAGTTTGGGAATTCTTGAAGAAGCATCCATGCATATTTAAAGTATTGTATTTATAAAAAAAACCGCATTTAGTAAGGAAAAAAATCAACACTGTAGTTACAGTAGAAGCTCGTTGATAATTAATTTAACGAGATTAAATAATAGATAAAAATATTGTTTTTAAAACAAATTGTTTTTATGTATTTAAGGAAAGCAATAAAATTTATTGTATGTTGAAAGTTTAAAAATTTTTGATGTAATAAATAAAGTCTTACAAAGTTAAAATTTAGTTATATAATTATTTAATAAAATGTCTTACATTAAACGTGTTGTGTAAATTTAACAGACAAGGTATTATCATTGATATATGTCTACAAGTACAACCTTTGCCAGTAATTAATACCTTTGTTAATTTATCTACAATTGCATGATTGTTACCAATTTTTTTTTCATATTTCTAAGAGAGACATCTTGATGAAATGATAAAAGGATTATTTAAATTTCTTATGACCCGAAACATTTGTAAATTTTCTGAGCTATAATTCTTTTGTTGGTTTTACTCCATAATCATATCTATTTTTTCAAAATATTTAAATATTATTATCCATGCTATAAATTATGAAAAAACTTTAAACTATTAAAGAAGTTTAATAATTAAAGGTAATTTAAAATCTAATTGCATTAAACTTTTTAATATTTTCGGGAAAAAAAGAAACTTTAGTTGTATCATTGATTTGCAAATCAACCATAAATTTTTAAAATAACATTAACATTATTAGTTGTAAACATAAACTTATACTAAAATTTATTTAAAAAAATTACATCTATATTTCAAATCTTTAAAAAGTAATATAAATATATTTCTAAATTTATCTACTATTAATTATAGTATTAAACAAAAAAAAGCATGGTAGACGATGAAAAATAACATTTGGAAGTAGAATTATTTATTGTAACCAGAATATAAACCTTAGTAAACATTATAACTTTTAGTGATTCCATGAAATAAATTATTAAAAGAAGTTTTTATTAAATATACTTTTAAATTTTTTCTAAATAATTTGTAAAATAATTAACAAAATAATATCTTGATATAGCGATTTCTTCTGTGCGTAAAAATATCCAGTGCTACTTGAAATAGTATTTGAATAAAAATAAAATTGTATGAAAATATGTGTTTTGGCAAAAATACAATTATGAATATAAAAAAGTTTCTTTGGAATTAAAAAAATTTTATTACATATTTGAATATGTAAAATTTTGATAAGCTTTATAAATTTATAAAAAATTCTCAACTATGATATTAATATATTACATGACATATATAAGTTGCTTAATTATTACTCGTTTAAGATTCTAATATTTAAATAAAAATTAAAAACTTATTTCTTTTAGTATACATATCTACTATAGTTATAATGAAATTACCAAAAGTTGAAGAAAGATTTGTAAACTATATTATTCTAACACAATTTTTTCTATAAACTTTGTATGTCCAATTTTTTCCTTAAAATATTTAGCAAATACATAATTTTATACACCATTCCAAGGGACCTGACTATTTAATACACTATCTATTGTTGCATTTAACTTAGCTGCACTTTCTTTATTATCCTGAGGTTTCCTATTATTAATTCTATTTGAATTAAAATGCGTTCGTAAATGTTTGCTGTAAACAGACTATTATTTGTAAATTATTAAAAATCACTAACCTCAAATGATCACTTCTTATAAACTTTTTATCACATATTTCACATGAAAATTTCTTCTCTCCTGTATGTATTCGCCTATGACGTTGGAGTTCATCACTTCTAGTGAAACGTTTTGTACAATTTTGCCAATCACAAACAAATGGTTTATCACCAAAATGACTACGTAAATGACTTTTCAAATGACTTGTCTTGCTATACGTTTTATTACATAAATGACATATATGAACTCTGGGCCTCTCACCTCTAGGCATATTAGCACTATTAAGGCAATTCGGACAAGTACAAGCACATCGTTTTGAAATTTTTCTTCCATTTGAAGCTGTAATCGTATTATTATTATTTGTACCTGTTTCATTTTTTGGTTGATTCACAGCATGATTAATATTCATCGAGGCAGCTATTGTTGCAGCAGTTATTGGAGATTGACCAGCTTCATTTGTAATTATCCATTTTTGGGGATCAGTAGGATCTTGGCGAAAATGGAGATTACCTAATGTAATTGTTTGTTGATTAGGAAGCACTAAGCTAGCAGCTTTCGGACTCTGTAAATGCACATGAATTGGTGGGTTATTATTATTATTTTGGTTCATTGATTGACTATTTCCCTGATTTTGTTGTTGTGGTATCTGAATTTGTTGTCTATTATTTTGTTGTACAATTATAGGTTGTTGATTAATAGTATTCCTATTAAAATTTTGATTACTATTATTGGAAGATGTACTGTTATAAATAACTTCTTGTTTAATCATTGGAGATCCGTGATTATTTTGATGAATCATGATTTGTTGATTAGAATTTAATTGTTGGTGAGAATTTATTTGACTTGGGTTATCTTGAATGTATTCAGGCTGTAATGCCATCAAAGACCCGTTTACTGATATAAGTTGAGTATTAAGTTGATTGTTTACATCATTTTGTTGATGGGTTATTACCTGACCGTTTATTTGATTTGGTCCTTCAACCTCATTAGACACATTCATTTGTACAGGAATGAATGTGAACTGGAATAAAATATTATTGAAAGATTTAAAAAAATCAAAAATATTTCTAAAAAAATCAATTACACACCTGTTGTTTTTGTTGTATCATGTTTTGTGGAGTTACAAAGAATACTTGTTGTGCTCCAGCAGGGTTGTTTTGGTTACTTGGCATGGTACTACCAACAGTTGTTGCGGGATTCTGAATAAAAATAACTGGTTGTTGTGCTGGGTTTATACCAGGTGGCAATATAACTTGGAATGGCTGTCCATTATTAGTTGGTTGATTACTCATATTCCTACTAATATTATTCATTTCACATTTGATCTCTGGTTGTGATCGGATAATTAAATTAGGATGCTGTAACGTATCCGTGCTCATATTTACTAAATTTATATACAATACATGTAAAAATCACTTTACTTAAATTAAATGGCAATCTGAAATATGATTTGGACTTTTGTAAATCAAATTTTAACATATTTAAAAAGTGACAATGAAGCATACATAAAAATCTTTGTGGATAAAGTTAAAAAAGCCATGTTTGGGCGCAATAGGTGGAGAAGCGAAAAAGGGGTATGAAGCCAGAATAATACAATGACAGCCCACTAAAGAATAAAATATAAGAATATTGCTGAAATTTTGTACAACCAAACATTCCTAGCCATTTTCTCTAACAATTGATAGATGTGAGGGGTGTGACATTTTGAATTGCATTTAACGCGACCGCGACCCAAATATAACGCTGATAATATGATAAGATATGATATTTATAGGTAACTAAAAAAGTTCACAAAAATCAACTTATATATAAATAAGTGATTTCTACTTTGGAGATATTTTTAATTATATAAAATGAAATTAAAAGTATTACATATTAAAAATTTATATATGATTACTTCTTCTGAAAAACGTACAAATAAACAAAATTTTTAATTGTTTGTTGCGGCTGTCGCTTCTCAGTAACAAATTGTTATCACTACACCCATACCTGTTTTTGATATTATTAAAGTTATACGTACAAACTCCTATATCTTTAAATGTGACTTTGTCTGACTTCTCTGATCAGAAAATTCAGCGACCACATATCACCGCCTTCCACCCGTTCAACATCTCAATCAGTTATACCTAAAATCATACGCGCAACACCCACAGAAAAATAAAAGCTATCTAATATAAATACATCAATGTTGGTAATGCAATTTTTTAAAGATAACAAAAATAATTGTCTAATAAAACAATATCATTAACAATAATTATAAGAAATTACTTCTTTTTTCCAGCAGTTAATCCAGCTCCAGCATTAAATTTAAAAAGAATAATATCCCCATCTTCTACAACATATGTCTTTCCTTGTTGACGATATTTTCCGGCTGCTTTAACAGCAGCTTCACTTTTTAATTCCATTAGATCAGATACTTTCATAACTTCGGCCATGATAAATCCTTTCTCGAAATCAGTATGAATACGACCAGCGGCTTGAGGGGCTTTTGTACCTTTTTGAATTGTCCAAGCCTTAACTTCGTCTTTTCCAGCAGTGAAGAAATATTCTAATTGAAGAGCTTTGTAACCTGTCTTAACAATTTTATCTAGATTTGATGTTGCTCCAATTTCTTTATACCAAGCTTCTCTTTCATCCGGGTTCATTTCAATATTTTTTAATTCAAAGGCACCTGAAAAAGGTATGATTGTAGCACCAGGATCTGTTTCATCAACAAAAGCTTTGATCTTAGCCAACCATTTGTTCTTCTTACGAATATAGTCATTTTCTGTTAAGTTAACAAGGTAAACGATTGGTTTTGCTGTAAGGAAAAGATATTTATTTAAAACCTCAATTTCCTTCTCATTCCATGTTGCAGAGCGAACAGGTTTACCAGATTCAAGGACTTCCTTAACTCTAAGAAGAGTGTCATATTCAACTTTTTTTGTCTTATCATTGGCTCTTATAGCAAGCGCTTCAACTTTCTTCAAAGAAGGTTCTAAGAAATGAAGATCCTTTAAACGTAATTCGTTATTGATAATTTCTAAATCTCTAATGGGATTTACATCACCTTCAACATGAGTTACATCTTCATCCTCAAAAGCACGACATACATGGAAAAGAGCTTCACAAGCAGAAACATGAGATAAGAATGCATTACCTAGTCCTTGCCCTTCAGATGCACCTTTTACTAACCCAGCAATATCAGTTACATTTAAGAAAGCTGGAACTTTTGAAGCTGGTTTATAGAAATCCACTAGCCAATCAAATCTTTCATCATTAATAGCAACACGACTCTCATTTGGATCAATTGTGCAGAAAGGATAATTTTCAGCTTGAGCTTCTGACTTAGTAAGAACATTAAAAAAAGTAGATTTTCCAACATTTGGTAATCCCAGGATCCCCATTTTAAGGTTTGTACCGACACGTCCTAGTAGAACGACCTTCTCTTCAACGGCATTCTTCTTTGGTGGCATTGTTTTATTTAATTTAACCTAGAGAATATATATATATAATTAGGTGTTAGTAGATTATATTACCACAACAAATATTCTCAGTGAGAAAGTTAATAACTTATTGTTAAAATGTATTAAACGAGATCGTTATATATATTATTAAATAAGAAAAAAGAAGAGATGTTAAATCAAAAAATACATAGAAAAAATTAACAGTATTTCCAAGGTAACAAAACAATTAGAAATTTTGATTTTGTGGTGGGACTGGTGGCATCTGACCAGGTGGCATTTGTCCAGGTGGAATTTGACCGGGTGGCATTTGACCTGGTGGTGGTATTTGGCCTGGTGGCATTTGTCCCATTGGTGGTGGAATAAATTGTGGTTGCATTATTGGTGGAGCAGGTCCTCCCATTCCTCTTACGGGTCCTTGAAGTCCTGGGACAGGTTGTTGTGGAACAACTCCCGGCATTCCCATTGGTCTTTGAGCTGGATTTGCTACACCTGGTCCTCCACGTGCACCAGCAGTACGTAAAAATTTAAGTGCATCATCTTCTCTGGCTGGTGGACCATCGACATTCATTGAAACAATTTGTTCACCTCGAAGGAGGACCAACCCTAAAACACGTTTCTCCTCCCGATCACCAGATTTCTGACCATTTTTTGCTTTTATTTTACGTATTTCTTCGCAGTCAACTAGTATAATGTTCATGTGTTTATCAAAAGCTAAAAAAACTAGATAAATATATTCCGTTGACTACTTACCTTTGAAATATCCAATGAAAACTCTACTATCCTGAAAGATTACTCTCATTCGATGGTTCAAATGAGCCATCATTTTATTATTTTTTCCAAGTGTCTAAAAATTAAAAATAAATATTGAGAAACAATGTATAATAAAATAACTTACCATGATTCTTTAATTTATATTTTGTACAAAATTAACAAGTAAAATATACACTAATCGAAACTCCTCAAATAAAGTTATTCCAGTTGAATAATTTATTCAGAAAAAAGAAAGCTTCAATTTAACAAAGTTGATTTACCAAACGTTGATTACTTTTTTCCAAAGTTTTTTATTTCTATTCGAGACAGTGTATTTGTTATAACGTTATTCCAATATATAAAATTTATCCTGTACAAGAATAAACAATTTATATGTTTAATCTACTTTTATAGGGCAATGGGTACCAAATTATCAGTTAGTTTGGATAATGCTTTGTCACCAAACACCGCTCCAAGGACCGATCGTCCACCTACATTTGATCCTTTGTATGGTTTTCCAAAAGGAAGGAAGCCTAGGGAAATGAAAGTTACAATGGAAGAAATGGATGAGTGGAATTTAACTCCGGGACAGAGAGATTATTGTGCACATTTATTGATTCCATTTCTGAAATGCCAAGTAAGATTTATTTTTTCCTATTAACAATATTTGTTTTTTAGAGAGCTAATGCTCCTTTTGTTGGACATACTTGTGAGACTGAAAGACATAACTGGGATCGTTGTGAATATGATGATTATCTTATGAGAATCAAAGAATTTGAAAGGGAAAGAAGACTTTTGAAACGTAAAGCAAGAAAGGAAGGCTTAGAACAATAGGTTTTTAAATGTTACTATAATGGTTTTTATATTAAATAAATTAGATGTATATGGGTTTAATTTTTTTATTTGTTTTATCAATTTGTTATTGTTATGATAAAGTTAATTTCTAGTAAATTTATTTTTAGAGAATGGAGAAACTAATCGAAGCTGTTGAGGAGTTAACTCCTTCTAATTGTATGGATACTTTCGATAAAATTGTAAATCAATCATCTTCTAAGAATCCATTTTCTCCAAAGGTAAATTTGGGATGGATTTTATTGGCCAAAATTTTACGTAACCTGAATGAAGAAACATTAAAAGGATTTACACAGCGTGTTCAAAAACGTCTTAGTGATGTAGTTAAAGTTCGTGTTTGTGATGGAACAATAATTTTCGTTCACACAGCTGTGAATTTATTTCCAACAGTTATTAATAACAATCAAAAACTCCTTAAATGCATTGCAACTTTATTCATAGAACATGCCTTTTTAATTAACCAAGAAACTTGCAATGATTACATAGCCGATTTAATCAGCGAAATTTTTTTGTTAGTAACTAAATTTAGTGCTCCTAATTCATTGTTAATTTCTATTACTGAAATAGTGAATGGTGATGTAAATGACACCAGAGATGTTGGCGATGAGTTTCTTAAGTTTCCTCCTATATTAAATGAAGGGAAAAGGAATTTTTTTGTTGCTCAGCTCTTAAAACTTTACACTCTCAATGTGATGAAGTCAAATGCGATGGTTGAAATTAATTTTAATCTTTTTATTAAGATTGCCGATTCACTGAAACGATTTGAGGATAATGATATAAAAAAAGAAATTTTCAATTGTTTAAAATGTCTTTCAATAAGATGTGGTCATCTTGTTTTGCCGTATATTTCAGATATTCTCAATCTCGTATCAAGTTATGAAAATGATCCAGATGTTCTCGAAATTGACACATTTTTCTGTGACACATTTGGTACTGCAAGTACTTTGTATCGTACATTCCATTTCACTCTAACAAAAGTTCTAGATTCTAAAAATGAAGTCAACTTAGTTGATGATATCCATACATGTCGTTTACTAGCATCAATTTTAAAAACATGTGGTTATTTATTGACACCAGTAAATATTTCTCAATTGCTGAAAAAATTGTTGCTTGACTTAGTTAAATCGTGTAAAGTTTCAACTGAATCATTGTTACTTTTGAATGCATTCCTATCTTTGAACCACGAAGGAGTACCTGTGCCAGTTAATGTTGCTCAGAAAATACTTTGGGAAAAGAAATTTGACAATAAACAACGTGTTGATTTTGAATTTAAAACGGCTTTGGAGAATTGTAGGACACTTTGTTCAGTTATTACTAGACCAAAAATTGTTGGAGTAGGTGCAGTAAAAATTGACGTTAATCAAGTTTGTAATAGTAATGGAATCATTAATAATGACTTAGAAGTTAAAATAGAACCAGAAGAAATAGACCGTGACGTAAATGGTGGTGGTGATGATGAAGGAGTGGATGATGACGATGAATATTTGGCTATGAAACGTCAATGGGAGGAGAATACTGCCATTCTTAAACTGAAACGTAAAGCTCTCGATGAGGCAAGTACACAGAACGAGAGCAAGGAAGTTACTAAACGAGTAAGATTTGAGGAAAAAGAAACTGAACCCCCTAAAGTTGAAAAAAATAAAAAAGAAAATAAGAAGAAAGTAGTTAGACCAAAATCCGCCTTTATGACAGTTATTAAGAACAAAGATGAAACTGCCAAGTCAATTGATGAAATGCTTGCAGATTTTTGTCCCGAATAATAATTTTTCGTTTTTTTCGTTTTTTTGTTTCTTGTTATTTCTTGTTTTTGTTTTGTTGTTGAATAAAAAAAACCCATTTTTTAGTAGAAAATTTATTTATTTAAGTACAAAGGAAAAAAAAAGAAATGTGTAAATTAAGGTTAATCAAAATACACTGGGTTAGAATGAGATTCTTGAGACTAAGTCGTGAGGAACTACTCCTCGTCTCCAGGGTGCTTTCTTTTTACACCGCGCGATGATACTTCCTCCTCACTTGGTGGTACAAAATCTTCTGAATCATCGTCTTCACAAGCTTCAGGGTCGTTAAGAATTGAGAGCCCTCGGTCATTTTCCTCATCATCTTCTGCTCCTTCCTCACCATCGTCTTCAGCCCCCGAGTGCATAGTCATCTCCATTTCTGTCCCGGATTTATCTGCTCCATCAAGATATGTCAATTGAGGTAGCATTTTAAAGATAGCTTCACGATAATTTTCTAGAAAAGATATCGGGTTATCAAATGTATCTAAGGATTTAAGATTATCAAGTTCTTTCAAAGGTTCAAGTTCTTCAAGCTTCTCAATTTTGTTAGAACATAAATTAATATGGGCAATCTCCATGTTCTTAGTAAGATGTTTAAGACTTCCAGTCAAATTATTAGCAGAAAGATCAATAACTTTTAAATTAGCCAACGTTGGAAATCCCTCCAGTGACGAAAGAGAGGTATTAATTAGAGAAATTGATTCCAATGAATCAAAACCTTCTGCTAAAGGTTCAAAACTTTCAATTTTACAATTATCTAAATAAAGATTTACAAGATCTTTCTTGTCACCACCATTAAGCTCCTTCTTGATTCTGTCTTCAATAGTTTCTTCAGTAATATTAGGCATCTCAAATAAATGGTAATAAAAATAGTGTTGGGAAAATGTCACAAAATAGAGAGGAGTAAAAAAATGTATGAATGTGCAGAATGGAAAGACTTTTATAGTACTCTGACATATACTGAGAATAGCTGCCAGTTAATATTAAAACACTTTAATATAGCTCCACCTTGTTTTTTTTATTCAAAATGTCAAGGATCTAAGCTGTAGGGCAGGATAATCATATATGCATTTTAACCTGACCTGCTTCGTTTTTGCGCCAAGTTTAATGATATTGATGATTTGTAAAGCGCTTACGATATAGTGTGGTTGTAATATTGCGCGTCGTTATTTAATATAAAATAAAAAATAAGGCATTTTATTTTTGGAAGATTATGCGGAAGATTTAGTGGAGAATTCTCCAGTATTGGGATATGTAATTTTTCTTTAAACATTTGGTGTTCCTTGTAGTCCACGTTTGAATATTTTTAAATCTTGTGTGTGAGCCTTTAATTTTAAATTCAATGAGTTTTTTGCATAGATTACAAATGTTGTAGTCTTTTGGTTTATTTTCTATTGTCCATCCTTTTTTTCTATAACTAAAATACCGGCTGTAGATAGACTTATTTTCAATTAAAAATTTAAGATAAGAGACCATCTCATCAGCATTTTTGTAGTCATCCATTGCAATAAAGGAACTTGGAGGAAGTAGATGTTGATAGATTCTTCTTACAGTCACAATTGGGATGACATTGAATGTAGCGGCTTCCCAATAACTTATGGTTAGATAATCTTGACAATCCATCTCATCCATTACGATGTAAAAATAGTACTTTTCGTAGAAATTTTTAATCGTTTTTTCTGTTACATTAATAGCCTCTTCACCACATCTTTGAAACTGCTCTAGTTTTATTTTTGACTGTAAATTACTTATTACCTTTTTTTGGCCTTCGGTTAGTGTACAGTCTTTGTTAATCCAAACAATTGGTACAGATTTAATTTTAAATATATCGTCCTGTCTGTAACTCAAATGTAATGTTTCATTTTTTAAATTTTCATCAATAACCCATGGTCCATTAACTGTAAATACTATGTCACTTTTGGAATTGTAAGAAAAAATTAAGTTGAAATAATTTAATGGAAGTTTATAATTTCTTTTGAAACCATTTTTCTTAGTAGGAATTGATGAATCGATTGACGTATATACATTGAGAATTTTGCTATTACTTCTTATAGGGAAGTATATTTTACTTTTATATTTTCTAGAAAAATAATGTTCGTCAAAAAGGATAGCATTAACATAATTTAACTTGCTGCGATTGAATATTATCTCACACTTTAGAGCTGTACAATTTGAATTATTATTAAAATATTTATTTTTATTCCAGCTTAAGATTGTAAACTAAAAAATAGTTTTTTTTTATTTAACTAAAAAATATTGAACATACTTTTGAGTTTGCATGCGCATAAAAAGATGTAAATAGAAATATGAAAAGCAAAAACATGAATAAAAAGATTTAATATTTTTAAAATATATAAATTTTGGATATATTTTTTGACCATTGTTATGTTTAAAAAAACAAGTTCTATCAAAAAAATGTGTTTTTAGGTGGTTGTTAGAAAAATTATATAAGACTTGTATTTATCACACGAGATGGAATTATTGGCGTAAATGAAGGTGATATTATTTGCTCCAGCTCAGTTGACATGTAACGTATGCCTAGGCGTGTTTCAAGATCTCGTATATCTGCTAAAATTTGTGGATCTTGCAGCCAAGGATGTGCTAATGTTTCTTCAATTGATAATCGAGCATCAATCTGCAATATTACTAATAAAGTTTTGTTAAGTTATAAACATACCTCTACTTTGAACAATTTTTGAATTAGATCAATAGCCTCATTTGAAATTTCTTTCCATGGATCAGTAGGGAACATGAATGCTGCATTTTGTATTTGATCGTTTATTTCTTCTCCATCATTAAAAGGAAAGGTTCCTGATAATGTAACATATATGATAACAGATAAACTCCACATATCGAGTTTTTTATTGTATCCCTTTTTTTGTAAAACTTCGGGCGCTAGATATGCTGGTGTTCCAACGATTGTCTTTCTAAATTGAGCATCACCGATAAATCTAGCATAACCAAAGTCGCATAATTTTGTTTGTGGAAAAGCAATTGTTATATCACTAACAAGTACATTTTCAGGCTTCATATCAGCATGACAAATATTTTTTAAATGGAGATATCGAAGAGCTAATAAAATTTGTATTATTAAAAATTTAGTTATTCTTTCATTTAATCGACCCATTTCCTGACTTAATATCATCTCTAACATATCACCATTCATTTTTTCCATGACAACAAAGATCTTGTCTTTTGTTTCAAACATAGATTCTAAGCGAATAATACCATGATAACTTATATTTTGCAATATAGCAACCTCTGTTTTTAAAGTATCAATTGTAGAAGAATTCTTCTTTGAAAACCTGTCTTTTGCAATTACTTTAATGGCAACTTCTCTTCCACTTAATCTATGTACGCCACTAAATACAGTTCCAAATTGACCACTACCAAGAATTTTATCACTTTGAACTTGGTATAATTGAGCAAATTGTAAAGCAGGTTCAGCTGATACGGGATCAGATTTAAGTTGAGGAGGTTGTAATGCTTGTTGTAATGTATGGTACCAATTTTGAACAACACAAATAGCTTGATTTATATTAGAAGTAGTAGAATATTTTTTTTGATTTGAAATATCTACAGGGAGATATTCACCGACACAAATGACTTGGTTATGAATTGTTCTTATTTCAAAACAATGTGGGGGGAATTTTGGATGAACTGGAGGTCCATCATATGGTTGTAGTAATAAAATTTCAGAAAGTTGTATTTGTTTATATACACGATATGGATTAACACCTCCATTGTATTCATTATATAGTGATATAACACCATCTGTCAGTACCCAATAATGTTTTAATCTCCTTTCAGGATCAGATAATAGGAAATGTACCATCCATGATTCAATTACTGGTCCTCTTTTTTGTGTTCTAACAGCGGCTTGTCCTGGTAATCTTGCTAAAGGTATTAATGAATCTTGATCTTCCATATGTTCGTCAAGACCTTCCATATTTGTACTTAAATTTAAAACATTATGGAATGTTTGTTCATTAATAGATGCATTATCCATATTTGGTGTAATAGCATTTTCACTAATTTTACAATTCATTGGTAAAAGACCAGCACATTTTTTATGAACATTAACTTTACAATCTCTACATTTTAATCCTTGTTTTATAAGTCCAAGTAACATTTTATCACATACTCTACAAATAGTTGGTGTTTTATAATTATGAACAGCTAATGTATGTGGTAATTCAAATGCTTGAGATGGTGTTAAAGATTGATCTTCACTTAAAATTGGAGGTTGAATGAATCCATCAGCTCCAATTGAGAATTTTTGTGATGAAGATGGTTTTTTATCATTCTTAGCACAATTATTTCTTGACGCAAAAGCACACTTTTTATGAAAATTACATTTACATAGTGAACATTGAAGGCCTTGTCTTATGAGACCAACAAGAATTTCCCCACAATAATCACAAAATGTGGGAGTTTTATATGAGTTAACATTTAATGAATGAGGTCTCGTTGGTTTTTCATTTCTTTCAATTCTAACAACTTCCACAACAGAACCATTATCCTAAAAAAAAGATTTTCTTTTATCAAAATATTTTTTTTAAATTTACCAACTGATCAAGGGATGATAAATGTTGTAGCATATTTGGGGCATTATAGTTATGAACAAATAAGTATAAATCACTACTATTTGTTACATTTACATTATTATCATGTAAAGCACTTTCAGCTAATATTCTTGCTTTCTTCTTTAAATTTTCAAAACTTTCAGAATCACAATTTCTTACTAAAGTCAACGTTTCTTTAATGTTACCAAATTGCATAGTTATTGTAATTGTTTGTTTATCATTTACATTAATACTTGATACAAAATCCATAACTGAATTAACTTGGCAGACATTTTGATTTCCTAATGGTTGTACATTAAAAGTATTTGTATTATTGCCAATAGAATTATTATTCGTTATACTACTATTATTTGAATTAGTTAGATTTTGCATCCAATTTGATATCATTCTAAAAGAAAATATTATATTTAATAGTTAAGACAAAACATTATAGTTTAAAATCAAATATAATATAAATGTGTGAGTCAGTAATCGCCTTAAGGTATACCTGTTTTTATTTTATAAAATAACTATTTTAAATATAATAATTAAACTGTAAAATATATACAAAAATTTATAATTGTACGTAATTTATAATAATCAAGGTGATCAATACAAAATAAAACAATATCATATAGTTTTGTTGATAGTAATTTAACAACATATGAGAAATTATAGGAACGTCCTTCATAAATAGTATAAAACTTCTGACCCTTTGAAAATATATATAAATGTTTATTATATTATATATGGATGGTAAATGTTGTTAAGAAGATAGGCTGTGTTAATGATTAATTAAATAAGTGATTTTAATATGTTCAACAATAGTATGATTCTTTTTGTTTTACTATTATTTAAATGAATATGAAATTGAGAGAAAAATAGAAAGTTTTATATATGTTATTTCGTAATTATCAAGATCGAGAATTATCATGTTAATATTATTAAATATTTAATAATTGTTTTAAGTATTTATTGTAAAATTGTACAAATGTATTACATAAATTTTAATTTCTTTTTTATAAACTATTTATCATGTTGTCTGTAATATATTCATATTTAGTATAAAGTAAAATATTATTTAGTAAACTTTTTTCTTTTTTTTATTACGTCAACTAAATCATTTATTTATATTTTTCATTCTACCATTAATACAAAACTTTAATACTGTTTTTATGCAAAATCAACTACACGATTTACTAAGACTTTTAAAAGGATTATTGGAGAGGTGACACCATTTAGTGAAAAATAATTTATATTATTTCATACCTATTTTCTACAGTCTTTTAATTAATATCGACTAATGAGTGAACCTACAGAAACTGGTACTTTAGAAAAATCAATAGATACAAATGTTGATAAAAAATCAAGAAAGCGTCCATGGAGAAATCGTGTTCGAATGTTGGCAAAAAAACGCAATGAAAAAGAAACAGTTAAGAAATTGAAAAATGCTGTCGAAAATGGGGAAGCAGATGAAATGGAGTTAAATGAATTTAAAGCTTCTATAAAAAGAAGGAAAAAGAATGTAAAAGTACAGGAAGATGGGGTAGAAGAAAAAAATTTAAAAGAAAAAAATAAGAAAAAAGATACTGATAAATCTGAAGATTCAAAAAAACTGTCAAAATTAGAGGATAAACTTGTTGGTGCAAAATTTCGTTTTATTAATGAAAAATTATACAAAATGCGTGGAAATGAGGCATATGAATTTTTTAATAATGATCCAGAACAGTTTGCTATTTATCATGATGGCTATCGACATCAAGTGAAAAAATGGCCAATTAATCCTGTTGATCGTATAATTTCAATGCTACGCGGAGAACCAAAAGGAAAAGTTATTGCAGATATGGGTTGTGGAGATGCTAAAATTGCAAAAGAACTAAGTAAGATGCATAAAGTATTGTCATTTGATCTTCAGGCAACAAATGAATATGTTACTCCATGTAATATGTCACATGTTCCTGTTGATAGTGAATCTGTTGATATTGTTGTATATTGCCTTTCCCTTATGGGAACCAATTTATCGTCATTTTTAAAGGAAGCTAATCGTATATTAAAAAATGATGGTCAATTGATAATAGCAGAAGTTGTCAGTAGATTTAAAAGTTTCAGATTATTTACAATAGCATTAAAGAAACTTGGTTTTGAAGTTGTATCAAAGAAAATTTTAAATAATTATTTTTCACTGATAATTTGTAAAAAAGAGGGTGAGGTTAAAGCTAAACGACCATTTGGATTGAAACTCGAACCATGTTTATATAAGAAACGTTAATTTTTGTTATGATTTTTTTGTTGTTATAGATTATAAAAGTTTTTATTAAGTAATAAACATTTTATTATGACATATCTTGAAAAACAGTATTTATATAATCAAACTTTCAAAATTTTTTTGTATAATTAACAAGGGCCTTCATTCATTTATAATATTTTAAAAATATTTTGTAGTTAGGATTTAAAGTTTAATTGATATGTATTTTCTCAGTTTAGAAAGTCTAACGATGTTGAGGGTTTATTGGAGCAGTGAAAGCTTCTGCTGTCATTGGTCTGTTTCTGTAATAATAAATGTTTAATATTATAAAGTTTAATTAATCAAAAGTTTAATATAAATGATAAATGAAAAAATTAAAGTTATCAAACAGGTTAAAGCAGGGTTTTTTTAATTAAAATATTTATTCCTTTGCCTCTTCCTTCTCTTCTTTTTTCTCAAATCTAGATCCATCATCCATACAAAGAGCTCCAGCTCCTAATCCAAATCCAACACCTTTTGGACCATGTTTTCGGCCATAACATTGTTTGCAATAAAGTTTATCCTCATGTGGACAGACATTTGTTGAATCAACCATTTTATTACAAAGTTCTAAAGAATGTTAAAGTGATGGAATATTAGTTAAAAAACAGAAAAATTAACGAAAAAAGACAAAACTGATAACACACAACACCTACGTCATTTCTACTTCAGTATTACCAAATCTTTCTCCCATATCCATTGTCAGAGCACCTGCTCCAATTCCGAAACCTACTCCCTTTGGACCGTATTTTCGAGCATGGCACTGTTTACAATACAATTCGGCAGCATGCTCACAACAATTTGTAGAGTCGAGTAATTTATTACACAAAGCTAAAAAAGTTATGACATTTACGACAAAGGACATATGACATTTTGAACAAACATAAATTTCATGATAAACTTACCACATTTGAAACAAAATTTGTGCCATTTATATCCTCCTGCTACCATTTCCTCAGCAGCATATACACTCTTTCCACATTTTGGGCATTTTGGATGCTCAATTGGCTTGAATGGCATTTTTTGCTAAAAAAATTTAGATATTATTTTATTTTTGATAATAAATTACGAAACATCACAACAATATAAAAAAATTATATCAGGTATAATAAAAATGATTTATAACGCCTATTTATCAAGTGTATATGAAATAAGTAAATGTTAAAAATCAAAATTTTATAAGTTATATTGTTTGAAAAGAATAGGTAACAACTTTAAAAGAAATATATAGTTTGTTGAATGCTTTTACCTATACCTCTATAGAATATTTAAAAAAATATATATATTTGTTAAAATATAAATAAAATATTAGCAGTAAACAATAAAGAATGTATGAGAAACATATTCTTATCAATAAAGATAGTGATAGGGAAAGAGAAATGATGAATAAATAAGATATAGTGATCTTTTAGTATAAATATAATACAAAAATGGATATTACAATATTAGGTGATTGTGTAAGAATAATAAGACATAAATAATGATATTGATATATTATGTCAAGGAAACTTAAATAATATTTGAAGAATGTACTTTAATTTTACTAAATTAAATCTTAACAATTCAAGTATCATAAAAATCAGTCCACGTTGTCATTGTCAATTATTACATTTAAATAATAAAAGTTCAATCTAGTTTTGACAGGGTATATTAATCTTACTAACAAGAAAAGTTGAAATAAGCTTATACTACATTGTATAGATTAATGTCTTTTAACTTCTAACATAAGTCTGGTAAAACTTTTACAACATTCTTACACTCCCCCACATCTTAAAGTAATAAAATGACAGTTAAAATCAAAAATACAGAACCTAAGCATTAAATTAATAAATTGATTTATTATTTTTTTGTGAAACTAAAGACCAGAAGCGCTATCTTTTTATCTTAGACAATTAAACTGTTAAGATACTTCTTCATAATATAAAGTATATAATGTAATGAAAATAATATTGTATTATTTTACTGTTAAAATTTAAAAATTGAAGGGAAAATACTATACAAAAATAAATATTAAATGAATTAAGTGTAACTTTTATTTCTTAAAAATAGATTATAAATATTTGTTTTTTGAAAGACAAATTTGAAAGAATACACATCGAAGAAGTAAGAAATTTTGTGCAAACATTTGTCTTACTTTTCTTTTATATTCTTGATTTGATGTCTTTTCGAGATGAGTTATCTTTTGAAATGCAATGACACATCAATTTTCATTTTTGATTCAAAACAATTATATTTTTAAAGGAAATATGAATGAAAAATAATGTTAAATAATTTTAAGCATTTGTAAAAATGATATGTCTTCCTATCATTGCGCTAAAATAAATTTCTAAAAGTTGAGAAAGTTATATAAAATTAAATATTATAAAGGAAACTTTTTAAATATAAGTATTTTTCCTAACAATACATATAATATTTTCAAATAATCTTTAATCTTACACAAAATAAATGTGCAATAATGACTAAATATTAATTATATAATAAGATAAAGAAGAAAAATTATTTTATATAAAAATTATCTATTAAGAATAAAGTTAAGAGGTAATAAATCTCAACGGAGTTCTTCTATCACATTATTAAACTTTTAATTTGAACAATATGGCACCCAAGTTTTAGTGATTAAAGAGAACCCTGTTTGTCAATATCAATTTACAAGATTAAGACGATTTTTAAATATCTATCTAGTAAAAGAAATATAATGAGGATTAAAAAATGTAAAAAGTAATCGCATCTAAATAGAAAAATATGGCTACTACTTTAAAAAACGATAGATATATATTTATGAAGAACTAGTAATATATAATTGATATAATAAATTTAAAAAAGTTCTAAAAAACTAGTCAATAGTGTAGATACTTTTAATTCATCAGGGTGAGATTATAATCATTGTAAAAATTGTAAAAGTACTAAAGAAATATACATTTTAAATATAAAATAAAAAGTATTTTTCATTGATCTAAATATATAATTTTCTTTCCTGTATCAATATTAAATTACAATTGATTGATTGAATAACATAAACCATAATAATAACATTACAAGTATTGAAAACTAACTCTTAGTTTTTATAAAACTTATCTCTGACTATGACTAAATCTCAATTCATAAAAAAATACTAAACAGCTTATTATATCTTAACTACACTAATCAAATAAATATATGAATAGGTATTACACAAGATAATGCACAACCAAAAATTATTCATTTATGAACCAAAGATTTATTTATTTTATGCTGAATGATTATGACCAATTAATGAAAAGGTATATGAGCATCTTCAAGGCAACCTTCTATTTTGAATAAGAATTTCGTTAATACAATAGAAATTTTCGAAATATTATATATAAATAATGGTAAATCTATGAGCAATACTCTAATAACTTTTAGTTATTTATTGTAATTTAACACAAATAAATTTTATCATGAAGTTAAATAATTTTCAATACAAAATGTTTTGATTTATAAATTTTAACGTTCTTTATCTCTTATTAAAGCTATTAAGTTACCAACTAGATAAAATCATATTTTAGTTATTCTTTTCTGCTGTATTTTAAATAAACACAGAAAAATACCAATACTTTATGATTATAAGTGTTTTTACACACATCAATTTTAAATAATATTTATCACAAAAAAATTAATGTTATATGAAATTCAAGTATTTAGTAATATCAAATAAGTTTCCATTTTCCATTGATAATATTTTGCGAGTAAAATGTATGTATAACAATAGAGAATTTATCGTCTTAAAATCTTAACATCTCTTAACACGTTAATTAAAACAACTTTACACTTTTACTAAGGTAGCGCGTACCTAAAAAGTTGGAATTTCGAGTCCCCCGTGTTTGGGTGCCCGAGTGGTTAAGGGGCCGGCCTGCTAAGCCGTTGGGCTTTGCCCGCGCGAGTTCGAATCTCGTCCCAAACGTATCCTTTTTTGCCTTTATTTCTTATAAAATATGCAAAGCACCTAGTTTTAATCTTCTTTGCCTGTCTGGAATTTTAGGTGAAATATTTCTACATTGGTTTCTCATAACAATAGTTCTTAATCTATTCATTTATCATTTGATGTTGAAATAAATTATACTAGTTGGTGTCTCACGAAGTTTCTGTTGATAAGTGAATATTTGTTCTTACAAGTTTACAAATGTGTACGTAATTTTATTTCATCACTGTTTGTGGGATGGCCAACTTTTCTCTTATTTTACGTGTTAAACAACTACTTTTTTTAAATGTAACTTTGTAGGAAAGTTTTTTTCAAAGTTGAATTCAAGAATGTTATTTAGTTAGGAATTTCAATAAACGTTTTAGACAAAATGTATAAGGGAATACAAATAGACAGTGAATTGTTTGTCTGTGTCTATAGAAGTGCTTGGAAACAACGATTATGACGCCCAAAGACTTATAGGTTCAAAAAGTCTTCAGGAGGACACATGGTATTGCAGAAATGGAGAAAAAGAATGCCTATTGCAGGAATCGAACCTACGTCGCCACGGCCACAACGTGGAGTACTAACCACTATACTAAATAGGCCGAGACTCGGCGATTTTTCATTCCGGAATTTTTGTTTGAGGTTATCTACGAGCTAAATTAGAGTATTTCTAACAATTTTGTAAAAGCACTGTTCGTATGACTCTCAACTTTTAATTTAGTTAATTTTTACACGCGTGAAGTAGTTTCTAACGGTATTAGTAGAATTATGGCTTGAAAGTAAAACTAGGGTTTATAAAAACTTAGCAAATTTGCCCATTTGGTTTTAGAAATTGAAATAAACAAATTGAGAAGTTTGTGTGACTATTTTGAACAGCAAAACTGTGCAAAACATAACAATTAAGTATTGTTTTTCTTTAAATAATTAGACTGTTTAAGTGAAAATTAAATATAAGACAAATTGTTGTAGTAAAAGTTAATAACAAAATTTTTAAGTGCAATTTATTATTCTAGTGACACACTCCAGAAATTGATAATTATATGCTTAATAATTAAATGTTTATATTTTTAAAAATAAACAAATTAATAAATAATTCCATCTAGAGTTTGTATTTCTTTTTCCAGATCAACATTTTTTGATTTTGCATACATATCGTGTTTCCATAAGTTTAATAATTCGTTTTTAACGCTGGTAGAAAATGAATCAAACAATTCTTGTTTCATTCTTCGAAGTTCAATTATTTGCTTATATGCCTTTTTTGCTTCAGGACTAAGATTTTCAACCTTTTTCTTAAATCGATCTTCTTTTATTGCAATGTTTTCAAGAAATTGATTAAAATAACTGAGAGCCGATGTCGACAATCTTTCATTTCCCCAAGCAGATAAGATTTCTACCTTTTCTTCAATTGTCATTGATACATTTCTCAAAGTTTCATCAAAAAATTCCCTTTCTTCTGGTAATAATTCTAAAATAAAATTAGAATTAATTTTTTCATTTTCTTCCTTATCAACGAAATTAATAATTTGGCTTTGAAGAACCCTCGGTAATTGATAAACGAATTCTTTAGTTTCTTTCCAAATACTAGAATTATAAAAATTATATGCTGATAATGAAATTGTCACCTTTTACAATCCTCTAGTTTATCTTTTTTTGATAATGCCCATATTTTTTTGAATCGTCTAAGATAAAATATTGGAAGAATAGTTATAAAACCAGGAATAGTACAATCATTCGTAAAAATTACTTCCCATGCTTTGTTTAGTAATTCCTGATGATCTGCTTTATGAGTAATGGAAATTATTGTTGAAATATTAAGTAGAATAAATAATAATATGGTATTCATTAAGTTTATTTTATCAAAATAATTTTTATAAGAGCAATTAAATGATTATTTAAAAGTTGATTTAATCTCATTATTGAAATAAAGAATGTGGACACGATAGACAAATACAAGTCAACGATGATAGCAAAATAACACAAAGTTAGGAAACTTATATAGATCTTATTACTTAAACTATTTATAAATAGAAAATATCTTTTATTTCATATGATTATTTATTTGCATTCTTTTAAGAGTAGTTAAAAACAAAGGTAACACTCCGACAAGCAATCCAAAATTTAATATGATTGAGCATACAAAAACATTTCTCCATGACAATTGATATTGGTTACATGTTATGGGGCAACTATAATGTGCTGTCCAAATAATAATATCTTTGGATTCACCGCTAACAGCATCAATTAATGTAGAAACAATTTGTGAAATTGTGTTTTTTGAAACAATATCATTTTCTAGCAATTTTTCCCTCATTGTTAATGTTGAATTATTTTTTACAGCATCCCATTCACTTTCGTAACTTTTATTGTGTCTTCTATGAAATTGATCAATATTAATTTGTACAGCAACATAATGCCTTATTTGAGACACAACGTCATTTTCAACAAAATTTAATAATCTATCAAAACATGATTTTCCATTTGAATCAATTACACAATTTGACCTTAAAATAAAGAATCATAAGATATTTTTTACAACATACATACAATCACTTAGCGAAGAATTGTCTCCTGTAAAGTAGTTTTGTGCCTCAAGTTGCATAAAATTTAAAAATAGAAGCAATAAAGTATATAAAACAACCATCTAAAATTACGAATATCATTAATTTATATTCCATTATAATTAAATATCCTGATTGTATTGATTGATTAAATATAAAGACAAAAAAGTAAATATTAATACAAATAACAAGTACGCACACATACAAAACATGTAAAAATGATAATATCATTACTATTTTATATCTCAATGATAATTTCAATAAAGATAACAGTATAAAATAGCGGCTTCAGTAATTTTAATGATTTTATTAAAACAAAAATCAATTTTGTAAAAATAATTTGGATAAAAAATGTCATTCATATATTGAATTTGCCTTCTAGTATAAAAATGGTAACAACTTTAGAAAAATACTTTTAGCAATTGATAAGAGTGCAAAAACTTTATATTTTAAGTGATAAATTCTTTAATTAAGAATGCCTTTAAACTTTTACACATACAAACTTTTCTATAATTCATCTATATGAGTTATTAGTTTAGCTAACTTATCACATCACAATAAAAAATGTTGTTAATCATGCTTTAAAATTTTCATTGATTAATTTATGTTTTTATCTTTAAATTTAAATAAAGACATTTCACCTATGAAAATATCATTTAATGAAGTATTGGTTATTGTAAATCAAATTTCATCATCGTTCGTAAGTATGAATTTCAAATATTATAAGATTATCACATTCGCCCATTTATATTTTTATTTAATGTGTTAGTAAATTATTTATGAAAATCACAATTTAAATTATCTGAAAAATGTTATAAATTCGGAAATTTTCTTTCTAGATATTATAATACATTCATCAATTAAATCTCCCAAATTGTTTATGTAAACTCCAATAAAATGATTTAAATTTAATCTGCAAAGATTTGTGTTTTTTCATTCAAATACCGATGAAAATATCATTTTAGTTTACTCAATAATTATTTAGCAATTATTTGTAATATATCGAATTATATTAAATATTAATAGTGTAATGGATAAATAGTTTCACATAAATACTAATATGTTTAGCTCTAAACATAATGAATGAATATTTAAGAATAATAACAAATAATAACACTCTAACTAGAATGACACATGATTTTTTAATTATATTTACATTGGTACGTGTGAAAAAAGATAAGAAACAGATTCTCCATTGTGAGTTCTTCTTATAGCTTCTGCTAAAATCCCTGATATATCAATACATTGAATCTTAGGACACAATTTCATATTCTCTTCCTGTGGAATGGTATTTGTTACAACAATAGCCTCGAATTTGGATTCATTTAATCTTTTAAGTGCTGGTCCAGAAAATACACCGTGAACACAAAATGCATAAACTTTACTTGCACCAGCTTCAACTAATTTATCAGCAGCTAAACAAATCGTTCCACATGTATCCGCCATATCATCCACTAAAATAGCTATTTTACCCTCAACATTTCCTACTAATGTCATTTTCTCAACTTCATTTGCACGCTTTCTTTCTTTATGAATTAATGCAAAGTCAACATTAAGTCTATCAGCGATAGATGTAACACGCTTAGCACCACCAGCATCTGGAGATACTATAACTGCATCTTGCCATGATGGTATGCTTTCTCTGATGTATTTTAAAATAGCTGGTTCAGCATATAAATTATCGACAGGAATATCAAAAAACCCTTGAATTTGTGAGGCATGTAAATCCATAGTGATAATATGATCAGCTCCAGCAACACTAAGCATGTTTGCTACTAATTTAGCAGAGATGGGAGCTCTAGATTTATCCTTTTTATCCTGTCTAGCATATGGAAAACATGGTATAACAGCGGCAACTCTACAGGATGAAGCAATTTTACATGCGTTTATCATAATTAGTAATTCCATTAAATTATCATTAACTTCACCTGTACCTGATTGTATTATGTAAACATCTTCACCTCTAACTGATTCCCCAATTTCTACATTGGTTTCCTTAATAATGCCAATATTATGGATAATTTCCCTTTCTCAAACTTACTTTATTGCTAAATTTTTTTAATGATGCTTTAGAAACATCTAATTGAAGTTGTTGGCAAATTTTTTGAGAAAGATCTCTATGTGAACTGCCACTAAAAACTTTTATGTTTGGCATTCTTGCAGGAAATTTTGGACACCTAAACTCTTCTTTATCTTTTAATTCAGTAGTATGGTGGAAGACAAGACTATTATCTTCAACCTTTAGTTCTTTTTTCTTTTCTGTTGAGGAAATATAACGCTTTGGAAGTGAATTTCCTACAGAAGCTCCGATACGACAACCTATAATATATTAAATGATTTAATTAAATGTACTTTATCATGTGATCGAGAATATTATTTCTTTAAAAAATGTTGGGAAAAATTAAAATACTACTTCAAAAGGTAAAATTCTGACACAATATTTATCATGATATGAAACAAAACCTTATCATGTTGATAAAAGGTCATTATATGAAAATTGGTGGTACTTTAAAGTATCGCATTTTAATAAATGTAATAATGCTAGACCCTTATTTTAAAGTTAAAAATAAAATCAAAAATCATAGTAGTTGGTATAATACTTATAAATCATGTAACTAATCAATTAAAAATTCTAACGTGAAAGATATCAACAACTATTACCTGAAATGGAGTTCTCCTTACGCGATTGGGATATAATATTTGAATTTTCAATAAAATAATTGTCACTTTTGATAGTTGTTTTTATTTTATTTCTATCAATTTGTTTATTTTCATTCAATAAAGAAAACATAGGAATTGGTTATACTTAATAAATAACTTAGATTAATCTAAATTTCCCCCTATTTATAGTAGTAAAAATGCTTATTTATAAGGAGGTGCCATTTTCCTAAGATTAAGATTGCTATAACTTATAAATTTAACATAAAATGTTTTTGATTAGCTTGAGATAATCTAGCCTAATAATAAAAATATCAAGATAAGATTTGTTTGAATGCATTTTCTTAAAGTATCGCTTTTTTGGACTACAAATTAAACTAGCTGACCATAAATGCATGCAAATTGATAATATAAAGAATACTTGTTTTCCTTTTTTAATAAAAAAATAAATCTGTGCCATTTTGAGGAAAGTTTGTTGAAGGATTTTTTATAATAAATTCATAAATAAAAAATAATTATATATTTTTTAGGTATTATACATAATTAACTAATTATATATTTCCTAAATTTTGCTGCTTTAAAAAAAACTTTTTAAATAAAGACTTACCTTCCAATAAAGGAAAGGAGCCTAAAGAACAGTTCTTCTCTACAAGCATACTTTTTAGATCTAAATTAAAAAAAATTATATAAAAAAATTTATTTGATAAGTAGGGAAAGCATAAGCTTTTGGTATTCCCCTTTGATAATGTCTACCCTTAAAGCTACATTTCTTTATATACTGTATTAAAACATTGATAAATATATACAAATTAATTGATAAACTCTTATCAAAAAGAGATATTTCCTGGACCATTCAAAAATAAAATAAGTATATCAACACAAAGTCCACTTGTAAAATATAAAATTGCACTGATAAATTTAAATTTGTCAATGAAATATAAAATAAATACTGGTATTTTAATGTTATCTGAATATTGTTATCATTTAAAAATATAGGAACGTGCAAAATGTATGACTTTCTGATGAATGATAAAATATAAGGTATCAAATATTTATTGTTTATTTATATTTTTTATTTATAAATGTATATAATTTATATAGAATAGATAAAAATTTAATGTTGTTGAGCTATTTCACTGAAAAATTGTAATACATCATCAATTGATACTTCAAGTTCAATTTTTGAAGAATTATAACACTTGGTAATTAGATTTTGATAATGTTTAATCTGTTTAAGGAATGTGTCTTGCATATTTCTCCAAACGACTTGGAGAAGGTTAGATTCCTCTGTTAAATGTTTTTCCATCTTCTTATATAATTGTTCTAAACCTTTTTTTATTTCTTTACCAGGATATGATGAAATAACTTTCTTAAGTTCATTTTTACTAAATTGTGTTTGATATCCAACTTCTTCAGGAGGCATACCAGATTCAATTGCTCTTTCAATTCTTTCGAAAAATAAATGAATTTTTTCCAGTGGTCTTCCCATATGTTCTTTAACGTATAAGTCAATGTTCTCCTGATAAAGATTTTTCATTTCCTTTCTTTTTTTATCCAAACATTCAATTTTCAATTCTGATAACTTAGAATACAAATGATGGTAATTCTCGAATTTCACAACACTACTTGGAGACTTAGAATGTGGTGAAGATGCCATTTTGTCAATTGTTGTTATTAATTTATTAACTAATTCTGTATACCACCTATCCAAATCTTTTCTTCTTTCAGCTCCTTGAATAGATTTTTCAGCTATTAATGCTAAATTATAAAATCTATCTATAGCATCAATGATTTTTATTCTTGTTCTTTTTATTAATTTTATTTCACAATACGATTTACCTTCAGTTTCCATAAAGAAATCAAATTGTCTTTTAATTAATACCATTAATCTTCCAAATATAACACTAAAGTAACTATTTGTGTTCTGAAATTTGTTAATTTTTTTACTCATTGACACAAATAATGTTATAGCTGAGTATGGATTTTGTTTACAACATGTTTTTGCAAATTGTTCCAAATGTCCATTTACAACATCGAAAAGCGGTGATATAATTATTCTTACTTGATCATTTGATAACTTATCACTATTTTTACTGCCACTATCACTGGATTGAATTGATTGTGTATCAATAGATGAAAATATATCTGTATGAATATGAAAGAAACGAGTACAAAATTTTTGTTCGCTCTCAACTACACTACTGACTTCAAATAATGCAGTGTCAAGAAGATTGAGAATATTACTTTCTTCTTCCTGAAAAGATTCAATAAATGATTTTTCATTTGTAAACATATTTCTGGATAAAGTGCGACCTTTGTCAAAACGTGTTAAATGTTTGTTTAATGTTTCAAAAAACAATTGAAAATCTTTTTTATAGATTTGTTTTGTTAATTCAACATATTTTTGGATGGCTCCTGTATAAACACCATGTCGAGTTTGTTTTAACCACAAAATAAGATTTGAATAAACAAGAAGTGAATGAAAACGTTGACTGTGCTTTCTTAATGATAATTCATATGCTTCTTCACCTGAATCTCTAAAGGTATTTGAATTAGTAAATAATGGTGATAAATGAGCCATTAATTTATCAACAAATGCATCTGTAACTTTATTTAAATTTTTTAAATGTTCCTGATAAGCTTTAATTTCTTTTAATGGTGTTTCTTCTTTAATAAAATTTTGAATTGCTCTTGCAGCAGTTGTACATCTATTAATTGTTGAAGGATCACTTAAATTAGCATTCTGAAGTATATAAATATGCTCATCAGCAACACTTTCAATACTTTCTATGAATTTTACTAATTCTTGGATTAATAAATGTGTGTTTTTCATTTCTAACATTCCCAAACTATATTTTTCTTCTATAAGTTCAACACTCTCTCTAACATATGCTATTAAACTATCAAAATCTGTTGACATTTCCTCTAATACTACAGTTTCATTTAATGCAGAATCAATGACATTCATAAGATCAGTAACAGCTTGTTCACTTCCCATGATACTTTCAATATTAGCTCCATCTAATTGCATTAATTGATCAGTCAACATTAAACTAAATTTTTCTGCTTCACCAATTGTAAGATTACTTTTTTCTAGTAACATCCTAAAATCATGTTCTTCTTTGGCAGATATTGGTTGATAGTCATCTCCAAGACTATCTTTATTCATTTTGATAAAAATAGATGTTAATTAAAAAATAATAATATCTAAATAATTAGTGATACGATATATAAAATAATAACTTACAATATATTTATAATTAATACATACAAATTCTAAAAATAAATATTTACAGCTAAATAAAAATTGGAATTATGTACACTAAGTAAAAATGTTATTTAAAATAATTTTTGTCCTAAAATAAACTAATGTTAACATCGGAATAAACTTGAGCATCAGCATTATAATATTTGATAATAAATTGATAGAAAATTTCGAGAATCATTCTAAAAACGAACTTGAGTTGGAAAGATATTTACTTTGCTTTAAATAAAATTTGTTTCTATTCTACTATCTGTTTCTTAAAGTTTGTATTTTTATGACTCTTTAAAAATTTGATTGAAATAAGATAATATTTCTAGTGTTCATGTAACTAATATTATTTTTTTAACTCATCTTATAAAAATGTTTTAGTATATGAAATGGTAAATGTTTTTATTATCAAATTTACTAAAAAAATATATAATTCTTCAATATAAAAGAGTCTGTAATTTTTATTACATTGTTTTGTTTTCAAAAATTCAAGCTAGCGATGATAAATTAAACATTTAAAATTAATTAGAATATAAAAACGATATATTTTTAAAACTAATGCTTAATAAAATGAACATAAAAAATTCGGAATGCTTCACTTTTATCAAAAGTAGTATTTGTATCATTTTTTTTCTAACTTCAACTTACACTCTTTTGATTATATTGCAATAATATTTAAAAAAAATATGAACATTGTCTTTATCAAAATAATAAAAATATAATCTTCATAAAACAAATGTTAACGTGGAACTACTTTTACAATAATCTTGGAGAGAAATGTGAAGTTTATTTGGAAAAAAGTTTGAAGTTCAATCATTTTTTATATCAAATGTAATATTAAAAATTGTTTTATCCATTTAAGATGATTAATAATCATTTAAATTCAGTATCAAAGGAATTGATATATATTTTTTAAATAAAAAATGTTTACAATCATAAAGTGTTTGTTGAATAGAAGATAATTTTTGGTACCTTTAATATATATATTAAAGTTTATCACTTTTATTATAACAAATTACTAATTACTGATAAGGAAAATAATTTACAAACGAAATTATAATCCAAAATGTACACCACAACCATTATAATATGTCATTCAACCACTACTGATTATGTATAAGAAGTTTTTTTAGCACTATATTCAATTAAATAAATTTATGTTGTATATAAAAGTTGTGCTTTCTCAACCATTGTATGAATGTAAATAACTATCTACTGATACTTAATTTCTATACGAACTATCTTCTTTAAGGTATGTTTGCAACCAAACTTTAAAACTAAATAAAGAGAAATTTCCAAAGATTTGTTTTTATTTTAAGATATTTTTTCATTATAACATACTAAATGTACATATATGTTTATGTAATGAATAAAATTGATGAGAGAATGTTTAACATAAAATATTTCTAAAGTTTTACTTCGATGATGCATTAAAATGATGCCTTCTTATCACACATGGTTAAACAAAATATAAAAAGATCTTTTATTGGCAATCATTTTATCGACAGACCATAATGTTCACCCCTTTTATTAATAATATTTCTGTTTTGTAAAACACTTTATTTTTAAATTAATTGACAACAAACTTTTTAGAAATAACGTTGGGTATAATTAAATTTTAAAAAATATATTTAATATTACAAAAATATTCTATATTTTGCTATGAAAATATTATTTATTACAATCTTCCTCTTGTTTAATAATCTAAATATTGGTTGCCTTGGATGCATATTATGTCATAAATATACACCTAAACCTCCAGTACCGTTGGATGAATTTAGATTACCATCAATAGAATTTCTTCTAAGTACCAAAGATCAAGTTATTGAGTATTGTGATAATACTTCAGTATTTAATTTAACAGACAACTGTGGAAAACAAATTAAAAAACTATTCTGTGCAGTAAAGGATTTATGGAGTTATGTGACTAATGAATGCCCACAGAATGAAGATGAGTGTAAAAAATGCCAAATAGAAAAAGCAAAAAAGTATATGGAAAGCAGTTGGTTTTTAGCATGGTTTGATTCAATTGGCAAAATGCCTTCTGGTATCTCCGATGGTAATTATCATTGGTTAGGTGATTATGAGCAATGTGCATTATTAAGTGAAGGGAATTTTTTTGAATCAAGATATTGTATGGTTAAATTTGAATTAAAAGGTGACATCAAACAGTTTGATGAAGAATGTCGAGTTTCAACACATTTTGAGGCACCAAATATAAATTTAGGAATTTGTACTCCAGCTTATTGCACACCAGAGGAATCAAAAACAGTATTAAGGTCATTGGCACCTATGCCAATTGAAATAAATTGCGAACCACCAGCACAATTATCAACAAAATCATTTATTTTTATATTTATACTTGGGATGTGGATTATATTTGTTTTAACTATGTCCATTCTTGAACACTCAGGAATAGATGAAATATTAAATTTAAAATACATAACTAATGCTGTTTCAATTAGAAAAAATTTCAGACAATGTTTTTCTACAAAACGACCATATGAAAAGATGCATACATTAGATGGAATTCAATTTTTATCAGCTTTAATACTTGTTATTGGAAATGTTTTTAATATTATGGCACCGTATATGGAAAATGTAGGATTTTTGTATTTTTTTAACAAAAGAATAGCATCACAACCAATTATTAATTATTTGTATCATGTTGATGGACTTTTAGTACTGTCAGCTCTTGCTACAACCTTAAGACTTTATGTTCATGTAAATTCAATAAAAAATACAATTCAATTAATATTAGATAGAGCTATAAGAATATTCCCTATTTATGCCTTTATTCTTTGTTTTACAACATTTCTTTTTGCGAGACTTGGAAACGGTCCAATGTGGTCACATAGTGTTATGGCTGATAGATGTGAAAAGGAATTTTGGAAGGAATTATTGTTTATTAATAACTTCTTTGGTTATCAAGAAACTGTAAGTTTTTACATATCTTGTACATACTTATATTTCATAATTATACTATATAATTTTGTTTTATTTAATGAAAAGTAAAAAGGGAAATTTAATTACATACCAATTCACAAAGTGACGATGACTCCTTTTTCAATGCATTTTCTTTTTCCATTATTAATGCGCTATTTTAATAAATAGAGATAGGAATAGTATTTCAAGTATGGCATCATATGTCTAACTAATGTTTTTATTACCCATCCACATTACAGGTGGTTTAAGGTGTATAAAAATATGAGATGAGTAATTAGAGATACTAAAATGATATTGTACAAGAATTTTAATGTGAAAAAGGACATAAAAAATAATATATTTTTTTTAAATATTTTAAAAAATGCAATTCATATAAAAATAATAACTAAGATCTTCATTGCATATCATTTTAGTGTTTGGATGGATCATATGTAATTGCCAATGCAGCTCAACTTTTCATTGTTTTAATGATCCTGTTATATATAAATAAGAACTTTCCAAAAGCCTCAATATATTCAGCTTCATTTTTAATTATAGCATCAATTGTATATACTTTTACTACTACAGTAATATATAAGACACCTCCGGCATTAATACCAACGCATCCATTTGTGGGGAAATTTGCTACAGAAGATTATATTAACAAAATTGTAGTCCAACCTTACTCTCATATTGGACCGTATTTTGTTGGATTTTTATTTGCTTTATTTATCGTGAATGAATCATTTCCAAAAATAGTAGACATTTTATTATATATTGGTGTTTTAATAATAACAGTACTGGTAATTTATACACCATATTTATTTATTGTTTTCGGTATTGATACCCATTGGAACATTCTATTCGCCATATATTCAACTTTTTCAAATTTACTATGGTCAAGTGTATTATTAATTTTAATTTATCTACTCGATAAAAAAACAAATTGTAAGTATTCATTATTCAATCAACATAATTAATATTTTTATAGTGATTAGTGTATTTTTATCATGGCGTATCTTCCATCCACTTTCCAAATTGTCATATGTCATTTTCCTGATTTCTGAGCCAGTTGCCTTATACTATTTTAGTTCTCTTCATAGACCATTTCATGCAACAACAATGGCTTATGTAAGTTTTTTATTTAAAAAAAGATTTATTGTCATAAAAATAATAATAATTTTTTTAGTTGTCCGTTACAATGGGAATTGTTGTGGTATCTATTGTACTTTCAGCATTGGTAGATGTTTTTGTGTCACGACCAATAAGAAACATTTTTAAATTTTCTGAACGAAGAAAATACTTAACAGAAAGTAATTCACATATAAGTCAGGAAGGAAATAGTAGGTATGGTATAGAAATGTCATTATATAAAAGAAATAGAAAACCTTCAGATTTACAGAAAAAAGGAAATAAAAAACTGAACATAAAGGAAAGTGATAAAATAAAGCATCAAAAAGGATGTCCAGATTATGAATCAGATGTTGATGATATATCTATTATTGAACATGAACATTAGAAAAAAATTTTTTAATAATTCATAAAATTGTTTATATCCATTTTTATAAAAAAAATAAAATTATTACTTGTACTTTTACTTTTTATTTTTACACATTCTACAAGATAGTAATATTAACACTATAATTATCTTTTAAAAGAAGGAATCATTGAACAAAATGATGATCAATGTTGCTTAAACTTCAAACATTATCCATTACAGAGAAAACTTATTACGTAATAAACATAGTTAAAGGAATATTATTAATGATTGATTGTTTTTCTAAAAATACAATTATCTCAAAAAGTTCTAGTTTGTAAATAATTGAGTATTTCAATCAACAATACAATAAACTATATTCTCTTTTCATTTAAAAGTCAATAATATTATTTCTTTTATTCTTGTTATATATATACGTCAAGTTTTCCTTTAAAAATAGACTATTAAATTTTTATAAAGGCACATCTTCAAAATATTGATATAGTGAATAATTAATACCATAATAAACTGTAGGTTATTGTAAAAAAAAGAGGAACATAAAAAATTTCTTAAAGCATTTAGGTCAATGAGTACTCTTGGAATTATTTATATGGTAACTTTTTATATAATTTATGTTAAATGAAAAAATATGAAGAAGACTTTGTTTGATAAATTAATTCATAAAAAAGTAGTTAACTTGTGTGGTTTTCTTATTTATAATTATTTGTAAACTTTAATGTTAAATGTTTGGTATTTAAAAAGAAATTGACGAAAAATTAATTAATGATGTTAGACAGTGACAAAGTACTTTCCAAGGTTAAAGAGATGATAATAAAAAGTTGCCATTATCTCAATGTAAAAAGATAATTATATACAAAACTTCTTGTTCCTTTATTTAAATATATGATAGTTGTTAGAATTGTTTAACAATAATCCTTATTTCAATTTATATAAATACTTTAAAATAATATATATGGATAGATTTATATGTAGGAATATATAACCCTTATTATTAAATCTTTCAATTTTTTTATATATATATTTTTAACATTTTATTTAAATCCACTTCAAATTTACCGTATCTTTTTAACTTTAAAGCTGTACACAAAAATAACACACTCTTCTACCCTAACTTTTATATTAAAAATAAAACTACTTTCTTTGTTATTTACTCACACACATCTATATATGTCCATATGAAAAGAAGATAAATTGTGGATAGAATTTATATATAGATATGTATATATATATATTTTTTTTTCACTGAACAACAATAAAATTTCGTCATTCTTTTTCATTTACAACAACCATATTTTTGATGCTAGTGTATATGTAATAATAGTAAAAAAATATCGATATGTGAATTCTTTTTAAAAAATAGAAAAAATAACAAGTCAGGTTATGATGTTTATATGTGTATATGTCTATCTATTGAAGAAATTCAACAAACATCACAAATACATTTGAATGAAATTTTGTTAATAATACTATTGGTAGAATTTTTCAATGAGTGACTTAATGATTTGTATTTTTATGTGTCATTATTTTATGAACAATTTTTTGATATCAAATGTTTTAATAAAAATAAATTCTCAAATAGACAACAAGTAAATAAATAAAAGTTTGTTGAAATTGGTGTTATATACAGTATCCTTTTTGTTTACCAATAAACATATTAGAATTATTTTATATTTTATTTTGTTAATTATGAGTAGGATAAAGATATCCTATTAAAATACATGAGATATTTGGAAATATAAAAAGAAGAGATATTATAAATTAAATTTAATTCATTAATTAAACTTTATACACAACATAAACTATAACATTTTTAAAATACTTGGCCGGTGTCAAAGGATGCAGTTGAAAGTTTATTGAGAGGGAAAATACTTCAATATATCCACCTAGATAAAAATTGAAGAATTATGATTAAAAAAATCTTTTTCAAATTAATAAAAATTTTTTTGATATGATAATTCTAAAAAAATTATGTTGAATTATA
This sequence comes from Strongyloides papillosus, assembly GCA_005656395.1. Taxonomy (NCBI): domain Eukaryota; kingdom Metazoa; phylum Nematoda; class Chromadorea; order Rhabditida; family Strongyloididae; genus Strongyloides; species Strongyloides papillosus. Next base: position 1,953,425 of record SRSI01000010.1, on the reverse strand, counting down.
TAGAGTATAATACAACAATTTTTATGTATGGGCAACTATTTTTTTAGTTTTATTTTAAATATATTATATATATATTATATCTGTGCTTTTTAATAATTGTATGGTTGTGTACCGCTAAAGTATTGTTGTTGATAATAATGTGCTTGAGGATCACACATATAGGATTTCATATCAAATGTATTCTCCATTCCAGTTGGGTATTTATCAAATGCTCCTTGTGTCGGTAGTGAGGAGACACCTGTACCTCCAAACATATTTTGAGAAAGTGAATTTGGTCCGCAAAGAAAAGAATTATATGGATAGGGTGGATTTGTTTGTGGTGGTATCATTAATCCTGATGTAAATGATGGTGCTCCTGTTGTAATATTCCATTGTGATGTCGGTGGAATTGTTGATGGGACAGTATTATTACTGTCTTCTGTAGATTGTAAAGTTGCTGACACGTTTTGATTTGATGTGGAAATAGGTTGTATTGATGATGATGGATTAGAATTTGTTACAGAACCATGATTTGGAGATGTATTTTGGCATCTTGATATTTCATCAGGATCAGGACTATTTGTTCCATCAGCATTACTACTAGATGTATCACCCGCTGCCATATCTTCATCATCAGATGTCCTGTCATCATCACCTTCACCGTTCTTTGATAGTTTTTTATGTTTTGATCGTCTGTTTTGAAACCATATTTTTACCTAAAAAAATATAAATAATTAAGTATTTATAAGATTAATATTTAATAAATCTAGTTTTAAAATCTTTACCATCTAATTATATCAAAATGCCATAGTTACGTAATATCTATATATTTCAAACCACCCTCTATTTCATCGTCACAAAATCCAGGTGATTGAGTTACGTGATATGACAGGTGTGTCCAAAAAATTACTTCCCTTAGATTGAAGCAACAGATAAAACGGATGGTTTTTTTTATAAACAATTATAGGATAGTGGATTAATGTATAGATGCATCTCTATACATTCTATAGTTATGTTTTTTTTTGTTATAAATAGTTTAGTAAGTTAAGACAAAAGAAAAGATAATTGGTATATACAATGTAACAGTAATTTCGGGTAGGTAAAAGAAGCTATATATTTAGAACACCTGTAATTACCTTATGTGCATGTTATTAGAAAACCCACAGGCAAGTTATACTTACTAAAATATTTCTTTTTAAATACCGCAAAACTGGCATTTACAAATTAACAATGTTGAAAGAGTATTACCGAAATAGAGATGTCAAAAAGTTGAAGGACTTAATAATTTGTACTAAGGGAAAACTTTATATATTATCACACCATGATGTGGTTTTTTTCATATGATTTATGGAGTGTCAAATAAATTATTGTAATAATTATATAAGAAAATAGATAAGGTGATTTATAATGTGTAAAATTGTTATAAATTAAAATTACCTGAGTTTGGGATAACCCTAGTGTCGCAGCAAGTTCTGCTCTTTCTGGTAAAGCTAAATATTGTGTTCGTTCAAAACGTTTTTGTAATTGTTGGAGTTGCTGACTTGAATATATTGTTCTTGGTTTCCTTATTTTTTTACCTTTCCCGTTTATCCTTACTTCACCACCTTCAATAATTTTTGTTGTATGATCTGTTCCAAAACCTTCTGGACTTGAAGTATTTTGATGGTAAATAAATGGATTCGTTACTTGAGTACCATTTTGTGCTGTACTATATATGGAATTTTGGGTCATTGTTTGTAATGGTGTTGCAGATGAAGTAAAAGATCCAGGATAAAAATAAGGAGTTCCTTGAACAGTATTAATTCTGAAATCTGGTGGATTATTATATGTTCCGTTATTAGTATAATTAGCCGCAGCAGCTACCAATTTTGCTGTAGCATCTGCCAAACCAGGAGATGTATTTGTATCAATATTATTTGATATACCAACTTGTGAATAATCTAATGATGTAGATTGTCGTGAATAAATATTAGAAATATCTTTAGAACCATCCAATTCTGCATAACTACAGCTTTGAAGGTCTTTAGATGCTTCAACGCTGCCACAAGACATTTTATATAATTATATAGTATGATAGACACAAGGTAGTGATTAAAATAACTTGTGCTAGTCTGAAAGAACACCGAATTAATGGATTATTAAAAAAGGCTATATTTATGAAGCTGTAGTTATGAGGCGTTATTGGTTGGAGGCAAGGGAAGGCTCTGATCATAACGTTACTTGCCACAGCTGACTGACATCAACACAAGTAGGCAATGGGCGGTATATATAATAAGGAGGGGTTAGAATATCATTGGTTGAAATATATATATACGAAAAAGGACACAGAAGCATCCCTTAAAATTTATAGAAAAGTTTACAAGTCAAGGTTTCTGGGGAGGGGGGGACAAATATGAAATGATAATAATATTATGAAAATGAATGATCAATACAAATGTAGATAGCTTATAAAAATGGAAACATTTCTCAATAATTACCAAAATTACAGTAAATAGAAATAGATTAGTTACGATTATAAAATATAACAGTGGAAAATCTTTTAAGACATATATTTATATAACTAAAATAAGAAATAAATAAAATTTTTTTCTACAAAGTCTATCTTAAACATGTTTTGATAACAAAATAGTATTCAAAAATATAAAAAAAGTATTGTTAAGAAGTTAAAAGACAAATATATTATAAAAAGTGTTATTTGAAATTATTGTTTTGTCAAGTTTATCTATATGATATCATGTAAAATTTATCTAATAAAATTGGCACTCTCTTCACTAAGTAAGTGTTATATTATTTAGACATCATAAATCTAAGCCGACAGTTATTTATTATAAGTTGAATAACTATCTATGGAAGAGATTTAGAATATCCAGAAAAAGTGAATACAAGATTCATTCCGAAATCCTGTAATAATATTCAGGCCCCCTATAGAGGTATAACACATGTTTTTCACTGTTGGAAGTCGCTAACAAAGGTTCATATGTAAGGTTGGAACTCAGTATGGGATCCACAGTAATCGCATCTCGTGCCGTGGACACATGTTGAAAGGTACCTGTATTAAAAAGCACAGTGTGAAGATAAGATAAAGGTAGCTAAAAAGAGCTTAAAGGAAAGAAAGTATCATTTATATAAATATATATATTTTATATATACATATATAGAAATTTATAAATCTGAATAAGTAATACTTTAAATTAACACTAAAATTAAAATACTACAATATAAAAAGAAAAAAATATATAAATTTTTTAATCCACCCTTTTTAATATATAATCTCATTTTTAGACTGATAATATAAAATGAAAATACTTTATAATATTAACCTAAAGGAAGTTTGTAGACCCAAAATAAATTTTAATTTTTTCTTCTCATCATCAATATTTGTGAAAGGGTAAGCAGTTGCCGGAAATCCCAAGAACAGGGCAGGAAGTAAGCAATTATCTATATAGCAATCACAAATATATACCATGATATATGTTGAAAATATAAAAATTAAATACGGTAAGAGTATATACGACAATATATATAAAAATATATTTTCTGTAAAATATAAAGAAAAATTCCACTAAATAAATAGGTTGATAGATGTAAAGTTTTAGTGTTCATGAAAATAACAAAGCAGTTTTGGCATTTTTTAGTTTTATATAGTAATTGGTACTGTGAAAAACAAAGTGAAAATAAAAGATATTTTTCATAACAATATAGCTTTAATTTTTGTTAAATAAAAATAAAATAATTTTATCTTCTACAATATATTTTTTGCCGAAATAGATATATTTCTGTGAAGTGAATAAAATGATAATAGATAAAAATAGTTTATTTCTACAGTAATTACCAGTCGCTTCACCAGATATCTATATGATATTATGAAAAGAACTCTGAAAATGTCCTTGATTTGCATTCAATCACAAGCAACCATGAATAAATGGTGGAACAATAGAATGAATAGCCTAAATTCTGATGGTTCGGTGTGTTGGAAAAGAAGTAATATTTTGATAAAAAGAATGATTGTATATGAGGGAAGCAATTATCTTTTGTGGCTGATTTTGTTTTATATATATATAGTAATAATATAGAAAAATAAAGTAAATGACAACGATGTGTGATTAGAAGAAAAAAGGAAATGGCGGTTGAAGTTGGTTAATCAAAATTACAGGTAAAGATACAATCCTACCTTGAATAAAAATAAAGTAAAGGAACCACCGACATATACTAAAAATCCCAGATGGTTGAGGATCTCTTTTTATTGCAGGTGTGAGGAAATATATATCTTCTTTGTTTATGCTTCAATGAACAATGGTAATCAAAAATATTTAAAGAAAGTTATAAGACAGTTTAAATAGTTAATAAACTTTTAAATAAAAAAAATACAAGTATTGTAATATTAACCATCGAATTGGAAAAATAAATGACTTTTATTTTATTTTTATATCATTTACTCTTACAAACTCATAAAAAAACAGTATATAAAACTTTCTTTTTATTTTATGAGCTCATCAACAATTGTTTTGATTCTTTTTATAGGTATGCATTATTTTTCCTGTCCATTATCATAAAATTTTATACATTTTGTACATATAAATTTTAATGTCATTTTTTACATTAAATTGTATACCATAACTACTACTATACTACATTTACAACGTTATCTTTAATACTTAAGCCATTGCTACAATTGTAATTTCTTTTTGAAAAAAATAGAGCCTTAGTGGATTAGGATATATTTACACATAAAAATTTTTTTACACTTTAAAAGATGTAATCTGTGGTCTTATCCTTGAAGGTAAAAATAAGGTAAGTGCAGTTTCCTCGAGAATAAAAATTGAAGTAACTTGACATCTTTTTTTATTTTACTTATTTTTATATCCGTCTCAAGATGTCTCAAGTGTCAATCAAGATGTAATTATTAGCCTATAAGGATATTCTTAACCTTCCATCAGATAAAGCGACACAGCAGTAGCTCCTGGTCAAAAAGGTAACATTTTTTAAGGGTATCTCCTGTAATAATAATAAATTTGATTGAATGATATAAAAAACGAATAAGCGGTATCCCATGTTTGTAAAATTATTTGAAGTCGGTAACTTTATAAACTTATCCCAAGATGATTAAAATTAAATGAAGTATGAATAATTTTTATTAGCTTTTATTGAATGATAATTTTGATCTTTTTTATATATTGATGTAATAACAAAAATTTTTCTCTGTTCACATATGTAAGATTTTTTTAGCAATATATAATTTGAAAATAAATTTCAAGGATAAAATTTCTCAAAAAAATCCAAAAAGCATATGGCGCTTCTGGACCCAAGGTCAATAATTTTGAATTATTGTTTTATTTTCATTTATTATCAATCTCATTATTAGCTATGAAATAAAGGTTGTTTATATATATTTTATATAGTGGAGGAAGATAATTAAGAAAATGAAGAGCAATAATTGTTATTGGTAGGGAAGGCATTGCGTCACCTTTTAATTGTTCTGGCAAATATCCAGGGATTTAGTTAATTGCTCTGTTTACCAAACAAAATTAAAAATGGATCAAAGTGAAGCTTTTCACACTTGTTTATAAATAAAAAGTTCAGACCAATTATATGTTTCAATCTACTATCTTATTCACAAAGTTTCCTTTTTATAGAGAAAAATTTTGTGGCATGGTTAAAAGTAATTTACCACAATCTAAATCCGGCATATCAAACTTCGAATATAGAAAGTACTTTTATATAAATATATATATATATATATATATATATATATATATATATATATATATATCAGTACCTCTCTATTTAAAATAGTAATTCATTTTGCGCAGTCTTTAATTCATAAAGAGTAAAAATAATATATATTGTTACAGTGTATATAATTTTGTGCCGACAAAACAAGGAATTTTTAATATTATAAACATTTTTAATATTATATATTATTTCGATTTTGAATAGACGATAAAATGTACACATCTATTCATCTTATTTGTTTCCTGTTCTTGAAAATTTTGTGCTTATTATTTTAAAAGAAAAATTGTATCTTGAAAAGATGTTTGATTAATGTGAAAAATAAACATACATATCTAAGTCTTTTACTTGAAATCTCCTAATAACTTTCTCCTATATAATTTATTGATACGGAAAAGTTAAAATGTAAGAGAATTTTTTATGAGGTTAATCATACTATTGGAATGACTTTCTTTCATTATCCACTTTTGATTTATCCGGCAAGCTATTGTTTAAAGGGACATTGCGTAAAGATTTTAGGTTTAGTATTATGAATTTTATGAAGTTACCCAAAATGTATCTATTTAATAATGTAAAGTTAATCAAGACAATAGAAAAAAAAATATTGCATAAGAAAAAGAAAAATTTAAAACCTTCAAAGGTAATTAGAAGATACCTCTATTATGAAAGGTATTGTAAAAAAGCGGTAAAATATTTAAGAAGAATATTAGAGTATTGTAAAAGAAAAGTTTTATTTTGTTTAAACAATAAAGTTTATTATCATTCTTTACTACTAGACAGTTTTTTATTTATTTAAATCTTTTAAAGAATATGTTTAAATTTAAAATTGTACATGAAAAAAATTAGTTTACTTTGAAAAATGTCAAAACATCAATCATGATCATGATAAATTAACTTATAATATCATCAATATAAATTCGAGTACTGTCCTTTTATTTCATTTTTAAAATATATTCAATTGAATTGTCAAGACAACATTAAAATCAATGTCCATTCATTACCTTAAAAATAAAGTATAGGTTATGAAATGAGGGTAAAAAATAAAACATGACACAAATAAAATTTATACCTCGATAACTTGATAAAACACTTGTGAAATAAAAATATCCTGTTTATAAATGATTAAAATATAATAAATGGTTGTAACTTTGCAATTTTATTTGAGAAAAACTTCAGGACTCATTGAATACTATATTAGAAAGTTAAAAAATACAAAAACTGCTTTATATTTCAAAAAATATCATTATTTTTTAAGGTAATTCAACCAAAATATTTTTTATTTTGAAAATTAATTTAAAATATTTATCACACATATTATCAGCATATAGATTAGAATAGATGATAATAAATTTTTATTTATTAATATGTTAAAATAAAACTTAAAAAAGAGTGAAATAAACACGAAGTGTGGAAAAAAATAGATTAATTTTATAATATTAATTTGATTGGTATAGAATGGAGTGACGAAACATTTTTTGATGATATAACTAACTTTGATATATTACATATTTTTAATCATCAAATTTGTTTACATAACTTTTTGATAAAAGTTGTAATTGGTGTCTTCCTTATTTTTTATTTTAATATTATTATATAATATTTTCGAACCATTACATAATATGTTAGGTATTCTATGAACTTTTTATAATACTATTAAATTTAAACAAATTTATAAATATACTTGAATAAGGGAAAAGGTCATCAACAATAAAATAAAATCAGGGCTAATGTGACTACATTTGAAAACCCGTTTCTTGTTTCTTTCAATCACTTTTTTCACTAATATATTCAGTAGTTTGATGTTTATATGGGTGTTAGAAGCATTTATAAATTTATTTCATTATGAAAATTTCTACCTTTTTTTGATTAGTGTTAGAAATTATCAATGTTTAGATTGATTAACTATAATAAATTTTGTTATTTTTTTTACTATAAATTATTACTTTACTATATAAATTTTACATTATATAATTTCGGGAATATTATTAATTATTTTAATATTTCTTTTGTAGATACTAACTACTAACCCTATTATTTTTTTATCAAACGTATTTTATAACTAATTTATTGTTTCATTCTCTATATATCTATATAAAAAATAATGTATACTGCATCAAAAAGTTCCATTTTATCGTATAAAAACAAAAATAAAAAAGTTTATAAAAAAGTTGGATGTAGTTTTTCGGCATTTTGTGGTATATTACTACTTATTGGAGGAATTATGGTTTTATCATTGATGCCTTATTTTATTGAGGATTTCATAAGAATTGAACAACAACTTGTTGAACAAAAAAGTTTATTTAGTAAATGGAAATATCCTGATTATGATATTACACTTAATGTTTGGTCATACTCTGTTACTAATCCTGATAATATAACAGATGGAGAAAAACCGAAAATTGTTAGTAAAGGACCGTATGTTTTTGATGAAAAACAATATAAGAAGGTATGTTTAAAAAATTTTTTTGACACATTAAAATATTATTTTATCTTGATTGAAATCATGCTTTTGTTCTAAATTAACGTACTTTGATGTTGATACAAAAAAGGTCAAATATTTATTTTTTTCAAATATTTTACAGTTAATGTAGGAATAAAATATTTCCTAATTATTACAAGTTAATTAAGATAGTATAATATAAAGTTTATTTATGTTTTATATATAGAAAATATCATAAAATACGTGTATAGGAATATGTTATTCAATGAACATTAGTTTAAAAATATAGCATTATAAATTTTACAAAGTGATTTTTTGATCATTTATTTACCGAAAATTTACATAGATAAACATATAAATTTCCGAATCAATAAAATATATTCTGGTTTCAATTGTATGCTACAAGAAATTTAGTATAAATATTTATTATAAAACTTTTGCATAAAAATATAAAAATTGTATTTTTTTCACAAGGTAATATAATTATTTAAAAGTATTATTATTGTATTTTAAAACAAGTTAGGTCTACTTTTTTTTAAGGTTCTTTCAAGAGGTAATGGAACGATTAAGTATCGAAATTTTATGAACTTTTTCTTTAATGAAAACAAATCATGCAGTAATTGTGACTTAGAAAATGATCATGTTTGGATACCAAACATAGTGTATCAGAAGTTTGTTGATGCAGCTCTCAATCCAGCAATGCAAGTTGCTTCAACTGCACTTCAATTACAGACACCATTTTTGGATGTCAAAACAAAAGAATTATTTTTTGTTGGTTATGTAGATCCATTTTTAAGTCAAATTTGTTCATTACCGTTTATGAGTATTCTTTGTGAATCGTTATTAAATATGCCCGAAAGAATTGGTCTCTTTTATGAAAGAAATAATACATTTGATGGTGAATATATAATTCGAGATGGAAGTCAGGATAAAAGTAGAACATTAGGAAAAATTATTGCTTGGAATGGCGATAATCATCTTCCACCTACGTGGTGGAGCAAATCTCAAGCTTCATTAATAAATGGGACTGATGGAGGGTTATTACATCCTTATGTATCTAAAGATGAAAAAATTTATATTTTTAGTACATTTATTTGTCGTTCAATATATCTAGTTTTTGAGAAGGAAATTGATTATCATGGAGTCAAAGGGTATCGATTCGTAGCTCCTGTAGAGCTTTTTGATTGGTCCAGGAAAGAAAATGAAGGTTTTTGCCATACAAATACAAAAAAATATTTTAAAGAACAAAAAGACAATTGTATGCCAAATGGTATAATGGATTTAAGTAGGTGTTTAAGAGGCAACCCAGATATTGTTTCATCAATGCCAAATTTTTTTGGAGCTGATGAATATGTTCAAAAGTCAGTAGAAGGAATGGATACCCCAAATGCTGAGACAGATCAAATATTTATTGATGTAGAACCACGTCTCGGAACGTTATTAAGAGCATCTAGAAGACTTCAAATTAATTTTGCTATTCGTAGTGGTGCAAATATTAGTAATTTTTACTATCCTAAAATGAAATCAAATTTTGTTCCTGTTATGTCATTACGTGAAAATGTTGAAATAGGTAAGGCTAATTTACAAGAAATCAAAGATCGTTTATACCATATTGAAAGTCTGGTTTATTGGGTTTCCCTTGGTAGTTCAATTTTTGGAGTTATTCTCATCATTATTTCTATTCTACTTTTTTGTTCACTTAGAAAATCAAAAAAATATTCAACATCTTCATCAATTCATCCAAGCTCACAAACACCACCTGTTATTCTTGCGGAATAAGAAGTAAAAAACACGAAATCATTTTTATTTCAATAACAATTGTATATTCTATTTTTATTATTTTTCAAAATTTAAATCAGTGTTGTTCTTGCATTTTAAATGACGTCAAAATACGGGTTTTATATATAGTATGATTGAATACTTTGAATAGTTTACAATTTTATAAGATAATGTTATAAAATTTTATTACTTTTTTAAGCACATTTAAATGTATTTGTCTATGATAAAGGTCTATATAAGCGAAACATTTTAATTGAAATTTGATCTATCAATATATACTATTGGTTTATACGTTATTAAAATTTTTTTTCAAAATTTACTTTTATTCGAATATATTTTACCACAATATTTTTCAGACATGATTGAGAAATTTTTGATTAAAGATGTTATTGACTACACCATAAGATTATACATCAAAACTTAAAAGTTTTTAAAGATTTATGATTTTGTTATCTAAACACACCATACTTGTCATGCTGTATTATAAAAAATGTACGACAAAATTTAATCATTAAATTTGAGTAAAAAAGTTATTAATCATAAAATTAATGTTAACTTTACCTGTTCTTTTTATAAATTACTTAAAGTACATATACAAAAAATTGTTTATAATGTAAACCTTATATTTGTTGAATATGATGAGACTATAATTGAAGTAGTAATTTTTAAATTATTCAAAATTAACATAAAGGGAAATAACTTTTTTGAACTGAATTTTTTATATTATATAAAATAACAATTGTACTATAATTGTGTTGTTAAAATAATGTTATTAAGAAACTAAAAGTAGTTATTGCCTATGCAAAACAAAAATGTTACCGTGAAAAAATACAAATTCTTAAAAATATTTTTAAAATATGGTGAATTAAAACTTCTCCATAAGTAAAATAATTAACATTATAAAAAATTTTCATATAAAAAATGCACACTAAATTTTGACTGCATCCTTAAATTTAAAGTAGTGAGAGTTATTAAAATTTATATGTAGTCAAAAAAGGCTCTTATAATACTTATTTGAATATTTTTAAAAAATGAAGTAATCAAACTTCCTTGTTATCACGTTGTTTAATTATAAATGCATAGTAATTATAAGAATACTTTAATTTTACAAGTATCGAAAATAAAGTAATATTAAAAATAATTTTTTATACATCATAACAACTTTCATTTGCTAAATAAAATCATTCTTAAGAAATTCAACGAAATTATTTGCAGGTAAATTGTATATTAAAAAATAAATATTTCAAATAAAGAAACTAAAAATATAAACGAACAATTCGAAAATAAAACATTCTACACAATTACGGTAAAATGAATATTTTATGGAGAAATTTTATTTTATTTTTGGATTACAAAAAATAATTAGAAGGTATTACTATAATTGTATAACGACACTATGTTCATTTTTTTTATTTCACTTAACACTATTTCTAACAAAATTTTCAATACATTTAAAATAATAAAGAAAAGAATTTAGTAAAGGATGTGGTTAATTTTATATATTGAATTATTGAAACATTATTTTACATATATACACATAACTTCTAGAAATTGTAGCTTCCAGTAGCACATTAGATAAAAAAAACAATAAAAATAAATAAATAAAAATATATATTGCTACATAACTTCAGGTCTAAAACAAAAATCAATCAAGATTTTATGTTTTTTCATACATTCGAAACGATTAGTTACAAATTTTACAAATTCATTATCTTGCTTTAAACCTTCCATATTAGTTATAAACTCATTTGAACACTCTAAAATAATATTTTTATAAATTATTAAGCAAATAATGTTACCTTTTATAAGAACAGAAAACAGCTCTTCTTTTTCCGCCAATGATTTTAAAACAAAATTATCAGAACTAGCCAAGCAATTTTTAAACTGTATAAAATCAGTTTCACCTTCATTCCTATGCTTCAATGCTAACTCAATAGAAGTAGCAGCAATTGTAGCTGAATCATACTTTTTGCCTAAATTTGTGAAATATACAAAATCACCAAAAAAGAAGCAGGCTCTTATAAAAATCTTTTCAGGTAACTTTAATTCTCTGGTCATTTGAAAAAACAAAAGTCCCGTAGTATTACTATCAATGATGTAAGAATTAAATCCTAAATAAAGATATATATTTATACAATTATCTTTCAATAGTACCTATTGTCTTTATCAAAACATTTTCAATTAAAAGAAACAATTCTCTTGTTGGTTTTGAATACTGAAAACAATTATATTATCTATTTCTAAAACATACTTCAACCCATACTTCTCCTTCAAATGTTATATTCGGATAACGTATAAGTAGAAAAAGATAGACAAATTCCATTAATCTAATTTTATTAGTTTTTTGTTTTAAAGCATAATATAATGACACAGCAGCAATTGCAACAATATCAAATAACTCGACACCATGCTCAGAAACAAATCTACAAAAATAATCAATGGCATAACATGCATGACAATTTCTTCTAAATAAATATATATACTAAGAAAAAAATTAACATACATCTTAAAAGGGTTTTTACATCTTGATTGATTGAGTCTACTTTTAATTTCTAATATTACAATACATCCAATTCTTTTTGCCGTTAATAATTTATTTTCGCTAACATTTTTAAATGTCCAATTTTTACTGTTGTATAAAGCATCATGAAAAGATTTTTCTATTGTATTACCGAAACTACTACTTTCGATCATAATTATAAATAGAATTTCCACTATGAAAATACAAATACACTTCACAAAGAATGTTTACTAAAATAAAAAATTAAGTAATTATTAATGAATATTCAAATCAAGAGCAACAATTTTTATATATAAATGAAAAAACATAATTTACCATAAAAGATAGAAAATGAAAGATAATATGGAATATTTTTTATGCTTATTGATATAAGACTCCACAAGACCCTTATCTAACACGAACAAATTGAACGACCAGAAAAATAAAAAATAATGACTTCAAAAGTAAATTAAGATATTATCACTTCTTGTTCTTAGTATATCAATTACAACGCTTAAATCAAACAGAATGTGTCATATAACATTATCATTATGTTTTACATAGTAGTATTTCATTCATACTTTTTAAGCATAATTTTGATCTATTTCATCTAAAATGTTAATACTTATAAATTGTAAGCTAACCACTATTTTTGCCAATTGAATATTGCAAATTTTTTAAAATATTATCCTTTATAATTTGCATTTTTGGAAACTATAGTAATGAGATTAAAGTATAGTAGTTACGAATCGTTGGTGATAGTAAAAATGCTTATTTATTAACGTAAAACTTTGTAATATACCAATTTTGTTAATGAGAAGATTCATTTTTTATCAATCTCTTTCTGATGTATACAACCTACTACATTCACAAAACACATTTTTTTAAAATAAATTTGCCTTTTTATTTTTACGTCTTAAAAGAACAAGTAAAGAATAGCATTTATGCACAAGAAAATTTAGCCAAATAAGTAGTATTTTTGTTTGGTATTATCATAATACTTTAAATACGATATGTCATCTTATTAGAAAGGTTTTATTCATGATCAAATAAACACAAGTAACCTATTTTTCTAGTGGAATAATACTTTTTAAAAAAATGTCTCTGTTACACCTCGCCAATTACGGAACAAAAGGATTAGAAACAATTAAAGCGAATTAAACTTAAACAATTTGTAAAAAGAAATTTAAAGGGGGAGGTCTTTGATGTTTCACTAGCAACCAGTAGTAGTAGAACTTATCTTTACTATATTTTTTAAAGTTGTAATTTTTTCAAAACATGTTATTCATTTTTCTGATAATTTCTATAGATGTGGTCCTTTATTTGTCGGGCTTTTACCTCTTTAGTTAACATAATTGTCAATTTGAAAAAATATTAAGCGTTCATTTAATAATCCCTTGATCTATATCTAAAATACTTGTAAAAAAAATTACTTTGTGTAAGAAAAAATGTTTTTGTTGTTGAAACTCAATTGAATATTCTGAAATTGTTTTGAAGTACATGAAAAAGAGCGTGGAATCATTTTTTTCTTTGTTCCTGAAGAGTATATTTTCGTCAGTTGATATATGTTGTGGTGTTTCTATGTTTTTTACCGCTATTGGTTTCTTATATTGTCGTTATTGTTCCTATAAAAGTTTAATTACTGTGTTTATTGTATTTTATGATGTTTTGCTCTATTATGGGAACGTTAGAGCCGTTTTTAATATATATTTTTTCATTCTTGCAAAATTTTGTTACAGTTTTCCGACTAGAAAAATATTTCTAATTTTTTCAATCGTTTATCTGTCGAAAAGTCTACTCGATTCAGAGTTTTTATTTTCAATTAAATGTTAATATCGTTAATTTAGGCGTGTTTTTTTCTTTTTCAAGTTATTTTAGACTTATATAATATTTATATTTTTGTTTTTAGATAACTAAAAGTGGAAATACAACAGGAGGCCAATGAGAGAAATGCGGGCCAAAAATTATTTTATCAGTTCCGTAACTCTACAACGAACTGCATATTCTCTAATGATGGCTCTATGTTTAATAATACTAATTCTGTTTACCTTCCATCAGAAAGTAAGTTTGTAGATGATCTCTTTACATTATACAATTTAGATAACCAATTAAACCTCCGAATGTCAGTAATTGGTGATTATGTTGAAGAAGTCAGAATAAGACTATTTTTAAGCAATATAGAAAGTAATATAAACTGTAATATATGTGGAAACCAAATAGGCCGTTCTTACGCGCCTAGAAGAAAACATGTATTTAATAAAAACTGTTCTGAAAGAGGTTAGGGGTACTAAAAAAGCTATATATTGTTTGTCAGTTTTCTGACAATACAAGGATGCTTCCCCATCAAAAAAGTAACCTCAGACTTCCATGTCTTGGTTGTGGATGCTGCTACAGTTCAAGAGACGGAGAGATAGACCATGTAATGATTCGCCATCAAAAGTATATTAAATACCTTCTGGACCCATTTTTAGTTTAAGAGTTGCTTGTTTAAATGGCTCTAATTTAAATTTTTTTTATATCTTTTAACGTATATATTTGTATTTATTGTGTTTTATTATGTATATATTGTATTTAATTAACTAATAACTAACAATTAAATTTAAATAATTTTTTTCAAATTGGAAAATTAGCTTAACGACAGTCTTTATTAAACCAGCAGTTATTAGTTTTGTTTCAATTGAGTATAAACAAAATGTTCCCTCTTTCTACATTAATATATTGTTGCAATTGTTCATGAAAAACTGATTACTTTATGAATTGGTCTCTTATTTAACGATTACAGCTTAGTTAAAGAGACATTTTTCCGAAATTCAAACATATAAATGAATGCTGCAAAAAAAAATTTTTCAAATGCTCCAAACTACTTTAAATGTGGTTGTTTATCATTACAAATTATAAAAATACCATTTTAGCAAACTAAATGCTTGATTTGGTTATTTAGAGTAGGGGTCCTCTAAAACAAAAATTCGGCTTTCGAAAAATTTTTTTAAACGTACTGACCTTGTTGAAAACATTCTTGCCGTTCCCTATATGCTTATAAATGTGAATAATAATAAACTAATTAATTTTGTTAATAATTCAAAAAATTTGGGGCCTTATTCTAAAGATGCTCTAAAGTGAAAGATAAAACAATGTCAAGAAGACAATGAAAAAGAGATCTTAAATGATATAAAAAAATCTAGTGGCATGAAAAGGTCAAAATTTTAATAATATTTACTATGTTTATTTAATGAGTAAGAATTAAAATGAAAATATTGTTAAAATTTAATGAGTTCCTTTTCTCTTCGTCTTTTATTTATTTCACTTTTGTCTTTGAGGTACGCGCGGAGTGAAGGTTTTATATATCCACAAGGATCACAATATTTGTGATAAATTTTTTCCTTATAAAATTTTTCGTATCCACCATCTAAAAGATATATATTTGGGTACATTTTTTTTCCACTGTCAATTTCACGCAATTTAGAAATCCTGAAAATTTTATTTTAAAATTCAATTTGTTATATAAAAACTTACATTAAAGGTTCTTTTGATTCTGTATAGTAAAAGATCGGGACTTTTCTAACTATATCAATATTTTTTTCGCCATTTTGTGGAAAGAAGAAATTCATAATCTCATAAATATCATAAAAATTAACAGCTCCCTTTATATGACCTACTTTATATTGATAAGGAAACCTACAGTCAATTAACATAAATTTATTATTAAATTCCATGGCATATTTTTCAATAGTTTCCACTAACGTATCACTTGAGATGCTTTCAAAATTTGGTGAAGAAATTTGTGGCGATGAAACTACTGGCAATTTGCATTTGTCTACCTCAGATGATATTTTTATATGTTTTTTTTTCTTATTATCATCATGTGTTATCTTTCTTTTTCCATGCGTTTGCCTTATATCTTCAGGTGCAGATGTATTTATCATGTTGGAAGGTATTTTTTCTATTTCAATGATACCTTTTTTATATCTTCCCTCATTTATTCTGGAACCAAGTTTTTTCCTATGTAAATTTCCATGTTTTGTTATAACGCTTCTAACTTCAACTGGAGTTGATGAGTCGCTAAATTGCTTCAAAAGGTAACTACAATTTTTTCTTTTGGATCGGTGATCTTTATTACAATTACTATCGTCACGAATTTGTTTTGTCTTAGGCTTAATTGTAAACATCTTAGAACCTAAAAAATACAGTAGCTATTGTCGTATTTCTATATTAAATAAGATGTTGAAATAATCAAAAGAAGCGCTAATAGTTTTATAGAAAAATAAAGGATCAAAAATCATATTGGAGAGGGAGAGGAATTAAAGTAACTGAATAACAATAGGTATATTTAATTGATATCCTTTGTTAATGTAATATACAGTCTTTTTCATTATCCAAAGTGCAATTTTCTAGTTATTATTGAAAAAAACAAATAATTAATAAAGAAATTCTACAATGAATTGAAAAGACAAGATAATAATTATTATGAAAAAAAATCATTCAAATTATAATAGGCTACTGATGTATTTTATAGAATAAAAAAAGTTATGATAATGGCTTCACATTAAGGTAGCGATGATAGTTTATAAATATCAAGAACAAAATAAAAAGTTAGTGGATTCCACTAAGCAACGGTAGTTGGAAAAACATTTTAACATTAATATTACACAATGTCAAAGTAGTGATGGTAAAGGATTGATAAATTATATACTAGCGTGATATATTAAATGAATAAAACACAAAATCCAATAACCTTTTTTAATAGAACTTTTATAAAATAAAGTAAAGTTACTGGATGATTTGTATAAAATCTGATAGATACATTATTCATATTCACTTCTTTCTTCCTCTAAAGTATATAATTATAAGTAACATGTTTGGTTCAGTTTGAATTAATTTATGAATAGATTGATCTCACACAATTTTCTTAATATGTTATTTAACGACTTTTTTCATCGCCATGTAGTTTACTCTTGTTTATATACCTTGTGATAGCATAAATATTTTATATTCCTTAGTTTAATTAACATCATGTAATGGAGATCTTTCCCACCTGTTTTTACTGCATTCACAATACCAAGTAGAAAACAACAAAAATTAGTTTTAAATTCTATTAAAAAGTTCATAAACCTTAATAATAAAAGTGTCATGAAAAACAGTGTAACAAACATAAAAGATAAATAAATAGATGATAACGTTTTTTTTACTGTTATGGATAATTAATGCTATTAATATAAACAATATGCAATGAGTAATAAGTGATAAGATCTTTTTATCGCGAAAACGAATGTAACAATATGTTGATTTGAAAAATCTAGATAAATAAATAATATAAAAGGAAAATTTTACTAATAAATTGAAACTATGTTATGTTAAATATTAATGAATAGGTGATTTTGATTGTTGTGCTTCATTTACATGTATTTTAAAATTTTTCAAAATATTTAATATGTATTTATTAAATTCAATTAAATATTATAGCTGCTTTTTTTATTTTATTTCTTGGAAATAGAAAAAAGTTAAAGTTAGTAAATTATTAAATTTGAGTTGTAAATTGGAATATGTGATAGAGAGTAAATAGATTACACATTTATTTTTTATTTTACCAACCATTTTAATGAAATGTATCATTATTATTAACTAATTGCGATTGATAATTTAATATTCTGCAATAAGGATCTTGTTTTAAAACACTTTGGTTATTCAGAAAATATTTACTTAGATCAAAAGTTATATCTATAGATAGATTAAATTAAAAATTAAAACTACACAAAAACTAATCTTCTTTAATTTAAATTTTCAATTTTATTCGGGATGTATTAATCTAACATTAGATAGGTAGAATTTAAAAAAATCCAATAAACATCAAAGCAAATACACTACTACCGGGGGGAAATGTCAAAAATTTAGTAATAAGTGGTGCTATTTATTACTCCACTAAAAAAAGTTTTGGTAATTATTACGCATTAACTAATCTGTTAAAGTACGAACACAAATGTCTAATAAGAAATGTCAATAGTTTAAGTTTAAACATGATAATATCATCAGAATTCCTCCCAAACAGACATGAAATTTGAAATCTTTTTCAATCAGAAATCTTGAATTGACATTTCTATTTTTATCATGACCTTTTTTTTCACTTTTGATCAAATAAACAATATATCCCTAAACAAATTGGAATGGTATATATTATGATGAAATAGTTGTTTACTAAGTTTGTTTAAAACTATAGTTGAGTAGTTTTGTATATTTAAAATACTAGAATCAATTTTTTCTTATACTACAACGTAGTTTATTTTTAATTAAAATATCTTATATGTAGCTATTAACCTACTAAAAATTAAAAAAAACCATAAATTTCTATATTTTCCTTGTTTGTATAGGAGATATTTTCACACAACGTTCATAACATACTAGTAATTTATAATAATATCTATTCATTGATTTTTTAATAAACACATATATTCCTTCGTTCTATTTTAGAGAAGAAGTCCAAACTGCTATATACATTACAAACACAGAATTCTTTTTACAATTTATATATAAATAACAATGATATCCTTAAATACTTCGAGAATTGCTGTTGTAATTGGTGTTCTTTTGATTTGTACAGGGGTACCTTTACTATATTTTGTTCCAAATTATATTGATAATGTTTTTGCAAAGGTATGTTTTTAATTTAAAGTATTAGAAATATTTTGAATTAGATGGATTATCTTGGTAAAGATGAGAATGGAACATTTAATGAAATGACAAGATCATGGCAAAAACCTGTCTATGATATGAGTATACAATTTTATTTTTATTCTGTTCAAAATCCTGAAGATATTTTTAAAAAGAAAGCTAAACCTATTTTGAAAGAAGTTGGACCGTATTATTTTAACGAAAAGCAAGAAAAAAGAAATATCAAATTCTTGGAAAATAATACAAAAGTTCAATATGAAAATCATAGATTTTACTTCTTTAATAAGACACTATCGTGTAAATCATGTTCATTGAGTGATCGTGTATTGATTCCAAGTGTTGTTTTTCAGGTAAGTTAAAGTAATGTATAAAAAATACTATTAATAAATTATTTAATAGAAAATAGCACAATTTTCTGATCGATTTTTTTTACGAAATATAATTGATATATTTTTAAAAACTGAAAATATTTCACCTTTCATTAATGTAACAGTTGGAGAAGCACTATTTGAAGGGTATAAAGATCCATTATTACATCTAATTTGTTCCCAACCACTAATGTCACAAATCTGTGACATCTTTAAAATATATGAAAAAGTTGGATTTTTCTACAACAAAAATGGTACTTCTGACGGAGTATATGTAGTTGATACCGGTATAGCTGACAGAAGTAAATTAAGTAATATTTATGGGTGGAATGGTATGTTTGGAAAGTTAAATGACACATACTGGTACGGGGAAGAAGCAAGAAGTATTCATGATACTGATGGTCAATTACATCCTCCAAAATTAGATTCATCAAAACCAATAGTAATATTTGCTGGACAAGCTTGCAGAAGTATAACATTTGACTTTTTGAAAAAAAGTAATTATAGAGGTGTTAGTAGTTATGTATATAGTCCAGTGAAATCAATGCTTAATATGGAAGAAGAACAAAGAAAAGGTTTCTGCGATCCTAAAACTCCAAGATATTTTAACAGCACAGATACGCAAATTGAAGGTTGTCATCCTAATGGGTTAATGGATGCTTCGGTTTGCATTCCAAATTCTCCAAAAGTATATATTTCACAACCACATTTTACGTCATGTCCTGTAGAAATGCGTAATAAGTTTGTTGGTATTAGTAATGATACAAATGATGATATGACATATATTGAACTCGAACCTGATACAGGGGTAATAATTCATGTTGAGTCAAGATCTCAAATTAATTTGGGAATGGTTAATAAGATATTCCAAATAACATCAAAACAGGATAATCTTATTTTCCCTATTTTTTATATGAAAGAGTCAATTATTATGGATTCTAAAACTAGAGAACAATTGATGCATGGTATTTCATTCTATAACTCCATTGCAATTATTATTGGAATTGGATGTTTATTTGCAGCTTGCGTTGTACTAACATTTGGACTTTGGTCTTACTATAAAAACAAGAATTCTTCTGAATCTAATTCCGAATATGTAAGTATTTTGTTTGAGAAAAATTAATTTTCAAAATCCTTAATGTCGTAAACCATTAAATTTTAAATTTATTTCAGAGTAATTTAGTTGAAAATGAAAGAACGGAAAATGAAGATTAAATTATATGAATCTTATTTAGTCAAAACTGAAAATAAACAATCATAATATGTAAATTGTCATTTTATTTCAACTAATGTATTTTGTTATCATATACCAATAATATATAAATAATTATCGATATTTTTAACATCTCTTTGATTGGAAAATAAAATAAATTTTGTGGATAATGTTCATAATTTTTTTAAACTTTATATCAAACTTCTCTTTCTAAGTAGAATGTGTATTTGAAATAATTGCCAAATGAAATTTAAGGAAAGCTGTTGTGCTTTATTTTCATAAGTACATTTGATCAAAACAATTCGAATCAAATTTTTTCTCTAAAAAAATTTTGACATAACAATTTTTCTAATAAAAAGAAGACTAATTTTAAAAGCATTGATAAAATAAGAATTGATCATCGAATTTTTTCAATTATTTAATCATTTTTTATATTTAAAGTATAGAAAAATTAACTATTAGAAAATTACATCAAAGAAAACTTACATGAATTTTAAGAAATAATGGCAATAATTTTTTCTTGTTTATTGGTTTATAAAATTTCTAATATATCATTATGATATAAATTAGCAAGTCTCAATGAGAACGTTTTTTAAAAATCATTATTCAACAAAAAAATTTCGTTGAAAAATGTACTTTGCTATATATGTCCATAACTTTTCAATAAGCAAATATTAAATTCATAGTAAGCATAAAAATTACAATCCAATGATATAAAAAATTTTTTAGAAATGGTAAGAAAAATTTTTTTGGCACATAATTCAATAATATTTCCCTTAAAAAGAAAGGTATCAAAAATTGGGCAGATCAGATTTAATATTTAAGTCTTAGCTTTAATATGAGTCATTAACCATCTTCATAGGTGGTTTTGGAGCTCCAATGAATATTATTTCTGTTGAAGGCAAAATTTCACAATTTTAAGAAAATTACATTTAGCTTTTTAAGGAGATTATATAAAAATAGTATCAGTATGTTTGATTTTATATATGTACAAATTTTTAGAAAAATAGAAGTGCTTTGAAATTTTAATCAAAAGTCATTGTACCTTGCTTAACATATTAAAATAATTTTGGATCACAAATATTTCTCTATATACAAGATAGTTGCATTTTTTTATTTCCATTTTCTCCACAATTTTTTAATTACTTACTTCAGACTTTTTTGCCGTTATAAGTGTCTCGATATTTTTTTTAATTCTCGTAATTACTTATATGATAAAATTCTGCTGATTGTAATTGATATTCTAGAAAACCGTATGTAATCAAATAATAATATTTAATTATTAAAAATAAAATATAATATCATTATGGAAAATTTGAATATAATTTTAGTATTTATATGTGCTAAATTATGTGGATAACATCACTTTTAGTGAGCTGACGTTTGCTTTTTCGGTGTATTCATTTGTTTAAAAATTTTGCAATATCAGGGATAATAAAATAAAAAATGGTAACTTAAATGCCTTGAATATAGAAGGGTCAGATGTCTATATTATTACAAGTGAAATGATATCACTGGCAAATTGTTCAGCTCACGAAATATTCCTCTTTCTAAGAATTCGTAATATACAGGATTTACCTTTCAATTCAAAAGTTGAAATTGTAGGTGATCTCTCAAAGGAAATCCAAATTGTTGATAAATTAGGTTTCGACAATCTTGCTGATAAACCTTTCTGTCAGATAGTTGTTGCAAGATTTTGTCAATTGTAAGTTAAAATGTTTATTTCATTATATGGAAGTTTTATTTTTTAGTATGGCTCTTGAAAGTACTCTAGTATTTAGGAATTATTGTTCTGATATTGCAGAAAGATATAAGGAGGAAATTGAAAAATATACCTCCTATCTTTTCAATGATATGAGTTACCATGATACTCTACTTGAGGTCATCAAATTTCTGGGCTCAATTATAAGATATCGTGATGAAGTCAGGAGATACTTCACTTGTTCATTTGGGAATGTCTATTCAAAACCATCTGAAGCTCCCAGACCAAAGATGATGAATGAATCACAGTCAACTCAAATTTTTAATTGGTTCAAGGAGTGTTTTGCTGGACAAAAAAGATTGCAGAGATATTACCACGCTGGATCTGAATATGTATACGGAGAGTTGAATCCGCATGCATTTTTTCAACTAAATTCTAAGAAACGAAGCTTAAATGAAAATTTTGGAGTAATTTTAGTTTAAGGATCCCATATTTTAATGGCTCTAATTTGAAAATTTTTTTTTACAATTTTTATGTATTTATTGTATATTTGAATATATGTATTTATAGTGTATTTGTATTTATTGCATTTATTTAATAAAATATTTCAACAATTTAGCAAATTAAAAAAATTTCTTCAAGTTAGAAAATCACCCCATCTGTAGTCTTTAAATCAACCAACAGTTATTAATTTTCCTTTGATTGAGCATAAAAAAATGTTTTCTTTTTTTACGTTAATATATGGTTCAACTGCGTAAATTGATTATGAAAAATCGATTTTTTTCCATCAATTAATTCCTTATTTGACAACTACAACTTAATTAATTAAAACACTTGTCTGAAATCTAAGCAAAAAAGAAATCCTCCGAATGCTACAAACTACCCCTCAAAAATGGCTATTTAATCATTATCTATCATAAAAATACTCAATTTAGTAAACTAAATGCTTCATTTAGCTATTTAAAGTGGAATCCCTACTATAAAATTTAGCCAAACTTTTTATTTATATCGTTCAAATTTGATTTAGTTTTTTATAATATGATTTTCAACTTTTAGTAATTGCTATATTAAATTACACAAAATCCTAGAACTAATATTTAACTTTACTACTAAAAAGGTAATAATATTTAAAAAAAGTGTTAGAATTATAGTAAATTCTATTTTTGTTATTATCATTTATTTCCATCAAATTATACAATCAAACAATAAAAATGAATATATATAAAAATATTAAATTGCAATAGCCTGATTTTTTGTGTGGCTTCCTGTATCTCGTTTCTCCCTAAATCTTAAATGACGTCTAAATGTCATTTTATCTTTATTATCTTCTAAAAATAGGAGGAACTTATTAGCTAACGTACTGATTAATGATTTTGATATTGTATTATTACTATTTTTTATGATATATTCACAAGGATCAACCTCCATTATAGTAGATTTCAATCTTTCATCACCATTTCCAATTGCGTGACTTATAGCTAGATGACATCCTAGACAAGCTAACGTATCATCTGAATACCTCACTGCCCAATCAGTTAAGTGAATCATGTCCATAACATAAAAATAAGCAGCAGAAATTACATTTCGATCTATAAAATTTCACTTAAAAAATTCTTTCAAAATATAAAATACATACCTACTTTACAGCTTTGGCATACCCGTAAAACAACATAATGTGGAATTAACAATTGCATATCAAAATTAACAGATTTCAACAATAAATTTTCTATCAATTCAATTAACTCTTTAGATTGAATAAATAAGTTATCTTTGTCATCCGGTGGATGCTCACCAGGAAATTTTAACTTCCACCAAGCATGAATAACATAGGATATTTTTCTGTAACAGTCTTCTGTTTTACAAGCTAAATAAAGACATGATGCTGCAACATCTATCATATTAAAATGCTTGAAACTGTGTAAAGTATAAAAACGATGCATATGTGTTATTGCAATACACGTACACAGTTGTGTTCTAAAAACAAATGAATATTAGTAAATTCTTTCTCGGTATTTTATTAATTGATAAATCATTTGTAGTAAAAACAAAAAAATAAATTTAATTTGTCTTCTATAAACGTACATTCTTTTAACACCCGTTGCCTTTTTATTAAGCATTATCATCATTTGTGTTATGTAATTTGCCGTCCTAATTCTGCACTCCAAAACATCTTGAGCTGACATTCCATCTTTGATACTGGGCACATTAGCCAGTTCTTCTTCTGTAAATATCCACATATTTTTATCATGTTTCTTAAAACGGTTCTGAAGACCTGTGACAATCCTACTATCCAAACTTGACATTATATCTATATCTAGTAAAAAAAGAAATACAACTGGAATGATTTATTAAATAAAAAAAATTATTTTTAAATAGTATATTACGAAAATAGATAATTAGAGAAATTTCTAAAATATGGCCATTATACAATATAAATTTAAAAAATCCTCATATGCAATCTTTCTCCTTAAGGTATATTTTGCCAATTGTTTTCGCGTTCGGAATATTTGGAGAGATGCAACCATATGCCTTAACTCGGTAACGTAAAATTTTAGTGGGAGGATCTCAGAGGGAAGTTTCAATGTCTAAACCGTGAGAACGTAGGGCTGATATTTTAATGTAATGTATAACAAATAGGACAAAAAAGGTACTATTATGATAAAATTATTAAATAATATAATAATTAAATCTTTCGAGATGACGTCAACGAAAATTGTTTACCAGATAAGATAAAGTACAATAAAGAAAATAAGTTTATAAATTCAAACGGCACTTTCATTAGATAAAATTTCTGAAAGAAATTTAGAATAAAAGAAAGATTAACCATTTAAATAAATTTTAATAAAACAAATTGTATAAAATAAAAGTAATCAGAAGCTTGACATTAATGTAATTTTTTTACTTTTATATGTAGTTAAAAAATAATCTACTTTTATATTAGTTTAATATTATCTAATTATTTTATAAAACTCATTTTTTCAACAAATTTAATAAAAAATTGCAGTTAATATTTTGATTTATATAAAATATAATATTTAATTTATTTGACAAATATATATAAAAAAAGTGTATAATATATTTATTAATTAAAATAAATTTCAGTTCGATTTATATATCGAAAAACCCAAACTAATTGTACTATAGTGCATAACTTTATTACTTTTAAAGTGTTCAAAAAAACTAATCTAAAATTAAATCTAACAAAAAGTTTGGTTTACAGTATTATTCAAGTTTTTTTAAGGCATTTATATATTGTAAGTAAAATAACTTATAGCAAACATTGATTGGATGTATCTCATGTAGTTTGTTATTTCTATATAGTTTGATTTTCCAATGTTATTGTACGTTTTTATTTATATGGTTAACGGCATTGCATTATTAGCATAAATATATTTTTGTTAATTCAATGCTTCTTTAATGCATGTTTTAAAGTTTTAAAATGCTAAAAATCTAATTAATAAATGTATTAAATTTTAAAATGATTTTATAATTTATTAGAAGAATATAAATGTTGCTATTAAAAAAGTTTTATAAAAATATTTCCATAAATATAAAGTAATTTAAAAGTAAAGTAAATTTAAATATATAGTCAAATACAATATAAAAATTATTTAAAAAAATAAAAGTAAAGAACCAATTAAATGAAAGATCCTAATATTTTTAGATAATAATAACCTTGTTAAAAGGATCAACAATCAAGATAAGTATTTTGAAAAATAATTAATTTAAACTGAATATACATTGCAAAAATGTAGTTCGAAAAAATATGCATTCCAGAATTTGTTATAGCAATATTTGTCTGATTCTATTACTTCAAATATTATTACATAAAAAAATATCTTTATTACAATTTTTTATATAAATCTGCGTATTATTATTAATATTATACATATTAAATTTTAACATAAATAGTTTATTATTTAAATGAAATATTATTTCGATTATACATTAAATAATTTAATTTGTTTTTTCAAGTTTAACATTGATAGATACAATAAGTTTTTTATAATAAAATATTTTTTAATCAAAGCTGTTATAAATTTTTAATTCAAAATTAAAAACAAACTTTATTTTTACTTAATAGTGATAGAAATTGCTGAAATATGATTATTAAAACCTATTAAATATTGAAGAAAATATTTAATGGCCGGAGCATTTTATAAAAGATTTCCAAAATTATAATATAATATTTATGGAAATTCTTTTTTCATAAATAAAATACTGACTTGAATGTATAAATGATTAATGTATTTAGAAAACAATAATTCTGATAATTTCACTGTAAAGCAAATTTTGAAAATCAAAAATTTTTCAAAAGCTTTTTAAATGTTTTCTTAAGCCAAGTCAATTAAATAGACCTAAATTTTAAATTAATTTTGAACAATATAAAATATTTTAAAAATTTGAACATCATATGAAAATCAAGAACTTTAAATGATCAATGTTATGAATGATTGTTCTTAGTTTTTTTAATGATGAAAATTAAAATTTTTTATTTTTTAAATTAAATTAATATTTAAAATACAAAAACTTCTTAGAATGTGTTTCGAATCTATATAAAAATTTTTTTCATTGATTTAAAAATTTTTTAATTAACCTTTATTATGAGTAGAATGAAAAAAAATTTATGCTTCCTTCCAACATATTATGACAATAAAAATTTTCGTCTCAAAAACCATAAACGAAAGAAATATAACGAATTTTTGTAGGCGTGGTTTTCTTCAAGGCGGTCCAATTTAAGCTATCAGTGCATCTTTGAATATAGCTTTTACTTATATCCAACTTTTCTTCTTAGCTGATAAAAGTGTCTGAAGTAGAAGTTAAATTTGCCTTATTTTCAATTTCCTATTAAGTCTGTAATGGTCAAATTTTAGCTAAACTATCTACATTATTATAAAGGTATTTAAAGAAAAAATATTAATATTGTATTGAAGATAATTAGTGCCTTTTAATTTTCGTTATGGCATATTCTTATTAATTAAGTGTATTATATTTAATCTATAATGATAAGAAAAGTATAGAAAATACACATATATATATATAGAAAAATGATATTTAATGATTCGTCCGCTTTGGTGGCAAACTATATTGTAACAACACCAGGAACACCTGTATCCTTTGGAATTGGTTCCATACTTTTAATAATATTTATGGGTTTTCTATCTATTATTACAGTTATGGGTAATTTGGTTGTGCTTTTATCATACTATTTAGAAAAAAATATTCGTCAACCTTCAAATTACTTCATTTTCAGTTTAGCTGTTTCAGATTTGGTATGTTTAACTTATACATAATTTTTATTAAAAATGTCCTAAGAGCTAATTTGTTTCAATTAACATAGTATATAGACTAATGAACCTATATTTCATGCTTTTCAATGTTTACAAATATTATTTTATAAAAAAAATTATTTAAAGATATTTTGACATCTTTAATATAAATTAGTTTAAAATTAAAAAAACATTTATACTTGAATAGTATTTTTGAAAAATTAAATAACAACTTAGTATGTTTTAAATATTCAAGGAGAAAATTAAATAGTAAAGAAATACAGACAAATAAAAGTGATCATTAATGAATTTTTTTATAAATTTATTATTATTTTTATTTTTGGATAATATATCTCTGCATTTTATTATTTTATATATGTTTGCCTAGAAGAGAATTTTTCATTAATAATTTTATTTTCTATGATTTAAAATTAACTCCATATATATTTTTTAATGGTGTGATTGATAATCCCTTGGGCTTTCACTCTTTTTGTTAAGAGCTTTCGTATGATGACAGAAAATGATATGATGGAATATCTGTCGACAGATATGATAACTATAACGTTGCCGATTTAAATGAAGATATTACTTCTTAAATCATAGCTTTACTTTGTAGATTGCCTTAAACGAAAAATGAAAGAAATGATTTCATTTGGGGTTATAAAATTTATCTATATCAAATTTTGAACTAGCTTAATAAGAATACATATTCAACAAGATTTATTAGGGGTTAATATTTATATCTAGACATATTGATGATTGATGAAAAGAAAAAAATTTTTTTTCTTATTGTGGATAGTTAGGACATTGAAGCAAAAATATTTTTAAAAAATATAAAAAAAATTAACAGAATATTGGATAGATTATTGGATTGGAAGGCTTTCCGGTTTTTACATATGTGGTTTTAAATAACAATCATTGGTATTATGGAGAATTTCTTTGTTACCTATGGCTATCTGTAGATTATTCTGTTTGCCTTGCATCAATTTACACAGTATTAGGTATAACAATTGATAGGTTTTGCTCTGTTAAATATCCGGCTATCTATCGAAATTGGAGAACACCAAAAAAAATGTTATTAATTATTACAGCAATATGGATGGTATATATATTTATTTTTATTATATTTATTTAAATATATTTGTGTTTTAGATTCCAAGTGTTTTATTTACTGCTTCTACTTTTGGATATGAAACTTTTACAGGACACAAAAGGCCATCTGATTCTACGGATTGTATAGTGCCATTTATGACAGATCCTTATGTAAATATGACTATGTACATTTCATATTATTGGTCTACACTCGTTATAATGCTTATTTTGTATTATGGAATTTATAGAGCTGCCAAGAAGTTAGCAGTGAAAAATGAGCAGGTGATAAAAATAATATTATGTTTTATAATAATAATGTAAATATTTAGCGCCAAGGTAGAATTGCACTTATAACAGAGATGAAAAGAAATTGTCATATGAAACCAGTAGATGTCTCAACGACTATTCCAGCATTTTCAGAAACAGGCTTTTCGAATAGTATTCTTGATTCACAACCTGACACTTCTGATAGTACTTATTCTAGGTATGTTTATATTTTTTTGTGTATTGTTTTTTTATAAATGTTTAAAAATGATGTCATAGGAAGTTATTTAAAAATATTATTTATGTTAGTGTTATAAAATTATAGAAATAAGTTAAAAAAGTTTGTTATTATTACATAAAGGATGAAGGAATATAAAATATTATAATTTTGTTTTATTATTACTTCTTGATATTTTGTAAAACAATGATTGAATGGAAGGAATTTTTATTATATT
The DNA here is from genome assembly GCA_005656395.1 of Strongyloides papillosus. NCBI lineage: Eukaryota > Metazoa > Nematoda > Chromadorea > Rhabditida > Strongyloididae > Strongyloides > Strongyloides papillosus. The sequence goes on along the minus strand of SRSI01000010.1, from coordinate 1,923,970 downwards.
AAAAATAAGATTATATTTTGACAAATAATGTTTGCACCACTTTAGTAAATTGGCACAATAGTTGGTCAAACTTTGTGTTGTCGTTATGTAGAGCATCATGCTGCTTTAAGGGAACCTTATTTTTCAACGTTGAAGTTTGAATAAATATATACTAGAGTTTCTTGAGTCAGGGTGTTAAACAAAAATATAAATTAGCTATTTGCAATGTAGTTTCCTACTTTGACTTGTTATCAACATACATACTTGTACATATCTCTTCACGAATCAGATAATTGGATTTATCCAATAAAATATCCTTAGGGAAGCAATTTGTGACTTTCTTATTATAGAGGAATTCGCGCAAAAAGCATGTCAAAGTTAATAATTGCAGGGACTTAAATTTTAGCATATACAGATAAGTGTTTAATAATTTAAAATATTATTTTGCTAATGATAATAGTATATATTGAAATATAATTTCAATACCAGTGATATAAAAGATAAAATTTATTTAATCATTTTTATAGATCTCATACATTATATTCTGTTAATGCAGCGTGCCAACAAAATGCTCAAATACATGGCTCATCACCTTGTGATAATCCTTTAAATAAAAATAACAGTTATAATGGTTCATTGGTTTTATTAGAAAATACAGGTATAGAAAAAAAGGAAGATGAAAAATATGTTAATGGAGATAATGATATTACAAATGTTCATAAACAAAATAATAAAGATACTAAAATTGTCAATAGTAACAGTAGTGACAGTGGTATTAGTAGCGCAAATTTGCCACCAAAGATTAATAAACATAATGAATTATTAAGAAATAACAGTTTACGATTTCAAGATAAACCAATTATTGAAACAGCTATTGAAATTTCAACTATAGAACCAATATTTGTACAATCAAATACATACACAGTAACTGATATTCAATCAACAAAACCTTTAAAAGATGAGGAAGGGGAAGAAACTAGTAATAAGGATGTTTCAAAAAGTTTTAGCGTTCTTGAAGATCAAATACCTTTTATTGATGATGACATAAAATCATTGAATTCTCGTGGGCCATCAAAGAAGAAAATTAATCGGTTAAGTATTCGACATATTTCACCAGCAACATCAACAATTTCTCTTTCCTTTTTTTCAATTACATCACCTCCACTTCCGCCAACGGAAAATTGTCTAACTCAAAATGAGGAAAGTTTAATGAAAATAAATAGTGATGAAAATATTTTACATACCGCCACAACAACATCAATTTTACTATCAAAAAATAATAAAGAGGTTGATAGAAATATTACAAAGTATCTTGAAAAAGACAAAACATCTCCTAATATATATTCCTTAAATGAAAAAAATAATAAATTGGAAGACCAAAATAATAATGATACAGTACACATGGGAGCTAGTTCAAATAATGGATTGAATGAAAAAAAGCCTGTTAAAACAGCCTCATTTTTACGGTCTAAGGTTTGTTTTTATGAATCCCTCAAAGTCAATTTATCACAAAACCCCATTTATTACTTAAAATTTAATTTTTCTATTGTTAAATATGCTTCCATCCATCAAAGCATACATAATCTCATTTTCTAAAACCATTCATTTTTTTAAGTATTATATGTTGTATTTTTATTTTAGTTGCATCGAGGGTCTACTAGACGTTTAAAAAAGTCATCAACAAAAGTAAAAGCACGTTCAGCATCAGCAATGTTAAATGATGTTTGTGATAGATATGATAAAGAAAAAGTTTCTGGAGTAATTAGTAATTACTTAGATGATGAAGAAAAAAACTTTAGAAAACCATTAATATCATTAAATCAACGAAAATTTTATAAACTTTCATTAGAAAGGAGTACTTTTAGTGATACGGCTGTAAATTCTTTATCAAGATTCTTAACATTAATTAGAAAACCACAAATGTCAAAATTAAGTTCAATTGGTATTGGTAAATCACGCAACAAGAAAAACTCAGGAAATATTAATGCATCAAGAAGTGAAAATAGAGCAAGGAAAGCTTTACGAACCATAACAGTTATTTTGGGAACTTTTGTAGTTCTATGGACACCTTTTTATATTCTTGCTACAATATACGGTTTTTGTGCATCATGCATAAACTCGCCAACTTTTAATCTCTTATACAGTATGTCTTATTACTTTTGTTATTGCAATAGTCCTCTGAATCCATTTTGCTATGCTATGGCAAATTTACAATTTAAAAAAACATTTAAAAGAATATTGAGGTTTGACTTCCGTAGGACGTAGTTATATTGAATAATGTTAAAGATTTTTATAAATGTATATGCTTGTAACAAAATACACTTATAATATAAATTTTCTTTACAGAGTAATAAATTAAAAACTTTCTTCAAAACATAACTTCTAATTGATCACTTTACTATTTTTGCCTTAACATTTTTTTCAATAAACAATTTAATGTTATATTTATAAATATTTTTTTTCTAATTTATTTTATTTATTTACTTTGTTTTTTTTTTGTTTTCAAATACTTTTTAATCATAAAACTTTATTTATGTTAGACAAAAGGGAATCGAATACTTACTATATAGAATAAAAATATTTTTCAAAGGAAAAAAAACTAGAATTTGATGTGCCATTTAGTTCCTATTAATATAAAATAAAGAGATATATATTCATATATCATTTATCGTTTTTACTTTCAAAAAATTAGGAAAAAAATTGAATAAAATATTATCATTAAGTATATATACATTCTTCTAACAAAGAGAGAAAGTAGTTTATATATATTTATCACATAAGTTATGTATGTAATTTCACAGGATTCTTTTTAAAGATAGGGCATTAATGACGAAAGCGTTAGAAGGTAAATGGCTTTTGATGAATTGCATCAAATATTTTATTATTAAATTATTGAAAATGAAGAAACAGCAATATAAAATGACATTAGAATTATAAATCGTGTGGAAATGAATATATATATAATTTGAATATGAGAGAAATTAAATAGTATATTTCTAGTAAAGAATTACTAATTAAAAGTTATATGACAAACAAAGCAATTTTTAATTAAATCGAGGGATTTTAAAAAAAATATTTTATTTTAAACTAGGTTCCTAGTATTTTTTTATCAGATAGATATTTTTGTTTTTATAAGAGACAGTTTTAACCATCGTTACTCACCAATCTTATAAATAAGCTTTACTTATTTTGTTTATTTTCAATAATTCACTTTATTCTTCTTCCTAAACTTTAATACGATTGAGGGTTCATTTGCTAAATTGTCCTTTTAATTTAAAATTGAAGTATTTCAAGATAGTAATATTAATCAAAGCAAAATGCAATCTTTAATATAACGGTTTAGATATGCTAAAATTTACTTTATCAAAAAGTTAAGGGACCATAAGCCACAAAAATAAAAAATTAACGTTTAAGTTAGTAACAAAAAGCAAAATTTTAATTAAATCTTATAAATAATTTTTTAAAAAAATATACTGAGCTAAATTAATTTTATTTGGAAATAACAACAAACATGGAGCTTGTTTTCATTAAAAATTCTAAATAAAATTGTTTTTTAATAACATTTTAGTCTGAAATATTTGTACTTTTAAAATATTGCATTTTAAAATTTACAGTCAGTTTATAACGTTGTTATCCAATGATTATAATAATATATTCTCTTATTAAATTTCGTTGTTGTAAAATAAAAACTTTTACAAATACTTTTTTTAATACGTTGAATGTCATTTACAATATCTTCTAATAAACTACAAAAGACAAAGAGACAAAAAACTAATATAAAAAAGTATTATATTTTTGTGATGATAGAAATAAAATTCTTATTCTTTAATGTCCAATAACTAAATAGTAAGAAATTAAAAAAATTTAATATTTATTAATAAATAATTATACATAAGAATGCATTAATTAACAATAAATTATGTACAACAAGAATATAATATTATTTAATTTTTATTTTCGTTACTTGAGTTAATTCTAATAATTAATGATATTCAGAAATAATTAAAAATACTGTTTTGTTGTATATTTCAAGTGATTTAAAAATTTATAAAAAAATATTAGTTATTAAAATATAATTAATCTTGTCAAACATAACCTATTTATTGTATATTAATATCAAATTTTAATAAATGTTATCGAGAAACCATTTTTTTCATTCAAGTGAATATTTAAATTATAAAATATTTTTATATAACCATAAATGCTTTTTACAAACCAAAGTTTCATTTAAAGCAAAATTATTTATAAAGTTACATATTAAAAAACTTCCGAAATCTCACTAATTCAACTTTTAGTCGTAGTTAATTAATGGTTAATACGTTCATTCTTGAATAGATTTTGATAAAATCAAAATAAAATGAATTAAAACACTTTATAAATAGTAAAAGTAATAGATTTTGAAAAAAAATTACTGTAAATCGTTACGAATAGATAAGCGAAGTTTTTGGAGTTGTTGTGCAACAAAAAAAAACCATTATTTTCAAGAAAAAGTTTTTGTTTTTTAAATAACAATTTTATTAAACTTTTAAATGTTTATTTAGGAAAAAAATATAATAATATTCACCATACTGGTATTGTAAAGTACATTATTAAGATTGTTAAATATAAATTAATTTTTTTCTTATTGCCGATGTATGTTTTCAACAAATTCCCATAAATATTTAGATATTTAAGATTGTAGTTTAAAATTTCAATAATTTCTATTATTGTAAAGTAAAAAAAACATTAATGTATGCTAATAATATCTTGTTATCATAATTAATACTAAATTTTAATAACAAAAACGAAGACATAAAATTATAGAAAAACAACCAATATTTAAAAATAATGTATTATTTTTTTATAAATTTTAATTTATTATTACAAATAATTTTGAAGAAGATGTTATAAGTTTAAATTATGTATTATATTTTTACATTAAGTATAAGCTTATTTTGACTAAAATAAGTAGACAGTATTTATATAACTGTGTTAAAAATATTTTATACTTTCAAAAATCCTTTTTATTCTTTTTATCTATGTTTTTAAAATTTTTTTAAGTAAGCGCTTGTTTAATAATATTTATGGTGATAACTTTCAGTATATTTGCTTAAAAAATAAGGAAAAAAATTTTAAAAATATTATTTCAAAATAAAAAGTGGAAAACATACATAAGCCTAAGTAAAAATATCATCAATTTGGGAAGTAATATTTATGTATAAGTTTATAAAAATATATAATATTCACAAAAATGAATTAAAAAGTTTAACTTTTCATAAAAAAATAGAGACATATATAATAAGGCAAACAATTTAATTATAATTGAAAATAAATTTAAATGAAAAATGTAATTGCCAATTACTCCTTGAAAAAATATGTTATTATGTTTTACAACAACATACTTAATTAAACCTTTACTATTAATTTTACTTTTTTTTTAAAGTTCTAATAAAGTAAAACACTAAATTCATATTAACTTATGATTGAAAATCTAAATAATGTTAGATGATTTTATAAATTTGAAACAAACATACATTGTTTTACGATTAAAATTTCTATTTTCTCATTTAATATCTTACTATAATTTTGTAGAACAAAACAGAAAAAATATAAAATCATTTAAATATTTTCTCAAAAATATCTTATTCATTAAAAAATAAAGTTGTTAAAACAAAAAATTGCTTTTTAATTTTAATATTCTATCAAATATTCAGCTTCTCTGTTTTTTATTACTAAAATTGAAGCACGAAATAAAAATTAATTATTTCAGAATAATTCAATATCGATCATATAAATATTCAATTCTTAAAAAAATAAATAAAGTATATAGAAATATTGCTGAATTATTAATGTAATACACCTCGAAATTCATGTAAATCCGTTGCACAAAAATTTTTAACATTTCATTTTAATAATTTGAAATTTTTTATGAAGGCAATTTTGTGGTAAATTTTAAATTTAAAAAAAAATGTTTATTTTATACTAATCAAAAAATTTGTACTATAGAAAATAGTATAACAAAACTTAAATGCACTTGTAATGGAAAAACACTAAAAAAACCACTTAAGATAATTCAAATAAAAAAGATTTAATTTAGAAACAAATTGTAATTTAAAGCGTAAATAAATTACTTAAGTATATATAATATAAATACCCTAAAAAAGTAAAATCGTTTTTTTAAAAGTCTGATTATATTCAGAAACTTATTACTACGAACATTGTGATTAGGTTGCAGTTTATTTATCAAAATATGTTATTTTTTAAATAGCATAGAACTAAGATAAATATACCAAAAATACATAACAATTACTAAAAATAACTAACAATACTCAGCAAAAAATTTTAGTGTCCTCATAAATAATGTATAATATAAATTTTATTTCTAAAATATTAAAACAACAAAATTTTGTAATAACAATACATAACAAATGATTTATTAAAATTTCAACGCAAAGTTGTTAGTAATGCTGTCTCCTTCATCCAAAAACATATATTCCTCCATCATACTAGTTTCATCAACACGACAGGATTTCACTGATTGAAAAGAAGCATTGATAGAATCAATGAGTATTGATGCATCTTCCTCTATCGGTTCAAAATGTCTAAAATACTTCTCAAAATATTTCGAACATTGTGGAAGATTCAGTGAAGAAAACGGAAACTGTGTTTCAAATATAGCTTTTGTCCGAGAAGAAGAAGTAATCAAATGAGAACAATATTCCAGCTGCAGCAGCTTTGCCACAACAGCAAATGACACAGATATCTCGGGATCGATAAATTCCATAGGATGTAATGAACAAAAAATAATTTTAGAAACATTTAGTTTTGCAATATCTTCTAAATAATCGGAATCAACAAATTCTCGATAACGATAACAAAAAATATATAACATTGATTGAACAATTACATAAAAACAGCTGTGCTGAGGACATCCAGCAGTTTTTTCACAATTTGAATCATCATATTTCCCAATGTATTCATGAATCCAATTTGCCATTTCTCGAAGAACCTTTACACATGTACTGTAAAAAAATTTAAATATTTGAAGCTAAATATTAAAATTACCTTATAGAAAAATTCTCTAATCTTGTTATAAGGTCAGACAGATAAAAACATGCATTATGTGCAATATTGTTTGTGTTAACAGCTTGATTGTTAAGAAATAAAACCCATAATTCAGATAAAATTGTCGTTCTGGAAGGAGGATGAATCCCACAAGCATAAAAGTACAAAAACGGTACATTTTTCAAACCAAAGTGAGGGACAACATGTTGGATAAAAGATGGCATCATTAAAGCTGCCAAATTTGAGTCAGTGTTTCGAACAAAACACTCACCCCAATTTATTTTATTGTTATCACTATCTCGGATTTTTATGTCAAATGGCTGTGAAATATAATCTAGTAGGAACAATAAACATAAATCAAGTGTACCACTTAGATTATCATTGCCCAGGGGAGGAAATTCCTTGTCATACTTTGTCTTCACCTCACTATTATTTATAGCAAGGGTAAAAATGGAATTCAGCAAAAAACCATTCTTCTTTTCAACAACATTCTCATTGGTAACACAAATATCCAACCCAACTAATTTTTCAATAAGTACATTAAATATGTCAACCTTGATAAACTTTGAGTAACTCATAACAGTAATCACATTTTTTACATAACCTGAAATGATTTTCCCGGACTTTCGGTAAAATGGAAATTGCGAGGAAAGTAGTTTAACCAAAATATTCCCAGATAAAGGATTACAATTTAATATATCTTGAATGGCTTTATGAATAAGATAAAACATCTTCTCTTGATTTTCGTTTGATGGAGTACTAATACCACTTTTCATATTATCATCAATAAGAGGAACTAGATATGCGACAAAATGTGCCAAAATTGGTGCTGTATGTCCAACGTGAATAGTTGCAATTTTTGATAAAAATTGAATAAAATTTTCGAGCATATCCATTGGAATTGTATAAAGATTAATTTTTACAAAACACTGCACAAGTTCAGTGCAGCGAAAATCCATTTGATGAGACAACGTCTCAAATTGGGTGAGAATTCCACGTTTCCTTGACTCAGGCCATGAATTGTAAAGTGAAAACATTTTTATAATTTCCCTATATCGAGCTACTGCTTCAGGAACGTTCTAAAAATCTTTAATAAATTTTTTTAGCAATTACTTACTTTCTTATACATTATAATAAACTCTTCAGAATTTTCCCAGGGTACCCGCTGATTCATTTTGGTATTTATTTAATTGTTATTATTAATTATAAAAATAAAATATACAGAAACTCTTAATTACTAAAACAGCTGATTTTGAAATTATTTCAAAACTTTTGAAATTTATTTTTTCTTTCTAAGACTGTAAAAAATTATTCTTTTGGTATAATGTTTACTTATTGGAAAATTTAAATTTTTACATAAAGACCAAGTAATTTTCTCTCTTTTAATGGTAGTTGTAAAAATTTACATATCGTCCATATTATTCCAATGCATGTGTATATTAAAATTATTTAGCAACAACATAATGTTAATTTTAAAAGTAGGAAGTGAAAGATTTTCATTTATCATAATGAAATACAACACATTTTATATTATACTTTAGTGTATACACTGTTAACATGGGAGAATAATTTATTGGTGGTTTAAATCTTTATACAAAAAAGACCAAAGATTCTTTACATTTCCATGTCTTCCTTAAGTTCTAAGATCTTTTACTATTACAAAATATGGTAATTCGTTTGCAAATTGTTGGAAAAAATGTTTTTTATCATAACTTTTTTACAAAATTAGTAAAATATCTTTAAAACTAAATCACGTCATATTTCATTCATGGTACTTTAATACTACTTTGGGATTTATAAATAAAAAGACTTCTTGTAGTTTGATTTAAATGGAAAAAGTTCTAAATTTTCTTATACAGTATTTTTCAATATTTAATTTTATTGGTAGTAATATTTATTGTTAAAGATTACTATTTCTCATTTTTTAAAGTATGAAGAGTGAATTTAAATTGAACGTGTTTAAATACATCTTTAAACAGTTTTAAAATTAGTTTTTTTGACATCAAAAATGTAGTCGTTCTGTATATATTTAAATAATTTTAAAAGTAATAATAAAAATTTGAAATACAGTATGGTGTCATAAAATTTATTCAAAATAACGATGTTTTGCATGTATAATAAAGTAATCTGCCTCCACATTTTATTCAAATTTATAAATTCCATAATCATTAAAGTTCATTATCTTTTGAAAAGGTTATTATAAAAAAATTTATGAAGTTATTTGCTAAGAACTTTTATACAGAAAATGTAAAACTTAATATTCATCAAATCTAATCATATTTTGAACTATTATTACTATACGAAATGCTTAAAGAAATTTTATATTAATTTACGTAAATTGCATAGTACTTTTCATTTTTCGAAACTAGAGTAAGATAAATATATATTATGTTGAGTGCATATATATATATATCTTTGAAATACTAAAACAATTAAATTTTATTTAAGTTTCAGTATAGCATAGTCACTACAAACATTACGTGGGTGCTTGGAAAAGAAGAATTATTGTTTGAGTGTATCAATATAAAATATTGATACAAACAATAATATCTTCTTTATAACTATGTAATTTTACCTCATATAATATTTGAGATATATATAAAAGATATAACAATGAAAATTTTATAGTATAAAGCTGTAAAATAAAAAAGTATCTATACGATATAAAAAAAAATCAATGAAATTATATATTTTTTAATGATTAAAAAATATATTTATAAATTTTTAACTTTATTTTGGCTGACGGTGACAAAACGACATTGACAATATAAAAATCAAATTTAGATTACTGAATGAAATAAAGAGACTTTTTTTTGATTTTAGGATTTCATAGATAGATTTTTAAAGATCATCTGGATATGGTCCAGCCATGACCTTCTTAATGAAAGCTTCATAGTTAACAAGTCCTTCAGCATCAGCAGCATCTTTCAAAAGTTCATCAGCTTCATCAGCAGTTAAACGTTCTCCTAAAGCTAATAATACGTGCCTAAGTTCAGTTTTAAAAATCTTTCCTGATTCTTCCTTGTCAAATACTCTAAGTCCTTCCAAGAAATCAGCAAATGATCCAACTTCCTTTTCTTTCTTTACTTGTTCGTAAATTGGAAGCCATTCTTCAAAAGTTATTCTCTTAGATCCTTTCTTCATTTCCTCTCCACCATAGGCTTTTTTAACTTGAGCATTGGTTGGTTTAAGTCCACAGGCACGGATAACATCTCCGATTTGTGAAACATCGACTTTACCATCGAGTTCTTCATCATAAAGATTGAAAACTTCCTTAAGTTTATCTAAAATTGATATTTAAATTAGATAAAAAAGGAATAAAATAATAGTTATAAAATATACTTACCGGCGGATGGCATTGCTACAAGATTGTATAGTGTGAGGCTAAATCAACTGCGAGATGTAGTAGTATTGCAACTTAATAATGTATCAGCCTCTTTCTCTTCCAGCCCCTTGTTGGATATAAGTAAACACATATCTTCTCTGGCTTCTACCTCATAACTCTTAACAGCCTCTCCACATACAGATCACTTTAAGAATCTAGTTTGTGGAATAGCATAAAAGAATCAATAGTAGCTAAACATTATCTTACTTTAATCTGTGATGATAAAAAGTGTTTCCGCGAACAAAGCTCTTCAAATCATCAACACCCACCAAGTTGATTGGTAGTAAAGTCTGCCGTTATTATGCCTTATCTCAACACTTCAATTACTCCTTCAATCTATGGCAGGAATTAAGAATTGTACCTAGTTTAAGTTGATTATTATTTTGTTCTATCACATTCTTCTACAGCCTCAACCAATCTCTCCTAGTGATATAAATATATAATAAATAATATATATTATATACATACTTTATCTCTTAAATTCTTAAAATAATTATCTACATCAGATGTGGGAAGTTTGTTGAATTTATAAATCTTTATTATATATTCAAGAATGTGGTATTACAAATATACCAGTATTTCTGCGATCATAAATACATATAATAAATAAAGAAAAGATATAAAATTATGTGAAAAAAGAAGAGCATTAATATGTTGTAAAATAAATGAAAGATAAGTGATTATTGCTAGCTCTGAAGATAAAAGATTATGAGATCAATAATTTAGTGTAAATATCTAATTTTAAATAATATAGTAGAAGTTATTCATCAACTAATTGTCCAATTTTTTTCAAAATAGCATTAGAAAATTTTTCAATATCATTCACTGGTGTCTTTGTGATCGTTGAAAGAATATTTACTATATCCTTTGATTGAGATTCTGTGTATCCCATAGTTAAAGAAGCAATATGTATAACACTACTTATCCAAAGTAACCAATCAGATAGTAGTCGATTGAAACGTAGTTGTTCAATGTTGGCAACAGTACGATTGAAATTTTCCATTAGTACAAAATTAAAAATATCTTGTATATTTAGAATAACGTAATCCATCACAAAGATACATTTCTTATAGAACAATTCCATTTTTGTTTCAAGAAAAATACACCTTGAACATAATACAGCAAGTAATGTTTCAACGTATACAAGTGGATTCTCTCTATCCCATAACTTGAATTCAACTGTTGTTATCACTTTTAATTCACTTTTTAAAATTGCATCTTTAGTATATAAATGTCCAAAAGTTTTTAGACAACGTGCTGTATATCCAGGAGATAAAATATCTTTACAATCAAAGGTTTTAAGGCATATTTGAAAGCAACTCATAATATGTAATGTCATTTGCCTTGATAAATTAGATTCTATTTTTTCCCAATCTCTAGAAGATGAACTGTCTGGTATTCCATCATTAGCCGTACAAAAAGTACCAAAACAGTTTTCAATATGACGTGAACAAAATCTGGAAAATATTGTGTTCCTCAATTAATAAGTGAATCCCTACCTATCAAAAAGATATAATGCATGATAACGTATCATTGGACTAAGGTTAAGTCTCGCTGCTATTGTAAAAATATAGTTGACATACTTCTTCTTAAAAAAATGATAGTCGAATGGTGTAACACTGTCGATCCTAGCCAAATTGTCTTTCCTCATATTTTCTAAAGTTTCATCATAAAATGGTTTTTCATCAAATGTGATATGATATTTAAATTTTGGAATTTTGTGGTCACAGTAGTTTGGGACATAATCATATCCATCAATTCCTTCATCATTTAACTTGCCCCTTATTTCACCATTTTTCCCACCATTGTTGATTACTGACATGTTATCTAAAAATATTTATGTTTTTAATATATTTTTTTTAAAAGATATATTATAGGTTGAAACTTTGACAATATCAATTGTTTTAAAACAACAGTAAAACATTTAATAAAAATAACAAATAACAATAAAAAAAAATCAACTTAGTTAGTGTAACGTTCTGTCTTCAGTTGGGGAACAATATTCATAGATTGTAACTCTTGGAATAGTAATTTGCAAGCATAAGGAATCTTAATTGTAGCCATCTGACCTGATTTCTTACATTTTTGACACCAAGTACCATAACCTATTAACCCACATACGGAACAAACGTCAACTTGAAATTGATCTGAAGAAACCATTAATCGTTCCATTAAAAGCATCGATGCTCCATATGCTATAAGGCAATCTCTTTCCATTTCTCCTAATCTTAAACCACCATCACGAGCTCTACCTTCAGTAGGTTGACGTGTCAAAACAGCAACAGGCCCTCTTGCTCTAGCATGCATTTTATCCAAAACCATGTGCTTAAGTTTTTGATAATAAATTGGTCCAAAATATATATATGCTGATAATTGTTGTCCCGTAATACCAGAAGTCAACATTTCTTTTCCCAAATAATTAAATCCATGTTGTGCTAATGATTCACATGTATCTTTGACTTGATCACCACCAAATGCAGTACCATAATGATAACGACCTGTCAAAACAGCATTTTTTGAAGAAAGTAATTCCATTAATTTTCCTACTGTCATACGACTTGGATAACCATGAGGATTCATAATAACATCAGGACACATTCCAAGATCATTAAAAGGCATATCCTCTTGTGGAGATATTAATCCACATACACCTTTCTGACCATGTCTACTACTAAATTTATCACCTAATTCTGGTCTTCTTGTCTGTCTAAGTTGAATTTTAATTAGATGTGCATCTTCTTCATTATAAGTTAAGAGTACTCTCTCTGCGTAAGAAGGAACTGGATTTTTATATGATACAGCTACGTCTTTATAACCAACATCGATAGCTTCAGATGAAGTATTATATATACCACTACTAACTGTAGGCATGAATTTATTTATCATTACTTGTTTAGAAAAAATTCTTGCTCCTGTTCTGACAATTCCTTCAACATCAACTGCACCATATCTAAAAATTGGTTTTTTCGTAGCCATATCAATTGACGGTCCCATTAATTTATCACATAGTTGATTAGGATATTTTCTTATAGATGCTTTTGCATGTTTATACACTAAACAACGTCCATATCCTCTATCTAATGATGCTTTATTTAATACTAAAGCATCTTCAATATCATATCCACTAAAAGACATCACAGCAACAGTAGCGTTCTGACCAGCTGGTAACTTTTCAAAATTCGAAAATTCAATAGTTTTTGATTTAACAAGTGGTCTTTGAGGATAGACGAGTAGATACATTAATGAATCTATTCTTTTTTGTTGATTATAACCAATTGAGCCCATAGCCTGCTTACCCATAGCACATTGATAGGTATTCCTAGGAGATTGATTATGATGAGGATATGGTATCAGTCCAGCACAAACACCAAGTAAAGTAAACGGTTCTATTTCCATATGTGTAGTATCATGTTTAATATCTTTTTCATAAACAGCAATATGAGAATCATTCATTTCCATAACATCAAGGTATTCAATAAGACCATCAGCAATAAAATCATCAAATGTTCTTTTTCCTGTCCTTAACTCATCCAAGTGTATTTGCTTAACTGCTGATTCTCCATTTTTTATTATAATGTACGGTCTACAAAGTCTTCCACCATCACTAGATATATAAATTGCTTTTTGTTGGGTATTTGAACTAACAGAAATAAATTCATTTAAAAATCCAGAACGACGTACTACTCTAATTGTATCAAGAATTTTCTTGGGTGTTTTTGTTAACCCAACAATTGAACCATTAAGATAAACCATGAAAGTGTTTGGTAGATGAACAGATCTATAGTGAAGACTTCGTACATCCTCTATACCACAATTATATAATACTCGAAGTACTGGTTCTTCCTCCGAATCCTGTTGTAATATGTGCCATTAAAGCTAAATTCTTTACCAATCCACAAGACTCTCCTTCAGGAGTATCGGCAGGACATAACATACCCCATTGAGATGGTTGTAAAGAACGCGGTCCAGAAACTTTCCTTGTTTTTTCAAAAGTCGAATTGATACGTGTCATCATACCTAAGGCAGAGATGTATGATAATCTAGATAATACTTGAGTAACTCCTTTTCTTTCCATTTTAAATCTTTTAATTGTCCAATTTCCAGTTGATAAAGCATTATTCAATCCATTTGAGATCATATCTTGACGCATATGTCTAACAATATCAAGTGGAGCAGCTAATGTTTTTCCTAAAGAATTATCAGCAACTTTCTTTAATTCTGTATTAAAACGTTTAAACAAATCTTCAAACATCAATGCAATAAGAGATCCGGCCAATTCGATTCTCTTATTTCCATAAAAATCACGATCATCGCAATCACAAATATTTTGTTCAGCCTCCAAAAGTCTTCGAAGCATTAAACCAAGGTAAATCGATTTCATTTTCATATCACTAGAAGATGATGGAATATGACAGATCATAGAATTTCTTAAAAAATCTAAAGCATCATATTCTCGCATGACATATGAACTTGTTCCTCCACTATAGTTTTTCTTCAATTTCATTTTTGAGGCAAGATATAAAAGAGCTTTAGATTGTGTATTTATATCAGCATTCTGAGCTTCCTCAATTGAAGCTGTGAGAGCAGAAATAAAATTATCTTCCTCACCAATTGATGATAAAATATCGTAATCACTTCCAACGCCCATAGCTTTAAAAATTATAATTATTGGGATGTCCTCGGTCATCTGATTATGCCGTAAATAATACTCTTCCTTTTTTCGTGGTAATTAATGTTTTACTTTTCCTATCACTAGTTGAACTTAATACCTCACAAATAAGTTCTTTTTTACTATTTCGTCCAATCATTATTCTGTTTTTTGATAATTGTTCTTGCATTAATACTACCTTTTCAGAACCACGAATGATAAAATAACCACCAGGATCCAAAGGACATTCTTGTGCTTCAGCCATCTCTTTATCAGTTAATCCACGAAGAACACATTTACTTGATCTCAACATTACTGGCATTCGTCCGATTGTCAAATTATGTCTTATAACTTTCTGATTACCTCTAGTATATTCAATATCCACAACTATTGGAGCAGAATATGTCATATCACGCAATCTACATTCATGTGGAGTAATTGTTTCAACAACTTGTCCAAAACCTTCCTCCGCTTGAGGCATTAAAACACGGATATCTAAATATCTAAGGAAATATAGAATTTACAATTTAAAAAAATGACTTACTTTACATAGAAATATGGGGAAGCATCACTTGTTATTTTATTGTTAGCTTTCAAAATGTTTTTAATATCTACATCTACGAAATAATCATAACTTGCAATATGTTGCTTTAATAAACCTCTTACTTGAAGAAAAGAAGGAATTAAATTCCATTTGTCTTCAAGTGATAATTTATCAGAAATATCCTTCTTCATTATAAAAAAGGCAAATACCTTTTCAATCTACTGCTCTGAAGGAAAGTGTTTCACCTATAACTAACGTTACAAGAGACATTTATTGGTATAGTGTTACTCTAAATATTTATCTCAATCACTTTAATTACTCTTTTCTGATCATATTTTGCTATATAAATTTGCCGTATAGTAAATGTATCTTTTGATTGATAATTATATCTATTATTTGATCTTTTTATGTATAAACATCAACCTGAAACATTTGAATAAACATGATTTCAGTTACAAAGAAAAATTGTATTTTTTTAAACTAATTATTAGATATTAAATTTTTTTATTAACATCACTTCTGTGCATTGCACCATTACTATTGTAATCATAAAATTGACTAGGTTTTCGTAATATTTTAAATTAAATAAAAAAAATCTCCACAAATAATCTTTTGTCATAAAAATTTTACTATTAATTAAAAAAATAACAATACATGTTTTAAAATGCAAATGACAAAATCTAAACGGAAAAAGTGACTAACATTATTTCTACGTTACTTTTTGGACATATACGTTAAGTAATTTTAATTATCCATTTCTAAACTTCTTAAATAACACCTTAATGTGTTTTAACTTTTTTTGAAGGCTGTTTACATTCATTATAAGTATTTAGAAGATCTAATTCAAGGATTACATTTTCCTATAACAAAAAGTCAGTAATTATTTAATACTATGGAACTTACCTCATTAAAAATAAAAGGTACTGCGCGCTTATTTTGAATTGTTGGCCTTCTAGCGACTTCAACACCTCCTTTAAAAATTGATATTGTTGGAAGTTGTTTACTTGAAGGGTGTGTATTAATTCTGAATCTCTCAGCCTCCTTAGGATAAGTACCAACATCTAACTTGGCAAACTTTAAATTTGGTAATGTAAATCTTTCACTCAATTTAGAGAACACAGGGGTTACATGACGACACTCTGGTGACCATGTTGTGTAAAATTCAACAACCCACACAGTATTTGTATCATCTTTGATTTTTTTATGTAAATCTTCTGATCGGAAATATATGACGTTATCTGATTCTTGATATGCTGGTTGTGGGAAAAGTACGGTTACGATAGTAATTAGGATAACATATATAATCCCATATAGCAGATCTGCTCTAAGGAAGAGAAAAACATTTGCTGTCTTTGAAAAGTTAAAAACTGTCTGTATATAATGTAACCAATTTGTAGCCTTTTTACCTCTCCATAGAATTACGACAGCCAAAAAAACAACAATTTCATGTTCCCTCTAAAAAAAACGGTTTATACTTTTTTGATAGATTGGATTATTAAACTTACAGTATCCAAATCACGATGTTTGGCATCGTACATTAAATCTCCTACAAAAGGCACCATTTTAGTAAAAATAAATGAAATGCTTAACATAATATTTAAAATATGATGGAATGTTAAGATATGTTTTAATTCCTGAGTTTTCGGCAGTCCTATCATTTTTCTTAACTCTAAAAAATAACCATATTGTGAATTTGGAACAAAAAGATTAGATATTGGCTTTTATACGGAAAGCGGAAAAGTTAGTAAACAAGAAGCATTACCAGTGCATAGCTAGTTTTAGCAAAATACCTTTTTGACATTAACCATCAAAGCGATTCATATTATTTACATAACTATTATAATTTACTTTATAGATTATTAAATTTTAACATTTTATATTTAATTTAAATGACGTTATACATATGCTTGGGACACAGTTCCAAATGTGTATGCAGTTATGGGGAAATGTAGTTTAGAAATTATTCGATTGATATAGGTTTTATTACTCGTTTTACGATATAAAAGTCAAGTTTTGGTATAATAAAATTTTCGATTTATCAAATTATTGATATTTTAGAAATGTCTAAGAGGCAGGTTAAATTTGATGATGATACTCCAGATAATGTAGAATGGAGAAAGCGTCAAAAAATTGAAGCATTAAATAATATGGACAATGATGGAAAAGATGCCAATGTTACGCGAATGAAAAAACATACATTAGATAGTGATGAAGAGGATAATGAGGAGTATCAAAAATTAGATATGAGAAAGGTAAGATATATTTATTATGGAAATTAAATATAGTTGTTTCTTAGATTGAAGGCGAAGAGGATGCCACAATTTCATACGATGGGAATATAAAAATAACTCCATTTAATATGAAAGAAGATGAAGAAGACGGACATTTTGATATTCATGGAAATTTTATTTTTAAAAAAGATGAAGAAGAATACAAAGATCAGTGGCTTGAGACAGTTGACTGGGAAGCTGTTAAAGAACGTGAATCTAAAGGACAAACTTATGAAACTGTATTTTTTGTTTAAATGTGCTATTAATCATTTAATTTTTTACAGACTGATGATGCTCCTATTGAAATAATTACTACAGAACAAAAAAAAGTGTTACTTCGAAAGTTACTGACTATACTAAAGCCAAATGAAGATATTAGTAAAGCTCTTAAAAGATTGAATAGCTCACAGAAGTTAAATGCTGCTGAGAAGAGAAAATTGCGTTGGGCTGCTAAAAAAGCAGGAAAAGAATATAAAGATGAATCAGTTTCTGCTATTGAAGAGCTTACCGAAATTGCCGATAGACTTCTTAATGAAGGAAATACTGAAGCTTATCAAATGACTTATGAAATGATCAATGATGAAATTGCAGATATAGTCAAGAAAAATGAAAATGCATATGATATGTTTGGAGATGATGACGACGCAGGACCCAGTAAATAAGAAAGTCCTACGAATATCAAATATCAAGTAAAACCTGTAAATTTTTTTTTCTATTTATTGGAAACAATTATAATTTTTTTACAATCTCTACGATAATACTGAAACCATTTGAATCTTAAAATCAGTTATTCAATCCTTTTTAGAGCTTCAAGATCTGTGTAGTTATCAATAAAAACATACCTCTAAATAAATCTTTTCGATATGACTTCTTAATATCTATGACATTAAATTTATTAGATAAATTAAAAATGTAAATAACAAATTTTTAAACATTAAAAATCTCACTATGCCTTTTACAAAGTAATAATAATAAGTCACGACTGATTTAAAGTGTTTAAGTCTTTTTACTATTCTTTTATCCTTCTTTCATTTGTTTACATTTATTTATAAACACTAAAAAGTTTATCTCCCTCTGATATGTACCAGGAAATTATATAACATTTCAAACTTCATGCATTATGTTGATCTGAATGAAATAGAAAAAGTTTTGCTCAACGTAAACTTTATTTCAGCCACGTTTCATTCAAACTGACCCATTGTTGAAAAATATCAGTATTATAACGTATTTTACCTCATTGGGTAAATTTGCATAACATGTAAATAATTAACTATTATCATAGAAGACCAGATTTTTTATATTTTTTAATCGTAATTGTGGTATAAACAACTACTCTCAGTGTTAATTTGAATACATAAAAGTAAGTACTACATCACTGCTTCTTTTAGTAGTAAGAAAATTACTTTAAATTTGGTAGTTAATATAGTACTCCAAAAAATACCTACCTTTAACGGTTTTCAAATAAAAATATAGTTCAAATTTTTGGAAAGGATCAGGCGGTCTTTACTCTAAGAATTGGAAGATTTGTCTTGTGCCGATTATTGGTACATTGTATATTCTCAAATTGTAAAATATTTAATTTTTTATAAGCAAATTGTATATACGGATCTTGTAAAATACTTTTGATTTATTTTTATTCTAGATTAAATAATGCAATTATCACCAAAACAAAAGAATATACTCAATACTGCTGGAACGGGAATTAGGTTAGCTGTTCAATATGGTTTTGTTCCACTCGTTATTTACATTGGTTTGTCAAATGTTTTTAAAATTTTCCTTATTAAATTCATTTTAGGAATAAGAAATGGTCCTGATCCACTTCCAAATGGAGAGGTTGTCCCAATTACTGTCATGAGTCTTTTCTGGGGATAAGAAACTGTTTCAATTTTATATTCAATAGTGCTTGTAGATTTTTTTAATGTAGAATAAATTTTCTTTTTTTGTAGTGTTTTAACGAAAAATATTTAAGCACATTTTGTTATCATTAAAAATATTTATCTAATAAATTTTTTTTTGCTTTATTTATTCATAGATACAAGTTGAATAGTTAAAATCATTATGGGATTGCTAAATTATGTATGTTAATATCTAATGAGCTACAAATAATTATAGAATAAGTAAGGACTTCCTTATTTTTAAAAGGAATATTTATAACTCCTTCTTGTTGTGGTCGTTGATTTATTGCTGAGTAATTGAATGATATCTTATAATCATAAAATAATAAAGATTGTGATAAATATTTATAATGTATTTGTATTTAATGTGTACAAAAAAAAGAAAATAAACCAATTGGCTAACAATGTTATATTTTTGAAAAAAAGTAAACTATTGAGAGGTATTTGCAAAATAAAATCATTTGATTTTACAAAAGTTAATTTTATTCTATAAATTCTCGAGTTTTTATATTATTTAAAACGTTTCTAAGATTGATTTGTATGAATAATATTTATATTAGAATATTAATCAAATTCTCCTGTAGAATTACATAATGTGTTGTAAATTAAAATAATTATTAATAAGTAACACTTTACGTTAAATATCTTAGAAGATGAAAATCTTTTAATTTTTGATAGTTTTAAAATAGTTATGAACGTATTAAAGGCGTGATTAGAAGAAATGCTGTTTTTATTTAAAAGTAAATGCTTTTTTATAACACATCCAAAACTAGATGATTTTCCAACCATCTAGAAATTATTCATCTGTTATCTCCGTCTTTTAATTTGGTTATTAAAATTTAGGGAATAGGTTAATCTCGCGAATCAAGAGATGTTATCGTGAAAATCAAATTTAAGATTTTATACTACCACATTCTAAAATATGTTATTTCTACCTTGTCGCTTCATCTAAAAATGACATTATCCCATTACAATATCATTTATGGATCGTTGGATAAGAGAGGGTTTTTTTAAAGTAAATACTTCAGCTAAAGTTTTTAGTACAACCGGAAAAAAAATTAAGCATGATATTTTTCCATATATTTCTTATTTTTTTAAGATTAATATTAGCATCTGAATCACTACAATTTTTTTTTAATTCATGTTACTCCTACATCAAAAAATGCGCCGAGTGAATTGTACCACGAGTCGTTCTTACTATAATTATATATCGATTGTGTCATATCGACCAACGTCTATCTTTGTTCCAGTTTTGGAATGGGCGCAGTTTGAAGTGACGTGTTTTATATTCTCTACTATCCGTTGATCGTATTCTGTAAAACAGTTGCATTTTGTAACTTTTTTTAACTATAAAATCTGTTTGGTCTTTGTTATTTATCGCTTATATTTTGTTTATCGTTCAATATAAGATCTTGTGTTAAAAATATGTTCTAATATTATTACATATTTTAGTATGTGTGATGCTACTTTCCTATCAATGACATAGTCATTAAGGCACATTGTCACTATCCAAAAAATTATTGATGTTGAAATTTATAGTGCTCATTTGTGACAGTGTACACTTTAGTACACCTACTGTACAATTGAGAAATATAAACAGGGGGAAACCCTTTGAGGTATAGCAAATTATTTTCCAAGTTGTCAAAGATGTTCTTAGGATGTATTTAAAACTGTAAGAAATAGCCCTTTCGACAATGTTTTTCTCTCCTTTCATCAAGTCTGACATCTTAGTTTTATATATGTACTTTATTTTTTTTGTAAATAGTCTACATTATTCGTTTTAAGAATTTTTAGCTTACACGTATTCACTTTTTTCTTGTGCACTGCTTTTTCTGATAATACTAAATAACGGATTTATTTTAGTGTTTCTACTGTATCTTACTACAATTGTTTAGTATGGGTAATGTTTTTACGAATCTTTTTAAAGGCCTTTTTGGCAAAAAAGAAATGCGCATTTTGATGGTTGGACTGGATGCTGCTGGTAAAACAACCATTTTATACAAGTTGAAACTCGGAGAAATTGTTACTACTATTCCAACAATTGGTAGGATTTAATATTTCTATCAATTATTTGTTATCTCATCATTATAGGGTTTAATGTCGAAACTGTTGAATACAAAAATATTTCCTTTACTGTATGGGATGTCGGCGGTCAAGACAAAATCCGTCCTTTATGGCGACATTACTTCCAAAACACACAAGGTATAGTTGTTACTTAATTTCAAGTAGTTTACCTGTTTTTTAGGATTGATCTTTGTTGTTGACAGTAATGATCGTGAACGTGTCGGTGAAGCTCGTGAAGAACTTATGAGAATGCTGGCTGAAGATGAACTTAGAGATGCTGTTTTGCTCGTATTTGCCAATAAACAAGTAAGTAGAATTTATTTATTTTATTTTGTTAATTACCTTTTTTTGCATTTGTTTTTTTTTTCTGTTTGAATGTTACATTATATAATTTTCTTGTAAATTATAGGATCTTCCAAATGCTATGAATGCTGCTGAGGTAACAGATAAACTTGGACTCCACTCTTTGAGAAATCGCAATTGGTACATTCAGGCAACCTGTGCAACAAGTGGAGATGGTCTTTATGAGGGTCTCGATTGGCTTTCAAACCAACTCAAAAACAGAAATTAAACTTTTTTAACATTAATATTGACCAAATAAAAAAGTTCTTCTTATTTTTACTAGAATCAACATTTTCGACGTTTTCAAAAACAAGTTTCACTGATTCTATCCATAATGTGTATACGTCCATCAATAAGTAATAAATATAAAAAAAATTTGAATTGTTACATACAAGTGTATGAAGTAATTAAAAATAGTTAAACTTATTTTATTGAAGATGTTATTGTAGAGTTATAAATGAAGGTTATTATTATTTTATTACTATAAACGAAATTGGTTATTTTATTTTTTTTGGTTAATTTATATTATTAACACTACCTACAACAAGAATGTACTTGCTGATGTATGTTAACTTTTTCATTACATAATTCAATCGTCTTTTATTATAAAATTTTTTTTTTGAGTTGTTACAATGGTTTACCTTTGATAATTTACTTGTTGAAAAACGTTTGTAATGGTGTATAGAAAAATATTTTTGTATAATTAAATGCTATTTGATATTTGCAAAAGATATATGAGGATTTGTATAAAGTATTTTCAATTCCATTATAGAATGATGGTTTCTATATTGATATAATTTAAATAGATATTTTTATACTTTATATTTCAATGTTGTTGTGGGCGATATCACATTTATTTTATTTGTGTTACCAAAATTGATATATTTGAGATTACTATTATTTACTGAATTCCATGCTAGAGTACAATCAATAGTAAAAATTAAAGAATTTAAAAACATAAGTTCAATTAGAATGTATACTTTTTTGTTTTTATCAAATTTTCATAACAAATTATATATTGTATTGTTCAATATATCATTTTTTAAATTTAACTGTTGATTATTATGGTATAAATTAGTAACATAAAGTACTTTTGCAATTTGTATTTCATATTGTTTTTTCCAAAGTAATTAATCATTTTAAGTAAAGTTGTAAATTAAATATTACTATTAGAATGAAAAATAGCTTTTTTTAAATTTCAATAATAATTTTAGTTTAAGACGGTTGCACTATTTATTTTATTATATACTACAATTACAAAATTTATCTTATAAGATAAATATTGGAAATATAAGACTTTGTATAAACATTTAAGAAAGATCAAACGTTGTTTATACTAAAAGTCAATGGTTTTTTTTGCAGTTTCAAGACTTTTTTCATCTAGAATAATACATAATTTTATTTTTGTTGGGTCTTTTTCCATTGCTTTTACAAGTAAGGCATTATTATGTTGTGGTCGACTCGCTATAATAGGTGTTCTTCTAAATTGTCTATGATATTTGTCTATTGTTCTTAATTTTCTTTTCTTTTTAACATCTTTTTGACTTTTCCTCAATTCTAAAAGTCTTTCTTTTTCTTTTTGATTTTTAATATCATCTTCTCTTATGGAACAATACGTAAAATATACTCGTTTTCTATATCTCCAATAACAATTATATAAACTTTTAGAGAATCTTCTTTGTGCAACCATAAAATTGTATACGGGAACAGTCATTAATCGTAAATATAATTGTATAACAGCAAATATTAATGATACAACAGCCAAAATTCTTATTAAAATAGGTTGCTTTTGGCCGTATAATTTTTCTTCGTTGTAACCACCGTAATCAGCTGTTAATGAAAATGATGCATTAAGAAGAAGGATAACACTTGTAGCATATTGGAATATCATCTGTACCCGTAATAATCTGTGATTTTTTTCATTAAGTGCAATTAAAAATAATAATTTAAAAGCAAAAAATACACCTATTTCCGAAAGTGTTAACATAAAAACCATCCATTGTAGATACGTATATCGTGAATTTGAATTAAGAAATATACCAAAATGAATAGTATTTAAAAGAAGACAAAAAAGACCAAAGGAACATTCTATTCCACATACAACTAATCCCCTAAAAAATATGATTAAATTAAATTATTTATAAATTTGTTTTATGTAATGTTAATTTGAAAGTTATTTTCAACTATAAATTTGTACTTGCCATGAACGGGTGGCTGGAACTGAATGACTTTTCCAAAAAAAAGGCATCTGAAATTTCATTGATGAGGAATCGTAATTCTCTGTTCCAACCATTTCAACCACTTCTACTGGTGTCCATATTGGCCATACAAATTTCATTTCTAAATTATATCAAATAATATAATAATTAATATTATAACATACGAGTTACATCAGCACACTCTTCCCATTTTTTTCTCAACCATTTTCTTATTCTAATCAGAAAATTTCTAATATTTTCTTTTGCAATATCCATTATTATACATGTATATAGTTAAATTAATAAAGTTACATATGATAATTAAAATATAAAATTTATTAAACTTTTATATAGATTTTAAATAAATATTTCGAAAGTATATTTTAAGTAGAGAAAATACAATTATTCTTCAATACTCCCAAATTGAAGTGTTTTAAAATTAATTATAAATTAAATTAGATTAATAAAAATCAAATATACAAAATTTTCTTACTATGAGAATCAATTCCTTAACTTTTTACTTGATAGAAATTATTATAAACACTAGTTTTGTCTACTTCTATATACGCCCAAAATAATTATGTATATATTTTTTAGTATACCTTTTCATTAATTATGGGATAATATTTCTTGTACCATATATAAAGCATTCATAAATATGTTTGTCGTTATTTAATAAGAAGTGCTACATGTTTGATAATTGATGATGCAGAAGTTGATTAAACGAAATTTCTTCCAATTTTAATAAATTTTTATATTACCAGAAGAAGACATTTGTTAATGCACAATATTAAAAATATTTATAACATTATTTTCTTTACAATGTCAATTAATATTCATCAAAATATGTATAATTTTATATTATTAAAAAAATGTACAACAAAATATAATATCTATACATTTAATAAAAAATTTTTCTTTATAAGTATATATTATTAATTTGGATAAAAATAATAACATTTTCTTTTTATTATTTTATCTATGTTTTTATCTACTTATTTTGTGTTTACCAATCTGATTAATTAAGTGCTCCTTCAATCAACCATCTTGCGCAACTTCTCATGCTCAAGATAATGGAAGAATAGTTAAATTGTAACTTAGGTTTATTTAACTCAAAATGATTATGATTGTTACATAAAGATTTGTACTCAACTGTATGAGAAAAAACAACGAGAAACGAACAGCTGATTTTAGAAAAGTAAAGTGTATTTGTATAAAAAATAAACAAATTTATTAATAAGATTATTTGATTAAAATGATAACAATGTAACATATAATTGGATATATATAATTATATTATTTATGGATAACATTATTGAGGTATCCAAACTTTGGCATTCAAACGATGTTTTTGATCTATTTCATCATTCTTTTGTTCAAATTTTTTATTATCACTGTTCTGTTGTTTTTTTGAACTTCGAAGATCAATAATATTTACCATTCCGTATTTTTTGCTACTTTCTGTACTTTGAAGAATTTTATGTAAATGTTGGATATATGTTATAGCTTGTTTTAATGTATCAACTTTAGAAAGTTTCTTTTTGTATGATAATGATGGAAGTTTTTGGCGTAATTCATCAAAACCTTTATTTAAACTAAAATATAAAATTTTCTATATAATAATTATAGAAAATAAGTTTACCTTTTCATTCTTTTTCTTTCTCTTTCATTAGCAGCATCTCTTCTGGCTTGACTTTTATAATTTTCCTCATCATTTGTGTTTACACAATTAATATTATTTAATGGTATCTCATTTTCATGATAAAAATATTGATAGTTTTTATAATAACTACCTTCATTATCTGTCTTGTTTGGATAAAATTCTTCTGGACTAGATATTGAATATTGATAATTAGGAGAATAAAAGTTTGTATAACTCATTTTAGATTAAATAACTTTAATAATATTACGAATTGTATTAAATTTTTTTAAAACTCGTAATAGATATCAAGAATGAGTGATGAATTGTTACAATCTTAATTTTCTTTATTTTATACTCCCACATATGACAGTTGTCATTTAAGGATGGTTTAAACAATTATCAAATCAAACAATAATAGGCGTTTCATTGATCATGTTAAGCTTCTTATTATTTATATGAGTTATGAACAAATATTAAACAGTGTCAATTATGATTATTCAAGCACTTTCATGAACTATTATGTTATATAATTAAGAGGGTCACAAGAAGGTAACAAGAATGAATTATTTTATTATTGTTGAGATCTCTAAAAATAATTTCTTGAGATGATATTTATCTTTCACTTTTGGTAGATGACATTATAACCATTATCTTTCCATTGTTCTTCTCCACTTCTTCTAAACAGAAGTTTCAACTACAGTTTTGTTTCTTTTTTAATGATAAGGAAGAAATAGTTTGATTAATTAAATTTTTCGTTTTTTTTCTGTTAAAAGTGAAAAAAGTTTGTCTCTATAATATACCTGTTACGTCACAAATTGAATACTCTTGTTTTCCTACCTTCTTTTTTTCATCTGTTATTATTGAAGTATAATTATTTGTACTTATAGAGTGACGAAATTGTTTTACTTTTTCATTTGATAATGGTAATTTATTTTCTTTATTATTATTAACCCGTACATTGGAATTGCTGTCACTTCCTCCAAATTCATGTTTAATAGCATATCTACCAAAATTATGATTACCTTAAAAAGAGTTTTTAAAATATATACAATAACTATTTTAAAAAATATTTACCTTTTAAGTTAATTGGACGACGATCATATTTTTTACACCCCCATACATGTAGAAGTGCATTTCTAAACTTAGCATTTAAAAAACAATATGTAATTGGGTTGGCGCATGTTGCAACATAAGAAATTGATGTTAAAATTAAATTTACATTATCATTCCATAATGTTCCATCAGAAAAATAGTCAGAAGCAGATACCATAAGCCAATAGATGTATGTTGGTGTCCAACAAATAAAAAATATAATTACAATAACAATAAGCATGCGAATAAGTCTTTGTTTAGTTAATATTATTTTTGATGAATGAGTTGATCTAATTGTTGTTTCAATTCCTGTTACTGAATATTTACCATAAACTTGATTTGGATTTTTATCATCATTTGTTGCCTCATAAGGTGAACCATGAAGATAACTTGATGTGTTATTTTTTCTAATAGGTTGCAGTTTTTTTGTATCATCATTTAATAATTTTTCAGAAGCCGAATTATTAGGTATTGTGTAATTATATTTCCTTTTTACAGAATCTATCGAAACTTTAGATTGTTTTTTAGTCATTTCTGATATTTGATAAGATTGAATATCATTATTTCCTTCAATTCCTATAGCAGCAATATCCATTTTAATTCCCATTTTCAAAGAGGAAATTACATATCCATATAATACACCCATTAAAATCAAAGGAACAACCAGTAGGACAATTGTTACATAAATCTAAAATAATATTATAGATATCATAAATAAAAATTATTTTGTAATATAATGTTAATTATTTTAATCATAAATAATCACATGAGAATAAGTCAAAGAGTTAAATTTAAGTACAAAATAATGATACTAATAAAAGATAAATTAAATGAAAATTAATGAAAAATTTTTTTACATAAATATTTCTGTCATCATCAAAAAATTTTGAAAAAATAATTATTTTCCACAGGGATAATTTTTAAAAAAATATTTAATCTTTTCTTTATATTTAATATGTAAATGAAAAATATTATTAAAAAATACTTACTTGGTAAAAAAATTTTGTTTTATATGAAGCTGTACTTGTACACATTTTTAAATTAGGATTTTCCGGGTCATAAGAAATATTTTCTATGTTAAAGAGAAAACCAAGATTTATGACAAACGCTATGGACCATACAATACAGATCATAAGACATGCATGTGATTTTGTTTGAACAATTCGTGATTGAAATGGTTTGCAAATAGCTATATAACGCTCCATTGCAATGGCAGCCAATGTATATGCTGAGGCAGAAACGGAAACAGCTAAAAACAATATAATTTGTAATTAACTATGACGAATATTTTTATTAAAGGCATTAATTTACTTTTTTTTGCTTAAAATGTATATTTTTTAAATAAAGTGCATAAAAGACTATTTATTTTTTTATACTTACGTTGTGTATATGAAAATATTATGCATAGTATATCTCCAAATAACCAGCTTCTATATATTGTTTGAATTACAGTAACAGGCATGCAAATTACTGATAACAATAAATCCGATAAGGCTAGGTTTAAAAGGTAAAAATTTGTTGAAGTTCTCATATATCTTGTCTATAAAGTTTAAAATATTATATATCAAATTAATGTAAAACTTACTGATGTTAGAACATAAACAACCATAAGATTACCAAAAACAGAAAGACAAAAAATGACTGAACAACAAACAATCCAAGCAATATATGTTGTTTCTAAATGAGGAAGCAAAATCTTTTCATAGTTATTATCTAACGTTAAATTTTCATAAATTCCGTTCCCTTCATTTTCATTGTAATTCATCTTTTTGAATAAATCTTACTTTGGTAAATTAATAAAACAAATATAAAAAAAAACAAATTACAATAATGTATAAGAGAATTCTTTTAGACACATGCCTTGCAGCTGTATCTATTTTTGTTGTAATATTTTATCTAATAACTAAAATATTTTTGTCACTTCTATTTCCTTTGTTCAATATATAAAATATTTTAGAAATACAATTAAAAAGTTGTAACTAAAAAAAACATAATAGTTTTAAATAATTTTTAACGATTTTCTATTATAATAATTATAAAAGCTATAATTAAATGAAATATCTTTTTAATAGAAATTATCTACTTAACTAGTAGAATAAAAAGACAAATATTAATATTACAAATATTCGCATATGGACAAATAAAACATTTGAGTTTAAATATTTTAATCAAAATTTATAAAAGTTACAAAAATTGACAAATACATATTTGTGAATTGTTGTAAAGATAAATAAAAATAATCCATATTCTTGAATATTTTTCAAAATAATAAAGTTGAAATAAAAATATTTGTTCAAATAAATGATGAAAAAAGGATTAAAAATAAATAAGGTTTTGGTAATAAATAGGAGGGTAAAAATTATGAAAATGATAATTAAATTGCGTGGCAGATGGGAAGACGGGACAAATATTTGGATGTATTAAAATTAAGTTAGATAAAATTACCTAAGATAAATAAATATGCCATAATTAGCTATAATAAATCGAAAAAGTAATTGCTAAATAAGAAAAACGGGAGCAAAAATTTTTGAATGAAGGGAAAATAAAGATTATTAAATGAGGAATTTTTTTTGTTGTAATAAATATGTTAAAGAAAATATAAAAACAAATTCTATTGTTATTATAGTATGTTGAGTCTATTATAGCAATTATAAATATATATATCTATAATTTTCTACCTTTATCATTGTGTACTTATGATAATAGGTTTACGTGTATAAGTAAAATTACTCTAGGCATTATATTTATTAATGAACAACAATATGAGTGGGTATGATTAGAAGCAGGATATATCATCATATAAATATATGATAATAACAAAAAAAGATCTCAAAATTTTATATTTTTCACCATTATTTAATAGTGCAATTTCTCAATAATTAGAACGGCATTTGTTGGATATTTTTAATAATAAATATTAAAATTTTATATAAAATATAAATGTTATCTAAAAAATTAATCTTTGGAAGTATAGAATGTGAAAAAAAACAAGTAGTTTAATAAAAAAGTATAAACGAATTTTAAACTTTTTGTTTTCTGTTAATGCAACATTTAATAAAATATTCTGAAAGAGAAATAACTAAGAAATTTATAAAGAACTTTTGGTTTTTTACATTATTGTGATGTAAAATAAAGGTAATGAAATATTATTTTTACTGAAATATATTAAATTGTATTAGGTAATTATACTATAATAGTTAAAGTTTTAGGATATGTTTTTTATGTATGTATTGTGTTTAATGAGTGCATTAATAATACATAATAACAATAAGTATTTTAAAAGTACGTATTAAATGATATAGACTCCAACAGTCAAAGCATTTACCTAAAATATAGTTTTTGCAATTTTAATGTGAGATTTATTGGAATTTTTCACATACGTTAATATTTAAGATATAACTAAATAGTATAACGATAATAAAAGTCTTTTGATTGGATAAATATTTTTGAAAAAACTCTATTTTTGAGTATTTTATAAAAGTCATCTTCTCGGAAAAAATGTCTTTGAGATAAAACTACCCTTTTGTGTAAATCATCAGAAAACTTAAATTGTTATATACATGACTACAAAGAATTAAAGGATAAAATTGTTGTGCTAATGCTAGTACAAAGAGTTAAATTATCACTTCATCAATTATTGAAAAGTGAAAGGAATTTTTAAAATCAGCCTTCTTAGTAGACAAAATTATTCTTGAATCATAATATTAAATATGAATAGGAAGTCTAAATTTATTCTTTTATTATTCGAAATCTTTTTTTTTTGTTTCACCAGTTCAATATTATTATATTAATAAAGACACAAACTCATTAAACTGTTTTGTTGGATATAAATTTAATAAGGAAACGTTAAAATATATTCACCATTTAACTTAAAACTTCATGTTATACAAGGAAAATAGCATTTTCTAATATATATGACAAAGCAATGTCTAAATTTTTAAGATATCTTATAATATTGAATATGAAAATAGTTGTTGAGT
Organism: Strongyloides papillosus; assembly: GCA_005656395.1. NCBI lineage: Eukaryota > Metazoa > Nematoda > Chromadorea > Rhabditida > Strongyloididae > Strongyloides > Strongyloides papillosus. The sequence goes on along the minus strand of SRSI01000010.1, from coordinate 1,892,887 downwards.
GATGTTGTGAAGTAATCAAGCTTCAATACATCAGACGTTGAATTAGACACATGGGATTTATATAAGATATAGTATTGTATGACAAGAAATGTTTTTGAATTTCATTATATTTTTAAATATATATATTTCTAGGATATCACATAAAGTAAAATCCAATATTACTTAACTGTATGATAGATGAGAATTCAAATTTTTAATTAATGTGTTTAAAGTACAATATTTCTTTTTTTTTATCAACAAGTAAAATCAAATGTAAAAGCATTAAGATTATAAAAATAATTAAAAGCAAATTTAAAGGCTCTATATTTTTCTAAACAAAATTTATTATTTTTCATATTTATGAAGTAAAGAATGTTTAAATACATAAAATTTCAATAAACAAAAATGTCATAAAAAGTGTATATATAAAACAATTATATAGTAAAATATTTTGACAGTAATTTTATATGGATCTAAAATTGAAAAAAATAACAAAGAATATTAAGTTTATTGTTGTCAGATTTGTTTTATATATAAAGAACAAATTAATAAAGAAGGAAGGGATTATTATTACATGATAATATTAGCATAATTATGCCCACAAATGTAACTAATAGTTTTAAGAATCATTTAATTTATTCAACCAACGCCAATTATATATGTTTGGTTGATTTATAAATAAAGAAAATTCATTAAATGCCGTTCATCAGAAATAATTCTAAAATAAATTTTATATATATAAACATTTATTTCCTTAGACACGAAACTTGAAAATAACCTTAAAATGCAAACTTGATAAACACTTTTTAATACTTAAATTTAAAATATATTTATTAATGCAAAAAAGTTAAAAAAAAGTTTTTTATGTCAATTATATTTATACATTATAGAGGATATTAAAAAAAAACATCAATCAAAAGGTATTAAAATAGTCGACAATTGTGATCAATATAAGATGTAATATTTGATATTATCATTAAATGATTATCAAAGGAATATTTTTTATTATTAAAAGTTACTTTGTTAACAATAATGTCAAATATTTCTTCATAAAATGAGGATGTTATGCTAAAACATTTGACTTTAAAATTGTTTAGAAAAAATAATACAATTTATGGGCTTAATCTATCATTTTAAAAGTAAAGCTATATGATTCTTATGATGTTGATTAGCATCTTTAATTTACAAAGTACTCGACTTAAAATATATATATTAAAAAAAATTATCTTTTGATAAGTAATGGCTAACCAGAATTTATATTTTTTTATACATTTGTTTTTTTGTTAAAATACTTTACATAAAAGTAATGAAATTTATCTTTTGTAAATCGAAAGTTTATTAAGATTAACTAAAACAAAACAACAAAAAGTATAAGAAAACAAAAAAATCAACAAAGAAATAACAAAAAAAAGTAGACAAAAATACGACAAAGAATAAAGAGTTTATTTTAGTATTCGAGACATTCATCTGAAATGACTGAAATTGTCGCTCTAAAGAAATTGAAGGAACTTGTGTTTCTGAACAATACTCTATCACGAATTAATTGTTGAGAGAGAGCTAGCAATGGAATGTATCCTAAGGCGTGACCATGTGATTTTGAGAAAGAGTAGGAACCAGAGACAACTCTTCCAATTATTTGATATGGTGGAGAAGATTTAATATATGTGGTGGAAGCTTTCTCCTCATTTTCCTTATTTTCAATGACCAAACGTTTTTGACGTCTTTCTAACCTACACTTCAATTTATCCTTTTTTAACTTTTTCCTCGACATTTCTTTCTTCTTCTTATCTTTACTTTCTGAAGGGAACATTTTTAATAAACTAACTGCTTTCCATTCATAATCATCTTCACATATTTTCTTATCGTTTTGTACTTCAGAATTTTTAATGTCTCCTATAACATCCTTCATAGATATCATATTCTTCTTATCATCTTCCTCACCACAAACACTACATATCAAAGCATATCTTTTAGGTACACCACGAGAGAGTGGTGTAATAGATATAGGAACAAGACCTTTACAATTGTCTGCTAATAATTTATCTGAAAAATTAATGGCATAAGATATATAATTTCTAATAAATTACCTGGAAGTGATGTTATTTTATTTTTTATAAAGTTATCAATTATTTTTAGTGTTATTCTATCTCTAATAACAAAAATATCTTTTTCCACTTCATTAATATTTAATTCTTTATTTCTCCATTCACCTACTAAACGATCCCATTCAAATGAAAAAGGAAACATAATTTTAAAAATCTTCCAATATTGTTTTCGTCTATTCCAAGGCCTTTTTTCATGGGCAGACTTTAGTTCCAAAGTTTCATTCGCCTGTTCGATATTGCTTATAATTGAATCAGGGACATCAAAAGGAAAAGTAAATTGACAACTTTCAAAAGCCAGATGTCGCATGCTGTTTAAACCAGAAACATGTCCACTTGACAATTGAATATTTTGCCAAAATTCCCTTGCAAATATCTTTGGGATTATGATGTCAAAACCATCATAAACTGATGAAGTACAATCTTTTTGTACCCTTCGATTTACTAAATAAATGTTTACATTATTCTCTCCATATTTTTCAATATATTTTTCTTCGTTTAATCCAAATTCGTGAAATTGAAATATTTCTTTATCATTAACCAAAATATCATTTAAAGATTGCACTGGTGAATTTAATGGTAGTCCTTTTCTTTTAAACATTTTTGGACGACAAACAGATAGTGGAAAAACACGGTTTGGTTGACAATTCCCGGATGTTGTTGAATTAAATAAAAAGTTTAAAATATTTCCATTCACTGAAGTTATTTTGAAAGAGCGTAAAAGGATATCTAATGACTTGGGACCACATAATCGAAAACGATTCATTTCATCCGAGATATCATTGATTATTATATCATTTGCATAATATTTCTTAACAATTCCATGATTGTTAAGTGATTTGTAATCATTTATTGTTATCGGTTTTTTATCTTCACAAAATTCTGATTGAGATGAAAGGGAAAAAATCTCCTTCAAATTATCCATAACCTTCTCAAATATAGAAGGGTGAATCCAAAGAATTAATGATTTATGTTGTGATCTAAATTTTAAAAAAAATATAATAATTTTAAAAAAAAAACAACTTACGTGTCTTCAGTCCATAAATATTTAATTGGTCCTATAAATTCAAAAGGATATTTATCTTTTGCATAAAACATTATTGTTTTCTCAAATAAACCGCTAAGTGCTGGTTTAAATGAAAATGATGGCAATTTTCCAACACCACAACATAAATTCATCTTATCAATGACAAATTCTTGAGATGAACCTGTTATCTGGATACATTTTAAATAACTTATGTCTATAACCGTTGAATGAAATTTAGAGGAACGATATATTGGACGGTGTGCTTTTTGAAACGACCTATCTGGTATTTTAAAACCCCAAATTGCTTTCATATGAAATCTCTTTGCATGCCAAATATGTGTTTCTAACCATCTATAGGAACGTTGCCTTTGGATGTAATTTTTATATAAATTTATTGGTCTTCTTCTCCAATATCTACTTGGTGCTTTTTTTCTATGTTTACTTTTAGATAAATGAATTTGTCCAAATTTTCTCATAGCTACAGGCAATCTTTTAATATTATGGCTCATTGCTCTTCTTCTCATATGTCTTGGTAATCTTTGTAACAATGTCCTTGGCATTGAAGGTTTTACATCACTTGCAACTTTACTTCCAATTGCATCATAAATATCAGCCAATAAATTAATTCTTTCCTTTAAAAATGATGTACTTTCAATTACTCTTGGTACAATAAATTCTGATATTTCAGTATCCATTACATTACCTTCTTCATCTTTGAATGACATTCTAATAAACTATCTCAAATTTCAAAAGAATTATAATAAACAATGTATAATTTTTAAACAAATATCATTTAGGCTAAAAACCACAACAAAGATAACATTAAGATATAAATTACAAATAAACTTTAAAAATATTATTATCATCATGTTGTTTAATATACATATTACAACAAACTAAAGAAAAATAACAAACAATTACATAACTCCTACAATTATTTCAACAAATCACATTTTCTAAATATAAACCACATTTAAAAATAACTCAAATATTAGTTGGTTTTGAATGTTCTTCAGATATCTTTTGTTTTTGAACTTCACGAAGTTTAGCGAAACCTTGGGGTAACTAAAACATATATTAAGTTTAAATTACATTCGATACAACTAACCTCTTCTTCTTCTGGTTCTTCAACAATTGACTTAACCAACTTCTGTTCTAATTCAATTTCATCAACAAATTTCCTTTCAATTACTCTTTTTCCAGTTACAGGATCAACAACATTACCAAATTTAAAAACAATCCTATCTACTTGATGATTAATATCTATCGAAGGTTTTTCTATTTCTTTACTTAAAGTTTTTATCAAAATTGAATCACCGATTTTAACCTTATTTCCAGTATCCACTGCCCAATAATCATAACTCTTAACGTGATATTTTTTTAAATAACTATTAAATTCATTTTGTGGACATCGGACCTGTACGCAAGGAACTTGCCTAAGTCCAATTTTTGAAAGACCAATTACTTTCCCAAAAAGTATATTCTGTTGAATGATGCTTTTAACAACAGAGGGCATTATCTATTAATATATATATAAAAAAAACAACTTATTATTTATATATTTTAATTATATCATATTCAAATAGTATTTGGCGATCCAATCATACAAATAGAGCATAAAAAAGGACATAAATAAATTTATATTAATTTTTAGTAATAATAATAGTAATGTTTTATCCCAATAAAGATAAAACTTCTTTTTTGTACATCTAAATTAGAGCAACATTATAATCTGAAGATACAAGCTATAAGCCAGGATACTTTATCAAAAAAATACTTAGTAATTAATGTTCCTTTTTTTTCATTCATTGTATTATACATCATTATCTCATTGTAGCTTTTTTCATTCATTCACATAATAAAGGCAGCACAAAAATATAATTAAAGGTTCTTTTATTCAATTTACATTTTTCTACAAATTACAAAGCACTAATTTCCAAGCATAGAATTTTTTGTTTTTCACCGACATTCCCAAATTTTAATAGTACTGTCATTTGAAGCTGTTGCAATGTATGGCTGTGAATGATGCATAGCTATACACGAGACAAATCCATTGTGTGCATTTATAGTTTTGGTGTTTCTTTTTTGATCAAGACACCATACTCTCATCGTACGATCATCGCCAACCGATATAATATATTTACCTCCTGGATGGACAATCAAATCTCGAACCCAATTATCGTGACCAGTCAAAGTATACATACAAAAACCTTGGATAACATTAAAGATCCTTATTGTTTTATCTCTAGAACCTGTTATCAATATATAACTGATTGATTCAGAATTTTCTTTATTTTCACCAGGAACAATATACTGAACAGATTGTGGTGGAGCCCAAGCAACTGCCTCAACAATATGTTCATGTTCTGATAAAACAGAACGAACCTGACGAGTTTGTATATTCCATACACGAACGGTCTTAAAAAGGAAGAAAACGGTCACACAAAATATAGGAAAATAAACAAACCTTGTCATTAGAAGCGGAAGCAAAAGACAATCCATCCGGTGAGACCCTTATCATTCTAATCCAGTCATCATGACCACAGAAATTGAAAACACAATATCCTGTAGTAAGATCCCACATCTTGACAGTGCGATCACGACTACCAGACAAAACATGGTCACTATTAGTTAAGCATGCAACAGCCAAAATATCTGCATCATGGCCTTTAAGCGTCTTTAAGCATTCGTAATTTCCAGTAAAATCCCAAACTTTAATTGATACATCAGAACTGCAAGAGACGAGCATCTTGCCTTTTGAATCAAAACAAATGTCATTAATAACATTTGTGTGACCTTTCAAAGATCTTTCGTAATCTCCGGTTTCGAAATCCCAAATTCTTATAGTTGTGTCTTCAGAACATGAAGCAATGACACTATATATTGGATGAAATATAACCCTAGTGACAGATGCTCGATGTCCATTTAATTCAAGTCTTTCTGGAGGTCTTGGTAACCAATCGTCTCCCTTTTTCGACCCACGAATAGCACCTCCGGGTAGGGAAGTATTAATTACACCACTTGTTTCATATTCCTGTAATTTTTTTTCCAAGTCTGTAACCTTTTTTTGTAATCTAGACACAGCTCTCCATCTTCTTTCTAATGCATCCGTATCATTTTTTGAATTTAATGTATGATTATCCTTAAAAATATACATTAACCATATTTATAAAACACTAATATAAAAAACGTACAACCTTAGCTTCTGTCTGAAATATCCTAAAAGTTTCATCAAAACCTTTCTGCCTCAAATAATCAGCAATAGCAATATTTCTATAGAGAAGTTATACGTAGAAAGAATATATTTACACTTACAAGTCAGCAAGCTGTTTATCAGACAAGTTCATTACCATTTTTATTAGAATTAAAAATAATAAATAAGAAAAATAAAAAGATCCCTTCTTCACTGTTTGGAAGAAAAAAAACCTCTAAAATATATGTACAAAAATTATTGATTAATTTTCCTTAATATTATTGTAATAGAAACGGGGTACATTCGCCCATCAAAATTTTCTTCACGAGATCACAGTCGCAGTGCCGCACATTCCAATACATATGCCGCGCATATGGTATAAGAAAATGAAAAATAAAGTAGTTTCAGAATAATTTTATAATAAGGTGTAGAAGGGATTTTTAATGACAAAAATACCAGATGATAATTATTCTAATTTTTATAATCTATCATTAAATTATACATTAAATAGTTTTTAATAAGTCTTATTTTGACGATTAAGACTTATAATAGTTATATAAAAGAACATTTAATTTGTTTTTTCTATATCATCTTTGGTTTTCATTAAAATTTATCTTAAATGGGAAAAAAAATGTTTTAAAAGAACTACAACTTCCTATGCGTTATTGTATGAAACCTAGGAACTACTAAAAAATTAGGGATTTTAAAATAGTTTAGAAAAGATATTTCGTAAGTTTACGATCTATTGGAAATAATTTTGATGGACACATTGTAATTGCGCCGCTTACGTTTTAAGAAGTAAAAAGACTAGATATAAAATTGATAAAGTATAAATTTGAAATGAAAACAGAAAAGTTTCTATATAATTATCACAAGAAAGTTCACATATCTTTTCCTTAAACATGACGTAAGTCAACTTTTTTGAAGTATATACATAAATAATAATATATTATAGAAAAATGAATGTATATTTTTGTTCTCATAAATGCTAAGAAGAGTTGTAAAACGCTTGTTTTTTTTCAAAAATTGATGATATTGCATATATGTGTAAAGCATAAATTACATACTGTTCGTTGTATTTTTTTTAAACATTTCGTATTCTGTCTTTGTTGGAAAAATCATAGCTACTTTTGGTAAACATTCGTTATGGAGCTAAAATTCTATCATACTCTTCAAGTAAACACTAAAAATTTTTTTGATACATTTTAATTTTTTTCAAAATATAGTATAATTGATCTTAAGTAAATTTAAGAAATTCTTGGTGTGTATCATAAAAGTTTTTACATTCATTACTAATAACCTATGTTCGAAGAACTCATTGGAGTAAATTGATATTTTTGTAAATATTTCTTATGAAGTGTTTCTAATGAGATAATGTACAAGTTAAAACCATAGTATTACTCATTGTGTGTATAATATCCAACAAGTTTCTTATTTATAAATTTTACGTGCTTTTTTCTTTCTTACAAACAGCGAAACAATCTTAATACATGTAAATAATTCTCAGTATTAATTAATTTTTCATAAAAATATTTGGTGGTTCTTTGTTTGAATTATGAACTTTTTGTTTTTGATTCTCAGAACATAAAGATTATGATCATATGTTTTAATTGTTTCTAGAACAAAAATTAGCAAACCAAATTATTTTAAATCTCCTAGTACAACTTCTTTAAAATAGCTAACCATTAATTAATTATAAACAATTTTATATTCTTCATGTATCAATAAGTATAGTTTCGTATTTTAGGTCAATTGTTTCTCATTCAAATTAATGCTTAAAATGTTAGTCTTAAATTTTCTACTTGTTTTGAAATTTCTTAATATTTGCCTACCAAAATACTTTCTATTTTTAGACTTCTTTACTCCATTAGAGATAGATTTATATAGTTAAAACGTTTTCAATTTAAATTTACTAGATGGTAATAGCATAGTTATAGAAAATGAAAATAGAAAAAAAACTAATATAGTGTAAAGTTCTTTGAAATATCAAATCTCAAAATGATTTGTATTTATGAGAGAATTGATAAAAAATCTTACTTCTCAAATTATATCTTATATTGTTCTTTTTTTAATAGATAGATATCACAAAAGATATGAATGCGGCAAGGTAACAGTATAGATGAATGTACTTTCTAACCAATATTACAGAAATACAAAAACATGAAGATGATAATTATGTAAAACAGAAAACTTCTCAATTGACATAAAAACCCTCCTTTCATTTATTTGAATGCACGATAATAGTAACTCATTCAACCACTTTTTGTTGTCTTTAAATTCAAGAAGTCATATGTATATAAATATATAGTTAGATACTTGTCTTACTCAATCAAAACTTAATCTCAAATTTCGTTTAATCATTAGAACACATTACCTATACACAAATAAATATATCACATAAATACCAATAAATAAACACAAATATGTGATGTCTCAAACATTTAAACTTTTTCTATTGGATCATTTGTAGTAATGGAATGTTGAAATTTTTACCTTTTTAGGACGCTATACTTTATAGTAATGCTTTTCAATGGTATGAAAACATGAAAAAAGCATTGAAAAATAGTTATAAATGTGAAAAAAATTTAATTATATTATTAATTGTTAGAAAAGATAGGATTTGTTTCAACGGAAAAAGAGATAAAATTTGTAGAAAAGTAATGTTTAGAAATATATAACGGGTAAATTGAACAACTATAGATAAAATTATTTAAAGAGAAGAAAAGTGAAGCGCATCAAAGTATTGATGCGACATATTGTACTATTGAAGATTATTTATCACTATTATGAGGATTTTTACATACAAACGCAAAGACACTACTAACAATGAGTTTTTTTTAATTTCAAAATTTTAAACCAAAATAAAACTGCGTTGGAGATTAGTCTGAAGGATTGACAATAAAAATACTTTTACTATAAAATTTAAAATTAATTAATTTTTAAATTTAAAATGTGTAGAGTTTAGAATGTTATGATAATTAACTAATTTAAAAATAATTTAAAATATAGTAAACATATTTAAAATTTTTTTTTCTATTTTTAACTGAGAATGCATAAATGACGTAGACACATGACTTTGTTTATCATTTTCATTGTTAATTAAGTTTATGAAAAACTACTTTTTAAAATGTTTTAAAATTATTTCATAAAGAACCATTAACATTATGAAAGATTTTCTTTGCAAATCCATGCATCTATACGAATGGTTATGATAAAGATATTGCTATACAATAATTCTAAGATAAAACGATTAAAGAAATTTATCTAGAAGATGTATAATGTATGATTGTTAAATAGTACAAAGTATTTTGGAGGAAATGTTTTTAATAATCATTGGTTGTTTAAGTTGTTGTGTACCACTTAAAATTTTAAAGTAATTAAAGTTTCTCTTTATAATCTCTTATTGTTTTTTTTATACATAATAATTAACAATTATAAAAATGATTTAACACTTCCTGATAATCTTATTTAATTGACCTGTCTTCTCATTGATGAAGTGCATTGTTCCTTAAAAGTATTCTCTAATTAAAAATCATATTATTACATAACATAATCATCAATAAACAACACTTGATATATGAATGAATTTGAATAGAAATATTAACAAGATTTTGATCCTATTTACTGATGCGATAACATATTCCTTTTACGTTAACCCTATTCTTTATTTAATTTAAATTTTTAAAAGAAACTTTCCAGTTATGTATAAATAATAACAAAAAGATACAGTTATAATAACTGTAAAACATAAAATATATATTAATAATAACTATATTAACGTCTTCTAAAGAAAAATAATAGTAGTAATAATCTCTATTGTAATAATTATATATATTGTAAAAATCTATCAGAGCAAATACAGATCATATTAAAATAGTCAAAAAAAGATATTCTGGTATACTATCAAATGATATGTTAATATAAAGTATATAAGCAAAAATTGAAAGAATATATATCATCATTTTTTATTATTTAAGTAAAAAATTTTATGGTGAATAATAAGTAAGAATTATGGAGAATTTAATAAACTTAATAGGATCATTATTTTTCATAAAAGAAAAGAAGAAATGTACATAAAATGAAAATTAAATGAATTCTATATACGTTAATGTTGAAATAAAATTGTATTTTATTTCTTCTAAATGAAACAAACTAAATATAGAAAGATATATTGGGAAAACTAAGAGTAATAAAAAAGACTTTTGACAAAATAATGGATTTTGAAGAATGTTAAAATTATATTATTTCTTTGGAATTTTTTTTAATTTGCAACATTGTGTTATAAAATAGTAAGAAAATGGATGATGTTTTATGATACTATTACTACTATATTGTATCCCAAAAATATACATAAACTATTAAAGATTTAGAAATAAAAAAATTCATTTTATATGAAATATAATGATTAAGAGAAGACAATCATTGATACTATTTCTTCCTGGAAAGTATATGTTTTTTTATCAAAATTTTCGGAAGACGACATAAAAAGAATATAACATTATAAGTTTTAATTATTTTAAGCATTATATGAAAACAATTACTGGGCACATATTTTATATTTATTTAATTATATTCGTCTTCTCAGAATGTTTAAAAAGAATGTTATTGTCAATTATATATAAGTTGTTTAAATAATATATTTATATATATTATATTTATAAATTTTTAGATAATAAAAGAATCTGATAGTTTTAGAAGAAGAGGTCTGACTAAATAATATTTGTCTATAAAGAGTGTCATTTAATAGGAGTAGCATAGCTAAAATATATCTTTTATGGGTAGTTAAAAACATATATCAATTTTACTAAATATATATATCAAAACAAAGGACTATATTTTACGGAGATGAATTGCGTATATATAAATTTTAATTTAAAATAAACCAAATATCAGTAAATTAATTAGGAAATTTTAATTGAAATATCTACATTTTAAATAAAAAAGTGATGTATATTATATCATTTTTAGTAAACTCATTTACCTTATACTACCAACATTGCTATCATCTTTTTTTTGCTTTAACAATTATTTATACAGAAAATATTAGAATATAAATTTTATACAAGTTAAATTTATTTTAGATTTTTTCTTTTTTCCAATGGTAAATAAATGTACAATTGAAAATAGTTAAAATATATAAATGAAGTAAAGTGAATATAAGGCAAGCAGATCAATAATAAAAAAATATATATATGTAATTTAAAAATTGATTAGAAATCCATAATATATTATATGATAAAGATTTAAGGATATTGTCTTTAAAAAAATAAAAATATGGTAATTTATTCTAATCTTTCAAGGAAGTTAGGATCCTTAAAATATTCCGGAATTGTTCATCAAGTCTGTTAATAATTTTGTAAATACTTTTCTTCCAACTTGGATCAGCATCTTTACCATGTTGGATAGCACAAAAAAATTCTCTTAACGTTTCTTGAATAACTAAATGAAGTCTCTCTGGTGGTTGAATGTGATTATTTCTATTGTAGTGTTGATTTAATTGTTTGTATATTTCAGATTCCGATGTTACAATAACTTCATCTCTAGTTTTAATTCCTTCAGCAATTGCCTGCCTAGCATATTTTTCCATTTGACTATAAAAAAATTCTCTAAAAATAAAAAAACACAATTAAAAATTAGTGATAAGGTATCGTTTTATAATTTTATTGATAAATATTTGTTATTATTGTATATACATTCCTCAATAAATATAGTTAATCTCATTTCACATTTCATAATTTTTAGAAATGTTTCAAGGTTTATCTGGTAATTAAAAATAAAATCATTCTAGTAACGTAAAATAGAAATTACTCATATATTCCAGTCATCTTTATCTCTATTTAATCCTACTATTCTAACTTAAAATGATAGGAGAAATTGTTATAAAAAAACTTCTCCTTCTCTGACACACTTTATGTATATTTTTAAACATTTACCAAAAAAGTAAAGTGACGAATATTTTGAAAAAAAAGACACAACTAGATATATATATGTTGCACCATTAAGTTGGTATCATTATATAATTGTAAAGGATTTTAAAATTACTGTAAAACTTTTTTCCTGGAATTATCTTGTTTTGATTGAATTTTCATTTTGATAGTGATTATCAAAGCATTATTATAATTATTGATATAAAAGTAAGAATAATAAATAGAAGGAGGTCGATAGATATGAGATTAATTATGATCATTGAAGCTTATAATATATAATTTTTTTGTTCACTACACACAATAATAATGTAAATAAAACTTACCTAAAATTGGAAAACCACTTTACAAGTTGTGCAGTGTTATTTTTGTTAAATCTAATATCAGGAAAGTACGTTTTTAATAAAGCACTACTTGGGTATCTAGTATAAAAGAACATTAATTTAGCCTTTCTTAAATGCATAGGGGTTAATTGTGAATTTTGTGGACCATCATAATTTGTTCCGTAATCAGATAATTCATCAGAATTAATTGGAGATTCATCTCTTTCTTCATTGTTTACATTTAAATTGATAAAAGATGAATTTCCGTATAGTGAATGATTAACAAGCGATGGTGTAAAATTAAATGGGAGTGTTGGAGAGCTTCTTTCTGAATTTGGAACAGAACCAGAATTTTGACTAGATGTATAACGAGATATTCTAACAGAATCCGTTACTTTACTTCTTTTTTTCTTGGTGGTAAACACTCATCTTCATTTTGACGTATACCAATTAACGATGACATATTACCTATTAAAGCAGAAGTTGTAAATGGATTAAAAGAACCACTAGTTAAAGGATTTGGAAAAATTCCACTTGTAGAATTAGTACTTGTTGAATTCTGATTAACATTATTAAATTGATTGTTATACAATGATTGCATAATTAATGGTGATCTCCCCAATAGATTATTATTTTCAGATGGATTATTAAAGGAAAAATTGCAATTACTTATATTCCCAATTCTTGAAGCAATTTCTTGTGATGTAAAATCAGCAATTACTTTATCAATACTACCGGTTAGAGAGGTAAGAATTTCTTGTTTTAAGGCGCTTGCTAATCTTTGCATATCTCTACTTATTTGATTATTGTTTTGTCCTAATGAAAGAGAATTTGTAAAGTTAGCATTTATGCTATTTGCCACATTGCTTTTTTTGGCTTCCTCAATAATACCAATCTTTTTTTGTTGTTCCAAAAAACCATTATATATACGTTTTTGTACTTCCATATATTCATGAAATTTCGTTAATCCATCACCTAAATGTTGATTTATATTGGGTACAGTTGCTGAAATATCTTGATTCGAATTTTCTGGCTTATTATTCTCAATTCCATCAGCATTGCCACTTTCACTTACAGTTTCATCACCACCAGAATTATCCAAATTAGGAGCTAAAATATATTATATAATATTATGTAAATTAGTATTATCTACTTACAATTAGTACTCTCATGTGAATCTTCACCATCATCTTCAAGTAGTTGTTTAGGTGTAAACGATTTTCTTTTTGATGATGAAGATGATGTTAGAGAATTTGATTCCTCTGATTCTTTATCTTCACCATCAGAAATGTTTTCATCTTTAATGTTATCAACATCTTGTTCAAATAAATCATCAGCAGTTTTTACTATTTCTTTCACCATCGATGTTACCACCACCATTATTTGCAGCAATATTTTTTAATGTTAATTTCAAGCAATTCTGAAGATGTACTAAGATTTGATCCGATTAGGAATTATTGTTTGAATTATTAAATATAGAATTGTTAGATACAGGAGTTAGATTATTCATGTTATTGGAAATTGGTTGACGAATTTTATTCTGAAGGAAAATATATATGATTAGTAATGTTTAAGAGAGATAATATTATTTTATAAATATTTAGCATAACAATTATAAAAAAAATTATTATAATATATTAAAATGTGAGAGGTATTTAGTATATTGCGGTAGAAAATATATGTATATATTATATATAACTTACTTGATATGAATTTCTTGGTTCTCCGGCGTCGACACGTTGGCGGACTCGTTTTTGTTTTAATTCTTTGTGGGGATGGTGAATTATGATTACTATTGCTTGTTGGCAATAAGTTTGACCATTAAGACCAGGAATCTTGAAATTACCTTGTGGAAATAAAGGAGGAAGTGGAAAGTTAGTTGTGTGTAAAAGGGAACTTGGGTATGGCTCCACCAGAAGACATCCTTTTTGTTATCAGCTATTATTAACAACAAATATTAATATTAAATAAAAATATTATGATTTTTAAAATAGTACCAATGATAGATTATATAAATATGCTTAGTTCAACAACTGTTTATAAGAACTTTTATTAATACCTTTGAAAGATATGATAAATATAAAAATGTATATATTTATATATATGGGTATATATTAGAAATAGTTTGAAGAATGGGAGGGAGGTAAGTTTTGTTCCTGAGAAAAAGACCCGCCCAAGATAGTGGTTATTATAATAACAATCAGAATTGAGACTTAGTCTTACACATATCACCGCCTACTATTTATGAATTTTATATGGTGGTCAGTATGTAATGTAATCCATTAAATAGTGGTATATTACATGAATCAAGGTGATGATGAAGATGGTATGTTATTAATGATTCACTCAAATGTAAAAATTTTTTTCCAAATAATACTTATTTTAAATTAGTATTATTTATAAGTATATACAAAAAAATAGATGAATTTAATGTATCGTTAAAAATGTTTTTATTTTTTTTCTAAATTATCAATTACATTATTGGAATTTATAATAAAAAAGTTATTATCTACTGTATCTTAAGAAATGATAATGCCTTAAAAATTTGATATGTGAGTTAAACAAAGTTCAGTATAGAATTACTAGATTAAACAAAAATATTATAAACTAACTCATCACTTTCTTGAATAAATTTAAAAACCACAACTCAAGAAATAAACTATGTTTTATTTATTATATATTAAAAAATTAAATTGGATGGATTTAAAGATAAATGACAGTTAATGATAGTTATATAAGTTATGTTTTGTTTAGGCAATTGAGAAGAGTCTTTAATTTGTTACTAATGAGTATAAAAGCGGCTACGTTCAGATTGATTAAAAATAAGATAGGTGTCTTTATGGATTTAATGATGTAATCTCTGGAGGGGTTATATTACCGTCTGTTATAATTAATTTGTGGGTATCTAAGGAAAGGTAATCAGTTAATTATAGAAGGATTAATTATTTGTTATCCTCTTTTTTAGAAGGATATTCTTATTAAATTCATTATTTTTTCATCATTATTTAAAAACAATAATTTTTAATGAAAGGTAAGAATATTAAATAAATAAAATATATATAAAGTATTATTATTAGGAGGGGGTGTATAATGTGCAAATTTAAATAAACTAAGGGGATATTTACTTGTAATAAATAACGATGTGATATAAACTTATCATTAATATACAGGTGTGAAGGTTTTGTTTGAGAAGCAATATACAGTATAAGAATTTTATATTTATCTAATGTCATTATCCACAATCTAATTGCTTATTTCCCTTATCATCACCAGAATGTAATCATACAAAACACAATAATTCCACATAATTCATTATTTTATAATATCTTTAAATTTTTCATCATCTTTCAAGAAAATAGATATATTTTTATAGAAATGTTCCAAAATAAAATAATATAAAAGTAGTTTGAATGTGTTAGAAAGAAAATATAATTGGAGTGGATAAATAGTTGAATTAAAAGAAGTGCAGATTAACTGAAGGGAAGTCAAAAGTGTGGCTAAGAAAACTTTATGACTCCAAATGGGAGCTAGATATAGAATGATAAAGACAATGTATTGAAATTGATATCGTCCTTTATAATGCTTAACAGTATGATATTTAAAATAAAGATATATAGTTATAGCTTTATAATATTAAAAAAGAGGTAATTAATGAATTCAATTAACTTTTCTAAAAACTTATTTTTAAATACAATCTTTAGTTTTTATTATTCAATGACTTAAGCAACAATATTTTTAATATTATACAATTACAAAATCTATAAAAATATACACTTATTATTTCAAAGGACAAATTTAGTAGCTGGAAATTGGATGGTTGAGGGTTAAAGGATAACAATGTAATTATTACAATAACTGTCAAAAGAATCTTTCCGGTCCTATACAATTAAATTACTATATTTAGGTGTTAACGGAATGTCCCTTTATTTTAAAAAGAAATAATAAATTAACCTCAACATTATTACAATTTTTCTTTAATTGGCCAATTTAAATTAAAGGTAATGACCGGTCCAGGAAATGGTTCATTACCTTTCCTCACCTTAATCTTCTTGTTGCTTATTGTCTTTCATTTTAATTTATCTCAATAAGAAATTACAAAATCTTTCAAAAGTAACAAATTGCTATTTCATTATTCTTAATCGGTTCCTTTTATCTATCTATATCAAGGAGTAAATTTAAAATTAAAAAACAATCAATGTTTGAAAACAAAAGAATGATCATGAAAAGAAGAGCTAATCGCGGCTGGTCTTTATTCTTTACCTCATTTTATGAACATATTATATTTTCTAACTGTTTCATCATCTATATTAATTATATACATAAATTTAGTGACGGTGTAAAAAGATAATCAAGTTGAATTTTAAAATAAAAAAAAAGTAATCTCTCTTACAACTTATATATACATATGTATGTCGTGTCGTATGTATCTATATCTATAATATATATGGAAAGAAAATATATTAATATATACAATACAAAAATAAAATTGTTAGAAAATTAGGTGAGCGGAAATGATCTACAATTTTAATTTCCTAATAAAGAAATGTCACTTATAAAAGTAATTACGGTAAAAGGAAGTATTTATAGTATAAAGAAAACATTCTAATATATTCACATTAAAATAAATGATAGATGGAGATGTTAGTGAATATAAAAGATTCTGCCATAAGGCCAGAATAAAATATTAAGGCATAAGGTGTGGAAAGCTAATCAAACTAAAAGCTCAAATAAACTTTCATTCTTTATTTTATTGTGATAATGAATCTATTTGAGAAGAAGTATATGTGTAATATATTATTATATGATAATGTTATAACATAAAAAGTCTTCCCACTTCAATAACCAAGAATCACCTAAAATGTTTTCAAAATGTTTAGAGAAATATTTTTATAAAAATCCTTATTCATTCAACCTTCATAAGCATATGCAAGTAAAGGCAGTTTACGGTGTGATTGATGTGGTTACTGAGTAGTTGACACAAACATCATATAATTAAGATACGATAAGTCAAATTGGCATGAAAAATTTATAACATTTAAGTTATATTTATTCATATAAAATCACTTAATGTTTATAAACTGAAGATGGATGTATTTTGGAAGAATAAAGAATAAATAAATTGAGATGAGAAGTTTAATAATACAAACGTGTCATACTTAAAATATTATATATTTTCAATAATAATTTAATATTTATAATTTCAATAATAAATATAAATTCTTAATAATACTTATAATATAATATTAAGTCTAGTGAAAAGATAACTATCTATATATAAAATAATATCTAAATATATTATAATTATCATCAAATCATAACCATCTCTTTGCTTTATTTTCTCTCATACAAGTTTTTAATAAAACTACCATGCTACTAAAAAAATTTTTTAAATAATAAAAAAAGATATAATGATCAACACAACCACATTGGGTACATACTCATTTTCATTCCAAATACTTGATAAATATAAAATACATGATTCTTTGCATAATCACCTATCACTTTATAACAATCTCAGAGAGTATATCCTGATTTCTATTATTATTCTATCCACAATATTAATAACAAAGAATGCTAATTCAAGTAGTTTCCGGTATGTTGAAGATTTAACGAAAAGGAGATTAGCCAAAACTAATCGTCTTACCATAAAACTGGAGATTGTGTAGAAGACTCCTTTTTATAAATCACGATCCATTGCCCCTGATAATGATCTTCATCATTATTATTATATATAACTATCACTTCAGTAAATAACTCTTTATTGTATTATTATATAAAAAGACACAATTATTTTTTGGTTGATTATTTCAATCAAAAACTTCTGTACTTGTCTTATCAAAAAAATTATACCTATATATATTATAATAAAATAATATTATTCATTATCAATATATATAATTTAACTTCATCGCCGATGCACAAAAGTTATAATATATTAAATAATAATGCACAAATATATCAATGTAATCTATAAATTATGGTATATTAAGTAAAATATCTCCCAACGATCAGTGAAGCGTTGATTGTGGGAAATAATAAATTTACCTATAATCTCTAATTCCAACCAGTAATTAAGGCTTTTAAAGTACCAATATTTCTAAATCTACATAATATGGTAGCGGTATTATTTAAAGATAATGTGGATAACCGGAAAGATGTAATAATATTTTTATATATTTAGTCAGCCAAATAAAGTTATGATAGTTAAAGATTGAGGTAGTTGTGTATCCATATATAAATATATAATATATATATAGAACTGCTAAGTTATTAAAGATGGATATGCTCTAGTAGAAATATATCTCAAAAAGAGATAAAAAATTTCTAGTCATAAAATTGTAAAAAGATATTTCAAGTAAAGTAAAGCTTTTTTCTTACAATGTCTAACGTAATTTTATACAAATATAATACTATATTTTAATAATTTTTTTCAATAAATAGCATATATGGAAGATGACGTGGTAAATATGAATCTTTAAAATATTTTATTTTTCCTTACATACAAATATTTAAGAGTATACAGTATATTACCAGGTGCTTCTAGACAAATATAAGATGGATACTGTATAAAGACAGCTGTCTGAGGTGATGTTCAAGGAGTTGTATTTATCTTTCTAAATCATATTATATATATAACTTTTCTGAACATACTAAATGTATATGTCTTCATATAAACATCATCTACAAACTGCTCTGCTAAAAGACCAAATATTTGTTTTATCCAATAAAGTACAAATTATTTGTGACTTCACGGATTTAAACTCTTAAATATTATATTTAATAATAAGTATCATAGTTAACTAACGCATCATAAAAGAAGCATTCACCTGACCTTATATAAACTCTAAAGGCCACACTGATTGATGTTTGGGCTATTATCTTTAAATTTTTATAATGTAGCTTTATTATCAATATATATAATATTCCGTTACCTTCACTTAATAATTATGGGGTACCATGAAAAAAGAAGGAGAGTAACTTAAAGAGACCTTGTAACATCTCGGAATGTTACATATTTTAATTAGGGATTTAATTCTCAACCAGGGTGTCAATAAACATTGTTAATCTCAAAATAATTAGGAGAAATTTGATCCTAAATTTAAGACTCTTCTCAATCTTAGATAATTGTCTTATTTAAAATTTTTATATAACTGTAATTCGAGCGTATCTTGAAACATTCACTTGTGGAATTATGATATGACACTTATGAAATAATTAACAACATCAAAAAGATAGTATTTTTTTGTTATTTCTTTAATAAAGATATAATTTTTTTTTTTATAAAAATAATACGTAAATATTTTTTTCTAGAAAATGGAAAGTAATAGTAAAACCGAAATGTCCCAGACATCTAATACTGTCTTGGGAACTGAGAAAAACGTTAAGTGTAAAAGTAAAAGTACTACTCAGGACAATGTTATTAATGAAGACACATCCTCAACCGACACCTCTAAAGATAAATTGTTGACTCAGGTGACAAATATAGATGTACATAATAAATATTAATAATTCCTTATATTTTAGGAAGAAATGGCTAAATTTTTAAGTGAACATATTTTTAATATGCAAACTTCACTTAGTCAACAGTCAGGACCAATCCAACTTGCCAAGTTTGATAAAAACAAAGAAAAAGATAACGAACAATCTTGTATTATTATTTAATTTAACAAACAGGTGCCAATATAAATTTAGTAAAGAAATTTTTTTTGAAACAAAATAACATGATATGGTACAATGAACACTAATAAAAAAAGATTGATAGTATCAAAGTAATATGAACAGGTGTTACCAAGTATGAATTTTAAAATATATCTTCAATTGTCATTGAAACTTTTACATAAAATTAATAGTCCCATTCACAATTGTTTTAGGAAAAAAATCTTTTTTTTTTCTACAGGAACACCTGGATTATTAAGAAAAGTAATTTAGATATATATTAAATATATAATAATTATTATAAGTATAATTAAATAGATAATATTAAATTTTTTTAATAAAAAAGTGTATTTACTTCACATAAAAATATTGTAAAATTTAGACTTATCATCAGGTAGATAATAAAATTATGGATGCTTTTGAGATTAAACAAAGTACAAGACATTTTCTTCTCATCTTGAGTTAGTGTTTTGTCGTCTACCTATATCTTTATTGTTTCCTTTTACTGTGTTATCCGAAAAAGAAAGAATAAAGATTATAATTTTTTATCAACTTTTAACTATATTATTATCATTACGAAAGTTGTCTTACATTCTTACATTTCTGAGGTTGGGTAAGCATTAAAGATGTTCCACTACTATAAGTCCATTATTCAGAAATATAAAGCATAATATTAAAAAGACAAATGGTATGTTGTTGTTTGTATAATTAGATATGACCTTGTTATGAGTTATAGAAAAGTTATGACAAAGTTTCCTTTTATATACAGATTATCGTTTGTTATTTATTAAATAGAGGTATTGTAGATTATTTAATTGTACCCTCATTTATTTTAAATCTCACTTTATTGTTAATTGATAGTGTAACAGATAATAAGGTAGTTGTCTTGAGAATGTCATTCAATGTTAAAATAACAATACCATTTTTATTAACAATTATTAATGATATTTTTTCAATGTCTATATAATTTATTTGTTATAAAAATATAAATTAATCAAATCTTCTTTACATCATTAAACAATATGAATTCTTTTTTTAAACAATTAATAACTACTATTATAAGTTTCAATAAAAATTCAAAAGCTTATTAATAATAAGAAAGCTTAAAATATTACATCACAAAAACGACGCACAAAAAAGAAGTGAAATATATTCTTGACAATTTCCTCATATAAACTTAATATATTTTTATATGTGACTTAAAAACTCAGAAAAAGGTCGTCAATTGCGTACTAAGGTAAAAGGATATATGGTATACAAACTTGACAACCAAGGAAGATTATATTAATAATTGAAAAGATTTCCGGAAACTTTTAAATAATATTTTCCACTTTTATGTTATATATAAACAATGTTGTTAATATATCTATAATAAAAAAAATACTATCAATCTTTTGATATTAATTTCACATAAAATGTTACTATTTTTCATTTGTTATTAAGACATAAGAAGAATGATGTAAAATTAATACTATACAAATGAATTAAAAATTAAGGCAAAGTCAATATCATATATCTAATAACCTGCATAATATTTTGACAAGAATTTCACTAACCTCCTCAAAATTTATCTACGTATACAATTTAACTTTTTAACTTTATTTTCAAAATAATATATGTAAAAAATTTAGTGTAACCACCCAAACAAAGGAGTAAACGAAAAATTCATATTAGGATAAAAAGTTACAGGGACAACACATCAAATACTAATAATTTTAATATTTTATTTGTCTTAATTTATCGCATTTAGAAAAAAAATTAATATGCATCAAGTATGAATTTTTAATTAGTGGTAAACTAATAAAATGATCTTTTTAAAGGATTATTCTAAAACAATGTTCTAAGGCAAGCGCTTTGTAAAAAGTTTTCTTCAATTACGTTTAACTTAATTAAGAAGATTAAATGTCTTATATTAAAACTTATTTTCGATCAATCAAAATGGGTAAAGCCTCATTCTATGTTCATAATTTTAACATTTAACCATAATGCCCAGAATTGTTAAAAAGGAAATTCTATCTAGAATATATGGTATTAATTAATTGTCCGATAGTTCTTTAATTTTTAAAAAAGCAGACATTTCTTTACAAATCATATCTTTGGAATGATGATTTTTAAAAAATGAATATTTTGCACCTAATTAGATGCACATATTAAATACAATCATTTTTTTATTCCTCACTATTAGATAATTCAAATTTTTTATAAAATTTTTTACATATAAGTGATAAGAAATTAATAATGTCAACTGTCAATTTCGACTACTCCTGAATATCACATTTCTAAGGTGAAACATTATCAGACATTGGAGGTAATTGGTCAAAAAAAGGCATAATGTTTGGGGAGATAAATCATCTTAACTATAACACTACCTACAATTTATTTAATAAGAAAATGTTTAATAAGAATACTCATTCTACTACTACTGGTTCCAAAAATTTATCGTCTAATAGTCAAATTTTGTCATCCATTGATAACAATTCTGTCTTATTTAATAACTTATTTCTTGGAAGTGGCGACTATTCTAATATGAAGAATTTAATGTCTTCCTCAAAATCAACTATTGCTTCAACCGGTAATATTGAACGCCTTCCGATGGTTAAGACTTCCTCAAAAAATGACGGAATTGATGGGTATAAAATTTATTCAAGATCTACAATGGTTGAAATAGCTTGGCAATATGACTTCAAACAATGGAAAGAAATTTTGGGCCAAAATCCAGATAACAATTTTGGTATTTTGTTAACATTACAAAAAGAAAAAAAAACAAATAGCATTAATTCTATTGTTGAGAGTATTAATAGTGGATATACTAATGATTTTAATGATAACTCACTTTACTCAGAATATTTACAAAAAAGCAATCCTTACGTTAGAAACAATAAAAAAATTAGTAATGATAAATCATTAAACTACTCATCATCAATTCCACTTTCCTATAATAATTTCTACACACCATATGAATTACAAAATGAAACATTTATCAATAAGAAATCATGTAATACAAGAGTATACCATAACAGTAATATCAAAACAAAAGAATTCCCTGTACCTAAAATATCTTTATCAGTTCATGGATCGCAATACTCTCTCCCAACTCCTAAAACTCCTAAGGCTCCAGAAATGAAAAATCTTTGGAATTCGGCTTATTGTGGTTTGTTATATAATGAAACTGAGGCAGATGAAAGTAATCTCTACAAAATGTTCCTTGATAACTTAATCAAAAAAATGTCAAACAAATCCCCTCGTGTTAGTGGTGCTAAGAAGATCAATTCACAATCTACTACTATATTAACATTATCAGATATTGAAAATAGATCACCCACATATACAAGAGAGGAAATGATTAAAATCAGCAATAGATACACTGTAAAACAATGGAAAAATTATGTAATTAAAAATTTCTCCAATAATGATGTTATTATGAAAGATCTTGGGAAGGAAATCTTTGTTGTTGACAGGAATCCAATGAGACCAAAGATGAGTAAAGAGGTAAAAGCTATTTTTGCTAAGCACAAGGGAAAAGGTGGATATGGTTGTAGAAAAGTTTAAAGTAATTATTAAGGATATGGGAAAAATTATGTTAAATAATAGTCTATTATTCAATTATTTGTAGTTTATTGTTTGTGATATAAAATAAACGGATTTCACTTTAAAGGTTGTATCTGTTAAATAGTTTGTAATACTTTTATATATGAAAAACATCCTTCATTGGTGAACTAAGAACGTAAAAAATAAAACGTATAGAAAAATAATTTACAAAAAAACATTTTTTGTATAGGAAATCCAAAGAATGAGATTATTTCTTTTTTTAAACAGTAATGCTTATATATTGTTTAATATCAATAAATTTTTATGATAAAAAGAGAATTTCAATAATATATATATTGGAAAATAAGACTTGAAATACATTAAATCACAATGATATCGCACATCATTGTTTGGATATAAGTTTTTAATACCCATAAATAAAAATTAAATTTCATAACAATAATAATATTAATATTTACTTTAAATATAGAAAAGATTGGGGATAAAAAAATATCATTATATGGTTAAGATTTTGAAATGATATTAAAAAATAAAATCTAATGATTCATCAGACAAATTGTAACAATTATAAGTTAGTCAAGACATTGCTACTTAAGAACATATACTATAATTTTATAACTACATTATGTGAATCAAAATAAAATGCAGAGAAAAAACTACTTACATTTTTTAATATATTAATTTTAATAACATTTACATTATATTACAAATAAAAAGCCTTCCAACTAACTTTGTACATTTTCATGTTAAATCTATCTATTATTTGTAACATTATTCACGATTTAAAAAAACAAAACTTGAACATGTTGTTAATATATTAGTTTGATGTAAAATCACTATTTAGTATTTTTAAGATTATAAAATGCTAATAAACCTGGTTCTATATAACCACATTTGGTATGTTATTATTTTAAATAAAAAGTAAAAGTTTTAACATATTAACTAGCCACATCATAATGTGTATTTTTGTCGATTTTTTCATTCATATAAAGTCTGATATTCTCTAATTATTATTCAAAGGAGTGAGTAATACTTTTGATTTATTAAAACTAAAGAAAAAACTTATAAGTAATAAAGAATGTTCTATGTATAAATATCTTGGTTTTCACATTGAGAATTATTTGCTCTTTTTTTATTAAATTTATACGAATTTTGGAGGTATAAATATAGACTTTTGATCTTATTGTTTAGATGGAAAAAATTAACATAAATTATCGTACTTATCTGTTTATGTTTAACTACAAAAGTTTTTTTTCTCATTAAAATAATCAATTTAATTTCAATTGTTAAATAAAAAATTTTAATTGACTAGTATTTTGATATCTTTAAACCTTTTTACAAAAGTTTATGTAAAAAGAACTACTAATTTTTACTTTGCCATTATTTTCATTTGCAATAATTCAAGATGGAAAGTGAAGCTTTTTATTGATAATTTTTTAATGTTATCAAACAAATTAACACATTGTTGAAGTCGAAAATTTGTCATTATTTAAATTAATGGTTATTTTTTAAAAATATATTTTTGGTGTATATAATAAAAATATATTATGAAACTTCTGTTTTTCTAAAATGGTATAGTATATAAATCAAAATATTGAAATTAAAACATTTACAACTGATTGATGATCAACGGAATGAAACAAAAAAGCTTTTTAAGATGTTTATTGTGTGATTAAGTTTGAGATGTGGTTTTAGAAATAAGACTTTTGGAGGATTTGTTAAAAACATTCTTGACACTTTCATTTTCTACATATTTTATGAATACAGACCTTTAAGATTTTAAAGTTATGTGGAGTGTTGAAATTGATAACATTATCAAATATCTATTAATGAAAATTATTTTCCATAAATTTATGATTGTTAAAGGGAGAACATTAATTTTACTTAAAATGGAAAATTTAAACAAGATAACTTTTAATTTACGTTTGAAGTTGTTTGTATAATTTTTATAAGAAGAATGAAAAAAGGATTACCAGGTAATTTAATCATCATAATTTTTCTTTTAAAAATTAGAACAAGACAATTTCATGTTGCTAGGATATAATTAAAAAAAATTTTAATTAGTTATCAAAGCTGTCGCTATTAAAGAATAATACCTTTGTGATATTAAAATTGTACCATTTCAGAATTTTTATGCATCACTTTGTAGAGTAATTTCTGGTTATTATTTTCATATGAACTTAACAATACAAACAAAATTTTTTTAAAAAAATTTGATTAAATATTCTTCAATAAATAACAATTGTTTTAACTGCAAAATGAAAAAATGCAAAGTATTTTTACCGAAAAGGAAGTGATTCCAACTTTAATTTTATTTTACAAAGTCACTTTTCACATTGATAATAAGTAATTTTTTGGATTTATGGGTATAATTAAAATATTTTTTTTCTACATCAAAATAAGCTATGGTGTTTTAATTAAAGATTATCTTACAACTGTAGTAATTTACTCATAATTAGTATAATCTTTAAAAATAAAATAATTTCGATTCATTAAGTAATTAATTTTAAAAGAAAACAACTTTTAATTATATAAATAATTAAAAAAAAGTACTATAGATATCACATTTTATGTACAATTTGAAAGGTTAATGATAAGTTCAAAAAACAGTTATAAATTTAGAGATTCACAAGGAGAATGTATGTGCTGATCATAAGAATTCTTTTTTTTATAAATACAAATATTTTAGTTCAAAGGTAATAATATCCATCTCTTAAGAGGTCATTATCACAAAGGTCATCTACGAATTCTAAATAAATATTTCATATTCTTTTTCTTAGACATTAAATCTTTCATTTAAAATAAGTTGACCTTTTTAGAAGTTTCCTCTTATTAATTTCCTAAGAAATAAATTTTTCTCATCTAGAATATTAAAAAATATGTCTATTGATTTAACCAGAAATTTTTTAAAACTATTATATTATTTTAACAGGCAAGACTTGGTAGGTAATTATGTCTAAAAATATAATTATATAAGTATTTAGGTATCTTTTTGTGAAGAACATAATAATTTATTTAATGAAGCTAAGAAAACTGGTGATCATGGTCCTGTAACAGCACATTATTACAAAGTAATGTCTGGAATTATTGATGAATATTTCAATGGAAACTTTCATTTTGTTCCTCCAAGAAATCAAAACATTTTATTGGAGGATGCTCTTGAAGAGTTGCATAGGAGAATAGGTGAAACTTTACAACTAGATGATACAAAAAATTGTTTAGATATTGGTTGTGGTATTGGAGGAGTTATTCGTGATTTAGCCTATACTAATGCTTCAATAACAGGTGTTACTATAGCTCCAAATGAAGTTGCAATGGGGAATGAAGAATTAGTTAGAAGAAAAATTTATCCAAGATGCCAATTAATTGAAGCTGATTGTCACAAAATGCCATTTAAAGATAATCATTTTTCATGTGCTTATGCAATTTATTCACTAAAATATTTGGTTGATTTAAAACCAGCGTTATTAGAAATTTCTAGAGTTTTAAAAAAAGGTGGTAAATTTGTTTGTTATGACCTTTTAACTACATCAAAATATAACCCTAAAATAGAGATACACCGAGAACAAATCGAAGGGTTAGAATATGCATGTGGAATGCCTTCATTGCATAGTAAAGATGAAATGATAAGTATCGCTAGAGAATGTAATTTACGTTTTGTTGAGAACATTGATTTGACTAAAGAAACAAATCAACCATTTTATTATTGCTTTAGTTCAAACAAGGTATTCATGTGGCTTGCTCAGTCTGATTTAGTTGGTTTTTTAATTAAAACAGGACAAGCATTAAATATATTACCTAAAGGATTTTATGAATTTAATAAAACTTTTTTAAGTGGAACTGTTAATAAAATTGTTAAAGGAGGAGAATTGGGAATTCTAAGTGGTGGTGAGATATTGGTTTTCGAAAAAATTTAACTTAATTCTTTTTTATTTTCATATGACATATTATTGTAATAATTATTATATAATTTCTATATATTTTAAACGGTTATAATATTCCTTGACATATATACATTTTATATAACACTTACTAATGTATTTTTTTCTATAGGACTACTCAATAAGGTAACATTAAAATGAAAGTGGGTATTATTGGTTTTGGAAATTTAGGTCAATTTTTAAAAAATGAATTAGACAAAGATAGTAATTATGAAGTTGTAAAAATTTGGAATAGAACTCCTGACGAGGGAAATGGTATTTTACCTTTAGATAAAATAACAAAAGAAAATTTAAAAGGAATTGATTTGATGATTGAAGTTGCTCATCCCGATATAACAAAAACGTATGGTAAAGTAATATTAGAAGAGACAAATTTATTTATTGGATCACCAACAGCATTATCAGATCAAGAAACGTATGATTTAGTTGAGAAATTAGGAACAAAATACAATAGATCTATCTATGTTCCCACTGGTGCTTTATGGGCTGCAGAAGATATAATGAAAATGGCAGAACTAGGTCAATTGAAAGGTCTTACAATATCCATGATTAAACATCCATCATCATTTAAGGTTTTGGGTGATTTAAAAAAATTATGTAATGAAGCCTTAGAGACATCAACATTGAAAACTCTTTATTCAGGTCCTGTCCGTGACTTATGTAAATTAGCACCAAATAACGTCAACACAATGGCTGGTGCTGCTATTGCAGCTAAAAATCTTGGCTTTGATAATGTTAAGGCAAAATTAATTGCTGATCCAGATTTGCTTGAATGGCATATTGTTGAGTTAGATGTTATTGGAGAGGATGGATTCAATGTTAGAATAAGAAGAGAAAATCCAGCTAAACCTGGTGCTGTTACAGGAAATGCCACTTATTTTTCATTTTTAGCAAGTATTCATAGATGTAAATACAAGCCATCTGGCATACACATTTGTTAGCATTTTACCTAATTACCAATAAATATTTTTCACAAAGTAACAATATTGTTTATTCTATTAATTTGTTAAAATTATAGTAATTATTTAGTATTTCAATTATTTTAATGTTCTCATTGATTAAAATCAAATATGCGCCTATTATTGAATGTTTAATTGGACAATCTTTTATATAATATTAATACATTTTAAGAACAATAGAATTCTCAAATTACCTTTGTAGCCTTTATTGTATATTTAATGATTAAAAGAAAACAAAAAAGTATTTGAAGTATCAAAAATCACTATAAATTTAATTTTTTAATAGAAAAAATGACAACTGCACAAGAATATAGTTATCTTTCTAATCATATAATCGATCATTTTTTTCAAAACAACATTGTTTATTTTTATCAAATTATGTTTGTAAATTTATAAATATTAATTTTAATTTATGAAATTGATATAAATAGAGGTTTTAAATTTTTAAACACAATTTTCTTATCAAAAAATTATAATTAATGCAATTTGGAACTCATTTCAATTTACTCTACTAAAAATTTGTTGCCATAGAGATGATTGTCCATTAAAGGACCTTACAAATAATAATACTTCATAATACCACTTTAAGTTAAACTACAAATGAATTTAAATTTATCTCGTATTGATATTTTACAAGTTGGAACTACTTCTAAAGATTGTTTAAAAATAATAACATTACCCGATGAAGAAAAAAAAACAAAGAAAAAGAAGAAGCATAAAAGTTTAGTCAAGGTTTGAAAAATTACTAAAAAAAATATTGATACATTAATATTATTTAATAACGTTTTAGATTGTTGTTGGAAGTCAAGATGGTGTTCTTACTTGTCTTGAAAATAGAGATTCATCTTTTAATGTAGTATTTAGTACATTGCCTGGTCCGCCAATAAATAATGTAAAGTTAGGTGGTGCACTTAATTCTATTCAGGATCGAATTTTTATTGGTGCAGATAATTGTGTTAAAGGATATTCAAGGAAAGGAAAACTTTTTTTTTCATTTGAATGTAATTTTACAGAACCAATAACAGCGATGCATGTTTATGGTGTTGATTTATTAATATGTTCGAGGAATGTTTTAACACATTATCATGATCTTCAAGAAACTAATGTAAGAAAAGCATTTTATAATATTATTGTTTTTTTAAGAGTTATATTTGTGGGGAAGTAATAACTGATGTTATTTGTCTACCCATATTGGAAGGAAGTTGGGTTGGAAGGGGTTTAACACCCATAATATCATGTGAAGATAAAAAAATACGTGTGCTGAGTAATGGAGAATTATGTTATGTTATAAAAATAAGTGATGTAGCAAATATTTTATCCCTATATATGAATGATGGTGGGTACAGTAGACAGAGAGTTTTATATGGAACAAGGGATGGAAAAGTAGGATTACTTGATTTACCAGAAAAAGAAGGAAAAATATTATGGGAAATTGATACAACCTCTATTTCTAAAGTAACTTCTGTTTTTTATTATTCATTATATGGTAACACACATCCCGATGTTATTATTGCTAAAGATGATGGGACAATAGACTTTTTCAATGTTGACGAAATGGATAATTTTACATTAAAACAAACTT
The DNA here is from genome assembly GCA_005656395.1 of Strongyloides papillosus. Lineage (NCBI taxonomy): Eukaryota > Metazoa > Nematoda > Chromadorea > Rhabditida > Strongyloididae > Strongyloides > Strongyloides papillosus. The sequence goes on along the minus strand of SRSI01000010.1, from coordinate 1,862,652 downwards.
ATAGTAGTGAAGATTCAATTACTGGAATAGTGTGTGGGAGGTTTACAAATCAAAATTATGACGAGTTAATTGTTTCTTCATATTCGGGATGGATTTTTTCCTTGACAACTGAACCACCGAAAGATAACAAAGAAGGAGAATCGAATTTTGTTCCACAATTTGACATTAAAATGGAACAATTAAAAAAAGAAATTTCGGAATTAGAAACTCAACTTCAAGAACACAGAACAAAATTTCAAGAAACTGTAGCTAAAGATGATGATGAAGTAATTATTGCTCCAGAGTTTGTTATTAATGACAATTTTACATTAAATAAAGAACTTGCTTGTTATACATTAACAATTGAATTGGTTCTTCCAATTGATTTTGTTATTCTTCAAAGTAATGTTAATGTGGAATTAATGGATGTAGACAAAAATTTAAGTGTTGTTTCACTAACAAATACAGATATTTTTCCAGAACATGGTAATGCTCTCTTAGCTTCATATAGATGCCAATCGAATACAAATCGTATAGAGATTCGCATACGATCTGTGGAAGGACAATATGGTATCTTAAAAGCATATGTAGTACCAAAAAGTTTACCTAAAACATGTCAGGTGAGTGATAAAAACTTTTATTGTTAAACGACTTTTATGGAAATGGTGATAAGATAGATCATCATAGTTTATTATATTATGTGATAATTTTGATACTTGGACATATTTTAACATAGTGAAACACGACTAAAATTTTATGTTGTGTGGCTGATTTTGACATTTTATTAAAAAGAAAAAGTTTAAGGTCTATATCCCAAGTGAACAGCATGCAGAACAAGCTCCAAATGAACGATAAAAGCATCCCATATTACAACCACATAAATCACCTCCACGTTTTGAGTTAGAGTACCATTTCATCTAAAACAATATTGTACATAAAAATTATTTTTTAAAAATAACCTACCATTGGACTAGATCGCTTATTTATATTGTCGTAACTAATTAAGTACTCTCCATAAGAAGCTGATTCAACAGTATTTATTGTTAAACTACCAATAAGAGTAATAATTAAAAGAAAATAAGATAAAACTTTAGTAAGATTTATTCTAGACATTTTTCTAAAAAATATTATGCTTCAATTAAAATATCTCATTTATATAATTAGAAGAAAATTCGTTACTCCTCTTATTTTGACGTAGAATATCCGTTATTTAAAACTAAAGCTACAAACAAAAAGATTTTATATTAATAACATAAAGACTATAATGTTAATGATAATATACAAATAGATATAATAATATCTTTTTTTCAATATAAAAATTTTATTTTTAAATAAAATTAGTAAAAAGTATAGAATTTCATAAATTACTTAAAAACTTCTTAATTTCAGTTACGTACGTACTCTATCAAACCCTTAGCTTTACATGAAAAAATTCATGATTTCGATGAAAAAAGGCCGTTTAATAAATTAATATTAGAAGGAAACTTTAATTTAGCTGAAGCACATTCATGGTTATATATGTGTTGTAGTCAAGTTTCAGAAAAATGCCCACCACTAGATGAAGTAAAATTTTACTTCAAGAGTACATTTAATGGTGGAACTTTACTAAGAGCAACCTACACGAAGGGAAAGCAATTTATGAAAGTGATAATTTAAGTACAATAGCAATTTTGAAAGATGTTATTAGTAAAGAGATTACCGAAAAAGAATTTAAAGTGAATTTAAATGTTGGTATGTATTGTTTTGTCCATTTAAATTATTTTTTATCATTATGTACATATTTAATATTCATTAAATGAATTTATCTTTTTGGAAAATAATAGTGTTTTTTTAGTAATTGATGATGCAAGTATCCCACACACTCTGAAATTGATGCATCCAAAGATGGAATATCAAACAAATCTGCTTTTTAAAATAGAAATGGCAAAAGCGTTAAAAGTAGGTGTATTGAATAATTATATTTAGATAAACTTTCTCTTTCCATTTTTTTAGGAACTAAAATCAACATTCAATGATGTAGATTATCTTACTCCTGAATTAAATGAAATTTTAAACTCTTATGATAGATTACATGAAGAAAATAAAAAACAAACTATTTATTTTGATAGGTTAATCGGCATAATTACTGACTTATACATTGATAAATTTAAAATGAAAGGACAAAATTCTAAGCATAAAATTGATGAGTTAATTGAAATTCTACATGATAACTATTCCTTGGATAATATTATTGAATTTTTTAACAGGAAGTTATGAAAAAAATATATACATATTTATCAATGTTATAATTCCGTTTTATTTTTGTTTATCATAAATTCATTGTAGTTTTATTTTGTAAAAAAAATAAATCAGTCTCTTTATATAAGAATATTTATTTAAACTATTTAAAAAAATTTTTTTACATCATAAGCAAATATTGTAATAATAAATTTTATTAAAAATAAAGCAAGTATATATATTATAACGATATAATAAAGTGGATTAATGTGAAAGATCAGTCTCATAAGCATATTTAATATAAAAAATTAAGACTATATAAAATCTTGTTTATAACAAATTCGTTCCATTTAGAATTAAATCAAAATAAGTACCGGAATATTAAAAAATTAACTGTCGAAGGAATAATAAGATAACAATTATTTTTTATAATTGAGATGGGCTTTTCTAAAATGCTGTAATGAGATTCTCGAGAATTTCGTTTAACTTTGAAAAAAATGCTCTAATAGAGGAGTTTGTTGTTCCATAGGTCATACTTGCACAAAAAAACATAATACAGGCATCAATAGTATTCTATAAAGAAAATAATTAATATACTAAACAAACACAATAATGTTAAAACATACTTTTGCCTTAACTTTTTCTTTTTTAATATCATTTATATTTTTATAACTAGATTCCATAAATTTAGATACAATTTCTTTGCTCTTATCACTCATTAAATCTTTTTCATCCTCCAAAATCTTAAAACCTTCCTCAATAATAGATAAGATTTTATCGTTGTCTTCGAAATTAAAATCTAATATTTTTTTTACCGTATTGGAAAGTTCTTTAATTTCTTCTTTTTTGCTTTTTTCAACAAGTATATTACTTACAATATTTTTCAATGTCTCATTAAATTTCCAGTTGTTTTCACTATTAGATAAATTTTCATTTATTTTAGGAACAAAAAGTTCTTCTAATGATTCAAATGTAAAACCTTTAATTATTGAGAGATTTTCTTCGTTGGTTGAAATTTTATCAATATTGTTGTTAGATGGTTCATTGTCCACATAACATATTGTATTTAATGTTATAAGAATAATTTTAAAAAGTTCGTTTAAAGTATTATTCTGTGATAATTCTTTGACAAGTGTAGAAATTTTTCTGTAATTATTTATAACATTTGATGATAAATTATTGAATTTATTAAAAATGAAATTCATTGTATATATTTTTTTTGGAAGATTTTCAATAGAAGCAAGTTGGGATATAAATGATTCAGCATCATTTAATGGTAATTTATTATTTTGTGTCAATTTTCTAATTCTTAATATATCAACACTTGTTGGGGCAATTGAAGAAATTAATGATATATCTTCAGCTGTAAGGACTGATATATCATATTTATGTAAAGCAAATAAAATTTCAAAAGGTTGAGCCTTTAATTTTTTCTTTATCTCATCTATTTTTGATTGTTCTTCAAAGGATAACAATCTTTCTTCTTGGTTTTTATGTCGGTGTATGTCTAATCTTGACTTTTTAATCATCTTAAATATATTTTATATTAAAATAATAAAATGTAAAAAACATACCTCGGCTATATTATGATAATCGCTAATAGGCATATCGAATACTGTGTTTTTTATAAAATCTTTGTCTAATAAACATAATGTGTTATAAGGATATAATCCAAAATATTTAGGCTTCAAAAATTCATCATCCGTTATTATTCCCTTCAATTTAATCTCATTATTTTCTACTTTAATATCTTCAATACATTCACCAGGTGACTTATATTTTAAATTAGTTAGAAATTCCGATACGTTACTTATGTTAAATAAAGAGGTTGTTGGAGTATTATTTTGTTTATCTCTCTTTATATTATCTTCTGAAATTGAAGGTACTTCTAATTTTTGTCCATCCTGAATATTAATAAGGGAACAGTCATTTTTTGTAATAGTATTATTAAGATAAGGAAAAATATTTAATGGATTAGACTGTAGCATTACTGGCGTATAATTCTTTTCATTTCCACTTGACAAGGAAAAATTTGTCCCAATTTCCTGGAGGGGAGGTGAGGTGGAAAAGTTGATGTATTAAGTTGACTAATGGATGTTGGAATCTGAGGATTAGTAAACCGATTTTGAGATGTTAATGTTGCAGCGAAATTAGGATTAATGTTTTTATTAAAAAGAGGATTATAAATCATATTAAAGTGATTCATTTGTCCTGGAATGCCGGCTGCATTTAAATGATTAACACTTCCTTGTTCAGAAATTAAATTTGCTTGTGATTGAATTTGTTGTCTTTTATTTTGTGGAGATTTTGGTGAATTCCTTCCATGGACAGGTCTTCCTCTTCCCCTTACATTTGGAAAACATTTTTTCATATACTCCTCAACTTGTGAACTATATTGATCCATATATGATATTGGATCACCAGCTAAACCATGTAATGATACCATATGAGATTTAACATTATTTTTACTGTATGTTGACTGTAAAATCACAAGAAGGGCATCTAAACATTGGCTTCGCAACGTGGCATTGTCTTATATGACATGGTAATTTTGAACTATGTACATTTTTTTGACATAAAACACAATATTGGAAAGTATATGGATAACTTCTTTTCTTTTCATTTCCACTAGCAGACTGTTGAAGATTACTATTCAAACTAGAATCTTGTGCTAGTCTTTTAGGATTTTGAATATTACTGGGATTAAGTTGTCCATTAAAATTGGAAAAATTTGTCCCAGAAAAAATATTTGTATTACCACTATTTGTGAGTAATTGAGAAAGTTGTAAAATAGCATTCGGATCACCTTGAGTAAAAGTATTTATAAAATTATTACCATGAATGTTATCTAATCCAACTGACTGGTAATTTAGGTATAATATCTTGTAAACCAATAGATAGAGAATTCATTCCTTTATCCATTTTTCCACTACTATTCTCATCTTTGATAAAACTATTTTTATCAATTAATTGTTCTTTTGCATTTATAGAATTCAATAATAAACTAAAATCCATTGTAGAATTAATAGTAGAAGTAGATAATTTATTAATATTTGTAGATTTTTCAATATTTAATGATTTCTCAATAATATTACCAATATTATTTTGTCGTGGACTAGATGATTCACCAGTAGTTACAGAATGTAAACTTTCAGATTTTGGAGAAACCGACATTATATCTTGTGTAGAAATAGATTGTCTCATAGGTGATGAAACGTTTGTTGTATCATCAGAATCTGAAGCAGGTGATGCTGATGAGGATGTAGAAGATGATGGTTCTGACTTGATTTGACTGTTGGTAGTAGGAGAGAAACGTGTTTGCAATGATAAAGGATCATTAGCTAATATCATTATGTTATCTGAAATAAAGGTGAAAATATTATATATCTTGAAAAAGTTATTTTATAAAGAAATAGATAATCCGAATAAAAACAACATTACAATAAATTAAAAAGGAGTTGACTTAATTTTTAATGTTTTACAAAATCAGAAAATAATTAGCGTTATAATATTTAATCTGAATCTTTATAAAAAGTTATATCTTAAATAATATTGGAAATATTTCCCAATAATATAATCATCTTTATATATTATAAAATATTATTAATTTAAAAAAATTTCTTAAATATCAAGATAATCTTTCAATATTATATAAAAAAACATTAATCTAAGCTTCTTATAGACTACACCCTCATAAAACTTTGTTCATAACAAATTATATTTGTTATAAATTAAAGAATAGATATGTAAATATTTTAACTTTTTTTAATATCATTCTAAGATGTGCCATAAAAATAAAATATTAATTTTCACACAACTTATAGTTAAGTTAAGTAGATTTAAATAGAAAATATCAACATATTCTCAAACTTCCATTTGAAAATATGTTATTTTAAACTTCTTTATAGTAGGATGGTAAAGTTATTATCATAATCATGTCAAAGTTGTAGATGAATATAAAAATTTTGAAAGCTTGTTTAATATATTATAAAAAGAAAATGACTTAGAAAAGAAGCTTGAACAATTTTCTCACGATGAATTAACTTTTAGTTGATAGATAAATTTGTATACTACAGAAGGAATATTTTTATCAAGTAGGTTTTGGTAATATCTAGTGGTAATGTGTTAAGCTTAAAAGACCAAAGTTGGTTAGGTAGAAGCTATAATGGATAATCATAAAACACTGAAATTGTAAATAGTTGAGAAAAGAAATTGATGTATAAAATACACAAAATAACAAAGAATTAAAATTGAAAAAAAGTATGTATAAATAGACATCTTAAAATTAACTTTATATTTAAATTATCTTTCATTTTAATTATAAAATAAAGGACATGATTATTTATGCCATTAACATGTATCTTTTTAGAAACATAAAAAAAATGTTTATATAAATGATGTGAAGATAAAACGTTATCTTTTATTTATAAAACAGTTTTTAAGTTTTTGTTTTTACAGGTTGCAAAATTTGTTGATAAGATAATAATTTTGGCCATTAAAATGTTAAATACATCTTAATTGATCATTTATACAAATTATATAATTATAAGGCAAATAAAATACATTCTATTATTATACCTATATATTTTAGATAACCAGTTACAAGTGAAATTAAGTTGTTTTTTTTTATTTTATAATAAAGGATATTTAAAGTAAGATGTATAGAAAGACAATAATGTTTTAAAGTCACATAACTTAACCTTTTAACACATCAACAAAAATTTTAGCTTTTTTATACTATATTATTTAATAAATGATTAGTCATGGGAAAAATATAAAATTGTTTAAAAAGTATGTAATATAAGAATAAAAGTGTTATTAAAAAAGTATCTATTCACAAAAAGTTGATTACTAATTAATGAAAGAAATTATAAATAATAAAACAAAAATCTGTGATAAAAAATTAAATGCTACTATATTTTTATTAATCATAAAAGGAATGTACTTGAAATGTAAAGAAAAATAAATAATGATTATACAAGTTTTTTTTTATAAAAGAATAATATTTTTATTTTGCTTAAGATATAATGATAAGCTGGTGTAGATTACAAGATTTAAGGTATTAATGCGGGTGTTATGAAAGGAAAGTTTTATTTTCTCCTGATTAATGAGTGTTTATATAAATTTAGTAAAGAAAAAAAGTAGAAATGGAATTGTTATTATAATAAAAATCAACTACTTGATCTATCATATTAAATACTTTTATTAAAACTTAAGCAATAATCATTAGTTATGGTGAGTGTTAATAAGAAGATAAAATTAAAAATTGAATATAGGAAATGATAACACTTAAAAAACAACTCTACTTCTTTTATTCAATGATACTGCGCAATGTGTCTTTAAATCACATATTTTGTTAGTTAACAGATCACTCTTTATTTAACATTCAATGTAAACAAACAAATAATGTCATTTAAAAAAATGAAAGCTTAATTTTTAGGAACTAAACATATTTACGCACTAAAATTGAGGAAAAACAAAAGTAAATATTATTTAAATAAATTTTTAGTTAATTACTTAAAAGCATCAAGCACAAAGAAAAATATACCTAATTAGTTGAAGTATATATATATATATTTATTTATTATATATAATGTATCTTTTATTATTTCCTAGTAAAAAGATTATACCGTAAGTTTGTTTTCCAACAAATTTAACAATTCCCATATTTCATATTTTTATTTGCTTTCAACTATTATTAAGATAAGCATAGCTCATTGACATGGGCAAGGCAAAAAAAGATGGCCATAAAGTTAAATTAACAAGCTGTTGTAAAAAATAATAAAATATGGTTAAGAAAAGATGTGAGTTGATATTTTGGATAATTAGGCAATGGGTTAAACAAATAAATATTGGATGTTTTGGTTTTGAACAGGAGTTTTAAAAGTAAAATGAAAAATATTATGAGACTGTAAATATTTGTTTGAAAGGGGAAAAAAGTCAAAAATAATGGCATGTTATGATTCCGCCTTCCAGGCAAAGGGATACCGTTATAGAAAAATCATTTGATAATTATTACCAATAACATGAATGTTTTGACAAAAATACTTCACTTTAAGAGTATAATTGACAATAGAATTTTTAATCAAACTCCATTACTACTACTATAAAATGGTTTTGGGCCATTGAAAGTAAAGAAGAATAAAAGAAAATAATATAATATTTATTATTACCTTTAAATCGACACAAAGCCTTGTTATTGTAAGACAAAAGAAAAATAAATAAATGGGACATCATTAGGAAAATTTAATTTATCCTTTGTTATGAAGATGGATATGTTATCTTATAGTATAATATCAGCTTTGATAAATAATTTGTTAAAAGGGAAAATATATTTATATATAGATAGATCAAAAAGTAAGCTTTGACATAACACAATATAAATCATTTTTATTATTTGAAAATATAAATAAATTAAAATTGCTAACCAACACATTATTGCCATATATGTTGTGGCATACTGTATGCATGTAGTATAGATAAATATACATATAAAAATTTGTTATATTTATATATAAATTTGTATGTAATGATAAATCTTAAAACATGCACAATTTATGAGCATAGATATGACAAAAAAGATTCTGTAAATATGTACTTAAATTTTATATTGAAAATTTTAAGAGGTTTTGTTAAACATTATGTTAAAATTAAAGTGTTAATTATGATTTTTAAACGAGTATGATACTACAAATAATATCATTGTTTGATTTAATTTAAACATTAAAAATAATTATTTAAGGGTAATTTTTAGATTTTATTGCGTACAAAATAAAGAATAAAATGAAATAAAATATATCTTATAAAGTTCAATAGTAGCGTCAAATTATTCTTAAATTGATAAGTGTATTTTTAATCTAATACAATTTTAAATACAACACATTTATTATTAATTTTTGATAAATCCTAAGATTTTATGTTTAAGTTAGTCAATATATCATCCTGATAAGAAAAAATTTCACCAAAATCAACTATACTTTGGTCTCTAATACGCATTATGCTTGTCAAAGTTACAATTTGATTTATCATATTAAGCTTATTTTATTAAAATCACGACACTTATGTCCATTTCATCATACATTTGTGTTTTTATCATATATTATAAAAATATAACCTTATCTTATCACTGAATGAAATAGTACACCACAAAAAAAACATCAACTTTGATATTTAAATACCAAAAAAATGGTTGTTGTATTTAACAGCATAGCTAATCAAAAATATATGAAATACTTAATAACTATTCGTAATAATATTAACCTGTTATATATTAACATTGATCTTTAACTTTGTTGTTTTAAAGAGATAAATATATTTTAATGACAGATAATTTTAAATACACCTAAAAGTATATTAAGGCAGGCATTAAAGGTGAAATTTTCGAATGATAACTGCATAAGGTTTGTACAAAAAATTGCATATATGATGGGCTACAACCAGACTAACAAATCAAGAATATGTAATATTTTGTCTTAATTTTGTGAGACAAAATTCTTAAAGTTCCAACTTCAGTAACTTTATAGTATATCCACATAATAATATATTTAAAATAAATATATAAGAATATTTTATCTCTCACTGAAAAGGATCCAATTTCATGAAAAACAACTTCTCAAATAACTAAGTACATTTCACAAAAAAAGGCTGCCATGGCAATGATCAATGAAAGAAGGAAGGTAAATATATGTTTGAATTTCTTTTTTGTTTTTCAAAAAGTGGTGGAATAGGGTGAAGGAGCGATGAATAATTTTGAATAACACTAAAATTAGATATATTATTTTTATATGAAATCTTAGATGCCTTGAGTTTGTTTTGAACTAGGAAAGGAAGAAAGTTGGTAGGAATTTTTAAAATAAATACTATATTTCTTTGAAAGGAATTATATTTTAATAAGACACAAATGTCCAGAGTATGTTGACAAGATATAACACACTGTAATAAAAATCACATTTATTTTGTTAAATGATGGAATAAAAGAATATATTTATAATGTTTATGGAACAAAGAAAGCTTGTTAAAGAATGGTTTAAATAAAAGAAAGAAATAAAAAGTTTTTATAGTGACCGATATATATCATAGGTCAAAATTATTTATTATGAGGTGTTGTAAAATGTATTTGATCATGTTTAGGAGGTTACTAATTAGAAAATATGGTATTTATTTTCAATTTATCATAATATTTACCCGGAACAAATTGTTAGTTGAATAATACAAAGAAAATATAGTTAAATAAAAAATAAAAAAAGAAGTTAAAAGTATTTTGAGCTAAATAAAATAAAAATACAGAACTATTAATGAGATAAAGATAAAATAATATAAAACAAAATTAAAAATAGTAAATAAGAATGTTTAAGGATAGGAAGTTGATTAAATGTATGATTATAAGATTTAATATTTAAAGAGGGTTAACTGGACGGTGAAAAAATATTTTAACTATCCTGTTGTGGTATTAAAAGAAATTTTAACTTCTAGGAAATTTTTTTTGTTGATATTCCTCACCAGTAGACAGCTGATTAGATAAATACTAGAGGTTCATCTGATGGGGAGTTGTTGCAAAAAGTTGTGTTGTAAATAAAAAACAAAATATTTAATGCGCAACAAAGTTTTTTTGGGTTGAATGAAATATTTAAAAAAAGCCTAGGGGCAGCTATACTTTGTAAGCTGTTGAAGTTATTTATTTCTGGATTTTTGTGTCCAGAAAGGTAAGAGGGAAGTTGGATGTGAGAAGGCTGGTAGAAACAGGCTTCTAAAGAAGTTAAAAGAAGGGTAACAGGCTGATAAGTAGAATTAACAAAAGATAATTGAAAAAAGAGACAGGTTGCAATAATAGGAGAAGTTTTGTAAATTTCTCTTCTACAGGTTATTGGGTATTAAGAAATTAAATGAGGAATAAATTTTCAATGTATTAGCTTGTAACAATGAGGTTAGAAAATTGTATACCTTATCATCATATAGTTATACAAGTTAAAAAAAAAAAAAAAAAATAAAAATTTTTTTTTACACTAGTGATCAAGTTTAATAATCAAAGTTAAATTTGTCTACTTTCGATAAAAGATAAAAAAATTATAAAGAAGCTGATATACAAATAATCAATAGAAATATTTTTAAATTATACCTAATTATATTTTCACAGCAAAACAAATCAAGAACATATCTAAATTAAACCTTATCGGTTACTCTTCTTTAATAATTATAGATGTAGAGTTTTTAAAATTTCCTTGAAAAACGATAAAAGGTAAATACATAATGTTTGTAGTATGCTTTATAATAAAAATGATATAAACTTGTCAAAATAGAATTTTATCAAAATTTTAATTCTAATAGTTTTAAAATAAAATATATTACAAATATTAACATATCTTTTACATCGATAATAAAATAATATAAATTATTAAAATATAAAAGATAATTTAAAATTATTGTACATATTAATATGAGGGAAATAAGAAAGATAACTAATTTTTTTAATATAAATTTTAATTTTAGTAGGGCAAAATGTTGTCGAACAATAAAAATAGCCAATAAATAGATAGAAAGAAAAACATTTTTAATGATACAGTGTTGATTTTCTTATATTGTAAGGTAAAAAACTTCATCATAATTAACGACCTCGTTCCTGTTTTCATCCTCATACAATTTTACAGTATCCCCATACTCTTCCAATTACATTTCTCGTTAAGTCTAAATACACAAATAAAATTATTTTATTCATTCGAAGACTAATTGAGCATATAGGGTATGTGAGAGAGGCAAAGTTTAGGACGGTTATTTTTCCCCTTGATTTTTGTATACTATTTAATAAGACTATGAACGACGTTCTCCATTGGAAGAGAATAAAGCTAAAGGTTGAATAAATATCTAACAAGGTCAAAATAAGATGTAATAATTTTTTAAACAGGTTTAAAATAAATTAGAAAATTAAGCATAAGTGTTAAAGTGTAAATGAAATTATAGTTGCAAAAGGATCTTGAAAAATATGGGAATAGTTAATAATATAAATATTCCTTTATAAAACATTAGATACTTTTTAAGTTGAGCATGTTGAGACAAAGAAAATTAATTTATAATGACATATAAATTAATCATTAAAAGATCAAAATATCTTATTGAAAATAATAAAACAAAGTAAGAAAATAATAGCTTAAATGTAATAATTGTATAATATGAAATTAAAAATATATAGAGAAAAAATTGTAGCAATTTTAGACAACTAAGCACAAAAGAGTTTTTAGTTAAAGTGTTAAACCATGATTTTTTTGTTGAAGAAAAGTTGTCTTTAGGAATTGAATTATTCTATGGTACGAATTAAACTTTTTCTTCTTTAAAAGTGCACTTTAAAGATAGTTAAGGATAGCCCTATTGACATAAGACAGTGTTTCAGAGTTTCCAACCTAAATCTAACATTATATAAAAACGCAAACCATTTTTATCAAATATCTTTTTAGATGAGTAGTGTATTAAAATGATAAGAGTAGAGTTACTTTTTCACATCATCAGGTAAATTGTTATATATTCATATTACATTAAAACATCACATTGATAATAACTTAAGTCTATATAAAAAACATTTTCATTACACTTGACAAAAGTTTGTTGAACCGTTAATATTATAACTCCAAAGAACAAAAATTGATTTTAATAATATAGTTTTGAATACGGTTTTCAAATTGATAATTCTAAACATTTATTTAATATTTGAGAAAAGAATTATTATTTATTAATAATTTTATCTGAAGTTATGTATACTGTAAATATATGTTAACTATGATATGGGAATGTAATGAGATATAATCATACAAAGTTAAAATTAATACATATAAAGTTATATAAAGAGTTAGGAGAATAGTGTCGTCGTATTTCATGTAAATTAGGTGTTTAAAAAAAGTGAAAAAAATTTTTTTTCTTTTAAGATCTTTTTCATACTACCAACATTAATTAATATAATAATTAAGAATTGATAATTAAAGTCACATTTCATCCAATTTTCTCATATATAAATAGGCAATTATATTTTCATGAATCTCATTTTATTTAGCGGTACTGGAAGAAAATTTTTATATATACATATACATACATATTCAAGGCGTGAGTCAAATGTTTATTTGAAATAATTTTATTATATTTCATCAATATTACATTACATATGAAAGACAACGACCTATTTGGTTGTTACTGAAATACCGGCATTATGTAAATAATGGCCGAGGTTGTTGATGATCATTGTAAATAGTCCCAATATTAACATTGCCGCATGAGTGAATTTAGTAGATTTCGTAGGTGGAGATGCTATTAAGAAAAATTAACAAATTACATCTGATAATATAATTCTATGAGATACAATAATAATGGCAGGTTATAATAGATAACTAATACATAATAAAAAATCATTATATAGTTTTGGTAATTAACAATTGAGAGAATTAGAAGGCGTGATTTATTTACCATATATATACAAATAATATATAATAACTTTTAATGATCAACATATGGCAATATAGAGGAAAATATTTTTAGTGGTAAGTAAACTTAAACAAAAATAAAATGGTTTATAAATATTTTATTAAATTTAGTTCAATTAAATGTTTATTTTATATATTAAATCAGTCTGAGCTTATATAACTCTCTTAATTTCCTCCTTAAAAAATTATCCACTTCTCTTTAATGTATAAATAAATTACAAAAGTTCGATATCCTTAAGATCATGTAACATCGTGTAGAAATTTAATATTTCAATTCTTTTGTATCTTTATTAAATTTGACACAATTATTTTTTTTTTTGCAAAAACTTAGCTTTGATGATGTAAGAGAAATTATCATAATCACGATTATTAACTATTATTAAATTACAGTAAAAATTTTTAAGCATTTTGAAAGATTTATATATAAACATTAATAAAGATTTGGTGTTAAAATATTTAATAACCCATGTTTAATACATAAATAAACTATTTATTTATTTATTTTATAGAAATAAATTTTTTTTTAATTTATTGATAGCAATTATTATAAATTTAAAATAAAAATAAACTGTTACAAGTTTAAAAATATAAATAGACAATTTTTAACACATTTTTAAATGTTTATTAAATTTTGTTCAAAAATAAATACTGTAGATATAGTTTTATTTAAAAATATTTACTACAAAAATAATATTTCCATATATTGTCTTTGTTCAATTTTTGATGACAATAAATTTATGTTGATAATGTATTAACAAGGAATTATATAAAACAAAAATATCTTTATTTAGAATGAATAAGTATCATATTTCATTATATAATTTTTAATATTTAGAAAGTTTTATCAAAAAGAAGTTAATAATTTTAACAACTTTTTTTTTATATAAATTTAAATAAATAACACAATTTTTATTAATGTAAACTTTTTAATGACTTTTAATATCATATATCATAGTAATTCAATATTAAAAAGTTGTTTAAGTCAATTTTACAAAAAGTTACACTTTTTAAAGAAAAAATTTGTAAAAGACTAGAAAATTTGAAAACGACAATTTTCACGATCAGAAACAACTATTGAATTTCCATCAAGAAGTCCAACATCTTCTATACCTTTAAAATTGACCAGCAGATGTACCCCAACAACCAAATGCATAATAAAATGATCCATCAGGACAAAAAACTTGAATTCTTCCATTTCCAGAATCTGCAACTGTTTACAAATCCCTAGAAATAAAAATTTTTTAGTAGTAATTATTAACGTACATCTGTTGAATACATAATTATTAATTAATGTCAAGGGGAATTTTTTCACTATTTTATGTTGTAAAAAAAATATATGAGTATTACTATACACTTACTTGATCATCAACCAATAAACCACGAGGAGATTTTAGAATCCTTGCATAAACCTTCACTTCCAAATTGAAAACAATGGATGGCCGTCACTTTCAAAAATACTAATACGATTATTACCTGAATCAGAAATATAAATATTTTGTGATCTTCTATGAACGCATACATAAAGTGGATTATTAAATTGCATTGGACCATCTCCTTTACTACCAATTTTTCTTATAAAATTTCCATTTTGATCAAAGATTTGTAGTCTATGATTGTTTCTATCACACACAAAAAATGAATCCCATTTCATCAACATATATACACCAAGGAGTTATTAAATTCACCATCACCTGAACTTGTTTACCGAATTTTTTAACAAATTTTCCAGTTGAATCAAATATTTGAACACGATTATTACATGAATCAGTAACAACAAATTGATATTTAAATTTATTAAAAGCAACACATGAACAGTTGTCAAATTCACCATCATTTGTCCCATATTTACCAAATGAAGTTAAATATCTTCCATCTCTTGTATATATATAAATTTTTGAATTATAACTATCAACAAGTGCAAATTCACCACCAGGTAAAATACCAATACCACGAGGGCAATTAAATTCATTTTCGTTAACACCCTTCTGTCCAACAACATATTTTGGTATACTTTTACTTTCATAATCTATTATAGATGATGAAAAAGAATTAACTCTTGTTAAAATATTGTTACTTATTCTATCAATTGATGGGGTTCTTTCTCTTAACAAACTGTTGTTATTGATTTTTAGTGGTTTTAACCTTTTTTCACTATTTCCATTTAAATATTCATTGGTAGTTATTTGTCGATCATTTAACATTCGACCTTCTCCATTGTTGGCTAAACGTTCAGCACGTTCTCGTAATAATTGTTGAACTCTATTTGATCCAGATGGACTTTCATCGCGTGAAGTTATTCTACTTCTATGAGTATTATTTTCATGATGAGGAATTGATGCTAATGTTAATGCTTGACGGATTGCTTCAGGTTCTGGATTTGATTTTGCTCTAGCAAAACTCCCATTATTACGTTGCTCCTTCTTAATATCCATGTTGGAACATCATTGCTATTATTATTTGAAGATCCTTTAGCTTCTGTAATACTATTTTTTGGTGATTCTTTTGGTGATGTTTTTGATGAAGATGGTTGTGGTGGTAAATCAGCATTATTTAATTTGTTTTCTGTTACTGGTGTTCTAGGAGAAACTGATCAATATCAGGTGAAGAAAAATTAAAAGAATCATCTAATGATGGAAGGGGTGATACGCGTTCAACAAGAGATATTCCTGAATAATGCATAACACTTATAGGAATAATCTCTTCTGGTGGTCCATCTTTTTGACCAACATTTTTTAGTTGGGGTATCAGGTGATTGTTGATTTGTTGAAGTAAATGGTAAACTTGCAGGAGAAGAGCTCTCTTTTTTTTCACTATTTGACGTTCAAATTTCCTTGATTGTGAACGACTCATACAGCGAAATTTATGAACAGGAGGTTTTTCAGAAGTAACTGAAACAACCTCCTTACTTTTAACTTCTGGCTTGATAACAGAATTATTAACACTACTTGGATTTTCAATGTTTGGAATTTCCACATTTATAGGTTTCACTTGACTTGATGAAGGATTATTTCCACAAATTTTTTGTACAACATTATTTGGAGCAACTGCGAATACTGCTGGAATATGAGTTTGTAAATTGTTACTGACAACTTTTTTTGTGTTATCATTTTGTTTTGGACAATAATTCATTATTATCACTTAGCAAAACTTTTTCTTTTACAATCATTTTAGTTGGAGTAATTAATTTATCACTATTATCTTTACTTGTATTATCATTTTCTTTGTCACTCCTTGATACTTCAAAATCAGGTAATCTACTCCATGGACTTGATCCTACTCTATCATTACTTGGTATAATTTCAGGACTTGATCTACCTGATCTATTATCATATCCAACAACTCTTAACCTTGATCTACTATATTTATTTGCATTGTCATCTAAAGGTGGTGATCGTCTCGATCCAAATCTTGAATATCCCCGATTTTCATTATTTTTTTCTTCTAGTGCCTGGGATCGTTTAGATATTTTAAAACAATCACTTTCAAGATTTAATTTAAATGGTTTTGGTAAATAATGTTGTTCAAGTGGTAAATATCTTCCAGCAAATTGTGGTAAACTTAAAGTTAATTCCCCAAAATTTGCAATTGCCATTGGCAGTTTTGCAGCATCATCACCGGGACTAAATCTAATTTTTACCAAAATATTCATCATGATCTGGTTGAAAACTCCTTAAATAGTCTAATCCTTCAACAAACATGTGTTTCATTTTAATTAAATTATTTTCATCATACTCTCTATCATTATTTATTACTTCTTCAACCTTTTGACAAGACTCATCAATATTGATTTTTCTAATTCAAGTGCTTCACGTAAGCACCTCAATAATGTTAACTCTGTTGATTGAAATACACCTATCTCAGAAAGAAAATTTTGTTCTCTCCTCGCAAGTTCTTTTTGATACCTAGCAAAATACTCTTGAACTTCTTTTTTCGAATTATCACAATTACTTTTTGTAAATTCGATACTTTTATCAATATTTGAAATTGATTCCGTTAGTCTATTTGAAAGACGTTTAACCTACACATAAAATATTTCTAATTTTAGATTTTTTATTGAACTAACCTGATTCATCAATCGCCCTAAGTCTTTTCTTCAACCATTTGCATATGCGTTTTGCGACAATCGCCACCTAAATTTTTAAAAATATATTTTTTTCATCAAAACTTAAAAACCTACATGCTCTTTTATCACAATGTGCACAATTTTCGCAAGTTGTCTTTTCGTCACATATTTTACATCGTTCCATATTATATCTATCAATATAAGCTTCAATTTCATCCGTGTTTTCTCCCGAAGCTTCGAGATGGATATCTAAGAAATCGAACGAGTGTGTAATTTGTTTGTAAATTTTTTTGCACCATCATATGGTAAATTATGTTCAGCTCTACATTCAGGACATTTTAATTTTCCAATTGAAGATTCTGCATATCCATCAAGACAATGAAGGCAAAATGTGTGTTGACATGCTAATAATTTTGGATTTCTAAATAACAGTATTTAAATAATTAACAAGGTATATAGGTGATCTCAGATGTATACTTACTTAAATCTTTCTAAACAAATAGGACATGTAAGAAGTTGTTCAATCTTTTCTAGCGGATTGATTCGCTCCATATCTTATCTCTCTTTCAATATAATACGTCGGAAATATAAATGTAAAATATAATATATTATATGAGTAACTTAAAAAATTAAAATTTAATCTTTGGAGTATAATAAAATTAAATTAAGTAATGAAGTGTAAGGGAAATTCTAGAAAAATATAATAGATAGATAAAATCATCTACTATAACAACTGCCAATAATTTCCAGATTACTGATTAAAATATGAAATTCGCAGTGAAATCACTACTACTACTGCCCTCTTCATATAATGATTTTTTGTTCTTGGCAATGACATTAGAAAGAGAGGGCTTTATCAAAGTATGTGTGCATATTTTATGCTAATAATATATAATATTGCGTTGCGTAGTTTTTCAGATACGCAGAAGAACAACACAATCATATTCAGTACAATTTTTAAAAGAGCGAGATAAAAAAAAAAGTTATAAAGATTTAAGATATAATGTATATGATTTAGTAAGTACACTTAAATCTGGTCCAGATGAGAATAGTTTGTGAAAACTTATACTAAAAATTTTATCTATACATAAGTATATGTATTTCAAATTTATTTTCTTATCACTACAGGAATTCTTTATTTTTCATAAGTGACATTATAAGAATATTGTTTTTTTAATGAGATTGTTTTTAAAATACAAAGATAATCTTTGTTTGTGCAGTAACTTGATATATATATATTAACCATTATATATTTTCATTAGTAATTAATGATAAAATGTAACTTTTAAAAGTATGGGAAAAAATATTTATGACACAATCATTCTATTTAATTTTTTTCAAAATAACAAGTCACAGGTCTTAAAATTTGACTATTAACCAAATGTAAATCAAATTTTCTTAATAGCCATTTTCTTTGATGATTACATTTCATTTTTATCTTATTTTTTTACCATTTTTTTATCATACATGATTGTGTCACAAGATTTAAGCGACCTGTGTAAACTCAAAAATCAAAAAATGTAGAGTTAAACGTCACAATGGAGAATACATTGATGCAATTGTCAGTGAAATTGAAATGGAAAAGTCACTGTTCTTTTTGTTGAGGTATGCTCAATTTCTTTCCATTGTTTATAGTTTATTATTTATTTAAAGGAAGGTAAAATGTACTATAAGAAAGTAACGATCTTAGATTTTCAAATCTGGAATTCTTTTTCACTGAGTGAATTGAAGAATGCCGATAAAAAGGATCGAGATGATGAAAATGATTCAATAACACAAAGTGAAAGTAAAGAAATTGTGGAAGAAAAAAGTGAAAAACAATAAAATAAGAAAAATTTTTTCCAACTTTTTTAAAGCAGATATAAATTTTTTTTAATATCTTAAAACGAAATTTTTACTTTGTGGAATAAAGTTGTTAAAAGTGTTATTCTATTATCTTCCACTTCGTTTTCTAATGCCACCTAAATTTTATCGTAAATATAATTCACAATATAATAATTATGATGATCAATCTAGAAGCAGTGATGGTTTTAATGTTCCCAAAGCTGCTTCAGCTAACGCTGAAACAATGTCGTCTGCGCTATTAGATGATTTTGGCGCTAAAGATTTTCGAAGTAACAAAGATGGCAGTGGAAAAAAATTAAAACCAGATCACAAATTAAGACCGTTATGGGTTGCTCCAGATGGTCATATATTTTTAGAAAGCCAATCACCTGTATATAAACAAGTTCAAGATTTCTTAATAGCTATTGCCGAGCCGGTGTGTCGTCCAGATTTTATTCACGAATATCAAATGACAGCTTACTCTTTATACGCTGCAGTGTCAGTTGGTTTCCAAACAAGTGATATAATAGAATATTTGGAACGACTTTCAAAATCTCCTTTACCTGAAGGGATTATTAATTTCATCAAAGTATGTTTGTCACATTATTTTAAAATTTGTTATTCTTTAGATATGCACTGAAAGTACAGGAAAAGTAAAGTTGGTACTTAAGCATAACAGATATTTTATTGAATCTAAGCACTCAGAGATAATTCAAAAGTTGTTAAAAGATAAAGTTATTCAGGAAAGTTTAATTGAAGATAAAGGGAAAAGTAAACCTGAAGATGCTGCAACGTTAGTTGCACAAACAAATATTCAGAAAATTAGATTTCCCGGTGCAAATGAAGCACCAGTATCAACTAACGTTCCATTACCTAATGTTCCTGATGATATTAACGATTTTTATACGCAGTTAGAAGAAGATGAGGAAGACGATGAAGATGTTAAAAAATTGAAGATTTTGACGTTCGAAATTAAACAAGAAAGTTTAGAAACAGTACAAAAAAGGTGTATTGAATTGGATAATCCTTTGTTAGCTGAATATGATTTCAGAAATGACACTGATAATCCTGATTTGAAGATTGATTTAAAACCATCTACAACATTAAGACCTTATCAAGAGAAATCTTTACGTAAAATGTTTGGTAATTCTCGCGCACGTTCTGGTATAATTGTTTTACCGTGTGGTGCTGGTAAGACCTTAGTAGGAGTTACGGCAGCAACAACAATAAATAAACGCGCATTAGTTCTTGCTAATTCAAATGTTTCTGTAGAACAATGGAAGGCACAATTCAAATTATGGAGTACAATATCAGAGAATCAAATTATTCGTTTTACCAGAGATCATCGTGATGCGGTGCCCGAAGGTGAATTAGCAAAAAAACCAGTTGTTTGTTTTAGCACTTATTCTATGATTGCATTTTCCGGTAAGCGTTCATTTGAAGCAGAAAAGGCAATGAAATTTATTGAAAGTCAAGAGTGGGGTTTATTACTTCTTGATGAGGTACATACAATTCCTGCTAAGATGTTTAGAAGAGTATTAACGATTGTTCAAGCTCATTGTAAATTAGGACTTACTGCTACTCTCGTAAGAGAAGATGATAAAATTACTGATCTTAACTTTTTAATTGGCCCTAAAATTTACGAAGCTAATTGGATGGAACTTCAGAAAGCCGGTCATATCGCGAAAGTCCAGTGCGCTGAGGTTTGGTGTCCAATGCAACCTGATTTTTATGCGTATTATTTAACAAGTTCTATTGCTAAAAAACTTCTTCTTGCTGTCATGAACCCACATAAATATAGAATTTGTCACTTCCTTATAAAGTTCCATGAAAGAAGAAATGACAAAATTATTGTGTTTTCAGATAATGTTTATGCTTTAAAACGTTACGCAATTGAAATGGGAAAACCATTTTTGTATGGTGAGACTAACCAAGAAGAGAGAATGAAAATTCTTAAAAATTTCCAAAATAATCCAAGAGTCAATACTATTTTTGTCTCCAAAATTGCTGATACATCTTTTGATTTACCAGAGGCAAATGTTTTGATTCAAGTATCTGCTCATGGTGGATCAAGAAGACAAGAAGCTCAAAGATTAGGTAGAATTCTCAGAGCTAAGAAAAATGCTACAGATGAATTTAATGCATTTTTCTATTCTTTAGTATCTCAAGACACAGTAGAAATGGGGTATTCAAGAAAAAGACAACGTTTCTTGGTTAATCAAGGATATGCATATAAAGTTGTAAATCAGTTACCAGGAATTGAAAAGGAAGATTTGAAATTAGCTACAAAAGAAGAACAACTCTCTTTATTAAGGGATGTTCTTAGAACAAATGATGCTGATGCTGAGGAAGAAAGAACTAAGGATGATATTTATGATGGAATTCGTGACTCTAATTATTCTAAGAGAGAAGGTGACCATGTACATTCTGGAGGATATGGTGGAAGTTATTCAGTAGCAAAAGGGAATGTCGAAAACAGGCACCCGCTATTTAAAAGATTTAGAAGTTAAATTTTTATTTTATTTTCAGTACTTTATCTAACACATAAATAAAATAAGGACTTATTTTAATAAATATTAACAATATGAGATACTTCATGAGCAAACCATTTACCATCGTGATCGATGAAAGCTATCGATAACATACATTCATAACCATATTCTATCATTTTTTTGTACTCTTTTGCATCTCTTGATAGTAAAGACCATTCATGTTTACTGAAAGATGGATTAAAAGTTGGTGATGTTGCGAATTGCATAAATTCTAGTTGTATATTCTTAATGAAGAAAGGATCAGGATTTCTCCATCTTATAGTAACAAGTCCATTTTCCAGAGAAATTTCTTTTATATCTACTTTTTGTGTGTATGCAGTACGACCATCAACAAAATTTACCAAATTGAATGAACTATAAGATGTAATTTGAGGCTGTTGTTTGTAAACCATAATTTAATAGTAAATAATGCATTTTTTATAATTCTTCCTTAATTTAAAATGACATGTTGGAATTAGTAGAAAAATTTATTTGAATTAAAAAATGAATATTATGAAAATGAATAAAAATAAAAAGGATTTTTACAAATTATTACTACAGGAAACGTCCTATAAAAATAAAAATTAATAATAAAATAGAATGTCTTACCAATTGAGGAACAGATCTACCGGTTATTTTTTCATCTGAAACAATAGTATAACATAAATTCACTAAATCATGTACAACTAAATGTTCTTGATATTTTACTGTACTATCGAATTGTTCTCCGCATTCTATACATCTCTTTTTCAGAAATTCTTTTGAGTTGTTTTTAAGGTTAGCAACTCTTACCATAGGACTAACAAATGGAATTTTTTTATGAGGTTCTTTTCCACAAATCGGCATTTTATTTATAAATATTAAATTGTATGAAGGAAAATAAAATATTTAAAAACGGTAAACAATAGATGTAAAAGTATTCCAAATTCAAGTTAGGATTATATGAGCGGTATATTTTTCCAAATAATATTAAAGTATTTTTGTCTCATTAACATTCACTGATAACAATTTTCAGGAGGACAAAAATAACAGATTCCTAAAAATCTAATTTTTTTTTGTACTTTTAAAGAAAATAATTTTATGCTTAAACAGCTATCAATATTATTGGTTTAATAATGTAACGTATATGTAAATTCTTTATAAAAAAATAAAACAATATCACAAACAAAATGCCAAACTGTTGAAAACTACATAATTAAAAAGTTATTAAAAATGAGGCATTTTAATTTATTTTTTTTAAAATGTTAGCATCATTCCATTAGTCGTATGCTCTTTTCCAACGCACTTTGCATTTTCAATAGTTTTATAAAGTTTTCATTTCCGTTTATTGTACGGTCCTTTTTTTAGTTGTACTGTTTATTTATTAATTAAAAATGGTTGTTGAGGATATGGATGTTACTGAACCTCAAAATGAGGCCAAAAATGAAAAAGATGATGAAGACTATATTGATCCTTCAGAAAATAAAGCAGCAAAACGCGTTACCTCTTCAGGTTAAATGGTAAATTTTTTAAGCTATATTTTTAATATTACATGTTTAGCTATTCCATCTGACTCATATAAAAGGTTCGAGGAGTTACTTCGTAAGACAGAATCGTTCTCAAAAAATCTTGAAGTTGGAACCTCTTCTGCTCCCTCGAAAAAAGCAACAAAAGTCGGTGACAATCGACATAGAAAAACAGAAAAAGAGGAAGATGAAGAACTTTTGGCAGCTGAAGAGGAAAGTAAATCTGTCTTCATGTTTACACAATCACCACCATATATTCATGGTACTTTGAGAGACTACCAAATTAGGGGTGTTAATTGGTTAATCAATCTCCAACATAATGGTATTAATGGCATTTTGGCCGATGAAATGGGTCTTGGTAAAACTTTACAAACTATTTCTTTACTAGGATACATGAAGCATTTTAAAAAAATTAATGGTCCGTTTCTTGTAATTGTACCAAAGTCAACATTACAAAATTGGATAAACGAAATAAATAGATGGTGTCCAACACTAAAAGCAGTTAGCCTAATTGGTGATGAATCTACAAGAAATACTATAATTAAAGAACAAATATTGACAAATGAGTTTGATATCGTTGCAACTTCTTATGAAATGGTTTTGAAAACAAGTAGTGTTCTAAAAAAATATGTCTGGCAGTTTATTGTTATTGATGAAGCTCATAGAATAAAAAATGAGAAGTCAAAACTTTCTGAGATGGTTAGACAATTGAAATCTGTCAATAGATTACTTATTACTGGAACGCCATTACAAAATAATTTACATGAATTGTGGGCATTACTTAATTTTTTGTTACCAGATTTATTCAGTAACTCAGAAGATTTTGATTCATGGTTTACAAATGAAAGTTGTCTTGGAAATAATGAGGAAATTGTCAAAAGACTTCACAAAGTTCTTCAACCATTTTTATTAAGAAGATTAAAGAGTGACGTTGAAAAAAGTTTACTTCCTAAAAAAGAACTTAAAGTATATGTTGGTTTATCAAATATGCAAAGAGAATGGTATACAAAAATATTAATGAAAGAGTTAGATATAATTAATGGTGCAGGAAAAGTTGAGAAAACCAGAATGATGAATATTTTGATGCACCTAAGAAAAATGTTGTAATCATCCATATCTTTTCGATGGTGCTGAACCTGGACCTCCATATACCACAGATAAACATCTCGTTGATAATAGTGGTAAAATGGTTCTACTAGATAAATTATTAGCTAAATTAAAAGATCAAGGTAAGTAAGGTTTTTCTTATATTCTATCGTCCATAAAAATTTCTATATTGCTAATGTATTGCACTAATAGAAGAAGAAAGTATTTAATATGGACTAAATAAAAAACGGAAAAAGATAAGACGTTTTACGATGTTTGATATCTAAGATGTCAGATACACTTCCTACATTAAAAATTATTTTACTTAAGATAATATTTATTTTTTTTAAGGATCTCGAGTACTTATTTTTTCTCAGATGTCTCGTATGTTGGATTTACTTGAAGATTATTGTTGGTGGAGAGGATATCAATATTGTCGACTTGATGGTCAAACATCTCATGAAGACCGTCAACGTTCAATTGATGAGTACAACGCTCCTGGGTCAGAGAAATTCATATTTATGCTTACAACAAGGGCAGGAGGTTTAGGAATTAATTTAACTTCAGCTGATGTTGTAATTATCTATGATTCAGATTGGAATCCCCAAATGGATCTTCAGGCTATGGATAGAGCTCATCGTATTGGACAGAAAAAGCAAGTACGTGTTTTTAGACTTATAACTGAAAATACTGTTGATGAAAGAATTATTGAAAAAGCTGAAATGAAATTGTTCTTAGATAATATTGTAATTCAACAAGGTAGACTAGCAGAAGCACAAAAAACTTTAGGAAAAGATGAAATGCTCAGTATGATTAGACATGGAGCCGATGCTGTAATTGCTAGTAAAGATGCACAAATTACTGATGATGATATTGATACAATATTAGCTAAAGCTGAAGAGAAGACTGAACAATTAAATAATAAAATAAAACAATTTGGTGAAAGCAGTTTAAGAAATATGACTTTTGACACAGAAGAAGGAAAAGATGATTCTAAGAAATTTAATGTATATTCATTTGAAGGTGAAGACTATAAAGAGAAGCAAAAACAAAAATCTGGTTTACCAGAATTTTGGATCGAACCACCAAAACGTGAGAGAAAACAATGTTATGAACTCGATAAAATTTTTAATGATTCCAAAAAACCAAGAAATCAAATAAACCACCTAGATCAAAAAATCAACCTGATATTAAAGAGTTTCAATTTTATCCAAAGAGATGCTATCAGTTGGTTGAAAAAGAAAATTTGTATTATAGAAAATCTATAGATTGGAAAGTTCCTTTACCAACGAATGTATCAAATCCACGGGAAGCTTTAAAAAAACAGAAAATCGAACAAAAAAAAATTGACAATGCTAAGCCTCTTACTAAAGCTGAGCAAGCAGAAAAAGAACGTCTTCTACAAGAAGGTTTCCCTAATTGGACAAAAGGAGAGTTTCTTGCATTTGTTAAAGCTTGTGAGAAATATGGAAGAAAAGATATACGTAGCATAGCACAGGATATTCCATCTAAAACACTAAAAGAAGTTGAAGAATATAGTAAAACCTTTTGGGTGAAGGTACATTTGTTAAAAGATAAGGATAAAATATTGAGTAATGTAAAAAAAGGTGAAAACAGATTAAAGAAAACAAAAGGTGTTCAAAAAGCTATTGATAAGGCGATTAACGATAGTGTTCAACCACTGGAACAGTTAAATCTCTTCTCAGCCAGTCACAGACAAAAATTATTTTTACCTGAAGACGATAGATTTTTACTAGTACAAATGTCTGAAATAGGATGGCATAATGAGGCGGCAGCAGAACTAATATGCGAAAAAATCCGAACTATACCTAGATACAGATTGGACTTTAGGATGTTATCAAGAACTCCTGAAGACATCAAAGTTCGTGTTAATCAACTTCTCAGTGTTATGGAACGTAATATGAATAAAAAAGCAGAATGGATTAAATTTAAGGATATTGCTAAACAATGCGAAAAACATAGCGAAGAAGTTAAAGGATAAAATGCAAGAAGAACGTTCTTCCTAACTAATATTTTACTAATTAATTAATGATCATTCAACTTTTTTTTATTGTATATTTTTTTTAAAACATCATTTTTGGTGTGTAATTTTTTTACTTTTTTTTAAATAAACATCCAGAATTTTCAATTTTATTTTTTTTTTCTAATCTGAGATAATCTTTTATTTTTTTTTTTAAATTGATGGAAAATATCATTAGTGTAGGTTACGGAATAATACTAAAATATTTTTTTAAAATAATTATTGCTTCAATTATTCACATGCATATTTTCAAGTGCATTGATGCAAAAAATGAAGAATTTTATAAACCAATTTTTTGTCTGGAAATTAAATTTTTCAAGTACTTTAAAGGTGTTGTCTTTTTTATGAAACTTTTAATTTTATGATCAAATAACCTGTGGTAGTTATTACAAATCCCAAAGAATTATTTACCATTTTTTTGAAATTTTACTATAATTTGTGTAAACATATAAATAAAGTATATACACATATTCACGTCATTTGAAAAAAATAACATATTTATGTATAATAAAATTATAAAAAAAGTACTATAAACAAAATCTTAAATATTTTCATTTCGGTCCCTCTATAAATGATTACACTAATTTATTTAGTTTTTTTCTCAAAACCTACTAAACATCATAAAATTTGCTAAAAGTATATAAGATTATCAGAATTATTTTTGTATTATTTGTAAGATAGGTGGAAAATAAAAATTTAAGGCAAATATAGTTAAAGTATTGAATTATTTTTGAAGTGACAGTTAAAATTATACATAACTTAACTCCCAAAGTTATTAATATTCAAATTTTTTAGATCAAGATAAATCATTTTGAATGGCAAGAAAATTTTGAAGCAATGCTCTAAATCTATCAATAATATCATAAAAAATTTTATAACATAATATTAAAAGTAAAAAAAATATCATTATTATTTGAATTTCTTTTTAGATAACAATATTTTATTATTGCTTTTAAAATATTATCTTTCATATAAATATGTAACTTTAAACTTTAGTATAACTAAAAAAGTAAACCAAATATGATTATATTTTATAAATTATAATACAAACAAATATCTATTTTTTTATTTGTTTTATATTTTGATAATTTCCACCCGTATTTTTAGTAGTCATTTTAGTTAAACTATTAGAAATATTTTCTACATGATTAGGAACTGCCTGTGGAAAAAAACCTTTCAATCCTAATGTTAATAATGCCACTGTTTCCTCTGGCTCAGATGATGTTTGCCTTCTTTTTCTATTACCAAATATTCCTCTGGAATAACCTTGTTTTTGTTTAGCAAAAAATTTTCTTCGGATGTAATATATTGTAACAGTAATAAAAATTGTAGTAATAATTATTATTAAAAAAACGAATCCATAAAAAACAAAATGCGCATTGAGAGGTATATTATTGATAATACTTACTTCCAAAGGAATATCATCAGCAATATAATAACAATTCTATAAGAATAAAAATAATAAAAAATTTATTATTACCTGTTCATCACCATTTAATCCACAGTTATCTATTCCATCACAAAATAAATGCTTTGGTATACAACTTTTTGGATTATTAGGACATTGCTTTAAGAAAGGATGATATTCAGAGCAGGAAAATCTTAGAGGTGTAAATGTTAGTGAAATAAATTCTATTAATGTTTGATAAGGAGGAAGTAAAAATGATAAATGTAGTGGAGATTGAAAAAAATGACTCTAAAAGTAATAATAATTATATATCTTATTTTTCCATAACATACCATATAGGTAGTGCACCCGAT
The DNA here is from genome assembly GCA_005656395.1 of Strongyloides papillosus. Classification (NCBI taxonomy): domain Eukaryota; kingdom Metazoa; phylum Nematoda; class Chromadorea; order Rhabditida; family Strongyloididae; genus Strongyloides; species Strongyloides papillosus. The sequence continues at coordinate 1,834,186 of SRSI01000010.1, read as the reverse complement.
TGTTATATTTTTTTGATTAGTAACCAAAACAAGTATATGTTCAAATGTTTCACAACTCGTTTGATGAAGATCTAAATCGCTTTTTAAATTCATTAATATCCCATTGTACATGAAAGGATCAACAGTAATATTAAGCTAAACAATATAAAGTATGATATAATTTTAATAACTTACATTAATTTCATAATGGTTTTTGGTATATTTATTTTTAACTATATCGTTTATCTCCAAGGCATCATTCAATAACACATGATGAAATTTTGATTTAAATTGGTTCTTAATTTTAGAAAATTAATAAAATAAATATAGTTATTGGGAAAAATAACTTACAGTTGCATCTATACACCATGCCAGTAAGAGTAAATTACTAGCAATATCAAACATAAGTATTTTTTATCTACAAATTTTAACATCCACTCCTTTATCTAAATAAAAATACTACTTAACATCAAAATAATGTCTATATATTAAATAGTTAATAATTTATCAAATTTCAAAACCTAATTCTTTTCACATGATAATATTGCAAAAAAAAGTAGATAGGAATTTCATTTTTATTTTCTCTATACTACCATTATTTTTGGTGGTCATCAAATTAGGGATTTGCCTTCAATTGAATTGCTTTATTCCTAATTGCTTCTTAAATATTTCAATATACTTCTAACTTAATGTTTCTTCTATCTCTAGGAGGTGGTTTTATGCCATAAATAAAGAATACTTTTTCTAATCTTAATCTACATAAAATTTTACGTCAACCTCTCTTTTTACATTTATCCATCAAATCGGGTATGTAAGTTTGTGAAAAAATTAAATTATATTATTACTAAAGAATTATTTATCTTTTATAATTCTTAACAATTGTCAAATGTCAAAATTTTATATTTTTATATTTCACATTTATTCACATAATATTTAAAATATGGTATAATAATAGAATTAAATAACAATAGTTAAAAAGTGCAAGATTTGAAAGAAAGAATGAAAGAAATAGATGGTAAAAATACATATTTTCTTCAATATAATGGAACGTAATTTGAATAAGTAAGTTATGGTATTGAAATGTATTTAATAAAAAAAATTACAAGAATTAATGAAAAGACATATTTAACTGGGAACTTAAAACCCTTTAGAAATTTGAGCTATCCGAAGGCAAATTATTTCTTGAGCATTGCGTTCCAATGTAACTAAATTTTCAGGGCAGACAAAACACTTACGATCTATATATGAAAAATATGATTTACATACATTACATTCAATTTTATGGTTATAATTTAATATTTTCATATATTCTAACTTAAATAATTTTTCCCCATTACTTTTCTCTAATTTTGATCTATTTTTTAAAAGAAATTGAGGAATAGATGTATAGTAAAAGCAATCCTCATTATGGCAATCACATAAAGCATATATAGAAAATGTAAATGTTGTAATATTTTTCGATGCATCTAATAAATTTTCCCAGTCCTTCTCGATAAATCCTTCATCATGTTTCAGGTAAACAAAAACAAAGAGATTTTGAACAAAACTACATTTATTAATTAAAACAGCAACCTCTGATAAGGAGTTTTGAAGATGTATAGAGAGATTAAAAAGTTTTGGCATCTTAAAATAAGATAATTCTAAGATATTAGAATGAAATTTGCATGAATGTAAACACATATTTGTTGTACATTGTCGCTTTATTAATAGAAAAAAATATTTTTTATTATCTTCTTTTATATGTGTATATTTTATTGATGAAGTGTAGAGATTTTTTGGTAAAAAATTGAAAAAATTTTCATATATAATGAATGATGTTGACAATGAAAATGAATTGTTGAATGTCCCATTTGTATGTAATGAAAGATGTTTAATTTTCTTTGAAAAGTGTAGAATAAAATCGACAAAATCTTTGTATTCAGAATTGAAATTTTTATCATCTGGAGTATTTAAATTGAAACATTTAGTTATTCCATTAATTTGCAATAAAAAGTGACTTTGAAAATTGTATATTGATAGTTCATCAACCCTTTTGTTGCCTAATTTTTTAAAATTTTTACATGGAGTGTTCCTACTATATGTTTGAAGTTCTTTACAAACACTTTCTAATTTTTTTCTTTCATCATAACAATTAATATACTTTAAAATTGTTTGCATTATAAGTTGATTTGTGTAAATAGAATAAGTTATATCTTTAAAGTTCACACTTTCTTTGTCATTTCCTTCTTTTTTCAATACTACTTCTGTTGGTTTCGTATTTTTTTTACAAATTACTTTATTTTCATCTTTGTTTTCATTACTATACAAACTAATACTAATCAGTTTTTGGCTATCATCCATTTCTGAAAATAAAATCATAATTACTTTCCAAAATGCGAAAAAACAACAACACATGTTTAATATTGTATAGAACAGAAAAAGAAATTACACATAAAAATTAAATTATTCAAAATATATGGAAAGACTAATGAAAATCTAAAACCTTAATTTTTATTGCAAATAAGTTCTTAAATTATATTTCTTTAAATGTTTACATCTACTAGCATAAATTATAGAAAGTGCATTTTGTTTTATTTACTAAAGTTTACTAATGTTAAAGAATTACTCTTCCTATAGATAAATAATAATAACCTCTCGTACCTTTCAATGTAAGTATATAATTATGTACATATAAAAATATAACAATCTTATCATAAATAATTTTAATATATATCTATTAAATATTTATAACAATCTAGTTTATTTATATAATCAACAATTCAAATAAAAATGGAATAAATTTGCGGGACAAATAAATAAACAAAAATTATACATTTTAAAGAGATATACCGACAAAAAGATTAAAAAAATCTTTTTTATTCATTTTTTTACAATAACAATATAATTTAAAAATTTTATCGGAAATAAAATTAATATTTAACAACAAAATTCTCTCAGCTAACAATTATATTTGTTTTTACTTTTTATAAATCCTATTTATAAGAATTACTTTAAATTAAAAAAAATTATTAAAATTATAGAAAAACACTATATAGAAAATTCTCACAATGTACCAATTATGTTAAAAGTCATAGTTAACATTGGTCATACTCATCAAAAAAAATTATTCTGTGACGGAATCAAAAAATAACGATAACTTTTTTTTCTCATATTGTACAAACAATTGCCTTATTAAAAAATATAGTAAAACAGTAAATATTGAAATATACATCATATAACTAATAATACCTCTTTTTAATGCTGATTAAACATTAATGATAAATCTTAAATAACAACGATCATAATAATCCAACCTATATGTTATCTTTTGTTTCAAATCTAATATTTTTCATCATAAAAACTGATTCGATAAATATTTGTTTAATAACAATGTTTCAATTATTTAAACAAGTTCCAAAAAATATTTAGATATCTTTTAAAAATGAACAACAATTTTTTTCTAGTTGTACATTTTTTAATTTTTAAAGACAATAACATTAGTAGATTACCATTTAAAAACAATAATTTTTAAATTCTTTGGCTTATTATATATTACAGAATAAGGATTTTTTTATCATTTTAGTAGAATCAAGTAATTATTTTTCCTCAGTTTATTTCAATTAAAAACTTGTAGAAATAAATAAATTTTTGTTTGAAAAATATTATAAAATCGTTATACAAACAATAATGGGGATTAATGATGTATCTCTTTTTTTATAAATTCAATACAAAACCAAATAATAAAAATTAAAATAATTATAACAATTATTATTCCTCATAATCTTCTATGTTTTTAATCTTGAAATTTTAATACAAATTGAAATGTATTCATCATTATGTTAATTGTTGAAGATTCATTGAAAATGTTAATATTTATTTATTAATTATTTCTATTTATCATGATAAATAATAAAAATTTTATGTACATTGGGAAATTTTTTTTCCATTTTTTACAAATTCATTGTTACTTTTCTATTTCATTTTTCAAAAAGATGAATAACCACAGAGTGGGCAAGCAATATGTCCATTATTAATATATGTTTACGTATTTTACACTGGGAAAATGTTTACGAAAATTACTTCTAACTAAACATTAAAAAAGATCAAAATGTAGTATTATATCAGAAATAAAGTCGCGGTCAATATTTAAAATATATTAAAAAAAGATTAAAATTATACTTTTCAATGTCTAGCGTTCATGAATCGACTAAAGAGGAATTTGAAAGAATTCAAGCGGAACGTGAAGAGTATGTTAAAAATATAGGAATTGAATATAGATTTGGATGTTATAAAGTAAGTTCTATTGTTATTCAATTCATTACAAAATAATTAAGGAAAATAAACCTGATTCATGTCATTTACTAGGACAATGGTTTGAAAATGTCGAAAAAAATTTTGAGAAATCTTATAACTTATTTAAGGACAATTGTTTAACTAGAAAATATCCACAAAGTTGCTATAAATATGCTAATTATCGAATAAGTGGGACTAAAGAAAAACCAGAAAGATTAGAAGAATTGATAGATGCTTTTAAAATGGCTTGTGATGGGGGTTTAACACCGGGTTGCCAAACATTAGGGTTAATTTATTGGAATGGAGAAAAAGGAAGATCTCCAAATCCAGAACTTGCTGTTAAATATTTAGAAAGGTAAAACTAATTTAATTTATAATGTCATTTTTCTGTAGAGCTTGTGAATTAGAAGACGCAATGGCATGTTTTAGATTAAGTAACTGGTATCGTACTTCTGAGGAGGAACGTAAGAAAGAACGTACGGAAAATAAACCAAGTAATTTTGGATTTGTACCAAAAGATACTGAAAAAGCATTATCATTTGCAATAAGAGCCTGTGATTTAGGTTATTCAAATGGATGTATGCATGCTGCTTTGATGTATCGTGGAAGAGATGGATTTCCTCTAGATAAAGATAAAGCTGTTGATTATGTAAAAAAAGCAAAAGAAATTGAGGGATTAGCTAAAAAAACAAATTTAAAGACAGGTTTTACTGGACAATAAATATAAAAAAATTGATTTTATGTTTATTTTTGTTTATCTGGAAATAATTAATTTTCATAATAAACTATAGGGAGGTTAATGTTTTACTATATCACAAATAGAGTTAACAACCCACAGAGTATAGTGGAGGAAACAACCTCATTCTATAATACTTTTGTAATTCGATATGTTAACCGGTCGGCTCCGACATTTAACGTTATATCAAAGTTTAGTGCTTATTTAAATTTAAAGTAAAAAAATATTTGTGTAAATTTCCGTCGGAGTCGGCTTTTTGCATTTAAATGGATTTTTTTAAAAGAAATCTTATCATAGAACTTTTATTTCTACACAATGATTTTAATAATATTTCAATGAAAAATATTTTTTTCTTAAAAAAATGTCAATCTAATTGTATATAAGGTAATTGTGGTTTTAAAGCACTAAACATATTTTTAACACTATAACGTTAGAAAAATGATAATAACTTAGAAATTTATTTAAAAAATATATATACTGAATAAGGTTATTGCTAGTAATATTAAAAATTTATACCTGTTCTTTTACTTCACCAAATCCTTCATCATGATCGTTAAGCATAATATTTGCAATAAATGAAACTACATCGGGATTAGTCCAATATGAAAAGTGCGCTCTTAACATTCCAACATAACTTTTATCCATCAAACTTCTTTGTACCTGGAAATCTATTCTTCTACGAAGTTTTACATCTTTTGGAACTGCATTCATTAATGTTTCAAGATTATCAATCGTATCAAGAGTTTCCAATGCATCAACAGCTTTTTCTTCTATTTTAGGACCTTTACTTTTACTTGAACTAAACCAATTTCCAGTTTTTTTGCTCTCAACAACTCCTTCTTGAGCTGATTTTAATTTATTAACATTATTAGTACTGGCTGATGGTGAACTTTCAGGTGAAGATTCATCAGTGTTGTATCCATCTAAAAATGCATCATTTGGATTTGGTTTAACTTCTATAATTGGACTTTGATTTCTTGATATTTTTTCTAGTTGTTTTCTCTGGTAATCTCTCATTAATTCTAAATTTAAATTATATGATGAAGTATGTGACTTTTCATCTGTATATGAAAATAATTTTAAAGGTTTAACATATTTGTAATTTTCATGGAATATCGGTTCTAATCTATATGCAACAGGATCCATTGGATGATAAATATTAATTATTCTTTCAACTCTTTCATTTATTGCATCAAATGTTCTTGGTGTAGCTCCTCTCATTACTAAAAATACCCCTAATGGTGAACCAACACAAAATAATGTTTTGACATTAAAAACAAGTTGTTCCTCCTGTTCATCTAATACATCTTCAATATGAACACTGTCAAACAATGCTTGTCTTGCATCCAAATAATTACATAGTCGTATCCTGTCTGATCCTTCCAATGATTCTATTTTTGTCATTAAAGCATTCGTTACATATTCATCGTAAATATGTAGTGGCGACCATTTAGAAAGAATATCAAAAGAAATAACAGAACCAAGTGAATGTGCAAATATTGATACATTACCATTAAATTTTGGATTGTTTTTTATGAATGTTCTATATACATAATTTAATTGTCTGATAACTCCATTTACAATCTTTAAAAAATATATTAAATAATATAAGGGTTAAAATCAAACCTCTGTTCTATATAATGGGGATTGATAATACATAATATCCAATGCAACTGCATTCATTGTTTCTCTAAGATTACTCATTTTACTAAGTAAAATATGTGAACTCATATCTTCATCTAAAATTAAATGACTTCTCCATTCAACTGGTAACATAATCATTTTCTTTTTACATGTTGTATATTGTTTCTCAATTATTGGTGTTAATAATTCTCTTAATTGATTTGTATTTTTAGCTATTAAATTTTCATAACCTTTTTGTCCTATACCATGAACAACTAATACTAAATCAGTAAAATCAGGTTTTCCATCATCACATAATGCTTCTTCGGGGTACCCTCTAGTTAATGGTATAGCTTTGGACCATGAAATGTATCTCAATAATTTACTTGTTTTAGTATTATACAAAAGGCATATATCAATAACAGAATTCCATCTTACTTCTTCCGTTGGAGTTTCAAATGACGTCAATAGGGGGCGTTTAGTTGAATCTTTATCACTAAATACGGGACCAAATGGTATTGTTTGATCTAAAAATTGTTGCAAGTGGTGTTTTTCAATACGTTCTGCCAAGTCTTTTGTTATTGGTTGCATGTCAAAAGTTGTAAACCAAATACCACGACAAATATCGAAATCATCGTCTTTCCAATAGATTGGATAAACTTTCAAAAATGCTGTATCAAGTTGATATAAACCATCCATTACAATAATATCATCAGAATCAAAATATTCTTCCAGTAAATGTTGTGCTTCTTCCTCTATTGGTACACCAAACATCTGTCGATAATGAAGTTCAATATTTATTGAATCATAACCTAATAAATATATGTTAAAATATGTAAAAATCAAATAGTAACTTACCCTTAAATGGAAGCCATTTTGTTTCATTAGTTCTCTTGTAAAACCACCGTACTTCATGAATAGTCAATGGAGATACTTTCTTTTTTTTTTGTTTTTTTTCTAGTATTGAACTTTCTTTGACTTCATTTGTCATTGTATATACAACTCTAAAAATAGGTAAAAAATGATTTTTAGGGAAATTTTGGTTGATTATAATAAATAATTGAGAAATATAATATAAATCTAATTAATTTTTACCAATCAAATGATAACAGCAATTTTAACTAAAATACCAATACTTTCAAAATGTACAAATATTAAAAAATTTCTCGTTGAAAACAGTTGATGTATATTTACATTACTTAAAGTTTACTCAAAGATGACGAAGCTCCAAGCTGTTTCCATACAAATTTTAGTGATAACAATATTTTTTTAACATTTCTTATCAAACAGTCTGTGGTAGTATTTTTAATCTATGCAAACATTTCCTGTTTGATGATTATTTTAGTATAGATAAGGTTAATTGATAAATTTTATACTTCAATATAACGTATTTTAAATTAAATTAAAATATAATCTCTTTATAATTATTTTACAATTAAAATTTAAATGAAGCAATTATTTTAATGACAAATATTGGATATTTTTTAATTACAATTAATAAATAATAATAGTGTAACAAAAACTTTTATTGTAAAAGCCTAGCAATTGTTTTAAATTTACGTTCTAAATTTTCAATTCTTCCTTCAAATCTCATTAATTGTGCTTTCATTTCACGATTATCTTTTTTTAATGAAGCATTTTGGTGTTTCAATTGTTCCATTTCCCAATGAAGTTCATCTTTATTTTGATTTGTTTTCTATAGATAAATAAATAAAATGGTTAAATAATATAAAAAGTTACCTTTTGCAATTGTTCTACAGTTGTTTCAATCAAAAACGAATCAATTCTTTGTAGCCTTTGTTGAGCTGTCAACTTATTTACCTCACCCATTCTTTTCTCAACTTCACTTTCAACGACCTTTTTATAATGAATTTGTGCTTTCTTCGCTAAGTTAGCTAATTCTTCCCAATTGACAGGTGTTTCCGGATCAATATCTTGTGAAATCATTTTTTTAACTTTATTGATTAATGAAAATGCTTTGTCAAGAATCAATCCATATGGAAAGCAAAGTATTCCTTCATCCATTGGAGCACGAAGAATATCAACGGGATTTAAGACAAATAATTGAAGATTTGTAAGTATCTTAATAGGATTAACAAGATGTTCATTTATATGAATCTATTATAAATATTAAAATTAATAAATAATATAAAAAACAAAAACTTACATTTCGTTGACATTCTGAAAGAAGTTTATCTGCTTCATCAATAAGTTTGTAATACCCTGAGTTCAATAATTGCCCACATAATTCATCCCAATGAGGATGTACTTGACGTTTTTTACCTAATTCTTCATAACTTAATGTTTTTAAAACTAATTGTAATGCAGCTACATTAACAGACTGCATTCCCCTAACTCTTTCTTCAATACCAACACAATCTTCTTTTACTGTTCCAAGAGTATCTTTTTTTATAGAAAAATTATTATTAAATCCATTATTTATATCAATTTTTCTCAAAATATTACTACAGCTATTTAATATATTATGATTATCTGTACCACTTATACATGTTGATCTTGATGCACTACGTCTTATAATTTCTCTACTTGCAGGAGAAATTGCTGTATAAGATGCAGACAATGGATTTTCTTTAGAAGATAAAAATTTCGAATGTGTTTCTAATGATGAATATCCAGAAGTTGTGGTTGGATAAGTATTAATAGTACTCATAATTGAACTAGAGGATGGTGTTAATGTGCGATCTAATGACAAATCACTAGCTAATGTTGATGATGACGTTTTATACGAAGTATTTAATAAAATATTAGTACGTGTAGTAAGGTCTTTACTATTATCACTGCTAGACAAATTATTATCCATATCCAATGAACTTTTTGTTGATGTAAAAAGTAATGGTGATGTTAAAGTTGGTGTTTCTTCTTTATCATATTTCATTTTACTCAATATATTTGATTTAACATTACTTCCTTGTGGTGAAATTTCTTTTGATGGTGTTGTTTCTTTTTCCTTTATTAATGATGATGATAATGTATCAAGTTTTTTCTTTAAATCATCAAATGATAAATTTGTTGTTTTTGTTGATATAGTTGATCTTTCCGACAAAAGAGCAGAAGATATACCACTTGTAGTATTTTCAGATGAAGGACTACTCTTGTTTGTATAGTCATCTTTAGATGAATCAATAGAAATATCATTAAGAATTTCTGAGGGTGGCGAAAATGACTTTTCAAGTGATGATCTTTTTTTGATCGAAACATCTTCAGTTGGTGGTTGTTCAATAAATTCAATATCATCAGATTCAATTGTTTTATGATCAGGGGATGTTTCTTTTTTCTTATCCTTTTTTATATCGTTGACCAAACTTTCTATTTTTTTTCTATCTTGTAAAATACTAGTACGTATAGAAGATGAATTGTTTAAACTATCTACTCCATTAATTATTTTTTCTGATATTCTACTTCTTCCAACATCTTCTTTTTTTACATTATTTTCAATTTCTTCATCTTTTAATGAAATTCCATCTTTAGCTGGACTTTGGCCCAATCGTACGACATATGCGACACTTGAAACATCCTCTTTTATTTCACTTACCACTTCTGGCGTCTTTTCCCTTTTATCATCAGATGTTAAACTATCCTTTTTTTCTGGTACTTTTTTCTTTACAACTCTTTTAACAACTTTCTTCTTTGTAACAGAATTACTTTTGTCTGTTTCATCACTATTAAAATTTTTTTGATCAATAAAAACTTTTTTAATTGGTACAAGCCAAATTTTTGTTTCAACATTAGTTACATTAATTTCGTTAGGAGGAGGTGTGTTCGTGATTATGCTAAATTTAATATTACCAGATGATAGGATTTGTAGAGCTAACAAGCCCCAATTCCCATCAAGATGGCATTTCTTCATAGCATTCCTAATTCCAGTTTTCCATGAAGTACCATTCTTCAATAGTAATTTTAATGCATGTGTAACTTCTCCATCAGTTAAAATAATACCATTTTTCATTATATGTAAAACTTTACTTGAAGGAGAAAGTGTTGCATGATCAGAAACTGAACTAAAATCATTTGTCTTCAAATATACAATTTGCCTTCCAAGACTTTTAACTTTTAAATTAAAAGGAGCTTCAGTTAAATCAGGACATGGTTCAATACAACTTTCAACAACTGCATATGTATTTTGTAGCGAATGTGTAATTTCTAAAGATAATATTATTTTATTACTTTATTATTTATTTTATGCCAACATATAAAGATAGGGAGAGGATGTTGAATTAAATAGCTATTTTGAATTTAAATATCGACCAAATAATGATTGATTTGTGATATTATCAAAAATTTATAAATAATGGGAAAAAAAAGTGTTTTAAAAAAATCACTTTAAATACGCGCTTTAAAATTGATTTGTATAAGACATTTAAATAGGTAGAAAATTTAAGTATAAAATAAATTTAGGTAGAATAATTTTTTTAGTAATAATATAAAAATAAAAAAATAATAATAGCTTACCTGGTAAAATGGAATGCAAAAAAATTGGTTTGAAAGAAGTTTCTTCTGTATATGAAACCATGCTTTCGTCGTTATCTTCTTCCTCTTCAATCTCTTTTAACTGATCTTGTACCTCAAAAATATAGGTTTTACTAGTAATACTAATATTATTATCAGTCGGTAGGCAACCCTCTCGTCTTGTTATCTCGACTTTTGTGATCTTATCCTCAGTATCTTCAACAGTGCTACCACTTTGACTAATACTTTGGGCTGGCCAAATGCCGAGGCGGTCCAAAAAGTTTAAAGAAAACGTTTTGACTAAGAAAAAGGTTATTAAAAATATTATTTTGAGTTATATATTTCTAAAAAAGTTGTTATTGCTCGAAATAACGAAATAAATATGTTTTGTTGCTATTGATATTTAATATCATTATTAATCTTTTCTTATTGTCTTTGTTAAAATTAATTTAAAGTTTTATTAGAAAACAAATTTCTTAATTATGAAATAAATATAGTTTATGGTTTACAAGAAAGTTACGATTTAATAAATTTTTATGCTTATCATAAAATGATAAATTATACTGTTAAAAAATACACACTTGTTAATTATGAAAAAAGTAGGTGGCTTCTATAAAAAAAATTACATTAAGTTATAATGATTTAAAGAATAAACATAAAATTTGTTGATTTGGATATACTTGTATCTCTTTGTTTTGATCCCTGGTCTTAATCAAAAGGAAAGGCTTAGCTTTTATCTTGAAGAAAGCGCAACTTTATTAATCTAGTGTATTGAAGAACAATTTATATATTCAAAGTAAAGAAAGATATTTATAGACAATCAACTTGATTTAACTTTGGAATTTTCAATTGTTTATTTAATTTTGAAACTACAAATGAATCAATATATACATAATTTGTTTTATTAAACATAAAATAATGTATTTATATTTTGTAATATCAAATTTCTTTTTACTATAAATCAAATACTAAATTGCCAAACATACAAAAAAAATGTAACATTTGATAATCTTAACAAAAAATATTACAAAAGTATAATATAAAAAAATTCTTTTTACAACAATTAAACAAATAATAACTTTACTTTTAAAGAAATGTTAAAATAAGAAGTCAATATATTATATTGAAAAAATCAAATATTAAAATAAAAGTTACCCGAGTAATTGTATATTATAATGTAAAATATTAAGAGTAATATATATCAAATTATATTATAAAAAATTATACTATAAAAATAAGTTATAAAAATGTATAGTTTCTTTTGATGTAATTATTGAAACTAAATAACTTTAAAAGTGAGATAAAAATTGCAAAAATATCTTTAAGTAACAAATAGGCAATTGAGTGTTAAGTAAATGTATAATATTTAATTTGACATTAAGGTACATTGTTATTATTATTTCACACTAAAGCACATTCTAAGTATAATTGGCAAAATTGTAAACAATATTTTTAATTGACCTCAATATGTTGATTATTTAATTAATGTTATTAATATATTGAAAACATGTATAATACAAAATTTAAGCCATATTAAACTTTTTCCAAATATCAAGTACTGTTATCGTTAAGAATATTTATTAAGCTTTCAAATACTACTAATAAATATAATAATTTACATAGTTTATTGTTTGAAAAAGTACTTACTTAAATAATCCAATGTATTTATTTTAATAAAAAAATAACAACTTTGTAATATTTGTTTCCAATTTAAAATAGATGTGAACTCCAAAAATATTGAAACTCTTTAAATTATTTTCTTATTATCTCAAGAGGTACTTTAGGAAATTTATTACATTTAAATCAGATAAAAAATGTTACATCTGATAAAATAAACTAATATTAAAAAATTATATTTTTATAACAACATTTTTTTAGTATATTACACTACATATTTTTTTGCAAACGTTCATTATTTGTAATTTTATAAATAAATAAAGGATGTTCAATAGGCTCTTTTTCTAGGTTTATAAAAACAAATGATCAAAATTTGATTTAATTACATGTTTTATTTTTTAATGAGTTAAAAAATTATTTCTTAAGATATCGTTGTTTTAAAATTATTATATAATTTCTTGAAAATTTCTTTATTCACAAATGAATTTTGTGAAATGCATTTAAAAATTAAAAGGTGTTGATTTGTGGAATTTAATGAAGGTTATAATATTATAGTTAGATAATTAAATTTTATCATGAAAAATTTCCATTAACTAAAAATTTAACTTATGCAAAGACATCTGCACTTTAAATAATAATGAAATGAAGAAGATTAGCAAGAAACTAAAGGACTTCTATACAACCTTATGGAGAGTTTGTCGAGACATCTGTTATGGCTAATCCTTAGTAAAGAATTGAGACCATTTTATATAGTCAAGATGATGATATCACAAAAGAAAATAACGAATAATTCATCTTTAGTGAAAAATCAAAGTCTCTAAAATATTGAATCTAATGACACTTGAGACTGAAACATGCTTTATATTTTCTCTAAGTATTATTGTTAATAATTACATTTAATAAAATATATCATAAAGAATTACATTATATAATATTTCCATGAACTTTTTAATTTATCAAATAGCTATTTAAAAAAGTAAAATTAAATTAAAAAATAATAATCATTAATTAGACTATTTGTAATCATTATATGTTATATAAATTGACTAATATATGAAAAGGCAACTAGTCTAAGAAGTGTAATTTTAAACGTTGATATTTAAAAAAAATATAATTTGGCATACTACATTGATAGACTAATAATAATTTATTAATTTGTTGCAATAACCAAAACAAAAGAAGAACCGAAAAAATTAGACTTATTTTTTAAACTTTAAGAAGCTAACAATAACATATTTTCAATAATCTTATACTTATTATTTTACAAAAAAAAAGAAATCAAAAATCTTCTAATTTTACATTTAATTTAGTTATACTTTTATTTTAATGAGATAGCAGTCAATTTTTTTATAAGCATTATACTTTAAGTAAAAAAATTCTTCAAATGATATTTACATATTATTGATATCTATTTTATATGGAAAACTACTTAAATTGGTAGATAATTGGTCTTATCTAAAAGCTATAAAAATAACTATAAACTTTTGTAAGAAATTAATAAAACATCTAAACATATTTTATTATGCATTCTTTTAATCATCTTATCAAACAAATATTATTAATATAAACTGAAAATAGTAACGTTTTAAACATTGAAGTTATGCTAGTTGAATGATTAAAATGCTTCCATTTACAATATCAATGTTGATATTGATATTAATATTATAAAATAAACAAATTTTTATTCCTATCACTTGACCCTTCAATTTGACCTGATGTTTTGTGCCTCTGTCAAAGCATTTCACTTTTTATCATAATTAATTACCTTCACTACAAAACTTCTATCTTTAAAATCTATCCACAAATTCCACCCATTAAAAGTATCTAACTAAATATATGTTATATATAGGAACCTCATATATATTTGCATAAACACATTCATTGTATGATATAGAAGAAGGCAGGGCTAAGTAAAATTTTCTTCCACCCCATAATCACATATGTATTTTCATATTTTTAAATACATTGTCATATTGTGGACTGTCAGGAAGCTATTTGAATTTAGTTTAAATTACCACTATAACTAATACATTTTTTTAATCTTATTTATATATACATATATGTATATAAATATTTGTATATCTATATATTCAACTAATTAAGATACCAATAGAGACATATCTATTTTTAATTTTTATTTTAGTTTCAAAATAACTATAAGCCGATTTAAAGAAAAAATTTGGGTGTGAATGATAAGAAAGAAGTGAATAATTTGATATAATAGTCTTTGTCTGAAAAGAGGTTTAAGATTGTTTTTAAAGAGTTTCCGAAAAGAGATATATTGAGGATTTTAAGAAGAAAAGGATTATACTTAAATTGCCAATATATCATTTTTAAAATTTATCCTTACCACTACAAAATGAAATTTATGTTGTTATTGTTAATAATTTTTCAACTTACATATTCTTATGACTATCCAAAATGTGTTCCTATTACATCTGAATATTGTCAAAATGTTTTGCCATACAAAATTACAAGGTATGTTTTTTTTTTTTGTTTAAAAAAAGAGTATAATATAAGTATACTTTAATGATTGTAAATAAAAAAAAGCTTTATAGCTATTTATAGGAGAAAACATGTTTAAATAGTTTTAGTGTTTATCATAATGATCATTTATGCAATAATTTTTTTTATTTGATAATAACTTTTATGTCTTTTGGTAGAATGAAATTTGTATTTAAAATATAATTTCCTCATTTTTAAATACCTCACTTTAATATCAACAATTACTTGTAGTGAAGTGAAAATTAGTATCTTCTTCTTTACTAATATTATTGAAAAAAATTGTTCCAAATTCATAAATCATTGTCTTTGTGTAGATATAACCCATAAATATTATTACTAGTGACTATCTAGAAGAGAAATCAGGGATAAGTATATCAAAAGTTATAAATGGCACTAGGTTGGCTATTTATCATGACATAACCCATTGGTAGGGGTAAAGAATGCCAAAAGATATATTTGTTAAATTGAAAAGAAGTTGATTTTGTTATCTCTTAATGTATAAACATATATATCATTTTTGATAAAAAAAAAACAAAGTTGAAATATTATTGTATAAGTATCTTTAAATTTTAAGACAAATTAAAAGTATTAATAAATTATATGTTAATAATTATATCTATTACTTGAGATTTTCATCTATTTTTCTTAACCTTTTGAGGGATTTATTATTAAAGCATCTATTTAGAAGGATAGATTTTAGATAAATTAATATTACACTTTGACAAGAGTAACTAAAACTTTTTACAATCGCTAAATGATTGATGAAAGTTGAATGGCACACTTATCTATTGTTGTTTAAAAACAACAATATTTATGAAATGATTATTAAAGTAACTATATTATATCTTTTATATTAAATTCACTCAATCCCTTTGAAAATAATATCTCTTAAAGTATACAGTAATAGAAATTGTTTTAAAATAAATCATCTCACAGACAAATTTATGATTGAAAAAAATTTATTATTTTTTTTTGAAAAATTTGTGAATGATTATTGTTGTTAGATAAAAAAAATTGTCTATCAAATAAAAATCTTTTTAAAAGAAATATCTTATTGATATTTTTTTAAACATAAAATTGATGAAAAGAAAGTGAGTAGTTCTAGGTTAATTTATTACTATTATAAAATGACAAAAAATTTGATTATGATAAATTTCCTTGTAGTAGGTCAGAGAAGTTCTTTTTAGTAAATTTGAACTTACAGTTTCATGTTGAAAATAAATGATAAATGATTTTTATGTACTATTCTCAAAAGTAATTATTCAATTGACTATTAAATATATAACTTCAATTTACACTTTACTAGGACATTTTTTTAACTCAATTACTTTAATATATATATAAATATCATTGACAGACATATACAAAAAAAACTGTATAATTATAAAAAAATATTTATTTTTATTAACCTGCAAATGAAGTTAAAATGTGGCATTTTAAATATTATTAAACTATTTATTATAAATGACAAGTTTATTTTTTCACTACTCTAATGAAAACATATTTTGATATGAATATAAAAAGATTAATTAAGGAATTGTTCCTTCACCAGATGTGAAAAAAGATTTATTTAATAGAATAGGTGATTGAGTAGAAGATATGGGAGGTAATTATAATGTTGTTTGTTGATATATTTATTAATTTGATTGACGACTGACATAAATGATGTTCTTTATGATAATTGAAATGAAAAAATACTTCCATAGATTTATATTAAAATAACTTTAAAACATTTTATTATTACAACACATTCAATGAATTATTAAATTATATTTTAGATACCCAAATTTGGCAGGAGATGAAAATGAAAAGGACGCTATTAATTCTATTGCAAGTTATAATATGCTTGTAGATACGGGTTGTAGTCAACAATTGAAATTTTTCCTTTGCTCAACATATTTCCCAATGTGTACTGATAAGGCGAGTTTTTACAAAAAACATATAAGCATACGTATATTATTATATTGAAATTATATTATCTAATTTTGTATACATTTCAAATATGTATTATTTTCTTAATTTCATTAGTTCAATTAAATTATCAAAATAATGAGATAATATAGTTTTAATTTAATAGACTACTTAAAATTATATACACAAATAACTGTGATATTGTGTCAATGTGTTATTATAAAAATATTATCTTATTTATAATAGTAGTGAAAATATAATTCTGTATATGTAAGAATAAATAAAAATAATGTAAATATGTTAAAAGTTTAGTTGTACTTTTAAATGAGCCTCAATTATATATTTAACATTTTTTTGAAAACAGTATAAATTAAATTACACTCTTAAATTGATACATTGTTACATTCAATAGTAATTAAATAAGACAATGGTTAAATTAAACTATGAAATTATCATAAATTAAAATAATGTTAAATTATTTAGGTACCAATTCCAATCGGACCATGTCGTGTAATTTGCGAAGAAGTATATGAAAAATGTGAACCCGTATTAAGGGATTTTAGTTTACCATGGCCATCTGTATTAAATTGCACTAAATACCCATTAGAAAATGGATATAGAGACGAAGTATGTATGGGAGATGTTACTTCAAAAGAAAATGAAAAATTTAAGGTAGAAGATGAGAGTGATAAGAGTGACGAAAGTATCGAAGACTTAACTTTATATAATAAAGATCCACTTTCTAATAAATCACCAATTCAATCATTGAAAAATTGTGATATTGCTACAAATGTCTATATTAATAAAACTAATAGATGTGTATCACAATGTTATGCATTTGAATCAGTACACCAACAACAAATAGAAGAATATGCCAGATATTCGTTGGCGATTATAAGTTTTATATCACTTTGTATATCAGCAACAACATGTCTTATATCAATAATATGGAAATACAACAAAATGAATTATTTCAATTATTCTTTGTTCTTTTCAATTATTTTCTTTTCATTAGCTAGTTTTATTAAATTAATTAACATTCAATTCAGGGATTCGGTATGTTGAAAGAAAAAATTTGATTAATTGTTTTATTAAATATTTATAATCCATAGTATATTCGTTGACATTTGTTGATTTATTTATCTTTTTAGATTTCATGCACAACATACAACCATATATCTATTATTGTCGTACCAGAACTTCATCATATTCCATGTGTCTTGATTGCAATCTTGACATATTATTTTGGAACAACTGCCCGCCTTTGGTCTGTCATCGCTTCCTTTGCTTGGAGGAGATCATTAAATATAAATACTAAAAGTGAAGATAAGACAGAAAAGAGTAAATTCCAATTTAGAACAGCAACAATTGCATGTACTTTGTCTTTTCCGATCATACTTCTTATTTTAATGACAAAATCAACAAATGTTGATATAACAACTGGTTTATGCAATGTTTCACCAGGGTATTCAAATTTACAAAATCTTTTCAATTCACTACGTGAAATTATTTTTCTTATTTTTTCTTTATTACCAATTTTTTCTGGATGCTTGAAAGAAATATCACCAAAAACTTTGCCAAACAACTATATTGTTACACAATCAAAACCATTACTTCGTAACACTATTATTATTTTATTTACAATTTTATACTTTATTTTTACAACTTATTGGTTTTACTACTCTGTTCAATTGTTTTCTTCGTCTTCTGAAATTCATTGGGATATAATAATTGCAACCAATACATTTGCAGATGCAATATTAGGAATTTTTGTTTCAATTCTTTTTATGGTATCCGTGATAGTTAATCATTATTGTTCAACTCATATATCATTAAGTAATGTTCAAAAAATAAACAATGAAACAACAGTATATTTGCCAACAACATTGCCTCCACCACCACCAAGATACATTGTTTCCAGATACGGAATACATAACAATAGTGTCATCAACGATGACTATGATAATGCAATGATGAGTGGAACTTTAAGAAAACCTGTGTAATAATTTTATTGGTATAAATATATTTTTTTATATTTTAATTCCCGTTGACAATCAAAGATATTTATTTATTTTTTGTATAAAATTTGGATTATAGACAATAAATTCATAAATTTTTATCTTAAATATAAATGCATTTAAATTAATTACTCTATTTTTTAAAACAAAGAATAGATTTATTTTGAATATTAATTACCATAAAATATTCAATTGCCTTTACTATTTATTTTACTATTGTTTTTCAATCTTATACAAATGATCAATATTTATGATGAGAAATATTGCCTTTTAACGAGTAATGAACGTAGAATTTGGTCAATACTTAATAGGGAAGCCGCTTCAGAAGCAAATAGACTTGTTGAAAAGGAATTACCAATTATTCTAAATCAATATCCTACGATAACGTTATCAAAAATCAACTCTATTCTTAAACCATATGAAATTGAATATAAAAATATTAGTGAGAATTTGAAACAATCTGAATCTTTCTGTCACGAAAGTACATTTCAATTATCCATCAATCAAGAACAAATTTATCAAAATGGTCCTGATTGCACATTAAATTCAACTATATCAACAACGAATAACTCTTTAAAAATATACCTTTTTTTGGAAATTTTGAGAATATACAAAATAAAATTAAGAGAATTATTAAAAGAATCATACAATATTGAAAATGAATTTGAGGATAGAACGTATAGTAATAAATATAACAAAAATTCATCGGTCAATTATAAAAACAAAAGAACTCCTTCATTTATAGACCGTGTCAAAAATTTGTGTAAAATAAAAATTAATAACTATCGTTCGACCAACAAATAAAATTAAACTTTTATAGTTATGATATAGTGCTTTTCAATAAAACTATAAGTAGCTCTTTTCGAGCAACTAATTCAATTAAAATTTATTAACCATTTTCTTTTTCTTATCTATAAATATTTATTTGATGTTAAACAATTATTGTACTAATATAGAACACAATTATAGCAAAGCAATTTGAAATTATGGCAATGATTTCCCATCAAATTTATTTTAAAATCATAGATAGCATCACCACTCATTAAATATATCATTCTTTATTAAAACATAAATTCACCAAGAAAAAATTAGTTAACCATTGTTAGAGATATTTATTATTAATATTTGTTAGAAATAAAAAACAGCTTATCAATATTTGATTTCATTATGGCAGTTTAAAAAAACATTAGGATTTACTATACAGGTATACATAATAAAGGATAATTACTAATATTGTAAACTATAAATTGCCTACAAATAACTCTATATACAATTGTGGGAAGAGTGACTTAATGTTGTTATCTACAGATTCATACAACTCTGTAACGAGTAGCCGATGGTTATAAGAAACTCCCCTAATTTGATTTATAAGTTGACAAATCTCCTCGAGTGCCATATTCACATCACCATTAAACCTAGGAGCTAATAAATGACCGAGATATTCCTGTATCTGACTAAGATATTCAGTCCCTGTTTTAAAACTTTCAACAAATATCCATGAGGCAATTAGAGACAATATCTCATCAGAAAATTTGTAATTAGATAAATTCATTATAGAGTAATATACATCCTGCATCAAATTTACATCATTCGTGTTACCTGACATCAAAATTCTCGTTGACACATTACCATCCTTAAGTGGGTATATAGTATTGTTTGGATCAATTACATGGCTCGCGATAACAATCATTAATTCAAAAGCAGAATCTTTTAAGACATTACATTGATGTTCATTTTCAAGGCACTTGAATTCATCAATGCCATTTGCAAAGTCAATTATCTTTTGTATATAAGCTAAGACCTCCTTTGAGAAATATATCCATCCACCCAGACGATCTTGAGAGATCAACTTAAGCTCGAGATTCTGATCAACGTTATTGTGTCCTATCCTCAAATAATCTAACATTTCGTTTAGTACAATAGAGCTAAACCGATCAATTAATCGAACAAGGAAATCGTTTGCCATAGGAGCATAAATAATATCATCTTTGACTTGGACCACATCTTCATCTGAGTGTGATGGTACCGTTTGATACTTAATTTCACCGTAAACTTGAGGCTCTTCTTCATACAACGGAGCGACAGATGTCACTGGAGGGGGCGATTTGTTATATATATTACTTTCAACCGGTGAACATTCTTGATACTGTATAACTGTATTTATACCAGAAACGTTATAATTGCATCCAATCGAGTTGGGTGGTATAATAATTGTGTAGCCACCACTAGACACAACAGGTTGCGACTGGAGTATTCGCTCATGGTTATTCACACTTTTTATTGTATATTGTGAACTTGGTGGACTGGATTCAGGAGTGTAGACAATCCCGTTATCCGAAAACCTATTGTCATTTAGTATTTCTTCTCTATCAGCCCTTTGTTTCTCCCTTCTAGCTCGTCCATACTTCACAGATTGTTTACTCATTCCAGCATCAACACACTTCTTGAATCTACAAAATTGACATCTATTCCTTGTATTTTTACTTATTTCACAATTTTTATTTTTTGGACAAACATATTTGCCATGAGTTTTGAATGATCTCCGGAAAAAACCCTAAAAAAAAGGCCAATAAAAAACCTAAAATCACAAGCAATCATTCATACCTTGCACCCCTCGCATGTCACAACCCCATAATGCACACCAGAGGACTTGTCGCCACATATTCTACATCCAGGTGCCGTACGAAGAGGTTTATTTTCAACGTCATTATCTTGATTTTGAATAGCATTGCCGTTATCAGAAACACTTAAGTTACTCTCCAAAATAGAAGTCATATCTAACTAACAAAGTAGAATGCAATCCAACCAGACGTAGTAGAAATTCCTTTCCTAGTTCTAAGAAAACAATATATAGATCAATACCTAAAAATGGGGGAGACAAAAAACTATCTTACTTATATATAAAGATATATTAAAACAAAATTCAAGCAAACTAATCAAAAATGTTTGAAAATAAATTATGAAATGCTGTCAATCAGATGTCAAAAATATTAGTGCCGAAAAGCGTACCTTTAAGTTTAATTCCATCACTTTTTCCAAGCAAATCTATACAAGATGATTGTTAACAAAACTTACTGTCATGTAATGCGCGCTTGTTTATAATTAAAATTGTCTCTCGACACGATTGAAAAAATTATATTTCCCCAATAATTTCAATTTTCAAAAGCAAGAATTATTTTTTCTTTACCTTTTTTTTACCATTATGACAAAATCTTCTAAAAGGGTGGGACGTTCAGAAATTATTGTTGAACAATCAAATTTGTATTTGTCTGAAGGGTATACTACATCATCATTATGTATAAATACCTCTATTTATAAATTATGTGCCATAAGAAGATTGGATAACACTGAACAATCTATTTCTGTTATTGAATTTTGGAATGTTATAGAGATGCCAAACATGGTGCTTGAGCAAAGTATTCCTCTAATTAATGTTGAAATAGAGGCATGTGAATGGGTTGGTAATTATGCAGTTTGTGCTGCCACTAACGGAATGGTTTACCAAGTGAATCCATTTACGGGAGTTACAACAAGTTGTCAAATTTGTCCCTCTGCTATATGGTGTATAAAAAGTATGTCTGATTCAAAGTTTCTACTTGGTTCTGATAACGGAATAGTGTATTTATGTATTCTTGATAGAGAGGATAATGACAAAATATTAATAAAATCAAGAATTAACATTGATATGGAAACAAGAATTCTATCAATCGCTTACTCATCAGAGGTATCCATAATTGGTGTTGGTATTCTTGATGCAATAATTTTCATAAAATTAAATGGTAACACTGAAATTAAAAGATATACTGTTAAATTACCGAAAAGAGATTTAACTGTTGAGGTTCTTGTATGGTCACTTGCATTTCAAGGGAAAACTCTTGTTTCTGGGGATTCATTGGGGAGAACATGTTTATGGAATTCGAAAAACGGTTCTTTGTTGAAAATTATTTCTTCTCATCAGGGACATGTGCTAGCATTGGCAGTAAGTGGAACAGATATTTTTGCATCAGGTACGGACTACCGTATACAAGTTATTTCTGCTTTAACATCTCAAGAGAAAAAATTTGACTACGCAACAAAAGGACAACGAATAATTCATTCAAATGATGTTAGAGCTTTAGCAGCTATTGATCAATGGCTTGTTTCTGGAGGAGCTGAACATGAACTCTATGTTTCAAAAAAGCACGAGAAAACAAAAACGTTTGGGTCAATAAATCAAACTAGGGTGGCAAAGGACTGCAATAAGATTTTGTTTGCCTATTCAACATATGTTGAGATATGGTTAAGGGGAGATACAGATTTTGATGAGAGTAAGAAAATTGGTAATAACTACACATTAATGAATATACCGAAAAATGTTCTACGAATTGATTCACCAAAAAAACGTTTTATCGTAAATGCTGAAATATCACCAAATGGTAAATATATTTCAATTTTGACAGATAAAATGACCTTTGTGTATAAAATTTGTCTAGAAGAAAAGAAGCCTGTTGTACAGGTTCTCGCATTACCGTATAAATCAAATTCTATTATTCTTGAAGATGACGTTGTAATATGGTCTAATGGCAATTTTTCTATTTCAAAGTATAATTTTAATGAAAAGAAAGAAGTTTCTTTAGCGCATGTTGAAAATAGTTTTTGTTTGACGAAATTAGTTAAAAATACTTCAGGATCCTTAGTTGTAGGTAGAAATAACAGAAATCAACTTATTGTTTTTGGAAGAGAAAAATGTGAGGATGTGTTTTCTACATTAAATGTTACACATTCGATAACTGATTTTAAGTTTATCAAGGAAAATGTTATTGTTGTTTCGACATCATCTTCCAGTCATTCATTGATGTTATATAATTTAGATACATTAGAGCAAATTGGGTCGTCGATTTCATATGAGGCGTTATTTGGAAAAGATCAAAATGGTTTTATTGATGGATTAGAATATAGTGCTAAGAATGGGAAATTAGTCGTTGTATCTGAAAATAACTGGAAGATTGTATCTGGTCTTAGTCAAGTAAGTGTCTAATTTATGATTACTCTACGTATAAATTTAATTATTTTTAGGGTTCACCTGTGTTAGAAAGTTTAAATCTTCAGACTGTTGAAAAAAATTCAAACAAAAAATGCTATATTGTACCAAAGTGGATCAATGACAAACACTCAGAGAATGTCTTATTTTTGTCATATTCTTCACCACGAGATATGCCATCGAACGTACCAACCAACATTAGCCGTTATGGACGTAACTAAACTAACTTGTTATTTTTAGTTTATTTGTTGTTTTATTTTTTTTTGTTCTTGTTGATTCTATAATAAAATATTTTATTTTAACAAAGATATTACAATAACATTTTAATATTTTTCACTTTCTTCCCTTCTTCTTCTTCTTTGCAGCATTATTCTTTTGCTGTTGACGTGGACCTTGTGGTGGAGATTGTGGTGTGTTATTGAAAGTGGCAGGTCTGTTTGAATAATCCATGTTTTCTCCGGTAGCTACACCTTGTGATCCTTTTCCGATGTTCTTTTCTCTCAGTTTTTTGCTAATATTTTTCTTTGATGTTCTCTCATATTTTGGTAGCCATCTTTCTGGATCAGGTGTTTTTGAAGGATCGTAGTTCTTTGGAAGTTTAGGCTTGCGTTTTCTTTGAACTCTTTTTTTTTGCTTTTTCAACAATAACAGTATCCTTTTGCTCAGACTTGAGGGAAGCATCTACTCTACCAGTTTTTGATTTTTGACTGTACAATATTGAATCATCATTCTCTATACCATCAATATCAATAGATTGTGTGGAAGGAACATTAATTGAATTTAGATATTTCTTAGCAATTTGATCGGCACCAGAAAGATTGTTTCGAGACAATGCTTTGATAAGGCCAACAATAGTTGACTTATCATCAGGGGACAATAATGATTCAATGATTGGTATACTTGAATTTCCTCTTTTATATGAATTAGATACTCTTATTGCTGCAGCATAAGCTTCTCTAGCTAAGGATTTATTCGATCCTTCTAAAGCTAATGCAAAATCTAAAAGAGAAGTTTCAGGATTTTCAGCTTTATTAAAAATGTCTAAACTTGTCAAAAGTCCAGCATATGACAAAGTATTCTTAATTTCTGACGGAACAAACTTCCTTGCATAATTAGCTGCTCCAATGTAATCTTTGCTTCGAATCAAAGCAAGGATTGTTAACCAGAATTTGTAATTTTCATTATTTATAGTTTTACAGCACTCAGAAACACAAGAATTGTCTTTGCTTCTCAGAGATTCAGCAATACACAACAGTTTGGAATTGTCGGTTTCACCAACGATTGACTTGTATTCTTCGAGAGCCTTTTTAAATTGTTCTGGACTTTTAGATAAATGTGAAATGACAGCCTGATTAAAAGCTAAAACAGCTTGTTGGTTTTTATTCAATTTGTGGGTATCCAACTTCATGGCAGACTTTATCTTTTTTCTGGTATCATTAATATTAAATTTTTCTTGAACTGTCGGTAAATTATTTAACAAAACGATTAAAGTAGTAGAATCACTAATGAGATCCCTATTAATGGCTTCATAAGCTGCACGAGCTTTCTCTTTTAGATGCATTTTTTGATATGCATAAGCTATTTGGACTCTAATGATAGCTAATTCCTCTTCAATCTCCTCATCACTAAATCCATCTTCAAGGAGAATTTCCTTGCACATTCCTTGTGCTTTCTCTAAATATTTAATTGCCTCAGTGTAATTTTCATCTTCAATTAAGTAACATGCATAATTAAAGTGCTGTTCATATGTCTCTAAAGAAGGATTTATTCTTGTACTTATTTTTTTAGTACTTCTTTGCATAGTTATACATGCCATATAATTAGCATTTCTTTCATCTTCCCAGTCATCAGAACACTGACGAAAGAGTTTTTCATAGAGATTTGATGCATCACCATATTGCCCCAAACGATAGAACAATTGAGTTTTCAATTCCATAACACGAATTTCATTTTGGTCTAACTTGTTTAAAAGTTCTAGACATTTGCCGTTCTCAAAACGACGATAGGCTACATAAGCATCTTCAAAGATTTCTGTTCTAAAATTTTTGTTTAGAATATTAAATTTAAAACATACTCTTTTGAAACTGGCATAAGCGGTGCAGTATTCTTCTTGACCATCTCTAAATAACTATTTGTTACTACTGGTAAATGACAACACTTTACTATTGGTAGAATATTTACTACTTTTTATCGTTATGAGACACAGTTTATAAATTTTCCTTTAAATAGTCAAAGAAAGTATTTTATCTAACACTTTAGCTAAAAATAGTAATATTATGGATGATAAAATTTCACAAAGGTTCATTTCTGAAGAATTTAGAAAAACAACTGAACATTCATCATCTAAAAGCAAACTTTTATATTATCTAGACATCCGAAAACGTTCTTTTCTTGGGAAACTTGGCGTTGGTTTAGCAGCTTACTTAGTTTGTTTTAATGCTGCTGTTTTTTACTGGAAAGGATCTGATCATCCTTTAAATAACTTTATGTGGAGGATTAAAAAAGCAAATGGAACATTAAGCAAAGAATTGCTAGAAAAAGAACGTGTATTAAAGGAATATTATGAATCTAGATTAAATGTCGAATCAAAGGGTCCAAAACCATGGTTAACTTCAATTTATGATTGATCAACACCTTATAGTTATTAGATTATAAATATTTAGTTCCTTTTTCTGTTATTATTGTTAATGACTTTGTACTACAAGATATCTATAAAATAATTTAATATCTGTCTTAACTAATTTTAATTTTGTTTTTTTAATTGCATATAAAATATTTCTTCACCAAATATTTAATTGAAAATTGCAGTTTTCATGATAGTAAAAGTAATATACTATATTAAGTTTATCTTATAATAATCATTTTTGGTTATCCAGCAAGAACAAAAACACCACATCAATGTGAAGATTTAGTATATAAATAAAAATATGATAAATCCTCACCTTGAGATGAGGTTTTTGTCTTAGGTGCAGTAAAAAAATTTTGGTTAAATTCTAGAATAGGGGTTCTCCACGTTAAATAGCTAAGTGTAACATTTAATTTGATAATCTGAGTATTTTTATAATGATAAATAACGATGTTTAGAGGTAGTTTGTAGCGCTTGGGGAACTCTTTTATTTTGCAACATTCAATTTTTTGCTTAGATTTCTGGTAAATGTTTTATTTAATTAAGTTTTAGTGATTAAATAAGGAACTAATTGAGGAACAAATCGACTTTTCATATTCAATTGACATGGACTATACATCAACGTAAAAAGAGAAAACATTTTTTTATGCTCAGTCAAAGGAAAACTAATAACTGTTGAGTTATATTAAGGACTACATATTGACTGATTTTTAACTTAAAAATTTTTTTTAATTTACTTAATCGTTAAAATATTTTATTAAATACACTTTAAATACATATATTTAAATATACAATAAATACATAAAAAAATAGAAAAAGAAAATTTTCAAACTATGCCATTAAAATGAGAGGCCCTTAAACTAAAATTGCTGCATGATTTCTGTTCTAACGATAAATGAATAGTCTGAAACGGTAAATATTTTAAAATTAGTGATGATATAAATGTTATGACAAAAGACATACCGACAAGTTCATCACTCCTTCTTTTACGTTTTTTATCCATGTGTGAAATTGTAGAAGACAACAATAGAATAGAATTTTAATGACCCTTTCCGTAGGCGATTTCCAAAATCTCTTCTAATTTAAATCAGTTACTTAACAAAAAAGTACCAAAAAATTATTAATCCAAGATTAACTGTAATCTTCGAAAGTATTTTACTATAATTTTGAAGAAAAAATCATATAAATTTAAACAATGCAATAAGGCAACTTACATTTTCCCCCTGAACTCAAATATTCTTAGTATAACTTAAACACAGAAAAAAAACTTAAGACTAAGTCTGAAATTAAATTAACCATTATTAGTAGGAGAACAAAAACAAAATAGTAAAAATAGCATCGAAATAATAAAATTTAAATAATAAAATAAATGACGATTAAACTAAGACTCTAAACTTATATGCCAATTAACTTTAGAGAGTTGTCATCAAATTATCAATATGCATACCCATATTATGCAGATCTGCGTTTGTCTTTATATTATCTCTCGTCTAGATAAGGTACATCTTATGCAGATCTGCACAAGATGAGCTCATCTTCGGTTAGTCGGGTACTGATAGAAGTTATTTGTTGAACAATCAAATGATTGAAAAAGAAAATTTGATGAAATATCTTACCTATACCTAGAAGATTTTTTTAAATACATTTCAACCCATTTGACGATGCAATTTCATTAATGTTCTAAGAGACGAAAATATATTTTTCTACAATTTTACCAGTATATATTTCAAGAAAAAATGAAAAACATTCCATGTTAAGGAGGGCTAATTTATAATGATTAATAGGTATTTTCCAATAACATATAAACTTTTAAAAGAAATGTGTCAGTTTGATTTTGGGATTTCGATAGAACTTTATGCTATCATTTTTACATATTACGAGGAAAAAGGTATAATTAGGGTGATTGAAGATGCCAAGTAAAAGTAATTTAATTTATTAAAAACAAAAAATTCTTTAAAGAGATATTTCAAAAAGAGGAATGATATAAAATATAAATGTGAAATTGTAATGTAACATAATCCTGATCCTATTTTCACAATATTAACGAACTGACGATCAAAAATTAGTAGTAAAAAATGGCCTCATAAAAACTTGTATAATATAAAATGATTCTTCTAAAGTATTTATCTGTTACGCGTATAATTTTAAATTATTTATTTTAAAATTAAAAAAAATAAATAGAAATAGTAACTTATTAAATTTTACAAGTATTTAAAATTTATTCAGAAGAATTATTGTTTGAAGTTGAGAGTAATTGTACTACTTTGAAAAGAAAATCTTTGAATAGAGATGGGTGGTTTCTAATAAATTCCTCCAAATTATTAGTTGTTTTTAGACATTCAGGATTACCAATAATAAATTTCTGACAATTTTCCCTCAGTTCATCACTTGAGAACGTTTCAGCAAGTAGCAAACGTTCACAGATATTTTCAATGTTTAAATTTCTACATAAATGTCTAACCGCAACTTCTCTCAATCCATCTAACCTATACTCAGTTGCGATTGCCAACAATTCATTACCCATATTTTTTATATCTGAGATGTCATCTGTATAGATATATCTTAACATTTTTTTCACCACTTCAACATGAAAATTCTTAATTTCGACAACATTTGTTTGTAAATTTTTCGACATACTGTTGAAGACATCATGGAAAACAGGAGACCGATTGGCGAGAACTGCTTTATGGACTTTAATTTCAGTGTCTTCTGCTTTCACGATGCAATCAGTAAATAATTGTGACTCGAACATCTTGCTATAGTCTAACGATAGTTTTGATTGGTGTGTTGTGACATTTATTGATGTCTCTGGACTATCATAGTTTTCGGATTCAAGATTAACGATCTCTACCTGACATAATATTGTCAACTTGTCATCAACTAATAAACCATTAAGTTCATTTAGTAAAAAATTTTTCTTAACAAAGTTCGAATACCCCCAACCGTTATTTTCAGCATTTATATCAAATTCACCAACCTTCTTACTATTGCGAATATTTCTTTCTTCTTTTCTGTCATTTAAAATAGATAACTTATACTTAGCCTTCGCTTTATCGGGCTTTAACAAATTTAAAAAGACTGACACATACTCCTTATAATCTTCATTAAATCCATTGGGGTAAATGCTCAAGTACCATTCTGATGTCCTTTCGCTTCCAACTACACAAATTGGTGACTCAATTGGTTCACCCGTTTTTTCAAGACGTCGGGAAAAATTTTCAATTGAACAAATGTAATTAAATTTATTAACATTTCCATGGATGTCGCGTGAGTCATCTGAAATGGTAAATATATTACAATTAGTGACATGTTCAATGTTGTGACAGATGACTTACCCTTGGATATATCACTACTACGCCTTTTACGCTTTCGATCCATGAATTTTATTTTGTAGGATGATAGTAGAATAAATCTTATCAAGCTTTTCTGTAGATAGTTTTTAGAATCCTTTTTAATTTATATCAAGTTTTTAAACAAATTATATCACACAGTTATTTATCTAAGTAATATCAAATAATAATTTCACTGAAATTATGAAGATATCATATATGTAATAATACAATAAAGCAACTTACATTTTTTCCCAAACTTAAGTATTCTTAGGATAATTTAAATCCTGTAGAAATTTTATAGCTAAATCTGAAGTTAATAAATCGTTAATTATAAAAAACAAGAACAAATTATATAAAAAAGGCGACAAAATAAGATATTGTAAATAATAAAATAAATTATGGTTAAACCAAAACTCTCAACTTATATACAAATCACTTTTGGAGAGTTATCATCAAATTATAAAATACTTACTGATAAAAGTCTTTTGGCGAACAACTATACGAAAGAAAAGAAGGGTATTTGATGAAATGTCTTACCCATGATCAAGAAGATTTTTTTAATACATTTTAACCTTTTTAACGATGTACTTTCGTCTATGTTCGAGAAAGAGAAGGTGTATTTCTTTATGATTTCCCAATATTTCATGGAAAAATGAAAGACACTCCATGATAGGAGAGATTTAAATGAAAGTAAATAATAACATTTTCCAATAACATATAAACTTTTAAAAGAAAATTGCAATTTTGATTTTGTGATTTCGATAGAACTTTCCCCTATCATTTTTGCTTGTTATGAGAATGGTGTATATATCTGATCAATTAAAGGAAAAAAATAATAATATTACATTTTATAGAAAAAAAATAGAATTCTTAAAAGAAATAATTCAAGGAAAGAAAATTATGTAAAATATAAATGAGGAATTGTATTGTATCATAATCCTGATCCTATTTTCACGATATCAACAAACTAATAATCAAAAAATAGAAGTAAAAAATGGCCTTATAAAAACTTTTATAATATAAAAGATTCTTCTTGAGTATTTACCTGTTACACATACAATTTTAACTATTTATTTTAAATTCAAAAAAAAATGAAAAGAAATAATAATTTATTAAATTCTCCAAATATTTGATATTTCTTCAGAAGAATTATTGCTTGAAGTCGAGAGTAACTGTACTACTCTGAAAAGAAAATCTTTGAATAAAGATGGATAATTTCTAATAAATTCCTCCACATGCTTAGCTCTTCTTAGACTTTCAGGACTACCAATTATAAATTTCTGACAATTTTCTTTTAATTCCTCATTTGAGAACGTTTCAGCAAGTAGCAAACGTTCACAGATATTTTCAATGCTTAAATTTCTACATAAATATCTAACTGCAATATCCTTCAATTTGTTTAACCCATACTCAGTTGCGATTGCCAAAATTTCACTAGCCATATTTTTTATATCTGAGATGTCATCTGTATAGATATATTTTAGCATTTTCTCCACAACTTCAACACGAAAATTATTTATTTCGACGACATTTGTTTGTAGATTTTTCGACATACTGTTGAAGACATCATGGAAAACAGGAGATCGATTGGCGAGAACTGCTTTATGGACTTTAATTTCAGTGTCTTCTACCTTTACGATGCAATCAGTAAATAATTGTGACTCAAACATCTTACTATAGTCCAATGGTAATGTTGATTGGGGTGTTGTGACATTCATTGATGTTACTGAATTATCAAAGTTTTCGGATTCAAGATTAACGATCTCTACCTGGCATAATATCGTTAACTTGTCATTAACCAATAAACTATTAAGTTCATTTAGTAAGAAGTCTTTCTTAACAAAGTCTTTATATCCCCAACTATCATTTTCACCATTTACATCAAAATCATAAACCTTCCTACTACGACGGGCATTTTTCTTCTTTTCTTCACCATTTAAAATAGAAAGTCTGTACTTCGCTTGTGCTTTGTCAGGCTTTAACAATTTTAAAAATACTGATACGTATTCCTTATACACTCTATTAAAACCATTGGGATAAATGTTTAAACACCACTTTGATTCCTGTTCGCTGCCAATTACACATGTTGGTGACTCAATTGGTTCACCTGTCCTTTCAAGGCGTTGAGAAAAATTTTCAATTGAACAAATATAATCGAATTTATTAACATTTCCATGGATGTCGCGTGAGTCATCTGAAATGATAAATATATTACAATTAGTGACATGTTCAATGCTGTAACAAATGGCTTACCTATAGGTACATCACTCTCTCTTTCGTGTTCTCGATTCATGATTTCTACTTTATAAGTTTATAGTAGAACAAAATCTCTTTGATTCTTTCCGTATATATTTATCAGAATCTCTCCTAATTTATATCAAGTTTTTAAAAAACTGTATTACACAATTAGTGATCCAATATTAATTTTAATCTCAGAGAATAATTACACTGAAATTACGAAGAGATAATCATATAAATGTGAAATAATACAAAAAAGTAACTTACATTTTCCTCTGAACTCAAGAATTCTTTGTATAACTTAAATGGTGTAGAAATTTTAAAATTAAATCTAAAATTAGTTAACCGTTTGAGGTAAGAAATAAAGTCGTAAAAGAACAAAAAATAAGCCAATTTAAAAAATAAAATAAACGACGGTTAAATTAAATCTCTAGACTTATATAGCAATCACTTTTGGAGAGTTATCTTCAAATTATAAAATACTAATAAAAGTCTTTTGGCGAACAATTATAGAAAGAAAATAAGGAGATTTAGTGAAATGTCCTACCTATGGTCAAGAAGATTTTTTTATAATATGTTTTGACTCTTTTGACGATGGACTTTCATCTATATCCTAGAAGGCAAAGGTGTACTTTTTTTTACCAATCTTTTATGGAAAACATTCCATATTATGGGAGAGGTAATTTAAAATAACTAATGGGTACTTTATAATTAACATATAAATGCTTTAAAAAACAGTATCATTCTGGTGTTTTAATTTTAATGTAACCTTTCTAAATCATTTTAATAACATGAGAAAAGATGTATATTTGACCAATTGAAGACACCAAATAATTTTAATCTGGTTTATAAAACGAAGATGTCTATTAAAGGAAATAATTTGGGGAAGGATAACGATCTAACATATAAATTGGTGGATTATATGTTATCAAATGTGATACCGGAGTTCTATGATATCAACAATCACAAGAAAATGTTAATAAATAGTTTATAAAGATTTTTTATGACATAAGAATGATTATTTTCAAAAATTTATCTATTGAACGCATAATTTTGCCTGTCTATTTTTTATTTTAAATATACAAAAATAAATAGAAATAACAACTTATTAAATTCTCCAATTATCTGAATTTTCTCCCTAAGAACTGTTACTTGTTTAATGATTTCCAAAATAAACTCTCAACTAAAAACGGGTGGTTTTTAACAAGCTCTCTCCAACTATTAGTTTTTTTTAAATCTTCAGAATTACCAATAATAAACTTCTGACAGTACTCTTTCAATTCCTCACATGAGAATTTTTCAGAAAGTATAAATCGTCCGCATACATTCTCTATAGTTAAATCACCACATAGATATTTCACGGCAAATGCCTTCAATCTGTCTAACCCATACTCAACTGCGATTGCCACCAATTCATTAGCTACATTTTCTAAATCTGAAACATCATCCGTGTAGATATACCTTAGCATCTCCCTCACAACTTCAACACGGAAATTCTTTATTTCGATGATATTTGTTTGTGAACTTTCCGGTTTACTGTTGAAGATGTTATAAAATATAGGTGAACGTGCTGCAAGAATTCCCCTGTGAACTTTTATTTT
The DNA here is from genome assembly GCA_005656395.1 of Strongyloides papillosus. Classification (NCBI taxonomy): domain Eukaryota; kingdom Metazoa; phylum Nematoda; class Chromadorea; order Rhabditida; family Strongyloididae; genus Strongyloides; species Strongyloides papillosus. The sequence goes on along the minus strand of SRSI01000010.1, from coordinate 1,800,241 downwards.
AGTTTCCCCGACTATTACGCTACAATCAGTAAACAATTGTGAGTTGAAAAAATTGCTATAATCGAGTAGTAATTTTGATTTAGGTATTATTACATTTGTGGACGCATCTGAATCATTAGAATCAATCATTTCCACCTCAAATAATATCTTTAATTTGTCATTAACTAATAAACCATTCGATTTATCAAGCAAAAAATCTCTCTTGACAAAATTTGGAATGCCCCAATCATTATCTTTTTCAGGTTCTATAAAGTTCTCTACAGTAACAATAGTTTTCTCCTCTCCCATACCATTTAAAATAGAAAATTTAAGTTTTAAATTTGTCCTGTCGGGCACCAACAATTTTAAAGATACCAATACATATTCTTTAAACTCTTCTGTTTGACCTTTTGGATATATGTTCAAATACCACATTGGTATATCTCTGCTTCCCATTACACATATCGGTAATTTAATTCCTTCACCTGTTTTCTCAGAACGACGGGAAAAGTTATTTATTAAGGATTCACAATTAAATTTCTTAAATTTCCCCTGAACATTGCATAAATAACCTGAAATGATAAATATATTAAAATTATTGACAAGTTCAATGTTGTGACAGACGGCTTACCATTGGGTACATCGGTGCTACTTCTTTTACGTTTTCGATCCATGAGTTTTACTTTGTAGGATTGTAGTTGAACAAAATCTTGTTAAATCTTCCGTAGATGTTTACCAGAATCCCTTCTAATTTATATAAGTTTTTAACAAATTATATCATACAGTTAATGATCTCAGATTAACTTTAATACCAGAGAACAATTTCACTGAAATCATAAAGAAAATATTATATAAATATGAAATAGTACATTATAGCAACTTACATTTTTTTTTTGCAAACTTAAGTATTCTTAGTATAATTTAGACAAGGTAGAAATCATAAATTTAAATCTAAAATTAACTAAAACTAACCGTTAATGATGAAAAGCAAAAATAAAGTCGTTAAAAAAGTAAAAAAAATAAGCTAATTTAAGTAATAAAATATTGTTAACTGAATTTTTGGATCTATATACCACCTAGTTTTGGAGAGTTGTCTTTAATTATAAACTACCTTCTGACAGAAGTCTTTTGGCGGACAATTAAACAATGGAATAAGAGCATAAGATGAAATATCTCATTCGTATCAAGAAAATTTTTTTCTAATACATTTTAACTCTTTTGACATGCACTTTTACTTATGTCCTTGAAGGCAAAGGTGTACTTTTTTAACAATTTACCAGTATATCATGACAAAATGAGAAAAATCCATGTTAAGAGGAAGCTAATTTAAAATAACTAGTAGGTGTTCTTTTTTAAAAAAAGTGTCACTTTGATACTTTAATTTCAATGGAACTTTAACAAATTATTTGAGTTACACTGAAAAAAGACATATATTTGAGCTATTTGAAGATACCAAATAAATTTAATCTGAATTATAAAACGAAAAGAGATCTAATAAAAGAAATAATTCGGAGAAGAAAGGTGATCTAACGTTAAAATTTGCGGGTTATATTTTGTCAAACGTGATATTGGGGTTTCATGATATCGATAACCTAACAATCACAAGAAAAGGTTAGTAAATAGTTTTGTAAGGACCTTGTACGATATAGGAACGGTTTTTCTTAAACATTTATCTTTTGAACACATAATATTTTTATTTATTTTAAGTATACAAAAAAGATTAAATAAATTAAGTTACTAGATTCTCCAAGTATTCGATTCTTCTTTCAGAGAACTGTCATTTTGAAGTTGAAGGTAAATTTAATAGTTCAAAAAATAAACTCTCAACTAAAAGCGGGTGATTTTTAACGAGTTCTTTCCAATTGTTAGTATTCATTAAATTTTCAGCATTATCAATTATAAATACTTAGCAGCACTTTTTCACTTCCTTACTCGAGAACGTTTCAGAAAGTATGAAACGTTCGCAGACATTCTCAATATTTTAGTCATCACATGAATATTTTACTGCAACTCCTTTAATCTATCCAACCCATGTTCAACCTCGATTGCCAACAATTCGTTAGCTACATTCTCTATATCTTACACATTGTCCGTGTAGATATATCTTAACATCTCTTTTTAACTCCAGCACGGAAATTCTTTATTTCGATGATGTTTGTTTGGGGGTTTTCTGGTGTACTATTGAAAATATTGTAAAAAAAAAAACATGAGAACGTGTTGCAAGAATTCCTCTGTGAACTTTAATTTCAGCGTTTCCAACTTTTATAATACAATCAGTGAATGATTGTGACTCAAACAAATTACCATAGCCCAATGATAATCTTGATTCGATTCGGGTATTATTACATTCATCGATGCTTCTAAATTACCAGGGTCGATAAATTCCACCTCACATAATATCCTTCCTTAACGTATCATTAATTAATAAACCATTTGATTCCTTAAGTAGAAAGTCTCTTTTAACATATTTTGAAAACCCCCAACAACGACCATCAGTTCCAGTAACTTTATCTACAATACAAATATGTTTCTCCTCTTCTTTGTCATTCAAAATGGAAATTTTATAATACTTAGTACTCTTGCTTTCCCGGGCTTTAGCAATATCAAATAAACTGATACATAGTCGTTTGAATCTCCTTTGTCGCCATTGGGATAGACCCTTAAACACAGCTCTGGTATGTCTTCGTTTCCAACTCCAAATGATGGGGATGTATGTCCTCCACCTATTTTTCCAAGAAGACTGGGAAAGTTTCGTAATGAACATACAAAATTGAACTCTGTAACTCCTGACTGAATGTTACACAAATCATCTGCAATGATAAATATTTTACAATTAGTGGTAATACCAATGTTATAACAAAAGACTTATCAATAAATCCACTATAGCTATTTATTTTTACGTTTGCGGTCCACGTGTTAAATTTCAGAAAACAACGGTAGAGCAAAATCTCACTGAACCTTTCCGTAGGTTTTTTCAGAATCTCTTTTAATTCATACCAGTTGCTTAATTAGAAGATACCACGCAATTATCAATCCAAGATTAACTCTTGTTTTCAAAAATAGTTCACTATAATTATGGAAAAAAATTATAAATATTTATAGAATATAATAAAGCAATTTACATTTTTTTTCAAATTTATGTATTCTTAGGATAATTTATGTCCGATGGGAAATTTATAGTTAAACCTGAAATTAGACAACTGCTAATGATAAAAAAAAACAAAAATTAAGTTGTAGAAACATAACAAGATAGGCTAGTTTAAATAATAAAATAAATGGCGGTTGAACTAAAACTCAAAACTTATATACAAATTAGTTCTAAAGAGTTGTCATCAAATTTTCAATGAATTACAGATGGGAGGAATTTGTCTAACAATCAAACAATCGAAAAAGAGAATTATAATGAAACATCTTACCTATATTCAGAAAGTTTTTCTTTGAATACATTTAAATCTTTTTAACGATGCAATTCACTTATGTTCTAAGGAGACAGAAGTATATTTTTCTACAATTTATCAGTTTATGTATCATGGGAAGAAAAACACTCAAACTTTAGGGAATTCTAATTTAAAATAACTAACAGATAATTTTCAATAACACGTACACTTTTTAAAGAAAAGTATCACTGTGATTTTGTAATTTTAATGAAAGTTTCTCCTATCATTTTTAATTATTACGAAAGATATATATATATTCGACTAAATAACAGTAGTATACTTCATAAAAAAAAAGAGAATTCTTTAAATAAATAATTCAAAGAAGGAAAACTATGTAAAATACAAACGAGGAATTGTATTTTATCAAAATTCTTGTGTAGCTTCACAATATCAACAACAAAAAAATCGAAAATTAGTAATAAAAATGATCTTATAAAGGCCTTGTGTGTTGCAAAAATGATTCTTCCTGATTATTTGTCTGTTAAACATATAATTTTAGTTATTTATTTTAAGGTTAAAAAAAATAAACACAAATAGTAACTTATTAAGATCTTTAAGTACTTGATATTTCTTTGGAAGAATTATTATTTGAGGTTGAGAGTAACTGTACTATATTGAAAAAAAAATCTTTGAATAAAGATGGATGGTTATTAAAAAAATCCTCAAAATTCTTAGATGTTCTTAGACATTCAGGATTACCAATAATAAATTTCTGACAATTTTCCTTCAGTTCATCACTTGAGAACGTTTCAGCAAGTAGCAAACGTTCACAGATATTTTCAGTGTTTAAATTTCTACATAAATGTCTGACTGCAATGTCCTTCAATCCATCTAACCCATACTCAACTGCGATTGCCAACACATCACTAGCCATATTTCCTATATCCGAAATGTCATTCGTGTAAATATATCTTATCATCTCTTTTACAACTTCAGCACGGAAATTCTTAATTTCGATGGTATTCCTTTGTGAATGTTCTGGTGTACTGTTGAAGAAGTTATAAAAAACATTTGATTTTGTAGCAAGAATTCCTCTGTGAACTTTTATAGTAGTTTCTCCGACTTTTATGCTACAATCAGAGAATAGTGATGAATCAGACGAATTACCAAGTTCTAATGATAAATTTGATTGGGCTTGTGTTACATTTATTGATGTCTCTCGCTTATCATGTTCCTCAAGCTTAAGTTCAATAATTTCTATCTCACATAATATTGTTAATTTATCTTCAACTAATAAACCTTTAGACTCATTTAGTAGAGAATCTCTCTTAACAAATTTAGAAAACCCCCAACCACGATTTCCAACTTCAGCAGTGTTCTTGACTACACAAATATTTTTCTCTTCTTCTTTGTTGTTCAAAATAGAAAACCTACACTTTATTTCTGCGCTGATGGGCTTTGACAATGCCAAATAGACTGATACATAGTCCTTCGAATCTCCGTTGGCACCATTGGGATAGATCCTTAAATACCACTCTGATCTATATTGACTCCCAACTACACAACTTGGTGATCTAATTCGTTCACCTGTCTTTTCAAGACGTTGGGAAAAGTTTGCTATTGAACAAACATAATTGAATTTTCTAACACTTCCATGGATGTTATGTAAATCATCTGAAATGACAAGTATCTTATAATTAATAACAAGTTCAAAGTTATGACAGATGACTTGCCCCTGGATATATCACTACTTCGTCTTTTACTTTTGTGATCCATGTGTTAAATTTTAGAAAACAACAGTAGAGTAAAATTTCACTGAACTTTTACGTATGTGGTTTCCAGAATCTCTTTTAATTTATACAAGTTACTTAATAAGAAAATACCACACAATTATTAATCCAAGATTAATTCTAATCTTCGAAAATAGTTTACTATAATTATGGAAAAAAATTATAAATGTTTATTGAATACAATAAAAGCAACTTACGTTTTTTTCCAAATTTATGTATTCTTAGGATAATTAAAATCCTGTAGAAAATTTATAGGTAAACCTGAAATTAATTAGTCGTTAATGATGAAAAGCAAAATCGAAGCAGTAAAAAAACAACAAAATAAGCTAATTTAAATAATACAATCAATGACGGGTAAACTAAAACTCAAAACTTATATACCAATTAGTTATAAAGAGTTGTCATCAAATTGTCAATGATAACAGATAAAGAAAGTTGTCTAACAATCAAGTAATCGAAAAAGAGAATTTGATGAAATATTTTATCTATATTCAGAAGATTTTTTTTAATAAATTCCAACCCTTTTGTTATTCAATTTCATCTATGTTCTACAAAGTAAAGATGTACTTTTTACAATTTATCAATACTTCATAGAAAAATGAAAAACACTCCATGTTAAGGGAGAGTTAATTTAAAATAATAAAAGATGCCTCCGAATATCATGCAGACGTTTTAAAAAAAGTCTTATTTTGATGCTTTAATTTCAATGAATTGTTAACAAATTATTTTAATTATGATGAGAAAAGGTATATATTTGATCAGATGAAAGCATCAAATAATGGTAATCTTAAATGTAAAATGAAGGTATCTATTAAAAGAAATAATTCAGCGAAAGAAATGACTTAACATATAAATTTCTGGGTTATATTTTATCAAATGTGATACTGGGGTTCTATGATATCAACAACTTAACAATCACAAAAAATGTTAATAAATAATTTGGTAATGATCTTATATGATATAGGAATGATTCCTTTTAAATATTTATCTATTGAAAACATAATTTTATTTATTTATTTTTTATATACAAAAAATAGATTAAAATATCAAGTTATTAGATTCTTCAAGTATCCGATTTTCCTTCCGAAGAACTGTTATTTTGAAGTTGAAGGTATATTTAATGAGGAGCAATTTTAGTTTAAGGACCCCTTATTTTGATGGGTCTACTTTGTAATTTTTTTTTATAATTTTTTTTTTTATAATTTTTAATGTATTTATTGTATTCAATAAAATATTTCAACAATTTAGCAAATTAAAAAAACTTTTTTAGGTAAAAAAAATTAGTCCATCTGTAGTTTTTAATACAACAAACGGTTATTAATTTTTCTTTGATTGAACATAAAAAAATGTTTTCTCTTTCTACGTTGATGTACAATTCAACTGTTTCAAATGATTATGAAAAATTCATTTTTTTCAACAATTATTTCCTTATTTTTTAACCACTACAATTTAATTAAATAAAACGTTTGCCTAAAATCTAGGCAAAAAAATGAATATCGAAAAAAAAGAAGAAATTCTCTTAATGTTACAAACTATCTCTAAAAACTTGGTTATTTATCATTATAAAAAATACTCAATTTAGCAGACAAAATTCTTCATTTAGTTATTTAACGTGGGAACTCCTAATCTAAAATTTATCCAAAATCTCAGTTCCATCCATAAAAAGATAATGTCTTTTGTAAACTTTACCAAGATGAACTTTTTACATGTCCCTGTAGAGTTGGTTTCAACAAGAAAAGTTATTTGTAATATGTTTACAGTTGTAATTTAAACTAGCATTATGACGGCACCTACAGAAAGATTTCACGTTTTAGCTCAATTAGAGCATTTACATTCGAAATTTGTTGGTACCGGACATGCTGATTCCACAAGATGGGAATGGTTAACAAATCAGCATAGAGATACATTGTCTTCAATAATTGGTATGTTATTCTTATTTTTTTAATAAATTTATTGTTTTTACAGGCCATCAAGATAATTTATCGTATGTTGCTGTAGCGCAAAACAAAACCAAAGCTCGTGTAAAGTTTGAATTATTGAAAAAAATGATCCAACCTTGTGGACCGCCGCCAGAAAAGTCACCTTTGGATGATTTGTAGTTTTTTTTTTGTTATCTTTAAATAAAGAAAATTTTTTTTGCAATTACTTTAATTTAATGAATAAATATTTGTGTACACATATAGTTCTACAAAGTGTAAATTTTAAATTCTTTATATATATCATATTTTACCGGAAAAAGATTTAAAGGTAAATCAAGTTCATCAGTATTGGTTAACTTTGTTAATGTTATTTTGTACATAAAAGTGATATTATAGTATCGTCATATTTCCCTAGATGTTATTATTTACTAGTATATCTAAATACATTAAGATAACAATAACATAATTTCAATTTATATGATCTAATTTAGAAAATACCAACGTAATATGTTTTAGAAAGGCGTTCTGTAAGTAACTAACCAGACTGCGTTAAATAAAGTTGCGGCCTTAAAATTTTTATAGTACTTATTTTTAAAATCCTATTGTTTTACTCAAATATGATTAAATCATGCTTCCTCAGGAAAATAACAAAATCAAGAGTGAATCGCTTATCACAAGTTAATTTAGCAAATATTTGTATTACACCCTTAAATGTAAACCGATCTAATGTAAGCATAAAATTTCCTATATATTTTCAAAAACTTATTTTAGGATAAACGTGATAATAAATTAATAGGAAATAATTTGCAAAGTAGTAATCCTCGGAAATTTAAACAAAAGAATATTGAAGATGTATTAAGGCCTTTAGCATTTAAATCAGCTCCCAAAAAATTTGAGCCGGAACATATTGATGGGTTGGAATCTTTAGATAGTTCACAAATATCTTCAATATTGGATGATTTTGTACGTCGTCCCACCATACGACAATTGTCTTCAGAAAATGGGCTTTCAGAAAAAATATTTATGGCAACATTTAAGAGTTTCAGACAAATGTGCATTACAGATAAAAATCTTGATATAGCAATAAGATTGAATTTAAGTGATATACATAATAAAAAAGCTTCACCAGATATTTTACTTGATGCATTTTTGAGGCACTCAAGACAAATTTATCCACATTTAGATTCTATGGAAGAGTTGAAATATAATTCAGATTTAACACAGCCGCATAATTGGTATCCTGTAGCAAGGAAAATATTTAGAAAGATAATTTTTCATGCAGGGCCAACAAATTCGGGAAAGACACATGCAGCTCTAGAAAGATTTAAAAATGCAAAAACTGCTATTTATTGTGGGCCTTTAAGATTATTAGCTCATGAAGTTTATAGTAAAACAATTGCGAATGATGTTAAATGTGATTTAATAACAGGAGAAGATCGAAGGTATGCTATAGATCAATCCACTCCTGCTGATCATTGTTCTTGTACAGTAGAAATGCTTAATGTTAATAAACCAGTTGAGGTTGCCGTTATTGATGAAATTCAAATGGTTCGTGATGATCAAAGAGGATATTCATTTACAAGAGCATTGCTTGGAGTTCCTGCGGAAGAAGTTCATTTGTGTGGTGAACCTGCTGCTATTGAGATTATCAAAAAAATGTTAGATCCAATAGGTGAACATGTGGAAATTATAAACTATGATAGAAAAAGTCCTTTAAAAATTTGTGATTATGCTTTAGAAGATATTTCTAATGTTCAAAAAGGTGATGCGATAATATGTTTTTCTAGGAAAGCAATATTTCATTATGCTAAAAAGTTTAGAGATATGAAAATTCCAGCAGCTATAATATATGGAAAATTACCACCTAAAACAAAATTGGCTCAAGCTGCAAAATTTAATAATCCAAATGATCCAACAAAAGTTCTCCTTGCAACTGATGCTATAGGTATGGGTATAAATTTAAATATTGGCAGGGTTATATTTGAAAGTTTATATAAAAGTGTTGGTGGCTTGATAGAGAACTATAACGCTTTACAAATTGCTGGACGTGCCGGAAGGTTTGGATCAATTTTTGAAGAGGGAAAAGTTTTAACTCTAAAGAATAAAGATTTGAAAAGTCTTAAAGAAATTTTAGAAAAACCAATAGAGAATATCAGTAAAGCCGGAATAGCACCGACGTTTGAGCAAATTGAAACGTTTAGTTATCATTTACCAACTGCAACATTAACGAATATATTAGATATTTTTACTTCCATATGTAGTGTTAATGATACATATTTTTTGTGTGACTTTGAATCAATCCGAGATTTAGCTAAATTAATTAATCCAATTAATTTACCCATTGGAGTAAAATATGTTTTTTGCTGTTCACCGTTAAAAGTCGATACCACTTTGTCATCAGTTTCATTTGTAAAAATAGCTAGGAAATTTTCTTCCAACCAGCCAATTACATATCAATGGCTTTGTGATCTTATAAAGTATCCATTCCAGGAAATTAGGACTTCAAATGACATAGATATTTTAACAGAAAAGTATGATTTAATTATATTATATTTATGGTTATCGTATCGGTTTCCAGAAATGTTTCCAGATTATTTAGAAGTAAAAGAACTTGAAAGAGAAGCAGATAGTCTTATTCAAAATGGTATAAGTATGTTGTCATCATAAGCAACCTTGAAAATTAGATCACTAGAATTAATATTGTTTTATACTAGTATATTTTATGTGCATTAGTTATTGTTAAGTTTCTGAATATATTTTTTAATAAAGCATGTTGCTTATGGTTTTCAAAAAATTACAATAAAGTAGTTTATTTTTATAACTTGAAGAATTCTGCTTAAATTTACAATATACAAATATTGAATTTTAAGTTCATTATAACAATTAACAATAAGTATGAACTTATAAGTACTTTTTATAACAATTAAATATTTCGAACAAATTTTAAAAATCCACAGTTTGCTTAGCACATTCACAAGCTGATTTATTTTCATCTTTCGATTGACATGAACTTAGTCCAGATTTGCTGTCAACTTCAGGTGACTCATTTTCAATCTTGATTTCAGCTTTCCACTTTTTTCTCTGAAATTATTTGTTATTAAGAAGAAAAAACAAAAATATAACTTACTTTAGTAATCCCCATATTAGGATCATCTTTCTCAAGACCTGTCAGTAAAAGACATGCTTTGCAAATTTTTTGACTTGAAATATATCCACAATTTTGACAAAACAATAAATCTGGTACAGTAACATCCTCCTTCAACGTTAAACTTTCAGCAGAACGTATAAGATCCATTATAGTTCGAGGTCTAATAGCTTCTAAATCTTTTATCAATGTTCTAACATTACCTCTGAAGGCATTTGGTGAATAGATACATTCAGTTGAGAAATATTGAAGTTTGTTGAAATATGCATACATAACGATATCTTTTTCATAGGAATATTTTAAGGGTTTAGCCCGAGGTAATGAATCTTCACTTCCTGTTATATTAGCACCACATCTTTGAAGTCTTGCTGTATCTCCACGAAGAACATTCAGATAAACTGTCTCAGCAAGGTCATCGGCATTATGACCAGTTAACAATTTATTAGCCTTAATTTTTTGAGCACCTCTATCTAAAGCTTGCCTTCTAAAAACTCCACAAAAAGTACAGTTATTTTTCTTTCCAATTTTAGCTACAATTTCATCCATAGTCCAACCATAAAGGTCCTTATATGACAAAATTATCAATGGGATCGCAAGATCTTTTTCACTTTGAAGAACAGATTCTATTGAGAAATCTCTGTATCCTTTTATCCCTTCATCAATGCAAATAAGATAAAAATTTAAACCATAATCATAACGATCATTCAGACGTTTCATTATATGCGATAAAACAATAGAATCTTTCCCACCACTTGCTCCAATAGCAATTCTTTCACCTCTTTTAAATAACTCACATTTAATTATGGTCTCATGGACATCCTAAAAAAATATATTCAATTTAAAAAGCAATATACCTTTTCGAACCAATCAGTAAAACACGGAGCACAAAATAATTGTCCAGTTTTGGCACTTTTTATTCTAGGCTTTTCTTCGCAATTAGTACATTTCATTTTTACTTTTTAAAAATAAAATTGACATCTCACCAATAAAAAAAAATCTTTTTTTCTTGAAAAGAAATTATATTGATAAAAGTATGTGTACAAAATACCTCGCTGCAAGGAGTTTGTTTACGTTTATTTTAAGAATCTTCTAACATTCCAAAGGTAATTAAGACATCTCATGTTTTAAAATGTATCAATATTTTACAACAAGTGAAGACTACTCTTAAAACAACATGATTTCATAATTAATTATTTTAAAACTGCACGTGTGTCGATTGCTGCACATTTACAAATTTCTCCGACTTATATATGAAGTCATCATTTCGAAAGTAAATAATTGAGATTTTTTCTATTGTCTTAGATATTTATCTACAGAACCAGTATTCGTAACAGGACAAATTTGTTGTACGGTGCACACCAGAAGTAGTCCATTCTTTAGTTTATAACGGTTTATATATATTTTAATAGTGGGACTTGCTTGTAATATTTCATGAATATGATGGCGAATTACGACGGAAATTTAGGATCTGGTGATGGTCCAATAAATGACTTTTTAAATTCGTCTTGCCCAACAAATTTTGGGCCACAAAATGATGAATGTATGTGTTAAGTAATATTACTTGTTTATCTAAAAAGCAAATTTTTAAATTTTAGCGCTAAAAAAAATATCGTTATTCGATAATCACAAAATAAACGGAGAAGGACCATTACAAAAATTCGGGATTGCAAAAAAGTGTATTGAAGAAATATATTTAAGGCTAGAAAAGTATGTAGAAAAATTGGCGAGTTGTTACGAAGGTATTTATATTAGAAATTTCTTTATTAAATTTGATTATTATTTTTCTAGAAGCTAATAACAAAAGTAGTGATCATATACCAGTTGATAAATATGAAGAAGCCAAAAATAATCTGGAATCTATACATGCCATTCTTGAAACCTTTAATAGAGATAAAATGAAAGTAGTATTTTTCGGAAGGTATGTTTTTTAATGAATGACTTTTTATTTATATTTAAGAACGAGTAATGGTAAAAGTACATGTATCAATGCAATGCTTCATAATAGAATCATGCCTCAGGGTATGGGCCATACTACATGTTGTTTTCTACAGCTAGAAGGATCTGAAAATAACGAGAAATATTTGACGATAGATAATAGTGATGAAAAAATTCCATTTGATAAACTCCATCTTCTTGGTCATGCACTGAGTGATAATAATATAGATTTACCTTCCCTAGGATCTTCTTCACTAGTTCGTGTCCATTATCCAAAAAAATCAGCTGATATGTTGGAAAATGACGTAGTTATTCTAGATAGTCCTGGTGTAGATTTTTCTGAGGAACTAGATTCATGGATAGATGATCACTGTTTGGATGCTGATGTTTTTGTCTTTGTTTGCAATGGTGAATCAGCAATGACTAGAGCTGAAAAAGGATTTTTCCTTAGAGTTAGTAAAAAACTATCTAGACCAAATATTTTTATTCTTAATAATAGATGGGATGTAAGTGATGATGATCCCAAAGAACAAGTAGAACTTGTTAAACAACAGCATATGACAAGATTTATTGAATTTTTAGTTAAAGAATTAGAAGTATGTACTGATAAAAGTGCTCTTAATCGTATATTTTTTATTTCTGCTAAAGAAATGCTAGATCAAAGACTTCATCCAGAAAAAGCAATAGGGCTAGATACAAGAAAAGAATACAGAGCAAATGCTTTCAAACATTTTGAAAAATCATTTAAGGAATGCATTTCAAAATCTGCTATACTTACAAAATTTCAAACCAGAGCCGATAAAATTCGTTCAATTGTTGACGGTATGATTAATAATATCGAAATTGTACTAGATGGCTTGAAAAAGAAAAATCAAATTTTACAAGATGAATGGACAAGACATTCAGAATTTTGTAATAAGTCTAAACAAGAGTTTGATGACTTAATTACTTATATTGGAAATGAAACTCACAAAATTCGAGAGGAAGTTCATCTTCGTGTCTCAACAGATTTTTTTACTGTTACTCAAAAATTGCCAACTATAATTGAGAGATTTGAAGATCGAATTACTGAGGGTGAACCGTTAAATGTTTATAAATATAAGCTAGTTCAATTTTTGGAAGATGAAATTACAAAAGAAATTGAAGGATTATGCAAAACTAATATAAAAAGTCGTATTCGTTCTTTACAAAAACAAATATATAGTTGTGTTAAAGATATTTATCAAAATGAATTTTCAGATAAAATTGATGGTGCTTGGAAGCGTGTTAAACGTCCAAGAATTGGGATTTTTGTTGATTGTACTACACTTCTTGTTGACTTTCATGAAGATTTAGAATTCCACTTTTCATTGGGAATTTTTAATCTAGCACGTCGTTTTATTTCAATGATTTCAGGTGAACCTGTTACTGCTATATCAAGTTTCCACTCTCCATTGGTAAATGAACCAATAATTACAGAAGTAAGTAAAGAACCTGGTGGCCGTATAAGATTAAAAAGCGAATCAGACAATTCAGCTACTCTTAAAAAGGCTGCAACACTAGGAACAATTATGAGTAGCGTTTCTTCATTTGCTTCTTTAGGAGTTGGAGCAATTTTAGTTGGTGGAATGGTTTTAAGTAAAGTTAGTTGGAAAGTTCTTGGTTCAGCAGTAGCAGTCTATGGGGGATTATATATGTTTGAAAAATATCAATGGGAATCAAGAGGAAAAGAAGAGTTACTAAAAACTCAATTGGTGTATCATTTAACACGTAAAATACGTAACGATGTACATCATCATGCTCATGCTGGTATTGTAGAAACAGAAAGAGAACTTGAAGCTTGTATGGATCACTATATAAATGCTCACGAAGAAATTCAAAATATTTTAAAGCAAGAAACAACTCAATATTCTGACGAAAAAAGTGCCATTGACAATACAATAAATACATTGCAGGTACTAAAAGGGAATATTACTCTTGTTACAAGTGATGTTGATAAATTTGAAGAGAAATTTTTAATTCATTAGGTTTATGATTATATAATAAATTCCTAGTTTATAAAGGCATTATTTAAATAAAATTTTTTTATCGTTGTGGGTATATAATTTTTTTTATTATCAATTGCGAAACAATTATACTACATGTATGTCTGTCTGTTAATAACCCAACTGTTATTGAAAGCATTTATATGCAGGGTGTGATAAACTACACTGAACATTAAATCAACATTGGATGATTCCAATCTGCACAAAATGATGATTGTTGGGTATGATTTCTATGAGTTAGAACCCACGACTCCTTCCACATAAATTAATATAATCGGTTGGAGATCTAGTCTGAGCTAAGTGCAGGAAGGGAATTCCAATGATGTCTTTGTGGGAATGATCTTGTATTTCTTTAAAATTTTTTTTCATGACTATAATGTTGTTGTGTGTTTATGTTACTGTTGGGAATAATATAAAAACGAAAGACAAAATAGTCAACAAAAATTGCATTATTAATTTTATCCTGTAAATTAACTAAAATATTTTTACTGTACATAGAATAGTAATTAATAATATAGTTATATGTAAATATTTAGTATTGTAGTTTCCAATGTAGTTATTGGTTATTCTTGTGTTGGATTTAAAATATTTGCTTGATTGATTTGTCTTTCGATTAGACGCTTAACTTTGTTAGCATTACGGTCATTTCTTGCCTAAAAAATTAGATAAAAAAATTGACTAATTTGAACCAACCTTTCGAATCTTTTCCATATTTTCATCCAAGTAACTTGTCAGTCTTTCTACATCCTTTTTTTGAACAACAAAACCTTTGCATACAGGATACGTTTTTCCTCTTTTGGTGTCAAATCCAACTACAGCTGGAACAACCTGAATACCTAATTCATCAGCATATTTTTTGTACTCAGTATATTGAGTTATATGGACACAATCTTCAGGAATCATCCATGGCTTGAATACATATAAATTTCCATACTTATTTGGTTCAATTTGGCCCTACAATATATATTACTATGCTTTATAATAACAACTTACATCAACAAGTTTAGGTGTTTTATATTTTACTGTTTGCCATAACCCATATAATGGTTTTTTTTCAGGATCAATCATATCTGGTCTGTCAGTGGGTCTTGGTTTTCTTCCAACAATTTTAATTGGTTCTTCGCCTTCTTTGACGTCAAGACCGTCCATCAATAACCTGACAGATGTATAAAGTTGTTTTATGAACTTTCTGGGATAAATATTATATTTCCCAACTTTACCGATAGGTTTTGTATCTGGTGGCCAAACAGCTTCAGCTTTCAAGATATCTTTATCTAAACAGTAAAGCGGATGGCCTTTAAAATCCGAGATATTATCTGGAAAACCTTGCTCTTCTAAATTTTTCAACATCAATGAATTCTCCAGTTTACGATAATAAGAATTAGTTGGTCTTCTTTCACTATAAATTTTGAAAATTTCAATCATAGCTTCATGTGGTAGTCTAGACTGTCTAAACTTGTGAGAAATTAAAGATTTTGTATATCTACCAATGACATCGTAAAGAACACCAGTGGAATCAATAGCAAACATATACATAATGTTAGGATCATTAAAAGGTTCAGCTGTTAAATGTCCAAATTCTTTAGTTACAACATCAATTGGAATCCACTCTTCTTTAGGCTTATTAAAAATTTCAATAAAAAAATATCGCTGTACACCTTTAAATTTTGGATTTTTTACATTTAATAAAAGAGAAGGAGGATTGCATGGAGAACAAACACGGCATTCAATGTTAATCGTATTTAAAGCTATATAGGAATAGAATGCTTTTTTAAATTCTTCATCTATCTCATTTGAACATGGAATTAAACACGGGATTGGAACGGAAAGTAAATTCTGTAATTCTTCGATGTACCCATCGATGTTGTTAAAAAATTCCTCTGCTTTATCCTTGATTGAACGGCTTTTTAATTTTACTATTTTTTTAATGTCTTTTTCAGAATCAGTTGATCCATTTTTGAAAGCAACGAAACCTTTACATAAGTTCTCTATAACATCAACAACTTCTTTGATATGTTCACCTTTGATTCTATTTTTTCTTTCTAAATTTTCTCTCCTTTTTAATGCTGCTAAGCGTTTTTTTCTTGCTTCAGCTGGATCCAATGTTTTTCCATCAAGATTTATGACAAGTACTTCATCGTCCATGTCGACATCTTCCCATTCGTCTCCATCTGAGGAAAATTCCATTTTTTCATCACTTTCCTCCTTTCTAACTTTCTTTTCAGGAACTGAGGTCTTCTTAACAGGACTAGATCTCTTCTTTTTATTAGAACAATCTTTCAGTACTTCCTCATTATCCATGTTCTCTAATTGACTACTACGAGTAGTTTTTCTTTTACTTGTTTTCAACACTTCCTCATTACTATCAGTAACCTCTAACTGACTCTTACGAGTAGTTTTTCTTTTACTTTTGGTTTTGGGCTCGTACTCTCCATCTGAATCAGAGGATTCACCTGGTGATTCAGTATATTCAACCTTTTTAGATTCCTGTTTTTCCCTTCTAGTTCTCATTGAAAACTAAAAAATATTACTTTAAAATATAGAATTAAAAAATATATATCTAATGAGAAAGACATTTTGAAAAGAAATATGTAAACAAGTGTAATTTATAATATTTCTATAAAATTAGTATCATTATTACATGAAATTTTAAAAGTTTCCCTTCTTTGAAGAAATTAGAAATAAATCTAGATTTGTTCCAGGCCGTTTACGAGATTGTTTTTTCTGATTATCGATAGAAGCAATATTTTTATTACGCTCTTTTCTGTCTGTAATTTCAATTATCTCAATATTTTCTTCTGACAGACAGACGATATCATTATCAGATGAATCATATTTTTCACTAAAGTAATTTTGTGGTCCTCTTGATTCTCCATCTGTAGATGATAATTCTTCATCTATATCATCGTCTTTATCAAAAAAAGATAGTCTGCTTAAACCAATACCGATAAGACGATATTTTACTGGTGCTTCATTCATCTCTTTCAAAATTAAATCTTTACCAATTGCAAACAATTGATCAACATTTGATACTAACTCCGCCACGGTATGAGATCGTGTATACCTTTCAAAAGTATCCTTTCGGCATTTTAACACAACTACACGACCACCTCTTACGTTTTGATGTTCTAGGGATCTGATTAATTCTTCACAAGCACCTTTTAGATAACTAAGACATTTACCAACATCACCAGTTTCTTTAAACGTCCTTTCTACACTAATGCTTTTTCTTTTTGAATCCTCTTTACTTGATTCCGTAATAGTATGTCCGATACCAAGATAAGTTCTTATTAAAAATGTCCAATTTATTTCACTAAAGACAAGTTTTAAAATCCCCCTATTTTTATAAATATCTTCACAAATGTCAATATTAATAGCTTTTAACAACCCATGAGTTTGTTGTCCTATACCATTTACTTTTCGAACATGTAATTTACTCATAAAGTTCATTATTTCTTCACGATCACGCTTCAATTCAAATTGACCATTAGGTTTATTTATATCAGAGCATATCTTAGCTAGTAACCAATTTGCTGCTATACCTGCACTACATGTTAATCCAGTAGCTTGTTGTACGCGAAATCTTATTTCTTTAACAACTTCTGCTTCAGTAATTCCAAAAGAAACTTTATCAACAACACAAACCCTCTCTTTTTTACATTTTAAACATGTTTCTTTTATTTCTTCTACTTTGCAAATTCCTTCCTCATCATCGCTATGAACAATGGGTAATTTACAAACACAATCACCTTTATACCTCCTCCTTTCAAGTATATTTGCTTCTTTTCTAGTTAACATAAAATCTGTAATGTCCATATAAGCTTCATCTAATGATCCCATGGAAAAATTGGGATCATAACTATTAAAAACTTCCTGTACTTTATGACTGACTTTTCTGTATTTGTCAAAATTACAATTTACGATTTTAAGATGAGGACATAATTTTAATCCTATGAATCCAGGCATTCCAGATCGTACACCGTACTTCCGTGCATGGTAATTACTTGTACTAAGCATTGATAATTCTCCGACAGCCATAGGTACATCTCGTAAATGGGGATCATCTCTCATTTCTACAGCTGCATAAAACGCATCCATATCAATATGTAACATCACATAATTAAGGTTCCTATTTTGTTCATGATACATAATATATTTATCAACTTTTTTTTCGGCTTCTCTAATTTCTTTATCGCTCAATTTTGATATCCTCTCTTTCAAACTATTCACTCTTTTATTTAACTTTTCATCTTGTTTTGTTTTAAAATCAGTATATTTCGACCCAGAATTTTCAGCGATTATTTTAGCTATTTTATCCTAAAAATTAAAT
The DNA here is from genome assembly GCA_005656395.1 of Strongyloides papillosus. Classification (NCBI taxonomy): domain Eukaryota; kingdom Metazoa; phylum Nematoda; class Chromadorea; order Rhabditida; family Strongyloididae; genus Strongyloides; species Strongyloides papillosus. The sequence goes on along the minus strand of SRSI01000010.1, from coordinate 1,781,742 downwards.
TAGTAATCTTTCCGAAAGATTACCTTGTCTAAACCATCAAATCCAGCTTTATTACCACTATAATATGCAGCCATATGATAGTAATACTTCTAATATTTAAATAGATTAAAGATTTAAACACATGATAATTTCTTGACACGATAATATTTACTGGCAAAATGTACGAGGAAAATTTGAATAAAGAAATTATTGGAAAGATTAGTTTTCATTTTAATCCACCTGCGGGTGAATTAAAACTAGATGATTTGAAGAAATCATTTGGTATTGGTAAACTTGAAGCAAGAGGTAATTTATTAAAACAAAAAAAAATTCTTTAAACATTTGTAGTACCTCATTTTGGAATTGGAAAGACAACTTGTAAATTTAAGTACTCCCGTGACATTTTTATTCCTTATGTTGGAAGTTCACTATCATATAGTTTAAATGTTGTTGGTAGGAATATCAATGGTCAACGACGATTAATCTCAAGTCCGGAAAGAGATAGAAAATCGAAGAGAAAAGACATAATTAATATCATAATGGGTGAATTAGAGGATGTTGATATGAATGTAAAATATTGTTTAAGTAGAGAAAAGGATATCATTGATTTTCCTTCGTGGAATAATCAGTTAAATGGAATTGAATCTAGAGTTGTGAGAATGAATTTGGTAGAGTATGATGATGTTGTTAAAATTATTCTTGATGAAATATATGATTTATGGCCAAAATGGAATCTTAGAGCTCGTGGGATTATTGTAAAAAGACAATTACAAAATTTCAGAAAAATTGTTATTGAAAAATGTATTTATTTTGATAAATGTCCTTTCTGGAGGAATGAATTTTCTTTTAGTAAAATAAAATGTGATATTGAATGTAAAACAAGAATTCACTATTTTATTAATCATGATTTTTTCGAACATATTAAAAAAAATTTAATATTTGACTGGGAAAACTTCTTTGAAAATAATAATGTTCAAGGAGGTCGTAGTTTGGAGGAACTTGTTGAAGAAGTTGACAATTTTATTATGAAATCTACACGCATAACTAGATTCCATTGGCCCTTATCTATTTGTAAAACATTGTTGAAATATTCTCAAGAATGGATTCATTGGATGGGTGAAAAATCTGAAGAAAATATTATTAAATTTTTCAATGGTATTGCATCACTACAGCGGCATTTGCTTATAGAAGTTATAAAAGAAAACTTCAAAAATTTTCTGAAATATAGAAGTTCCGATAGTACAAATAGTGCTGATAATGGCAACCAATGCTTAGATGATTCAGATAATGAATTAATTCTATATAATGTAGTGAAACAAATATCCATACTTGGAGATGAGATACCACGATGTGAGACAAAATTATTTCCAGACATTTTTGAAAAAAATAAATTCATTAATTGTGGATGTGACGTTAATCTACCGTTATTTCGTATACGATTTCACGATATATTTGTTCCTTTTGAAAAAGAATATATAGAGTTACGTAAGAGAGTTGATATATTGTTAGCTGAAAATTTAGAATCAGATGAGTGGAAAAAATTATGTTTAGATTGTTTAGACTATCAGCAAAGGCTAAAAATCAAAGGAAGTACAACATTTTCAGAATCAATAATGGTAAATTATATTGCGAAAAAAGTAAAATTGCAAGATAATACATCTGACATGATAGGAGAATTAAGAAGGCACATGGACGACTATTTGTCGATGCAAATGAAAGACATAATAGATTTTTATGGAGTTGCTAGTTCAAAGTTATATGGGAAAAGCGAAATTGATCAAATTTGTTCCATTGCTCAAGTTAAAGAAAAGGATCTCCCAATACTAAGAAAAAAACTAGATGATGTTAAGAAGGCTTTCATAGTTGTTCTTGACTTAGATATGGCAAATGAAACAATATTTTTAAAACTTTCTAATATATTACATCTGCCAAAGAATTTGACACTCTTAATTGAACTCATTCAAAATATTTTGAATGTTGACCAAGAAGATATTGAAAATCAAATTGTTATTCAGGCAAAAGAAATGTATGAGGAAGTTTCAGCTCTAGATAAAGAGGTACATTTCGCTAGAAAAAAATACGTGAATATTAGATATCACCAAGAAATCTCTCGTGTTGTAGCAAGATTTGAAGATGCAGAGAGACGACTAAAAGTAATAATTGAGAAATTCCCTATTTTGCAGAAAAGAATGGAAGTTTTAGACCTTGAACCATTAAACATAGATGTTGAAAAACTGCTAAAAAGAACATCTGTGTTTAGGATATTTTCAAGTATTAACTATAAAATTAGTCAATTTTATGAAAAATCAATGTGTAATTTGGTTACCGAAATAAACTTTAAACAATTTTATGATAATCTTATTGAAATGAATAAGAATTTAGATTACCTAAGGAATGAGAAAGAAAAATATAATGATTTAGTGTTAACAAATGTTATTGATGTTGTTTTTGGGAGAATGGAAAAAATGATAAACGAATGTAATGAAGCTTTGCCTATTCTGAAAATGTTATGCTCTGAAGGAATAAAAGATAGACATTTCACTAAAATTTTTCAATCAACAGACAATCCTGATATCACAAAAGAAAATTTGACTGTTAAAAAGTTGCTTGAATTAAATCTGATTGAACAAGTAAATGTTTGTGAAGAAGTTACTGAAATAGCAAATAAAGAATTACGTTTGGAAGAGACACTGAAGCAAATGCAACAACAATGGGAAGACCTTGAAACATCGAGCTTTAATACTATTTTGTCTGATGGAGTCACTCAAGGTTTACTTAATGAACATATTATAAAAACACAAACAATAATATCTTCACCATTTGCTGAAGCCATAATGGATCAATTAAATAATTGGTTGAAAATTTTATTCGAAACTTCAGATACTCTAAAACTTTATAATTCATGTCATCAGAAGTGGCAAGCAATGGAACCAATTTTCGTAAATGAAGATATTGTTTATCAAATGCCAGATGAATGGAGACTATTTCAGAATGTTAATAATAATTGGCATCTTATCTCTTCAAAAGTTATAAATTGCAAACAAGCTATAAAAATTGTCGAAAGCAATGTTAAGGAAGACTTGCACAAATTATTAGATGATATGAATTCTATTCAAAAGGGTTTTGAAAAATATCTACAAACGAGAAAGATCAACTACCCAAGATTGTTCTTCCTGGCTAATACAGAACTTTTAGAAATGTTAGCTAAATATAGAAATACCAAATCAATTTGTAATTTCTTACCAAAAATGTTTAGTTCAATATATGATCTTACTTTCAATACTAGAGGAGATATAATTGAAATTATTAATGAAAATAATGAAAAACTTGTGCTTTGTCGACCTATACATGCATCATTATCAAAATCTCACTTAGAAAAACGTCTTAATGAACTGGAGAAAGAAATGACTTGGAGTTTGAAAAACAATCTCAAGAAATTGATAAATAATAATGGGATTAATTTTGACAAACCTGAACAAGTTTTAAAAGAAAACTTAGATCAAATTTGTTTGCTATACTATCGTCTGTCTATAACTATGTGTATTGAAAATGGAATAAATAATTCAAAAATTAACACTTCAGTAAACACACTACTCAATTTTAGAAAGTTTTGTCAAAATTTACTATCGGTAAATGATAGTATGTGGTCTAAAAGGAAGCTACTTTTACAATCATTAGTGGTTGAAATTGACGAATATGTTAATATATGTAGACAACTTACAGACTCAGAAGTATATCTTGTAGATCATCTGTTATGGAAAAGAGAATTGCGATATTACTGGAAGAATGATAATTTATTCATAAGGATACTCCATCTGAATATTATTTATTCATATGAATTTCTAAGTATTACTCAGTTAATAACACCCACAGTTCAAACAAAAAAACTTTGGAGACATTTATTATATTCTCAAACAAAAAGTTATGGTAATATAATTTGTGGTCCACCAGCAACTGGAAAGAGCGAATCGTGTAAGACACTTGCAGCGCTTCTTGGTAGACATTCTTTTTCTTTCAACTGTTCAGAACAAGTAAGTTATTTAGATATAATATAAAATTAGAAATTCATTGAATCTGTAGTTACAAAATTCGACGGTAGAACATAAATTCTATAATAATTTTTTCCGAAAAAATCTTTTGTACACAAAATAAAAATTTTTCGCATTATAATTTAACGCGTAAATCTTAGTCGTTTAAGCAAAATAAACATTTTTCTAAAAATTAATTGAAAAAAACAAGTGTTAGATGTGCAATATTATTCAAAAATAAAAAATTAGCGCATTATGATAAAAAAATGATTAAAAACAAATTACAATGCTTATTTATGAAAAAATAGGAAGGAATAGGACGCGATGCATATTATTTACAAAAGTTATTGAAAAGAACATTGATAGATAATTCCCTAGCGTCTTGAATAACGATTAAATATAATGTATCATATTTTTAGAGATTAATAAATTAGTAGACAAATGTTTATTTTAACTTATAAAGAGCCATCTACTTTATATAGTTATATGTCTATCGAAAGGTGTTAAAATAAATTTTTGTAAACACAGCCGTAGCAAATACAGTTAAAATGTAATTAAAAACTCCAAAAGGTAGGGGACACCCGGGATTGAACCGGGGACCATATGATCTGCAGTCACATGCTCTACCACTGAGCTATATCCCCGATGGTCGGTCGAATTTTCGAGAAAACACATCATTAATCGAATTTTTTTGGTATAAAAACAAACATTTTAACGAATAAATGTTGTCCACGTATATAAATGTTTATGAAACACTTTTTAATGAAAAATATATATTAATATTAATAAAATTTTTAATCCATTCAAAAATTTTGCTATATCTTGAATTATGAAAAAATATTTTATAGGTTTCAAGAAGTCAAATAGAAGATTTAATTGCAGGAACAGTACTTTCAGGGACATTTTTATGTCTAGATGAGTTTAATAGATTACCAACAGATACAATGGCATGGTTTGCAAATCATGTTATTGGAATCTATCAAAGTATTTCTTCTAGCAGCATGAAATATGAAATTATGGGAAATGAAATTGTATTAAAGTCAAACTTTTTGATTGCGGTCACATTAAATCCAGACAAAATAGGTAGATATCCTATACCAGATAATTGCACATCTGCATTTAAAGTCATCATAGCTACTTCACCAGGCCTCTTAACTATTTGTGAAAGCTATATGAAGATGAATGAATTTAAAAGTTATCAAATTTTGGCTAAAAATATTGTTAGTACACTAAATATATTAGAATCTTTATTAACCCCAATGAAGCATTATTCTTTCAAACTTAGGACTATTTTTTCAATTATTACAGAATCTGTAAGAAATAAAAAGAATAAAATTCTTGAATTTGACGCAGTTAAGATGGCGATGATATTTATTCTAAAACCTTTTATTATTGAAAGAGACAGCAAAATATTTGAAACAATTCTTAGATATTCTTTTCATGAAAAAATTCCAAATCGTCGGAATAGTTATATATTCCATGATGAAGAAAAAATAAATAAAACATTTTCAATGTTTACAAAGGAATTGCCATTTAAACTTAGCGGCAAATGTAAACAAAAATGTTTTGAAATTGTAGAAATTTCTCGTATATCTAAATCACTACTTATACTTGGTCGTTCACTAACAGGAAAGTCAACAATTCTAAAAATTGCTTCAGAGATATTAAGTCAAACTGAAGGGAAAGAAGTTATTATCAAAACTTTTAATCCCAGTAGATTTTCCCAAGATTCAATTTTTGGATCATTTCGTCAAAAATATAATGATTGGCATAATGGTTTTCTAGTTGAAATGTTAATAAGTGGCCTAGGAAGTAATCAAGAATTATGGATAGTCTTCGATGGTTTGTTAGATTCTCAATGGGCAGAATCGCTTAATAGTTTGTTAGATAGTAACAATAAACTTAATCTAGCAAATGGTGAAAGTGTATTTTTGAAAAGTAATATTAAAATATTTTTTGAAACTGATTCTGTTGAAAAAATTGCTGCAAGTACAATTAGCAGGTGTAGAGTAATTGATACAAATGATATGGGTATTGATTTGTCATCAAATTTGATTGATGAAGAGGAGCATAAACGTATTATGAAAATTGTTAGTTTGTTAAAATTTCCAAACAACTATATCAAAAATTTGTTTTACATACAATTTAACAGTATCTTAAACGCGTATAAGAATTTTTGGGCTTCCTCATCCTATAACACTTTGATTTTTGAAATTCAATATATTTTTCAAAATTTAATACTCCCTAAACAGGATTATTTAAAAAATTTCAACTTAGAAAAAATTAAAATGCCAAAGCCTTTACATTCACAGAAATCACCAACATTGATATTTGATAATAGTGATTTAAACCAGCTAAATAGTATTTTATCAAAATTAATATTCGGAAATCATTTTTTAATACTAACAGGAACATTTGGATCCGGAAAAACAACATTTTTAAACCAATTTGCTTCCTCGTTAGATGTTTCATTATGGGAAGTTTATAAATTTGACATGACAATCGAAACTACAGCAACAATATTTTTAGACTCCCTATTACAAACTAAATTATTTCGGGTAACGAAAAATCATTATACTGTACCTGGGAATAGGAACATTTTAATCATTATTAACTCACTTAATTTAGTAAATGATACATCACGAAATAGTATTTGGGAATTTTTGCGTTGTTGTTATGATAGAAAAATTATACAGCATGTAGATGGTTCTGAGTGTTCCTTTGAAAATGTCTATTTTGTTGGTGAATATTCTACTAGATATGTTAATGATATTGTTGAGAAAATTCCGCAACGTATGCGAAGATATGTACTACCCCTTTCTTTCCCCGATATCTCAGAATATAAAAGACCGGAATCGACTTTACGTTTACTTGTAAATAAATTAAGTTCACTAGCCCCTGATAACCCAATAATTTTTAATGAAATACGTTATTTCTATAGATATTTATCTGAAAATCAAAAAAATGCGTATAGAATACTTAGTGATTATTTTGGAGAATGTGATGACGAAGGAAATGATTTTGTAATTTTTAAGAACGAAAATAAACAAAAAATAGAAGTGCTATTAAATTCATTAAAAGATTATCTACTGAAAAAAAGAAAAGATTTTACAAAACTTTTTAAAATAATAGAATTCCCTATAACTGATACTATATGTAGACGAATAGCTTATTTGTGGAAAATATTTTTAGTTTCAAATTATTACTCTATAATTTTCACATCGTACAATTCTTGGGATATAGAAACTGTCTCATTTGCCTGTTACATTGGACAAATAAATTTTGAGTTAATCTATCCAGATATTTCTTCAGCACATTGGGATGTGATTTTAAAAAAATCTATATACACTGCTGTTGTTGAAGATAAAAAGATTTTACTTTACATTCCAGATAATATCTATGATAAAAGAACGATGGATGTGATTATAAAGGATGTGACACAATTAGTTAATGAGGGATTACCGATTGATCTATTCGGACCAAAAGCTATAAATGAATTGGCCGATTCATTTTATATGAGAAATTCAATTAAAGCATCTTCAGATAAACTAGAAAATCAAGAAATATCAGAAGTAGAGTAAGTTTTGACAAAAGGATTCTGGAGATATGGGGAATCGAACCCCAGCCCTCTCCCATGCTAAGGGAGCGCTCTACCCCTGAGCTATATCCCCACGTCCCACCACGAAAATTAACTTTTTTTCCACTAATTATATTTTAATTGTGAAACATTTTTAGAGAAATTAAGGCAACTACAAATGAATGGATGAAATATAAATGTATTCAAAAGTTATTAAAGTTAAATTTAAAAATTCGGTTTGCCGTTAGAGACGATACCAATGGTTTAGGAGATTTAAGAAGTATTAAAGATTATTTTATAGTAGAAGATTGGAGAAAATGGACAGATAATGATTTTTTGGATATTGGGGTTTCTATTTTGGAAGAATCCGGTGAATTTAGTGATGGTCAATCATCTAACTTTGTCCACAGAATGATTAACATACATAATGTCATTCGAAAAGTTGATCATTCAATTTCATCAAAACATTTCATTGACTTTTGTAAAACTTATTGTTATTTATGTAAAAAAATGAGAATTGGTATTGAGACATTAGATAAAAGATACAAAGCAGGTATCAAAAGGATCGTCAAAGCTGATGAACAAATGAATTTTTTACAACAAGAATTACTACGCCTTCAACCGGAGTTATTAAGAACTTCACTTGAAACATCACAATTGATTTGTATTATTGAGAAAGATACTATTGAAGTTGAAAATATGCGAGAAGTTGTGGCAGCAAATGAATTTAAAGCTAACACTGCAGCAACAAATGCTCAATCACTAAAAGCTGAATGTGAAAATGATTTAGCTGAAGCAACACCAGCACTAGAGTCTGCTATTGATGCATTACAATGTATTGATCAAAAAGATATTAGTATGCTTAAGGCAATGAGATATCCACCAAGTGGTGTAAGGCTTTGTATGGAAGCTATATGTATTCTTTTAGAAGAACAACCAACAAAAATTCAAGAGCCAGGAAAAAAACCAACATTTGATTATTGGGTAACGGCACAAAAATTGCTTTCTGACATGCATTTTTTGCAAAGAATTAAAACTTTTGAGAAAGATAAAATTCCATTAAAAGTAATAAGAAAACTAAGAAGAGAGTACCTTTCTCGTGAAGATCTCGATCCAGAAAACATTGGAGCTTCTTCAGCTGCTGCAGAAGGATTATGTAAATGGATAAGAAGAATTGACACTTATTTGAAAATAAGTGAGTTTATCGAACCAAAGAAAAAAAAATTAAGAGAAGCGGAGACATTGGTAAAAAGTGAAATGAAATTACTAGAATCAAAAAGAAAAGCTCTTATTGAAATTACAGAACGTCTTCAAAAGTTAAGTGATCAATTTAGTCAGATGAGTCAAAGAAAGGAAGATTTAATTGGAAATATTAGTAATTGTGAAGTGAAAATGGGTAGAGCAGAAAGACTATTAAATGCTTTGAACATGGAAAAAGTTAAATGGGGAGATAAAATAACAGAATTAAAACAAAAATCTGAAGTGTATAAATATAATATGCTTGTTGGTGGTGCAATTATGGAATATATAAGTAATTGGGAAAGTAATAGAAAACAAGAAATGATAAATGAAATAACAAATATCTCTGGAAGTAAGGAGATTTTTAAAATGTCAATGTTTTTTGATCCTACTTCAAAATATTTAAATTGTCAAAAGGATTTGATAAATACATTTTCTATTGTTTTATCTAGTCGAAAAGTACCACTTGTTTTTGATAGTCAGGGTGCTGTCGGTAGAAATATTTCTTATATGGTCGGTGAAGAATTAATAACTATTGACTGTCATGATAAGAATCTTTGTGAAATTTTAAAAAATTGTATTATTGATGGTAAAATAATACTTATTGATAATGTCATTAATCCTATCCCTCTAGTTATTCATCAAGTATGTAACAAACAATTATTTATTATCAATGAAGGAAAGATGTTACGGTATAATAATGAAATGATACCCTACAATGATAATTTTCATGTAATTTTGTGTAGTAGTCAAAAAGTTAATCAATTTTCTAGTGATTTTTTATCTTATTTATGTTGTATTAGTATAACCGTTAACGAGGAAATTATTAAAAATAATTTAACAGAAGTATTATTAAAAGTTATTGCTTCAAACCAAATGTCACGAAAAGCAATTTTAGATAAAAGCAATTTCGAACTGTCAAATAAACTGAGCGATATTGAAGAAAATATTCTATTACTTCTAGCTAAAAGCAAAGACCTTGAAAATGAAGCTTCAATTGATATGTTAAATGAAATGAAAACAATTACATTGAAAATTCAAGAAAATAAAAAAGAAATTTATTTAATTAATGAACATTTGACTCAAATAACTAATAGTTATGTGTCAGTGATAAATCATACAATCAAGATTATTAAAATCTCAATGAATTTACCTATAATAAATGGATTATATACCCGTTCACTTAACTTCCTGATTGATGTTTTTAGAGATGCATTAATTAATGTTACATCTGACATTAAAGAAACAAATAATGATCAGTTAAGAGATGACATATCAAAATATTTTGTACAACTGTTTGGCATGGCACTTTTTAAACCACACCAACAAATATTTGAATTTGTTGTGTCAAATCTTCCTAATTTTGACTTTTTTGATTCATCAAGTCAAATGAATTTAGATAAATTATTTTATGAGTATGAAAAATTTGTCAAATTAAGTAGTAAACAAAATAATGAGTTATTTGAGAATTTAAAAAAAATATATAATTTAAATAAACCAGTTCTTTTTGCGTACTCTTCATCAATATCAAGTGATTATCTACTACAATCACTTCATCAACTTTCGATGAGTGTCAATATTAATCGAAAATGTAGTATAATTTCAATCGAAGAAATTGATAAGATTAAATGGAATAAATATTTCGAAAATGGTGATTGGATTATAATAGAAAATTGTCATCTCGGTACACCTCAAAATATTTCTCAGTTAACACTAATTTTAAAAAATTTATCAAATAATTTAGTAAAAAATCATTCTGATCAATTTCGCCTTTTTGCTACCATTTCCAATGATGGAATGACAGAAGATTGCGCATTATTTGATAATATCACAGTTGTTGCAATGGATCAAGTCTTTACTATAAAAAGTTTTTTAAAATTTTGTTATACAAATAAAGTTATATGTGAAATACATGATAATACAGAGACTCTTGTGTTTAGACAGACATTGTATAAATTGTGTATATTTCATTATGTATTAATTGAAAGATCTAAATATGGTATTTATAGTTGGTTTAACGAATTTTCACCAACATTTACAGATTTTATAAGTATGATTAATTTATACAAAGAAAATATGACAATAATAAACCATGATTATTTAGAGTCAATATATCAAAATATATTGGAATTAACTTATCAAGGAAAAATGTCTGATGAAAACGATTTGCTTACTTTTACAGTATTGGCTAAATGGATATTTGTTGGTCTTAACAAATTTGACAACCTAATTATTGAGAATCTCCTAAATATTGACTTATCTCATCCAAGTGAAGTGATAGCATCAAAAATTGATAATTTAAATTTTTGTCAAAGTTTACATTTAAGTGGTCTTAATAAACGTATTCCTGAAATATTTCTTCAACAAGAGATTATAACTCATCGTGATTTCCTGTTAAAAATTATTGGAAAAAGTTCAAAAGTTTTAAAAATGACAGATATTTTTAAAAGAGGCAACCAAAATAACAATATAACAGAAAACGATGATCTTGCATTTATATTAGAAAAGGTTCCATCTAGTTATATATTAAAAAATTTAAAACATTTAGATTATGTTGGTTTTTGTATAACAAATGAAATTAACTTTTTAAAAACAAAAATAAAAGATTCGTCAAAACATTTTTTACGTATTCAATACTTAGAAAGTATTTTGTTGACAAAAGGAATACGAAAAATTGATTTGAGAAAAATTTTGAAACCAATTTCAATAATCGAGGCTGTAAAACTCGATTTCGCAAAAAAATATGATTGTAATATTGAAGAAATTTATTGTTATGGTACTATAAAAGAACCTGAAGATAAATGTCATGTTTTAGAACTTCAAGGGTGTTATTTAATTGGTTGCACATATGATGTTAAATCCCAGAAAAATATGTATACTTTAAAAGAATTATCATCTGCAGATCGCGCATCTACACCAATAGAAAGTATATATATTTGTCTAAAAAATGTATCAACTAATTTTCTTAACGCACTTTCTAAAAAAGTTATCATGTCTGAATTGGGATTAAATAAAAAACACCAAGAAAATCATCAATCTAAAGTATTTAAAGAAATGTATTTTCAACTGTATCATTTTGACAATGTATTAAATGAATATATACAAGTTTTACCAGTAATGATTCATTCAAATATACCAGAATCACATTGGTCATTAAGAGGTGTAAAATTGTTAACATCATCCCCTAAAATATTTTAAGTTACATTATATTTTTCATGATACAACAATTACAATTATCACATTTTTTTTATGATATTGAAAAATAAAATTGTTTAGCAAAAACTATTTGTTAATTGCTTATAAAATGAAATTAGATAACAGATAACCATCTCCGACATGCAAAACGTTATTAAGTAGCGAATTTTTAGATCTTATTAATAAGATTACGGTCTTTTATGCTTCATAACAATACATTAAATCAATTTTTATGTTGTTAAAATAAAAACATTATTTACTATTATATATTTATTATTAATAAGATAGATAGATATAATTTTTTAAATTTGTATTAAATTATTCTCTTTATTTTAAAGTAATAAGAGGTTATTTAAGATCAAATTATTGATAAAATGCCATTATAAATTTTGTATATAATTTATAGAAGAATACATGACATTCTTCTATATTATTTGTATGTCCATTTTTCATGTGTAAATCTATGTGAGATCACCATGTTCTTCATGATTGCTTTGAAAACAAAAAAAAATATTTTTTAGGACGAAGACATATACAATCCCTGTGGCAATATTGGTATATTCATTGAATTTGACTTTGTTGGTGGATTACCAGAAACTTTTTTTAATTTCGCTCTTTTATTCTGAAATATAAAAAAATTAAATTATTTAACAATAAATTTCCATCTATAGGAGGTATTTTTATTACTCACTTAACCTTACATCGGATTAAAACAAAGAAACACTAATAAGAAAATAATTTTGCTCATATTGATATTATCATATAACACTATATATAAATAGACACACCGTTTCACATCCTAACATTTCGGCTTCTTAACAAGTTCTGTCAACAAATATAATGAACGCTAATTATTTCTAAATCTTACTTTGACAATTTCCTTTATAACATACTATATAGACAAAGACAGTTAAGAAGCCAATAAAATTAGTAATGTAATAAATATTGTTGCAAATGAGGTTAACTACTTAACAAAAGCAAGATACAAAAAAAAGTAAAATCATAAATTTAAATATGGTTAATTTTAAATTTATAAGAAAATTTACCTGAAACCAAATTTTAATTTGTGATTCATTTAATCCTAATTCATGTGCCAATTCTTGACGTCTCTTTTCGGTTAGATATCTGTTATCAAGGAATTGTTGTTTGAGGCGTTCTAATTGTTCTGCTGTAAATGCAGTTCTAGGTCTTTTTTCATCCTCACCGGTAATACTATCTTTACGCTTCATTTTTCGAGTACGTGGTCCTGCTGATGGTCTATCGGAATATCTGGTACAATAAACCCATGCTGGAAGATTTGAATTGCCGGAGTTAGACGTTGTAGGAGAGTTGTGATTTGGTGATTCACTTTGTGATGTAGGTGTCATGTTATTAATTCTTGAAAATGTTGTTCCGTCACTTGATGTTGTGGACAAATTCATTGAAGCAGCTGCGGCTGAAAATGCTGCAGCAAGGGAATTTTGAGTTGATGAAACTGAAAAGATAGGTAATGTTGGTGTAGCTAATTTATCATCCAATGTTATTTGTGGGTTTTGTGTTAAAAATGTATTAGCAGCCATTGCTGCTGCGAACAAATTTAGTGGATTCAAAGCAAAATCCAACATATTCTTAAAAATATTAATATTATTAAAAAATATGTATATAAATAAAAAAATACCTTTCCAAATTGTGGTTGTAATATATTATCAATTGAAAATTTTAGTTGATTATTATTTAATATAGATGAATTTAAAGAATTAGGTGATTGTAATGAATTCATTGATGATGAATTTGATGGTATGTCACCATAAATAGAAGAGTTTGGTGATGAAGAGGTAGTATTATTAAATGATGAGTCAATAGTTAGAGATTTTAACGGATTCATTATATGAGAATCTCTTGAGAATTGAATGACTGAAAATGAAGTGGTAAATGAAAACTAACGTCTTCTATAATCATAAAATAAAAAGCGCACCGCCTTTATGTCATCGTTTTCATGTTAATTACGGTAGTTTTGTCGGAAGGACGAATTTATACATATTTGATATACAAGGAAAGAAAAGTTATGAAAAAGGGTAATTGGGGCGTGCTGATAGAGTTTACAATTTCCACAATATAGAAAAATATAGAAACAATTTTTTTGCTTTGTTATCAGATCATAGCTTCTAGTAGATTAACATGTTTTTAATGTTTCTTCTATATATAATTATGTTGTTGCCCTTCTAAATAACTGTTTTAATGATAACTCTGCAACTAAACATGAAAAACAACTTTGATAGTAAAGCAAATAATGTAAAGATTTTAATCATTTTTCTAATTAATTTATTATTTTTAATTAGTAGAAATAATGTAAAATAATTTTAAAGTGTAATATTCACATTTTTTTAATTTTTAATTAAACAAACCGATTTTTTACTTACTTTCGGCATTTTAGAAATATTATAAGTGAGTGTGAAAATGAGAAGAAGCAAAGTAATAACGGGAGAAAAAATTTGATATTTATTTCCTTAGATATCTTATATTACGAGGTCATCGTATCGGGATAACTAATTATAGGTAAAGTTAAGAAGCATGGTAATCAGTGCTCTTTATCTGATAGTATCATCTAAATAACAATTTCTTTAACTAATTGATGATTATGTATTTGGAAGTTGAATTACTCAATATGTAATGATGTTTTGACACTGACGCAACTATTTCGATTGATGTTAAGACAAAAGTTAAGATAATAAAGGTATAATCAAAACTTGACACGGCTCTGTAAAGGGCTATTAACATGATGTATCATTAATATCTTCTGAGCCAATCTCCGCTACCATTTACACAAATACTGATATAATATTTTATTTAATTTTATTTAATCATTGGAGGCGCTCTTATCTTTATGTCATTGAAATCATGTATAACTCATTACAATTATTTAACTGAAATTACTGCCATTAAAAATCTTTTTCTTTTTGACACTATATTTGGTAAGATATTAAAATAGCACGGTAGATGTATGAGGGTAATAAAGTAAGGAAGAGTTGTAATTGATAGAGTACACAGATTGTTTAGAGTTAATGATATAATTGAGCTAATCTCATTAATTTAATATTACAAGACTCATTGCGGCTGTCAACTATCTATTTACGTATGTTTTTAATATTATCCTTTAATGTGTCTCTTAATAAAAGAAATAAATTGGAGGAATATTATTCGAAAAAGACTTTTTAGGCAATTGTAATAATATACACGGAATAATTAAAGAATATCCAAAATATCATTAAGAAGATGGTATTTATTGTGATTGACAAGAATGCCAATTTTCATCTATTAATACAAAATCTGTCAATTAGGAATTGTTAATTTGCCGTCACTTTATTATAAAAGTAAATTTTTAACTACAGCTACTAAATGTATATTAAAACATTCTTAATAACTCTAAGACAAACTTGATAAGAAAGACATGAATAGTTTTCAATTATAATACTAATTAACTATTAATATTATAAGACCCATTTTTCAATATTAAACTTCACCGGCATTTTTAAAATAACATACAGAAAAATAGAAATATTAAGGATATTTCACAAACACATTTCTATAGAAAAGGCATTCACTTAATTTTTCAATTAGCTCTCTTTAATTAGACCAGATAAAGCTAATTTTATGTAATTGCTGTTTGTGACGTTTAATGAATAAAGCAAGATACAAATTTTATATTTTCTATCACTTCCGAAATAAATACATGTCCGTGAAAGGAATATAATTATTTGGAGTATGAAAAGAATATCAAGTTTCAGAAGGGACTTTCTAATTTACATTATGTAAAAAAATTAGATAAATTGTACATCAAGAATATGACAATTGATAATAATAAATTAAATATTTTTCACGATTATCATGATAGATTGAAATAATAAAAAATAGTTATTAAATGTATTACATTAGGATATCTGATGATTATATAATGATAAGAGAAATATAAATAAATATGATTTAACAATGACATGATGTTTATGTGAGATAAACTTTTGATTACAATTTTGTCAATCAAGTGTGAACCTGTCAAGTTTTAATTCTTAACATGATTTAAAAAGGTAATGTTATGATTGTTAAGACAATTAAATATGATTTTATTAAGGTAACTTTTATCGATACATTTAAATTACAAATAAATTTTTATTTCTGAAATATTTGTATTAAAAGTAATTAAAAATTTAGTAGATCTAAGGTGTGGTAGAAAGAAATTTGAGAAACAGACATTTAATTCTTTTTTATTTTAATATCATTACTTTTAAATATATCCAAATTTGGTACTTGATATTAAATTTCACATGTTTACTTTCTTCTTGTTTTTCAATACTCTTCATTTTTATTTAATTGATAAAGGAAAAAAAATTAACTTGTGCCATTAAATAACAATAAAATTGTATGAATGATCTAATTCCAATATAGTATATGTTTTAAACTTTTATTACAATTTATTTAATCGTCAAAAAAGTTTAAAGATATTATATCAATTACTAAGAACTTTTATCCTTCATCAATTGACACTGTAAAAAAAAACCCTTAATATCTATATTTTGTTTAATTTTATTATGGTAACAAATCTTTTCACATAGAATAATAAAAAAACTTTTTTGTACAAATATATTTTTAAAAATTGCACTTTAAAAGTAAATAAATACATAGGATATAATTATTTTTCTAAATAACATATTTTATTTACAACTTCAATTATTACTTTTAGAAATTTTAATATATCATTTATAGTAATTTTATAATGTTTAAAAATAGTACAAAATACACATTTCATTTGAAGAATAGAGTGTACATTTTGGCAAAAATATTTCTCAATAATAGTATTTATCTTTTATTTTAATATCTTAATAAAGGTGCATACTTTTATCGTAGAAGACCAACTCAAATTTCAATAAAATTAATTTAAACATATTGTTTGTCTTTAATTATTTAACATTTATGTTTGTTCTTGTGTTATCATCAGGACAATATTATATTGTTTTCTAAATGTATAAATTTATGTATTACAAATTTTATGAATAAAACATATTTCATGCACATTCATGTGCATTATTATTGGACGAAAAATAAATTTAAGATGCTTCTTCAATAATTTAACATGTGTATTTAGAAATAATTATATACTTTACAAATTGTTAAACATCTTATAACAAAAAATTTGAAATATGACCATAAACCATATATGATTTTCCTTAACTTTCAAAGTACTTTTTATACTAACAATAATCATTAGTTTAAATCTAATATGTATATTATGATAAATATATTAATATTATATTTAAACTCTAAAATAAATGTATAAATATATCATTAATCTATTTATTTTATAAATCTTTCATGCTTTATATAAATATTCGTGTGTTAATTATAGATATTAAAATGTTTTAAGGATTATGCTTAATCTTTGGCTTTTTTTTAACAAGAAAACATTTTCTTTACATTTATTAAATAATCTACTATGAAAATATATTTCATTATGATAAAATAAATCACTTATAAATATTGAAACTTATATTTATTATATATTCTAGTTATACTGTTTCGAATTTTTTTAATTATTGAAAAGCATGATATTCATTCAACCTTCACCATAATATCTAAATTGTACATAAAAATGTAATAAATCATCAAATAATTTCTAAAGAAAATGTCTTTCTTCACAAAGTATATAGAATTGATGTAAATTACAAATTTGAATTCTTCAAACAATCCTTCATTTATTAACACTTATATTTTTTGTTATTGAAAATATTTATAAAATTAAAATACAACTTATGTTTTCCTATCCCACTTTATTAACAAACATTTAACCTTTAACAATTAATATTCCTTATTTATCCATCTTTTAATATCATTAATTTTAAAAACAATAATAATATTCATTATTTAAAAATAGTTTTTTATTTTTGATAAAATATAGTTGTATATTTATGTAAAGATAAAATGTATATTTGAAATAATCATTACAATGGCTATAAGATATATCTTTTTTTAAAATATTCATTTCATTTTAAATTAAATTTTGTGTTATTGTAGATATATTTATGTGTAAAATATAATGGTAATAATAACAATAAATGGTTAATAATAAAAAATTAATAATAGCGATATTTACGCTGAAGCTATTTTAATATAGAATATAGGATAATTCTTTCATTATTTATATAATAAAAGTATGGTAAATCTATAAATAACCTTTTTATGAAACATTTTTTATCATATTACGTTATTGTCCAGGATAATAATAATCAATAATATTTCCTAAAAGTTTATCTTTTTAAATTTATTTTATTTTCCAAAAATCTTAAATTATTGTTGTGGACAAAGCAACTCTTGGACAAATAAGCATTATAGATAAAATAGGAGATAGATATATTGGTAAGATATATTTGAAAGAAAGTGGCATAAGACTATATTTCGAAGCAACGTATATTTAAAGAATAGATATTAACATGTCGAAAGTTTTACTATACTTTATGTTCTCCACTTTTTATACCATATTTTGCTCCCCTTAACATATAAAATGTGTTGTCATTGCAAAAACTCTTTATATATGTGTAATATTTTAGTTTGAAGCATGACACTCTGGTACCCATAAATTTTTATTCTTGACTTCCCGGAATATTTATGCTTTCTAAGTTACAGAATAATTAGTATTAATATAACTTAATTGATATTTTATTTTTATATATTGTATTTAGTAGTATCTTTAGTTTATGAAATAATAGTTTATTAGATCAAATGTTAATAAGTTAACTCTATTGAATTGTAAAAATAATTTAAAATATAATATATTAAATGTATTGACTACAATATTTAAATTTCCCAATGGACATTTATCAATATTATTGGTTATTATTATAAAAAAGGAAAAAAATTTTTTACATCACTTTTTTTTGTTTTAAATTTATTTTTCAATTTTTATTCAATACTTTCCATTGCTTGAAACTACTTTTTAATGGTATTCCATTTTCAGAATTTTATATAGGATCAGAGATTTTTCTATTACTATTAAAATAAAATCAAAATTGGTATTATTTCAAAATAACGCTTTTAAATTTTCACAATACGCTGGGTTTTAAACTTCAGCAAAATAATCAACAATGCGAAGTAGAGGCAGAAAACGCCGAAAATGAAGAAACAAATATTGTTTATCCACATGTATCATTGTTATGTATTTTAGGTAAGCCATTAATATTTAATATGATTAGGAACAATCAATCTCTAATGGTATATGTCGTTTCATGGAGCATTTTTAGGGAGATATAATTTTCTCACAATTCATATAATATTAAATATTAATTAATAAATCAGGTGTTATATTTTATTTATAATATATAATTTTATTATTAGAATAATAACATTATTAATGTATATAATACAGAAACTAAACAATTTTTTGTATCTTAAAACTGAAAATATTCAGGGAAAATGTTTAATTAGCAATCTAATGAAGTTTTTATTATTCATTGACTGGATTTCTCACATCAATTATTATATTAACCAATAATATTTTATTAGAATTTTTGTACCATGTTTTATGTTTAAAAAGAATTTTTTCTCATAACTATTTTTTTGACTGTTAATCCTAGAAGATTGACAATTTTAGTAGAAGGGAAATGAAAACAATACATTGAAAGTGGGTGTCATTCTATTTTGTAATCATAGCTTTTTAGAAAAAATATACTTTTACATATTTATTTTTACTTTGAAGAAACTTATTGTCACATTTAAGAATAGATTTTCTTTTTTTTGTATTTTTTACATTATCCTTAACTTTAAGATGATTCTTTGTTAGTACTTTTAAAGCTTAATAAAAATTGAATGAGAGAAAAAGGCAATTTTAGATGAGCTTAATGATGTACACTTAGATAGGAAATAATAATCTGTTAAGAGAGCTTTAAAAATATGTCAAAATATTATTTTTCAATAATTGATTTGGTATTTTTAGTATATTGTATATGATCATTTTTATTAAATTATTAAACGTTTATTTTTATATATATTTTTAGAGCTAGTTAAATTTATGACATAATAATAAAATTCTAGAGGAGTTATCATGATATTTGATAACTTTATCTCAAACTTGTATTTATTTATCACTTTGCACGTCACAGTTTTTTTTAACATTTTTTTGTCTTTTTTTGAGATGTTTTGCATTTTTTATGATGGCTACCCTGCTATGATGTACATAATTCATCATAATTTTTCTAAAGAAAAGTGTTAAAAAAATTTTATCTTGTATTTTTTCATAAACCATAGTTAAATATACTAATTTGTCTAGACTAATGACTTATTACCTAACACTCATTATCTATTTTACAATATTTATTTTACAAATACCAATATCTTATTTGTATTTTAATATGAGTGCAATAAATTTTATCTTCCAATTTCCTAAGATATGATAAAAATTTTTATTAAGAATTGCTTCTATTTTATTAATATATATATATCACTACACTTCTAATATTGCTATTTCATTTAGAGATATATAAGGCAATTAATTAACTTTTTATTGTTTGATTTTATTTTTAAACAACACGTAAAAAGTGGTTGTAAATATTCATTAATTATCGTTTTATTTATTTTTTATACCAATATTTTTTTTATAAATGTACTATTAAAATGTAAATTATTAATATATTTTTAATTATTTTTAGCGTTTGATAGTATATTTATTCATTTAAATATTTATAAAAGAATATTCTTCCTCATTTTAAAATTGGTCTTCAGCAAATTTAAATAGTTAATAACTTTTGTGTAATTTAAAATGACCCTTTTAAAGTATAACTTTATTTAAATTATTTCCTTCATAATTTTTATTCTATTAGATTTTCTTCTTACCACAGAACTTTACTCATTAAAAGTTTGTTATTTAATTCATTTACCATTTTTAATATTTTTTGCAACCATAATAACATTACAGTATTTATAGAAATGTTTCCTACCTGAGATTATTATAAAATATAAAGTTAAATGATAACTTGCTATAGAATAATTAGTATGCAAGATATGACAGAAATGATTAATTTATTTTTATTATTTAAATCTTAACAAAATGTCATTAATAATTGTATATTTAAAATACTTTTAATATGTAAACATTTCTTAGAAACTTTTGACATTTTATATATTAATTTCTGTATATTTTTTGTACCAAAAATTTAGAAAAAGATTTCTTTTAATATTTTCCTTAGCATTCGGTTTTATTGTTAATTCATCTTTAAGCTTATTTGATTTAACAAACTGGAAATTCAATACATTTTTGTCATACTCCAATTTTATTCATTTTTGTCTTTAAAAATAACCATGGGCTATCATGTAAAAATAAAATTAAAATACCGTTCAATTTAATAGATATAGAAGAAAATTTTAATTATATAAACTATCTGCAAATTTTTGCCACATTCCTCTTCCTCCTCAATAATATTAATTTTTTATTCAATTTTTAAAATTTTTATTAGTCATCCCTATGTATTGAAAAAAAAATTTTATATTCATTTCATTGTTCTCTTTTGAAGCATTTATAATACATAGTAGACAACACTTAAATTCAATAATTTCTATTCTTAAATTTATAGATATTATTTTTGGTAACTAATCCATATAAAAATATATATGTGCATATTTTATATTAAGAAATGAACTTTCTTAAAATTAAATTTTCTTGTACTTTTATGAATAATATTATGAATTAACTTTTTATTTTATTATTAAATTAGCATATATTAAAATTTTTACCCATGAGATATTTAAAAAAAATCGTAGCTAATTTCTTTAATTAGTAAAACTATCTAAATATCTAATTTTGAAAATTAATATTCTTGTATTTTTCTATTTTATTAACAATTACACTTTTCTATTAAAAACATCTTACTTTTTACCATTATTTACTTTGAATTCTAAATAATAAATGTAGTTTTATTATTCAATCTTTTATTACCATTCAAAAATGCACAAAAAATATTTCGTATTTTGTTTTAGATTTGAAATAAAATATCTATGTAGATTTTATAAATTTTAGATTACTTTTATTTATTTATAAGACGTGCATTTGTTTAACCTCAACTTCAATTAATTAGATGTTCTAAAACATAGTAAAATATCATAAGTATATTTTCATTAATTTATAATTTTATTTAAAATATCCATATAGTAGTTATAAAAATTTTTCATTATCTGATTTAGATACCCTATTGAAATATTCAATTAACACTTTCATTATCTTTTTGTAATAATTCCCTTATAGACATCATTTAAAATTTACTATTCGTACTATATATTATCTAAT
The DNA here is from genome assembly GCA_005656395.1 of Strongyloides papillosus. Classification (NCBI taxonomy): domain Eukaryota; kingdom Metazoa; phylum Nematoda; class Chromadorea; order Rhabditida; family Strongyloididae; genus Strongyloides; species Strongyloides papillosus. The sequence continues at coordinate 1,759,424 of SRSI01000010.1, read as the reverse complement.
TTTTATTTTTCCTTAATAAACACTTTATTATCAATTATTTTAAAAATAACAATGCCTAATGAAACGACAAACCGATCCAGAGAATGAAATACTTTTTAAAGGGTACTCTATTGATGAACCAATAAATCTTTTGGTTTTAGTTAAAAATGCCGTATTACATGGACCTTCAGGTAAATAAATAGACTACTATTATAAATATTATGAAAAAATTTAACTATAAAATATTGTTAAGTGTATTTTGACGTTTGGTTAAAGAAAAGTAATAATTGTTTGGTAGTAGAAAAAAATTAAAGTAGAATGATAAATTATTTAGTTATATTTTTATACGTCACTTTTTTAAAATTCATTTGTAAAAATAAATGTTGTATGTATGGTATTTGATAAGTTATAAAACAAAATTTATTAAATTCTTTAAATTGTAAATTTATTTTTAAAATGTTTTTGTGATTATTGGATAAAAATTAAACTTTATAAGGAAATAACCTTAAAAAATTTAAAATGCTTCTAATTTATCTTTCTATTTAATGTACCTACTACAAATATATAATGCATGGGCATTTATATATAATAGGAAATTAAATATTTTCATTTACAGAAGAATTTCATTGCTACGTCACTGTGAAGCTTCAAAATGTTAAAAGCACAACGCCAGCTGTAAAAGGAAATAACCCTTCCTGGGAACAAGAATTTATTTTGTATGTTTATTCATCTATTATTAATATTTATGCAATTTTTTTATAGCGAAACCAATAGATTAGATCAAGGATTATTAATAGAGTTATGGAATAAGGGAGTTTTATGGGATAAACTTTTAGGTGTTCATCATATACCACTTACAATGATACCATACTCTCCTGTTCCTGGAACGGGATATTATATAGGTATTGATAAAGAATTTGAAATGAGAAATGGTGTAACAATTGGGTCTAGAACCCCAACTGGTCATACTCTAATGATAGATGTTCGTTTTGAACTTCCTTTTGGTATGTTTACTTAAAGATATTTTTCTTTTAAACTTGACATATCTAAAAGATATATCAGATGATATAGTTTTTATATTATTCAGTTGTTCTTTCTTTACAGTTAAATTTTATAATTCATTACTTCAAAATAAAACTTTATATTTTTAATGATATGTATGTATGCTTATATATCAAAACAGTTCTCACGCATAAATTTTTATTCTTAAATATAACCATCATGGGTATTGTTTCTCTCTTAGCTAACATTACTACAAATCTTTTTTCAATAACTATATCGTTGCGTTTTATTTTTTTATTTTTGTAAATACCATATTTAAAAACATCAATCTATTTTTAAACATATTTCACCGTTTAACAAAACTTTTTTTTCCGTTTTTACAATAAAATTTTACCTCTTTAAAAATTATAAAGAGACGACTTAAATATATCTCAAGAGAATACTTCAAATTTTTGACAATTTCTCTATTACTTATATCTGTTCTTCAAAATTTGAAAATAATGCCATTTTGAAAGAACTTCTACTTAACTTAATTATCATACAATATGATAAATAACTACTTTACAGTTTTATTGTTTTTCATCGCTATAAAAATTTTCTCAAAAAATTTATACTTATATCATTGAAAACTTTTAAGATACTTTATTTTCTAATATTTTAAATGAGTTAATTAAAATGAAACAAAGTTAGATATACATATGTATGTCTAGCATTTTTATATATTTAATGGATAAAATTTTTAGTTCTTAGAAAAATATCTATAGATAGAACGTGAATAAAAAAATAATGTCAATTCAAGATTTTTTTATCATTGTCATTTATTATGTGTAGAAATTCAAATCCGTTTCACTAAAAAGTAGTGTATCTGAAACATTTTTCATATTAATTTTAAATCCAAGTAAATATAAAAGTTTGTAGTGGGTAAAATTTTATGAATATATTTAAGTAGTTAAGTTTTTTTTATCAAAATAGGTTGTTCTGTTAACATACAATTTATTTTAATGTTTAAAAATCAAAATAAAACATATATAAATAAATGTATGTATATATTATATATAACAAGGAGTTAATTGTGATTTGGAAGATTTTATAATAATTGTATTAGTTAGGAGATTAAATAAATTCTTAGTACAACTTGATTCCTTTTTCTTTAATTTACTTTCTCAACAATCTTTAATATTATTATTAAATTTCCTTTTACCGCCTCTGTTATTTTAAATCCTTGATATAAATGACACTCTTTTAAAAAGAAGAATTTTGAGCTTTGTAATGATGAAACTAATATATTTATAAAGTCATACTTATCGTATTAACAAAACAAACCATCATTTTGTTATTAACAATACCAAAAATTAGAAAAATTTATATTTTTAATTTCCTAATTTCTTCTTTAAATTTTATTCCTCCTACATATCATCTTTCCTATTTAAATCCTTATTTAAAAATATTTTTTTTATTATCTTTACCTCCTATTTTATTTTTTCAACTAAGTAGAAAAAATTTATACATATTATTAACTTATACGAAATAACCCATCAAAAAATAGGCTTATCTTTAGAAACAATAACAATTTTTATATCAACCCATTTATCTTAAATTGATAATTTCTTATCTTTGTAGCTTCAACAGATAACTTTTTTTTATTCATTTTTACAATATAACTATATTGATGCTTTTATTCTAAACATTAAAATTATAAAAAGATATATTAGAACCATAAGTATAGTGTAAATATATGTTAATGTTCTTTCTAAATGACAATTTGCTGTTTTTATTTAAGATTACATATATTAATTACAATGGATTTTTAATAATTAAGTTGGAATTTTATCCAAGCAATTTACCTTGTTTTTAAAGGAAATCACAGACTTTTATATGTAACATTCAATGGTTAGCACTCTAAAGTATTATTACTCTTTTTTATACTATTTTAAACATTTTCTAAAGAATATGGTATCAATTTTATTTTTAATCATTTACCATATAAAAATAATATTGCTGTTCAGAAATATATTTATATATATGTATATACAACAACTACATGAAAAGAAAAATAATTGTATATTAAAATTACTTATTCGATAAGAATAAAAGATATTATATAGCTTGTTAGAAAAAGTAAAAATTAAATTTGTTGGAAAAATTTTTTTCTATATTTTTGTTTTCTTTTCTATCTTTATAAATATATAAGAAAATTGCTCTCTATACTTGTTAGAATTAATTAAATATTTTTTCTAGTTCAAATTATTAGTTATAATATTATTGTTGATTATTATAAGAAAAATATTATGAAGTTTATATATATTTAATATATGTAATAAATTAATAATTTCCTTATATCGTTGAGGAGACTTTTTTTAACTTATTTTTTTATATTATGTAAATTATTATTTATTTATTAGTATATTTTTAAATTAGAGGAAGTAATGGTAGTTATAATAAGTAAAATAATTAAAACGTTTCTTTTTATTTAGATAATTAAATATTATAATATATTCTTATAATTATTATATAATAAACTATAATATTTTGTAGATGCTCAAGAAGAAGAAATAATAGCTTTTCAAAATAAATTACAAGCTCTAAACAACATTAATTATCAAAACGTGCCTAATAATACCACAACTCTTTGTACTTCTGAATTTGTAAAAATTAATGCTCCTACACAAAACTTTTCAAATCATTTAACTATCGCAGACAACATTGGTAATAAATCTTTGTATGGAAACGATTTTTCAGTTATTGAAGATTCTAATAGGCATCCATTTATACGATCAGGAATTTCAGAGGATAGTGATTATACATCAGACGTTTCCTTTCCTATTAATCACCATCAACAAAATACAGCCACTAACCATTGGAACAATCAATCACATCCTCCAAACGGTTATATCCAAAGGGATGCAGGAGAGTACAAAGAAAAAAATTATCATATGGATTTTAATCGTCAGGAAATGCAGCATATATCCGGTTACGATTCTCAGTTTGATAATAAACAATTAAATGATCACAATACTCATGAAGAAGATATTTATTGTAAGAAAAAATATTTTTTTAACTTTTTTCTTACTTTCTCTTTTTTAGATACAAATAATCACAATAATTCTGAAAATTATACAGATTTCAAAGATCAATTTAATACAATTAATAATGGAGAAATGGGAATAAATAGCCATTATGATTATAGTGACGATAACAGACCTTCAGGATACTATAAATCTATGGCAAAATATTTAGATGATAATGAATACGTAAAAAATCCTATGGAAATTACCCATCAACCACATGAGAATTATTATATTCCCTGTGATAAAGATATGATAAATGTAAATGAAGTGCCATGCTATCAAAATTATTATCCAGTATACCAAGATGACAATACCCATCAAGATAATATTCCTCATATGCAAAGTAAAGATTCTATAGATAATTATAATTTTCAAAATACTTATCATACACAATATGACGATAATAAATATAGTTATGATGAAGGGTCAGTTAGTACCCATGTATATAGTCATGGAAGGTACGATGATTATAAGGCTGATACACCTACAAGTTCAAGAACTTTATATGAATCTGATAAGTAAGTTTATCAGAATTTTTTCTAAGTGTTTATTATGATAATTTTTTAGAACAAATATTCCGTATCTACCAAGTTCAGCTACAGCTTCAGATTCTGACTATAGAGGTATCCCACTAGTACGAAAGGTATCAAATACACAGCAAAGAAGAGATGCTTTCAGGAAGGATTCTAATCAAATGAGATTACCTACTGATGATGAATTTAGGAGCCCAACAAGTGTAGATGCGAATAAAATTGCAAAATATGAAGATGAAAGCGATGATTTCTATTACCAATCAGGTCAAGATATTGATATTTATCACCAAGATATGTATGAAACAGTCTCCGATACTACAAATAAACAGGACTGGAAGAATGATGATGGTAGCTTAATAATTGATAATACAGAACCATTATCATATAACTCTAGATCAGTTACATATTATAATAAAAAAGTGCCAGAATATTATATTGAGTATGATACAGTACCAACTGCTGATTCATCAAATGAGGACAATCAACAGTATTATTTGCAAAAAGAGGAAGAAGAAGAAAGATATGATCATTTTGAGGAGAAAACTCTTGATAAACCTATCATGTCAAAAGAAGAATTAGAAATAGAGTATGAAAATAATGTAAGAAAAAATAAATATAAAGAATTATGGAAAAAAGCCTATTGTGAAGTATGTAAGCAAGTTGGACTTAAGGTTAGTTTTTAGTATTCAAAAATTATTTAGTACATATATCTTTATCAACCTTATTAAAATCTTCTTTATAAAAAAAAAGTGAGTCATGTTTTTTTCATATATTACAAATAAAAGTAATATATATATAAAGTCAAATTTTTCCTTGAATAATAATTTTATTATTATACATTTAAAATTTAATTAATTCTTATAGCAATTTATTTTATTAGCAGTAAAATATGTCTTTATTTTCATTTAACATGCTAATCTTTTTTTTGATATACTATGCTCATTTTATATTTCATTCTTTAAATTTAAAAGAAAACTTTGGGTGAATAATTAATTTTACTAAAATATTCCACTAATTTCCATATTGAATAAATGATTTTAGTTGTATTATTTTATTTTAGATAGTCTATTTAATAAAATTTGTTTTGTACCCCCACTATAATTGTTAAAAATTGATCATGAATAAGTAGTCAACAAATTAGTACCTAAAAATGGTAATTTAAAATATAAAAAAGATTCGTAGATACATAAACAGTTTTGCAATAGACACTACATTTCAACAACAATAATTTTCTTAAAAATATTTATTTTCAATAATACCATAGTTAAAAAATAAGATACTTCTAGCAATGTAGATAAAATATATTTATAAATAATCAGTTAGCCACATATTTTTATGAACAGGTAAAAAATAATTTGTAATATATGCCATTGTTATTAATTTTATTTAATTATCCACTACTCTCGCTTAAATAAACATTTTGTAAAAGAAATTGCATTTTTGTTAAATTCTTTTAAATAAATTTCTAAAAAAAGGATTAATTATAGTATTGTTTTTATATACTATTATTTATCTGAGAATTTGTACAAATAATTTTAGTTATTTTTCAAAAGAGTATCGTGTTATATTTTTAAAAAAATTTTTTATGACATTTTATTATTATATAATTTTTTAATTCTGTCATAGTTACTAATTAAAATTAGTATAAAGCTTATTTATTAATTGACTGTTTATTTTGTTATCTCAAATTTCATTAAAATATCATTATTATATGAGATAATTATTGTTGATTAATTTTTAATGCAATATAATATTTAAAGTATATCTTCATGATTAAAATATTTTAGAAATTACTAATAGTATATATCTTTTGTTGTTATTATCATAATATATACCGATTATTATCATTTTATTTAATGGGACTACAAATTTCTTTCTGTATAAAATATAATTTAATGTATTATTAATTATTAAAATAAGCATAAAATATGAAGGTCCTTTTTAAAATAATGCAAAATAAGTCAGTACGACAACAGAAAATCAATGTTACCACATTTTTATTATAAACATCGTCGTAAATTATTATTTCGTTACTTCAATCCTTTTTAAATTGCCATGAATAATTATTTTTTTAAATAACAATCACAAAACTATTAGGATATTTTTTTTCCCATATAATGTGTAATATTTTTTTAACTTAAGCATATAATGAGAACATTATAATACTTTATAAAATTTAGTATTAAATATTTTAAGTATCATTAGTTATTATTTTTTATAATATTTTTACTTAAAAGTAAAACAATGTGTCAAAATATGCATAAAAAGTTTTCAGATAAGGGTAATAAATAAAGTATATATTAAGTTGGCATGTATTTGACGCAAAACTTTTTATCTTTTAAATTCGCTATTTCCGAAATTTGTATATACCCATAAAATATGCCGTAATTTGTTATACAATAATAATAGTATCATTGCTACTACGAAACTTTTTACTTATTTTTAAATTACTTTTAAAAAATCTTATTATAAATAATTTCAATTACTCATATCCAGTAGTGTTTTGTTTTTTTCAAATAGATTATTGTGGTTCGAAATAAAATGTAAAATTTATTTTAAGAAAATTAATTTTTTTATAAGTTTTAATATATCGTAATGCTTTTACATTTGTAATATATAACAAATTATTATACCTTATATTATTATTTTTCATTAGTTCCAAAAGATTAATCACTATTGTCACCATTTATTTTCTATTGAAAAAAATTTCAAAATAATGAATGACAAGTGTTATTAATCCTTGTCAAATTTTTTTGATGTTTGTTATTTTTTTATAGTTTTGATATAGATGTGACTAATTCCAAATTAAAATCATTTTAAAAAATTTTTTTTAAAATTGCATTACAAATAGCATAAAAAAATTAAGAGATAATTGTGTTAATTTAATCTTTCAAACTTTTATATATTTATTTATAATATTACCATTACTTTCCAATGCCACTTTTAGTTAATTATTCTTGTTGGTGACTGAACTCGAAAAATTTAATTATCACTGAAGACACATATATGCTATGTCTATCTTGTAAAATTATGTTTTCTATACGTACCATAGTAAAGTGTAAAAAATTTATAATTTATTTAGTGCATGTTTTTATATATTGTTTTTTCATTGAAAGTTTATACTTATCATTAATTTATTGCTATATTTATTTTATAATTTAATCTTTTATATATATTTATAAAATAATATTCTTTTTTCTATGGGGAATAGTTTTATATATACATTTTGTTTGTTTTCTAAAATTTCTGGATATAGTATAATATAAGGACTGGAATAAATTTTTGCTTTTTATTATCCTTTCTTAAAAATTATTATTATTTCTTGGATAAATATATCACTATTGAGTTACATTATTCCGCCATACCTAATAAAAAAAATTTTTAGGACAAGCGCCTCATTTATTTATATATAATTTATACACACAGGTTTTCCGTCAATCAACTCTTAAAATTTGTCATGGTAGAAAGTATTGCTTTATATAAATTTGTCAACAACGATGTCCTATGGTACAAGGGAAAACTTTATTATCTCTCTCCTCTTTAACATTTACTTTAATTTTCCCTAAATAAACATATATATCATTTAAAATTGGCCATGATTTTGATGAAATTGAGTTTAACATTCTTTTGTTTAAAGAATACATTTTTGACAATTGTCAACTGATATTAATTTCCCATATATTCTTTTTATGAAAATGAAATTTTCCAGTAAAACTGTTTAATAATTTAGCAAGGGACACTTGTTTTTAGAAAAAAAGAAGAAACGTAAATATTGGTTTATTTCTTTATTTAACTTCTTTTATACACCACAAACATCATTTATCATTTTTTTTATTTTGAGAAAAGACAAGGACTATATCCATATAAATACAAATTTTGTATCAAAATTTTGATATGAAACTTCATTTTTATTCTATATGATGGTGTCTTCTGACTTATCATCATACGATACTGATGTTAAGGCAGAAGAGGCAAATCTTCAAAAAAAGTCTTCAGTAAGAATACGACCTGTTGTTATTTATTATGATTTATCTGCTAGTTTTTTATCCCCTAAATGTGGTGAAAGAAGGAGATCTTCTATATTCAAAGCTGTTGATACAAATTTAGTACCGCAATTTGGTATAGATGAAAATCAAAATGAATTTAAAGTATCACCTGAAAGAAAAATTAATGTATCAAAAAGAGAAAGAGATTTGTTAGCTTTTTCTAGATCATTTAAAAAAGTTAAGAGAATAAAAAGTTTAGGTTCTAATGTTCATTATAATAGAGCTAATAGAAATAAAAAAAAACTAAAAAAATATTGTGATCATTATTTGCCTAATGAACGCCTTCTTCGTCGCTGTTTTTCAATGCCTGCAACATTAGATAGTAATTTAAAAAATAAAACAAAATCTATTTCTCAAGCAGATGAAGCAAGAAATGTTAGTGGTGATTATTTTAATCATTCAAATGATCTTCTTCGTATAAATTCGAAGCGTATTCGTTCAAATAGTTGTACACCTATGAGTGAAGAAAAAAAACAATTAATCAGTGTACCAAATAAAAAAGAATTATTAACACCATATCAAAGATTTTGTATATCACGGACAAATAAATCTTTCAGATATAATAAGGTTGATAAAGATATATTTTTTTCTCTTATATTTAAAAATTCATATAATTTATTTTTTGCTTTTCAGACTACATTACTTGATGCAAATGAAAATGAAAGTGGTGGTAGTGCATTTTACAAAAGCATTGATGCAATGCCAAATATGAATATCAGTACAACAAAAAAATCAATTCCACTTGTATCAGAATTAGTAAGTTTTTTTAACGGAAAAGAAAATTTCTTTTTCAATAATATACTAGTAAATAAAAATTTACAAAAAAGTATTATTTTAATCTATGTTTAAAAAATTACTAGTTTGTCTTAAATTTTTTTTTCTGTCTTTTATTATCAAAATTAAAAATACTTTTTTTTCTTTTTTCAATTTTTTTTTATTAAATTGCATTTTAGGTTCTAAGGGTAAGGATTTTTTTTTCATTTTTCAAAAAGAAGGACAAATCTATTTTACTAGATCATTCTAAGTTTTTGCTTGCTTTTTTTATTGTTTAGTTTTGTGATTTTAAACCTTTTTATAAAAGCATGAATTTTTTTTTATGTTTTTTCTTTATTTATAAAAAAATAACATATTAAAAAATTAAATAATTTTCCATTTGTTTGATTATTAGTACATTGCAGTGACTAACCATAATTAATTGATAGTGAAAAATAAATTTTTATACATATTTTAACATAATTTTTTAGACGATGATGACAAAACGTGCTCAAGCTGGTTTAGCAAATGCTGCAAGAACAACATTCTGCAACGATGAACTAAAGTTACTTGTATATAGGAAAACTTTACAAGCACTAATATATCCTATCTCTGCTACAACACCTCACAATTTTAGACCAGCAAATTTTCAAACTCCAACATTTTGTAATGAATGTGAAAGTTTACTATGGGGCATTGTTCGTCAAGGTTTACGATGTAGTGAATGTAATATTAAAGTACATGAAAAATGTCGCGATTTATTATCATCAGACTGCCTACATAGAGCTGCTGAGAAAAGTTCTAAACATGGAGAGGCAGGAAAAGCTCAAAATTTGATGGCAATTATAAGAGATAGAATGAAAATTCAGGAGAGAAATAAACCAGAAATATTTAAAACTATAAAGTGCACTTTTGGGATGAGCGACAAAATTCAACAAGAAACATTAAAAGAAGTAAAGTCATCTATTTTGGAAGGATCTTCTAAATGGAGTGCTAAAATTCACTTAACTGTTGTAAGTGCCCAAGGCCTTATTGCTAAAGATAAAACGGGTAAATCAGATCCTTATGTTACTGCAACTATAGGTAAGGTTAAAAAAAGGACAAGAACAATACATCAAGATTTAAATCCTGTTTGGAATGAAAAATTTACTTTTGAATGTCATAATTCTGCTGATAAAATAAAAATTCGTGTTTGGGATGAAGATAACGATTTTAAGTCAAAAATAAGGCAAAAATTAACAAGAGAATCTGATGATTTTTTAGGACAAACAATTATAGATGTTAGAACATTGTCAGGAGAAATGGATGTATGGTATAATTTGGAAAAAAGAACTGATAAATCTGCTGTTAGTGGTGCCATAAGACTTCAAATAAATGTTGAAATAAAAGGTGAAGAAAAAATTGCTCCTTACCACGTACAATATACATGCCTTCATGAACATCTATTTAACTATCATTATAATACAGACAATGATGATATAAAACTCCCAGAAGCAAGTGGTGATGATGCATGGAAAATTTATTTCGAAGAAAATTCACAAGAAATTGTGGATGAATTTGCAATGCGATATGGAATTGAAAATATTTATCAAGCTATGACACACTTTGCTTGTTTATGTACAAAATATATGTGTTCAGGTGTTCCCGCAGTATTATCCACATTGCTTGCTAATATTAATGCATTTTATGCTCATGCAACAAGTACATCAAATGTTAGTGCAAGTGATCGATTTAATGCTTCTAATTTCGGAAAAGAAAGATTCATTAAGCTCCTTGATCAATTGCATAATTCTTTAAGAATTGACTTATCTATGTACAGAGTAAGTTTATAAAATATATATTAATTATAACTGATATAAGACATATAAAGTATATGAAAGTATTAAATAATAGTTTATTAATAGGAAATTCTTATTTTTAATATCTTAATCCGTTATTTAGAGATATCCTCACATCATGTTATTACATACATTTATGTAATAAAATATATATTATAGGTTTTCAAAATTATAACTATATCCATAAAATTATAATAAAACTTTTTATTTAAAAAATTTATTTCATATTAATATATAGAACTACTGACTTGTTTTATTTTTTTACACTTTATTAAATTTTTTTACTACGAAATGAATATTTCTTTTTCAATATATAATTTCTTAAAAAGTATGTTGTTTTATATTTATCATATTTTAATGTGTTAGAAATATTTATCCATATAAGTTAAAAAATATATTTTACTACTACTTTTTTATTTAAAAATTGCTCTCTATATGTATGTAAATTTAAAAGATAGATATGATTGATATTTATATTTTAGTTATAAAAGACAATAAATTTCTATAAAACAGATACTTATTGTAAAATATAACCCACGAACATTAGATAAATTAGTATTTTATAATAATACATCTTAAAGAAGCATTATCTCTAATATAACATATATTGATACAGTGAATAATAATTCTTTTAAATATAGGAATATTATTATTACTTTTTAGTCATCTGGAATTGTCATGTAAATATGAATACTCTCAGTAAAAATTTTATTTTTAATATGGTATCGTTTTATTGTATATTAGTTATTATAAAAAATGTTGTAGCAAAAATATGGCAATTTAATTTAAAAAATTTCCTATCTAATCTAATAAACTTTACAATTTAATGATATTAAAGGAAATTTATTTTAAATTACAATCTACTCGAAATCATTTTTTAATTTTATGTAGTTTTTTTATATATGAACAACACTTCACTTCTAGATTTATTCGAATATTAAAAAATATTTTCTTATTTTTGATGTCGTAATATTATTTATATTACACCAAATTCCCATTAGACGATTATTTCAGAAGAATCTTACAATTGGTCAAGATTTATTATATCAGAAGCAAATTTTTTTAGATAAATTTTAGAAATAGTTTTATTTTACTTTGAAAACTTAATTATTTGTTTATCCATGTCTCTTGACTATTCCAATTGATAGAGTTCTTTGGAAGTCATTTTTAAATAAAAGTAGAAATTTTTGATGTCCAAAAATAATAAAAAGACACAACTTCCGTGATAGGAATTTTATATGAATGACTTTTAGATATATAGATATATAATATATTTTAGTTCAAAAATTATATTTTAACATAACAAATCTTAAAATGCTTTAATACAACGTAGTTCACTCTTTTTTTATCATACAATTTCAACTATTATTTTCAAAAAAGTTTTCAATTTTATTTTTCTATTTTTACAACATATTTTTACTTAATGTTTAGTCATTAAATGTATATATCTTATACATGTGATGAATAATTTTGAATAGTATTTAATTGCAAGAGAATCATAAAATTGTCTTCTTTTTTTTATACACAAATAGAGTTTCTACAATACAATCTACTTACATCAACCAATTGTTTATTTTAACGGATATTTAAATATTTTAATCTAACATAAGATTATCTCTGTGTTTATTTTCTTATTTTTTTAGTATAGTGTTTTGTAAAAAAAGGATATTTATATTTTTATATATTTTATTTTTATATCTTCATGATATATAACATAAAGGCATTTTTATATGTCAGTAATTATTTAATAGAATTAATTTTTTTTTGTAGAAATATTTTCCTTCATCATCACAAGCTAAGTTAAAAGACCTTAAGTCAACAGTGGATCTTTTGACTTCAATAACATTTTTTCGAATGAAGGTTTTAGAATTACCAAGTCCACCTAGAGCTTCAAATGTTGTTAGAGAGTGTGCTACAAACTGTATGAAAACTACATATCAAGCGATGTTTGACTCATGCATAGAAAACGGTGCTCCAAGTGCTGATTCAGTTAAATTTTGGTTTGATTTTCTGGATTATATGATGAGAGTTATTGAAGATGACAAAAATATTTATACACCTGTTTTAAACCAATTTGCTCAAGAATTAAATATTGGTAATTTAAGTGCAGCCACATTATGGAATCAATATAAAACAGATTTAAAGATGGCATTAGAAGGTATAGTTTTGATATATTTGAATAATATGTTGTTATTAGAGAATATATAAATTTATTTCTGTTTATATCATAAATAATAATTTATATATTCTTTTATAAAAGAATTTTTTTAAATATATTAATTTTTGCTTTTTTAGAACATTCTGTATCTAAAAAATGTACAACACCTGAATACATGAATCTTTATTTTAAAGTAAAGGGATTTTATTTTAAATATGTGGCAGAATTACCATTTTTCAAAGATTCAATTCCTGAATTCCCAGCTTGGTTTATACCATTTGTTATGGATTGGTTAAATGAAAATGATGAACATTCAATGGACATTTTAAGAAATGCATACAATAGAGATAAAGCTGATAACTTCCCAAAAACATCAGAACATACCAAATTTAGTAATTCCGTTGTGGATGTTTTCAGTCAACTTAATGAAGCATTAAAATTACTAAAACAAATGGATTGTCCAAATCCAGAGGTATCAGCTGAAATGATGATAAGATTTTCGATGACATTAAATAAAGTTTTATTGGCTTATGCTGATATGGTGCAAAAAGATTTTGGTAAATTTGTTAATAATGAATCATTAGCATGTATATTAATGAATAATGTTCAACAACTTCGTGTACAATTAGAAAAAATTTATGAAAATATGGGAGGTAAAGAATTAGATAAAGATGCAAGTAATGTTTTAACGGAACTTCAAAAAAAATTAAATGCTGTTTTGGAAAAATTATCATTACAATTTGTAGTGAGCTTAGAACCAAGTATACAAAAGAATATGAATTTATTAGCAATTAATTTAAGTAAAGTTAAAGGTCCTCAAGTACCGAAAAACCAATTAAATGTTGAAGCCGAGGTTGTTTATGCACCATTAATGGATCTATTAGAAGGTTCATTAGAAAGATATTGTATTCAATGTGAAAAAACAGTGCTTAAGAAGATACTTAAAGAAATGTGGAGTGTTACTATAACAAGTATGGAAAAATTAGTTGTCTTGCCACCATTAGGTGAGAAAACAGTTTTAAATAAGCTTCCAAATGCAAAAATTGGTGATGTTACTAAAATAATGTCATCTCAATTAAGAGATATTAAAGGAATTGGATCTGTTAAAGAAATGATGGACATTGCAAAAGATAGTGAAAGAAGTTTAACACCCAAACAATGCACTGTTTTAGATGCAGGATTAGATTATATTAAACAATCATTCCATGCAAATGGACAAGGATTAAAAATGACATTTTTCGAAAAGAGTCCAGAACATCAATCATTAAAATATGCTCTTAGTCTTTATACTCAAACAACTGATCAATTAATTAAGACATTTATAACAAGTCAAAAGACACAAAATCTTTTTAGTGAAGAACAACCAGTTGCTGAGGTATCAGTTGAAGTTGACCTCTTCTCTCATCCTGGTACAGGAGAACAAAAAATAACAGTTAAAATTCTTGCTGTACATGATGTTAGATGGCAGACAACAGGTACATTTAAACCATTTGTTGAAGTTCATCTTGTTGGTCCATATTTATCTGATAAAAAGAGAAAAGTTGCGACAAAATCAAAAACAGGTGTATGGACACCAAGATTTAATGAAACATTTAACTTTTTGTTGGGAAATGAAGGTGAACCAGAACATTATGAATTAATGTTCCAACTGAAAGATTATTGTTTTGCAAGAGAAGACCGTATTATTGGAATTGGTGTCTTACAACTTGGTCAATTAACTCAAGGTGGCTCAATAAACATGTGGCTACAATTAGGAAAACGACTTAATATCGATGAAACAGGATTAATTCTTCTTCGTATTCTTAGTCAACGTCAAAATGATGAAATAGCAAAAGAATTTGTAAAATTAAAAAGTGAAATGAGACATGAAACAGAACCTTTAATATCAAGTTCAGCTTCTAATCAACAATTAAAATAAAATGAAAAAGATTTCTATTTATACTTTTTAGATATTATTTTAAATTAGAAATATATTATAAGTACTTTTTATATTATTTAAGCATAACTGTATTGAATTTCTTTCACATTGAAAAATAATGTAATATTATTAATATAATAAAATATTGAAACTCAAAAATTTAATTTGTATTTCAAATTACAATTTATTTACTATTTTTAAAATTTATCCATTAAGATGTATTGTATAAGGACATTTTGTTCTTTGAATTTAATCTATTTTTGGTTTTTACACATGTTAATCAAAAATAAGATGATGTAATTTATTTGTACTATGTATTTAACAATGTACTACATATTTAACAATACCAGGAAATTATTATCCAAAGTATTTTCATCAAATTTATATTGTTATTTCTAATCTTGTATTTACAATTGCAAATATTCTATTTTTAAAGAATTAATGAAACTAATAATTGAAACAGTAATTTTTTAAGTTGTAATTGAAACAGCTTGATATCACTTACTTTACTATAACTTCTTATTTATCAAAAGTTGTAAATTTCTATAAAAATATGTTAGTAGGTGTAAAGTAAGTTAATTTTTCGAAAATAAACAAAATATTTTGTACTTACAGATGGTATTAAATAGTTTCATTAAATAATATCTTTTAATATTTTAATGTTTTTAAGAGTAAATGTAACAAAATTTATATATAATATATAATTTTTATCTAAAAACATTTCAGATAAATTTTGTTATTTATATTTGTATCATGTCTAAAGAAAGAATTAAACTAAATAAAGCATCAAGTTTATATAGTATGTCTAATATTGAAGATAATGATATAGATTCATTTAATGGAAATAATCCTAAGTATCTTTGTTGTTGTGGACTACTCCATTCTACAGTACGTTTATTTTTATTTAAAATATTTATAAAAATATGGTTTCTTGTTTTTTAATTTAGACGGGAGTAAAAATAATAACACTTTTATTGGATGTAGCATTATTGTTCTTGCTTATAAGGATTATTATTAATATTATAGAAGAATCAAATAACAATGATGAGGGATCGTTAATTTTTAGATGTTTTATGATTTGTCCTCACGCATTATCAATGACTTGGGCTATATGGAAGGAAAATTCAAGTTTTATGATACCTTTTATAACACTACAAATAGTTGGATTATTTATTGGTTTTTTTCAAATTATAGCATTATTATATATAATTGTAACTGAGGATAATGCATTCTATGATATAACAATATTATATCATATTTGTACATATATCATTGTAATTATCTTTCAAATTTGGTTTATATTAATTGTCATTTCGTGTTGGAGATATTATTGTGATAAAATATATTATGGAGCCAAAAATGCATACCCCCATTTTATTTTAATTAAACCTGTACAAAAAAAAACTGATATAAATAGTGGAAGTGAAACAAATTTTGAACTTCAAACATTTAGTAGTAAAGCAGTTACAAAAACAGAAAAATGTGATTCAGATATTTTCATATAAAAGAATAGTAAACGAGGAAACTAATGTAGACTTTTATTATTATAACTAAATAAATGAATATCTAAGAGGGCGCAATATATTTTAAATATTTTATTTTACTTATAAAAAAATTAAAAAAGAAAATATTATAATAAAATTAAACAAGTGGGTAGGAAGCTTTGGTTGCAATTCCACAATGGTTATTCTTATTTCTTGCCATTCTAATGTATCCTTTCTCTCCCCAAGTTGTACCCCAAGAATTTTTAACAATCCAATAATCTCCGTGTTCTGGGCAGGTACCATATCCTACAAGTAAAACACCGTGATCAAGATTTTCTGGACTGCATTTTGGTTCATAGTAAATTCCTTTCTTGTACATTTGGAAAGAAATATGTCCAGCATCAATAGCAACTGAAATTGGACCTTGGGTTGCAAGGGCAACCTTCAAAGCATCTTCATCACCTTCTGGAAGATCGACATATCCAATATCTGTAGCACCAATATCACGTTTCTTGAAGTGACATTTTCCTTCCTTTCCTTTGTATGGGTAAGATTCTTCAGTATCAACTCCTTTGTTTTGTTTGATATATTCAAATACATAATCCATTAAACCACCATTACATCCATTATTTCCATAAGAAGTAGAACAATCAACAATATTCTGTTCAGATAATGAAACAAGATCTCCGGTAACTCTCTTGTGTTGTCCTTCAAGAGCTCCAGTAGCAGAGAAAGAGTAACAACTTCCACAAGCTTGTTGATTCTTTACTTCAGTAACATATCCTTTCTCTCTCCAGTCAAAACTGTCTGGGACCTGGACATTCAATGGTGGTAACCATTGTGAAGCATTACTTTTAGTGGCTCCTAATAATCCTTCTTTTGGCATTTTAAAACCATTAAGTTTAGAATACTCCTCAAAAGGAAGATCAGCAAGATGATTCATCTCAATTTCAAAAGATACTTCTCCATTAAGGAATCGTTTATTATGTTCACGAACACGTTGTTGATTTGTTAAGAATGTAAACATACGTTCATTTTCAATCTTTTCATGGGCATATTTTTTATTATGTAATTGCTTGAACAATTCCCAGTCTTCTAAACCTTGTTTCATCATACTTTCTAAAGAACTTTTTCTATCAGAATATTTGTTTTCTCTATCAGGATGACCTGCTTTGATAGCTTTAGCGACCTGATCAACTTCCTCACTTGATTCTACATAGTCGTCATCGTCAGTTACAAGATATTGACTTCTAAAAATAAATAGAATATGGAAAATTAAGTAAATAAATAAATACCTGAGATATTCTTGGTTATCAACAGAATCTTTGTTGATTTTACCACAGTTAACTTCAATAAGAGCGGCAATTAAAATAAATGCAAAAATAATTTGAAATAACTTCTTCATTGTAAAATATAATTTTAACTAGAATGAAGATAATTTAAAAATACGAACCTTTTATACGTACATGCCCTCTCAACACTTGAACATTATCGATATTAAAAAGCGAAACGATGATCAAACTTATACATTATTAAATATCTAGGTCTCTTGCCATATGTTTACTTGCTAAAAGATAAGACAGATGTCACAGTTTAAATTTTTAATATGTCTTGCCAATCATCATTGAATAGCAAGTTAATAGTAAAAACAACAAGCTGTTATAAGGATCTCATGACTTTGACAATAAATGAGAGTTGACCTCAGGAAATAATAATTTATCCTAGACTAATTTTTAATATACTTTAAAATAAATTTCTTAATAACAATGGGAATAGAATAAAACTTTCTAATTAATAATACTCAAAGGGATGAAAAAAATATTACAATTGATAAGATAAATTTGATAGATTACTATATATAATTTCTAAGAAGCACTGATATCTTCATTAATCTACTTCTCGTTCTATTTTATCAAGATGTAAAAATAATTAAATTTTAAAAAAAGAACAAGTAAACAGAGAAAATGATTTTTTGAATTTTGACCTTCAATTCAAAAAGTGGTGTTAAAGGAAGATATAGTTATATAATCAGCAAAATTTTATTATCGGTTATCTTATTTAATCGTAGGGTCATTTTTAAAAACAATAAACTGATAAGAGGGGTCGTAAAATTATGTAAATCAGATGTACACATCGCATATATTAAAAAAGACAATAATCTTAGTAATAAATTGGTATCATCTATAATTATATCACATCATCAAATTTGTTAGACTAAAGAATTTGAATTGTTATAATATTTCGTCATCACAAAAACAATTAGTTTTTAACTTTCTTAATCATATAATGAGTTAATTTTATCTATTTAATAAAATATCATAACATTACGTAGGGATACATAATTATATTTTAAATATTGTTTTTCATCAAAATATCAGTATGACATAAAAAATAAATCAAAAATCACCGGTTAGAACGAATATTTAAAATACGAAATAAGAAACAAAAAGTAAAATGGATGCTTTTTTCTACTATTTCTGTTATTTGTATACAGTCCAAAGAAAATCCTTACATTTTATTTCATTGAATTTAAAAATCACTTTAAGAGAATTAACTTATGTTTAAATTTCCCTTTATCTAATGACTTGTAATTGGTATTTTAACAATTAATAACACTGTACAATTTTGATTCTTTTTTCCGTCATTTAACATGACCGAGACAGTTTAATTTAAAAATAAAGTGATTTTTGGTAAATGAAACGCTATAATCAAAAGTTTGGGAAGAATATTCTTAATTTAGTCACCTTAAAATAATCGTACTGATTTATACTAATTGATATAATTCACATCTTTAATGGATGAAATTGTTAAACAGATCTTTTAGTAATATTAATTTGAATATGTTTCTCTCTAGACAAAAATTTTTTATCAAACTACTATATTATCAATAATAACAATTTTTAAATCACTTTGTTTAAAGCTCTTATTATGTGATAGAATTAAATAGATGAAATAGTCTAAGTATCCGTCAACTACATAATTTAAAAGTATAACACAAATGCCAATCTTTTTTGAAAATTTGCTAACTATTTGTAAGTTGAAGAATGGCAGATAAAAAACCAGGAAACGTTAAAAGGAAGAAATATTGATAAATTTAACGGTACAATGTATAACACATAATATGGTGAAAATAAATAAGTTTTAAAATAGATAAAGAAACCTTGATCATTCTCTAATAAAATTTACATATTTTTTGACAAAAATATACAGATTATAGCAAATTTATAACATTATTAAAAAATTTTAACATTATCTAACAAAATTAAAACTTAAAGTACGGCAAAAAAAACATGATCAATCATAAACGAATTGCAATAATAATTATACAATATTTTAAATATAAATTTAGAAGTTCAATCTTTAGAAAACTTCACAGAAAATATTTTAATCAAAGTTCTATATACATCTATAGTATGAGAAAGATAATTCATTGTTATAATGAAACAATAAGAAAAATTACTACATAGATTCATTGAAAAAATTTAAATTTTCCACAAAAAAGTGATTTCTGTTAGAATTAAAAAATTACTTTGAAATGAACATATAAACGAAAAATTTTATTTACTTACATGATAAGGTATTTTAATTTTGTTGGTTAGAAAATGACATTATCGTCAACTAATAAAAGAAGAGATTGCAAGAAAAGATAAAAAAAAACAATGTTTTGAAATATATTTTCCATTCAAAAATTTACAGATCATAAGGTGATGCATTATTCGAAAAATAAAAAATACCAACAAACATTATTTTTTCTTTTATTTTAAGAAACATTAATTTAATTTAGTGCTGTGATATTATGTGCACATTAAAATAACCTATTTTTTGTAAGAAAATTTTTTTCATTTGCTGATACCTTAAGCAAATTTTTACAGTCTTTAACTAACTAATCTGCTAGAAAATCAAAAGTTTGTCTAGTGACTTTTAGTAGATAAAAATGATTAGGTAAATCTCCAATTATTTTGAATCATTTGAAAGTTTTGTATATCTTAGTTTTATTGAAATACTTCATTGAGAAATTTTAATCATGTATTATTTAGAAAACAAAATCACAAAACCATTTTTTTATTAACAAGAATCAAAATTATCTCTTCCATAAACAAAAATATGATATTTTATACCATTAATATTTTTTTTCAGGAAGTAATAAACATACACTAGTTTTCAAAAAAAATATCTTATATCACGTGTTGATAAACATTAATATTTTTAAATTTAATAAATATTTAATCGTATTTTTTTCTTGCTTATTTAGTTGTATAGTACAATAAATTACTAACTTATCGGAATTATTAATAATATATCGTACCAAAATCGATAGTAGAATATCATGTATTATTTGTATCGATGTTTTGAATAATACGGAGAATATTAAAATTAGTTTGTTGTTTAACGAAAAACATGTAAATGAGTAAACAACTGTACCGCCGGGATAGGCGGCATACTACTACTTTCGTTGTGAAAGTGACCTACTGATTATAAAATAAATATTAAAATTCTATACTGACAATTACTTTTCTTTTGTCATTTTATCAGAAAAAAATAAGTTTCTTAATTTTAATGTCTGCTATTGAAAGTATTTAAAGAATAATTTAACAATCTCTATTATATAAATTTTAGATACATTCACATAATTTTCACACTATCTTTTATACCCTGACTTTTGTATATGTTGTCCCTGGTCAGACGGGCATACGGTGCCCAAGGGCATAATTTTGCAAGCTATTCAAAATTTCTTTTTTTAAATATTAAACATATTTATCCCCACCAAGCTTTCCTTGTAAGAACTATCTCTAATGAAAAACGAACGAAATTGGAAGAAACATTATTAATATTAAAAGATGAGTTGGCAACTAAGGAAGAAGAAAATAAAGCAAAAGTATGTATATTTTTATTATAAAAAATATAATCTAATTTTTTTAGTCACTTTCTGAAACTAAAATTAAACCACCAATTAAAACGCGAATCGTTAATGAATTAAAGCATTACTATCATGGATTTAAATTACTTGCTCTTGAAACACGTATATCATTTAAATATCTGGGGAGATTATTGAAAGGTGAAACATTACTAAGAAAAGAAAAACAACAACTCGTTCGTACAGTCTCAGATCTTTTTAGGCTTGTTCCATTTTCTGTTTTCATCATTGTACCATTTATGGAATTTGCTTTACCTATATTTATTAAATTATTTCCAAATATGCTTCCAAGTACTTTTAAAGAGGAATCAAAGGAAAGGGAAAAGTACAAACAACAAATTAAAATGCGTGTTGAAATGGCTAAACTCCTTCAAAATACTCTAGAGGAAATGGGTTTAGAAAGAAAAGGCACATCCGATGGTAATACTTCGGCGTCTTTAATGTTTGCCAACTTTGTCAAATCTGTCCGTGAGGGTGATGGATATGTTTCAAATAAAGATATATTTAAATTTGCTAAACATTTTGAAGATGAAATAACACTAGATAACTTAGCTTTTAGTCAATTAAAGGCGTTGTGTCGCTTACTGAGCATTCAAGCAATTGGTTCACCTGAATTTCTCCGGTTACAATTAAAAAGAAAACTCCGTGAATTACAGTCGGATGATAAATTAATTGTATCAGAAGGTGGTGTTGATGCTCTTAGTGATATTGAAGTTCAACAGGCATGCCTTGCCCGAGGTATGAGGGCATTTGGTATAAGTGAAAAAAGACTACGTAGGCAGTTAAGGCAATGGCTTGGTTTATCATTAGATAACAAAATTCCACCAACATTATTGTTACTTTCACGAGCTTTATATTTCCCTGAGCATGTTAGTTTCACTAAACGTATGAAAATTATACTATCTGAACTGCCAAAAGAGATTGCAGATGAAATGGGTCAAAAACTTACTGAGATTGAAGGTAAAAAAGTTAATTATCAAGAGAGACTAGAATTAATAAAAAAGCTAGAAGAAGCTATAAAGGATGAACGTACATTCGAAGAAGATGCCAAAAAACAGATAAAAATAAAATCTGAAAAAGAAAGTGAAAAATTAGTTGTTCCAATACCTGAAAGTGAAATTGTTCTACTCAATAAAGATCCATTACAAGAAATCGGACTTATTCCGAAAAAAGAGGAAGACCTTAGAATTATTGAAAATTCAATAACTGCCGATAAGTTAATAGCCAAAGAGGTTATTGCAAATGAAAAGACACAAACACCAAGTGAAAATATTTTGAGTGACGCAATAAATGACATCGAGGAGGTACGAATGAAACTTATTGAACATGAAGAAGACATTCAAGAAGTACAGTCTTTAGGAGCGGATGTTTTTAAGGAACCTAAAGCTTCAAAACGTTTACGGGCTAAAGTTCAATCGTTAATAGCAAATATCGATAGCGTTGTTGCCAAAATTGAATCAGAACAAATTAAAAAGAAACGTAATGAACAGACAAAATAAATTTAGTAAAAATTAATTGAAAAGTTTAATAATATTAAAATAAATTAAACTCCAATTATATTTTAAATTAAAATGTATCTTTCTTAAAGTGTAATTGTAATGTGCCATAATTCTATTGTAAATAATAAACGAAACTAAACATTTTTTAATTGTCTTTTAAATTGATATAAGGATACATGTCTCCAAATTCATTTTAGGCAGTATACATAGTATTATTTTTTTGGTTTTAGAAGATAATGAGTTCTCTTGCCCAGCTATCTTTTGACAGGAGGATTGAAGTTAATCCCTATGATATTGATGCCTGGAATTCACTTCTCAAAGAAAATCAAGTAAGTTGTAGTATTTATATTTCATCAAATTCCGTAATTTAGACTCATGATATTCGTAATGTGAGACAATTTTATGAAAAATTGATAGCTCAATTTCCTAATAATGGCAATTTTTGGAAGAAATATATTGAACATGAAGCTAAATATAATAATGATGATGAAGTACAAAATTTATTTTCAAGATGCCTACTAGATGTTTTAGATATTGAATTATGGAAATATTACATATCTTATGTGAAAGAGACAAATGCTTCAAGAACATCTGGTTTGACAAATTATGAAGAAGCATTAGTATTTGCCATACAACATGTTGGTAATGATATGAATTCATTTGACATTTACATGGAATATATTGATAATTGTAAAGCTCTAGCAGCAAATGATGAAAATAACTCTGCAAATACTTCATCAGCAATTCGTAAAGCTTTTAGACATGCATTAAGTGTACCAATGGAATCCATTGATTTATTGTATAAAGAATATCAAGAAATGGAAGGGGAATGTTTTGTCGAGACACCTGAAGGATCAGAAAGTATAAAACAAATTTATCAATTAACATCAACAGTAACTCAACAAATTGAAAATTTAACAAATTCTATTAATAAAAGTACGGTTTCAGTCCCATTAAAAGGAGGTGAATTAGAGGAAGAACAATTAGAATTATGGAAGCAGTATATAAAATTCGAGAAAAAAAATCCTTTGGAAATTAGTGATAGATCAACGTTTTTTAAAAGAGTCAATTATGTTTATGCTCAGGCTCTACTATGTTTTGGATATTCAATAGAGATATGGGTTGATTACTTTGATTTCTTGACAGAATTTTTAAAAATTTTTGAAAAAGAAGGCGATGAGGTTGAGGCTAGTAATGCTGAAGAAATGATTATCAAAAAATTTAAAAAAGCAACACAAGGCATGATGCGTGATGCACAAGTTTTGCACTTCGCCTTTGCTTCATTTTTAGAGGAAAGAAACAAAATTAAAGAAGCTGAAGAAATTTATGAATATATAATTAGTCAGCAGGATCTTCAACCATCATTAGCTTATATTCACTATATGTCATTTGCTAGGAGAAATATTAGTATACGGCATCAACGTGATATATTCAAAAGAGCCAGAAATGATGATCGTGTTCTTTATCAAGTTTATTTTGCTGCTGCAGAAATAGAATTCCATGCTACGAATGATGCCACTATTGCAATAAGAATTTTAGAATTAGGCAAACAACGATTTTCAAATGAAATTGATTTTATGATTGAGTATTTGAAATTTATACAAATGATTGGTGATGATAACAATCTTAGAGTTTTGTTTGAACAAATTGTTAATTGCGATGAATTTACGAATGTTGAATTGGCACCAGTTTGGGATATGTATGTGAAACAGGAAACTGTTACAGGTGACCCGTATTCACTCAGTAAAGTTGAACATAGGAGACGAAAAGCGTTAGAGAAATTTTGTAGAGGAAAAGAAATCCATCTATTTATTGATAGATTAAAAGTTAATGGTCTAATTCCAATGAGTATTGAAGATTTAGAAGATATTGATTATCCTTTATCTATTGATTATGATAAAATTGACGCCATGGCTGCTAAAGGTACACAATTAGGATCAAGTGTTTGTTTTGTTAATGAATCGTATCCAGAGATAGATCAAGATCAAATAGAAAATGATGACACGGATATTAATGATACAGCTTGTGTAGAAGAAGATGTTGAAAAAGTTGAGGAAATGCTCAAAAAATTAGGCTTAGAAAATGTTAAAGTAGAAAGTAATAATGAAAATGATGTAAAATCAGAAATAGATGAAAATAGTCCTGATGCATTGAATGCTTTGAATGATATTGAATCTAAAGAAGAAGTTGTTGAGGATATATTATATGATTTGGTCACAGAAGAGTTACCCGATTCATCAGATGACGAGAAAGACGCTAATGACGAAAGCCTATTTAACCAACGTACTCGAAGGTGTTCTTACTCCTCAACAGAGACGGAATATGCAGAATCATCAGATGAAAATAATTCAGAAAATAGTGACAATGAGAGTGAAAATAATGAAAATGAAGATGGAATGGCATTAAATGATGCACGTAGTATGGTTACACATCATCCAGACACTTGTATGATGGTACCTTATTTACCAGTAACAGATTCAAGTTTGTCTTTGCATCCCACTTTTGGTGGTATATTTCCTCCTCCAGAATCTGTAATTGAAGTAATGAAGAAATGTCCTTCTTCATCAAGTTTTAAATCAGGACCTTTTGTAAATATAAACAAACTTTTTGAACTTTTAACTAAATTTGAATGATGTAATATTTTATGAAATAATTATTTTAACTTTATATTTTATATTTATTTTGATAAATTTTCCTTTCTTTTTATGATTAGATATTTATTAATTCCTAGATCCCTTAGTATAAATTACTGATAAGATATGTTGATTTTTATTAAGTAAACATTTTAGAAATTAGCTAGCAGAAAATAAAATAGACTTATCAAATGTTCCAACATTTTTTAAAATTATTCGACAATTGACACATGTTTGAAATTCGATTATAAAACATATGCTGAGAATGTTTAACATCAAATCTATAAATAATTTGCATTTTTAAAATAAAATGATGTAAAACAAAAAAATACTATGATTTTATCATTATTATTTCCTTCACTTTAAATATCAACAATGTTTAGTCATCTTATTTCTAGAAAATGCTGAAATTATTTAAAAAAATATTTTCTTTATATTATTTTTTACTATTCTTAATGTGTTTAAAAAATATAGAAATTGATATGTTATAATGATTTAAAATAGCACATCAAGTAGATTTCATCAAATTTACATATTACAGTATTTTTAAAGTTTTTATTGAATTAAATCTAATAAAAAAAAGTATGATTTAATATTTTTAAGTTCAAATATATATCATATTTAATAAAATAATTATTTTCAATTATTTCAAATGCTTTCTTAAGGATGATGATAAATATTGACTTTTTTCTTCTGGTTTATCTTCAGGAGCTGGAGTAGAGCATAGGGATTTTGTTAAATCTGAATTACGAGATGGTGAATCTGTTGGTGCTGTTTTAGTAGGTTCAATTGGTTGTTTATTCGATTCATTTTTTGAGATACTTTTTTGAGTACTATCTTGTTCTTTAAAATCTGTCTGCGAAGTATTCGTTAATTTTTCACTTATAGAGCGACGTTTAGTTTTCCTATTGGATGTTGTTAGTAATCCAGAACTTCCATTATGAATATGATAGCAATTACCTACAGTTGGAAATCCTGTATATCTTCTATACTCTTTAACTATTCCCAAACTGTCTTCAGGGCAATATAGTAAATAAAAAACTAACAATATTAAAATTACACAAACAGCTTCAAGCATAATTAATTTGTCACAAATGGCAGTATTATTTATAAAAAAATTGTTATATTAATATATATTTTGTATATTAAGCATAATAAAATTTTAAAATTCAATTAAGAATATTAATATTTTCATAATCTTCCTGTTTAATTATTTCATTAAAATATGGTCCAATTCGGTTTTCTGAAGTTACATTTCTATAGAATTCAACAGATCTCTTAGGAATTCTTGCTCTATCGGGATCTGAAAAGTTTACATGATAAAGTCCAAATTTAACTGTATAACCATGTCTAAATTCAAACGAATCCATAAGACTCCATGCTGTATAGCCAATTACATTAGCTCCTGCCTCTATAGCATCCTGAATAGCTTCTAAATGTGTTTTCATATAAACAATTCTTGTTTTATCTTCTAAACCTTCATTACCAACATCGTAACATCCATTTTGTAAAACTAAAATTGATGTATTTTTATAATTTGTTTTAATGTAATTTAAATAATTATATAATCCATGTGGCGTATGTGTTATCCATCTATCGCCAACTTTTTCCCAATGAGGATTAATAAATAATGTAACTCCAGCATCCTTATTATATAATTCGCCAATATTTTTAGAACTAGTTTTAACATAACCTTTTTTGACCATACGTGTATAGTAGTAACTCAAACCTAAAAAATCTGCTGAACCTCTTAATAATAAAGCTTCATCTTGTGATAACATTCTCAATCTCTGTACTGTACTATTATCCCTTCTCATAATTTCTTGAAATAATGTTATAACACTAGGAGGATAATTTCCTTTTGTTGTAAAAATTGGATGGGCAAATAAACCAAAATATAAATCATTCCATAAATCTGCAGCAATTTGATGTTTAATTGATTCTGCATCTAAGGCTATTGCAGCAAGATTAATTCCTATTTTACCATTTTGTCTTCGAGCAAATTCATTTTTATATATTTCTGCAGCCTTTCCATGTGCTATTAATTGATTATAAACAGCCTGGTAAACTGTCCAAGAACAATGCTCATCAAATGACCCTGGAGCTAATAAATTATTACTTCCACAATAACCTTCCAATGCTTGTTGATTAGGTTCATTAAATGTTACCCAATATTTAACTCTGTCACCAAAATTTTGAAAACAAAAACGGGCATACTCTGCAAACCAATCTTGAATATTGTCATTTAACCATCCACCTTTAAAATGTAATGCTAAAGGTAAATCAAAATGATGTAAAGTAATAATTGGTTCAACATTATTTTCAATTAAGAGATTAATTAAATTGTTATAATAATCAACACCTTTCTGATTAATTTCACTAGTTACACCACGTGGAAAAATTCTAGACCAAGCTATTGAGAAACGATAATGAGTAACATTAAGATTCTTTACTAACAATACGTCTTCTTCATATTTATGATAAGAGTCACAGCTTATTTCGGCAGTTGAGTTGTCAGCAATATATCCATTTTCTCCCATATAATGGTCCCAAATTGTTGGACCACGTCCTAATATAATAAAAAACATAAAATTATTTTTATCTAACTTACCATCTTCTTTAGTTGCTCCTTCAATTTGAAATGCTGAACTTCCAACAGCCCATATAAAATTATCAGGAAACGGTTTTCCTGGTTCTGTTTTATTTACACAATATATTAATTTGAAAAAGTATAAAATTATTAAAAAATAAATGTAAAATTTTCCCCAAAATATCATGTTAAGTAATGTGAAAAAAGCAATATATTTGTGTTAAATCTTATCAATGCATTTGCTTTAAAATGATATAAAATAAGTTATTTGATTTTTATTATGCCATAAGAATTGGATATGTACAAGTTTGTAATGTTTTAAATTTTCTTTTATTGTTGTCACTCTGAGTATTAAAGCACACATTTACGTTCAATTTTTATGTCTTTCAAGGGATTTAGAGAAAGGGAATATAAAAGTTCATGACATTTTTTTGTCAACTTAATTTTATTGGTACCCATCCTTATATTTTAAAATTTTTTATCAATATATGTGTTGCAATATTATTAATTAATATATTATACACTTCTGCATAAAAGATTAATATATAATATCAGATATCCAACATTATATTTTTATCCTATCTTCCAGTAACACAAACAAACTCAATAAATATCTTATACTTTAAAGAACTGTTTTAAAATTTTGTCCTACCACGATACTACTAGGCAAAGTGGAATAGAATGATAAAGTGTTTTATTTTTTTGTTAAAACAACACTTACCCTGAATATTGTTACTTATCTCATTAATTATGGATATGCAGAATTTATCTCATAGTTCTACTCCAAGTAACTCTGTTTCTGAAAATCTTAATGCTGATGCCTCAGAAAATGGAAGCCCAGATCCTGAACTTGTAAAGCAGCTTAAACAATGGATTAAAGATTTGCACGAACCAGCAAAACGTGAAGCAGCACTCCATAACTTAAGGTAGGTACTTACGTTACTTCTTTCAAATTATTTTCTAGCAAACTCAGTTCCAAACGAGAAGAATTCCCAGATTTAGCAGTTTGGCTCTGGAATTCTTATGGTACAATGACAATACTTTTAACAGAAATACTTCTTGTTGCACCATATATTCATCCACCAAGATTGACAAATCAAATGTCAACAGCAGTTTGTAATACATTAGCACTTCTTCAATGTATCGCTTCTCATAAGGATACAAGATTACAGATGCTTCATTCTAATCTACATATGTTTCTTTATTCCTTCTTACATACTACAAAAACAGAAAGGCCATATGAATATGTTAGACTGACTTCTCTAGGAGTTATTGGTGCTTTGGTTAGAAGTGAAGATAAGGATGTAATTGCACTACTCCTTCAAACTGAGATTGTTCCATTATGTCTTCGTATAATGGAATCAGGATCGGATTTGTCGAAAACAGTTGCTTCTTTCATTCTTCAGAAAATTTTGACATTAGATACAGGTTTAAATTATATTTGCCAAACATATGAGCGTTTCAATCATGTTGCTAAAATTCTTAAGAAGTCAGTTGAAAATATTGCAAGTCAGAGAAATTCACAAACTTCAAGATTATTTAAACAAGTTGTTAGGTGTTATAGTCGTTTATCTTACAATGCTAAAGCTGTTCATGGTTTATTAGAAGTTCTTCCTGATCAACTTAAAGATGATACTTTTAAAGCAGAAATTGATGGAGATCCACAATTGAAGGAAGCTTGGACATGTTTAAAAGAAAATTTAGAGAAAGCGGGGAAGATTCCACGCCCTTTTGTCCGTGAACCAGCAAACATGTAAATTCTCTCGCTCTCAGTATAATATTACCCCTTAAAGTTAATTAATTTAATTTTTCTATAACAGTATAAAAAAATTGTACGTCTAATTTAATTTTCATTCAAATAAATTTTTGTTAAAAAAATTTTTATTGGTAAGTGAAACGATAAGTTATATTATATACAATATATTTAAAATAACTAGTATTATTATACTATTATTAAAATAATACTTGGAGATCAAAATTGACTAAAGTTAGTTATGTATAAAGGCCGCCATTACCACCGGAATGAAAACATTCTAATTATTATATAAATGCTTTTTAAAAGCATTATTTGATATGGAAAGTTATTGAGTTGAGATGAAATATGTTAAAGAAAATATATAAATAAATTACAAATAAACTTTCTTAACTTTGTAGTCTCGTGGTAATGTACAATTCATAACATTTTTCTCAATTCGCGGTGTTGTTGCACCACTTTGAACTTGTGTGTATGTTCCAAGCATTGGCATTGCGGCTGCATTTTGATTCATGTTTAATATTAATGAAACAGCATCCATATTTTTTGAGCCAGGTCCAGATGAATAGACATGTTCCATTTTTGATCCTGATAATCCATCATGTTTGGTCAATCTTGCTCTACCATAAGAATCATAGTCGGATGAACTACCACCAGATGATGATCCTGAACTATGTTGAGTTTGATAATTTGTTTTATCTTGTCTTTGAGAGACATGATAACCAACAACAAAACCAAAAATAATAGCTATAATAAATGTAATTATACCAACTATAAGAATATTGGAAAATGAATAACCACCAGTTTTGATAATAAATTCATCAATTCCTTTATCGCTACTATCTGAAATAGCATACAATTCATCTTGTAAAATATGACCATTTGGACAGATCTCAGAAAATCCTGATGAAACAGATTGTACAGCAGATTTAATATTTCTACTATCATATCCTAAACACATATCTATATTGGTATCCCATATACAATGAGGATCTTGCAATCTAACACATTCAGCACAACTTTTTGCTTGATCACAATTATATAAAGGTAATGATACAGCCATCTCATTACTCAAAGCAAATATTCCATTATTAATTACATTTAAATATGTAATAGGTTCATGTGATGAAAAGACTTTACTTGTTTGTATAAAAACTGTCACTTGTTTTCTATCACCAATATCAACAATTTTCATTATCTTTCCATCAGTCGTTCCAAGGTAAATGACATCTTTACTACCAATATTTACAGTTTTTACTTGTGGTGCTATAGCTATTGAGGATATCGTAAATTTATCGGGACCATGAGCAAAGATAGGTTTATTATAAATTGGTTTAACAGTATCATATAAAAGAGGATTCCTTACAACAAATGATATTTCATTTGTTCTTGACATATCTTGATTACATTGACCAGGTCTATTGTTCTTATTAATTTTAAAGTATGGTCTCCATGAAGAATCAGATGTTGGTTGATATTTAAAAAAACTATTGTCAAAAATATCTTCAATATCTTTCATTTTATAAACGCAAACAGCGGACATATGAACTGTGGTGTATGGTGTTGAAAATGTACCATAAATGACATCACTACTGTGATCACTGTTATATGTTGGTTCAGTAATAGATTCTATAAAGATAAAAAATCAAATATTAATTTGTCATAGGAAAAATCATGACTTACGTAGTTCATTAAAGTAAAATGGTGAATCACCAGGCAAGGAACAATTGAGACGAACTTTAGTAAATGTTGTCCATCTATCTCTAAATGGACCATTTCCGCCATTATCTGTTTTACATACTCTTCCGATTCTAGAATAAACCTATAAAATTTTACACATTAATTATATATAATTTATATTTTAATAATTACTGTTTCTCATTGTTATTATCATTTGCCTCAGCAGCTAACTCACGAAAGAAAAAATATATATAATCTCCATAAGGGAAAGATTTTACAAATTGTGCATCTAAAATGTAACAATTAACTTTAAAAAAGTAATTCTTTTGTCACTAACCATCAATCACTTTAAAATCATCCTTAGGTGTTCTTAACGGTCCCTCTGTTTCAAGTTTTTTTCTAAAGATCAAAGGATCAGTTCCGTCAAAATCAGAAACAGTAGCAGTAAAGAGAGCATTAACTTCTGGAATAAAGACTGCTGTAGCATTATCATTTGGTGAAAAAGGAACTATTGCTTGTCCATCAAAATCTTGGCCGGATTTCCCTTGGTTTTTGAGAATTTTCTAATGCATCAAAACGACGGCACTTTGGACTGTAAGCATGGGTTCCACAAAGAGTAATTTTACCATTAGGTTCCTGAATAACAGCTCTAATAAAATTAGCGCACTCGAATTTTCTTTTCCCCTTCATGATGCACTCATCAATATTACCTTTTTGTGGATACCATTCAATTTTTTCAATAACCTTCATGTCAGGCATTGAAAAATTATACATAACATTTCTTCCTCCAATTACTAATGATACATCATTATTTACTAAAAATTTAAAAAATGCTGGAGAGTCACCGTCATCATTGGAATGTATGAACCTTGTGATTGAAGAATCTGTAAAAAAATATTGACAAATAATTAATCATTTTTGTAAATATATTAATTTAAGAATCTTTATAATTTATTTTTAACCATTAAATGTTAAATTTTTATGATATAGACAGTAACAAGAAGGAATGGTAATAGAATGAATTTGAAAAAAAACACCAAATTTTATTTCCCTAATTATGACGATCAATTATTTTCATAAAAAAAAGACCAAAAGTAGAAAACATTGTTAATAAAACTTGTTAAATGTTATGACTAATCAAATAAAAACTACATATTCATCTTCCTCCATAAATTATTATACATTTTAAAAGTGTATTTAATCATTATCAATTGAATTTTAGTAAATTTCCTAGAATTATTCAAAATATTTTTTCTAAAAAAATGGTGGAGAATTTTTTTTAATCTACCATACTAATCAAATTATGTTTAACAGTCATGTTTTAAATTTTACATTGTCATTTAATAAAGTCACAGTTAAATTATTTACAGAATTTAAATATTATTTTAAAATTCCATCATTCTTAAAGATTATGTAAAGTAAAAGATACACTTAAAAGCTTATTTTACAAGTCCCTGTTTTTAGTTATTGTTGAAATGTTTAAAACAAAGCGATTAATTTACGGGAATTGGTATATAACAGCTGAGTAGTATATTCGTAAATAATAAGTTATATGTTTTTATGATTGTCGTGTAATAATTACAAAGTTTTCTCTTTTTCTATTGTAGTTTCTTTTAACTTCTAGTATTACAATTACAAAAGTTAACGTTTTAAGTTGTGCTTATAAAATTATTATACATAGACTTCCATATATAGTTTTCTTCAACATTTTATATGAATAGTTTTTGGATATATACTAAGACATCACCATTGTTTAACATATAACATTTTCTTTCATACAACAATTATCATTATTTTAAAAATTTTTAAAAGTAAATCATTTTTACAAACATCAATGTCAGTTCCTAACAATAAAAATAAATATACATATATTTTATAAATATAGTAGCTGAAACTATAAAAAAGATTAATTTAAAGAAGTATTCCAAATTTTCTCTAAGGAGTGAATATGTAATAAATTACTATACAGAAAGAACAAAAGTTCTCCTCTATATCGGAGTTTACAAACAAACAATTTCCAAAACTATTAATCTTTTAAAAGAGTAATTAATTCTCTTTAATTAATCTTATATTAAAACACCTTCAAATTAAAAAGAACTTGAGATAAAGACAAAGACGTATTTATTTCATTTAGTTAACATTTCTCCGTTCCATTATAACTGAATGGGAGGTTTAGAAATTTTTTCCGGTCAACAAACATAAGTAAGAATAAACTTTTTTTTTTGTTTAATTGTAAAACTAACCTGATACAACAACTTGTTTATGGCGAAGATTTAGATTATCCATCGCAATATGAGTTGTAGAAGAGTAATGACAAATAGAGATTAAAAAGATTAATAGTAAAATAAGAATATATTTAATCATCTTGGATTTTTGCCACATATTTCTTGGTGTTATATAGATAAAATAAAATGTGTTGATAATTTTCTTATTAGCGTTCAATAATATAATAATAATATATATATATATATATTAATAAGTAATGTGATCAAAATATTGATAATGATAGCCGATGATGTGATGATCAAATATAAAAGAGTTGAACAATTTATTTTTAACTAAAAAAATCTTATTTCTTTTGAAAGTATAATATATATTATCTTGGAAAAATAAGTGTAAATGATAGTACAATACAAGTCGTCTTTTCTAATTTCTTTTTGATTGTGGTGGTTTGAAAAAAAAATTTATCAACATTGATATATTATATTTTATCTAAAAAAAATAAATGGTGAAAATAATAAATAAGGAAGTAATTAAAAAATTAAAAGTAATTATTAAAAAGATATTAAGTACTTATTTTGTATGGTAGTTGCAATAATAATTAGTGGAACCAAATATCGGTAAAAATTTTGTATTGACAAGTATAGATAAAATTTATTAATTTTACAAAAAAAAATTACCAATTAACTATGTTGGAGAATGTTTAAAATTGTATAATTAATAAAATTAATATTCTAATTGATCGAAATGTTATAACAAATAAACGGTATTTATTAAGCACTACATCAAACATAATTTAGTATATATAATAAGTTTTGTATTACACATACCATGTTTAAAAAGAAAATGAGAAAATTTTGATTTTAACATTATATAAATGTCTTCTTCGTCAAAAAAAGGCTACTTGACAAAAGATTGGTGTACATGTCAACATAATGAATAATAATACTCATTACCAAAAATAACTCTACAAAAACAATTATAACGATTTTGCGATGCACATGTACGTATATTACATGATATATATAGTAAATAAAAAAAGATTTAAAAAATATATATTTATTTACATATTTTGAATGATTAAAGAAATGCTATGAAAGTTTTGTCAAATAAATTCTGTTATTTGAATGTTAAATTATAGGAGTTAAAAACTGTAGGAGGAGAGAGTACATAGCTATAAAATTAAGTATAATAGTAATGAGATATTATGAACAGGATTTTTTCTTGATGTAATTTACTTATTTAACTTTTTAATAGGAAATACCATAAAATATTGCTATTTAAGGAATATAAATAAAATATAATACAAGTAAATGGCATAATTACGTAATCAAAGAGTGTATTTTTTGTAACACTTAGACAATGTAAATAGTATATTTTTCAAAATCTATTAACAGAAATATTAAATAATTGTTAAAATATACTTTTAATAAGTATCATTTATAAATTAAAAGGAATATATCAAATGATAAAAAGAGAAATTTATCTGAAACTACGTAAGAAGATAATAATATTAGGAAAAGTTAACTAAAATAAAAAATATATTAAATTTGCTGTAAAAATGGATAATAAACAACTGTAAAATGTGGAATAATAAACTTTACGATACATGTTTACAAATTATAAAAACAAGAGGAATACTCATAATGCCAATATGTTTGAAATGATCGTCAATCAATTATACTGTCATTATACATGAGAAGTTAAGTGAAACTATGTAAATCATACACCTAACTTATAAATGAATGTTTTACTATATTTTGTTTTCAACTTCTACTAAAATAAATATTATGGACTAATAAAATATTTCTATCAAAATAAAGCCACTTTTTGCATTGTACATTTTTATTAATAACTACTATCAAGGTGTAGAATGATAAGATATTTTGAAAATAAACGTAATATAATATTTTAGTATAATTTTTACACCTAACACGCATTGAGAAGAGACAAAAATCTCTTTATATAATTTAGAAGAATGAATTAAATTTAATTTTTTGACTGGTATAATAAATAAAAAAAATAATTTATCACGAATATAAATGTTACAATAAATAAAAAAGAAAGATTGATGGACCTTAATATAATATTCTTTGAAAAGAAAATACATACACTTTATTAAAATTTAATTATCTTTTTTTATTACAAATTGGTATATATAAATATAATAAGAAAAGAAGAGGAAGTACTTTTACGATTAGTTACATTGAAAATGACTATATATAATTCCTATATGTGTATACTCAAGTGTACAGTAATTAAGAATATTCCATCGAAGAAACATTGATTTAACATACTTTTATTAAAATTCTGTGCCATCTTTCGAATATAAAAAGCAAAGTGTAAAAGTATGAGTACGGATGAAAAAGAACAAAAGGCGTCCTATAAATTAATCAACTTTTTTAAGTCACATTACTATGCTATTTATAAAGAACAAGACGATAACCTTTTGATTATAAACACATTTTATAAGACAGTTAAAAAACCTGATTAAACAAACACATGTGTTATTAGGTGAAAATATACTCATAATAATAGTATTAAATTAAATACATTTTGGTATTTTTGCTTTGATACATTTTTATAATAATTAAATCATAAAATATTTGTGGTATATTTTATAATAGTTATTTTAATTTAAAATGTAATTTATCTAGTGAATGATTAATCCAAAGTGTAGAGTCATAAATTAGAAGAATGGGTTTAAAATAAAATTTCTGTTAATTCGATTTAAGCTATCATATTGAAAATATTTTAGTTAATTAAAATACAATTGTATTTGGAATGCTTTTTAAGGAATAAATAAGGATTACATTATAGTAAGATATTTTAATGGCAAAACTGTAATTTAAACTAATATAAGTAAAGTACTTAGGCATGAAGTATGAAATGGATTATATATAAATCATTATTAGAAGGAATAATTTGAAATATAGCAGGTGGTTAATGTCGAATCTTATCTCGAGGGAACGATTTTAGGATAGATAATAGGGAGAAACATATGATATTAAAGGAAACCTTTTATGACCTGAAGATGGAAATTTAAAAGGTGTCTCTTTTACAATAATTTTATGAATGTATAATCTGATAGGATTATTTTATCATCTTTAATTAATATCAAAATATTACTACAACAAAGTAACCGTTCCTTGCTTTAAACTATAATTTTAAGTATTTATTAGATAGTAAGTATAACAAATTTTCTGTGTCAAAAAGAAGTAATTAATTTTTCAATTAATACTTTCTTTTTAACTCTTGAAACATAAAGATGTTAATAAAAACTACTTGAATTTTATGTGATGCACCTAAATTTACACCAACAAGAGTCTTCACAAAAAGGTTAGAGTATTTAAGCAAAATCTCCAATTAGTCTTAATTATTTATTAATAGTTAGTATATACAATAACCTTGATGAGTATTAAAGAACTTCATACTTAACTTAACGTACTTTTAACTATTCACATAACTTTATTGTAATATTTAACAAAAATAATTGTTGCGGCAGATGAAAGATGATGATAACATTGTTAAAAGACATTTAAAACACAATAATGTGCTATTATTTTAAAAAACAATCATTGTAAATGTAACATTCCAACAACTTGTATCGTAATTTATGTTCTTTTTTATTTAAACTATTTCGGCCTTAGTACTTTAAGGGGATGAACTTCAAAAGAATATTTTGTAGGAAAAAAATGATATGCATAAATATGGAAGTAATTTTATACAAAAGATTTTGATTTATTTAAAAAAGAATAATAATTTATGTGAACTGAAAAGGTCGGAAGTAATTAAGGATGACAGATGTTGTATATATATATACATAAGGCTTAAAAAATATGCAAAGTGAATTGAATTAGTGAATGATTTTACAGTGTTTGTGTGAAAAATATTTTAACATTACAATGTAAAATCTGTTTTTGTTAAACAAAAATAATATATCACTTTATTTAATCATTAAAAAATAAAAAAAAATGTTTTTATAATTTCATGAATAAGATAGGTTACCAAATAAATGAAATTGATATATCACATATACAAGATGAAACATGACAAGACATGTATTTTGTGATATCTTCCACCAAATAAATTTAATAAAAATAGGCAATTGTTATAATGGCTGTTATATAATATTATTTTTCAACAGTCAAATACTTTTATAGATGTTTGAGGTGAAGGCATTGCGAAGATGTTTAATTTAAGATGTGAAAAGAGTATTATTATTTCAATCGAAAATAGTGAGTCTTTTTAAATAAAAGAAATTTGAAATTTTTATCCATAGTATTGTAGTATTTAGGTATTAGTAAAAATTATTATTATTTTGAAAGCAGTGTGTGAAGAGAATTATAAAATAAATTTTGGGGATTTTTTTTACAACAAGTTAATTTGGTTATTGTTAAGATTATTTAAAATTCGCAATTTTATTGTGTATTTATTTAAAAATTAATAATAAAAAATAAAATATGACTAAATATGCTAGTTAGTAAAATTAAACTAATTAATTAAATATATTTTATAAAAAGTCTTAGAAAATAAATAAAAAGACATAGAATTTATTTAAAAATAAAGTAGAAAGCGCTAACTAAAGGAGTCCATGTGAGGTATTGTCTTTAATCTATGCATAAAGTGTTAATAAAATTAAAATCTATATGTCACATTACCATAACAAAATAAAAATTTTCATCAATCTTATTTGATCAAAGAGTTTCGAAACACTATTATGCTCATAATTTCTTTAATTAAAGAATAATATAACATTTACTTTTTAAATGGTATAATAAAAGCACATGTTAGCGGTAACTCTTTTTGTATTAGCTAAATGAAATTTAAAATAATATTTTTAAAAGTTAGTTGATCTTTTTAAATTGGATAAATTTTAATAGCTTTACATAAGTTGACAAATTAGTTAAACAAACAGTAACTTAATAACAAATTTTTTATACTTAAAAAACAAATTATACTATTTTTTTAATTTTATATAAGAAAGATAAGATAATTGATGAGTAAGATGAAGTGAAGATAGATATAAAAGATTAATGAAGTATTTAAATGAATAACAGATAAGTGATGGTACAGATGTTTTAATGAAAGGAAAAAGTATATATTAAAATCAAAAATTTTTATTAAATAAAGGAACATATCATTATAATCATGATTACATTTTTCTTTTTGAGTTTAACTTATGATGTATTATATCTTTTAAAAGACTACTGTCTAAGTAGGGAAAGTTTTAATAGGAAACAATATAATTGTTTAACAGTCCTCATTTTATAAGCTTGTCTATTAGGAAAATGATAGATTATAGGAAGTTTGACTACCATATATGAGAATAAAACTTCTGTTCATTTGTTATAAAAGCTGGTAAACAAACAAAAGTTACGCTAAACGAGAATAATAACTGATGTTTCCTAATGTATTCAAACAAAAACTCCATTTTTAGTTGCTATAATCATAGTTAAATATTTATAGTATATCACAAAGTACATGTTTTAAAAATGTTATCTGTTGATTGAGTATATCATATAAATATATTGTTTATATCTAAACTTTTTCCTATACTAATGATTGAATAAATTTTATAAAAATAAACAATATTGAGATCTGTGAGAAAATATAGATTATGATAGATGGAGGGAAACAATAGTACTAAGAAATGAAGATAATCCGTCAATGACTTTATTGTAGATATTTTAAAGAAATTTAAATAAAAATTTTAATAAATACTTTTGAAATAAATTTTACCTACCATAATTTCTCTAACCAGTATATTTTTTACTTTTTTTATTATTTATTTATTTAAATTTTTATTGTAATTGAAGTAATGAAGAATCGAATTTCATTTTTTAACAAACTTTAATAAAGAATAAAATACAGTAAATATTTTTTTGATTTAAATAGACAAGTTTTATGTTTGTTGACTATAAATTAATTGATTTCGAATAATTTATATCACATTATATTACATTTTATTTTATATGTTTTACAGATGATTTAAGGTTCGATGTAAAAATAAAATAATACTAACCGAATTTTTATTATATTTATATAACAATTTTTATTGTAAAATAACATATTGTTATTATGCCATTTGATGAATTTAAGCGTATCTTTTTCTAAAGTTATTTTTTATATTACTAATTTTATAATAAGTTA
Source organism: Strongyloides papillosus (assembly GCA_005656395.1). Taxonomy (NCBI): domain Eukaryota; kingdom Metazoa; phylum Nematoda; class Chromadorea; order Rhabditida; family Strongyloididae; genus Strongyloides; species Strongyloides papillosus. The sequence continues at coordinate 1,719,202 of SRSI01000010.1, read as the reverse complement.
TAAATGTATCTTATCAATCAAATGTTCTGTTTTGTCAACAATTCTTTGACATTCATAAAATAAAAATATTTGTCTGATGATTCATTAAATATATTTCAATTAAACAAATTGCTTTTATTATTCAATATTTATATTGCACAAAACAACCAAAATTTATAACAACTAACATGGTAAATGATTAATAAATTTTAAAGGTTATCTTCTTCAATAATTATACACTAAAAAATTTGGCTAAAATAATATACATCCAAATATAATATCTGATATTCTGGTAATTCCACAAAATTTCATAAATTTTTTCTATTACATAGCGTCAATAATACGTCATTCAATTCCAGTAAATTTTCTAAGATAAATATTTGAATTTTTAATAAATTATAACTTAACTTATTTAAAGTTTGAAAATTAAAAAATATTTACTGTATTCTTTAGTCATTTCATAGATAATTGTTTTTAATATTCATTTATTTATAAAAGTTTTATATTTAAAGATTTGATAATCATTTGAATTATTTAATTATTACCCAGTGCAGTGAAATAGAAATTCAAATAAATATTTTTAAGATTGCATCCTACTGTTTCAGTAACTTATATCAAATTTATATATTTAACAACATACTATTAAAATTTTTAATTTTAAAATCTTATCTATATTCATGACCTTTATGCAATAAAAGATTAAAACGTAAAAAATATTATAAAATATTTTTCTCCAATTTTTTTTTGCCTACACATATCTTAATAAGCGTCTGTCTAAAAGCACTTCTTTTTTTCAGAGAACAAACAAAAAGTTCAATTTCATTACTGTTATTTTATTAAAAATGTGAGAAAAAACAGTTAAAAATAAAGCAAAATGTAAATTAAAATTAGCCAACAAAAATGTTTTCTGAGTAAAAGGAGATGAATATACTTAAATGAAATTTTAATATATTAATTTGAAATGATGTTATGACAGAATATATAAGATATGGGATTAATAATTATTCTGTTTTTTTATTTTTGGTTTTTAGAACCTCAAATTTTTATATTTGTACTTTACGAAAAAAACTTTGAAATTTACTTTAACAAGAATATGGAATTCAGTACTATATTGTCTTTGATTCTCTTTGGCATTTCATGTATTTTGATTTTAAGATTAATGTAAACAATGCATAATAATTGGATTAAAAGGAAAAAATTTATTGATATGCAAGTCAAAAAAATATTTCACTAATTAGTATTCTTATGGTAATTTAAAAATTTTTATTTCCTTCTTTTTAAAGTCTATTTTTTAGAAATTATGCAGAAATATCATTACATTTTTTGTCAACACATTTAAGTGTTTATTTTACAGTAGAATTAGTCATGGAAAGTTATGTGAAAAAAGCGGAATTTTCAAAATAATCATTTGAAAGTATATGTTTATGTTTAAATTAAGTTTAAATGGGATGAATTTTTTGTAGAATTTAAATAAAGTCTTACTTGAATACATTTTTTAACTTGATAATAAAAATATCATTCATTTTAATTATAACTACAATAATGTTTTGAATAATGAAACATGTACAAAAGTAAATCTATATCAATTTAAATAAAAAATTCTATGACAATTAATGAATGTTTTTTAATAATTACAAATTCCTATTAATTTCATTCCCATAAATGTCTGTTAATTACAAGGAAATATGAATTAATTTTTGCAATAACTTTTTTCTCCAATACATTTCAATCTTACTCGGTATGTTTTTAGTTGCAGATTTTTTTGTTATAATTTTTAAATTTCTTTGACATTTTATTATATTGAATAATAAGGAAATAATTATCGGGAAAAGTGCTTTTTTATTTTTTTTTGTTACATAAAAACGATTAGAAAGTTACAATAACAAGATGTTTTTAAATTTTTTATCATTACATTTAAAACGCCTAAATATATATTAAATCAACATTTTTTTTACATCCTTTTAAGTTAAATTATATTTCCTTGATTTTCACTCTAACCTTTTTTGGTTTTTTGAAATTCTAATTTTCTATACTGAATGCAAAATTAAAAATATTTTATAGTATATTAGATTGTAGGTTTTGAAATTGTTCCGTCTAATTATTATATCAGATGATTTCATCTTTATCATGTTCCAAAATTTGATAAACATTGTTATTAATCATATTTATATTTCCTATTTACTTCCCTTAAAATATTCTTTTCTAGCTTTAATAATTCAATGGATATAATATAGGATGTTTCATGAAGGCCTCAGGGATAAACTAAGATTTCGTATACATTTTTTATTTTAAAACAAAAATCTCAATTTTTATCACAGAAACCTTTTTTGAGACATCTTGTATGTTATTTACTTATAACTTGACTTAATATGTTCTTTTATTTTTAATGATGACGTATGAAAAATCAAAATCCAAACATATAAAATTAAAGCTCTAATTATTAGTTATAATAATTATTTTTAACTTAATGATAGACTGCATATATGTTGATATTGGATAACTTTTAATTCCATTAATAATCTGTTTTTAAATTTCACATTAATAAACAATTCTCGAAATGCTTTTGAAAAAACACGAATATGTAGTTAGTTGTATTATTATATTTTTTTACAATAAAATATTCTAGTAATTTTAACTTATAAAAATATGCTTTAATTATTGATTTTTAATCGAATATACTACAATTTTATGTAATTTTGCATTTACTAATTTAAGAATCTCTCTGATTTTAAGAGGGAAAATAAAGAAAGATTATAGTTTAAAATAATTAGATCTTTTAAACACAAAAGTTATTAAACTGCTGTATATTTTTTGTAACAATAAATATTTTAACGTAATTTATTTTTTTTAAAATAACATACCATATAATAACTTTGAAATTATTTACTTTAATAATAATTGATAAAAGTTATAAAGTTAGTTGCAAATTTTAACTAGATTAGTGTCAGTATTTTTTGTTCATATTATTTTATGTTATTTTGTAAATGAATATTTATATTGTAAAGTTCCATTTTTTAAAATTTCTCAGCAATTTTTGCAGTTTATAAATAATATAAACAAGCATCGAAACTTCACTATTAAAATTAAAGATGATGTATTTGTATTCCGATTATGTTTAAAGGTTTTTTTTGAATTACATATTATATTTCCTTTATTAATCAAATATAATGAAAAATCAATTACAAAATCTTCTTAGAAATGTTAGATAGTTTAAATTATTTGTAATTAATTCAATTGACAAATTTCCTAAGATTAGATAATATGGTTTTTTGAATTATTTCTCAATAACTGATATATTATTTAATTTACTTGAAATCTTGAAAATTACTTTCTTTATCCATTATCTAAGCGGGTAATTTTCTATTATTATTTTACAATCATTTATAAATACGTATTTTACATGTATTTTCAAGAGAAAAATAATTTAATTTTGGTGAATAATCTATATTTAAGAAATTTTGTTAATTTTTAAATTAAATATATGCATTTTTTATAATTTTTTGTATAATACAGGTCCTAGGTTCATTAGTGATATTGAAGTTGTTACTTATAAATATATTCAATAATTTATTCTAATCTATTAACCACGTGATCAAATTTTATTAAATTTTTTTGTTTTAAAAATTTGAATATTATATAGAATTTATCTGTCAACACTTTGATTTTATTGCACACCATTTATCAATATATTTTAGAGTCGAATCATGAAACCAAAAGAAGCATCTTTTTTAGATTTAATGAATAATGGTTTAGTTAGAAAAGAAATTTTTAAAATGCTTTCATTTTTTCACGATATAAGTAACTTATCGAGAACATGCCAAGAGTTAAATTGGATTACTGATAGTGAAATATTTCTTAGGACTATGTCATTTTATCACGATTTTCAAAGTGTCAACATTAGGATTAAAGAAGAAACACCAGAAGATTTAAGTGTAGTTAAGATGGATAATATAATTTTTGAAAAAGATGAAAGATTTTTTTTAGAAAAAAATTTTTTTAATAAATATTTTGGTGAAACAATTCTCAAATCAAATTGTACTACTATATTCTATAGTAATTGGATAGAAGAATTTGCTGAAGATGAGCGTAAATTATTTATTGATAAATTATCAAATGAAATGGATCTTAACTGTCGATTACGTAGTAATACAAAAATCCTTGACTTTATGATTGATTTTTCTTACCATACTTCAATGATTCTTAACGTTTTGAGTAGCATGAAACATCAAAATATATCACATATTAAGGTTTCAGATATTATTTTTATGGAACATAACACTAATGTGTATAAAGAATTAAAATCTAATATTTTCGATGGATTCCCTAATTTTCATAAACTTGAAATTGAGTGTATATTCTTTGTATATTATTATAAACGCTTCATTAAAAATGGAAATATTTTAGAAAAAATTTTTAGTGAATTGTCTAAAAGGAAAAATGCAACATTAATATTAAATTTTTCACATTGTGAATATGATAGACTGATTAATTTTGTCTATATGATATTAGAAATTACTAGAAGTTACAAAATTAAATTAAAGTGTAATATTATGTATGTTCTTGAATCAATAGATGGAAGAAATAATATCAATTGGACAATTCATAGGTCAATTTATCTGCCGATAAAGCTGTATTTAACTTCCCTAACAATTACAATTGCAAATTCAAAGTATTTTCGAGACATTATGAAGTCTCTGCAAAATTTTACAAATCTAGAAACATTACAATTAGAATTTCTATTTTTTGATATTAAAAAAAACATTAAAGTAGAAGAACGAATACATGGAGATTGTATGTCACTTAAAAATTTGACAAAATTAACAAATCTTAAATTGTATTTCGCCGAATTTATAAATAGGAATAACAATTTAAATGTCAAAAAATTTTGTAGTAATTTGAAGTATTTGTTTACACTGATGCCAAAATATGTACATAAATTAGAATTGATTGTTGTTCCCATTTTAACAAATGAAGTAGCAAAAATAATTAACGAATTTTTGCCAAATTTAGAAATATTAGTAACATATCGTGTATTATTTTATGAAGCTAATTGCCTTTTACCTTTAAAAAATTTACATACATTAATATGTCATGAACGTTTACCTAATTTGATTCCAAATACAATTGAACTTTTAGCAATTAAACAAAAAATTTCTGAAGAGAATAATGCTATCGCAGAAGAGAATCAAAAACTTATTGACGCGTATTCTAAAAATTTCACAAAAATACTTTTCGATATCGATGGAAGGTATGTATTTTTTAATAACATAAGAAAATGGAATTTCTATAAGCATGTGATAGAAGAAAGTTTTTGGTGATTTTGATAATTTATTATTGCATTATTTAGACTTTAATTTTTATTTTACATGCAAATATGTGAAATAATATTGTAAATTTATGTTTTTATAAATTCGAAATGTTTTTCTCATTTATATTAATAAATAACATGAACTTACCATGATTTCCAATTTTATTTTAAGACTCTTTTCTGGTAAAATAATCGTTTACCTATTTCTTCTATTTAAAAAAACAACAATATCCTTTTATTCAATCATAAGACTGAAATGTTAATATAAATAAACTTTAATTAGCAATATAAATTGTAAATATTATCTTATATGTAAAAAATTTCCTTTATCTACGAATATGAATATCACATACCCAAAACCTAAATCATGATCCTTTTAGATGTTTACCTAAAAATGAAATTTTTTTCCTGAAAATTGGAAGTGACAGACAATTTTGGTTCCTAATTTTCTGACAATTAGAGTTTTTTATTTTAATAATATTTCTAAATAAATATGTAGTTTAAATATTTTCCTCGTTCTAGTATTCTGTTCTTGTTATGGCTAAACAATTGTAACTCAAAATTATTGTAAAAAGTTTCCAATCATGAAAGTTACCATTTAAATTTTTCCTTCTATAATTGCAACATTAAAAGTCAAGATTTCATGGGTACTTTTCCGTTAGCTGGGCTACCAAAAATAATATGCATAAAATTATTTGTTATGAGGTTATTTATGAATATAGTAGTTGAAATATGTAAATTTTTAATTTTTATTATTTTTGGAAAATTTTTAAAATTTTTATTTTTAAAACCTTAAAAAATCAAATTTTTGAATCAATAATGCGAAAATCGCTAATATTCGCCAACGTGTAGAATCTCTCATTACCAGCTTCATATCGTGCTTATTTTTTTCACAATTTTTTTTGTATGAACTCGTGTTCCTAGAGAAATTTGATTAAGCTTTCTTTACTACGAACATAATCATACCGTTTCATGAAGTTCATTTTAAAATGTAGAATAATGAGAGTAGAAGAAAACTAATTAAATTAATATAAATAATGAATAAAATAACTTTTTGTTGAAGTTTATACTTTAAATATTAATAAATATGATATTAAACTATTATCATTTCTTATTATCAATTTGTCAGGTAAAAAACCGTTTTTTGCTTATATGCAAATTTTAAGCAATATTAGTTAATTTTTAATCATATTATTTTTGGTAGCCATCTAACGGAAAAGTACCATTTCATGTCTGTGGCTATAAAAAATGCAACTATTAACACGAAAAAAATAAATAATCGTACGAATCTCTAGTAAATTCAAAAATGTTGATGGATTTTGTGAAACAAACTAATATTAATGATATGAATGGAGGGATACTTTATGATGCTATTGATGAAACAATGGGAGATATTGATGATCCAGTGGAGAATGAAAGAATTGTAGATCAAATTTTAGATAAAAGAATTCAAATTGGTAATGAGTTAAATAACCTTCCAGAAGACCCTTAAAATATTGGAGTAAATATTGATAACCCAGTTCCAAGCTGTAAGCGATATACAAAATTGTATACAGCTAAGGTACAAGCAGTACCTGTACGGCATGCAGAAAGCTAGCTAGTTCTATCTTAGCTGTATGTTAACTGTATACAGCTTAAAAAAATACTTGTAAAAATTGCAATATTTTCATTGTTTATATAATATAACAATAAACATGTAAAAATTTCACTAGAAATATGTAGAAAAGGTAAATTAAATTTTATAATTGCATAAACATACAATTAATTGATCATTTAATACTTTCACAACCAGAGTAATTTCATGATTTAAAAATGAAGAATATAGTATAATAAAAGCTTAAAATAAACTTATCTTTTAAGTACTCCTTCAAATTCCTTAGATTACCGCATTATTACTTCAACAAAAAATTATAAAAATGAAAATATTAACTATTTTTAGTAAAGTACTTAAAGTTTATCTTGCTTCCAATCTTTGCCTATATACCAAAGATGGATTATATTGGAAACGTTTGATGATTACAAAACGAGTTTGGATTTTTATTTTTCTAAGTTTATGAAATTCAAAGACAATCTAACTTCTTGAAAACATCCTCAGGAAATCTGAAAAACGTTTATATGTGTCTAATTTAGTTTATATAGCATTCGGTTGAGTTATTTAAAAAACATCTATGGTTAAGAATTCTCCAATGTTGAACCCCAAATATATTTAATTGAATTTGACATATTCGATTACATATACTCAGAAACTATTATCCTTGTGAAATACATACTTCTTGATCCTGAAACACCAATTTTAAGATTTTAAATTTTTAAGGGCGACTTTTTTGTTATATCTATACTCGGATATTTTTGTCCATTGCAAACATTAAGATTTAAGTTGCGAAACAGTAGATTTTCTTTATTTATCATAATAAATTCAATTATTCCCTTATTGATATAGAATAATAAAAATCATCCAAATATTGACCTGTCTAGACATGGGATCCGACCCTGGTCGACCCTTGAAAATTGGTCAGGGGTCGACCCCAAATTTTAGGGTCGACGCAAAACTACAAAAAATTTTAGGGTCGGTTTTTTACTATTCACTGACAATTTTGGAAAATTAATCTGTTAGTGAAATAATAATTGTCTCTAACATATTAAAAATATTAGTTCTGAAATTAATATTGGCCATTTTTAGAGTTCAGTAAAGTTATCAACACCTAATTTACATAGTCAATTATCAAAAATTAAGAATAATAAAGTCAACTAACATCAAATCTGAGAGTTCAACACTATTATATATTAGAAATTGTCGACGAACTAATTTATAACTACTAAGAATTTGAACAATTTATTAGTTTTAAGGGGTCATTTATAATTTATATATTGTAATATTTTTATTAATAGAAAATTTTCTTTAATTATAATAAAATTATGTTTTTTAAAGGGGTATATGTTACTAGTTTAACGGGCCGATTTGGGTCGACCCGGGTCGATTTTAAAAAGCGACCCTAAACCGACCGACCCGCCCATGTCTAAACTTAATTTTTAATCTTGAAAAATACTTTAATTAGAATTTTATAAAAGAAACATGGAATAATAAAAAGTTATTATATTATAAAATATGCTATGCTACGTATTTCCCACTCTGTAAAGAACAAAGAAATATGAGTATATAAAATTAATTTAATTAAAATGTTTCCTGAAGCTTTGGAACATTAACTAATAGCTTAATATAGCATTTTGTTGGATAATATATAATTAATGATATCAAAAAAAAACTCTGAAACAATGCTTTAACGTAAAATTTAATCACTGATATAATGCAATATTTTACTATTATAAAACAAAAATGTAGTAATATTTATAAAATGACGGAAATAGTTTCATTATATATTCATCTACACTTTGAATGAAGCTGTAAAAATTTTTTTTTGTATAATTATTCAAATAAAACGTGTATAATATAATCTCAAGCAAAATATTTATGTAGTAAAAATAACTTTAAAATTTATTTTGTTATTGCTTCTATATAGAAAAAAAATCATTTAGTATGTATATTGTGTATAATTAATTCAATAAAATTCTTTTTTTAATTGGAAATATAAATTACTAGTAATTAATAAAAGATGTAATAAAAGTTAAATTTTTTGAATAACTTTTTATTTCTATATTTTAAGTGAAGGAATGCAATATGTCATCTTATTAAAAGAAAAAGATACATTATTAGATCGTTACTATTATTGTTAAAGGTTAACCATAAAGTAATTTCAAATTTATTTCATTTTGGTGTATTAAATTAAAAGGAAAGTGTTAATTGGTTTCTCGTTTCTTAGAACAACTATCTATCAAGTAACTTCCTTAGGTTTTTAATTATTAAGTAAGGAATTTTATTATTTTGCTATGATACATTCACTTGGAAATGGTATGGAAAATCAAAGAAGTAAGATTAAAAGAAAAAAAAATTTTGTAATAAAGTTTTTTAACATAACTCAAGTATGTTTATTTGTTTTTTTAAATTTAATCCGAAAATTATTTTCTACCTAGGTAAATATTATATATACATTTCTTCTCCTTTCTATATTTACATACCTTTTTTTGGCAGGATTATTAGATAGAGATTTTTATGATCCATTAAATCGAATAAATGATGAAACAAAAAATGTTAGTATGATTGATAGAGATTCTTCAATCTCAAAAGTATCTTATTCTGATGGAATTTTGTTGCTTTTCTTTGCTTTATCAATAGGAATTATATTTGGTTACTTTTTAAAACTTATTTATTTACCATCACTGCTGGGACATTTGATTCTAGGAGTAATAATAAGAAATATACAATTTTTAAAAAATAATTTCATTTTACCACCTAACTGGTCTTCTTCAATAAGGCTAATGGCATTTGTCATTATTATGGTAAGGTGTGGAACAGGCTTAAATATAAAAGCTATGAAAAAGTATTGGTTATTATCTGGAGCATTAGGAATCATATCAACATCATTTGAAGGAATATCAATAGCTTTGACAGCTTATTTTGTCTCACATTTCCCACCATTATATGGAATATTATTTGGTTTTTTGTTAGCGGCAACTTCGCCCGCGGTTATTGTTCCTTCAATGATTGAATTGGAAGAAAAAAAACTTGGTACCAAAAAAGGATTACCAACTATAATTCTTGTTGGAGCATCAATAGACAATATATTTTCAATTTCTATTATCTATTTATTTATAACGATAATTTTTAACTTGTCAACAGAAGTAAATGTATTAAGAAGTATAATCTTTACAATTTTGCAAGTAATTGGTGGTATTAAATTTGGTTTAATAGTAGCAATTCTTTTTTTTTATGTACCCAAAACAACTTTTGATCTTTTTCATACTGTAAGAACATCAATTTTAGTTATTATATCATTTGCCTTATTTTTTACTTTCCGTCATTATTCACTTCATATATCTGGTCCAATTAGTATTTTAAGTATGACAATATTTCTTTCATTAAAATGGAAAGAGGATAATGAGGATAAAATGACAATTGAAAACAAATCATTGACACATATATGGAAACTATTCTTTGAGCCTCTTCTTTTCATATTCATTGGTTATGAAATGGAATTAAGTAAAATTTCAACATCAACAATTCTAATAAGTTTAATATTTATAGGAATTGGCATTATTAGTAGAATATTTAGTGTTTTTTTTATAACTTTATCTTCTCATTTATCAATTCTGGAAGGAATTTATGCTTGTTTTGCATTTATACCAAAAGCAACAGTACAGGTTTGATATATATTTTTGTTTTAAAATAACAAATAAATTTAACATTTTTTAGGCTGCTTTAGTACCATTTGTTTATGAAGCAAGTTTATTGAGTAGTAATGAAGAGATAAAAAATAATGCAAATATAGTTATATCAACCTGTATTTTATCAATACTCGTAACTGCTCCTATTGGAAGATTATTTTTATTGTGTTTTTCAAAGCTATGTTTAGTTGATGAAAGTACAGAAGATACAGATTCAGAAAATATTGAGAGTAGAAGAAGAGCAGTAATTTCTAATCCGGCGTTAGGACATTGGCCTAATCATGTTAATTATCCAATACCCTCTTACTACACTAACGTCTATTTTCCTAATTATTAAGATTTACAAATAGTGTATATAAATAATGTTAAATAATATTTCTTAGTTATATGAAATTTCAAAAATTAATTTTAATAAATTTTGATCGAAGAAATACGGTAGAGATTTTTTATTCTAAATAATGATAATTTTATAAAAAAAGAATACAAATATACATTAAACTCTTCTGAAAAATATAGAATTAATAAAGTAAAAATCGACACTATTTATATTTGAGAAAATAATAATAAAGAGTACTTTTACTTTAGTTTGATGCTTGGATTTTTTAAATATGGTTACTATTTTCAGTTAATTGCATCTCATTACCACCTTCATCCTAAGGTTTATTTTCAGGTGCTTTTGACTTACAAATTTCAAAATTAAGCCGTTGTTTACAACAATCAAATATCTATAAAAAAATATTTTGAAATAAATTCTAAAGAAAAAATACCATTTTTCGAATTTTATCATACTCTAATTCATCGTTTTTTGTTATTTTATATAAGGTAAATTCATCAATTTTATTATTTTTTATATTTTTAGGTGATTGAATCTTTTTATTAATACTTTTCCTGTGTTTAGCCATTATAGTATAGAACATTAAATTAAGTACAAATTAAAGAAAAATTGTAAAATATTGAAATACTTAATTGTATTTAAGGAAGGAACCTTAGATAAGAAAGTTTTGATAAAATTACTATTTCTACATTATAGTTTACAATATTACTATTTGTTAGAGATAACAAAGGCAATTTAAAGGTTATATTTCATTGTTTCCAAATACATTATTTCAATTAAACGTTGCTTGTGTTTTTATTACATTTTAAAAAATAAAAAATACCAATCAAAACAGATTTTTTCAAAGACTTTGTTTTTTATTTGAGTAATCTTTTTAGGTTAATAAAATTTGTCATCTTTTATTCAAATTTAAAAGATATTAATTTAAATATTGTTAAAAGCAAGTCCAAAATTTATTAACACTAACTAGATTTTAAAATTAAATTTTTTTAATTGTTAGACTAACAAAAAAATTCATTCAACTACATAAAAAGTTGTCATCATTTATTAATTGTAAAATGAAATATGTTATGGCTATTAAATTTGTTCATTGATAGAGCATTTTTTATCGAAAATCATGTCAATTTTTTTTGTTTTCAATCTTTTTCATGTGACATAGTGGAATTGCACTCTTTAAAGGAAATGCGGTTAAATGTATCATGTCAAAAATGATCATTAAATGATTAGAGAATAATTTTGTTTTAACAAATTTAACAAGTTAATGTTGAAGTTATGTCTATCTTAAGTAGTGCATTTAAAGTATAAGAAATAAAATTTAGTAATATAATTGTGTAATGAATCTCTTTTATAGTATTTTTGTTATGTTATTTCTACTAAATCATATTAAAAATTAAGCCTATCAAAATTAGGTGTAATACATTAATTTAATTTTAAATAAAAAAGTAATACAATAATCAACAAACATTGAATAGAAATTAATTTAAAAGAACTTATACTTAAGGTTTAAGGACATTTCTTTTAAATTGCCATGCTGTCATAACATTTCCAGGAGGATCATACCTCATACAAATATATATCTTGAAGCTTTTTCCAACTCTAGCAACACCAAAACCAATTCCTATATATCTTGTATCATACCATAAAAGTTGTGAAAGATGTCCATACTTGATAAGATCTCTTGGATTAAAACGATCATAATCATAATATTCCATTTCTTCATAAAATGTATTCATTGTAATTTTTGCAAGTTCCCATTCATCAGGAACCCATTTTTGGATTATTGAAAAAAGATTTTCTCCTTGATAACGATTATATTCATCATGTATCAATCCTTCATTCCATTCAGCTAATATTTGAGCATAATTTGTAGCAGATACTTCAAGATTCTTTGAATATGTTAATGGTGGAGAATGATGTTTAGCTCGTAATCTGTTGTGTAAATCAAGAATGTACTTTCTTAAGGCGTTCTCATTAAACTTTCCTTTATCTGATCCAGGAAATTTCGTTCTAGGTAATGGATCAATTGGTATACTTGGATAAATATGATGATTTCTAGGAGGAAGACGAGATAGTCTTTTAACACGTTCAACAATATCAAATTGTGAAATATTTTTGCATGATAATTGAGAAGTTAGAATAGTTAATAAAAAAATTATTTTATAATAATTAATTAAAGAAGTAAAATAAAGCATATTTGATTTTTAAAAAAAGAGACTAAAATAACCTTTTTTCGATTTTTTTTTAACTTATATTCATCTTCCAGAAGGTGTCTTTTGATCCAATTGTACTTTAAATAGACTTACAGAACATTGTTGCAAATTTTTTACTATTTAAATTAAGATGACAAAAAACGAGTTTTTTTTTATAATATTCATGCTGATGCTTATAATTTTATTGTACTTTAAATAATTATTTTTTAAAATATAATAATGCATTAGGTGAATGAAAAGTTTGAGATTTATTTTTATGTTTTAAGACATGACAAAATATAATTTAATCATAAATTATTCCATTATATTTAAGTTTTTTATGGCAGTGTTGAACTTTTGTTATTTAAATTTCATGATACATCATATTAAATAAGATTATATATTATTTAAAGTAAAATATGTTATAACATAATGTAGATTGGCGAAGCATTTAAAAAGATTGATTTACAAGATATCTTAAAAAAAAGGCAAATTTCGAATATATAATCAATAGGAGAAAATGTTAAAAGCATCCAACTGATGTATATATTTTTTCATTCTTTGGTCTTTCCTAAATATCTGGCCATATCATTTTAAAAATAGCTTTATACTGCATTTGTGTATTGCAATTTATTTTCTTTACAAAGAAATAACATTTACTCATTATAATTAATTATTTTTATTTCTAATAAATAGTTAAAGTAAAGAACAATTAAATTTTATCAATTTATCTTCTATGAATGCAGTTAATATAAAGAAAAAGTATTATATTCAAATTAATAGGAAATACATAGGAATATGAATTGCTTAAGTTGTTGTTTACTTCGTAAGTAACTTAATAAACAAAACTATTTTGGAAATATTTTTAATCCTTTAAAAATTTTTTGTTGTTGTTGTTATGAGATACATAACATTTGCACCATTGCTGCTTTCTATTCATTCACTTATTTGTAGAGAAAAAAACTTTTTTTTTAAAAAATAACAGTTGTATTACGCGCAATATACTAAATTTAACATTTTTTCACTTAATGTTTATATTATCATATTTGTGCTAATTTTAATTTACTAACACTATTTTTGTAGTAAAAGTAATCTTTTATTCATGATATTAAATTGCAGAATTTGATAAATGGTAATTAATTTTTATGTAAGAAACTATAGTTAAGGTTAATCTACATCATTTGCATCATAGTAAATTGACTAATATAATAATTAACCATTGACATATTAAAATTAAGAATCTTATTTACCAAAAATATTATTATTTCATAGGCAAATATAAAGTAGTGTACCCTCCGTTAACTACAATTTTTGCACATAAAAATTATATTTCTCTTCCGCTTTTTACTTTATGCAATGTCAAATTAACAAAAATACTTTGTTTATTTCAATACTTGTTTTTTAGTTAGAAAGAACAAAATAAAAAAAGCTTTACATACCAACCAGAGCTTTAAGTAATCGTTTTCGCAATTCAATATCATAATATATACTAAAAAATCATATAAAAAGTGATATAAATAAATGCTCTTTCTATGAGATATCAACTGTTAAGTTCTTATAACCTAAAAACAACCCCAAAAAATTTTCAAGACTAAATGCAATTACAACGACAAATTTTAAAATATAAACACCTTCAAACATTTATGTTTATTATTAAAACATGTTTTATTTTTACATATTATATATAAATGAAAATACACATAAAAACTTTAATGTGATACTATGGAAATTTATTTTATTAAAAATATACACAGATTTCAATATAATATCATTTATTCTTCTCTCTATTTCTTTCTTTCTCTCTTTCTCTCTTTTTATTTTATACGAAATTCATTCATTTTAATATCTCTTTTTTTCTACCAATTATTAACTATATATTAAAATGATAAAACTATTTCGTGTACTTTACAAAGGTAAAAGTTTGTGTATTAAATACATGATTATGAGTTTAGGTATATTTATACTATTAAACATTGATCAACCACATTTGTAGGTCATAATATTCTTTTAACTATTTCTAAGATAAACATTCTTTTTAAGTTCCTTAATATTACCAATTGTTGAATATAATAAATTATTTTTGCTCCCGTGACATATAGAGACAATTTTGCTATTATTTTTTCTTCCAATGGATTTAATCGATTACGTAATGTATTTTTCATTTTTGTTACCAATTTTTTGTTTACTTATAAAGATGTTTCTACTTTATTTTTATCTTAATACATTTTTTTAATGCATTTTTTTTATAAATTTTCAGCTGATTCTAAAGAAGAAAATACTTCAAGAGTATTGCAAGAAGGAACTGAGCAAAAACCAACAAACCAAAATAAAAAAATGGGAGACGGTGTTGAAGAAGATTTTTCTAAAGTTGAATTGAAACCAGACGAATTTAATGGATTAATTGGAAACATTGCCGGAAATTTTATTCGTGATAAAGTAGGAGGAGGTGCTGGTGATATTCTAGGTGGTTTAGCTGGAAACTTCTTATCTGGAGGAGGTTTGTTATTTTATTATTGTTAGGAGTTAAATTTCGTTTAAGGTGGACAAAATCAAAATGATTTTGGTAATTTAATAGGAGGTATTCTTGGTGGCGGAGGTAGTGGCGGTGGTGGCCACAATTCTGGAGGCAGAGGTACGTTTTTTTTTGTAATTTTTTGTATCCTGTTTATTATGCTTGTATTTTGCTTTTTTGTGTGATTAACTTTTGTATTTATATTAAAGGTTCTAGTAATCGTAGTGATAATACTCTTAATGATTTATTAGGAAATTTACTAGGTGGTAATTCATATAATAGGGGTGATGGTAAGTTATAGTCTTTTCTTTTAAAATAAACCCTTTTTTTAAATTTTATTTTAAATTTTTTGCTTTTATTTTATGTTAGGTTACGGAGATAATTCAGGATATAATGATAATAATTCAGGAAAGACTAGAAAACGTGACAAAGTTTTCTCCTTAATTGGAGATATAATTAGTGGAAGTTCTAAAAATAGTAATAATCCTAATAATCGTGGTGAGCATTTAAAATTTTTTTTTATTTAAGAGCCTTACCATAAGATTGTGCCACTTTTGCTTCGTCTTTTTTTTTGTCAATCATAATTTTAAATTGTTATTGTAACTATTTATCTTATTTTGCATGTTAAGGATTTGGTGATGGTGGCTTCAATATGAATGATTTTGGTGGAATTATTAATTCCATTGGTGGTGGTGGTAGTAAAGGTTCTTCAGGTTTTTATTTTCTTTTTTCTTGTCTATTTTTTTATTTCAGGGGGCCTAGATGTTGGTGGTCTTATTGGAAATTTAATCGGTGGTGGTGGAGGTAGTGGTGGATTTGGTGGCGGAGGTGCCAATATAAAACCAAATAATCTAAGAGGAGGTGTTGTTAATCTCATTGGAGACTTAGTTGGAATGGCAGGACATAGATTTTTAAATATTGACCCTGCTACTGGAAGAATGATAGGAGCTATCGCTGGAAATATCCTTTTTGACCTCGGAGGTAAAGACAACTCTTTGTCAAATATTGGTAAAGTTATCTTGGATAACATTATTTCTGGAAATTACAAAAGAGATGTTGATCCATATGTACCACCATCACCTAAACGAGGTGGTAGTGCTCCATCACCTTTTGACTCAAAGGGTGGAATTGATTTTTATGCTGAACGTGATAGATGTTTAGAACAAAAGGTTCTTTTTGAAGATCCTGAATTTCCAGCTGATGATTCTTCTTTATTCTATTCAAAGAGACCAGATAAAAGAGTTGATTGGTTACGTCCAGGTGAAATTGTTAAAGAGCCACAATTAATTATTAATAATCAATCAAGATTTGATGTTATTCAAGGAGAACTTGGAGATTGTTGGCTTCTTGCCGCAGCTGCTTGTTTAACATTAAGGGATGAACTTTTTTATAGAGTTGTTCCGCCAGATCAAAGTTTCACAGACAATTATGCTGGAATCTTCCATTTCCAATTTTGGCATTATGGTCGTTGGGTTGATGTTGTTGTCGATGATCGTCTTCCAACACACAACGGAGAATTACTTTACATGCATTCCAGAGAAAACAATGAATTTTGGAGTGCACTTTTAGAAAAAGCATATGCTAAACTTCATGGAAGTTATGAATCTCTTAAAGGAGGTACCACATCAGAAGCTCTTGAAGATTTTACTGGAGGTTTAACTGAATTTATCGATATCAATAATCCACCTAAAAATTTACTTCAAATGATAATGACAGGTTTTGAATTGGGATCACTTTTCGGATGTTCAATTGAAGCTGATCCATATGCTTGGGAGGCAAGACTACCAAATGGATTAATAAAAGGACATGCTTACTCTATTACAGCATGTAGAATGGTCAATGGACCAGGAGGACAAACTTGTATCCTTCGTATTCGTAATCCTTGGGGAAACGAATCAGAATGGAATGGTGCATGGTCTGATGGATCCAGTGAATGGGATTACGTTGGAGAAAGTCAAAGGAGAGAAATGGGATTAAAGTTTGAAACTGATGGTGAGTTTTGGATGTCATTTGATGATTTCATGAGAAACTTTGAAAAAATGGAAATTTGTAATCTCGGTCCAGATGTAATGGATGAAATTGCCAATATGACTGGTGTCAATACCTCAACACCAAAATGGTCACCAATAGTTCATGAAGGTCAATGGATTGCCAATGAAACTGCTGGTGGTTGTAGAAATTACCTTCGCACATTTGCTAACAATCCCCAATACAGAATACAATTGACTGATTCTGATCCAAATGATGATGATGACTTATGTACAGTTATTGTTGCTGTAATGCAAAAGTACAGAAGAGAATTAAGACACAAAGGATTAGATAACTTGGCAATTGGTTTTGCTATTTATGATGTAAGTTTTACCAAAAAATATAAATTTTAATTAATCTAATTTATTAAAAATAATTTATTACTAAAATAAATTATAGATCAGTGGAGAAGTAAGTTAAAAACAGAGTGTTTTTTGCTTTTAGTACACGTTTTAAATATTATTAAGTTTTTAGAATTTTGAGTGATTAACACTTTTATTTTATTCATTTTTTGTCACCGTGTAAATATATTTTTATTGGTGTTTTTAAAAACAAATATTGTTTATAATGTTTTTCATTCTAGGCAGGACATATTGATGGGAGATTATCACAAAACTTCTTTGCTTCAAATAAATCTTGTGCCCGTTCTCCGTCTTTCATCAATCTTCGTGAAATGACAGCTAGATTCCGTGTACCTCCAGGAAACTATGTTATTGTTCCTTCCACTTTTGAACCAAATGAAGAAGCTAGTTTCATGCTTAGAGTTTTTACCAATGGATTCATCGAAAGCGAAGAATTATAAATTTTATAATAAAAATGCTTAACAGTAACGCTTATTTTGAATTTCTTTTTAATTCCTACCATAATAAAATAAATAAAATGAAGTGAATATACCTATTCTCCAAATTTGAAATTGGGGAAATTTGTTTCACTACTGTACAAAGAATATTTGTTTCAATAATATTTATTTATAGTAAGACTATACTAAAAGAGTTCTAGAGTTACAAAGTTTTTTTTCAAAAACAACTACTATTAAATGATTTAAAAATCGATAATAATATGAATTTTACGAATGACAAATCGCTAAATTGAGTTTGAAATTTAATATAAACATTTGCTGGCACAATGATTTTTATTATTGATGAGACTAGCTAATAATTTACCAATTCACTAAAATAGATAAAAGTTACACATTATTATATTTTATTTTTAAACAATATAAACAAAAAACAAAGCTCAACGTCTGTAACGGTATTTTTTGAAAAAGAATGAAAGACGAAAAACTCCTTTCGAAAACTTAGCTTCAAATCCTTTTTTATGTAGTACTTGCCATTCTCTATTAACAATTTTAAAGGCTATATCCATATATGGAGGTCCAGCTTTGAATGTAATAGTAGCAAATTCTTCGTCGTTTGGATCTGGGACAACAGTATACTGTGGCGTCCTAGTTGGATCTAATAATTCATCATACATGATTGTAAAACGATATCCCTGTACAATTTTTGGTGGAGGGTCTTCGAAAGTGAAATGTGTTCTGTTATAACGATTCCAATCATAACCTGTTCGTACAATATTGGTGTATTTTGGTTTTTTTGCTTGAACAGACTTGTCGCTCCAAGAAACTGCTTTACTACCCAAATCAATTTCATCATCAAAATCTTCATCCCTGTCTTCAACATCTTCTTTATTAAGCATTCTACTTTCATCAATACTTCTTTGAATCTTTCGCTTAGATTTAATTTCATCATAAAACTTATTTTCTTCAACAACCTCAATTCCAGGAACAACTGATGATTCATTAACAATATAAGGTTGGAAATTATGCAATTCATACAATTTTATTGCTACAAAAAGTGTTTGTTTCCTGTTTAAAACTTTCCACAATTTATTAACTTTATCTTTGTCTTCACCTAGCAACTCTGAAATATCAAATGGTATTTTCTCATTTAGTTGATGAACCTCTGCAAAAGTAAGATTTGATAAAAGTTCTGACATATTAATTTCAGTATCTTCGTCTTTACAAAGTTCATTTTCCTGGATTTTCTTTATCTTCTCTACTTGTTTTTTCATAATTGTAGTATAAATATCTTTTAATCTTAACTTTGCAATCGAATAATTTAGTTGTTCTATAACTGTGTACCAGAAATCTGGATTGGTACAGTTTTTATCCTTAACTTTACTCGTTAATTGTTGTTCCATTTCTAGAAGTTGCTTGAGATTTTTATCATTAAAAGTACTCACAATGTTTTTATGTACAGCATCATTAATGTTCTCTTCACTAGTGGTACTTTTCTTCAAAAAATGCTTAACTACAATATCTATGTCATTCCAATAAGTTGGATTTTTATTATTATCAATTAGTTTGCATATCTTTACATCTTCTACAACATCCTCAAGCTGTTCAACATTAAGATTTTTCAAAACAACCATAGGATCTTGAAATGTAGTAATATCGAGTTCCTCAAAATCACATTGATCCCAAAATATAAGACGAGCAAGGTAATCGATTGGACATGGATTCCCGTTTTGTAAACGGGTCATAAGTCGAAGACGCGCTTGTTTTAAAGCAAATTTCTCTTCTTCTTTTGAGGAAAAATAACATTCATCATTCTTCTGTTTTCTAATACTATTTTCCCGAGCCTCCCGTTCTTTTTCACGTTTTATTCGCTTCCTTCTAAGTTCTTCTATTTCTCGATTATTTTCTCTACGACATTGCTCGGCTTTTTCTCTTAACTCTTTCTCTGAATACTTCTTACCATCTTGCGCATATTTTTTTTTCCAAACAAATACATCTTCTTCACCATGTGTAACCGTTTCAGGAGATCTTGATCTCCATGTTTTCATTTCTAAATTCTTCTCACCTCTTCCTTTTTCCTCATTACGCCTTTTCTTTACTTCTGGACTTCTACTAGATGATCTTGAATAATCCCTATGGACTTTCTTTGAAGTTGAAGGATATTTATCATGTTTTGAGGACTAAAATAATATTAATACATAATAAAATAAATAATACAAACTTACATTTTCAGGAGACTTCATTATTGCAAAACATTAAGAAATTGGAGTAATATATATCTATCGCTACTACTAACAATTTACAATGAAACAAATAATAATAATACATTAGTTAAACACAGTAGTGAATTTCAAAATAAAAATAATGTAAAAAAAGCTGTTTAAACTATTAGACAATTGTGCATTCTATACTGTTAACCAATAGATATCATTGTTTTTTACAGCAGCATAATTACGTAATGATTGAAGAAATTCTCTCAAAATGTATTTTTGAAATAAAACAAGGATCGGATAAAAAATCATGTACTTTACGTAGTTGTAATATTTGCTTGGAAATTAGTATCAATAAAAACATCAGTCAAAAAGTTAGTAGAAAATGAAATATTTTCTTATTACAAATATAAATGTTATCATGCAAAAAATACGTTTTTACAAATTACTTTTTAACATGTCTATTAAAAGTAGTTTCGAAACTTTGCTAGTTATATCCAGATTTCTTATTTATCAAATTTATAAAAAGTGGAGAGATATTGTTCAATTTTATTGTTATGCTTATTAATTTTATTGTTTGAAATATTGAAGGAACATTTTATTTGAACTTATACATTTTATGCTCTACTAATTCACATGGTTCAGTTATTTTTGTTTTTAAATATTCTAGATACTTTTCTTTTATTCATTTTATGTAAATGGACTTTAATAAATGTTATGAAGAAAAACTCGCCAAAAAATTTCCAAATATTGTTGGAACACATACACTTATAAAGATTAAGTATACTGGTAAGTCACTTATTTATATAGTTTCAAAATCATCTATTTTAGAAAATCTCTTTGGTAAAACATTCTCATTTCATAAGTTAGCACCGGGATATATTCCAAAGTATTTAACTCGTCAAAGGAACAAAAAACTCCACGAGAAACCTAATAGATTAGTTCGACATAAGTTAATCAAATGGTACATTGATGCCTGTATTGAAGAAGCTCAAATTAAAAAGTTATTTGCAACATCAATTTCAATAGATGGTGCATACGCCATCGCTTGGTATATCTATGTAAAAAAGTATCCTCTGAATAATGTAGACAATGTTCAAAACTTTTATCACATGTACAGTGTGTCCAGGCCAGATTACTTTATATCAGAACAATCATCGAGTTTAATATCATGCTGTAGTAATGTGACATCTGAAAGTGAACTTGCATCCAATAAATTGTCCAATTTTACAAGTGGTATTATTAAAGAATGTCAAATATGGATTAATACAGCAGAAAGAATATCTCTTATTGAAAGCAAAAGGGATATGTACACTTCATTAATCAAAGAATGGTCAAGTAAAGTAAATAAGTTAAAACTCGAAGTACCCATTCGGAAAAAAAGATTTTGCCTTATTAAAACTTCTAGTTATACTAGAAGTTTAATAAGAAACTTTATTGAGAAACGAAAATGTCTAATCTTTGAATGGACGAAAATTCTAAATTTTACAAATAGTCAATATCAAACGGCATCTGATATCAAAATATTAATTTATGAAGATATAGTTAAATTCAAAAAAGCGTTAGAAGAGGATTTATATGTTTCAATTGGTGATATTAATACACGTGTTGCCGAGATTGGTTTTGAACATGAAATGACACGTGCAGTGCACCACACAATAGTCAAATATCTTGAGGGTTTACGAAGTGGTGATGGGATTATTTACGTTGAATGCTTAGTTGTAAATCATGAACTGCACCTTCAAAATGATAAGATAAAAGAAGATTTGAAGGCTCCAATTAGAGAATTATGCCGTTTAAATCATGTTAAAATATCTTTTGAGGATATAGAAGAATGGGAAAATTTGTGTGAAAATATTATAGATAATTATTTAAACGGTAACAAAATTTTCCAGTCCTCGACGTTAAATGATTATTCTGAGTTAGTTTTGTATGAAAATAGTGATATAAATAATGAACACAGTATAAGTACCGAATTTTATGTATATTATTATAAGTTAAAACAGAAACTACGCTTCAATAACGGTTTTGTCAAATCAGGTCCTTTTCTTATTAATATGGCAAATGTTATTTCAATGATTGAAAAAAAAATTGACGAAAAATTAAAATTGTACAATGACTTAATGATTGATAATTTTCGAAATGATTCATTAATTTTGTTAGAGAAATTTTCTTTAATTAACAAGTGTCTTTCTTTAAGAAGTCTTAAACTTGAACTTATGCTAAAAAATAGATATGAAGTTATAAAGATGCGACAGAATGTTGTCGGTGAAGCAATTGACGAACTTGCATTATTATTTGAAAGTATGCATAATATTTTAGAACTACTTGGTTTTGATGCTTTTGAAGAAGTTAGAATGATTGAAATTGTGTCATTGCGCCTTCAATTACAAGGAAAGTTTAATGAACACGAGATGTTCTTTCAACGACGAATTAATATATTTCATCAATTTGTTAAGGTATGTTTTATCTCCGAAAAACATTGTTAATATACCTCAGAACTCTTAGAATATCTAATTAGGAAATTTTCTCACATAATTAAAAATTACAAAAAACTTTCTATCTTAAAAACTATAGATATTTCGTGATTTACCACTATTCCTTTTACAACAAACATTAATTATTTTACATGTCTTCTAAAAAAAGTACTTATAACATTAAATTGCATTTTATAGTTCTTATAGATTATAGAAATTATAACAGCATTTTTAATCTATCTGACTATCAATTAATAAAATTTTTTTTTCTAATAGTAATAAATTATTTTTTTAGAAATTTAATTTTATTAATTAGTCATATAATTCTTAAAAATATATAACTATTTTAATTAAATATTTTACAAAGTATGTGTACGTTTTTCACTGTCGCTGTAACTATACTTGCAGAGAAAATTATAAGTATTTTTTATATGTATTATTTATTTACTTGTTTTTCATATTTATTATAATTGTATTAAAAAGCTTTTAGGAAGATAGGAAGTTATAACTTATAGTTTATATTAAATTGTATTCTTTAATGTTTTTACGAATCAAACTTAAAATTTAGAAAATACCGACTATTTTAGTTTTTCATGTAGGAATTAAGTTATAATTAAAAATATGTATGTGAATTTGAAGAACTTTAGAGAAGCAATTATGGAGATTTTGATGTGGTAGTAATGTTTTATGCACAAGTAAACTGCTTTGAATCAGCCTCATTAGTTCAGTTGGATAGAATGTATGACTTCTAATCATAAGGTCCTCGGTTCGAGCCCGGGATGAGGCTACAAACTTTTTATTCCTATGTATTTTAAGCATCCCCTTTTATAGCTATTTGACTACACCCCTCTCTTTTTCTACATAAATGTTAAAATAATATAGACCCATACATTCACATGATTTATATTTTCTTTTTACTTGATACTTTTTTAATCTTTAAAATTTTATATTTATAAAAAATAGAAATATTGATAATCACTATACTCATTTGGTTTCGTAAATATGAAATCTAAATATTGTAATTGTTATTTATCAAGCTCTATTTTCTCATTTTTATACATAATTTCATATTGTGGAAAGAATATAGGAAAAAAACTTTATTATTTGATACATAAAAATAATACTTTTAAAGTTTTTTTATAAATAACAATGCTACTTATAGTTTCATCTTTTAAATAATGAACAAATAGATAGGTTATTTATTTGGTAACCATATGATTTTATAAATAAGAGGAATTTGTAAAGAAAATGTGTAAAATTCGATAAGATTTCATGAATTTCGTTGAAAAGGGGCGGAGGCCTAGGGGCATGCCCGGTTAGCTCAGTCGGTAGAGCACCAGACTCTTAATCTGGCTGTCGCGGGTTCGAGCCCCGCATCGGGCTACCTTTTTGCTCCTAAATTTGTAAAAATTATAAACTACAACATTTTCTAGAACATATTTGCAATTTTTTTATCAAAATGAACTTTTTATATTTTTTTTTGTGTTTAATAACAATTAATCACGATACAATACCTAAAATAATTAAAAACAACTTTCTACTTTTTAGAAAGTTATATTTTTTACAACTATTTAATTAGACAAAACAATAATTTATTGAAAATATATAATTTTAATTATTAAGTTACATTTTTATAAAATTAAAAATATTCATTTTAAATTTTGTACTATAAATTATTATTATATGAATTTGTATCATATTTTGAATAAAATATTATTTTAGAATCAACAATCAGTTATAAAAAATGAAGTTTACTTTGTCATGGAGAAACTCAAAATTATCAATACTTTTTCAGTTCCAGGAGAAGTAGATGATTACATAAAAAGTATACAAGAATTTAAACCAATATTGGAAAAATTGTTAAATAATATTAAGACTTTAAACATTTATGAAAAAGCCGTAAATTTCTCTGAAAGCAAATTTTACCAATGTGAAGCACTAAACGAGCATATAATTAGCCTTGGAAAATTGTATAATTTGACAGCAGAGTTTTTTAAATATCAAAATGACTACCATAACCGTTTGAGATACAATGCCAATGTTAACGAAGCAAAAATGAAAGCAGAATATTTCTTAGAGCAATTAAATGATATATCTTTACTTCTAGAAGGTTATCGTGCTTCTCGCCATTTTTGTGTACAACTGCAATCAGATATTGAAAAATTCAAGCATACTTTTCCGATAATTGAAATACTTTCTAGTAATCGTTTTCAAGAACGTCATTGGATTAAAATATCAAATATCGTTGGTATAGACTTTTCTGAATATATTAATGCTACAGTTAAAGAAATATGTGATCTAAATCTTTATAATTTTGTTCATTTACTTAAGCCAATAAGTTTTGTAGCTGAACGTGAAGGAATTATAAACGACCAACTTGTTAAATTAGATGACTTTTGGTCGACACAAAATATTGTTCTTGAAATGAATGATTTTTGGAAATTATACTTACCTACTAATTTAAATATTATAATTTCAGCAGCTTCTGAACATGTCTCAATTTTGAAATCATTTATAAAGAATGAAAAATTAGATTCTGGCTTTAAGTCACCATTTAGTTTAAAAAATGAACAGTGGCTTAAACAGTTGTCGGAAATATTGGATATTACAAGTAAATGGAAGTTATGTCTTAGTAGATGGAAAAAACTAGCTCCCGTTATCAAACATAACATCAACGTTCTATACGATGAGTTTAGGGAATTCAGGAAGTGTGCGAAATATTTCAAACTACTTGAAAAGCATGTAAAAGAGGATTCTTTAGTATTAAAATTTAAAGATGGTAAACATGTAAAATGTTGGATCGACTTAGCACAAAAACATTTATCGGAATTAATGATAAAATTTCGGAAATTTTTAAATGATATAAGAAAATCTTCCATAAGGTTAGGATTAATTTCTGACGTAGATTTACTGTTATTGTTACAAGAAAAGCCTGTTGATGAGTTTCTTAAAAATGTCAGAAAATTGTGTTTTATTAATACAAAAGAAATTAAACTTACATCTAATGGTAAAAATTTACTAGTTAAAAGTTTAGATGACCAAGAGATAATTATTATTAGGGATGAGATTAATTTTATTGAAAATCACACAAAATTATCTTTAGTAGAAAAAATTCTTTCATTAGAGAAAGTTATCAACAATAAACTTTGTGAACTAGCTTGTAATCTTTCCAAAAAAACTGATAGTAGGAGTATTGTATCAAGTATAGAGGAAGAAAGATATATTCCAAGAATATCAAAAATATTATATGATCGCTTTAGTAAAAAAAGTAGCAGTGAATCATCATTTAATTATTTACTAACAGATCGTAATCATCTAAAATTGTTAAGTAAAGGTGATAGAAAAGAAGTTTCAATAATAATTAATTTTATTCCCATTTTAAATTACGAAAAACGACATCTCAATATTTCTTTAAATTTTGCCTCTAGTTGGAGCCAAGGGAAAATACCAATAATTAGAGGAAATTGTTATAATGGAAGATTAGTTGTTGAACAACTACAATTTTTAACCTTTTCAGGGGTACATTTTGTCAATTGTCATAAATTTATATCAGAAGATGCAATTAGCCATATATTAGGTGCTCTAAGACAACATTCAATTATTTTAGTTTTAGAAAATTACGAACAATTATTACCCAATATTCGTTCATTACTTTTTAATAAATTAAATAAACTTCTTACTAATGAGCCTTGTCCTAGACTAGTTCTTATATCATCTTATCCAACAAAAGAAGAGAATATAATTCAAGGTCATTTTTTTATTGAGTTTACAAATAATGGAGATCAAATAAACAATAATCGTGAATGTACTAATTCTTCCATTATGAAAACAAGAAATAGTTCCTCACAACAAAACTCAAATACAGGTGCTTCTGTTGCACAAGAGATAACTCAATCACCAACTTCCATTGGAAGAAGATTGTCATCTTTTAGTATAACAAATATTCCAAGGCATTCTATATGTATAATTAAATCTCCAAAATCAGTTGCTGAGAACCTTTCAGGTTTTCTTAGTCCACCACCTTCAGAAACCAATAAATCTTCAGGAATAAGACCAAATAATTTTTCAAAAGCCTTTCAGCGTAAATGTAGTACTAGTTCAGCAAGTCATTCTTCAAATGAGTCTAAAATATTTTCATTTCAAGATATTAATTTACAGCCTGTAGATAGAATGACAATTGCTAGAATAAATTGTATCGCTTTTATTGGACAAGCATCTAAATTAACATTAAAAGAAATGATGAAGAATCATGATTATTCTTGTAAATGGATTTATTTTGATGCAATGTCTTCCTATCAACTATTGCATTCATCTACTGAATTTGGAGAACCAGCTCAAGGATACTTATTGGAAACTTTAAATTATATTCAAAATTCTTTATCATCAAAAGAAAAATTTTTAATCTTTTGTGGAAGTAGACATTTTACTGATCAATTTCCTCTTTTCAGTCCTCTTTTTACAAAAAGTATAACTTTATTAAGTGAAAAAGAAAGAAATATGGTATCAGAAGATGTATTTGACGATATATCTATTTCTAATACTAATAACGAAATAAAAAGTTATAATTTTCCTGGTCCATATTTAACATTACCTGATGGATCAAATTACCTTATACCAAGCAACTTAAAAATATTTTTCTGCTTACCAGGAATAAGTGATATAAATGTAAGTTGTAAATTTTATTTCTTTCTTAATGTAATGACAATTAAATTACTATTAATCAATGTCTCTTGAGATTTGTATAGTTAGTTTTATGTAGCAAAACAAGTTAATAAATTTTTTACTTTTAATTTATTATTACATCTTTACGCCAACGCTGTGACAAATTATTCATACCCAATAATTTTGATTAGTAATTTGTCACAAAGCGTCATTACAATTTTGAAAATAGAGAAAAATTAAAGTGTTATTAATTTTTATTTAGAAAAGTGACGTTGATTGGATAAAAAGATGTGGAGTACAAACAATTATGTTACAAGGATTAGTTGATCAAACATTGTACGATTCATGGATTGAATGCATACCAAAAATTAATGAATTTATTCGTTCACCGGAACACATAGAAGTTATTGTTTCAACTTTTGAATCTATAATCCAACCGCTTTGGAATTTTGTAAATCCTCCGAATTATGCTTCACCATCGCTACTTATGGAGTACGTTGTTGAAGATTTAATTGAAGGTATTAAAAGTGTTACATCATCCAATTATGGTGAAGTTTTACGATTCATAGTAACTTCTGTTGCCATGAATTACATAATTATTTATTATTCTTCTGAAAATGATATTACCTTATTCAATAAACAAATAATAATGTATGGAGAAGAAGCAGAAAATAATTTTATGATTGGTGCACAATTACCTGACAATATAAGTGATTATAAACTGAGTCAATTAGAATTTTGTAAATGGATAGAATGGAAAAATGAAATTACTTTTAAAAGTATACTTGATAAGGAATTAAGTTTATCAGAGATAGTGGTAACGTATCCACATTTTGATCGTCTTTTATCATTTGCTTTAAGAGCATTTAAATCTATGAAAAAGCATCTTTTAATTAATGGTCCAAAAGGATGTGGTAAAACAACTTTTGTTAAAAGATTTATAAAATTTTTTGATGATGATCCATTAAAGTATAATATAATTTGGTTAAATACAACAGATCGTTTAAATTTAACAAAAGTTCAGTCTAAATTCTATGCAATTATTGATGAGATGGAAAAAAATAGTGATGTATATGAGACAATTGTTATTATAGATAATTTTACTTTTGATGAATATATCATATCACTTATAGAATTGTTTTTAGATCAATATACGATTGTTTTGGCAAATGGAACAACAAAAAAGTGTAAAATTGCAGAAAAAGTTAAATTTATAATTGTAATGCAGAATAAAAGTGATATATCATGTATAAAGAAATATGATATGTTTCATGAGTTATTTTATATAATACCTTTAAATTTTTTAAGACCACAAGAAATTGAGGAAATTATAGAGGAAGTTTTCGAATGGCACCTTAGTATACGTTCATTTTCTTCAGAATATCAGTCACTTGTTGAATCATTAGCAAAAACATTCATTCATATTATCATAAATAAAGAATGTATTTTACCTATGGCTATGAAAATTGTTAAAGGCATCATGTTTTCTTGGCCTGAAACAACACCTGATTTTGATTGTTTTTGTCGTTTGTTTGTACATGAAACACTTCGAGTTTGTTATGATAATCTTGACAGTGAGAAAGATAAAGATGAATTATTAATTAAAATTGATAATAGTTTAAAGAAATATTGTCAAAGCTCTTTCGAAATTTTATTTAAAAAAGAAGACGAAATAAAAGATATAAATATAGATAGTCTTTCAGGATTAAATGAAGATGAACATGTATCATTTTCGACACATTTCCATGAAAAAAATGAAACTTTAAAAGTATCTAAAAGTTTTAGAATTTGCGAATTATTATTTACAGAAATTAGTAACGGAATTGACGTAATTGAAGGAATACCCTATGGTCTTCTTTATAATTTAGTTGATTTTACTAGTCATATGAATAATTTGGTCTATGAATTATATCGTTCAAATAATATTAAAAAGCCAATGAATTTAATTGTTACTGAATATATAGCAAATCAATGTCAAAGAATAATGAGAATTTGTAGGATGTCCAATGAACATATGGCTATTGTTGGAGAAAGAGGATCAGGGAGAAGAAATTGCGTTAAATTGGCTAATTTTGCTTTAGTTGGGCATATCGAATATATCTATTTATCAACAATTTCTATTGAAGCATTTCAAGAATCATGGAGAAGTGGTATTGTAAAGTGTATTGAAAATATAGCATCAAAAAATGTAATTACAATATTATTATTTTATTTTGAAGATGAGGATATACAAAATATTTCATATCATTCTTTTTTAATGATAAAACAATGGTTTGAGACTTATGACATAATGGAATTTATTACTGATGATATACTTTTAAAACTTGGAGAAAAAATTGTGGAATCAGAAAAAGGTCTTGCAACTCAAGAACAAGCAAATAATATAAGATTACCAGGCCAAAGAAAATGTCGTTTTTTACCAGTAGAAGCTATCAAAGATATTAAAGTATTAAAATATGTTTTATCTCAAAGATTTTCAGACTTTGTTCATGCTATATTTTTAATACCACCAGGAAGTGAAAAATTCTTTAAATGGTGTACTATTAATCATTTCCCTCCTTTGAAACTAAACGATGTTAGTATAATCATTGAAAAACAATTACAAGATCTTTTAGAAAAGCCAAATGATAAAGATATTAATCTTTTAGTCAAAATAATATCTAAAATATGTAGCAGTACAGAAGAATTAGTTAGCAATATTCATATACCATCACTAAAAAAAATTTTTAATGTTCAAACAAAATCATATTTTCATGTAACATCAAATTTTGTACAAATATTCAATAAAAAATATGATAAATTATTTAAAAAATACAAGGAATTTGAAATTGCTATCTCAACATTAAACATGATTGATGAACTTTCACGAATTGGAGGAAATATTGATAACAATGATTTAGCAAAAGATTTAGATAACGAAGAATTAACTTATTTAATGCTATCTAGAGAAAGAAATAAAAAAAGGGAAGAATATAACAAAATTGTAGAATGTTTAGAAAATTTAGAAAGTGAAAAAGCATTATTATTAAAAGAAATTCTTAATCATCAAACAATTTTAAAACAAAAAGTTGAGGAGCCATTAATTCAAATAGATAATATCAAGAAAGTTTTATTGTCTACTGACTATGAAGAATTTAGAAAATTAAGCTTTATCAAAAAACCATCTGCTATAGTACGAGATGTAGTTGATGGAATAAGAATATTGCTACAACCATCTTATAAACCAACTAAAAATACTATTCAAAATTGGAATTCATGTCAACCATTTTTAAGAAGTAAAAGTTTGATTGACAAATTATGTAATTTTAACACAGCTGTCGTTGATTATAAATTACTTGGGAGTTTAAAAAGATATAATAAATTTAATATTTATCGTATTAATCAAATAGTTGATGAAAGTAAAGTAGCTTATCATCTTTGTAAATGGTTATTGGCTACTATTACACTTATTGAAACAGAAAAAAAATTGGTTGACAATAAAAAAAATATTATTCAAATGACTGAAAAAATAAGGGATTTAGATGATAAAATATATGATTATCAAAAAAAGAAGGAAGATATACATAAAAGATTACAATATCTTGAAAATGAAACTAAAGAGTGTGAACATGAGGTGTCTAGATTGAGAAAACAACTTGATTATCGTGTCAGAGGTTCAAAAATCATCAATAATATTTACTTTTTAATAAATAATTGGAAAGAAAAATTATCTTTAGTCTCAGAAATATTAAGAAATCTTAGAGGAAATTCTATTCTTTATTCCTCCTTTCGTGTGTTAACATCATTTCTTGGTAGTGATATTAAATTACGTGCTTTAAATATATGGAAAAGTATACTTCAGGATTATGGTATAACATATAGTGATAATTTCACTGATATTGACTATTTTTTAAAGGAAGCATTTATTGGTACCTCATGGAAAATGGAATGGCCGTTAATTTGTCCAGAAACTCCTAAGAAAGAAAGTTCTCTTATTACAAAACAAACAGACTTGTTAAAAAGCAAAATTTTAAAATTTTATCCTCAATCAGTAGTAATTGATTTTGCATTATTTAATCAAAATAATGACTATAATAATAGTAGCAATATAAATAGATCTAAAAAATGCGACAATGATTATTTTAAAATACTATTAGATAATGATAATAAAACAGCATTACAAAGTGAAATAAATAGTGCTATAGAATTAGAAAATCTTTGGATGAATAAATCACTTATTATAGATACATTAAAAGTATTGCGTAATGGAAATCAACTTATTTTATTGAACATTCCATGTATACCACCAATATGTTGGATGCATTTAATTGAAAGAGAAATTGAAGTTTGTAATAAGCAAGATGAATTAAAGAAAAATGAGGAAGAACGTAAAAGTATTTTTAGTACATCAACCGAAATTATTTTACAATTTAATGAAAATAGAATATCTGTTAATAAACAATTTAAATTATTTATGATTTCCGAAAAAGATATAAATTCTATTGAATTATCTTTTCTAAGAAAAGTATGTTTAAATTTCTTTTTTTATATTACTTAATTTAGGTATGGCCATTGACAATCAATGAAGGTATGGATTTACAACAAAGTTCAGATTATATATTAGATGAAGAAATCGTAGAAAATTTAACCTGTGAAAGTGAGACATTTCTTTTAAGAAAGATGACAGATTATAGTGCTAATGATATTCTCGAATCTCAAGAAATGACTGATCAAATAATTTACCATGGGCGTTCATTTTCTATTTCACAACAAAGTAGAACATTTTAAATATTTTTTATTTTAATACTATAATTAAATTTACACATAACATATATTGTATTATATGTCGGCATTTTATCTTCTCATTAGTATATAATAAAATAATAAAGAAGCTTTTAAAATAATTTACGACGTGTGATTCGATGATATAATGAGACACTATATCACAGTTAACTTTTATCATTTTATCCTCGTCCTATAATTCACATTTATTCTTTTAACTTAATTTTAATTTGCCTTTTATATTTCAATAAATAATAATTGGTAAAAAAAAGTTATTGTTTATCAGTTTATAAAAGAAATATTTGATATTAAAATGTTTATATATATTATGTTAAACAAAGTACATTTTTAAAACCTTTAATTTTTTTAAATATTTTTTTGGATAGGAATATAAAAAAAAGATGATTCTTGCTAAACTAATATCAGTAGATACAGAAAGTATCCTAACTTTATGGATATACAAATATACATATGAATGTTTTTGTTCACCACTAATGAAAACTATTGTATTATTATCGAAAAGATAAATTCATATTAGTGTACATCTCAATAGCAATGATAAAATAAACTTAAAATTTATGAATCATTTTAGAAGAAATATGCATATATAAGAGAGATAGCCAAAAACAAAAATATATTATGTAGAAAAATGGAAACTTTTTTATCAAATACTTCTTACTTCTTCAAATCTCTTTTATCAAATTTCTTTTTTCTTAAACTATTAAAATTGTAAAAGCATTTCAATTTCTTTTATATAATATTGGTAGTTACAAATAAATCTTACTAACTATGCTTTAATAATTATTGGTTTGTATCAAAAATTTTAAAGATACTCTTATTATTCAAGTACATTTTTACAATCCCTATTAATATATGGACAATTCAACAATTGGAGGACAGAAGAATAGTTTAATAACTAAGAAAATTTTTTTTATCTAAGATAATTTTCTTCTACTTCTATAAACATCAACAAAAAAGGTTAAATGAGGAGAAGATAATGAAAGGTAGTTGGAATAATTTTTGCCTTCCATTTTTTCATAATATACTATATTTTGGTGATATTTTATTATATATTTGAAAAATAAAATTATATATATATATATCTAGAATGGGCGGTGGTTTGATATGACATATTGTGAATAATGTCCCATCAACAAAAAAAGGAGAAAAAGTCCGCCTTCTTTAAATTCTTTTGTATTATATTTTCTTTCGATAATAATATTTTTAATTTTCTTCATTATTAGGAAAAAATATATTATTGGAATAAAAATTTTATTTCTTGATTCCTATATATATTTTATTTAAACCTTAACCGTTAATATACATATCAACTAATAAAAATAGCTTTCAAGATAATGTTAATATCAAAGTCATTAATTTTGATCACTTATTTCCTACATACATAGTTATATCTCCTATAATTTCACCTTTACTTATCATCATCCATTTCTTCAGAGGCAGACCAAGGGATAAAATATACATATCAAAAATTTTTATCGGTAAAGAAAATACACAAAAGAAATAATAAGAGAAGTATTAATATGCTTTTTGCTAAACATGTACCAGCCTACTAGTAGATTATGTATATATTTTGGACAATTTTATTTTATATACCTCATTTATTATCTCTTTTCTACAAACCAAAAATGATGCGCATTTTTATTACTTTAATGTGTTCTTTTCTTTTTTTAGAACATTAATTCCACCAGGTTTTTTTTAATATCATTTTATCAATATTTTCAGTTAACATTTGAAGAAATAGAATATTTATTAACTAATATAAAATTTATCTTAACATTAATATATATTTATATATTGTTAATAAAAATAAGATTATGGTGATTATCAATAATGTATGGGAATCTTCTGACTCTAGAAATTGGCTACAATTAAGGATATTTAAAAGGAAAGAAAAGTTTTTATTGTTATCCAATAATTTTTATATTTTTTTACTAATATTTTCTATTCAATGTTATTTAATTAAATCAATAGAAGGCTTTTCATCACCTTCTATAGACACTAATAGTAGATCTCCTGATACTCAATTAATATCAGATATTTTAAATAAATTAACTAATCCTTCAAGATATGATAAACGTCTTCGTCCTATGTATGGGAAAAAGCCGGTAGATGTTGGTATAACAATTCATGTATCATCTATATCAGCAGTATCCGAAGTTGATATGGTAAGTATTACTTTCTTTTATTATTAATCTAAATATTTTGATAAAATAATATTATATTTTATCAAATTTTGTCATCTCATAAACGTGGAGAAAATATAAGAAAATTATTAGATAAAACTACAATAACACTCTAGGGAAAAAAGTTATCGTATCTAAAGCCATCTGTTTAATCTCCTAAAGTATATTTCATATATTTTTACACTTTATATCAACCAAAATTTTCATGAGATTAACTACTTTTAAGGTAAATTAAGTTTTCTTTTATTCCAATAACATAAAAATATTTCATTAAGATAAAGAAACTACTTTATTATTTGATAAAAGATGAGAAATAACTAAGAATATAAATTCTGCGCATAAAAATGTCTCTTAAAATAAAATGAATAGTATATAAAAATATAAAGATTTATCATTAAATACACGAAAAGTATTAAGTTTTACAAAATAGATGACGTGATATTAAATAATCATACATAAAATATCCTTTTATTATTGTTTGAAGTTTCAACTTTCATACAGCTAACATTACTTATGAAATTTGTTATCTTTTTTAAGTATATTCCTTTTAACTAAATTCAAGGATTATGAAATTATAATACTTTACTTAAGAAAAAAATATTATATGATTATAAGATTTAGTTTATAATTATACTAAGAATTCTTTTATTTTCATCAATTACTTTTTAGTGGAATTTAGTTGTAGAAAAAAGTATTAATAATTAAGACTAAGGACATTGGATATAACTTTTGATTAATGATTTTTTCTTCTTATGTTATTTAAAAATAGTTAACAAATTGTATTTGTTTTTTAAAAATATGAAAAGATAATTAAAAATATGAAATAAAAATATTTATTTGAAAACAAAGTTGATTATTCTTGGGGACATAATATTTAAAATAAATTTATTCCATTTATTTTTAATAAAATACTAATGTCAATAATGAAAAAATTTCTTTTACTTTACTATCAAAAATAATGTTTTTCCAGGATTTTACATTAGACTTTTATCTTCGTCAAAGTTGGAGAGACGATAGATTAGCATTTGGAGAATTAGATGACTCATTTAAAGAAATAAAATCATTAACAGTTGGTGTTGATTATCTAGATAAATTATGGAAACCAGATACATTTTTTCCAAACGAAAAGAAATCTTTCTTTCACACTGCTACAACACATAATTCTTTTCTAAGAATTGATCCTGATGGAACAGTATTTACTTCACAGAGGTTGGTTTTATTTTTTTAAATAAAAATATTTTTGATATTTATCAAAAAAAATTTTTTATGCTATTTATAAAATATTATATTTTAAAAAGAAATTGATCCATTGACATATAATATAAGATAGCTTTTTATAAAATTAGTTAATTTTAAAATGTATATTTAAACTAAATTATATATTTAATAATATCCTTGTTATTTAATATCATATATTTTAAGAAAGATAACTTATTAACAAAAAGTATACACAATATATTTCTATCGTTTTCCCATATATTTATTTTTTATTTCTTATATCATTAATATGAAATAAAGGCACAAGAAATATATAAACAAGTCTAAATTACTATTACGTTACAAATTGTAATAGTTAAAGAATAAGTTAATTATTATATAAATAACCACCATTTTAACTGACAACAAGAACATCAAAACTGTAATAATCATTTATTTAATAATGCCACAATTTGTTGTTAGAAGAAATAATGTAACTAATATCTTGTCAAAAATATTTACTAATCATTTCATCAACATTAATATTGTTATTTGATATACTTTGTCAAAATTATGCAACTTAATTTGTTATTTGATGATTGATTAGACAATAAAAGAAATTCTAGTTTATTTTAAAAAATATTTAAAAATAAAAAAATATCGATAGTAAATTTATCATTTTTTTTATAGATTAACGGTAACAGCAACATGTCCAATGAAATTGAAATTATTCCCAATGGACTCTCAAAAATGTAAACTTGAGATTGAAAGTTGTAAGTTCATTCTTTTCCTCATACTTGTTTTATTTAAAAAAAAATTTTCGTTAAATTTATTTTGAAAACTAAAGAAAAATAGTGATTTTTATTTTTATGATGTGGTGTAATTATTTCATATTTTTTATTCATATGCTCTATGTTTTATAAGGGTGCACCAGCATCACAAATGTTTTTTTATTATTATTGAAAGTTTTTTGTCTTTCTTTCAAATTATTAGAATTAATAATATATAGTGTAATTGGAAAAAAAAATTTTACTGTGGTATTAATTATTATGTTGTATATCAATACTTTTTTCTCTTTATTCAAATGGTTTGTAAAAAAAGGAATGTTCGTTATTTAGAATTGAGATGGTATTTTATGGCATGAAAATTATATCACATATGATAAATACAATTATTTTTTTATGGTGGTAATTGTTTTAAAGAATATTCAGTGAAATTGTTTTTACAATTATTATTTATAGGAGAAAGAAACATATGGTAAGTGGATATATATAAAATAATTGAAAAATGCTTTCTCCTAACAAGTTTTTGCACTTTTTTTTCCAAATAGCTTTAGCATGATAAAATATCTATAATTTCATATTTATATATTTGCATGACCTTTGAAGAAAAATAAATTGTAAAACTTTTGACCCTTTGTTATAATAATAATTCTTTTGTTTTTAATACTAAATCATTTATAAACGCAAAAATAAAAATTTAGATGGTTATGACATAAAAGATATTTCATATTATTTCCAAAAAAGTGGAAAAGCAGAAGGGATTGGGGAAATCGGCTCTGAATTACCACAATTTGTACTGAAATCTTTTGATGTTAGCTCAAAAGTTGAAACATTATCATCAGGAAATTACTCAAGACTTTCGTGTATCTTTTTATTTCGACGAAATATAGGTTTTTACGTGATTCAAATATATCTTCCTTCGATACTTATTGCGGTTATTAGTTGGATTTCTTTTTGGTTATCCAGAGAATCAAGCCCTTCAAGAATTAGTCTTGGTCTCTTAACAGTTCTTTCAATGACAACAATTATGAATAATGTAAGTTAACGTATGCTTTTTTAGATATATTTCTTTCTATATTTTATAGTCATCTGTACCAAAAGTTTCATATGTCAAATCTATTGATATATTTTTGGGCTTCTCATTTTTAAGTGTATTTGCTTCTCTTCTTGAATATGCTGCC
Organism: Strongyloides papillosus; assembly: GCA_005656395.1. NCBI lineage: Eukaryota > Metazoa > Nematoda > Chromadorea > Rhabditida > Strongyloididae > Strongyloides > Strongyloides papillosus. The sequence goes on along the minus strand of SRSI01000010.1, from coordinate 1,681,302 downwards.
GTTGGTTATATAAGTAAACGGAATAGATTGATTGCTCAAAAACATCAAACTAAATTGTCATTATCAAATCCTATGCTTCCTAAAATGACTAGTTATCATTTAAATAGACCTTCTTTATTATATGGTCATCCAGCTTACAAGCCTTTTTATTCGTCTTTAGATAGAAATTCTAATCTTTATGATGGTACAAGATATCAGGTAAATTTTTTTTATTATTATTTATAATTTTAATATATTTATTTTTAAGGGAGATTGTTATAATTTACTTAAATCACCAATGACACTAAGACAATCAACTTCATATTCAAATATACCTCAACAAATGTCACTTTCAGAAGCACTCCCTACTAAGCATCCAAAAACAATAGGAAATCCATCAAAAATAGATATATATTCAAGAATTTTATTCCCTTTGGTAAGGATAAATTAAAATAAAATTAAAGTTCATAAATTTTTGCAGACATACATTGTTTTCAATATAATTTATTGGTCTTATTATTATAGTATAAGTGGTGAAGAATTAACAGAGGCCGATTTCAAATAAAATGAACTTTTCCCCTCTCTCTATCTTTATCTATTTAAAATAAAGATGCTGGTGCAAAAGATACATGTAGATAAAAAACTACAAACTAAAATATACATCCAATATACCATTTCTAATTAATTAACTTTTTAAAAATTAATTATAATAACTTCTTTTTTCCAATTTAATCATAATTTATTTTTTTAAGATGGCTATACAACAGCTGATATAGACTATTTTTGGGGATCAAAAAGAGGTGTTGAGGAAAGTAATATAGTAAAATTTGATAATTTTTCACTTCCTCAATTTAAAAGAACTGCATATAAATTGATAACAGCTAAAGCAACAACGAGTTCTGGATCTTATATTCGATTAAAAGTTCAAATTACCTTCACAAGGCAAATTGGTTTTTATTTAATGAATATTATTGTTCCATCTATTCTTATTGTTACCATCAGTTGGGTTAGCTTTTGGTTAGATAGAGTATGTATTAATTTCAAAATTTTATTAAAACAAATATTTTTCTAGGGATCATCACCAGCAAGAACGGGTCTAGGAGTTACTACCGTTCTTACAGAGACAACTTTAATTACAACTACAAATGTATTTTTAAATAATATATATTATTTATACTTATTATTTTAGAATTCAATGCCAAAAGTTAGTTACATAAAAGGACTAGATGTATACCTTAATTTTTGTTTCGTTATGGTTTTTGCATCTTTGGTAGAATATGCTGTAGTTAGTTATATGAATAAAAAATTAGCACAGAAGAGAGACAAAAAACGTAGGAAGCAAGAACAAGCTCAAACAGCTGAAATGCCAATGTTTGGAAACTACAATGCTACACCATTTAATAATAATCCAACTAAAACACTTATCGTAAATTTTATCATATAAAAAACCAAACATACAATATTTTATTTTTAAGAGCCATCCAGAAGTTCCAGCAGATTGTGATTGTCGTACAATTCCAATGGTTCAACCGCCACGATTTGTTCCGGATAATATTATGTGGCCAGCACCATTTATTAAGGCTAAAAAAGCAACAAGAACATGTAGAACAATAACTCCATCAAAAATTGATAGATGTTCAAGATCAGTTTTTCCTATTATATTTATAATATTTAATTGTAAGAATTTTAATAGATATGTACATATTTTTTTTAGTGGGTTATTGGACGATAATGACAATACTTAGTCAACAAGAAATGCAACTTGAAGCAGATGATATAGAATTCAATGATTAATAAAAAAAATTTTATAAGCAATATTAATAAAAAAATGAAAAACTAAAATAAAGGTGCACCCTTAGTCAAAAATTTATCACATAAGCTCTATACAAATACTATTACTAACAAAATATTTAAAAAAAAACTTATTCTTCTTTAACAATACATATAAATAATATTTTATTATTTCTTTTAATATCAAAATTACAGATGCTTACACAACTAGTGATATAAGTTTATCATGGTGCGACTTTCCTTCAATTAATACAACAGGAGAGTGTAACAAAGTCCACAAAATTGATGAAGACATAACATTACCAAATTTTTTAATTATGAGAACATGTGTAGACAAAGTTGTAGCAACAACATCATCTGGTGATTATGTTAGATTATATATAATGTTTAATTTTCAAAGAAGTTCTGGTTATTATTTAATTCAATCATTGTTACCAGCTGCTTTAATTGTTATTGTATCATGGATTGCTTTTTGGATAAGTAGAGATTCACCTCCTAGTAGAACAAGTTTAGGTGTTATGACAGTTCTTGCTATGACACATCTTTTAACTGGTGTAAATAGAAGATTACCTCCTGTTAACTATATCAAAGCTGCAGATATTTATTTAGGTTTTTGTTATCTTATGGTAGCTTTTTCATTATTTGAATATGCTGCTGTTGCATTTAGTAAAAGAAGAAATGAAAATAAAATGAGAAGGGAAAAGAAAAAAGGAAAAGTTCAGTATGATAGTGTTTATTTGAAGCCAACACTTCCAGATCCAGGTCATGGTAAGTTTAATTCTACTCTTATTCACTCTATATATCATAATATAGATGTCCGATTGAAGATGCTTCAAAATTTTAATGAAGAAAATATGGATCATGAGATATGTACCTGTTCACAACAACCTGTAACATCATTATTGTATCTTAGCAGAAAATCACACAAATTGAAGCCTAACGTAAAGGATAGTCATATAGATCGAGCAGCTAGAATAATCTTTCCAGTAACATTCTCATTATTTAATGCTATTTTTTGGTCAATTGTTTATAATGAAATACGAAAATCACAATTAGAAGAAAGTCAAATGGAAATGATGCATCTTTGTAAATAAACTATAATATAGATTATTAAAGTTTGTGGTTATTAAATTTTTATAAATCGTATCTTTCTTAAGAATTTATCCAATGTCTGTATTTATTAATGTCTAAAAAATAGTTTTTATTAATTTTTTTTGTCTTAGTATATGTAGAAACAAATAAATCAAATATTATAAATAAATTTTAAATTTTTTTTATTAGTTTGTGTTTAAATTTAAATAGGAAATATATTATTGTATACATTTACTTAAAAAAACATCCATTTACATTTTTTCAGTAGTTATAAAAAAAATTAGTATGGATTTTTTATAATAATATTCATTATTACTTTACATAACGTGAAAATACATTGAAATTCAAAAATCAAATTTCTATAACCATTTAATTTTAAACTACTGTGCTTTTATAGATATTTGTTAGATAACAAATTTTAACGTGTAATAACTTTTCAAAAATTATACGTAAATCTATCATAGTATCGATAATTTTTATAAAATACTAATAGCACTTTTATTATATAAAACAATATTGTATACAATTACCATAAGATTATCTTAAATGTTTCTTTCAAAATTTTTACGTTAATTACCAAATTAAATATTGAAATGAATATTAAAATGCTTCTGTTGAATGTCAATCCTTTAGAATTCCTAATGTAGACATGTGTGGTGTTATATTATATATCAAAATGTTTTTTATAATACATTAAAATTTTAATTATAAAACTGAAATAAGAAAGAACAAGTTATAACAGTATTTAATCATTCATAAAATTATTAATATTTTTACTCTTACAACACTGTATATAAAACATCTATTTCCACTTTCTATTATCTCAAACAGATTTTAGCATACTATATACAAAATTTGAAAGAAATAACAACAAATATCTCAAGTACTCTGATGCAAAAATTTATTACAATGATTTTTTACTGCAATATCATTCTAATCTGTTGTATTTATATTGTAGTAAATTTTTTCGATTTTTTGTTACCATAACTTCTTTTAGGTAAAAAACTTTGAACTCAACTATTTAATGTTATTTCTCAATTTAACTAATCAGTTAATTTTAGCTAAAATGAAGTATGATACAGTCTTTCTGTCATTCTTGTACTACGAATGTAATAGACTATATATCAACTACATTTTGACTTTGTTGTAACCACTTCAAAATAAATTTGGTCTATATATACATTATTTTACACAGTAAAAATACAAAACAAATAAAAATATTTTACTTTTGCTATAATGCTTAAAATGAGAAAACAAAACATACGAAATAATTTTATATTAGTTATTCATCAATCTCTTTATCAATACCTCCTTTATTTTCACCATCAATTCTCTTCCTCAATATTGTTGTAGTTACAGCACCAACATTTTCCCCCTCATCACCTAGTAAAGTAAATTACTACATAGTACAGGTTGGACTAAAATATCTATCAAAGTTGTATTCAAACTAAAAAATTTCTACAAGAACAAATTTTGTAATTGTGCTTACAAATGTAAATGCTTATTTTGACTTATCTTGTTTATCTATCACTTACTCCTTATCAACATATCCTTGTCGTTACCCAATTGATTGCTAAAAAAACTTAGAAACACATTAGTTTTAAAATTTATGTACAAAATTCCGTTTATTTCCTCTTTGTTAAGATAAAAAAATTATTAGAAATGTCAATCTTATATCTTAAACCGATAGAAAAAATTCATTCTCTTGACTGTATTTCACATTTCGTTTGCCCTATTTTATCATAGATAATTCATGAACTTTTATCTTTTAAAATCACTGTTTTTTTATGTTACACGTTTTATTCATGTAAACTAATGTATCCAATTCGATGTATAACTATTAATAAACATATACTAAATGTATTCTAACAGTTTTCTTTTCTTAATACATAAAGTCAAAATTAGGAAGCTATAAATATATAAAGATTCGGCCTTCATATACTCTTTCTATAGTTTTTTATTTTGTTATATTAGTTTTGCTTTAACTACCTATTTATTAAATAATTTTGAATAATTTATTTAGTATGAATTATTCAGAAAAAAAATTTTCGGTATAAATTTATTTTGTATTTATAATTAACATGTTCCATATTTTTTGGCGGTATATTTCATAAAAATTTATTATTTATACGATTTGAATTAAAATCTTGAATAAAGAAAATATAATAATTTTCATATATTTTTATAGCAATACTAATTTTTATTGTACCTTTTTTTCTATCAAACATATTTTATATAGAATGAATTTCTTTTATTAGAAATCACTGGAAGAAGTTTAAAAAATTATTCTGAATATTAAATATTATGGTTATTAACTTAAAGTTCATTTTTAAGACATTTCGAGAAATAGTAAATTGTTTTCTTATTTTTTAAACGGCATATAAATTTGCTTAAATTTAGTTATCAATAATGTTTGTATCAAAAATTAAAGTTGAACTTTAATATAAAGACTTTTTTAAGAGCACCTTAATTGATATATTTTATCCACATTTATTGTATCATAAAGTGGATGTTGTCCTATCAAATTTTTTCCCACACAAAGACATTACTTTAAAGCGTTTGAATTTAAATAGTTATTCCAATTTTTGGGAAACAACTTTTATAATCATTCACGCATAACTTTACTTAGTTATTACCTAGTGAATTCTTATAACAATAAATATTGTAGATTTTACTTATTCTTTGGTAAATGATTTTATAATAATTTTTTATTTAAAACAAGAAAATCCTTAATAACTAGTATATAATAATAAAGTTAACATTTTCATTACATTATTGTTATCGTTGTATAAAATTGTTGATTTTTTCTGTTGCCCTTATGTTTCCTTGTAAAATTTTACTGTATTTTTAGGATTTCATTTTTACATCAGATACTGGGAAAATGAATGAAAAAAATGATATAGTAAGATGTAAAGTAAGTTTAAACTTTTAAATTTTTACTAAAATTTTTAGGAATTAATTTTACACAGGTTTAAAATGGATGATCTGAAATACTGTCTTAATGGAGTTTCCTTTAATTCTAATGGTAAGAAGGAAGAGCTTCAAAGAAGACTAAAGAACATCCTTGAAACTGAAAAAACTCAACGAAGAGCAAAAAGGATTATTCTCGATAGAGGAATTGATATGGGTTACATAGAAAGAACTGAACAAGGTGGTTTTGTTGATATACCAGCTGCAAAAGTTATTCCTAAACCAACAAATATTGTTCCATCACTTGAAGATAATATAACTATGAAGAAGTTGTATTTTCATAAAAATATTAATAATGTAACGGGTTGGAAAATTGTTCGAACTAAGGACAACAATAAAACAATTTTAAATTGGGTGGTATCAAAAGATTTTTTTAAATCGCTTATTCCATCAACAGTAGGTGAACACATTGGAAATTGTTTTTTTTTACGATGTACAAAAATTGAACAGAATACACAAAAAGGACCACTTAATGATTGTTATCCAATTCAATTGCAATTGTATGTAAATGGTAAAGATTTTACTGGTCATTTGCCACGTGTAATATGCTATAGTAGTGTTGATAAAAAACTTCGTTCAGCTGTCCCAACTTTATTAAATGAACCACTAATAAAATTATTTCAATCCAATTATAATGAAGTAAGGGTAAAAATTGAATTATGTTTTGATAGAGATTCAAATATAAACGATACTTTTGGTTTTGCGTTATTTACTTCAACATCAAGAACAGTTCAAGAGGTTTGTCAGGAAATAACAAGTAAAAAGAGAGTAACTGTTGAGGAATTTGATGATGATTTTAGAAAGTTCATGTCAGAATCAGATGACATCGCTTTGGAATTTGCAAAAATTCCTCTTCGTTCTTCAATTACTTCTACAACAATTAAAACTCCATTTCGTGGCAAAAACTGTAACCACATTAGTCCAGACGATCTTAATGATTACATTGAAAATAATAAGAATAAGGAAGAATGGTTATGCAAAATTTGTAAAAATACTTGTACACCGGATGATATTATGATTGATCAGTAAGTTCATTAAAGTTTTCTTGTTATTTAATATGACTTATTGTCAGATTTTATATGGACCTTCTTAATAAACATCCAGATGCTGAGAGAATTGAGCTTTATCCAGGAATGAAATATAAAGTGTATTGTGGTAGTGAGATTTCATCCATCGATAAGTCAATTGTTACATCAAAAACAAAAACTGGTGATTTGGACTTTATATTAATTGAAAGTGACGATGAATTTGATACTCCATTAAATGGTCAAGATTTTTCTATCCCAAAGTTTAAAAACGAAGTAAACGTGAGGAAATCACCTGTAAGAAGAGGTTCAAATGCAAAACAAGTAGAGTATATAGTAATTGATGATAGTTCTGATGAAGAACCTCCAGAAAAACGCAATAGATCTGAAGATGTATCTCATGTAATAAATGACATTCCTCTCAGAGATATTTCTTCAAGGATATCGGAACCGGAAAATCACATAACCCAATCTGTTATTTTAAATTCAGATCATGATATCAATATTCAATCTTCAACTGATATTATGAATTTAAGAGATTCTTATGTATCTAGCCAAGTTACAACATCAAACGATTCTTTAGCTCATCCTAATCAGATACAACTTTCTGATCATAATGAAAATCCTTCAATTAGGTCAAATACTATTAATACCACTAGACAAGCAATTGAGAAGCTTAATGAAGTAATCCAGAGTAATTGTTTTATACTCGATGAATTAATTAAAGGAGTTGTTGGTGAAGATATCTATAACATTGACAGAATGTTAGATCAAGAAATGGAAATTAGTACAGTACCTAGAAATCATCTTTCATTAAAATCTATGTATATGAGTAAAGAGTTACAAACTACAACTAATGTAGATTCAATGATGCCATTTTTTTATGGAAATTCTACTATTAGGCGGTATCTTAAAGAGCAATATGATCAATTATCTGATTTGGAAAAATATGTGAATGAAGTTAACAAAAGTTGTGGATACATTAATCCATAAGAAATTTAATTTAGATGTATATATAATTTTTTGTTTTTGAGAAATGTTAATAAATGTAGTAATCATTTTTGCAAAACACTTTTTAAATCAAGGATAAATCTTTTTATTAGTCTTATTTAAATGAACATAATAATTTTTTAAGTACTCGTATGTGCTTATCATTATTGTACAAGCTGGAGCAATCTTAGCTATTCTTGGAATAACACCGGTAAATAAATGTGATGGACCAAGATTCCTACAAATTTGACCAAATATTTCTTTAATCGAAGCACTTCTAACGTCATTTATCTTGGACCCTTTTTTTTCTAACTCACCCAAAGTAATTTCCCTTTGAGTTTTTACAACGTCAAATGGAGTTGTTATGGCAGCTGTAAAAGCACCACATACCGCTCCACAAGTAGCATTTATAGCAAAAGTTTTTTCTGTTGTATTATATAATTGCCTTAATTTTTTATTCATTCCTTCATAAGACATCCAATAGATGGCTGAAAATGGAACATCTCTACTTAATGTTGCTGACCAACCCCTCCAAAGTGATAGAAAACCCTCCTTATATACTGTATTCTTTACAACATTAACTAAATTTTTATAACTTAATTTCTCTGATTGCATTTTCGTCCTGCACATCTCTATTGGAGAAACTATTGTAACAGCAAATGTTCTTGCAAAAGCTCCACAACCTAGTGGAGTTAAAAAATAATCTCCATACTCTTTCCTAACGTATGTATTCATAGAATCATATACAGAATAATAAATTACAGTTGTTGGAATAGAATGCATACTTTAAAAAATTATTTAAAAAATAAAATAAATTAAGCTTACATTGAAGTTGACAATCCACTCCATAAACTAAGAATACCTTCGTTTTTGACTATTTTCCTAAATGCATCAAGGGTTCCTGTAAAGTTTCCTGGCCTAGAAAACCATTCACAATCTTCTACTCTTGAATTATTTTTTAAACATGAAGTACACCACCTTTCTAAAAGTCCATTATAATACAAATAACATTGACCATTGGCGAAAGGCTGCATTTGTTTCTGTAGACGAACTTTAACAACATCCATTGGATTCATTGATAAAGAAGTCAACAATCCACCAAAGCTTGCTGATGCCATCTGTTGAAATACTGTTATTTCATCAAGTTGATTCCCCACCATTCCAAACAATCTTCTAAATTTAAATCTATAAAAAATAAAAATTATATAAAAACAAAATTTAAATATAAAAAAAAGTGTTTTAAAAAGATATTTTATCGATTAAACAATACAATTATTAATATACAAATTGAAGAGAAAAATTTATAAGATAACAAGCGAGTATCAAAAAAGATATTAAATAAATAATTGACACTTTAAGTTATATATTAATTATTCTTATTCTGAAGGAAATTCATATATAATAACAGGTGAACCAGGACAGCAGGTTTCTGCGATCGTTTTATCTACTCCTTCACTAGTAGAATCTTTAAATACTATCTCTTTTAGTTGAAGGGAAGATAAGATGTAAGCAAGATTAGTTTCTAAAATTTGTTTTTGGTCAAATTCACATACTACAGACATTGCACTTATTCCTTTTTCTTCAACATTAGACTTTACTAGTTGAACAAATGGCATAAGTTTTTTAGCAAATTTCTTTAGATTTTCACATTTTCCTAATGTTTGTGAGATAACCTTATTATCAGGGAATTGATTTCCATTTGAAAGATAAAGCTCATTCAAGATTCTAAGAGTTTCTCCTTGCCAGGAAGGATATGTCTTAGCAATGTAAACAGTAGCAGAAGTTGGTGGTAAGATTGGTTTAACAGGTTTCTTTTTTGGATTTAATTGATTTTTTAAACGTAATCTAAAATCTCTCATGACTGAATCCAAAAATCTTGCCTGTGCAATGATATTTTCATCAGATGGACTGACATCAGGCCATTTGGCATTCACAACAAAGCCTTCTTTGCCAATGATTTCCCAAACTTTTTCAGTAACATGTGAACAAATAGGGGATAAAATGATACATTGATACTCAATAAATTTCATTATTAAGTCACATCTCATATTACAACTGTCTCCATGACATAACTCACGATATCTATCACGAGCAGATTGGAATTCAAAAAATCCACACTTTAATGCTTCCTTGAAGTTTGTCTTATCATAGGCTTCTTTTGTTTGATTTATCAAAAATGACATTTCAGAATCAAATACTGCATCAGCAAAACTATAGTTTTCGACATCTTTTCTTAGTTTTCCTTCATCACGAAGGGCAACAATTTCTCTAACGAATTCTACGAAGTTATAAAGTCTCAGTATAGCTGCATCAGCCATTGCGAAAACAAAATTAGCATCCTCAACACCATCTCCAGCATCAGCAAGAGAGAATCTAGTACCATCAGCAGAAAACTTTTCAATAGATTCATACAATGTCAAGAAGTTCCCTGTATTCTTACTCATTTTTTCATTATTAAGAAGCAAATGACCATTACCACGAATTCCCTTTGGCCACTTATCTTGACGATCTGGCCAAATAGCTACATGATTAAATAGATAATATGTGAGATGATTTTGAATCAAGTCTTTTCCTGACACACGCATATCTGTTGGATACCAAAATTCAAATTCTTTACGCATTGAAATTAATTTCTCCTCTTCAATAGGCATTGTTTCAGGATTGTAAGGTTTAGAACAGAAAATATAGTCCCATACATCATCTGTCATCTTATCAGCAGAAATTTCAAGACTTCCAAGCTCTTTTCCATCTAAACTTCCCTGCAACATATGAGCAACTGTATAAAAAGCATTATATATAGTACTATCAGAAAGGGATTCAATAAGATATACTGGATCCCATGGAAGTTTTGTTCCTAAGCCATAAGATCTTGAACAAGCATATTCGTGAAGCCAATCAATTGTTCTTTCAAAATTTTTACGTACATCATCTGAATATGTCTCCAATTGAGCCAAACATTTTTTTGCCATACTTTTCCATTCTTCGTCACCATAATTAAGGTACCACTGATCACATAATGCAACAATACATTCATCTCCTGATCTTGACATAATTTTCTTCTCAGGCTCATTATAGTTTAAAGCATCGCCTGAAGCGATAAGATCCTCTCGAACAAGTTTTTTTGCATCAGCAGTTTTCATTCCCTTGTATTTCCCAACAAGCATAATTCCATCATAAAATCCCTTGAGGTAAACTTCTTTTTTGGCTTCCTCAAGTTTATCTTTTTCATTTTGTGATTCAATTTTAAGCTTTTCAACCATAGTAACAGCAGCCATATCACCAATAGAAGGAATTTGTATGACAGGAACTGGTTCAAATGGAAATACCATGTCATCTGTAATTCCATACTTTTCTCTTAGGGCAGCCTTCTTTTTTAAATCATTCAAAGCAGCCAAATCATCTGGAGAATCAGATGGAACGGAAGTAACAACTCCAGTTCCTTTATCATCTTTAATTGTTAACATTGGTAAAGCATAAACTTTCTCATATTTAGTAAGTGGAGCTTTCAATCCACATCCAAGTAAATCTCTTCCATATATAGTTTCAAGTCCTTCAACAAAATTAATAACTCCATGTTCTTTTGTTATGTCTTGATAACACATGTTTCTAGCAGAACGTTTTGTCGCTACAAACATTTCAGATTCATCATTATTAACGTAAAAAACTGAATAAGCAATATCTGGGTGGAGATAGCAATTTGTTTGTCCATACATCGTTTCTGGTCTTAGAGTAGCTGCAACAAGATATATTTTTTTATTGTTTCCATTTAATTTTTCCAATAAATATTTTGTTTTCTCAATTATTTCCAACTTTATCAAGGTATACTCTTGAGGACCAACACCTTCTCCAGTTGCTCTGTCATGATCCATGCAAGGTTGTCCATCTTTTGGTGAAAAAATAGTGTATCTTTTACCGAATTCAATTTTTTTACTCTCTTTTAATTTCCTAAATTGCCATGAAACAAAGGAATCAAAATAAGGATTTACATCGGTAGTAATAAAGCTCCTTCTCCAATCGATTTTCATTCCCAATTTTTTTAAATCATGAATAGCTTTTGGTGGAAAATAGTAAAGCCAATGTATTGGATTAGCGAACTCCTTTATTTCTTCATCACTTAAACCCAAAGATTGCATAATTTGCCACTGGAACTTAGCTGTACCGGCTTTAGCAACAGCTTTAGATTTTTTTCCTTTTGACTTATCCTTTGTTATCTCTGCAATTGCATCATTTTCCTCAACCTCAGGTGTTGTTTCCTCTTCATTTGGAAATTTAGGTGGATATCCATAAGTTTCCATTTCACGAGCTAATTTATCAGCACAAGCTTTTATTGGCATTCCGGTACAATGAAAACCAAATGGGAATAGAGTTTTCTTTCCCAATAAACGTTGATAACCAAGTGTAAACTAAAAGTATAGTAAATTACATACATATAAAAAATTATTGTGAAATATCCTACCTCTGACTTAGATATAGTAAAAGTATGTCCTAAATGAAGACGTCCATTCATATATGGAAAAGGGAATGTTGTCATGAATTTCTCCATTTTCTCATTACTAGCATCAGATTCAAAAACTTTTGCATCTTCCCATTTCTTTTGAATTTCAGCTTCAATTTTTAAGAGCTCTTGGACCTTCCTACGTTCTTTTGGAGTTTGATTGTCCATACTACTTTTCGTAATAAAAATAGTAGAAATTATTGTACCTTGCAAATAAATTATACAAAAATTCCACTTATAATTTATTTCTAAGTGGACACCATCCCAACAGACTTTCACTTCAAGAGTATGAAATTTAATAATTTTGCTATAACTCGAGGTAAAAATAATAATAAAAAAAAATCTTTTAAAAATCGTTTATTGGTAAAAAAAACAAAACGACAAGTACTCAAACTAATAGGACAAATGCACCAAAAAATTTAAAGGAACTTTTGGATTTCATCGTAAATGGCTAATACAAGAGCACCACCAGTTCCACGGAAAACGTTGGAGAGAGCTCCCTTGAACATAGCAGACATTCCTTCGTTCTTGATAATCTTGAGGGCGCAGTCCAAAGTGTTCTTGTAAAGGATATCTTTACGTCCAGATTGCATCATCATACGTCTTCTAACAGTATCCCATGGGTATGAGAGGATACCAGAACCAACAGTAACAACTTGAGCAATACCCCAAGCAGCGAAGAAGTTAAGTTTTTTACCATCTGGAGCAAAGACCATCTTGGCAGTATCGAACATTCCGAAGTAGGCAGCACGGTAAATGATAATACCTTGAACGGAGACAAAGAATCCTCTGTAAAGACCGATTGGACCATCAGATTTAGCAATCTTAACAAGACAATCTGCCAATCCTTTGAATTCTCTGGTTGACCCTTTACCGATATCGGCAGCAAGTCTGGTACGAGCAAAATCAAGTGGGTAAACGAAACAAAGAGATGTGGCACCAGCAGCACCACCAGAGGCTAAGTTTCCAGCAAAGAATTTCCAGAAATCTTTTTTTTTGTCAAGTCCTTCCAAGAAAAGCTTCTTGTATGTGTCTTTGAAAGCAAAGTTCAAAGCTTGAGTTGGGAAGTATCTGATAACATTAGCCAAGTTACCTCTCCAAAGAGCACTTAAACCTTGTTCTTTTGGAACACGAACAAGAACATCAACAATACCCTTGTATCTTTTGTCTTTAGCAATAGCATCTGAAGCATCTTGTACCTTAATAATCACATAAAATACTATTTAATGAATGGAAAACATACTTGAAGAAGAAGTTTGACACGTTCAATTGGAGCAACAGCGGTTTTAGAAACAGCGGCAGCAGTACCTCCGGTAGCTAAGTCAAGAAAGAATTTTTTGGTGTCGAATCCCTTGTCGTTACCCATTATATTAAACAGTTACCTAAAAAATGGTAATAAGTAAGTATAAAATAAAAATTAAATTTAAATGTAATTTTGGGGCAAACTATTCCCAATATCAACTTTAAGAGAGAGATAAAACACTATTCCATTGAGAAAAAAGCAAAATTTGAAGGAATAGACAGAGAGACCAAGTGTAAGAGAGACAACTTTATGCGTATAAACGAATACTTAAAAGTGATCTTTTGTCGTTGGTATGTGAGACGAGTGTAACTATAGCTTTGACGGTCGATAATATCAAAGTAGAGGGGTAATGTTGAGTAGAATATAAAATCTTACATTTAACTAGTAATAACATTTGAAAATTAATAATACAAGTAAAAGTTTCACTTTTTAAAACATTCTCCAAGAAAGGTAAAAAAGTGTGAAATTAATTTTTATGAAGCATGTAAAAACTTAGCACTTATACTTAAAAGAATTTTTACATAATTAAGTGCTCAGAGTCTTAGAAAAATCTAAAATAAATTTATATCTTTACAGTGAAGCTTTGCTTCTGTTGGGAAGGAATTCATTTTTTATACTAGTTTTACTAGACTTGACAATTATAAGTTTAAACAATTAAGATAGTATTTATTTAAAAATTTATATATTTAAGAGCGCAAGATTCATGTAACAATTATTAAAAGTAGTTTTCACTTCATATGATTTATAATTAACAATTTGATCTATCAATAATCTCAATTCATATTTTTGATATTTGTTCCTTGCTCTTTTGCAAAATTAGTACTACATAACATAAAAGTTTAATTTACGATATTTTTTCCAATTTCTAAATATGAGTACTTATTTTATTTATTGACAATTTATAAGACGATTATAATATACTTTTTATTGAAATAAAATCTATTTTTGTGAAACACGAAGAATTTGAATCAAATAAAATATATTAGTTTTGTCATTTAATTTAAAACTGTTTATAAATATATTAGACGAAGTTAAAGTAGTGTTTACAATGGATGTCTATATAAATAAAGTTTTTTGTCCTATATTTTGTTTATTAATACATTTATTTCTAAAGGTATACCTTTAGGTGAAATTCAATTCCATGTTAAGTATTTTTTTGTCTATAAATAGTATAATAAATAGTCTTTTCCATAAAGAATTGTGTATTGGAAGATGATTGTAAGATTAAATTTCTTAGAAGATATCTTTATTAATAAAAGGATTGGTTGATTTTTAAAAGAATAAAATAAAAAGTTCAATTATCTATTATTGGTCATTTGAGAAAGATTAAAGAGAGACATTTTTATGGGAAATGATTTTGTAAAACGATTAATGTTGCATCAAAATGTATATAAGTAAAGAATATATTTGTTAAAGGTTCTACATTTTTTGATAATATAAAATAAATTTTGCCTTTTTTATTTCAAATAGATAAATATAACTAAATAAAAATTAAAATAAATTTACTTTTCAACTATTAGAGTTGTCTTTAATTATTTTAGTTCCATTAAAAGTTTAACTTCCTTTATATAATTTAATTATTTAAATTACTTAAAAAATTGTTTGGTTTGACATAAAATCAAGAATATAAAAGATAATCTTTTGCCTTAAAATATTAATGTTAAAGCTACACCAATATTTACTATTTTCCCTACATAAAATATTTTATTAGTATAATTTATCTCCTTTTAACATGTAACTTGAAAGCAATTTATAATATTAACATAAATAACTACAATACAAAAAGAACGCGATGTATATTCCTCTGTCTTTTATCTAAAAGAGTAAAAAATATTTTTTTCTCTTTCTTAAAATATTTTACTTTATACCATTATTCTGATGTGAACTTTTCTGAAATTATTTATCTTACGCTATCTCGTCAAGCTATAAACTATTCATCACAATATGTAATCTTTTGAGATTTCAAGAATTTCATATAAAATTCATATTTAAACATTCTTCTTTTTTTATTGATAATTTTTTAAATTCTACTTCCTATGTCATATCCACTATTATTTTATTTATTCATCTATTCTAAATTGCCACTCCTGAATAGTCAAAAAGTCACTCTTTTCTGCACAAACATGTCCTTAAATTGAATGTTAATTTTTATTCATTCTAATGATAAACTAAATAACAAATTATAAAAACAAGGAACTACAAATTTACTTTCTTACCATATCGTGAGAAATATTAATTCACTTTCTTTACTGGTACTTATTTTTACTGTAATATGATATACTTTCTTTAAAATATAAATTATTTTGGATAAAAAACATAAATATTGTTTATAATTTTTTCAAAAATTTAGTATAAAATTTATTTACCATATTTTATACAGTATAATATTTGTTGATTTGATGAAAAGTATTTTCATATATAAAAAACATTTTCTGTGCAAATATATAAATGCACTTATTCAACTTTTTAGAATAAATACTTTTTCTTTAAATTTTTTTTCCTATTTGTAGCAATGAAAAGCAAAAAAGAAAATATTATTGTACCTTTTAAGTTCCTCGTTTTTCGTTAAATCGCTAATGTTTTATAGGTCAATTGAATTAGTGATAATATAATAGTTTTTAAATAATTGAACATGGCATACATTGGCATTACATTAAAATTTTTTACATTAAATGGAGTTGTTTTAAATGTTAGAGAGATTTTTATAAAACTTTTATAATGCATTTTCTAGTGAAATAAATTTTATTAAATTTTTATCTTTGCCATTTTTTACTTTTTCTCAAAAAAACTATACATTCTTTAATATTTTTTTGATTTTACATCAAAATCGGTTAGTTTATTATATAATTGTTGTACTTTTTATGCCTCTGTTATAAAACGTTTTTCATCTAAAAAAATTCATATTGTTAGTTTAATAGGAATAATTTAAAATTACAGTAATATAAATAAATAAAAACTATTAAAATTAACTCATTCTATATATTTATTATCTCTCATCAAATATTTAATGTTATATGCCAAGGTGGTTGTCAATTCTTTATTAAACCAGGTTAACACTGAAAACATTTTACATATGTTTTATTGCTATACATATTCAAAAAATTACTAAAGTAATATTTAACAAAATATTCACATTATCAATTTAATACCTTCTTAAAAGATAAAGTAATTAATGAAAAACGAAAGATATAATTTTACTTGTTTTATAAAAAATTTGATAAACTTTTATGAGATGAAAAGTAAACTAATAATTAATATAACAATTTAATATTTAGATTAAGAATATAATTTTGGATTTTTTTATATTATTTATAATATAAGTGTAATTTATTTTAATATTATTTGATTTTTTATTACTAATACTATTCCTTAAAGAATATTCCACATATATGTCCACTTAAATCTCGTTTATCATATACCACCCTTTCTTAAATATCTTTTTTATATTTTTAAGACACTTTTGAAAGTCTTTTTTTAGTCATTTCCGGAAATCTTTTATCTTCAATGTTTTACATTCCATCTCACTCATTCTTATTTTTCTTTATATATAATTCATTGACTGGTTTCCTTTCCCTCATTAAATGGTCAAATTTTCCAAAGCTCCATATCTTAAATATATAGTTATAACAATATACTACATTCTATTACATCATATTTCATTAGGCAACTCTATATAGTTATACCATTACTATTTGTGAATTTTGTTTAAAAGCATAAAAAAGATATGATAAATGGCTACTTTTCTTGTGGACGATTTAGAGAGAATGAGAAAGAAATCACTTTTTGAATGTTATCACATATATAAAGTATAGACACAGCAGTTAAATGAAAAAAGCACATAAGGATATATAACGCGATATTTCATTATCAATAGTCCACTTTATATAAAACATTTTAAATAGATCATCGGTTATTTTTATTCATTTTTACAAATATTATATAATGGATTTTATCAAAGTATTTAATTAAGTTATTTTTTTTAAAAAGAAAAAAGATGTTTAATAAAAATTATATGAACTGGGAAAATGAAGTGCATGAGAAATTAATATATTTCTTCATGTTAATTATTTTCTATTCATTTGTATTTTATAACATTTTTAAAATTTTATAATATTATGATAAAAGCTTTCATTATAATATTAACACTTTTTGTTACTATAAATACTAAAATAAACTAATAAAATTTTATACATTTTATTAAACCTTTTTTTACTATATGGTGTTTCTAATATTTTATTATATCATATTGGTATAAATTTTGTTTTACACATTAAAATAAAAAGCCATTATAGAATTTTTTATTTATAATAAATTATAAATTAAACATTTGTAAATATATTTACTATTATTTAATATAAATAACCTTAAAATATATACCATCTCAATAAGCCACACCTTTTTTAGATCATATATTATTATTTTCTCTACTGGGATTGGGAGAAAACAATTTAGCTAAAAAATAAATGATACAAATTTATTTATATATTTATTTGGATGAAGAAACATTAACAAGATATTAAATATATATTTATTTAAAATTATTAATTGTCTACTATCTTTAATATTAAAAAGATTATATCAGAAAAAAAATAGAAAAAATATTTAAAGTGTTACCAACATTATATGATATTAAAACAAGCTTTCATATATATTTAATAATTTATGATAGAGTTTTGTTCATTGTTCTTGAAATACTACTATACATATATTACTATTTAACTTCTATTAAACTTTTGTCTTTCAAAGATAATAAGAGAACATCACATTTAAAATTTTTATTATTATTAAAATTATAAACAACACAATACCAGAAATGAATTCATCAAAAAGTTTAAAACAAAAACCAAAAAGTTGTACCGACATACAGGATGAATTAACAACAATTAAACAACTATGTGCAAAACATGAAAAATTATGCTTATGCTTCAATAGATGGAAAACAAATGTTGAGCAGGTATGATTAAAAATTACCCAAATATATATAACTTTTTACTTTAGAATGATGCTCAATTACAAATACTTAATGAAACTGCCACTTCACTGCGCTATCGACATAAAATGCTTACTGACATGATATCATTAAAACCGACAGATCCAGAGGTTCTCGAAAAGCTTCAAAAAGAAATTAAAGCTGTTGAAGATCAAGTAGATATTTGGATACGTGAATTATCTGAAGTAAATGAAGTTCGTACTCACTTAGACATTGAATTTATTCAATTAAAAGCAAAACTTCAAAGAAGTATGACAAATATCGAAATAGCTCATTTAGATTTTGATACAATTGAAAAAAATCATAGAACAATATGGAGAAAATTTCTCTTTAATACGAAACAACTTTCAAAATCAAGATAATCTAATTACAAAGAAAATGTTTCATAATATTTATCAAAAAATAAGAATTTTATTTAAATTTTTATATTACATGATGTTTTGTGAAACAAAAGTAAATGAAAATTTTTATATTTTCTTGGGTATATAGACCACTTTTAATGTTCTTTAAAATTAATCCTATAAAAAATATTTACGGAGATCTTGAAACATTGTTTAAAGTAAATAAATATTTGCTTAAATTGCATAGACAAGATTCTTATCTTTTCACTTTATTGAAAATAGGTATATTAGAAAAAATGTTAAAGTGAACTAATTTATCATTTTTTTCCAAGTGATTGAAGATCTCTTTTCTACACCCGCTAGTAATTCCACTTAATCTACATAATTAGCAAAAAATTAGTTGTTTTGCTGGACTAAATAGTTTTTGCTGTACTTACATTTTCTCCTTAACGAAACAGTAAATACCATTGAAGACAATCTTAAAAATACAGTCGAAAATGCGTATAAAAATAATTTATTTAAAAAAATTTTTTTCATAAAATTTTGATTACACACAAAATGAAACAAGGTTAGTACAATAAATAAAATGACTACTCGAATCTGATTTTTTTTATGTTAACCAATGTTAAACAAAAAAAGCTTTAAAAAGTACAAATTAAGTAAATAAATCACATATTCATTTGTTTTAATACAAAATCACGTTGAAAACGAGACGCTTGTTCCTTAATTTTTCTATCATAAAGACTTGAATTATTTCTGAAAATTTGGAAAGCCTCGGACTGAGCAGGATCTTCATTGTTAGGATTACTTAATAACTGTTGGATTCCAAGCAATATTTCACTAATGGTTAGCCTACAATTCCAATCCTTACGTTCATCTAATAGTGATAGGCAGACGGTACCTGATGGATAAATGTTTGGATGGAAAATTGGTGGATCAAATTTACACTTTGGTGGAACATCAGGATATTCTTGTTTAAATTCCATAGTTAGCTAAAATAAATTAATTATACAATGAGAAAACTGCAACTTACTCTATATAGTCCACCCTCCCAACTTGTATTTTCTTTTCCTGGAATTGCACAATCCCAAATCATTAAATTTAACGTTCCGTCATCATTTTTCCTTGGTACTGCAACAAATCCAAATGGATGACTCTTACGCCAAATTCTGCGCTCCTGCATCAAACGTGTAGACGCCAAACTGGTCATGGTTAATTTAATGAACGTTGAGGTAAAATAAATAAATTAAAAATACTTGCAAACCGAGTTAGGAATTGTACTATTCTCCAAAAAAATTTACCGCAAAATTACTAAGTAACTAATGGCTATTTGTAGGCATTCTCTTTTCAAGACCAAGTACTTTTAATATAATTTTTGTGGAATAATGTTCCTGTCTTTTTTTCAATAAGACGGAAAATTTTTTCTAATGTCTAGTGGAGTTTTTAAATTTACTAATTATGATAACAAATTAGTTGTTTTTTTGTGAAAAACGTATTTGTAATTAATGTGTACGAAAAGGCACAATTTTTTTATAAGTGAGTGTATTTAAAGTAAAATAATAAAAATTGTTCAATGATATACTTTAAAATTAAACTAGCAATTGTTTTTCTTGAATCTTTATTTAACATATGCCGTAATAATTACAATATGTAATTTGGAATAAGTAATAAAAATTTGGGAATTAGATTCTTAACAATTAAATACATTATTACCTTCTACTTCCGTAGTGTTTTAAAATTTTTTATATGAAGACAGAGATTAAAATTAATTACATCAATAATCTAATATCAACTTTTGACAAATATATTATATTTTTCTCAATTATCTGATAAATATTTCAGTAGAAATAATTTCTTAATATCAATTTGAAAAAATAAACAAATGCAATTAATCATGTTCAAATTGTAAAGCAATATTTTATACCTTTAAAGTAGTTCTGTATTAGCAATGGTCTTTTAGTTTCACAATAGGTAGTGATTACCATTATAATTATACTACTTATTAACCTAAAAGAATTTTACTACTAAATATTGGATCATTATAAGGATAAAATTACTATTTAGAAAAATTGAAAAAAAAATAATACTTGGATAACCTAACATTTTTAAATAAAACCATAATTAAAAGTTTATTAAGAATTTAAAATATAATAATACTTTCTCAACAATATCTTTTTCAAAATTAATCTCTCCATTAAAAGTTTTACTTGAAAGATTACTTTAATCGACATTATCTTCGACCTCAATATTTAATACCTCAAAAATAAAGAAAATACTTCATTGTAATTGTCCAAGATGAATAACTATCATTTCCACTTTTTATATAATTTTTTATTTTTACTTTTTCTTCCTACGACAAGCATATTTTTTGGAAGTGGTCAATATTCGTGCCCAGTTATCAATTGTCCTACCAAACCACAATGCCAAACAAATGCATTTTCAAATTCATTTCCTCAAATGCCTTGTTCGAAAAAAACTCGAAATAAAAGAGAAATAAATGGTGCTATAATTTTAAATTCTCAAAAAGAAGAGGAAATTAAATGTAATAGCAAAGAACTACGAGAAATTATGTATGAAGTAAGTATTCCTTTGAAACTTTTCCGAGATTTAAATAATAACATTTCAGAATATGTCAGATAATATTAAAGAGAGTAAAAATATTATCTTAAGAAATATTGAAGATCATTTTAACCTATCTTTCAATATAATTTGTGCTCATGGAGACTTTTCTTTCCTAACGACTACGAGATTATATTGTTTGATATCAAAAGAAAATTTAAATTGTTATGCATATCTTTCAGAATATGGAAATAATTTAAATTCTATTGGAACTGAGAATGAAGAAAGTCCCTAAATTTGTGTTAAAAATATAATTATAAATAATTGAAGAGTTTGAAGAAATCTATAATATTCGAACAATTAAATATATCTAAAGTCCATATTTATACCTTTTTATATTTCTTACAAAAATTTTATTAATTGATAAGACTTCTTTCTGACTTTGTATGTAAAGCAAGTTTAAATTATTTATTAAAAAATTAAAAAAAATAAATACTGAAACATTAAATTAATATCATTATTATGACTTTATTATACCAATGTATTTTTTTATTATTAATAAACAGATGGTAATTTCTCATTGTTTTCAATGGCTTTCTTCAAATTAACAATAAATCCTGTACCCTTAGAGATATAACCATTTTTGCTAGAAGATTCTGAATATAATTTGTATTCATATTGTCCGGATTTTTTTACTCTTTCCTCTAAATTAGGGTAGACATCTTTAATAGCTTTTTCAATATTTTGTCTAACTCTTTCTCTTGTTCCTAATATATAATCATTAAATTTTTTCTCAAAAGGATTTTCAAGATTTTTGAAATCTTCAGGATTTTCATCTTTCTTTGATGTTTCTTTATCACTCATTTTAGAAACTTTTTTTCTTTTTGCGAGTTCACTTTTAATTAAATTAAAACGTTCTTCCTTTTCATGCTGTTCTGCTTTATAAATTTCCTGTCTTGATGGTTGTTTATAATAGTTTGCCTCTTGTTGATAGCCAAATTTGCCTCCACCATAAAGATCCTCTGTATCAGTATGGCTTCTTTTCAAAGATCCTGGATTTGTTCCTCTCATATCTGTGGTAAAACTCTGACTGCTTTCATATGTATTAAATTTTCTTAATCTTTCCTTTACTTTTTGTGGTTCTCTACAAAAATCACAATTATTTTTACAAGACTTCAAACTTTTATCACCAAAATATTCACAAAGTAATTTATGCCTACAACATTCACTTTCACAATACTCCATCATTTTCTTGAATGACTCCATTAAACTTTCTTTCTTCATTCTTTTGCTATTCTCATCACCCTTACTTTTATCAATCCTTGCTAAATTTCCTTTGTTAAAAAATTCAGCCCTTTTTTTCAAGTTTGTTGAGTGATATAATTTACAATAACTTCGTTTACCATCTCTTCCTGCTCTACCAGTTTCTTGATAATATGCTGCTAAATCATCTGGACTACACGTATGTATGACAAATCTAACATCTTCTTTATCAATTCCCATACCAAAAGCAATGGTAGCACATATTACAGAAATTTCATTATTCATCCATTTTCTTTGTATTTCAATTTTTTCTTTACTTTTAAACTTTGCATGATAAGCTGTTGCAGATATATTTTTAGAAACTAAAAAATTAGCCATTTCTTCGCATTGATTTCTCGATCTACAATATACTATTCCACTATAAGAATAACTGCTTGATCCACTTTGTTTCTTGAAATGAATCATTAATTTCTTTATAAAATTACTAATGTCTTCTTTAATTTGTTCCATTTTATATTCATCTTTTTTTAAATTACCAAATTTCTTCCCATCTAATTCTGGTAAACTTTCGGCAGTTACAACTTCATAGAACAAATTTTTTCTAAATGGTGATATTTTAAAAGTTTTACACTTGGATATGGACAATCTTAAATTTCTCCTGATATCCTCTTCAACAGTTTCACTTGCTGTAGCGGTTAAAGCTATTAGTGGTACCATTGGAAATAAATTTTTTAGTTCACATAACTTTAAATAATCTGGTCTAAAATCATGACCCCATTGAGATACACAATGAGATTCATCAACAACTAAATAGTTTAGTAAATTCTTATCAAAAAGTGATTTTAGTATGTCTCGAAAAAATAAATTCTTTCCGGATTCAGGAGTTGTAAAAACAATATGGTAACTTGGTTTATCTGAAAGTAAATCTCTCGATATTTTTTCTCTATCATCTTTAGAAATAGCTGAATTCCATTGACAACATCGAATGTTTTTCTTAATCAGTGCATTAATTTGGTCAAGAATTAAAGCTAGAAGTGGCGAAAAAACGATAGTAACTCCAGGTTTACATAATGATGGCAGTTGATAGCACAAACTCTTTCCTGCACCCGTTGGAAAAGATATATAGACATCTGAGTCGCCTATAAAAATAACATTTAATTCATAATATTTATTTGAGAAAATCATACCTTCTAAAATTTTAAAAATTGCTTTTTTCTGTTCTTTTGATCTAAAAGACTCATGATTAAAAACTCCTCTTAATAAACATATAGCTCGTTCTTCATTTGTTAATGCAAGGAATTCAGTTGAAGACAAATATTTATCTACCTCTTTCATCTCAACTTCATTTTCAACAACCTCATCTTTCTCCTCATAAACTTCAAGCAAATCATTTTCTTCATGATCCATTACACCTGGAACTTTATTTCCTTTAACAGCATTAACAGGCGGATTATTTCTTATTGATTTTGAGGTACTTGTTTTTCTTTGCTTATATTTTGAAGACTTTCTAGGACGTCCTTTCCTCTGTTTTGGTTGAGATTTTTTCCTTGGAGTTCTTGAAGGTTTTTTTATTTTACTAACTGACTTAGAAGGAGTCTTAATCACTTTTAGAACTTCAATACTAGGTTCTTTTTTAACTTCTTTTGTTGATTCTTTTTTTATAATCCAATTATCTAAAGACATATTTTAACCTTAACTAGAGAATCAAGATACTAATAATAAAATATTTACACAGTGTAGATAAAATGAGGAAAAATTAAAATGAATTCGTTGCCAATCTAGGATTATTATATTTCATACACTAACACAATAAGTTTGCTAGTTAATATAGAAATCATAAGAACAAGTGTCGCATTCATTTTCCCATTGGGAAAATAAACTTGGCATTATAATTGAGGTAAAATTTAAAAATACGATCCTAGTTAGAAAATGATATTGAATATTTAATTTTGCAAGAACTTTTCAACTTTAATAGGTAACTTATAATAGAAATTAATACATTTTAATTAGTAAGACACAATGATAAAAATATTATATTAAAAATAGATAACTTAACACATAAGTCTTAACTTAGTTAAAATATAAAACTTAAACAACGTTCCTACAATAAATAAATGTACAAGATAAAAAGACGATTTTTTAGTACTACTGATATCATTAAATAAATATTAGTAAACAAAGTATAATTAATGAATATTTTAATAAAGTTACATAAATTACTATACTGGAAATATTTTATATAACTTATTTTAAATTTACAATAGTGATAACAATAAAAATTACATTATAAGTACTGATAACAAGCATTTATTCCTATTTAATATTGTTTATGAATGATAGTAATTAAGAAATTCATTTTTTTCTGTTTAAATATTAATTTTTCAAATTCTAGTAAAAAAACATTTATATGTATTATGAAAAGATTTTATAATACAAAAGTTTATAAATTACAAGTATGCCCAAAGCTAGTAATTAAAAAACTAATTTTACAAGTTTAATGGAAAATAATTATTTAGGGCATGATTGTATGTTTGTAAAATTAAAAAAAATTGATAATAATTACAGTAATTTTAACAGAAAGGTTATTTTTAAACTCTATATACTAGACAATTGCATTTTTGTAATTTCAATAATAGTTATACCATAAAGATAAAAATAAAAAAAATTTTATTGATATTACTGGTTATTGTTGCTTACTATCTTTATTATTACTCAAAATTATTTTTTATCAATGATCAACTGATTAATGTTTACTCCTAATAATGTATTCATAATACATTAATATATTTGTATCATAAAAAATTGCCATCTAGAAAGTTTGTATCATTTTTAAAATTTTATGTTATTGCATAATGATATATATCAAAAGGTTATAATATGTTAACAAGATAAGAAAATATGCCATAACTATAAGATTAATACAGTTAAGATACATTACAATACAAAATACTCATTGTTAAAACACATTTTACCAATGTCGAAAAAAGCAAAATAGCCGGTGATGAGCTGACGGGCCGCCCATTATAATTGAGGTAAAATTTAAAAATACGATCCTAGTTAGAAAATGATATTGAATATTTAATTTTGCAAAAAATTTTCAACTTTAATAGGTAACTTATAATAGAAATTAGTACATTTTAATTATTAAGACACAATGATAAAAATATTATATTAAAAATAGATAACTTAACACATAAGTCTTAACTTAGTTAAAATATAAAACTTAAACAACGTTCCTACAATAAAATAAATGTACAAGATAAAAATACGATTTTTTAGTTTTTCTTAAAAGAGTATATATTGAAACCTACATTTGCACGAAATTAATAAAATGATTGGAAAATATTTATTAAAGTACAAGTGGATATTAGTCACTTTTGCAGACTATTAAATTAATATTATTTTAATATTTAACAAAATCATACCATAATACTCTAGAGTGCTTTATTTTTTATTAGCATTGATTCAATTATATAAATAATACCATGAAAATCAAGATATTCTGTTAATATTACCGCATAATTATCACCACTCTTTTTAATTTTATGACAAACAAATAATACTTTAGAAATATTTTAACTCAAAATATGGAATTTTTGCTACATATTGTATGACAAGAGTCTCAACTGATTTCTTTAAATATATCAATTTTTTAAATGTCAAATGATCAACATGAAGAGAACATAATAAAAAACAAATGTTTTTAACAAAAATCTAGTGATTTTAAATTTTCAACTGTAAAACCAATAAACTTGTAAAGATATTTTTTTATGTATTTAATATAAACTAATTGGAATAAATAAATTGCAAACACTATCAATTTACTACAACATTTTCATTATTAGAAGATCTCAATACAATATACTTCGACAGTAAGAAAATTGATTTCATACTTGTGATGACAAGACGGATGCAGCAATACTTAACAGTATAATAAGGTAACGTAAACTTCTAGCCTACAACAGTTAATGTTCAGAACTCAAAACTATATTGCTAATTTTTATTCTTATATATTCAACGAAAATTATTAACAGCAATTTTTACTTAGTAAAAAATGATCGTTAGTCGTTTATAGAAATTTTTATGTTAGAAAATTAAAAAATAATAGTTTCGGATAATACTATGTATAAATTAATTTTAGAAACGAATTGAAGAAGACTCAACCCCCGTTTTCGTTTCACAAAATAAGAAAGTGACAATATTTAATGTTATTATAAAATATAAAAAATCTATAAAAATCATTATACCCTTTTTCCACTAATTTTGACACCCGAAAAAATAAGTAAATATATTAATGGTATTGATAGTTGTTTCGAATATGAAGTTCTTTCCCTGTTCCTGTAGTAAAAGAAGAAGCTTTCGGAAATCTTTGCCCCATCAGCATCGGATTTATAAAACCTCTATTTGACGTAATTTCTTGGGAATAGTGGAATCTTTTAGCAATCTCCGCGGTATGTTCCAGAATAGATTTGTCTGATGAAGGTCTTTTAATGCCTCTCTTTCCGCTCATATTTTCTTTTTCGTTCTTATGACGTACACAAACATCACAATTAATGCCACATGGTGCTTTTTCATTTTCACCAAAGTAGTTA
Source organism: Strongyloides papillosus (assembly GCA_005656395.1). Lineage (NCBI taxonomy): Eukaryota > Metazoa > Nematoda > Chromadorea > Rhabditida > Strongyloididae > Strongyloides > Strongyloides papillosus. Next base: position 1,653,912 of record SRSI01000010.1, on the reverse strand, counting down.
CACAGCATCTTATGTCTACATTCATCATTTTCACAATATTCTTGCATTTTCCTAAATGTATAATGAATATTATCTTCCTTTATCTTTTTTTGTTCTTCACTCGCTTTACTTAGCATTATCTTTCTTAAATTAAGATTTTTGAAATATTTAGATCTCTCAATTGTGTCATCAGAAATATAAATCCTGCAATAACTTTTTTTCCCATCTCTGCCAGCTCTTCCACTTTCTTGGTAGTATGCAGCTAAGTTGTCTGGAGCACCTAAGTGAATTACAAATCGTACATCTGCTTTATCGATACCCATACCAAATGCAATTGTTGCACAAATTACAGAAATTTCATTTTTCATCCATTTTTGTTGAACATCAATTTTATCAGCCTTTTTTAACTTTGAATGATAAGCTGCTGCCAGAATATCATTTGACACTAAATGAGCTGCCAATTGCTCACATGAATCTATTGATCTACAATAAACAATTCCTCCGTAGCCTTTAAAGTCACCTCCATTTTCTTCAATAAGTCTTTGTTTTATCTTTTTTATATGCTTAACCATATCACTTTCAATTGTAACGTTGTCATCGTTCTCACCCTCTATACTCTTATTCGTGGAAGCGTCGCGTTTTAGTTGTCCTTCTGAAACGACATCGTAGTATAAATTATCTCTGTATACAGATGTCTTATAGTTTTTGGGATTGTCAAACCTCAAGTGTGTTTTGATATCGGTCTCGACAACATTACTAGCTGTAGCGGTAAGAGCAATCCATGGTACATTACCAGTAATACCTCTTAATGTTGATAATCTAGAATATTTTGGTCGAAAATCGTGCCCCCATTCGCTGATACAATGGGCTTCATCGACGACCAAATAATTGAGCAATCCTTTCCTAGTCAATTCTTTCATCATCTTTTGAAAAAATTCTGTTTGTGCAGACTCTGGTGTTGTATAAACAATTCTATATTTAGGAGAGGCCGAAAAAAGATCTTTTGCTATTTCTGAACGATCATTTTGTGTTAAAGTGGAATTCCATGGACAAGATCTTATCATTTTCTTCTGTAATACAGTTACTTGATCCTGAATTAAAGCAATTAGTGGCGAAAATACTATTGTAACACCAGGTCTGCACAATGCAGGTAACTGATAACAGAGACTTTTCCCAGCTCCTGTTGGAAACGAGACGTAGATATCCGAATCTCCTAAAAATAGAGTTAAAGTTAGATTAAGTTAAAAACTTACTCTTGATTGCACTAATGATAGCTTCTTCTTGATCTTTATTTCTAAAATTCTTGTGACCAAAGATCTTTTGAAGCACAAATTCAGCTTTCTCTTTGTCATTCATATCAAAAAACTCTTCCGAAGAGATCAATCTGTCAACTTCATCCATTTCTTTATCATATTTCTCAGCAACATCTTTGTATTTGTTATTTACTGTGGCGTTTTTTCTTTTTGGAGTCTTTTTTGAACCATTTTTAGAAGTTTTCCCAGAGTTTGTTTCGATAACTTTGATAACTTCTACATCTCGTGGTTCTTGAGGAATTCTATTTGATTTTACTAGCCAATTATCAAGATTGTTCATTGTTGAAGAAATACAATAGAGAAAGTCTGCAATTCTCCGACAATTTAAAATAATAAGAAAATTGCGGGAAAAGTCTCTTTATATACAAGATTGGAAGGATATTCCAACTAAGAGTATGGAATACATTATTTCCGTAGAATGGTACTTGTTTTAATCAATTTTCCTGTAATTTCAATTGTACCTGATATTTAAAGTAACTTAAAAATGGTCAAAAATGGAAGACTATACTAGACCATTTTTTGTTTAATTTTTAAGGTTCATAATTCCATTTTCTTTATAAGAATCAATTCTTTCCATTCTAAGATATGTTCTAATTCATTGGATATCCTACTTATTGCATTTTCAAAACAAGGATATTCTAAAAAAGTACAAAGGCTGAACAAATATATTATTATCTGATGTATATTTTATTTATCTAAAAGCAAAGTATTATTGTTATCTTTTATCATATATCGATGTCGCGTTCTATAATTGTTTTTCTTTTTTTTTTAACTGGGTAGCCACTTTTTTTAGATATATTTTAGAAAGTGATGCCAAAATATATATTACTTAAGATAATTTAAATCCATATAATATGGTAAAAAAATAAATGTAGTTCTTTAAGTGATGTTAAGTATTTTTTTTTTCGATTTTAACAGGATTTTATATATAATAATATTTTTATTTACAACTATAATTAGATTTTGGCTCACAAGATAGTGAATTATCTTTTATAGTAAAAAATACTATCATGGAAGGGGTGAACTTTAAAAATATATTGTCATATTTTTGTAATTTTTTTTTACTTTAAAAACGTCTTGTTTATGTAGATATCTATTACTACCATTTTGCACTTTTATCATTTTTTCAACATTTTTAAATATATATATTGCAGAGATGATAGGTTTCAATGTTGCTGATTTGTCTCCAGAAGAGTTGCAACGACTATCTGTTATTCATAAAAAGAAAGCTAAATTACTTGAAGAAATACAGGTTTGTTTACACAGATTCATAGTTTTTTTCTTTACTTAATGCAAAAATAAAAACATAAATATTTATTGTTTTTGGTTACAGTTGATAAAAGAAGAAATGGAACAGATAGATGCACAAATGGATACACTTGATATTGAAGATGATGATATTGGTACAAAGACAAAGCAAGCTATTATTGGTAAAAAAAAATTCAATAATAATCCTAAAAAAGGTTTAGAATATCTATTTGAGTATCATATTATTGAAAAAACACCAGAAGCTGTAGCTGAATTTTTATATAATGGTGAAAATTTATCAAAAACAGCTATTGGGCAGTATCTTGGAGAGAGAGACGATTTTAATCTTGAAGTACTTGACAAGTTTGTAAAATTACACGATTTTACTAAAAAAGAATTAGTTGATAGTTTAAGACAATTTTTGGGGAGTTTTATGTTACCAGGAGAATCACAAAAAATTGACAGAATGATGCAATTATTTGCTCAGCGATATTGTGATCAAAATCCCGGTGTTTTCAATCACGCTGATGTTTGTTATGTTTTGTCATTTTCTGTTATTATGTTAAATACTAATTTATATAATCCTAACGTTAAAGAAAAATTAACAGCTGATAAATTTATTAATATGTGTAGAGGCGCTAATGAGGGTGCTGATTTACCAAGAGAATTTCTATTAAATTTGTATAATAATATTAAAAACGAAGAATTTAAAATGCCTACTGATGAAAAAGACGATCTCATTAATACGTTTATTAATCCTGATAAAAAAGGATTTCTATGGAAAAAGGGATCATATAAAACGTGGAAAAAACGGTGGTTCATACTTAGTGGTAAATGTTTATACTATTTTGAAAACCAAGGTGAAACTGATCCTAGAGGGATAATACCATTAGAGAATGTTAAAGTACGCTTTGTGGAGGAAAAAAATAAACAACATGTTTTTGAAATCTTTTCTAGTACCTCGGAAGTTATTAAAGCTTGCAAAACTGAAACTGATGGTAGGATGGTTGAAGGTAAGCATACAACATATAGAATGTGTGCTCCAACAGCTGAAGATATGCACCAATGGATAAATGCCATTCAAAGAAGTATTAATAATGATCCTTTCTTTGATATGTTGCAACTACGAAAGAAACGCATAGAATCACAAATTTCAGAGACGTCTTTAAACACTTCAAAAGATTCGAAATAAGAAATTTATTGTATATTTTACATGAGGTAGAATAATTTGTAAATATAAATGTTTTAGAGGGAAACAAAATAAATAATTAGTAAATTATCGAATACACAGCTAAAAATATATAATTCTATTTCTGTCAGCTTTATGATAAATAAAGGGATAGTCCATTTTGAAAGTGACATTCACTATGCTAAGGAGAATGACTTTATTTCATCAACAAATACAGTGAGTGTAGTGGCAATTTCGTATTTTCTTCCAAATACATCAATATAACAATTTTTTGCAAAATTTTCTCAGTTTCCTTAAGTTCAAATTCTGATGGAGTATGCGTTATTACAAAGCATATCGCAAATCCCAAGTGTGTTAAAATGTTATCATGACCAACAGAAGGCTCAATTTTTTAAATTTGTTAAAAATATTTTCATTTTATGTATTGCGATAGTTTTCACTAAATCTCACAACTACTTTTCCAACAAAACATTTCACAAATTTCGAAAAATTTCCTTTTGTAGACTAATTGATATGAATGCATCAAACTTTTGATACCTTGTAATAATAATAAAGTGCTATAAAACTTGAATCACGGTACAAATAATTGTATGAGCTTTCATAAAAACTGTTTTTTAACTTTCTCTTAAGATTGCAAAAGTCAGATTTCCTATTAAGTACCTGTTAAAATGCGAAAATCTTTTTTATTTAAAGTATAAAGAACATCGGGACGCGTGGATTTACCTCTCAAATAATATAAATATTGTGAAAAACATTTTTGTCTTGTATCGTAACTGATGGAAAAATGTTTGCAGAGATAAAATTTATTTCTTATCACTAAAATAAATAAATTAAAATTATCTTTGAAGATATTTTCTAATCTATTAGAAAATTTACCATCAAATTGATAATTCCTCACTGCACAAACTTTATTGTTCAATCTGCCGGAATCACCGGCTATTTTAGTTTTCTTTTCTCGTACTCTTATAGAATACTAAGTTTTCAGTCTCAGTCAAATAGTTATCAAAAAATTCCTATTGAAATTCTTTACATTTGCTTCTGCTACAAATAGGAATTTCAACTAGGTCGATTCTTAAAAAATCAAGGAAAATTTACTTTTCTATTTCACGTGTTAAACAGGAATCTTCTTGAATGTATAGCTATATTTCACTCAAAATCAACTTGTAAATTATAGGTGACAATGTCTCAAATTTTTAGGAATCTAAGAGATTGTCACCTACAGACAACAACGTTTTAAAAACAAAACTATCTAGCTATGTTTTCTTTTCAGAAGAAGTTACCACAAACAATTTAAATTAATTTCTGAAAATGTGTACAAATCTAATCACCACATCTGTTTTTATTTTTATGGAACGTAAGATGATTACTAAATTTTTCAAACAAAAATCATAATTTAATTTATGTCTAGAAAATAAATAAATAAAATCCTTATGAAATCTGTTGGAAAAAACGACCACACATCTACAAAAAGGATTCCCTACATAGGGTATAAAAGATTATGTTCACTTGCACGTTGCTTTTTAATATTTTTTTTAGCAAAAGGTCAACATATTCAAATCAACATTCCGGTTGAGACATACAATAAGCGCGCATTTGGCGACACGCCACTTCACCAAAAATAAATATGTGAATTTAGACGAGTGTTTAAATTTATTGTTTTGTTTTTTTGTGGCCATATACTTATACAGCAAATTTCATTATTTCCTGGGGAAAGTGTTATACACTTGTTTGTATCACATTTTATGATAATTTATGTTAGGTAATATCTGGTTTAATTAATGTTAGTTTGTTTATTTCCGATTATTTATTTACGCCAACGATTTAGTGTGGTCGTTGTAGAGTTTGACTACCATCGTTGAGTTTATAAAAAGGCAAAACTTAATGAGTATTCAAGGAATTGATTTCTTTGATTTAATATTGTTTAAACAATTTACAATTATACTTTCGAACTGTTAAAACACAAACATTACTATATTTTCTTAGAATAATTTCTTGCCCAACAAATTTTTTGTTTGATTCGCCACGAAAAGAAAATCAAAATAGCTTTAGTAAAGTAACATCTCTTCCAAGTCGTCGAAATTTTATGTTTTTCTTGAAAATAAATAAAAATTTTGTGTATGTTAGTGACTGAAACGTATTTAATGTTATATGAAACGTTAAAACATCCTGAAGTAGATATATTTACTGAGGGACAAATAAATTAGATTAAGTTTCAATCTCAAGCACGAATGGAGTGTAAAATAATAAAATGATGATTTTAATGTTTTAGAGGAAATAAAAATAATATTTTTTGCTAGTTTATCATACATTATTTTTATGATTTTCTAATTTGATCACACCAAATATTAGAATTTTTTCTAAAGATAGCATATCAGGAGAAATTCGATTAACTTAATTTAATTATGTTAAATTACATTATATAAATATAAAATTTTCACAAAAGTTAATTTTACTTATATGATGTTGGGGAGATATCTACACGGAAAAAGTTAGCAGGTAGCACTATCAAAATTTTTATAGATCAATCGGAAATATTTTATGATTTTTGGATTTGAATTATTTTAAATAATTTTAGAGTTATTGTTTTATTTTTGTAACTAATATTAATCTTTTTTTACAAAATTAAGATGATCATTTTTTGACGATTGTGATATTAGTTGTCCCAAATAAAATCAAAACAATTTATTTTAGATTATTTTACAGGATTTGTTTAACTTTCTAATTAAATAGTGTGACTCAATTAAACCTTTAGTTATAAATATAACCAAAGAGGAAACTTATAAAACATAAATACTTTTTAAAAATAATAATTTTCAATTTTATATCTTTATTTTCACAATTGTTAGCATAAAAATTGCTTCTTTAACTGATTTGTATACTAAAGATAGATATTATGTCGCATTTTAATATTGTGAGGAAATAAATAACCACTATACATAAAATTATTACCACTTTTTAACTAGAAGAAATTTTTATCTATTTTTTTCTCAGTAAATTAAATATTTTCTAGCATTTTCATAATTTATAATAACGTACTTGAAAAAAGGAATTTCTCCCTCTCTTAAATAAAATAAATAATGTTAATTTTAACTATAATCTACTTTAAAGATTAAAATAAAATTTAATTAACACACAGTTTTTAAACTTTCTCCTTTTATATTCTAATATTTGTTTGTTTATTTATAAAAATTCAAAAAAGAAAACGCAAGCTAATTGAGTACATGTTTTAAAACTTGCACTTTACAGTGTAATATAAAAGTTAAAAAAATAAAAAAGTTTTTGTTCTTATTTTTATGTAAATTTAATGTACATATCTTTTAAAATATAGCATTATACCCAAGAAGTTGTTTAATAAAAATTGTCATGTAGTATAAAATGCTTTTTATGGGTTTATATTGTTGATTATTTATGTTCCTAATTTTTAATTTGCTAATATTAGCACTGTTTTATTTTTGCTGTTGAAAAAAACTACTTATTTTATACACGTAAAATTATTAGATATACAATAAAACTATTTTCCATAAAGTCGCAGCTTAGTTTATCCCGAAATATGATAACAAAGTGTGATTTTTAGAGTGTTGTAAAACTTTATAGAAACAATTGGTGAATTCACAGTTAACCTTATCAAATCATTAAAGTACGTTTAATTATTTAGAACAAAATAAGTACTTTAAAAAAGATAGTTAAATGTGATTAATCAAAAGACAAAGAATATATTTTTTTCTACTTTTGATATGCATTTTAATAGATTGTTTACTGAAAGCATACAATTTAATCAATCAACAAAACAAATATGTTAAGATGAATAAAATTATATTCAGAAAGGTTTTTTTGCTTACTATTTATTTTCAACGCTACAGAAAATGTTAAACACTAGAAGTTTGTATTGATTTGATGTTGTAAATATATTTATAATTGTATATACCATTGTATAGTTAAAATTAGGTTAATAAAAATGTGTATAAACGTTTCGACTTCATAGACTTAAAAAATATAAGTTCTTCTCGCTTTTTTGAAAGGTACGAATATATACACGCAATATTATTAGTTGTTGTTCGTTTCAAAATTTGATAACTGGATAAAAATAACAAGCTATAGGACTTTGAGAGAGAGACTTCTATCATTTTTAACTACATATATTTTTCTATGCGTTGTATACTTTTTTTAGATAGATTTTATAAAAAGTATTAGTTATTAGCTAGGTATAAAAACAAATTTTTCAATATGTAAATCCTTGCTAAAAACCACATAAAATTGTTTGTCGCAATATCCATTAATAAAAACGGTCGTTTTTTCTTATGTCAACACCCGTCATACAACGAAACTACGACTTGTGTCCCTTTTTTCAACAACAATAGATAAAAATATGTATGCATTTACACACGCACATAGAGTTACATTACCCTTTTTTTCTCCTTTAACTAAAAGTGACAGATAACTTGAAATAGTTATTACATTCGCATTGGAAAAGTGCGTATATAAGCACACTACCAGTACTAAAAAATACTATGTTGACTTTATGTGTGCTTTTCTAGGGTGTACGTTTTTTTTTTCAAAGACGATAGATCACATACTTTTCCAAAAATGTATAATTTTTTTTATTTATTGTTTTGTAAATCATGTTCCGATAACTTAAGTCTTGAAAGTTATTGGTTTAGAAGTATTTTTTGAATAGTTGTATTTTATTGGAAATTTGAAGTTTGTTTTATTTTTGATATTAACGTTGTTCTGAAATTAATATTCTTTTGATTAGTTCATAATTTTTTAGATTATCATAATATTATAATTTTTTAAATTTCCTGTCACATCACCTATTTTTATATATTGAGGTCCCGCCAAAAAGTTTATTTATTCTACTTTTATTGTTGTTGTTTGTAGAAAAAAAACTTTTAAAATATGAGTGAAGAAGGAAATGTTGTGAAGGTGGATGATATAAGTATTAATTCTGAAGCTAAAAATGGTATGGTTAAAATTAGTTTATTGAGTATTAATTTTTTTTAGGAATAATAAATAAAGAAAGTAATATATTAAAAGAGGAAGCAATGGAAGTAACAGAAAGTACAAATAAAATAGAAGAGAATGTAATTGAGAAGGAGGTAAATGAGAAATTAGAGGATGTCGCAACAAAGACAAAAATTATAAAAGATGAAGGAGAAGATATGGAAATAGAAAATAAAAAAATTATCAAACAAGAAGATAATGATTTCAAATGTAGAAATAATCTCGAAAATGATGAAAGAAATTTTAAGAAAGAACTTTCTTCAACATCATCTACTGAACAATCAACTTCTCAACCTGATACAACAAATGCTGACGATGATACAATAAATGGTGAAGATGAAGTAGATAATATAATAAAACCTGATCCTGTAACAGTATCAGATATCTATGAAACACCTTCATTTGCTGAGATATTTGTCTTTTACAACACTTTTTCTTCTATACTTCGTTTGAAACCTATTACATTTGCGACAATTGAAAAAATACTAACAACATTTGATGAAAAAGGTAGAGTAGATAAAGAATTGATAAATATGCAATTAACTTTGATAAGACGTGCCGGTAATCCTGCAGCTAAACCCGAAAAATTTGAACAAGCTATATTTAAACTAGCCCAATATTACCCTATTCTTCATTCTATTTCTGAAGAGTTAGAGGAAGTCAAACACTATTCTTTATTAACCATTAAATCAAAATTGTTTCTTTGGAAAATTATGTGCCTAGCACAATTTGATTATAATACAAAATTTAAAGAAGCTGTTGCTAATTCATTGGAATATTGTGAATATAGTTTTAAACCAATGGGTTTTGATAAAGATGGTAGAAGATATTTTGGAATAAAAGATTGTGATGGCGATATTAGAATATTTAGAGAAGATATTTTTGTTAAAAATGAAGAAAGTGGCATTTTTGAGGAATGTTTTGACAATGACAAAGGAGAATGGAAGTTAGTTGTTAAAGATGATAATGATCTTGAAAATTTACTAAAACAATTGAAAGGATCTCTTTTTACTGATAAGGAAAACGATAACAATAAAGGTGATGAGGATAATCAAGAAAACAATGATGAAAAGAAATTAGAGTTTGTTAAACAACAAAAAAAACATTGTATATTCAGTGATTACATTACGCCTAACGATGTTGATCAGAAGAAGAAAGCTAAACTTGAGAAGAAAGCTCAAAGAAAACATAAGAAAAGTCAAAATGAAAAAGAAGCTGCAGAGGAGGAAGTTGCTGATGATGATGAAGGCAATGTTGAAGGAAACAGTGAAAATTCTAAAGAATTAAGAACACGCTCAACTCGAAGAAGTACCACCAAAGCTTTGTCTGTAGGTATGGAAGAAGGAGAAAATGATGAAAGTCAGGATGATGAAGATGAGTACATCTCAGATGTTGGTGATGATGACGACGATTACAAAACTTCTGCCTTCCGAAAACCAGGAAAACGTGGTAGAAAAAAAGGTTCAAAGAAAGCACGATCAAAAAGTACTACCCCAGAGGTTGAAGAGGAAGCAGAGGATGAGGAAGAAGGTTCAGATGAGGAGCAAGAAGAAGAAATTAAAGAAAGAAAACAGGCAAATCTTGAATCTGTTTGTCATGTATGCTCAACTTCAAATGATCAAAATCTTCTGTTGATCTGTGATAAATGTGACAATATTTGTATACATTTATATTGTTGCAAACCTAAATTGTATACAATTCCAGAAGATGATTGGTTCTGTCCTGATTGTCACCACAAGGATTTAGTTGATAAATTAGAAATTCTTTATAAAGAACTTTTAGAAAGAAAAGAAATAAAATTAAAAGAAGAAGAAAGAAAAAATAAGGCTGCCGAAGCACTAAAAAGAGAACTAGCTTTGATTAGTGTTAATTTGAACGGAATGACACCACTAGCTTTGACACGTCGTGCTCCACAACAAAAGAAAGTTGAAGAAGAAAATAGTGACGATATTTCTGACGATGATGGTACGACAAGAAAATCTAAAAAACTTGCAATGAGAAAAGTTTGTAGAAATACAAGAAAGAGAAGCGATTATGATCTTCTTCCAACTATTGCTGAAGGTAGATCTAGGAGAAGTACAAAGAATGTTGATTACCGTTTTAAAGATTATGATGAACAAATTGACGGTATTGTTGGGGAGGGTGATGAAGAAGAAGAAAACGAGACAAAGGAGACATCAAAAATCGGAAGAAGAAAGAAAAAGGAAGATGACGATGACTTTGAATTGGAAGAAGCTAGTGATGTTGAAGAAGACGACGATGAAGAAGATGAAGATATGTATGTTCCACCGTCAACTTCAAGATCAGGACGTAGAGGAGCCCGTGGTAGACGTAATTCTGACGATGAATTTATTAATGATGGAAGTGATTCAGACTACAATCCTGTAAATGGTAAAAAAAGGCAGAGAAAATCATTACCAAGACGTGGTCCCGGTAGGAGAAAAAGAAATAACTATAGTTCTGAGGAGGATGAAGACGAACTCAGTAATGGTGGATCAACACCTGATTTTAAAAGTAGAGGGTCATCAAATAAAAATAGAAAGAGAAAAGCTAAGAATGATCTAGATTTCTATGATAGTGACTTTGAAATTACAACAACTGGAAGACATGTTAGAAAAGCAGCAAAGGTTGTATATAAAGAAGATTCTCTCAGTGATGAAGATTCAAACAGTGCTAGTAAATCCGGAAGTAGATTGTCTAATCCAATATTACCTACTGGTTCGTTACAGCGTCGACGTGTTAAGAAAATTGATGACGATGATTTTAAATTAGATGATGAAGACAGTCAAGGAGGTATTAATTCATCGTCAATTCCTACGCCACCACCAGCTAATATACCAGTATTAATTCCTAGACCTGCACCCAGAAAATTGCCTCAACAAGATTCTGGAAAACCTCCACTAAAACTATCAATGGATGTTGTTTGTAGGCCTCCTCCTAGAAGAACAAACTCTTCTTCACCAACAGAATCTTCTCAAGTATCTCCAGCTATTGTAGCAAATCCAACACCAACATCTACACCCTCTAATAATAAAGTAAATAATCAAGTAAATGGTGAAAATACAAACATTACAAATAAACAACAACAAACAATTTATGTAACGAAACCTGTCAATCAAACAACAATTGATTCACCATCTCGATATCAACAGGTGATAGTGCCTCAGGGAGCGTACATAGTTCAACAGCCAATTATAAATCATCAACAAAACATTCAGGTAATCTCTTCACCATACCATAGCCCTGCTTCCACAGTTGGAACAGCCGGCTATGCATTATCCCAATCACCGTTAGTTTATCAAAACTCTCAAAATTGGGCTCCACCGTCTTGGCAACCAGGTTTAACTCAACCTAATCCTCAATTAGTTTATCATGTGAACGGAACCCAAGGGCAAATGTATACACCAATGGGACAAAATCCAGTTGTCATAACAAATGTACCACAAGAGACAGATAGAAATAACTTAATATCAGGTGCATTAAGTAGTGATTTGACAAACTTATAATATAAGTGAATGAAACTAATTTTTAATAGAAACAGTAAATAATGATATTATCAATAATATTACTTTTCCAACCGATTTATTATATATTATAACTTCTTTTAACTTACCTATAATATTATGTTTTTACTAATGTTACGATAATTATTGTTTATTACTTTTTTTTGCTTTGTTTGACATTTTTAATAAAAACATTGTACATCAATAAATTAACATCTTCCCTCTTAAGTTATTGTACTACTTATGGTTTTATACCAGAAGAAATATTCTCCTGAGTTTATCTGAATTATGATATGTTACAATAGTAAGAAATGTGAGTAAAACTATGGGGTTTCTTATGTTACACTTTTTATTTCTTACTAATTTTATTAAAATTATAAATATTATTTCTAAATTAAATATATATAATTATTAACAACATAATCTTTAATTATTGAAAAAATGTCGTTCTAATAATTTTTGATATTTGTATATTGTTAGTTTCGAATGGTCTATACAAACGGCCGTTTGAAATTTTTGAAAAACAAATTAATTGTAATTTTAACAATTTTTCAACTAAAATTCATGTTCCATTAATATATAATATTCTCGACAATGAAAGTAAGCTAAATGCAACTGTTAAAATAAGATCTTGTAATAGCCAAATAAATCTTGTAATTCCATATTCTTAATAATATAATATATAATTTTTATATATATAAAGATGTTTAATTAAAATTACCTTTTACATAAAGTGATATATAAAATTGGTAAAGGAGATATTGATAATACAGATAAAATATACTGAGCAAAAAGATGTTTAACAATTTTATCATTCCCAATTGATTTTAATTTTATTGTAATCCACTTCATTATTTTTCTAACATTTGAATATAGATAAATTGATAAAAAGAAGTTTGTTAAAATGACAAGAGAATATTCATAATAATTTCCATAGACAAGAATATTATTTCGACGAAGATACTGAATTTCGCATCTTAATAATAACAATAATTATATTCTTTCGAGTTGTCAACACAATTCTTGAAGTAGTAAGCATCAAACAGAAGATAATTGATGAAAGCGTTATTTTCAATGAAGTAAAATTTAATAGATTACCTATAAGTAGATTGAAGGAAGAATAAAAAAAATTGATATTGCTTAAATACCTTGTTCGATCTATTTTAACAGAATAAGTTAAATTAATTTGTCCATGATTATAATTTTAATGATTTTACAAGATATTTCATCCATTTTAAGTTTTTATAAATATTCCAGTTAAATAGAACTTTTAGTCGCAGAAGATATAATTAACCCTTTCACGCCCGGATGATGTATACACCTCATAAACAAAAATGTAAACGTACAGTGGCAATTTGTACATAAGAGAGAATATTTTGCAATAAAGTTTTTTTTAGTAATTTCAAATATTTAAATTAAAAAAAAGAAGAAAAAAAGAAAGAAATTAAAATAATAAAAGTAAATTAAAAATAAATTTTTTAAAAATTTAAAAAAATTGGACTTTTAGCTTCATTTTATTTCTTATAGATTAATTTCTACTAAAGAAACATGTCACTAATTTTTTGTTAACCATTTATTTATGTAAAAGTTCTCATTCTCTTTTACACACAGAAAAGTGCGTAATACAAAGAGAAAAATCTCCGTGCTTCAAGGGGTTAAGAGATTTTGAAGTTAACAAGTTAGATATTGGAAAAGATGGTGGAAATAATACTATAACAACGTCAATACTTCAATTATATGTTGCTAATTGGAGTTTGAACAATAATTTTCCTTCTCTATTTTATATCAGTCATATTTTAAGTATTATAGAATCTCTAGAATGTGAAAATTTACTTATTCATGGAACACATTTAGGAAGAAGAGCTGATATACTTGTAGCAATTATACTACTTAACAAAGAAATTATTAAAAAAATTGAGGAAGGCATAGAATTGAATGATAAAATGATAGAAGAAGCAATATTATTATTCGAATCAATTACAAAGAGTAAAAAATTTAATAAATTTGAGTTTACTCTTATAGTTATGTCATTAATTGCACGTCTTATCAAAAAAGGATATATACAGAACAAGACATTTGAAAAAAATTTAGGGAAATCTTTATAAAAACAATTAATGACAACAAACTCTCAAATATCTGATATTATATATAATAAAAAAAATAATTTAATTTAACGTTATGTATTCAGTAAAATAAACTTTTATACTAAAAAAGCAAAATGTTTACCTATCTTTCAGTTTATATTATAGGGTGGATACATACTAACCCGAAGAACAATCTTGGAAATACACATTCAAATAACTACCCAGTTTCACAATAAACTAAAAGAAATTACCCACAACCTTGAAAGAAACAAACAATAAGAGGGACTTGAGATTGGCCCTGGAATAATATCACTCTCCCAGCAACTGAATTATCATTATCAGTTAACTTCATCATCTTTAAAGCATAAGTTCCTACATGTAATAACAGTATACTGATCTTAATTTACCAGACACCCCTAAAATTTACATAAACAAAAACAACCCACTGATAAACCAATTTATTATAAATCAAATTACAATAAATTAGAACATCAAACAACAAACATTAATTAATTAATTATCATTACATTATTATACAAACAGTAGAAAAGAACAGTAAAAAAAATCATATTAAGCATTAAATCTTTGTTTTCCAAGCTCCTTATTAGTGTAGTTAAGCTTGGAGGAGTAAACAACATAATCATCCTCCTGGAATAGAGCATTATTTGTTTTGGTGAACCCAATCAAGTTGTTGTTTCCTCTTTTGACACATTGGGCAGCAATATATGCCGGAGCTGGAATTGAAACGGCAGAGGGGATGATGTCGTATGTGTAGCACAACATGTTGACAACCTTCTCCAATTTCTCGACAGTGAACTTGTCCTCTTTGACGTTGTCATCGTAGGCTAAGTAGTACAATGGAAGCTTAGCCGTACCCAAGCAGGATGGATTTGTCTTGGAGTAAATCTTTATGTTTGGACCAACGCAGAATTCCTTTGAGATAAATGTTCCAGGTTGGATATTTTCAACAATTCCATCTTGATTTATGTGGTAGAAGCGTGTGTTGTCCTGCTTGCTAACAAAGACGAAGGTGTAGTTACAATTGAAGTTCTCTACACCAAAGAGTTTGCCAACTTTTGGCTTCAATTCAAGTAATCTGGACAATTCAACTTCAAGTGACTTTTCAAATTGAGCGTCACTCAATCCACAGCGGAAAAATACAATTTTTGTGGGTGGTCTATGGGAATTGTCCTTCCATTTCTTCATGATATCCATGAAGACGAATTCAAGGACTTTAGAGTCGATAAGGTAGGCATCATCGACCTTCTTATCTTGGTACCAATAATCACCGACGTACTGGCCATGTTTTCTTCCTAAGTTAGCACACCAGCCTCCGACAGAAGTGTTCAGGTCCTGCTTGACTGTTCCAGGGACAGCTAATGAGAGGTCGAGACCAATATAAAGAACTTCCTTACTGGCGATATTAAACTTCTCAAGACTTTGCTCGGTCATATATACATTGAAGTTGAGACCACCGAGCTTAGAGTTAGTTTTTCTAATAACATTGTCCAAGGTAACAATTTGGTTCTGAGCCTTTGAAGCAATCTCATAAGTGATGTGCTGAGTGATGACGTCATGGATCTGTTCGAAGACTTTAAGAACAGTATGACTCTTCTTGATTTTCTTCTCATCAATCAAAATTAAGAATGGCTTGGTTGATGAACCCGAAACCTTTCCAAGAGCCCTGGTGAACTGTTGCATCAACTCCTCTTCACTTGTTCCATTGTCAACGTCGGTGTTACAACTATGGAGTGAAGGTCTGTTAAAGTAGATTCTGCTCTCCCTACATCTAGCAACGTATCTTTGGCAGAATGAGTCAATTGTTCTTCCATCACATCGGTTTCCATAAACAACAACAAGGGGTCTTTCCTCGGAGGTACTATAAAATGCAGGCTTGTTCTCATTCTTGATTTTTCCACCCTCCACACGTACACTTTGATTCTCACGAACCATAACTTTAGGATTCTCCGGAAACTCAGAGGAAAGAAGTGCGGATGAGGGACTGATATGTATGCCAAATTTGACTGAAGAGATTTTCATCGCCAATAACATTTAAATTATAGAGTTGGATATTGGCTGATCCTTTTCTGTAGAATGGGCCGACGGTATTAATCCTTTGTTGAGCTGATGCGGATGCCTGGATCCATCTTGTTAACCGGAACTTGTTGTCCAGGGATAATTCTTAGAACCTCCAGAGGGTAATAATGAAGCTCCTCAACAGTCTCCTTCATCTCATCCGTCTTGACTGTCTTCTTGACCTTATGAACGAATAACGGCCACTCTGGATACTTTAATCTTAAGTTATATCTATCCTTAAAGTGTTCGGCAATAGTCTTCTTAGAACCATCCTTTGTATCAAGGTAAGTGTTATTGGCGTTCTCACTATGGAGATCAGTTCCTGAACTTAAAGACATCTCCATTACTCCTGTGAGGTTGTTTGAACGTAGACACCTTTGATGTTGAGATCGGTGATTCTACTACTAAATTCACTTGATGAGCGTGGGACATTTCCTCCAAAAATCTCATCTTTGATGATTTTATCGAGACTCTCCTCCTTGTAGTAGACATTTTTTGTGGCATCAATAGATAGAGCGTAGCATGGTCCGCCAATGTTCACAAACTTGATGCCTTTTGTGAATCCATCGATGATAACTCTACCGGGGACCAGTGTCTGACTCCTCATTTTCAGTAGAGACGGTAGAGTCAGTGAGAGACTTTCCTGACTTCAACTGGATGTATCCAGCTCCTCCATTCTCCTTCTCATTCAATGCCTGTTGTGTAGTGATTAGATCAAGGACAATTTGTGATGACCTTGTCTTCCTCCTTTCCATAACTGTCAATGAAGTTTGCCAAATCAACTTTAAAGAAATTTGGCTTCTCCTCAAAACTAACTTTACAGGCTCCATTCTTGAAAAGAGTCCTGAACTCCGTGCCAAGTTGGTCCCTATTAATCGTGAACTCCATAACTTTTAATGGCTTGTTGGTGATAAAATTTGAGACGCCATCATAGGCATAAGAGAGTCCTTTTGAACCAAAGTAATCGGACATCTCATATGCTTTACTAACAGCAAATTTACAGCCATTCCTCTTTTCTAAAGCTGCGACTGGTGAACTAAAATAAAAATGGCATTAGATCTTCCACTATAAATGAAGCATAATAAACTTACCCACTACCATCAGCATTCACACGTGTTAAGTCCCTTGTTCTATCACCTTTCGGGAATAGTACTTCAACTTTGCAGTTGTAACGGTACCAAAAAGTACCTTCAGCGAAAGTAATCTTATGTAATTGAGTGCCAATTTTATTATTTGACATATTAAGCCTAAAAAACAATGTTATTAAATTAAATGATACTCAGTGACAAAAAAAGAGATACATGAAAATCGTTGCTAATTGCGTGATATACGTTAATCGTCATCAACATATAAGTTAAAATAAGACACACGCACTATGAAGATTACGTAATAAAGGAATGTAAAAAATTAAACTAATGAATATCAAAAAGACACTTTGAGACACACATTGGTACACCATTTAATTCAAAAAACCAAAACAATAAACGACATTACAAAAAATATGTGTACAAACTAAAGGGACAATTATAGAGGCATAAACATTTTATAAGCATATACCGAGCTAAAAAAAACTAACAATCAGTACTAATAAAATAAATCATGTACGAATAGATAGAAAATAAATATTAATGAAATCAGAAGATTGCAAAAGAAAAAAAAATTAAAGAATGACTATGATGAACGTGGAGAGGAAGGTTAAATAGAACATGGGGGACTATAAGTATAAAGTACAAGATCAACAGAACATTCCAGAAAAAGCAATTCGAAAGAGACACGCCAGAATCTTTACCATACATGCCATTATCTAATTGGACAGTACAAAGTAGGTGACGATGTGAAAGAAGTAACACTTAAAGACTTGGTATGTTATTTTTTCTTTCCATATTGTCTTTCTTTTCCAACTTCTTCAAGGTACATCCCTACCTTAGTATATTCTTTTTTCAGGTACACCCCTAACTTAGTATATTATTTTTTCATAATCCTTTTACAATAAAACAAACTCGCATTGTCGGATAAATTTCGATGACAATACTTTTATTTCAACCATTTTTTTGTCTGTCTTTTTTACACTTTATTTTTTAACATCGCCCAAAGAAGTTTTATTCTATCTTATATTCATTTTACGATTATATATATGCTATTCTTATGTGCTAGATTTTTATTATATGTCTTTTTACATTTATCATTTTGTCACCTTACCTTTTACATATTACGTTTGTCTTTCTACTTGCCTATCTCTTTCATGCTTTATTTTTAATATCACCCCCAGTAAATTCTGTTTTGTCATATTCATTTTACGTTTTTATGTAGTAATCTTGTATGTTAATTTTTTTATACATCTATCTTTTTAGTGATTGTTTACCATTTTATCTTTTACACATTTCGTTCGTATTTATGTTTTCATGATTAAACAAAATTTTACAATTGTTAATAATAATATATTTTCAGAAGTATGCTGAAAGCTCAAAACAAGGCACCTTTGGAGACTTCAAAAAAATCCATCACTGACATAACGATGGTGAAGTCATTAAACTCTGTAATCAAAGTAAAGAATGTCAGAGTACGCCGATTGGAAGCTTCGGAGATTCCCTACATCATCGATTGCAACGCTTTAAAGGATGTAATCTTACTTGATAGCTCCGTTCCGAAAGCTAAGGCGAAACCTGTCACTAAAGGCTTGCGTACTGAGTCAGTGGATATGGAGGAGGACAATGTAATGGAAATTGACCCAGTAACGGGTTGTCGATTAGTTGGAGATCCTCTCAAGTTTGAATTCCTGACACTTGAGAAGTTGGCAGCTCTTAACAGTACGGACCCATCGATGATCAGTAACTGCCTGGAGGAGGAGCGTTGCAGCAAATTTTCACTCGACTTCAACCCTCTATCAAAGGAGAATTTTGGTTCTGTGGAGAAAGCATTGATCGACATCAAAAACCAAATTCCACTAAGCGATGATGTTGGAGTTCTTGCTTTGTATGATGTCGATCAATTCAACGACACAGCTACAATTATTTCTGGCCATCAGACAAGTGATAATGGAAAGTGTGCTAAGACAATCGAGACAAGATTCCTGGGGAGCGGAAAGGCCTTGAACAGCAATTTGTTCACAGTCTTTAAATATGACCAACCCAAGAATACCACATTTGCTGTGGAATGTGGATATGATATCATCCCCGCTACTAAACCGGATGATTTGGATTCACCAGCTCGTGTCTCTTGTGAGTACTCTGTAATTGGACATTGGAACACAACTTCTATAAAGAATATCCCATCTCATCCTGAAGATTTGACACACATGACAGTTAATTATGTTGCTGGGTGGTATGATCGTCGTGTGTACAATACTGAGAAGACATACACGCTTCACTTTATTTTGTATGTCGTGGACAATCTTCACAAAGGTGGATTACTCTTCAAGAATGAGGAGAACATGGATATCGAGGAGGATGTCAGGGAGTGGCTGAAAAATGAGGATGCTGTTAACTCTATAAAGATGGACAATCGGGAGTTGGACTTCACTGAACAGCTGTGGATGAGGATCAGGAACATCACCAGTATCTCGAGTCTCCAGAACATCTTCAAGGATATCTGCCATAAACTATCTTCGGAGGATTTCAAGCCATACGTCCACCCAAACAACAACTCCACTCTTGGGACACTTCTCAGGGATCCTCTCCACTTCAAGAAGCTTCAAGGACTCCTCTCGACATGGGAAGCATTACTGTCAACAAAGACTTTTGTTGAGCTTGGATTTGAGTTTGTATTTAGAGAGATAATGGCTGAGTTCAATGATCTCGGCATAACATTGGAGAATAATGGAAAGTTGATTTATGATGAAGTTTTTGCTGAGCCTGACGTCTCTAGAAGGATCTACAATATCTTCCCGTTCTTCTTGGCACTCCAGTTTAGTAGACTTACCAAGAGAACCTTCAGGGATATTCCTATCGCTCATTTGTCTCGCCAGGCTATGACTCTCATTAACAGATATAAGAAGATGACTGTTAAGGAGATGTTCTCATACGCCTATACATTCAGAATTCCACGTGAATATGGATGTCATTTTACCTTCTACGATAAAGTGTAAGTTTGCCCATATCTTTTATTTTATATTCCTATCTTTTCAGTGTTGAGCCAGATGTTTGGATGTGTAAATCTGTATATATGGACCTTCTCTTCCATGGGAGAAAGGTAACCAACGTAGTCAAGTTGCAGAAGCATAATGACCTTGAAATGCTTGATGGGGTTTATTCTCCAAATAAGACTCCAAGTGATAAGTTCCTAACAGAGGAGGATGAAGAAAAATTGTCTCTTTATTATGGTACTTTCACTACTATTGATGATGTACCACTTGACTTTTTTTAATTGTATTGTATAATGTATTTTTTTATATACCTTGTAAAGTTTATTGTAAATATATATGTATTATTTTTTGTAATCATTTATTGTTCGTTAAATAAATGTTGTATAGAAATGCCGTTATTAATTTAATGTAAACTACAAAAATGGTAACCGTAATATCTCAAGGAGGGTGATGAAGAAAAATTATCTCTTTATTATGGTACCTTTACTACAGTTAATGAGGTACCACTTAACTTCTTTTGATTGTATTGTGTGGTCTATTTTTTTAATATATCTTGTAGAATTTATTTTAAATATATAGATATTTATTTTTTGTAATCTTTAATTGTATCATTAATCTTTTATTAAATAAATGTTTTATAGAAGTAGTATTGTTATTCTTATATAAACTAAAAAATGATAACCATAATACCTCGCGGAGGGTGATGAAGAAAAATTATACCTTTATTATGGTAACTTTACAACTATTGATGATGTATCATTTAACTTCTTTTGATTTTATTATTAAATCTATATTTTTTTAATATATCTTGTATAATTTATTTTAAATATATAGATATTCATTTTTTGTAATCATTAAATTGGGTAACAGCTACACTGACCTTATGGGCGAGTATGTAATTTAACCTATATTTCGAAGTAGGTACATACATACTAACCCAATAGGACTAGTATAGCTTTACACATTAATTGTATGATCTATCATTCGTTAAGGTAAACAGTGAAAGAAGGTTCGCGCTTTTTATGCAAACTAGAAAAGTTATATGCACAAACTTTGTACAGAAGTATCGTTTTTTATGTAAACTAAAAAAGTTTTTATCACTAATGTTGTACAAAAATATCGTTGTTAATCTAGTGTAAACTAAGAAAATGACAATCACAAATACTTCACCGTTTCAAGCATACACAGACTTTATTTAAAAAATATAACACCAATTTGACAATAAAAATCTCTGACAACAAATAATACAATACGTTAATATATAGATAAAAAAAACAATTTGGAAAAAATAAAATCTAATAAGTCTTATTTATTTTAAGATATAAGGTATTTGAATGGTCTTGATCATGTTTCTTCTCGAACCAGTTCTTGACAAAGGCTCCCGTAATCCTAGTTTTATGGTTCCTCTTGGAGAAGACATTCAAATACTCAGCATACTCTTCACATTGTGCAGGTGACGGAAATTTATCCTGTTGGTACCAACAATTGAGGAAAGCATACTCATTTCTCCTGAAATGTATTTGGTTGTGGTTACTAAAGATCTTCTTCTTGACCCATGAAAGGATTTTCCTCTTTTTGATCTCACTCTTGTCGTTTGTGGAGTTGTAGCTCTTTAGGAGGTGACTCTCTTCAGAGGTACTTGGCTCAACAGTTTGGTATATTTGTCCTTCTGTTCTGGTTACAGGATGATGTTGTCTGTACACCTGGCTACATGTCACATCCATCTTCGTGTTGTTTGTGTTTTGTTGAGATTTAAATGGGGCTAATCTCTCCTCCAATGCTTTTTGAATCTTAAGAACAAATTTATAGGGAAGTCCTGAGATAGAGATATTCAAATGAGAGGATATTATCCTAATAAATCTATGTTTAAAGATGAAGCTGAATATCCTTTGGCATCTGCTATAAATGTTTATCGTTTATGTTAGAAAATGATGCTTTTAGTATCTATGTTTTAGGATTATTTAAAAAATAAACAATATTTTTTGCTTATGTATGCACCACAAAATCATTTATGTTATGTAATTGTTAAAATATCAAGTTCAAATTTTAAAAAGAAGGTCAGACACTTGATAAATGCTTTAAAAATGTTTATTTTCTTGAAAAAGAATATCCAATAAACCATAGTGGTGTTTACAGTAATTTAAATAATTAAGAATGAATTAAGCTGTTAAATAGTGCAATAAAATTCATACTAGCCTGATTTGGGCTAGCATGTATTTTTCCCTAAAATTTAGCCGGTAATATAATTCACGACATAATAATTTATCTATCTATTTCTATTATATAATTCATCTACTATTAAAAATATAGTTTAACATTGCAGGAGCATTATTTTAAAAAGAAATAATTTTTTACAATCACAAATTAAAAGAACTATTTCTCCATATTTAATACTTAAATTTGTGTGGTGAAATTTAATTTACAAAACTTTGGAAGTTGAATGTTTATAAAATCAAAAAATAAATATACTAACCAAACAACGAAGAATTTAACTTAATCCTAGAAATAGTTACAATTCGGAAGAAAAAACAATTATTTTCCTACGGAGTTCGACTTGTTATGTACAAAATCAAAATAATAAACACAATAATGTCTACCAGCATTTAATATAATTTTTTTATGATGTAATTATATTAATTAAATACCATTGGAGTATATAAATAATAGAATCAATTTTTTCCATTATATTTTGCTTAAAATATATTTATATCTATAGTAAATTCTCATTCACGATAATTGTTACACATAAGAAATGCAAAAGTCGATAAAAAGTCACAATCAGAATAGAATGATAAAATATAGGTAACATTTAAGAAATAGACATTTCTTCAAACTTATAAACGAAACTACATTCAAAATCATAAGTTAATACGTTTATTTCTCAATATTGTTCAATAAAAGTTATGATTGATACTAGATAACTCAAATAAACACATTCATTTTGTATTTTTTACTTCATCTATAAATTCTGGAATTGCTTTGAAAATATCAGCAACGAGTCCCATAGTCTGCAATTTGGAAAATAGGAGCTTCTTTGTCAGTGTTGATAGCAACAATTACTTTTGAGTCTTTCATACCAGCAACGTGTTGAATAGCCCCACTTATACCACAACAGATATAAAGAGATGGATTCACTATTTTACCTGTTTGTCCAACCTGAAGATCATTTGGACAAAAACCAGCATCAACAGCAGCTCTAGATGCACCAACACCGGCATTAAGAGCATCAGCAAACTTGTAGACGAGTTCGAAATTCTCTTTTGACTTGAAACCACGACCACCAGAAACAACTATCTTAGCTGATGTCAATTCAGGACGATCAGATTTAACTATTTCTTTGGAAACAAAAGTTGCACCATGTTCTTTAATTTCAACTTTAGGGGCATCCTCAATAGACCCTGATCCACCAGTATTTGGTGCAGCTTCAAATGCAGCCCCACGAACAGTAATTAATTTAACGGGTGCTTTACTTTTAATTTTAGCCATTGCGTTACCAGCAGTACATTGGTCTGGTAAATGTATCATTAGAATGAATCTCAGTGATTTCTGATATCGGAGAAACATCTAAAATACCTCCTACTCTTGGTATAATTCCTCTGGAGAAGGAAGAAGCCCCAGCAATAATTGATCCATAACTATTCTGTTTGTGAGCTGCAACAATAACATCCGCAACGTACTCTGGCAATTGATCTTTTAATTTGGGATCATCAGCAACGATAACTTTTTTAACACCATTAACTTTGGAAGTTTCTTCTGCAATTTTCTTAACATTTGATCCAGTGACTAATACAGAAATATCAGATCCTAATTTGTTTGCAGCAGAAATGGCGTTAAGTGTGATTTTTGAAAGAGCATCTCCACTATGTTCAGCTACGACCAACGTAGAGTTATAACGATATCCAGAAGTAAAAACATTTTTGAATAGAGTACGTGGAAAAATCATGCTACAATGGTTGTGTTAAAAATAATTATTGAATGAACGAATGTTACTTTGACCGACGTCAATAAAAAAATCACAAATATAAATAAGTCATTATGTATAAATTAATGAATTGAAAAACACATTTAATATATGCTAATAAAAATAAAATGAATGTAACCACTTTAACAAAAAACAATCATAATTATGTTGGCAAAAAACAACGTTATCTAAGACTTATCCTGCGACGAAATTTATAAGCAATTATTTTGGTAATGAGAACTGACTAATGATAATTGAATGACAACGATACATACA
Source organism: Strongyloides papillosus (assembly GCA_005656395.1). NCBI lineage: Eukaryota > Metazoa > Nematoda > Chromadorea > Rhabditida > Strongyloididae > Strongyloides > Strongyloides papillosus. The sequence continues at coordinate 1,629,201 of SRSI01000010.1, read as the reverse complement.
AATATTACCATAGATGATTGACTATTTTAGTATGTTCTCCACTAAAAATCACTTATCAAGTCTTACTTATTCTCCAATGATTCTTTTTGTAAATAGTTTGGTAGTTTGAAATACAAATAAGTGTTTTTTATTCTTAGAAGTCACAATCATTTTTTTCTTTAATATGTTATTTAGAACTATTGAATGGCTGTATAAAAGTGGAATTGATAAATTGTGACTTTTTAACATTAAGGTGTTCAAAATACTAACTTTAATATTTGTACGAAAATTGTTCAACTATATGTATTGTTGTCTACTTCGTATTGGTAAAAAGATAAGACAAATTTTATTCATAAAAAATAATAATAAATGTAATTATTCAAAGTTGGCAAATGTATTTGAATAACATTTCTATTGAAATAAAATCATTCTAATTAATATTTTATAAACATTTCTTTTTCAAAGTTTAACAATTTTAGAATAATTGTTTTTTAGTAAACCATATATAAATAGTTAAAAATCTTTTTTACATTAATAAATAAAAAAGAACTTATAAATGCAATAAATCAAGAATTTAAATCGTTTATTAAAATTTTAGCTAAAAAAATTATTTGTTTTATTAATCACCATAATTAAACTATAATGCTTATGTCTATTTATTTACTTTATTGAATTTTTAAAGTTTTATTTTGGTTGAAATAAAAAGGAAATTTTGTATATGTATGGGTTATAAAATATGTTTAACAGTTATTTTTCTTTTTAATAAGTGAAACAATAAAATTTATTATCAGAATTTATATTTGTTAAAATATAAAGCTGTACAATTAAAATAAGTCCTGAAAATAGTAATCTTTTGAAATTATAAAGATAAAAACTTTCAATGATCGTTGACTGACAACAGATATTTGTAAGCATCAAATTTAGAAATAAGATATATCTCAAATGATTATTATCTTACTAGGCTTTCACCAAGTCCAGAAAATGATAATAATGATTTTATATGCTGAATAGTGCTATCACAATGGAAATTTATATAATGTTTATCTATTGAAATTAAAAAAAGTTTAACTTCTATGTAAACATGTACATTTCATACTGTGTTGTTTCCTCGGTCACATACTTTGACCCCTGCCGTAGCGACGTTTTTCTAAATTAAAAGAAAATCTATTTGAATCAAAAAAAATTTTATGAAACCCTTACAGTGCAATGTTCATATTGTGTAGAAACAGGCTATTAAAAAATTTTAAATTTCCAAAAATAGAGATTTTTTTCGAAACTTTATATCTTAAAATTTAACTTTGATACCGTATATGAAACCTAAATATTCTTAACGCCCTTGATCCCCTCCACAATAATATACCCACGTCATATCGAAGTTACTGAACGTTTTTGAGATAATAAAATTTAATGTTAACTACCCATGATTTTTCAATATTTTTGAGCTTAAGAAACAATTTTTTAGATTACTAGAACTAAAAAATTGTTCTAACATGGATTACATTTTATATTATACTTGAAATAATAAAATTACTGCAAAATACTATCTATAAATAGTTATTTTAGCCAAAATATTTAAAATAATAATCTTTAGGGGAAAATTTATTAAAACTTTTAATTATAAAACCGTTTAAGCTGATATTCGTATATTACAATCTGATCAAGCTTTAACTATATATATTTTTATTATTCCTTTACAAAAAAGGAATTTCATACTACGATTTGAACACATATAAAATGTGCACTACTTTACATTAGACACATGTATTAATACTTATATTTTCAATGTAGAAAACAACTTTTTAGCATATTAAAAAATTCTCCAATGCTAAAACAAAAGTAACTACCATTTTTTTAAAAGTAAATGTTCAACTTTCTTAAAAATTATAAAAAAATTTCTTTACTATAAATTAATTATTTAAGTAATTTTTTATACTTGCTACTTATTAGACATTTAACATGGTTTATAATATATATTAAAACAACTTTTGAGTTCTAGCTAATCCAAAAAATGGTTTTTAAGATCAAAAATATTGAAAAATCATAGGTAATTAACATTAAATTTAATTATCTCAAAAACGTTTAGTAACTTCGATATGACGTGGGATATTCTTGTAGAGGGGATCAAGGGTACCAGAATATATAAATTTCGTGTAAGGTATCGAAGTTAATTTTAAGATATAAAGTTTCGAAAATAAATCTCTATTTTTGGAAATTTAAATTTTTTTTCAATAATCTACTTCTAAACAGTATGAATATTGCACTAGTAAGGGTTTTATAAACTTTTATTGGCTAAAAAATAAGTTTTTTATTAATTTAGAAAAACGTTGCTACGACAGGTGTTTAAGTATGTGACCGAGGAAATAACACTAAACAAAATAGTGTTGTGTATATATTTTTTAAAAGTATTAAATAAATTTTTCTAAAATAAAAAATAATTAAAACAACTTTTAAGGTGTAATTACTTTTTATCAGTATATATTTTTGAATAATCATTTACTGTTAATATTTTTCACTTTCATCTATATTTTCACTTTAGAAATAATAATAAAAAGATTAAATCTATTTGATCATATTTTATAAACGAACTTGTTGAGTTCTTTTTATCAAAATAAATTTATCATTATTACTTTTTTTTACTTTTATCTAATCATTTTGATTGAACACTGAAAGCTTATTCATTATAAGATTTCAATTAACATTCAATATATATGTAAAGTAGTTTAAACTGACATCTATATAAATTAAATTATATTTATCATTTAATCAATTTATTTTAGAAATATTATCAGTTACATAGGTTTTTTAAATTTAACAAAGCTGTTAGTGGATTAATTAGTATATAATTAATATTAATCATTTTACATAATATTTTTTTTAAACAATAATATAAAGTAATGTAAGATAATAATTGTTATTTTCAAATACTGTATAATTCATTTATTAATAGCTAAAAAAGGTATTAGCAATATTCAAAAGTAGGTAGGATATTTATTGCAATAAAGAAAGTCGAGTTATTGAGTTTTAATTAAAAATTTTCTTATTAATATTTACTTTGAATAGTTATATAATTTGTTATTATTTAGAATGCATTTGAGAATATTTATATTTTTTCTATTTAAACTAGTTTGTGGATTAGCAAGTAATGAAAGGAAATTTTCTATTGATTACACACGGCATGAATTTATGTTAGATGATAAACCTTTTAGATATATATCTGGAGAAATACATTATTTCCGAATTCCTTTGATTTACTGGAGGGATCGTTTAAAGAAGATTCGAAGTGGTGGATTGAATGCAATTCAAGTTTACATTCCATGGAATTATCATGAAACAAAAAAATGGCAATACAATTTTACTGAAAAATATGATGTAGTTAGATTTTTACAAATGGCACAAGAAGAAGGTCTATTTGTTCTGTTGAGACCTGGACCATATATTTGTGCAGAGTGGGAAAATGGAGGCCTTCCATGGTGGTTAACAAAGAATGTATCGATAAGTTTAAGAAGTAGCGATAAAAATTACTTAAACGAAGTCAAAAAGTGGTGGAATATTTTAATGAATAAAATTAAGCCTCAGTTATATAAAAATGGAGGTAATATACTAATGATTCAAATTGAAAATGAATATGGAAGTTATGATGCATGTGATAAAAAGTATTTAGAATTTTTAAGAGATGAAACATGGAAAATACTGGGTAATGATGTAGTTTTATATACAACTGATGGTGCTTCAGATGAGATGTTAAAATGTGGAAGTATAGAAGGAGTCTTTCCAACAGTAGATTTTGGTGTTGTAAGTAATGAATCAAAAGTTATGGATTATTTTGATCTTCAAAAAAAATATTCTAAAGGGGGTCCCTTAGTAAATTCTGAGTTTTACTCAGGATGGTTTACTGGATGGGGTCAACGAAAATGGAATTTCCCAGATACCAAATCAATTATAAATACAATGACATGGATGTGGAATTTTAATGCGAGTTTTAGTATTTATATGATGGCTGGAGGTACATCTTTTGAATATTGGAATGGAAAAGTTAATGATGGAACACTAGTTACAACATCATATGATTATAATGCACCCATTCACGAAGATGGAGATATAGGAAATACTTATAATTCGATTCAAGATTGGATTTCACAATTAGATAACTGGAAATGGAAACCAAGATTTGAGGTTAAAAATATTACGAGAATGAGTTATGGGAAAATAAGAGTTGATCCGATAAAATATTCTGTAAATTTAATGGCTGAGAATTGTGTACCAAGATGGGCTCCACTAACATTTGAAGAGTTTAATTCCCCATATGGTTTTCTAATTTACAGAGTTAACACTGACAATAAATATTTAAGAAATATATCAATTCCAGGAATTAAAGATGCCGGGTATATAATCATAAATAATGATTATGTTGGAAAAATTAATTCCACATCAAGTACATTAAAAGTTAATTATACAGGTGATTTCACCATTCAAATTGTAACTGAAAATATGGGTAGACAAAATTATGAAACAATCCATGATATTAAAGGAATTATAAATAATAGAGCATATTTTGATAATAAAACTAGTAATCATTGGCAATCGTGCTATATGACTACTGAAATAATTGATAACCATTTTTTTAGAAAAGGAAAAATGCGTTTTATTAAAAATGACAAAGTAACTGGGCCAACAATTTTACTAGGAACATTAGATATATCTGATGTTCATGATACGTATATTTCTTTACCTGGTTTTACAAAAGGTGTTGTTGTAATAAATGGATATAATATTGGAAGATATTGGAATGTAATGGGACCTCAACAAAGCTTATATGTTCCAGCATCATTTTTAAAAAAAGGAAGTAATAGAATAATTATATTTGAACTAGAGGGAAATGTGTCATGCAATTCATCTAATGGATGCTTTGTTCATTTTATCAAAGACAGTATTTGGAATTGGGAAAAAGAATAAATATTATCAAAAATAACTATTATACTTAAATCGAATTAAAAAATAGTTAATTCCAATGTCAACAAATTTTAAAAGTACACAACATTAACTATGATTATTTTAATTTTTATCTATGAGTAATAAAATGCCTTTACAAATAAAGAATGTTTAAAATTATCATTATTTAATCAAATGATGATGAAATAATATTAAAAAAAACTATTGACATTAAAAGGAAATGATCTAATTGCATCGTAGTTTATGTAAAAACTATTAAAGGAGTGTCAGTTAGATATAAATATTTAAATCATTGTTACTTAACGATATTTAACTTTTTATTTTTTGAAGAAATTTTTGATTTTAGATTTTAGATGCATACTATTCATAATCCTGTAAGTTTTATTAATATTAAAAAAAGCTTTTAATGCATTTTAGGTTGTACCATTTGTTCAAACAATTTACGAGGAATTACGTCCTGGGGCAAGAATTATTGTTGAAGGTCATGTTGCTGAGCATCATGATCATGCTGAAGATTTTGCTATTGAACTTCTATCAGGACCACATGCTGTTTTACATATCAACTTCAGATTTCATCATGGGCCACATAAAGAACATAAGCTTGTTTTGAATAATTGTATTAATGGTTCATGGGGAATAGAAGTAAGACATACTAATCCACTTCATAATCACGATCGTTTTACAATTATAATAATGGTGCATGAAACTCATTATACAATAGATGTCAATGGATATCCTGTTGGTTCATATAAACATATGGTAGACTATCGAACTGTTCAAGCTATTGGAATAAAAGGTCATGTAAGTATTGAAAAAGTTCGATTTGAAGGATTTAGTTTTTGTGATACCTGGGGATATGAATACGATTACGGACATTCAGGATATCAAGGGTATGGAACTGATTACTATGTTCCCCCTGAATTTAGACATGATCATCCTTATAGACATCATTTTCATAATTGAGAAAGAAGACATAGTCGAGAATCATGGGATGATTAATTTTTAAAAATATATTTTTTTTTGTATATGAAAAAACGGATAAAAATAACAATTAGTTTTATAAAGCTTTTCTAAAATCTGGAACAGAAGTTCGTCGTAGTCTGTTACAAACAAATTCATCAGCTTTGTTCTTTGTTTCTGCAATGGCTGCTTGTGATGCTTTCATAACCCTCTAAAATAAAATAATTTTAAAAAAAATTATAATTCCAAAATCTTACAAGATCTTCTTGACTACTAGCAATATTTTCTCTGGATAAATGTTGATTTTTAATCATACTTTGTATTAAATAGTCATCATGAATGTCTTCATCATCATCATCATTTTTCTTTTTATTGGCACTAGACATCTTTTTTTCAATCACTTCGTTAAGTTTTCTTTCCAACATTTTGTTAAACATATTATAGACATATTCTGGTATACCATTTTCATCTACATTACCGGAAGATAATGGTGTAGGTACTTGTAATATTGGAATTGGAGCCTTTTCATCATCCATTTTGAACGTCTGGTTCTCATGCGAATTGGAATCATGTGTCATATTGTTTGTAAATTTAACATGTAATGTCTTAGGTTTTTCTTCATCTATATCATCTTTTTTTATACTATTTGGAGTTATAATTGTTGGTTTGACCAAATCTAAAGCTTCATTGTAGCTAATTTTATAATATGCTCGTATAATTTTAGATACATCAATTTTATTTCTATTTTGTCCTTTTACTAGAGCTGGTTTTAAAATTCGCGCGTTAAATCGCTCATAAAAATCTCTCAAACTATTTATTCCTTTCTGACCAGCAATATCTTCAATTCCTGTTATGGTAAAATCAAAGTATTTCCCATAAACTGTTTCCAACATGGTTAATGATCTATTTTCTGCTTTTTCAACTTTAAGCCATAATAAAAGAGGCTTAATAGCAATCCCTTGGAAAAATACTGTAAAATAGATAACCTAAAGTGAATAAATATAAAAAATTTATGTAACGAGTGATATTACTATTTACCGCAATTGAACAGCTTAAAAAAACACCTTTAGCTGGGATATTATCAGGTAAACTTGTTGCTAAACCATAAGCAATAGCTCCCCTTAATCCAGAAAAACTTAGAACAAATTGATCTACTTTTGTAAATTGTTTTTTCCTAAATTTATTTAGTATTGTACATTGGAGGATAACTCCAATGACTCTATATAGTGAACAAAAAACAATTGTTAAAATAACAAATGATGTATCCCAGTGATGCATATTTGATAAAGTTGAAAGTCCTAAGAACAAAAAAATAACGGCTTCTGAGTTCTGAGCAAGAATCTTTGTTATATATTTTACACTACTTTCTACAGTTTGTGAAATATTTTCTTTTATGTATTGTTTCATAACAATCCCACAAGCAACAATTGCTAAAATAGAAGACAAACCAAACATTTCAGCAGTTAAATAAGATAAGTATGGCATTGTAAAAATAAATACAGGTTGAAGAACTCTTAATTTTACCGTAAATTTTGTTATCCATGCTGTAAAAAGGGCAAATACGATTCCAATTAGTACTCCTCCTAACGCAATAACAGGGAATGAAAGTGTTCCAAGAACAAAATCTGTCCCATTTATATTATCAACTCCAATTGAATGAAATTGTTTAAATACTTGATATATTACAACTGTTACACCATCATTAAATAATGCTTCACAAAATAAATTTGTAAATAGAAGTTCATTGATGTGAATTTCTTCAAATATTGCGATAACTGCAACAGGATCTACAGCAGAAATAAGTGCTGCAAAGAGGCAAATTTCAACAAATGTAAATTTAACTGTAAAAAAATCAAATTGTCCGCAAACATATAATGACGTCGAAATAAGAACAGCATTAAAAATTGTACCCACTATAGCGAATAACATTACAGATCCAATGTTTTCAAAAAGTTGTCTGTTTGGCATACAATATCCCGCATCAAATATAATTGGGGGAAGTAAATATAAAAAAAACACACTACTTCCAAGCTTAAAACTTTCTGCTTCTACATTGTATAAATTAAGTAAATGACCAACTATTAATCCAACAACAATAAGTAATGCTGATTCAGGAAAAATTTCAGTTAATCGCTTAGATCTTGAAAACAGTATTTTAGCTATACTTGTTAAAATAAGCCATAATCCAATGAGGTAAGGAGTGCTAACATGATGCCATTCATTTCTCAATATTTCAACATGACTTGTTGATAGACTATTCTTTTTTGTATCGTAATGTTCTTCATTATTTTCTCCATTTATGATCAATAAATTTATCAATACTAAAATAAGTAGAAAAATATATCGAATATGCTTCATTTGGTAAATAATATAAATTTTATTATTTAATATCATATATAACAACTTTAGAATAAATTTAAAAACACACAATCGGATTTCTTATGATAATTAAATGTACTATCATTTAGATGTGACAATAAATTTAAATAAATTACGCTTTGTATAATTTATAAGTCTATTTTTACTATTTTTGTAAATTTGCTAAACCATTCTTATTATTTTAAAATTTATAAAATTGTGTTCTTTTGAAAGTTGTTCCTATTAAAATTAACGTAAAATATGTTTTTAATTTTATTTGTTATTTTATACATATTTGTGACATTTAATTTTTTTTAATCACTTTTTATTTATTATGATACAATATATAATAACATAAAAGTAGAATTAACTACTTGTTTTGACATAAATGATTATATACATAAAACTTCATTCGGCAGATTAATTCTTTCTACTTTGAATTGCAAATAATATAAATTCAATGACATAACTGTAATGGATACTTTAACTGACCTTTGATAAAATATTTAAAACTTCTTATACTTTTACTGTTATTTTAACTTTTTTAAGAGTAAATTTAAATGAGAAATATTTTCATTTATATTTATAATTGAAACAAAAAGATTAATAATTTAAAAACGTAGGAACCATAAATTATCATGTAAAACGTGCTAAAAATAAAATCTAAAATACAGAATCAATCTAAAAAATGTGTACTGTCGTTAGTATTAAAGGACAAATTACAATAATAATAGTGTACTTTACAATACATTAACCTATCTATAATCACATAACCAAAAGTTAAAGACATATTACTACAACGGTAAATTTTTTTGCAATTATCTTATCATTATCAACGAATCACGTTACGATCACGTTAACAAAGTAAATCTAATGCTTTATAATACGCAACATTATATAGGCTCTAGATCACCCTTTCGCCATTCAAAATCATAAAGTTTAATTTATTTTTTATACTAAGTAATGCTACACGTGACTTCTCTAATAACTATATTACTAATTATTTACTTTATCAATATTCAGACAATTTTTTGTACCTTTGTGAATCCGACAATTGAAGTTCTAGCGAAAATATATCAAAATGACAATGTTTCTCAAGAATATTTCTTCATTACTATGACACTTGTCGCTATAACAATAGTTTTATTATTACCAAGAATAATATTAATTTCTTTATTATTAGTGGATATTTTAATGTTTGTTGGGGCAACCATAGGAACACTTATAATGATAATATTTGGTATCATATCTTGTCAATACATGGCAATAAAGAAAAAAATTTTCCAAAAATAAGTTAACCAAACATTTATACGTAAATATCTAGAAAAAATATAATATAAAAAATTATAGTATAAAAAAATATATATAATATGAAAAAAACATTGAATTTTGAATAAAGTTATAGTTATAAAAAAATTAAAATGTTAAATAATCACGTATTGAAACTACGTTGTCATAATTTTTTTAGATAAACGGATGCTCCTTTTGTGTTTCCCTCTCTTTTCCCCATTTTAAAACAGTAAATGTTAAGATGATTACAAAATTGATTACAAACCGTTACACAAAAGATTAGCAAACTGATATAAGCGTAAATTGTTACAGAAAGAAGAACCTTATATTCACTAAAATAATTGTCATAGTACTGATTGAGAATCATTGAAATAGGCGCAAGATATATCCAATCCCATATACCCAATTCACTTTTACTCATGTGAGCGATTACTAATCTATTAGTTGCTTTAGCTCCGACAGCACCAAAACATAAGACAAATAGTGTTATATTCTTCTCAAAGACACCTGTTGTTGATTTGAAATAAATCATCCAAAATGGTACACATGTCGCGAGTATTGGACAAACTGGAAACAACACTGAAGTCCCAGCGACTGTGCTTCCATTCTTCCCAACACCTTCTGTAAAAACTCCTTTCATGTAACCTAAAAATTGAACTATAGCCATGAATAATGAAAAACAAATGCAATAAAATTTCAAAGGAAGACCAAATAAATGATATGTCCAAATTTGTGGTCCAAAGAAAGCTGTCATTAGGAGAACAGTAATTACTGTCCATTGAGCTTCTGTAACATCAAATTTTCCAAATTTCATGACACCAGTACAGTATGTTTGCCATTGAGCACAATAAAACAAAACAACAGATATAAGATTAGTTATAAAAACTAAGGAAAAATATTCTCCAAGTTGAAGCGCATAACAAATGTTAAGAGTCACAAAAACTTGTGTCATCGAATCACAACCATGGTCAAAAAGTTCCCCGAGGGGTGAAGAACTTTGTGTTCTGCGAGCTTGTTTTCCATCTAAAGCATCTAATGTTTGGTAAAGAAACAATCCAATAGCTGCTATTAAGTAGGCATAATTTGGAGCCTTTAAAATTAATTTAATATTATTGATTTAAAAAACCGTTTAACTTACAATTTCTGTTGCTGTGTAACAAAATTTCGACAGGGTTAGCACAGTAATTAAATTTATTATCAAACCTATAAGTGTAATTGTATTTGGAGCAAGCCATGTGGGAAAAAATTGAATTAACCAATCCCAAAAACTGTAAATCACAATCAAAAAAAGTAGAGAAATTGTATTTACTTACTTTCGAAAAAATAAATTCACAAGAATAGAGTTATCAGAAGCAGAATATTTATGATTACCTAACCTCGTGATTTCTTCATGACTCAATATACAATCCCTTTCAAGATATCTTTCAAAAAAGTATTTTATATTAGAATAAATTCCTTCTACAAAACTGTAAATAGGTGGTCTTTCTTCTGTAATAATTTTTCGCCTACTGCTATACTTATCTCTTATAGCCATATTTAATAAACTTTTATGTCTAAAAGCATATAGATTTAATGTAATATTTTACTTTAACAATAAAACTACGAATAACTAAGGATATTATGGTATGTAAAATATATATTCCATTATACAAAAAACCTTAGAAAATATTAATTGATAAAGATTATCTTCCATCTCAGAATAGAAAGAAACAACAAAACATTGTGTTCTAAGCATTAACTTACCACTCATCTTTATTAGTATACATTTATCCAACACTAAGGTTATTTTTAAACATCCTGTGACGATAGATAACTTTTTAGTTTAAAAAACAACAAAGTGTTTTACAATATTGAAAATAAATATTTATAATCTTAACTTAAATGTTGTTGAAGATTATTATCAATATTTGTAAAGTTATAAATTCCATTTATGACACTCTATATTTTATTTATATAAACATTAAACACGTAGAAAAAAATTAGGAAAATGAATCAAATAATTAAATGAATAAAAGTTTACAAATCGTTAGGTAACTTTAATTTACTCCAGTGAACACGGTTCTATTTACCAGACTTAAAATATTCTTCCAACTCAAGATCAAGCTCTTTCTTAGATATTTTAGGTTTTCTCTCTCTTCTTGGAGTAAATTTTCTATTACCCGTATTTTTTTTCTTTTTTTGAATAGGTCTAGTAGTAGACTTGTCAATATTGGTATGTTTAAATATGGCTTGGACAGCTCTAATTAATTGTGGATGAACATCAGTTGGACAATATATCGTTTCAAAAGATAAAAGATTTCCATCTATACAACATCCAGCGAAGTCTCGTTTGATTTGTTCTGACACATAATTAGTACAGTGAAGAACAACACATCCTGTGAATTTCCCATAATTATCATACTCAAAAGAGAACTTTTTGTAGTGGTAATTTTTAAAAAGGTCAGCAATGTCCTTAACAGTGACATCCTTGCATATATTCCTAATAGCTAATTGAGTAAAGAAATTATATTGGTATGACATTTTGTATCTGAAAGTATCTAAAACAGTATATAATAAATATATCAAAAATGGTAGAAAAAAAATACTATATCATTTAAAATTTAACAGAATTATATATATAGGATATTTTATTAAAACATCAATAATCTAATTTGATTTATTCAAAATACAACTGTAAAAATTTGTTTAGTAGTAATGTCGCTTTAATCATTGTGTTTAAATATATTTTTTGCCTTTTGGTAAGGTTGGAATGTCGATACAGTCATTTTGTAATTCTTTATCACAAAAAGAAATTTATAGTGATGGATAAAAAAAAAGTGCTTTTGACAGGAATCATTATAATAAGTATTTCTATTGTAAGATGCATTGGAATTTACATTAACTTTTCTTTGGAATCTATTAGTTTTTCTCACCCGTAATCAACAAAAAGTTTTAGTAAAGTAATAGAAATAATAGTTACTCTCGTTTTTTACTTTCCATGTAGTCTGTAAAATATGTAAGATAGTAAAATACCAGAAAACATATATAAAAAAACGGAAATGTTGCTCTTGAGACAAGATCTATTCTTTTTGAAACCTCTGTTTTTGTAAATATCCATTTTGTCATTTTTAGCTTATGTAGAATTGTTTTATTTCTTCTTCTAGATATTCCAGCTAAATCTAGTCTTAAACTTGGTAGTCTTTTTCTTTCAATTGCTTCTTGTCTTATATTTTCATTATTAGGGTTTTTATATGTATCAAGAATATTACGATTATTAAAATTCATTATATCAATTCCGGCATTAGCAAATGGAAGGATACTTGATTGTTGTTTACTTTTTTGGGGGCATATACAATTTTGATCATTTAATGATATAGGATTCTTTTTTGCTTTTTCTTTTCGTATAGCTTCTTGTCTTCCATGATAATTTACCAAGGCATATTCAAGTAGAGCTCCAAAAATAAACCCTAAACATACTCCAATCCAAATATCAACTGCTTTAATATAAGACACGGGTGGTAATTTTGAATTAATACCAGATGCTTGTGTCGTCATAGTAAGCAATGTTGTTACTCCTAATGAAGTTCTTGCAGGAATTGCACCCTATAATAATTATTCTTTTTTGAAAAGCATATTATGTTGCGTACCTTATCTAACCAGAAACTAACCCAAGAAACAACGACTAACATCACACAAGGTATATATAATTGAATAAGATAATAACTGTATTCTCTGCGTAGTTTTAGTTCAGTTCTCAAACATGAATATTCCCCTAAAAGAGTTGATTGATAATTTTTGATGTTATTTGTATAAATTTTATGTGTATAAAATTATTAAAAATATATAAAAGCAAAGCTGTAACATGCATGTGTGATTTTTCAAATTATCTTACAAAAAGTAAATATATGATATGATTTCTGAATAAATAAAAGTCAAAAGGACAAAATTATGCATTCTACATTAAATAAACGGCCCAATATAGAAAATTGAAACATGCATATCCAATTGGAAACACTACTCTTGAAACAACATCTATTCGTTTAGATCTTTCTTTATAACGACTAACAAAAAGTTTAAAACAACATGAGGATCGTGGTTGAACAGTCGTTAATGGTTGATATCCTCTGTAATGCTCAATATGATGAGCACTACTTTGTTTTGCAGTTATCTAAAATTACATTAAAAATTATATAATTTTTTAAAATTACCATTCTTCTATATAAACTCATGTCTCTTCTTGCAGCATAATTTACTAAAGCAAATTCTAATAAAGCACCAAAAATGAAAGCTAAGCATACACCAATCCATACATCTATTGCCTAAAAAAATAAATATTTGAGATATAAAATTTTTTTTACTTTTGTATAAGAGACAGGAGGCAATTTTGCATTTATACCAGAACTTTGGGTTGTCATTGTAAGCAAAGTAGTAACTCCTAATGTTATTCTTGCAGGTATTGAATCCTGTAAATTATTTAAAAATATTTTACAAAAAAGCAAACAGCCATTATTATTTACCTTATCCAGCCAAAAACTAACCCATGAAACAATAACTAACATGAATGATGGAATATAAAGCTAAAAAAGCAAAAATTGATACATATATGATATGGCTAAATCGACGAGACAAAGACAACACAATATATAATATAATTATATAATATTGACCTGAAGTAGATAATAACTGAATTCACGTCGTAACAATAATTGTGTTTGAAGACATGAATATTCTCCTATAAAAAATAGTTTTAATTAATTAAACATGCAATAATTGTTATAGTAATCAATATTTCATAATTTCATTTATATTCAAAACTACCTGTATTTGTTTTGGAAGTACAATATCCCGTTCTAACATCTTGTAATTCAAAAGATGGTAAACTTTGTTTTAATCCTGCCTTTTGTTGTATTGGATCAACCTCCTTCCAATCATATTTAATATCATCAGTTGTGTAGGCATCTACAACATTGTTAAAAGTAAGAATTAAAAAAAGAAAGAAAAACTTACAACTAGCAAGATCAATTAAACATGTTTGACGATCTAGTGGATAATATTCTAAAGACATTGGACAACTAAGAACCAAACTTAAGCGAACACTATATAAAATGCTTCCGTCTGGATGAATTCTAATTAGAACATTTGGTTTATCTATCATATGCCTTCTGGCTTCTTTTTCATTCTAAAATTTTAATTTATGATATGGTCAATATAATCCAAACCTGGAAAAATGAATCTGGTTTCCAAATTTGTTGACTTTGGTCCCCATTTTCACTTGTAGCAAGAACAACGAAAGGTGGTACGTCAGTATTTTCATCTGCAAATTTTTGATATGCCAATCGTGGATCCGTCCATGTTTCTCTAAAGGTGAATTGAGCTGAATATTCCATATTTACGTCATCGATTTTTGAAATGGAACGTAAATAAATGTTTACTTTAACTTCTACTGGTCCTCCAGTATCTAAAAAAAGTTATGGATGATTAAAGCCAAAATTAAATTTTAAATATCTTTTACTATAGATTGAATAAAATATCAAAAATATGCTTGTCACAATTTATTTTAACGTATTATGATGGAACGTCTAATATTTAAATCAAAAGAATATGACAATTATTATTATTAATATAACACTACTTTTCAATCAAACTCGATTCAAAACAAAATTATGTTATATTAAAGATAAGAAAATATTTTATAATATACAAAAAATAGAAACAAACCTGGCCAGCTTTCATTATTTCCTCTAGGTCTAACTCTCCAATCATAGTCTTGTAAGATTCTTTGAATAACGGTTTGTTCCTTCATTCTTTTAACGGCACTATGAACTTCCAAAATTAAAATAAATAAAATTAGGAATCCATATTTTTTAGATAAATTAAAAATACAATGATGAAATTTCATTGATTACAAATTTGAATTTGACTATACCAGAAAACAAATACTTTTTGAATATAATAAATCCTTATAGAAATTTTTACTTAACACTTGAGGTGTCAAAAAAATATTAAAAGTAACTCTGCATCAAAAATTGATAAAAGCTTTTCTTTTAACCAAATATTTTTCTTTTACAAACAAAAAGCGTTTAAAATTACTAAAATATCTCTATAGTATAAATATCTAATATTTTATACAAAAAATACATAGGTTTATTAATTTTTAAAACATAAAAGGCTTTTAAAACATCATTTTTAATTATCTTATTTTTTATTAAAAAAATACTACTAATATTATTAATAATTAATTTATGTAAATAAAATTCTTTAAAGATAAGGATATTAAATGCTATAGTTTCAATATAAAATTTATAAAAACTTGTTTTAATATGTCATTTTGACTTATTTTCTTAAACAAATGTTAAAGTCAATGGCAAAATAAATGGCATTTAATAGTTATAAATAAAAATATTAAATATTAAAAATTGATGAGAAAAATGATGAAGAAGAATTAAAGGTGAATGAAGGATTTATTTTAAGTACTGTTATAAAATGTAATAGTTTTTAACTAAATTTGATAATTTACTTTGTAAAATTATACTATAAATATTTATATTGCTCGAAGAAACATCCCATAAATATATATATTTAGTATTATTATATATAAATTTAGGTAAAAAGAAACTTCTGTGAATTTAACTACTTGCTAAAAAAGTTTAAAATTTTAAAAGCATAATATCTAAAGAATAGTATGGGTACAAATCTTATTTAAAACATTTTGATTATTCTTTAGAAAAAGTTTGACAAAATAAATGGAAAAGGACATTTAATAGAAGTGATAATGGCGTTTATTGTAATGTTTAATAAATTATACAAGTAAAGAAATATTTTATATGTAGAGATTACTTATTATGTATAAAATTTATATTGTTTTATTATTAAGAAATATTTTAAATTTGGCTAAGCATATTAGTTAACATAGAAAGTATTTTTAGTTGGATAATTTTATAGGATTTGTGAAATACGGATTTTTTGTAATTGGTATCAATTCAAATAATGAATATATTTGTAAAAGAAAAGGGAAATAAAGTTATCAAGACACTCTTTTTTTCAAACTAATAAACATTATTCTCTTCTTTTGTTAAAGAATTACTTATATGTTACATTAAAAAAAAAGCAACCAGAAAATAAAGTTAATTTATACTTTTACCTCACTAAAATAAAAATGTTTATTTAAATTGAAATATTGTCAAAAAAAGTGTAGTTTCATAATCTATAGTGTAAAATATGTAACAAAGAATAGAATAGTGAAGCTGAAATCCATAAAACCAGAAAATATTAAAAGCAACGAATATATAGTAGTTTTTAAAATAAACACTATATTTTTGGAAGTTATTAATTGTCAAATTGCTAAAAAAAATTATTAAAACAGAAAAATTTTAATGACATTGTAAGTTTTTGTCTTCCTAGCAAATAATGCTATACTATTAAAAAGAATAAAAAAAATCCTAAATAATTTGATTGATATTTATTAGAATAATAGTAAAAATAAAAAGTATTAAAGTTATCAAAGATTGTTACTTAATTTTAAAATTAGTGTAACAATTTAGATTAAAGATTATTAAGATATAATATTAAATATGATTTTATTTATCAACGGTAGGAAGTAGTTTACATTAGCAAGGAAATAAAATTATTATATAGGATATAATAAGAACTTTATAACGTCATCCAATAAGTAATGTTAAAAATATTAAATATTAATAATAGTCATTATACAAAACATATGATTTTGAGATTTGACTCTAGTGTTTTTTTTTAAATTTCTTGATTTTATTATTTACCATGTTTTGGAAGAAAAATAAATTTTTTATTCACCTAAACTAATTAGTTTAGTATACTTGGTTATTTTTAATGAACATGATGTAATTTGGTACATGAGAAATAATTATTTATTAAAATTGTTAGAATTTATCCTAAATGTATCTACCCTTTTCTTCTATTAATGGTAAAAGTTATTGAACAACTTTAACAAGAAGAAACAACAATTTAAGATATTGTTTAAATCTAATTTGGTAAACAAACAATATAAAATTTTTCTTTTGATAAAAAAAGTTTAACAATAAAATAGATCTTTAAAGCAACATTAGATTGTAAACATATTTATGAATGTGATGAAAAATTTTATATTTTGTGATGTGCAAAATTTAGAAATATTTTTTATTTAATAAAGCAAACATACTAATGCCGTGCTTTATGAAATTAGTCTAATTAATAAAATAAATAAATAAAATAATGTTAATGGTGAATACTCAAAAATTCCATCGAAAAAAATTAACTGAACAACACTTTAAAAAATCATTATAATATCGAACTATTATCTATAATTATCAACAATTTTTAGGAAGCTTCTTAAAGGAGATAATTTTAAATTCACTTTTCTTGTCAATAACAAATATTTGTATTAAAATTAATATGTTTTACATTATACATTAAATTATTTGAGGTATTAGAATAATTTGTATTGATAAATTTTTAATAAATAAAAACTTCATAAAGTTATCTCATTTAAAAGAAATTTATAAAAATAAGAGATATATTATTTTTGCATTATGCAAGGAATATTATTTTTTAATGTAAAAGTATAAAAAATAAGCAAAATTGATTGAAGGTATAAATCCGTAATATATAAAATTTTTTATCATCATAGAAACATTTATAATATATTTTTTTTCAGTCAAATATGATATAAAAGAATGAAGACTTCATAATTTTATTTCCTTATCGTTTACAATTTCAAAAGATTTATTTTTCCTAGACAAACTTTATTTTAATCACAATTACGTTTATCAAATTCGAATATAGTGTATTAAAATAGATATTAAAATGAAGATAAAATTTTACATAGTCAATAATAAATTTTTAAAGGATATAAAAAAGAATATATGAAAATATAAAAATTAATATTTAAATGATGAATCTTTAAATTATTTTGTTATAGCAAAACAATTTACATTTAGTTATACATTTTTTCTAATATAATTAATAAACAAAATACATTAAAGAAAGAGTAAAAACAGGAAATTTTTATTAAATTTGCATATATAAAAAAGCATAATCAGTTTAATATACTGATAAAGTTTGAAATATACTAACTTAATATTTGCCTCCAGTTTAATCCCTTTTATGGACATATTTTTAATAGAATTTTTTTAATAATTGTCATCATAAGACAGACTTAGTAGAAGTAACTTCAGTAACTCATCCTCTTAAGTAAAATACTTCAATTTTTTGAATGATATAATAATTCTTTTATTTAGAAAGATAATAATCGAAATTATACACATATATAGAGATAAATTTTACTCATGATTGCTTATGAATTAATTAAAATCTCTGTTTTGAAATGTTTATTTTAAAAAAGGAATAATATTTTTATAAATATAATTTAGTACAATATAATTACATAACAACTTTTTGGTTAACTTTTAATATATGAAATTGTGATAATTTAGTGCTTGATAATTATAAAATTATGTATGTCAATATATTAGTAAAAATTTAAATTCTAAAATTTCGTTTTAAAAATATTTAAAATTATTATAATATTTAATTTGGTATATCAAAAGACATGTTAAATAGCAATATAGATAAATAACCCAGCAATATATGCTCTTTGACGTGACATATTTCTTTTAAATGGATATAGAAAAAATATTTAAGATAAAGGTAATTATAGAAAACAGCTTATGCTTTTACTGTTGTTATTTTATTTGGACCATAGTAATGTAATTATTTTAATCAACTTATAAGATTATATTTGATTTTACATTAATGTTTTTAATGAAAGTTGTAGATAGAACGACACAAATAAAATTATCATTTTTAAATTGAATTCTTATTAAAGTAATATTAAATTTTAATATTTTAGAAATGAATTTTCTACTTAATAATTTTTCTTTACTTTCGCATATTTTTTTATAATATTATATAATTAAAATTAAAAAAAGTTTATTGATATTGAACAAAAATAGTATAAAAATAACATTGGCCAAAAAAAATTATTTACAGAAATAATATATATATCTTTATTAACTCTATTCTTCTCTAACTTCATCTCCTTCAAATCCAGTTGATCCATTTTTAGACATACTCTGATAGTACAATTGAACAATTCTTTTCCAGTCAACTACGCTTTCAATAGAATATGATTTTGTAGCTCTTTCTTCATCTTCAAGTAGTCCTAAAATTTAAAATAATGCTTAAAAAATATTATTATATATTGAGTAAATACCTGTATCTGCACCAATTCCTTGGTAATTAATACCAGTGCCATCAGTCATACTGAAAGCATCGATGTTTTCTTCATATCTTAAATCATGTTGAGCTTTTGGTGTACAGACTCTTACTAAAAAGAAATTTATTTACAAATACCAATAACCTACGTTTATTTCTCCATGCAACTTTTAAAACAATAAAAAACTTTGTTAACATGTTTATTGGACTAGGTGTAGCGGCTCGTTTATTCATTTTTCTTATTAAAATTGCTCTGCCGAATTTCCATTCTTTGTCAGATTGAGCTTGAATTCTTTGATAGGTATCGCTCATCATAGCAATTAATAGATTTATTAAAACAATAAGTGTGACCATCATATAAATACCAAATAGTAATTTTAATATTATTTTTGCAAATTCTGGAACTAAATGTAACGGTGGCATATTATCCGGCTCAACTAAACCAAATAGAGAAAAGAACAACATTTCCAATGTTTGAGCTGGTGAGTATAAACGCATAAATTCGGAGGATTCATCATCAACAGGTTGATAGGCAGGTTGGAAAATGGAAGTAACATGCAATGTAAAGCCAGCAATAAAAAGCATTAAAATAACAAGAAATCTTGTTAAATCATACATCAAATCTCGAATAATAATGGCCCAGGGGCCAAAAAGGTGATGAACAGTTAGAAAATCAAGAAATTGAATGAAAGCAAAAAGAAGAGAAAAGGCAAATAATTGATTTTTCAAATATAACATTGTTCTTGCAAAATGTAATTTTTCATCGTTATCAAGATTTGTGAAATAAAAGGCTGGAAGAAGGAATGCTAAAATATGGACTGCTATTGCAGCTGCGGCTAATATTAAAATTAGAACCTTTACAATACCTAATCCTGAACTTCCACCAACATTGCTTAATTCTGAAACAAGATTACCAGATAACCATATTAATAATATCCATTCAACATAATTTGGCATTATCGATGTTGTCTCGTAAATTTTGTGAGTTATATTTAAAACAACAATTGTAAGAAGAATTGTAAAATATACATGAGATACTATGTGACATACAAATTTAATAATTGGTGCTCTTCCTATTCTTGTATCTAAAGGAAGTGAAAAATAAAACCATGCTGGTGGACATATAAATACAAATAATGCAAAAGCAACTGTCTTTCCAAAACTCCATTCAACTCTTCCAGTCCATATTTCTGTTAAATATCTTTGTACAGAAGCATATGATACAACTTCTTTCTGTTCATTTTCAATTAATACATCTAATAGTGGTCTACCACGATAATCTTTAGCTTTCAATAAAATGGCAGGAT
This sequence comes from Strongyloides papillosus, assembly GCA_005656395.1. Classification (NCBI taxonomy): domain Eukaryota; kingdom Metazoa; phylum Nematoda; class Chromadorea; order Rhabditida; family Strongyloididae; genus Strongyloides; species Strongyloides papillosus. The sequence goes on along the minus strand of SRSI01000010.1, from coordinate 1,608,151 downwards.
TGTATTCAGAAGCAGTAATGCCTAGCAATTCAACAGCCATATCTTCAGCAAAAACTGATACATTCAACAAGTCTTTTGCTCTTTCTTTTTCTTTTTCACTCATTTCTCGAAAAAGGGAACTTAATTTAACAGCTGTATCAATTGGAGCTGGTGATTGTAAAATAAATAATTGTAACGGTTCATTTTCTGTATTCTTTCCACATACCATTAGATCAAATATAAATTTTCTATCTTCCATTAATGAATGAGTGTCATGTTTTTGTTTCAATAAAAATCGTAAACATTCTATATGGTTATTTGCTGCAGCAAAACATAAAGGAACTTTACCTTCTTTTGTTTCTGCTTGAGCATCAGCTGAAGAATTTATAAAAAGTTTTACAACATCTAAATGACCAGCTTTAGTAGCATAATGCATTCCTGTCCATCCATTTTGATCCATTACATTAATATTACTTCCTTGTGCTATAAGAAGAGATACCATTTCATAGTGACCATTCATTGATGCAAGATGAAGCGGTGTTCTACCACGCCAATCTTTTGCATGTTGTTGTTGAGTACTTCTAGATAGTAACATACCTACAACTGCTATATGTCCTTGTTGAGCAGCTAAATGAAGGGGAATAACATTCATTGTTGTTGATGTAGCATCAACTTGAACTCCTGTTTGATTGAGAAGCATTCTAACTAAACCATCATGACCAGATTGAGCAGCTAAATGTAACGGAGTTAAACCATATTCAGTGGAAAATTCTTTAACAACTAAATGATTATATATTGGTGGTTCTGATCTAACATTAGCAGGAACTTTTTTTAACATTGCTATAACAAAATCAGTATTACCATAATACGCTGCTATATGAAGAGCATTGAGTCCAGTTTTCTTACTACATCTTTTCCAATTTGTTTCATCAAATGCATCCAATATTTCTACATGACCATTTTTAGCTCCTAATAATAAAGGTGTCATCCCATGTGCATTTTCATCTTCACTATTCGCACCATTTTTTAATAAAACTTTAACAATTGCTGTATGACCACCAGCACTAGCCATATGTAAAGCTGTTGCTTCCATCGTTTTTGTTTTAGCATTTAGTACCATTTTTTTATCAATCATCATAAGTTCTTTAACAACAGCGTAACTTCCTTTCATAGCGGCAATATGTGCACAAGTAAAACCATTACCATCAACTGCTGTCAATACTTGCCTATTATTTTGTTTCATTTTTAGAAATAACTTCACAACATCTGGATAATCATTTTCAGCAGCTAAATGTAATGGGGTTTGTCCTTTATCGTCTTTGGCACTTGGATTAGCACCAAATGCTAATAAAGCTTGTGCTACCCCTAATTGTCCAAATTTTGCTGCATAATGAAGAGCAGTTTGATTATCTAATGTTATTGCTTCTATACTAGCACCATAATCTTGTAATAAAACTGTTGCTACTTTTGTGTGACCAAATTGTGAAGCTAAATGTAATGGTGATTCACCAGATTTTGTTTTTGAATTGACAAAAGCTTTATTTCTTAGAAGCATATGAGTTAATTGAACATGACCGTTCATAGCGGCTAAATGTAAACATGTCCTTCCCATTTCATCAAAAACATCAATACGTGCATGGTGTTTTAATAATATTTGAGCGACACCTAAATGTCCACGTGCACATGCTTCTAATAACGGTGCCCATCCACTTTTCGATTGTTTATTTTGAATTATTTGAACCATACCAACACCAATGGTATTAACTAATGCTAAAATTGCGGACTCGTTACCACTTCTTGCAACTAAATGCATTGCTGTTTCACCAGTTAAAGTAGTTTGTAATTCTGGAGATGCACCAAATTTTAATAATAATTTTACAATATCTGCTTCTTCACCAGGATAATGACATTGATTTGTAGTTATCTCGGCAGCATAATGAATTGCGCTTTTTCCTTCTGTTGTAGATTGAATATTTACATAATTTGCAATTTCTTCATCAGACATATTTTCTTTTAAATGATTTACTATTAAAGAACATCCTTCATAATTACAATATCTAGCCGCTATATGAAGTGGAGTTTCTCCATTATTAGAAACTATCGTAGGATCAGCACCTTCCTCTAGCAATAATAAAATCATTTTTTTAATTCCTTGTTTTGCTGCAACATGCAAACTTGTCTGTCCATCATTCATACGAACATTTGGTTGAGCACCACTTTTTAAAAGCATTAATGCACATTCGGTAGCACTTTCTTCATGAAAATTTGCAGCAACATGTAGAGGCGTTTCTCCGTTTTCACCACCGTGTAAATGGACATCAGCACCGAAACCAATTAAAGTTTCTACAACTTCTGGTTTATTATTTTGTACAGCTACATGAAGAGCTGTATAATTATCCTTTGTCCTAATGTCAATATGAGTTCCTTTTGATAATAACATTTTGACAACTTCATTAAAACCTGCAGCAGCAGCTGTATGCAATCCTAAGGCACCTTTTTTATTAGGCATGTTTAATGGAACACCTCGTTTTAGAAAAGCTAATGCTGTTGAAGCATGTCCTGAGTATGCAGCAATATGTAGTAAAGTGTCACCATCTCTTGTTCTTGCAGTTAATGATGCCCCAAATTTATCTATTAATCTTTCTACAAAACTCGTATGACCTAATTCAGCAGCAATATGTAATGGAGAAATATCTTTACGATCACAAATATTAGCATCTGCATTTAATTTATAGAATGTTTTCATAACTTGATCATCACCAACTCTTGCTGCAAAATGAAAAGGTGTTTCACCTTTTTTATTTTGTTTATTAATAGAAGGTATATAATCCTTTGAGCATATATAAGCAAAAACTTGATTGTGTTTAGCTGCACTTAAATGTAATACATTATTTCCTTCATTGTCCTCACTATCCATTTGTTCTTCAAGATTAAAACATAGAAGTCGACCCAGAATGTCTAATCTAGCATTTGTTTTTAAACATATATGGATAGGTAAATTTCCATGATAATCTGGAGTAATAATTGATGTAGGATCATTTTTAATTAAAATATCTATTATGAAAAGTCCCTGTTGATCGGTACGTTGAACAGCTAAATGTAATGGTTTATACTTTTTAGTAACTGTTTGAATATTACAAGGTATTTTTTTTGATATTAAATATTTTAAAACTACAACATCATTACTTTCTGCAGCTGCATGAATTAAATTTTCATTTTCAACAGTTGTAAAATTAATGAGGGAATAGTCTATAGAAAGTATTTTTTCTAGAAGTTTCAGTGGACCATGTTCTGCAACATAATATATCAAACTTTTTCCATCTTCGTCCACCTGGTTAAATTCCACTTTTATACGACTACTTAATTTTCTTTCAATCTCCAACCAATCTCGTTTTTTAGCTAAGTCTATTAGTTTCAATGCAACTCTAACATCACTAGTTGATTTTTTTATATTATTTTTTTCTTCTTCATCACTTGGCTCTTCAATATTTTCCATAAATTCATCTAAATCTTGAATACTTAAATTATTATCTACACTATTCTCTTTTATCTTTGCTTTAAAACTACCCGTATCAACTTGTTTTGGCAATTGAATATGTTTATCCATATCATTTTTAATTATATTATTCATTGTATTATTTCTTATAAGTTCATTATTGTCATCTTTTCCTTCATCAACCTCATTAGTAATTTCATGTTTTATATGACCATATTTTTTTAATTCATTTTCACTCTCCTTAAAACGTTTTTCTTCAAAACTCTTAACTTTATCATTATTTTGGTCATTTGTCTCACTAGCAATACTTTTTCTTTTGAAATAATTGTTATTCGTCATGGTCCGTTTCCTAACTTTTTCTAATTCGGAACCAATTATACCTCCACGCCAATCGACATTACCTATATGCTCTATATTATCATAATTTGAATGTGCTCGCTCACCATTATTTAATTTATCCAATGAATCACTAATATTTTTCGAATGTAGTTCTTGTTTTGAGATGTAATCTGTTGAAAAACTTCGCTGTCTATTATTATCAGAATAACATTTTTTTAAAGCATTTCCAATAATTCCAGTTCTTGGTGATACTATTTTAGAAGATAATGAGCCATATTTAATATTTTCTTCATTTTTTAAAGTGGACCATATAGCCCCAGCAATAATACCACCCGGTTTAGTATATGAACCTCCTGGATGCCAAGGAGGTTCAACAAAATCAGTAGGCCTCACTTTAGATTTATCAACAGGCATTTAGAAAGACCTCAATTGAAAGACAACTTGGGTAGTTGTTTAATAAATTATATATAATATTAATTTTCTAATTAATACAAATTATGGTAAATAACATCCAAAAAGTAAATAATAGAATAACCTGCTTCAATAAATAAATTTTCAATAAGAATAAAATAAAAAAAAATTTTTTTCATTGAATAATCTAAAAAATTTTTATATAATATTAAATGTAATCAATTTTTATAAAAGCAACATCTTTTTGAATCTATACAGACTTCTTCTTCATATTCTAAAATCCTACCCAACAATTAACTTTTTAAATACATTATTATCAAGATAAATAAATATCATTTTTTTAATGTCACCATTTATCAACTTTTAAATTACTATCATGAAAAGTAATCTATACAACAAAAACTTTAACTTAAAAGTTAAAATATATATAATAATAAAGCATAACAAATTCTTCATCAAAATATATTGTAATTTTAGAATATTTTAAAATTTTTATTCATAACCTATATATTCAATGATAGAATTGTATAAAAGGCAAACTAACAAATTTTTCTTTGATTGTTATATATTTACAAAGTGTAAGAGATAGGATAATGATAGTGTTAAGAAAGTAGTATATACCAACTTTTTGAAGTATATGGAAAACACATACTACTCAAGGTGTATATATTAGGGTACCAATTGTAAGTTAAGAATGCTTGAAGTACCATAATTTAAAACCTCACTTCCGGCCAGTTATTTTTTTTGTTAAAAGCTTTCCACTGGACAAGTAAAGAGAATTATTTGTCAAAAGATTATTTAGCTTTTATTTAAACTGAAACATTTCAATAAACTTTGTTTAATATATTTAAACTTAAAATATAATTTTTATATCGCTATTTATAGTCTAAATTTTAAATAGAAATTGCAAAATTTTTAAAAAATTTTCTAGTAAAATTATTTTAAAAATTGAATCGAAAATTCGTTTTATTGTTTTTGTATTTTTAAAAATAAAACTTTTTCCACAAAATTTATTATTAATCAAAAAATTAAAAGGTTTAAAAAATTATATTTTTGAAAAAAAATTATATTTAGTGAAATTTATTTTTTCGTATTAAGTTCTCTATTAAGTGATACTTTTTTCATATACCTGAATGTTATTTTAACTTTATACAACTTTTTTTTAAAATAAAGCATTTTCCTGTTTATTGATATGGAATAATTTTTCAAATTGAATGTTTTTTGTAATATAAAGATTATCGAATATGTTATTATTTTTGTATATTCAATATTATTATAAGTTTTTCAATTAAATAATAATTAGTAAAATTTTTTTATTGTTAAAAAATGACTACTTTTTAATAGATTTAATATTTTATAAATACAAGGTTTTTACCAATATATATATCTTTAATAAAAAAATCACAAAAATTATGCTAATGATTTAAATTTAACTATGAATAAACTACTTTAATTTTAACATGATTGAATCGAAAATTCAATACACTACTTTAACAATAAAAAAAAATTTATTCTTATAATAATAAAATTTGACAATTATCAACTAATATAATAGAACACAATTTATTTTGAATTATAAAGGTTATTACAATGTAAATACAATATATACAATATAAATACAATATATACAATTTAAATACAATATATATACAATATAAAAAAATTAAAATTTATATCCGGATCAGTAGCATAAGTAGTTTTCTAGACTGGAAGAGCGGTTGGACTTTTGCAAAGCTCTATCTCGAGGCGCGAGCTTACTGTTAATTCGTAATCGTGTCCAATATGGTTGTAAGTTTTATCAACATCAGCAACACATCGGAAGTCCCTCTAATAGTGCACGATGAGCCGTTTTTTATTAGCTCATACACATAGGCACTCTGTCGGTAATCCTCATAACACTTTACTAGTATTTTGGTGCCTTCCTTGTCAACAACAATAAAGTTGAGGACGTGAGTATACCCTTTGAGTGTGTTAATTATTCCCAAATTTGTTTTATGAGTAATGGTACCCTGAATTACCCATTCTGGTAGAAGTTTATTGATATTTTTAATCGAGACTAATAAATTCCTTCTTGATGTGGTGGCTGAGAAGTCCGAATCTGACGCGGTGGCAGAATTTTCTTCCTTCGTCTCAGAGAAAGTCGGGACAAAGGCTGTTGCTTTCCAAATCCCTCATAGATCGTGTCTGAGTGGGATATTGGTTTTCTAACGATGGGAGCATCATCATCCAGTATGCTGAAGTCCTTATATAGAAAGAGGACTCTCTTGCTGTTGTTTTTGTAAACTGTTCTTGTTGAGTAGCCAAGTACTTTTATTACTGTCTTATTTCTCTCCATTCTGTTCGATTAGAACTTCTCAGGGCCTCTTCCTTTAAAAGAATATTTCCACAATGATAAATTCCGTCATTTAGTTGGACCTCAACATTGGAGTAGCCAAGAGCAATAGGCTTCTCTAAAAAGGACAAAAAATAATCATATAAAATAAGAAAAAAAACAAACCATTAACATGATTTTAGAGTTTGTGACAACTATTTTATTTCAGCCGACATTTGTTCGCATATGCAATTTTTTTATCTAATTATGATATTTCAACACAGTGTTTATTACTTAGTTTAATTCTAGAACTTTTTTGAGCCAAAATTTGAGATTATCTAAATTACTATGCGGGGAAAATTAACTTTTGTCAACATTTTATTACTTTTATCAAAGATTATGATAAATAAAAGTGCTTTAAAAGTTAAATGTAAACAAATTCTTTTTAAAGCTTTGAGAAAAACTGCCCATAGATTATTTTTATTTGCCCGGTGCCATGCAAATTCCCACATTTGTTCATTTATATCATTCTTCATACGACATTGCACGGAACTTTAAAGTCCCTTTCTCGTTCGAAAAAATTTTTTGAAGACTGCTTACTCCTAGAAAACCTGACATTTTTAAACTGGACTCGAAATTTTGTTAAACCTTCTAAGTAAAACTCAATTTTTTAAAAAATTTGTGATTATTCAGCACAAAAAGTTTAATATTTTAACAAAAATAATAAAATTTTAAATCAAATTTCAATTACCAAATTTTTATGTTTTTTTGAAGAAAGTACTCTAGTTTTATTCATTTTTCGATAAAGCTAGAACATTGCATTCTCATCACAGTGCACTGCCGTTATTGGACAAACACACATAGGAAATAGATCAAGGGCTCTGTGAATGTGATTCAACAATCAAATTTTTCTTTTTAAGTTAGGTAAGTACAAAAAAGTTATGATGGTAAAAATTTATTTTATCTATAATCTCAAACAATATGTAAAGTCTATTGCATCGATACTTGTATTCAACTATTTGTTTATTTACCAGCGTATCCTCCATTTGATCCTGTACTAGCTGAAGAGGCCATAGCTCCACCAGATCCTCCATATCCTCCAGAACTTCCGCCAGCTGGAGCAGCGCTTTTTGCAGCATATCCGCCAGATGATCCTGTACTAGCTGAAGCGGCCATAGCTCCACCGGATCCTCCATATCCTCCAGAACTTCCGCCAGCTGGAGCAGCGCTTTTTGCAGCATATCCGCCAGATGATCCTGTACTGGCTGAAGACGTCATACCGCCACTTGATCCTCCATATCCTCCAGAACTTCCGCCAGCTGGAGCAGCGCTTTTTGCAGCATATCCGCCAGATGATCCTGTACTAGCTGAAGAAGCCATACCGCCACTTGATCCTCCATATCCTCCAGAACTTCCACCTGCTGGAGCAGCGCCTTTTGCAGCATATCCGCCAGATGATCCTGTACTGGCTGAAGACGTCATACCGCCACTTGATCCTCCATATCCTCCAGAACTTCCGCCTGCTGGAGCAGCGCTTTTTGCAGCATACCCGCCAGATGATCCTGTACTAGCTGAAGAAGCCATACCGCCACTTGATCCTCCATATCCTCCTCCACTTGATCCTGAAGCAGCAGCAGATGTCATTCCACCACCAGATCCTCCTCCACTTGATCCTGAAGCAGCAGCAGATGCCATTCCACCACCAGATCCTCCGTATCCTCCAGTACTTGCCGCTGAAGCAGCACCTGTTCTTGGAGGACAAGGACAATATTCTGTTAAAAAATTATTATTTATTAGTGAATAGAAACATAAAATTTTTGATAAAATATAGATTTACTATATAATGTTTATCTATAAGAAATTGATATCTAGCGATGTTGTACATATTGTCATTTCTTTTAACAATTTGTATAAGTTTATCCTTACAAGAGTAGTAGATAAAACTTTTTCATTTAGTTAGAAATTTTTATGGTGTAATTTAAATTTCCTCAATATTTTTAATTAAAAAATACTATACTATTTTGTTATTGTTAGTTTAACTTATTTTTTAATAGAAGACTTAAAAGATCAACAAAAATATTTATGTCAATTTTACATATAGTCTTTTGAGAAATCTGTTAATTTTTTTTCTAAGTGACATTTCATTAATAAAAAATATAAAAAGTCTTTAACCTAAATAATGTGCCTATAACTTAATAAAATACATTTTCCTACTATTAATTATCTCAACAAATAGCAAAGTTAATTGTAGAGATTTTTTGCTAATAAATACTGTTTTATAGAAAAGTTTCAACTACTTACCTGCGTCACCACCTGGTTGACCTGCCATTCCTGGTTGACCGGGTGCACCATCAGTTCCTGGATTTCCAGGTCCTCCTGGTGGTCCGGCAGGGCCTGCTGGACCTGGTTCACCTGCACCTCCTGGTTGTCCATCACTTCCTGGTTGTCCATCAGGTCCTGGAGGTCCAGGTGGACCAGGTGGGCCTGGAATTGGAGTTGTTCTTGTACCTGGGTTTCCAGGTGCTCCTGGTTGACCATCAGTTCCTGGGTTTCCTGCTGGACCTGGAGGACCTGGTGGGCCTGGTGGTCCTAAAGCTCCTGGGTTTCCTGGACCTCCGTCACTTCCTGGAGGTCCATCTGGACCTCCTGGGCCTGGTGGGCCATCTTGTCCTGGTGGTCCTGGAGGTCCAGCAGGGCATGGAGGACATGCATTACCAGTGTCATATGAGGAACTACTCATTCCAGATTCACCAGGTGTTCCATCTTGTCCTGGTGTACCAGGTTCACCATCACTACCTGGGATTCCATCAGGGCCTGGTGGTCCTGGTGGACATGATTGACCACCACCTGATTGACCACCACCAGCTTGAACTCCTGCTGATCCACCGTTGTAACCTCCTCCTGCACCACCGGATGCACCTCCAGCTCCACCTGTAGCATATCCTCTTTTCTGTCTGAAAATACTATTGAAATGAGCTAATCTATGTTCTCTTTCAATATCTTTCTCAATTAGCATCATTTGGCTCCAAGCCCCATTGGAAACTTCTTTAAAATATTCCATTTCTTCAAGAGAATTGTTATGAAAATTACTAACATCCATGCCAATGTTAATAAAAAATGCTAAACAAGCGATTAATGCTACAATACTAATAGCAACAGCACCCGAGGCTATTGTTTGCCCACTAGAAGTCATCATCTTAATAGAAATGACCAAATGAAATGATATTTTCTAATCATTTTTTTTTCTTTTTATAATTTTTTTGTATACATGTAAATACAAGTTTTTAGATACTTTTACGCGATATAAAGTACTATGAAATCTAGCTTTTATTATCATGACCTGTTTATAATTGTTTCAATTTTATTTTTTGATCTATCGCACTGATAGTGTTATTTTGAACCTGTACACATATATTATATCTTCTTTATTGGATGATAATAATTATGTAAAATTTATTTGTTAATAAAAATTTTATAAAGGTATTAAAAAAATTCATGTTATTTTTACGTTAAGTTCACACAGTAATTTTTAAATTATTTTCTATTTAAGTAATTAGTGCTTATCAGAATATTACTAAAAAATAAGCAATTACAATTATTAATGGGATGTTGTTATTTTATAAATACAATTAAATCAAGTATATTTTTTAAATTCTTTAAAATTAAATTTTACGTATTTTTCATGTATAGTAAAAATATTTTAATCTTGAAATGTTATGGTTTATATATTATTTCATTTATTACTATGATTTTTTTGAATTACTCGCAATTTTACTAATGGTATAATTTAATTTATTAGTTATTATTTGAAATATTTGTTTTAATCTGAGAAATATTAATGGATTACACATTGAAATAATTTTAAAGAATATGTTTGAATTAATATTACAATTTTATTCTCAAAACATTAAATATTATTTGATTTCTGTGAATCAGTCATTACATTTAGAGAGCTATAAGGCTTCACTTTTATTGTAGTTTCGATGAAATTTTATATCAACAAATTGTAGTTTAATGTTCAATTTTGTGTAAAATTTACAAAATAAGAGGGTCATTCAATAAGGAAACGGTGGACATTCGCTTGTCCATGGTTACCCATAATTTTTCCTTTTTTTAAAAAATGCCATTTCGTTTACCCATGGGTTACTCATGGACAAGCGAAATGGTATAAATTTTTTTTTACACAAAATTTGGGTAAGCAAATTTTTTCAAGTTCCATTCGTAGACTATCTATATCCATTTCCTATATGCATTGATTTATGACAGCAGCGCAATTTTTCCGGAATGCAATGCTATAGTTTTATAGGAAAATGTATGAAACTGGTGTACTATCTTCGAAAAAATCATAAAAAATGGCTAGTTATACAACGAAACTATGTTAATACAAAATAAGAAAAATGACTTTTCGCTTGTCCATATTTTGTATGTTACAAAAAAAGCCATTTCGCTTACCCATGGACAAGCGAATGTCCCCTCTCCCCTTCTTAACGCCTACACAAAATAATAAATTTAATTTCTATAAAAAAATTTCTTGAAAATTAAAAATGCAATTTCCAAAAATATAGATTTTTTTAACATTTATTAAAAAGTCACCAACCATTCTAAAGATAGGAACACTATTTTCAAAAGTAAATACAACATATTCTAAAGAAATGTATGGTAAAATATAAAAATTTTATTTTATCGAAGTTGTCAATTACATACAATTCAGTATTTGAATTTAATACATGCTAATTAATTTTATAAAAAATTAATATTTTAATTAACTGTAGAAAATAAACAAAATCATTGTTTCATATTTATTGAATATCCACCTTCGTCATTTTGTTTTAATTCAAAATTATTGGTAGATAACCCAAAAGGTTTCAAACAAAAATCACCAAACTTTTTAAGACCATCAAAGAGTTCATTTTTTAATTTCTCATTTCTTTCCACTATTAAATTCTCAATCTCCTTAATTTTTAGTGCATAACCGGCTTTTGCATTTTTATCAGTGCTTTTTTCAATTAACAATTTATAATCCTCAATTGCTAATTCTAAAGATTCACCTTTTTTATTTTTTCTCGCAAATGCTCTTCTCTCAATAAACTTTAAATTGTTTGGATCAAGTTTTAAAGCTTCTTCTATTGAATTTATCGCACTTTCCCAGTTCTCCAATTTTATGTAACAAGCCGAAATATTCCCATGAAATATAGAATGATCTTTGGTGAATTTCAGTGGACAAATTTCAATACAATGTTGGTAATTATTAAGAGCTTCCGAAAATCGCTTTTCACCAAAATGAATATTTCCATTTTTTTTCTCTTCTAATGCTTTAGCCTGTAAATTTTCAAGTTCTTCATCTTCCATATCATTTTCTCTTTTTATTCTTTCTTCTAACAAATTCTTTTCATCATCTACAGATAAATCAACTACTTCTGTCTCTTCTTTTTCCGCAATTTTTAAATCCTTTAGTGGTTCGATCTCCTTATCATCAATTTCTTCAATCATCTAATAAAAACCGAATTATCAATATTAAAAAAACAAAGTAATTTAGGTCCACAACCTTATATATTAAAAAACAAAAATTTATTTAAATTCCATTTAGTTTAACAATTTAGTTTAATATTAAAGAAAATAAAAAATGATATCATCGCATAACTATTTCTAAAGATCATTATTAACCTTAAACAACAATTGATTTCTAATTTTCGAATATATAATCATATACATCACTATATGTTTTAGCAAATTTAATTTCAATATCGTTTTTAATAAAGTCCTGTAAATCTTCAATGTCTTTTTGATTTTCGAATGGTATAATGACATTTGTAATTCCTGCTCTTTTAGCAGCAATAATTTTTTCTTTGATACCTCCAACTGGCAACACTTTTCCTGTGAGTGATATTTCACCAGTCATTGCTACATTTTCTCTAAGAGGTTTATTAAGTGCTAATGAAATGAAAGATGAAGTAATAGTTATTCCAGCGGATGGTCCATCTTTTGGTGTAGCACCCTGAAAAAAAAAAACATAAATAAATAAACTATTTTATAAATATTTGATTACCTCTGGAACATGAACATGTAAATGAGCTTTGTCAAGGAAATCATTTTTAGGATCAATTTTCATTATATAATTTTTAGCAACTGTATAACTTATTTTGACCGATTCTTTCATTACATCACCAAGATGTCCAGTAATTTCTACTGAACCTTCTGGTACTGCTTTTTTACTGCTATTAGAATCCTTCTCAGTTTCAGACAATTTTTTTCTTAGCACAGTTTCAATATATAAGGCACTTCCACCCATTGCTGTCCATGCTAGGCCCATGACCACACCAGGTGGTGTAACATCATATAAACGATCTGAGGTAAACTTAGGTCTACCAACATATTTTTCTAAATTTTCATTGTCAACAACTATTTGCTTACCATCAACACCTTCAGGTCTTCTAGCTATTTCAATTGCAGCCTTTCTAAAGATTTTTTCGATATGTTTTTGTAAATTTCTAACACCACTTTCTCTACAATATTGTCTAATCATTCTATCTAAAGCGTTATCTTTAATATCTAATAATTCAGAAGATATATTAGTTTCCTTTGCAGTATTGGGAATCAAATAAGAATTAGCAATATTTATTTTCTCTTCCGCTACATATCCTGAGACTTCAATTAGTTCCATACGATCTTTCAATGGTCCAGGAATTTTACTAATTTCATTTGCTGTACAAATGAATAAAATTTTAGACAAATCTAAAGGTACATCTAAAAAGTGATCATTAAAATTAACATTTTGCTCTGGATCTAACATTTCAAGTAATGCGCTAGCAGGATCTCCATGATATCCACTACCACCTAATTTATCTATTTCATCAATAAGAATCAATGGATTTTCACATTGTACCTTCTTTAATGCTTGTACAATTTTACCAGGCATTGCACCAATATATGTTCTTCTATGACCTTTTATTTCAGCAACGTCATGTAGGCCACCAACTGAAAACCTATAGTATTCTCTATTTAGTGATCTTGCAATGGATCTTGCAATTGAAGTTTTACCAACACCGGGAGGACCATGGAAGCAAAGAATTTTACCACTGATTTTATTTTTTAAAATTCCAACTGCAATAAATTCAAGAATCCGATCTTTTACATCTTTCATTCCATAGTGATCTTCATCTAAAATCTTTGTAGCCTTTTCAATATCCATTGATTCTTCCGTTGTTTTTCCCCAAGGCATACTTGTTAACCAATCTAAATAGTTACGACAAACAGAAAATTCCTGTGAATGAGAATCAAGAAAACCAAGCTTTGTTTTCTCTTCATCAATAACTTTCTTAGCATATTCTGGAACCGTAAGTTTACTTATTCTTTCTTCCATTTTCTCAATAATTGTACTTTTATCTTCTTTTTCAATTCCTAATTCTTTTTTTAAAGCTTTTAGTTGTTCATTAAGAAGGTATTTCCTATGCTGATCTTGAACCTTTTTTTCTACATCTCTGTTGATATCAAATTTTAATTTAGCAACAGTCTTTTCTTTTTGAGCTAATTCTAAGGCGTGGTCTAATCTTTTACTTATATTTCTTTCTTCCATTACAGCTTGTAAATCTTTTGTTTCAGCACTTTGAACAAGAGTACTAACTAAATCACATAGATATACTGGATTATCAATAACATTTTGTGAAGGATGAAGAAGTAAATTTATTTGTTGTCCAAATAATGGATTATACTGTACTACATCACGAATTGTCTGTACTATAGCTTGCATACGTGCTTTAATTTCTGTCGTTTTTACAACTGTATCTTCAACAACATTTTCTGTTCTTCCATAAATTAAATTTTTTGGAACATTAGCTTCATCGATCATTAATTTTCCATCAACTTTTTCTTCAACTTCCTTTTCTTTTTTTAATTTACCATTTCGTCTTGTATTTAATCTATTAATAGTTTTATATCCACCTTCTGAAGTCTTTTTATCTGTTGTATCATCAATCTTTTCTAGTAGCCTAATTTTTCTAATTGCACTTAAAACCAATTCAATAACGTTTCCTGTATCTCTCATCTCTATTATTTGTGCAAAACTTCCGACATTGTAAAGATCCTTCATCGATTCAACTGATTCTGACCTGTTTTCATCATCTTTTTTAACAAAAACACCAACATAAGGATGCCTTAATGCAGTTTTTCTCCTCAAAAGCTCTTTCAACTTTTCATCCTTTACAATATCAACTTTTTTTATAAATCCAGGAAAAAGTGGATACCTGTTAATCGCAATAATAGGCACATCAGGCCATACATCTGGTATTGTAGCTTTCAACGGAGCACCCCACTCTAAAATCGGAGCAGATACCTCTGTCTGAGAAGGAGATCCAATATCGTACACCTTTCCACTGTTGTTTGGGAGAGTATCTGATTTTTTGTCTGAATTATCATCGTCGTCATCATTTTTTTTATTACTTGATGAAAATCGAAATTGCTGAGTAATATAATTCGCTTGTGAAGTTTTTAAAAAATTATATGTACTATATTGTTTTGTACTATTTCTAAATAGTGAAAATATTTGATTAGTGCGAAATAGTGTAGCAACTCCTTTTTTAAGTAGAAGAGACATATCTACTCTAAAAATGTAAACAGAATGGAAAATGAAAAAAAAATATTCTGTGGCAAAAAAACCAAAAAAATAACAACAACCAACTACTATATAAAAATTTTAAACATAAATTAAAAGTACCAATAAACATAATCTCATAATTTATGGTAATTATAAAATAAAAAAAAACTAGTCGTTTTTCTTCTCTGATTCATCCTTTGGTTTGTCCTCAACCTCTTCATTCTTTGGTGGGACAACATTTGGTAACCATTGTACAGGATGTTTTCTGAAGCAAGGCCATGGTGGCAAAACAACAATACATGACAACGCAAAACCAAATCCGATCGAAAAAACCATATGAGAAATCTGTTGTGTAAAGAAACCAATAAAAAAACCAATTATTGCTGACATAACAATAATTATCTACAATGATTTTTTATTAAAAAAAAACTATTTCTAAACATACTTCATAGATTCTTTCGGCTTTTTGCTGACCATGGAAATCCATATGTGTGGAAAAACAGGTCATCCAAGAGGGTAGCATAGCAATAATATTATCCATGTTAAGAAATTTCTAAATTTTACAACAAAAATCTATAAATTAAAAACTATATTTAAGCGATACGTGTTACGAAATAACAACATATGTGGACATACAGTACCAAGTGACCTTACTCCAAACAATCATAATGGGAAATTATGAGGATTAACAAAGTATAGCAAAAAAATGTTTATTTATGCCAAAATTATTTAAATGTTTTTTAAATTAATAATAAAGATATATTCAAATCTGATTTAGAAGCTTCAAGTAATAAAAAAGGATAGTTATACTTTATTTATATGGTCATCTCTAAATAGTTGAAGCATTTATTTGTTAACATAGTTAGTGTATGTACAATATTCGTCATTCCGGCTACACTTTCTTAATTACTTTTTCATAAGACTATAAATTACAAAGAAAACAAAAAGTGCAAATAATACTAAATATAGCAGTAATTTATTTCCACCTGATCGTGTAACAATTCCAAGTTTTTTCATTGTTGTTCCAAGAAGACTATTTGATTTTAAAAAATCGTCATCCTACAAATAATTGTAAAAATTTTAATTTGAGGCTCACCATTTCATTGAGAAGACGATTTTGTTCACGGACATCATCACTAATAGCAATAGTTATTCTTTTGAGAGCTTTTGCTTTATTTGCCAAATTTTCTGTCAGTTCATTATTTTGTTGCTCTAAAAAATGATCCGGTCTTGTGCCATTTCTAGGCCTGTTATAAGCCATTTATCTAAAAAAATATATGAAAGTTGCATACACTCGACAATAACCACGTCATCATAAACAAATACAGACAAATTAAAGGATAATTATATAAAACAATTATATTAATATAAATTTACCATAAAAATATATATTACAGATGAGAAACACTTATTCAACAAGATAATTGCCTTTTCAAAACAAGAATAATAATATTTCATACAAATATTATATATATTTACATGATAAAAACACCTAATCGTTATAAGAAAAATAATAGAATTTAAAACATTTTATAATAACTTCACGAATTAAAAATTAGTAAAATGATACAAATATATACATTTAGAAATAAAAAAATAACAATAAAAAGTACTATAATAATTTAGCTCTTGAAATTCTTTTACTGATCTTGGAAAATAATTTTTTCTTCCCTACTTTGGAATGAAGACTCTTTGTTGAAAGTGACCTCATCAGTTCGCCATCCTCTTCAGCAATTGACTCTAAATATGAAGATCCATAACAACTATTTCTAGAATCACGTAAAAATTGGTCGGCAGTTTGGTACTCAGATTCATCATCCTCACTAGCAAAGAACGTATCTCTTCCGATACGACATATCTGAGTCATGCCTCCTGCAAACGTTGTAAAGGTACATTCTTCAAGTTCAATTTCTGCACTATATGATGATGTGTCATCACTTCCACCCTCAACTACGCTATTCGCAAACATTGCCAAAGACTCCGAGTCAAAATTAAAATCATTTGGACCATTGCTAAGAAGCTCTGTGTTAGAGGAAGATTCTTCAAATATCGAAGGATGATTATTAAACATATTATCATCAACTTTACAAAAAAAATTTTTGTCCGAGTTTTTGAACATTTCCCAACTTTTTTTTTCTTCCTCAAGAACTCTTATTTCTTCTTTTAATTCATCAATCTCATAAAGGGCCTTATCTTTTTCCTCTTCAAGATACGTAATATTTTCTTTGAGTTTATTTATTTCTTCATTTTGTTCTTTAATCATATCACTTTCCGTAAATAAATTTTGACGCTCAATTAGTTCACTATATTTCTTGACTTCCTCTTGGCACGTTTTCTTGGTTGTCTCTATATCCCCTTCTAATCTTTTTATTTTCATAGTTAACCGACTATTCAAGTTGGTAAGCGTTTCTTCTCTTTGTACTGATGTTTTTACAAGTTCCTCTTTCGATAAGATTGTCTCCTTAAGTTCTGAAATCTCATCTTCTAATTGATTCTTTTCTTCTTGAGCATTAAGAAGAGAGATTTTTAAATGCTCATTTTGACTCAATAAAGTTTCATTCTTTTTTGAAAAATCATCAACTTTTTTACTTAGTTCCGCAATTTTCGCTTGATAGTGACTACGAATAACATGTTGTTCTTCATGTGCATTACTTTGTTCTTCGATTAACTCTTCCTTAAGTCTTAGTCGATCTTTTGTTAATTCTTGATTATGTTCAATCAAATTATTAAGTTTCTCAGTAAGTTGTAATTTCTCCCGCTCTTTCCTATCTAATTCATTCTTATGTTTATCAAGAACATTCATAATGTAATTCTCCTTCTCAGATAAGTCTTTTTCAAGTAAATTTATTTTCTCTTCTTTAGATCTAATGTCTTTCTCCAGGGAAAAGCATCTCTTGGAATTATCATCATTGATACATGTTAGACGTTCAACGTCACTCCGTAAAGAAGCGACAGTCATGGATAGTTTTTTATTAGATTCTTGCAAACTTTCCGCTTTATTAGCAGTCACGACTTGCTTCTCGAGTTGTTCTACCAATTCAGAGCATTCATATTTTTTGTTATCTAGTTGACATTCGAGATTAGTTATCTTTTCGGTGAAGTGCTTCTTCATTGTATTGAAGGCCTCATTCATCCTTGCGTTTGCTTTTTCTGATTCTTCATATTCTCTCATGACTTTGTTGTACGCATTTTTCAACTTTCTTAACTCTCTTTTTGCTTCAAACGAAGGTGAGCACATGACATTTCCTATAGGACTATTGACAAAAGATGCATTGAAATGTGTTGATGGAGTAAAGGTATACATGCTTCTGGCGCGACTTTTACTTGTTAACGTACTGTTAGGTTGAACTTGTTTTCTCCAACCCATTGGTGTTTGACATAATGAATTCCTTGGGGCCTGGAAGTTTTCTTTATCAATATCGGATGGCAAAACACTTTGTCTTTCCTTCGATATGAGAATAAAACTCCATTGTTGATCTTGGGGCCAGTTACATGGATTTTCCAGAAAATTTATCAATTCAACAACTTTCCCAACAGATTCAGGGTTAAGAGATTCACTTATCTTACCAACCATATTACAGTCAAGTATTGCCAATTGGTATAATGTTAAGGCGAGAAGTTTTAGTTGTTCTAAGTCATCACCTTTCGCGGCTTTGGTAAACTCTATAATATCAACAAATCTTATGTCATCAGATAGAATTTCTAAAAGTAGATAGAGTGATTCAAAAATAGTACTTCCTGGAACTTCAACAGTGTTCGTTGTTTTATATCTAAAATACAAAAATTGAAATTTAAAAAGTTTTAAACATACATATAATCTAGTGTTTTTGGTATTATACAATCAAAAACGGCCGCTAGCGAATCTACTTCAAGACATTGGAAATACTCTCTCCCTAATTCATTAAACTTGAAAAAAATTATAATATCAATAAATTAGACTTACAAAATCCAGAACTCCTTGTGCGAGGTCGTGATTTATCATATTTTATAGTAATTGTTAATTGATACAAGACGATTTACAGCTATAACGTTTTTAGAACAATAATGTCGCGTATTTTCGCTCCATAGATTAAAGTTTATCATTTTCGCTGCAGGAATATCTTCTCTCTAGTTAACTGTTTCTAATGTCAACTCGTCAAATAGCGTTAAACAACTTTTTAATTTTATGGCATTAAAAAAAGGGAGAGAGGATATCAACATTTTTTAGATTAAATCAATTCGTATTTTATATGGAGCTTTACTTTCAAAAATCATGAGAAGTTTACAAAGCGTTGTATTTACTTAGATAAGACAGTTTTTTTTATTGGAACAAAATGAATCTGTTTTCTTTGCCTTATGAAACTATATATTAATGATAATTCTTTTATGTTATGGAAACATTTTATTAAATAATTAAGATTTCATTTAGTAAGATCTCCCATGATTTTTTAATATACAATTTATGAAATTTCTCAATTTAACACAATATAAGTTATTTTGTTATTATATAAAGTTGGTATGGTAGTATTTTATACTTCGTCGTTAAAACTTTTTAGCAAAAATACAATTTCCAAGTGTTTTTGAAACGTTGCTAGTAATAAAAGAGAATGAAGTAATTAATGCTTTATTGTATCTATTGTTTAGACAAATTGAAAAGGAATAACCTTCTTGAAAAGGTATAGAAAAATATCCTTTAGTGTATTTTCCTTTGTTGCAAAATATACTCAAGGATTTTACTAAATTTCACAACATTTATAATCAATTAAATTTTAGAAAGTATTATGAAATTTAAACATTTAAATTTTTTCTAAAAATATACGCAATGAATTGTAGATTATTCCTTTTTTCTTCACATACATACAGTTTAACTATAGACATATTTGTTTGCGACAGACATTTTTATCTTATTCAATTTTGTAGCAAACACCATCCAAATTTCTTATTTACCAACTCTGAGATTACTTTAAATCAAAAGATTAATTTTTGTTTACGATTTAAAAAATGATAAATTCTCGCATTTTCAAAATTACTTAATGAATTTACAAAATTTTAATGTGAGTAAATAGATCTTAAAAATTTATATTTATAGTAAGCTTAGTCAAATTCACAAAAAAATGCTTTTCAATTATTATTGTCAATATTTATGTTTTAAGTTTACATTCAAAACTATTATTCATATATTAGAATGACGATTACTTCCACTTTTTATGTTCCTTCTTATTTAATAATTCTAATAAAATGACTCATCACATTTTAATTTAAAGACACATAAATATGTAAGATGTAATCTGTCTGGTAGAATAACTATTAAAAATATTCATTCAATTTTATTATTTAACATGTATTTTCTTACATATATAATTCTTATTATATTTATCAATAATAATAACGCTTCTTTTCTTGACAAAATATCAGATAAAGTAAATATTAAAAAAGAACAATCGTATGGAATTTCTGGAACTTTTTTATGCAACAATAAACCTACAGAAATGATTAAAGTTCAATTATTTGATAGAGATAGAAATAGTTTTAATGATCTTATGAATAGACAATATACAGATATGAAAGGAAGATTTAATTTCTATGGTTCCGAATTTGAAATAGGCAAAATTACACCATTGATCGTTGTTGAACACCAATGTAATGTTAAAGGTAGAAATTCTGTAAGTTTGATTATAATAAAATATGACGTGTTATTATAGAAAAAATTGGAACAATTGTTACCTCTACAATATATAACAGTTGGAAATACACCGAAGACCTTTTGCAACTTAGGTGTTGTTGATTTAGCCAATACAACATCTTTAAATTGCCTCAACACAACATGATTCATTTTTTAAAACTATTCTTAAAAAGTTTAATTTTATAAAATATAAATATATTTACTCGCCAATTAATGTGTCACATTTAAATATACAATAAACATGATTTTATTTTTACCTTATAACACAAAAACTTATTCTCTATTTAATAACCTTGAAAAATTAAAAAAATTATTTATTTGATTAAACTAATTTCTTAACATGCATTGGAAAAATTTCATCATTTTTTTATTTTTAAATCTTTCTACAAATATTTATTTGATTGAATCTTTGGAATCTTTATTTACTAGATCAGTTCAAACTGTTGGTATTAAAGGTGTATTTTTATGTAATGGGAAACCATTGGAACATGTTGTACTGGAGCTCTATGAAAAAGATACATTTTCATTCGATGATTTATTGAATAGAGCTTCAACTGATTTAATGGGTCGTATCACATTTTACGGAAGTGAAAAAGAATTTTCAACAATAAGACCGTTACTTAAAGTAGGACATTTTTGTAATATTAAGGGAAGAAATATGGTAAGTCTAACTTTAATTTAAAACACACACTATATATATTTAGAAGCAAATTGACTATAATGTACCCCAAATTTATGTTAATATAGGAGATGTTCCTTTGAAATACTGTGATCTAGGAGTCGTTGATTTATCAAAAGATACTACTCTGCAGTGTAAAAACAACAATTCAACTAAAATTTAAAATAATAATAATATATTTCGTAATGAAATTATTGATAAAATTATTTTTATTTACCAGTTATTTATTGCAATATTTTTCTTCTTTTGGTCGTTTTGTAGAAAGTTCAATAACGCCTGCATCATATATATTATATGCTTTGAAATCATTCTCTATATACTTTTTATTAATTTTTTCACTAAATTTCCGTTTACATAACTAAAAGAATTAAATTAAAATAAATTATTTTAATTCTTATACCTGATTAGAATTTTCACAATTATGTATTACTACATAATATGGTTCGAAATTTCCTAATATAATTTTTTTATTTGCCCTTATACCAAATCGACCTTTTGGATCACTAACTCCATTAGCAATCTCTGTATCTTTACCAATAACACTTTTATCGTAGAGTTGTATTTTAACGTTGTCTTTTGGCACACCATTGCAAGTAAAAATACCTTTAATCCCAATAGAATAAATATTTTTTGATGATGTTGAACTACAACAATCTATCAAAGTAAAAACAATTGGTAAAAGTAATATTTTTGTAAAATAAAATATCATATTGTAGTTTTACTTATAAAAAAGTTTTATAATAGAAAATAAAAATTTCGAAAAGTTTTCATTCTTGAATTTTCATTTAAAATACCATATATTTGTAATAATTCAAAGAATAAATTAAAAGGTTTATTTTTGATTTTATTAGTCATCAAGAATACTAGAATTATTTCCACTTGTTAAGTAGCAATGCAAATATAGTTATTTCATTTATTTGTATGCAATACAGTTGTGTGATTTTTTAAAACCTCTCCAACGCAAAATTTTCAATATGCATATAAACTTATTTTAATAGTAATATTTTATATCATGAAAAACAATGATAAAAATTAAGCTTATCAATAACTTTTGTTTATTACAATGATTAAAATTTAAACATTAAATTTTATGAATACAATCTCGTTCTTCTCCTTTCAATTTACCAGACAATTCTAAGGTACCCATATCATAGTATTTTGTTGGATGTTCCCCAGAAAAAACATAATCATCAGGAATATAAATTGTAAATTTTCTTTGACAAGGCTATAAAATATTATGTTAGATTACTGTTTTAAACTTACCATAAAACCGTCGTTACAGTCGTGGTAAATATTAACCTTAGGATCAATTGTAGCTAAAAAATTGACATCATAAGTTTTTATTCATTATCTTAATGTTAAACAATCAATCAATGGTGACTTTTACCTTTACCCAAAATGAGACTCATAACAAAGTTTAATAAATGTTAATTAGATATCACGCTCAATTTATTATAAATCTCTAAGCATAACTTTTATTATTGATATAACAATGTATTCGGCGAATGGAACACTTTCTAGTAATTAACTTCCATCCGATGTTTATTGAAAAATTAAGAAAATAATAAATTTCCTTAAATTTGTCTAAATCTACTCTTTTTCAACTAAAAGTATATTAAAAAACATCATTATAACTTTTATATTTCTTTAAAAACCGTTTTGAAATCTAAAAAAGTCGCCACCCATTTGATTGGACATTCTGTGTCATTATTATTATATTTAATTCATATTTAAACAATTATATTAATTAATTAGTTAAACATACTCATTTCATGTGTGTAGCCTAAAAAATATTTTACTTTAGAAAGAAAATATAAATAAAAAGTACCTGAGAGTTCAAAAAAAACCTGAACCATCAGTTTTTCCTTTTGCCATTAAATCATCAGCATCAATTCCTCGGTCATCATCATAAAGTTTTACAAGTATTCCAGTAGCAGGTTTACCATCACAAACTAACTTTCCTTTTGCACCTGCTGTTTGTTTTCTTCCTAGTCCTAAGCCATTAATAGAGATATCAAAAATGAATAATGGGAAAAATATTAAAAAAATAAATTGCATTCTTCAAACAAACTATTATTACTTTTTAGTTAATGATAAATTTGTGTATTTATGAATAAATCATTTATGTGAATTTTTCTACATTTTTTATACGATAAATCAATTTTATATAACATAATTCAATAAAATGATTGTTAAAAATGCCCCGTATAGTTAAGAAATATTTGGCGAATAATATTTTCAATATGTTGCAAAAATATCTTAAATGACATGATCTTTATACTCTGAAGAACAAGTTAAAAAATATTTAAAGACTAGTGTCAGCGCGCTTCTTAATAAATAACTTCCATTTTTCTAAACTAGTATTTGTTTTATTTATATGGGTATATTGTAGCAAGACGATTTGAAACACTTATGTGACGACAATATTTTAAATATTTTTTAGCAAATTTTAATAAATCTATCTTAATAAAAATTTTACTTGAACTTTCTTTAAACAAACAAGATTCTGGTTAAAAAAGGGATATAATTTCCATAAAGAATCTCAGAAATTTTTTTCATTCGACGGTTTGAACTTTTATTAATTTCATTTGAAATAACTGAATTTATCATTATATAAAAGTTTTTGATTTGTTATAAATTAAACTAAAGAACTAAAAATTAAATTGTCTGCAAAACATCTCGTATTAAAAATTTTAACTATATATAATTCAAAAATTTCAAAAGCTTTTTTGAAATTAGCTTAGATAGACAGTGTTATATTTTAGATCTGTGGAAAATAATAATTAATATATATATATCTTTAGAAAAAAATCATAATCAGTAAACATAACATAATTTATTTACATTCCTGATCAAAATAACTTTGATGTAAATAAATTCTTCCTATTAAAAACGATAGAATTTTTAAATTGATCTTAATTAAAAAAAGAAGATTGATACCAAAACTTTAAATAATTTACCTGTCTAAACGTTTTATGTCTTTTAATTTAAAAAAAAAAACACATATTTAATTTTTAATACTCTTCTTTGAATTTGATCATAAAAAAACGTATCAATAATAGATGATGTTAATGTTTTAGTTTTTAAAAATTGTTTACAATCTTTGTCAGCTTATATTTTAGTATCTACTTTGTAAAATTTAATTAGACAAAAGTTTAGAATTTATATGCTTAATACATTCATTTTAATTTAAGATATACTATTTTTAATTCCAATAGAAAATTTTAAGATTGTTTTATAACAAGAAAGCCAACAAAATAGTATAATTTTATTAAACTTTCATGTTATATCTCCCAACATATGACATCTAAAAATCATTTAAAACCTCATTTTTACGAATATTAATTATTTTCTGCTATCGAATTAATAGAAAATAAAAAAAATTATCACATTACTGATGAGAAGACTGTTATTGGAATTTTTGGTTTTAATGTATGTCCCAGTTCATGATTGTAATTAATAATTGGTATTTTATAGTAGACATAACATTTATCAGATTCAACTTCATTAATAAGTGAAATTCTTGAAATTTGCACCTACTATACAGTATAGCGTAAGCATATTGTGTTTTTTTAATATAATACGTTATTATTCTTAGAAGAGCTTTTAATAAATGAACATGGAATGGATATTTACTTAGTAAGAAAAAAATAGAGATACACTAAATTCATTACAAAATGAAGTTAGAAGAATTATCAATATTGTTTCTTAAAAAAGCAAATATTTATTTGTTATCTTTAAAAAAGTAGAATGATAAAATATATTTTATGTATTTGTAAGGATATATAAACATTGGTAGTTGTATCAAATCATTTTGTGTTGAGAATATACAACGGAAAGTACCAACTTTACTTTTACAAGTTATAAATTTCATCATGCATTCGTTAAACACTCAATATTTGTAAAATTTTAAGAATGTAAATTGTAATTTTTCTGTTCTTTTTTTTAAAAAACAGTAAAAATAAAAAATTTCATTTTTTTTAAAGATTATTTTATAGAAAAACAAAGTTTTATTAATATATCACATTTATTACCAGCAAAAACTATAATTATATTTGTAAATTTTAGAATTTCTGATAATAGTGTTTCTTGACATAAAGTCTTGTAAAATAAATATTAATTTTTTACGATTTCAATATTTATAAATATTCTTATTCATAAATTTTCTTTTTATGGATTCGATAGCATTAGTAAATTTACTGTTAATTTACTCTTAATTTGAATTAAGACAATTGATATGAAAAATTTGATACATTTAATTTTGTCAATACATTGATGAAAGTGAAACTCATACTGACCTCCTCAACAAGCAATATTTGCCGATATATTATGAAACATTATTTTCAAACGTAGTACAATTCCTCTAGTAAAATTTATAAATGATTTCTTCTGAATTTAAAAAACCTTTGTTAATTACGATAAATAATGATCAAATTCAACTATTTTACTAAAAACTCAATAATTATTATATATTCTATCTAGTATTGTACTGAAAAAAATACTGTAAAACGCATATTTTAATATTACAAATTTTTGTATAAATGTAAAAATATAATTTACAAATAAAAATAACTTTAAGAATATTATAATATTTATTTATTATACAAATCAATTTACATTTAAATTTCCAACATAGAAATCTTTATAAGCAATTTAAAAATAAAAATTTTTGATGTTAAACATAGTAAAAACAGAGAAATTCTAAAGAAATGAAATATTTAAAATTGAAAGCGCTTCGGTAGCTATCCTATAAAAGATGAAAAATAATTATATAACCATTTTTGATTGATGTTATTATTAAATGAAAGTATAAATAATAAAAAAATTCTACTCACTAGAACTATACGTGTCATTTAGTACTTTTCTTGTATTAAAATGTTAAATTTGATTTTCACATAAAAACATGTTTTATAAAAGATCTTAAGGGACAAAAAATCCAAGATGTAAATATTTGCAATGCTTCCAAACACCATTTAAAATCATTGTATCCATTGACATAACATGCAAAAGTATACCCGTCGTAATACATCCCATCTATCAAATAGTAATTTCTATAAAAAAATTATGAATTTAAAATTAAAAATTTTACCTTAGAGTTGTGTGAATCTTAAAACCATTTTTTTTGTAAAATTTTATGGCATCATAATTATGCGTTAGTGCATGTAAAAAGACTACACTAACGTGATTATTTTTCTCCAATATTTCTGTCATTAGATAATTCAACAAGTTTTTAGCAATACCTTTTCTGCGAAATTCACTTTTCACAGCAAGACTAAGTATATAAAGTGCAAATCCATTGTAGTCGGAGAGAAGTTTTTGATCCTATAAAAAAAATAAACATATAATTTTATAAGAAAAATATTATGATAAGCATACTTCTGCTTCATATTCCTTTATTTGTTTAATTTCGCAAATCATTAATGATGTAAGAACATTATTATAAAAATACCCAAATGATATAAATACTCCATCAACTACTTCTTGATACCATGTATCGGGATATTGAACTGGAAAACTTTCTTTGCATATTGCCTTGATAGCAGGCATGTCATCATGACGTAAAAAACGCAATTCCCAGTTTCCATTATTAGAAATATCTTTTTCAATGAGATCATTAGATATAGAAATTGAATTTTTCATTGGTTTAATGTTAAAATTTAAAACCTATATTTAAGATATTATTAACTTCTCCACGTACTTGATATTCCAATATTTATAACAATATTTGTTTCCCTTGGCTATTGGTGAAGTGTACTTTTAAAAAATTAATAGAATTTAATGGAATAATAATAAAATGTTGATTTGCAATATATTATTAAATTATTAAAAACAATTTTATACGGAAAATGTATGTTCTTCATAAATTTGTTTTTATTACAAAATACATTATTTTTATGTTACTGTTATTTAAAATAAAAAATAAAGGATTTTCACAATATATAAATGTTTTATGAAACATGGAAAGAAGATAAACTGCTCTCAGTTGATCCAGAACCACCTAATATAGGATAGTATTGTTGTAAAAACAAACTAGGTATCCAATATTGGTTCGTGTCTGATGGTTGTTCATCAACCCAAGCTAAACCTTCTTTTATTAAATGTTCAATCACTTGTAATGTTCTTGTTTCTTCCCACCGCAATCGATCCATAATTAATTCAACGGTCACAAATCCTGTTTCTTCCGCCAACTGTAGAACTCTACTGTCATCCATTGATAATTCACCAGGTATAGATTGTATAAGAAAACGTCCACCATCAAGGGGTAACAACTCAAAACCACTGCCAAGAACTTTTATTTTTTGTACAGCTCTCAAAATATCATCATTTGTGATGTTTTCTCTACGTGTTTTGCTTCTACTTTTAAGTAAACGTGTCCTAAGATCGTTGAGAGTAATTAGGCCACCATTAATATGATTTGTAGAAAGACAGACTTCAATGACTTGGACGGCCAATTCATAGTAAAAATCACCAACACCTAGTTTAGAAGCCCAGAATCCTTTAGATGCTTAAATATTCATGGTAAATAAAAAAAAAGTTAAATCTAACTTACATGCTAATGGATCTACACCAACATGCGCACACATTTCTTGAAAATGTCTTCTAAATTGACTATTTTTTTTAATTTCATTTCTATGTTTGTAAGCAAATTCCTCCAATTTTTTTGTAAAAATTCCAAGTTGCTGTGAAAAATTAGAAATTTGTTCACTTGCTAACTCTTCTCCTTTTGCAGTATATTGGGCCTACAATAATCTCATAATACTAAAATTAATTTTTTTATTGTTTACTTGAACTTGTTGTTTTTGTTGGATTGCACCAACACCAACTCCACGTCTTCTGGTAGCCATCTTATTTCTAAAAAATAATAACACATAAGAACCAGGAAGTGGTAAATACTAGTATAACAAATATATATATTGATTTTTCTAGTCCTATGAGGTTTAAAGATATCCCTAAACATGTGACATTTTCTAAATCCCTTATCTATTACATAACTTTGCTAAGTGACAACACACCAAAGAAACGTCACGAGATTTTAATGGAAAAAAATATGAGTTTAAACTATCAAAAGAAAATTTATATATTAGTTAAATTTTTATAATATATTATTTCTGAAAAATAATGACATCTAATCAGAACCATTAAAAATAGTGTAAAATATTTACAAATTATCGATAAAGAATTCATATGGATTATTCATTGCTATTCGAAAACTCTGTCTGCTTCCCGACAAATCACTTGGCATTTGATCTATCCTCGATGGTACTCCATTTTTTAACAAAAGTCCCGTTGACGCATAATGTGCCGGAACTGAATTTAATGAAGGTGCAGGTGGAAGTATTACTTTAGATTGTTTCACACGACGGTGTTCCGAACTCGAACTGCCATCATTTGAAGTACCTGAAGCTTGAGAATGAAGATCAGCTGGAACTCGTGGAGGTATAATCATATTTTGACCTGGAAATGGCGAAATTGGCATTGAAGCATAACCAGAAATCTAAAAAAATAATAAAATAGTTTCAACATAATAACAAAAGTAGATTTTTTTTATCAAAAAATCACTTAACCATTGATAAATATATAATGGGAATTAACGAGACTTACAATAGATGGTGGTCCATGGTGATTACTTGTCCACTGTCCATTTTGAGATAATGTGCCCATATTAGTAATACCAGGTGGCGGTGGAGGTAAATATCCACCATCATTTAGTAGATCTTGACTGTTAGCTAAAAAAAATAGTTTATAAAGACCAATTTAATAAATAAAGCTAACCAAATACATAGTAGCATTGCTCTGTAAAGTTGTTCTTGTTAACAACATGTGATATTAACTTTTCTTTCAATAATTCTGATGCAAATTTCTTTCCTTCCTTGCGATCACGTATACCGTCGACATGTTCTACTAACCAATCAACCAAATCTGATCCTAAAAAGCACATTGGAATAGGTATCTTTAACCACGTTCTATCTTTTATATCTAAACCAGAATTTGGCATTGCCATTGCCCTTATAATTTGTCTATGATCTAATCCAACAGATAATCGTAGTGGTTGTTGAGGTATATTATGTTGATTAGCAGTCATTCCTATAACTGTACTTGGCGTTCCATCAGAATCATTTGATGTCACTAGAGATCCACTTTGTCTTCCGTTGTTCACAACTACATTGTGATAAGGACCACGCTGTCCAGGAACAGGCGTTGGAGCTCCCTCTGACCCTTCTAAAATACTTGGCATACCAACTCCTTTTTTCATAAGTTCACACATAGCGTTTGTATGTTGGATCCATGCCTCTGTGTCAATAGGTCGGACAGGTTCTTCTCTGATATTTGGTTTGTTAATGCAATTTTTAGCACCTGAATCAAAACTTTTTGCTACTGTCAATTTTATGGGACCTTTCCTTGCTACAGCACCTCTCAGTACATCAACAGCTTGGTCGTTAGTAAAATTCTCAAACGATATATCATTTACTTGTAAAATCATATCACCAGGCTCTATTCTTCCATCTAATGCCACAGCACCACCTTTCATCACATTAGCTACATATATCCCATTATCCCCTCTAGCTGAACTCTGCCCAACAATTGATATTCCTAAGAAATTTACAGTATCAATATTTAAGGTGACTGTTATAACATCTAAGCACATAGATGACTCAGTTATCGAAGTGAATGATGAAGCTCTTGAAGGTTGTCGGTATTTCTTACGATTTTTTCTTCTCCTATATAGATGCTGCCTTGACACAGAAGTAATATCAGTTGATGTTGATACTCTAGACTCATCGTCAGAGAGAGCACGAAACTCAGATTCTGTGTCATCGAAATGATTCCTCCTAACTCCTCTTCCATAACCCATTAGCAAACGATTGTTTTTATTGTTGTAAGAATGCTTGTAATCGTCAACTGGTCTTATTGAACTGATAAAAGATTCAGAGTCTGTCGTCATCATGCTATTATCAAAAGCATGTCTTGCTTGTTTGTAAACATTATCTATTGAATTTATACCAAAAATGCCACCATTAGGAGCTGGAGCCGGAACGTTGTGAATGGACTTCAGAGGTCTTGAGCTATGACTTGTTACCTCTGAAACAGTACTGCCTTCCGATGTTAATAAATACAATATATTATTTGTTTCAGCTTTTGCAATAAGTTCGTTATCATCCTTCAACTCTCTTTTGACTTCCATATTTATCTCCGGATCAACAAGTTTTATAAAAAATTTGTAATTTGATTTATTTAATACCCGTTTAAAATCAGCTAAAGTACAACGATCTGGTGGAACCGGAATTTCAGACAAGAACGGTGTTTGATCATCATCTATATGATAATAAACCTAAACAATTTATGTATAGTAAAAAAAAACAAATCTAAGAAGCCTTACTTTTGTAACTAAAGAAGCTTGTGAACCAGAACCAGCGTTTTGTTTTAAAGTTCCAGAAACTGGTATATTACCCATGCTTATATCGCTTAAGCCATCACCATCACTAAAGGCACCAGATGATTCTTGATTCATTGAAGCCATTCTCTCAGACAATTTCTCAATTACTGTATTAGCATCTTCTTGATCACTTGACGATGTTATAGATGAAGTCAAATTAGTTGGTTGAGTAATTTGAGATGAATCATCATGTGAAGACCCAGCTTGGGCCATCTTTATAATAGTGTGTAAAAAAATAAATAAATCTACAGAAAATAAAATATTATCGTGTAATTAGAAATTAATATTATGTTAGCGTTAATATTGACTACAAAAATGAAATTACATATAACATAAATAATATCTTATGACACTAAATTTTTTTTTCTAGTTTCCACAATAATGATAACAATACCTAAGAGGAATATACAAAAAAAAGAAATCTAATATGTAATCGTTTTTAAAAGCAATAAGTTATAAGTTGCTAAAACACGTCATAAACCTTTTTAATAGCTTACAATGTTATCGTCTTTGTTGGCGGGTTAATTGTGGCATTTTAGTACAGTTATCTTATTATTGCATGATATGCAGTTTAAAGTAAACTGTTATGCCACAACAATGAGTGTAATAGAAAGTAGGAGGAATCCTAATGATTTTATGTTAAGTAATAATTATACCACTATTAATATATTTAAATTTATTTTTTAATTAGCGTGGAAATTACGAGGTAATATTTTAAAAATCATATAGTGAAGAAATGTTTATGTAGACGTGCATAAAGATTATGTTAAAATAAATGATTTTCCTCATCACTACAATATAATGCAGCTGGTAACTTGGCAATCGATGTAGTAGAAGATAGATAAATACTTTATATTAAGTAGAATAGAAAAATGTGGCGCGTAGAAATAAATTAACAATAAGATGATATGTAGTGTTATGTTATGGGTTGACTACAAATTTGGGAAATTTTATATAACGATGATTAAGATCCTGCCATCCTTATAATTTTAATATTTATTGATCTTAAGATTTACAAATTGGTTTGTAAAATGTTTGTTTATACGATTTGTGAGAAAAATAAGTCACAAAACTACTAAAAGTGAGTAAAAAAGATATTACTACCTTGATCTACCCCCTGAACTATAAAAATAATCTCATTAAAAGTACTAGTAAATAACAATAAAAAAGTGTTCTATCTAGCAATGCAATTTTGCAGTATAATCATACAAAACAAGTATTGTGTACCAATACTTGCCGTGTCTGTCAATATCCTCAAATCCACTATATTTGCATTATTTTTTAGTAAGAAGCAGTGAAAGATAGGCAGATCGCGACAGTTTAGTGTACAACATTTGGCCATCAAACTATTATATCGCTCTCAATACATATTTTTACGACTATTCTCCGCAGTAGGACATATTATTTCTAGAATATATATAATACTACTGTATGGTGTATATATAGAGAAGAGTAGGGATGATACAAACAACAGATGGATTGACAAGATTGGTGAGTAATGAAGTTTTCTTCAAAATATATTCTTCAAAAAATGATTAATTTAAAATTAATTCCACTAAATTATTATATAGTTTAAAATATTGTGTATAAAATAGCTCCTATAGCCGATATATTTATCTAATGTTATAATTTAAAATTTTTTAACTTTTTTTATTATAATAAAAGGTTGTTAAGATTACTACTAGTACGTGAACGTCTAAATAAATATTGTTTTATAAAACTTTTTAAATAAATAAGTAAAAGATTTTGATAAAGAAAAATTAAATCAAGATAATAATTTTAATTTTCCACTTATTTACATTACCGCATAGTGTTAATTATTATACTTCTACATATAGTTTTTATTTTATTTAAATGTATAAAATGTTGGATATGTATAAGAAGTAAATTCTCTTATCTTTTTTATATTTATAATAAATAAGATATTTGGATTAGTTACACAATGCCTTAACAAATTTATAGTAAAAAAATGATCTCATATCTGAGAAAGATGTGGAACAAATATGGATGGTTTACAAGAAAGAAGAAATAATCCATCAAGAAAATAAAGAATGTAGCAAGGATATTTGATGAGTGGAATAAAATAAGAAAAGGACAGTGAGTGCATTATAAATAAGCTTAAAATTACTTATTTAACTGAATATTAGGATCTATCAAGCTGACGTTTTAATTTGATAAGAGAACTGTGTAAATGAACTTTTAATGTTAAAAGTCAATATATTTATTTGAAATAATTATAAATAACATAAAGCATAATAACGTCATGTTACCATATTGTATCTTTAATTTATTAAAGACATAACATAATGATGCATTTTTAATCTCTAAGAAGATGACAGAATATTCATTAATATATAAATGTTATAATAAGATTAGCTATGTATAATTTGTTTAAGTTTATCTTTCTGATATCATATAAAATGTTCTAAAATTTATTGATTGATAAAAAGATAACAATGGAATGTACATGCAATAGTTTCTATAGTGTAATCAGTCAATACAAATAAGGTGTAATTTTTATCAATTTTTGTAATATTTCAATAACTATGCATTTATAATTTTTTTAAATAAAATTTTATTGAATCGTTCTAGTAAAATACAAAAAAAATAGATGGAATTTTTACTGTATATTTATTTTTTTTAGGAACAATTTCCACACATGGTAGACAGTTAATAAATTTACCATTTGTGTAATCTGTTAGAAAAACATTGACGACAAATTTACCTATAAAATAAAGGCCAATTTTATATATTTAAATAATATTGCAAATATATATTTTTAATCATTTGAAAACGGAAGTAAATTTATACTTTTACTTAATAAATATGTTAAAAATAAATTAATTAAAAGTATTATACCATATGAACAGAAATTATTTTTTATCAATAAATAAAAGGAATCAGAGCTTTCCTATTAGCAACTTCAATTTTATCACTAAACTTTTTTTTATACCAAATTTGATTTGTTTTAGCAGCAACCATTTGATTTACCAAAACAAATAATAAGAAATACTAAAAAAATTAAATAATGTATTACTAGAAAACACGTACCAAAAGATTCTGTGATCTTCCAATTCCATATAATGTGAGATAAATTAAAATCTCATACAAAAAATGTGGACAACACACAAATTTGTGAATTCCATTTAAACAAACTTTATGGCTAAGATTAGTAACTTTATTGTTCTCATCTTTACGTAAGTTTGCAAAATCATTTGCTATCCCATTTTGTAAGTAGTTTAAAAATACAAACAAGATCGTTAACATTAATTGTAAAAAACTAATATTTTCTGATATTTTTAATGATGAGGAAGCTAAAACAGATAGTGGAAGAAAAATATAGTGTATGATGCCCATCATAAAGTGTGATATATGTATTGTTGAAGGAGAGTATACAGAAATAAAAAGAGTTTCATATAATCGACGGCCGATATGAATTGAAAGACAAATAAAGATAAGTAATGTTGTTTCATAACTTTGAATAGATTCTGAATATCCGAATAAATATAACCAACTGGTGAATGGAGTAATTAATGTTGGAGTTAAATAAATCATAATTAAAAATATGAGAGATAATACTTCTCCTATTACATAGAAAATATAAAACCAACTACAAAAATTTCTATTTATAAATGCTAAGAACAACAAACCTTTTGGGAACAGAAAAATTCGACAAAACATTTTTTTCGCCTAGTGTTTTTCCATAAAATAGTAGTGGTTTAATAAACTTTAAATTCCCATTCTCCAAATCGAAAAAAATACTAATGCTCAAAAGTAATATAAAAATTGAACCAAACAATAGATATAATTGGAGAAAATTTTCAGGTAACATTGTATACATCATATT
This sequence comes from Strongyloides papillosus, assembly GCA_005656395.1. Lineage (NCBI taxonomy): Eukaryota > Metazoa > Nematoda > Chromadorea > Rhabditida > Strongyloididae > Strongyloides > Strongyloides papillosus. The sequence continues at coordinate 1,573,401 of SRSI01000010.1, read as the reverse complement.
TATGCTTCCTTTAGTTATATTGTACTCAAATAATTTACTCCATTCAAAGTGTATGTCTTGAAACGAAAGATTGTATACTATAATATATATATTCGTATAGAAATTTGGAATAAAATTAACCTCTTGTTGTAAATTACCAGATTTTTCAACTTATTAAATGATTTTTTGTAATGTTTTGCTGTTTTTTATGATTATATATAACTGAAAATTCAATTTAAAAAATTTCGCAGATTATTTTCTATGTATTCGTCTTTAGAAGTTTCTTATCTTAGTTAAAAATATCATTATTGAAATTATCATAAATTCTTTTAGGTTTATTAGTTAATTATGGGCTACCTAAATTTATACTTCTCTCGTCCACGTAACTACGGACCAGGATCACGCTCCTGCAGAGTATGCTTTGGACATCATGGTCTTATTCGTAAATACGGACTTGACATGTGCCGTAGATGTTTCCGTGAATACGCTCCCGACATTGGATTCAAAAAGGTACAGTTTTACTCATATTTGCTTCTAACTATTATTTTTTAGCTTGATTAAACTGTGGAATAATTTAATTCAACATGTTATTGTCAGTTTTGGTAATTATTTTCTTGAAACTGCTTGTTTTGTCGGATAATGTTGTTTGTTAAAAATAAAACATTTGTTGATAAAAAATGTACTTGGCTTTCTTTGATTTTTTGGATTTTAAATTTATTAAAAGGTCTCATAAAAATTATTTTTAGTTTTGTTTTATATTCTTCCCTACACAAATAACTAGAAAATAAGCGTTTTCTACGAATTTGTCCATTTATTCTCTAATGATTTATTTCCTGTTAAGTGACAAACAAATTATTAATTATAATATTAGTTATTAGAATTATTTTGAAAATTAATAATGTAAAATAAGTGTGAAGTTTTATTTATAATTACTACTATACGTTCAGGTTCTGATTTATTTTCCCAATGCCTTTTACGATTTCAACAATGCTTATAGTTTAAAAAAACTAACGGGAGTATTTTTTTTTCGTAATCATACATATTTTTTTGTTTATGAGAAAAACACTGTCTTTTTCTTTTCAAATTAAAGTGTGAATTTTTTATTTAAAAGTTTTTTAATATAGATAATACTTTTAAATTATTCAACATTAGTCTTTACCAATTAAATTATTCCACAACTTATATTTTATAAAACAATACTAAAAAATAGCATTTTTAAAATAATATTTTCTGCTTTATCAATTTATGGCGACTGAATTCAATTATAATTTCTGAGTGCTATATCTCAGAAATACTATACCAATTATAATATTTTAGTTTTATGATTTTTATGTACAGTCTTCTGTTCATTAACGAGATTTTTTTCTAGGATTAAAGTACTGTAATTTTACTAATAATTTACCTTTAAACAAAACTTTTTCTATAACGAATAATAAAAAGTAATGCACCGCATTTAATTGATATCTAGTAAATTAAATAAAATTTGTGTCAAGAAAAACTTAATGCGTCCTTTTATCCTATTTATTAAACTTCTCCAATGACAACAAAGCCATCTATCATAACTATAATTATAAAATAGAAAAATAAATTGAGGAAATCCTTAGAAATAAATTACTTTGTAGTTTAAGAATCACTATTTCAGAAAAAATTAACACAATTCGTGTACATGGACCTGATCAAATGATAATGATGTGAGAAATGCATGTCAAAATGATATCTTTTTTCTTCTACCTTTTTTTAAAACATTGATTATAGCATCATACAAAATAAAAAATACAAATTATACAAATTCACATGGCATACAAAGTAATTTTAGTTCTTGCTATTTTCTATAATTAAATGTATCTAACATATATAGTACTCCGATACATATTTATATTATCGTTAATTAGTTAAACATTCTACATTTTCGATAAAAAATTACAACTAACCATCGTAATTCTCTTTTCATTTGACGCCTTTTATTTTTCTAATATTATTTTTGATAATTAACAACAAATTATTTTATTTTGTTAATTTTTGTACTAAAAACATATTATAAACTAAACTTTAATCACTAATTAAGTCTCGTTACGAATAATTTTTATTTCCTGTAAGATAAATAATAATTGATAAAATTTATTTTACTTCTCATTCGAAAATACCATTTCAAGTTTAAATCGTATCGACGGTGTTATTTTATATCACATGCCAAAATGTTCACGCGCATAGCTACAAAAATGATAAGGTAATTCTTTTCGAAGATTTCGCATGACGACAAAATAGTTTTTTAATTTTTGAAATGACTTTTTGAAAACATTTTTAAGAGGTAACGTGTTTGACTTAATCAATTGAAACTTTAAAGGAATTGTTAACTGATGATAGTTTAACCTTTCTACTTTTTATTATCTAAAGCTTATTTTTATATGGCTTTTATTATTATATTTAATCAGTATTTGAATGTGTAGGTGGTTTCTATTGAGAATTTATATGCTATAAAAGTATAATTTAAAAACTTTTTTGTCAATGTAACATCATCAAACAGCAAATTAAGTTTTGTTACATTTGATCACATAGCTTTATAAAACTGATTTTCTTGTTTTAAAAAATGAATAATCTGTATAATTGTGCAATAATTGTAAATTATAGTAAACCGCCCGATTGTTAACGAAAAGACATATGATATTTTGTTTATTTATTTGGATTTTTAAGAATATTGAATTTAAATTTTTTTTTGTCTCCACAATGACAAAAGTAAATAAAAAATATTTTAAATATTTTTATAGGAAAAATAACTTAGCTATTTTTATTAACGTAATAATAAATCAACCTTCTCCTTTGGTATTTTTGAGTTTATCTTGATCAGTTTCTCCGTATCTTTTAAATTGTAAAATTTAGGACCTTGCTGATTTTTCCATTTGGACTATAAAAAAATGATGCCTTTTTCAAGGTGAAATTGTTGCGCTAACAACTTTAGGCCAAAGATTAGGTGACTAATCATTTAAAAATATTCGAATAAAAAAAGGAGAATGATAATCATGTAGACAATTATAAAATACATTATAATTCCTAACTTTTTTGTTTTAAATTTAAAGAAAAATTCTATATTTTTTGTGTACAGCTACCAAAACTAGGCATTTTTATATTAGATATTAGTGAAAATTTTTTTATTCATTATCAGAAAGTATAAAACTATATTCAATCTGTATTGTCAATAACAAGTTCTCAAAAATCTTAAGTACTTCTAACATTTTTGCTGCTTACTATTTACTTCTACCACAATGCACAGATTAAATTTTAATTAATTTGACAGGCTAACCGCAAAACAGCAGTCATTTTTTGCTGGTCAATAAAATGTTCCAATATTTTTCAACAATACATTTAAATAAAACCACCCTGTATAAACAAATATTAAATAGATAATTATACTATATATGTAATTAAAAAAAGGTTTTATCACTTAAGATATTATACATCATTTTAAATGCAGTTTCTGGGATATAGACTTTTCCACAAAATTATAAAAAATGGTATTTTATAAAAACTATGATCGACATAATACACAATATATGGTGATTTTGCACGGAAAAAAAGTTATTATGTTCCTAAGGACTTAAGTGAAAATTTTGAATATTTACAACTATTAATCGGATGTAGATTCGTAGTTATTTGAATAATGAATCTTTTTTAATAAATATACGTTAACAGTTTTAAAAAATACACTGAAACACAATTATCACAGACTTCCATTTAAATAGGTAGTGACAAATTTGACGTGTTTATCATTAGAAAATGTATCTCAATTATCCTATCCTATAAACTCAATGAATTCTCAGTTTTAACATAATTCATGTTATTGGTGCATTACTTCTAAAGTTGATGATACATGCGCAACATTTTTGGCATTTGCCATCTATAATGTCACTCGACACGACTAGTGTTTGGAATAGTATTTTTAACCGTTGTTTTATCAGCTTGAAGTGTAATTTAGATGTAAATGGGAAATTTTCGTTGTCGTTTTTTTTATATGTTTTATATGTGAATTTTTAGATTAAATTACTAATACATTATTTTTGGGTTTACAGCATTTTTTTTAATCAAAATTCTGTCTAGATTTAAGTCTCTTTTTTTACCAACTAGAGCTTTTGCTGTATTAACAGTTATGGATTGCAAAGAACTAGAAACATCTAATACTGGAATCAAAGAACAATGTGGTCAGCTAGAGGGAAAAACTTGTTCTGATAAAGTTAGTGAACATGAAGTTGTTCCAAGAAAAATCCCATGTCTTAATTCGGAGATAACTGAAGATAAAAAATCGATTGTGCCTGAATCACCAAGTAATTCTCCCCAATTGGAATGTCAAATTGATGGGAAAGTTGTTGAGATGACGACCAAGGAAGCATCGATCGATGGGGATGAAAATAATTCGTCAAATTCTGATGATACATCAAAGTCTTCACCAATTATAGATGCCGAGCATGTTAAAGAAAGTGATAGAAGTTCTGAAGCATGTGAGAAGTTAGCTAAAGACATTATTGATAAAGGAGTAGATGAAATTTTAGCAGAATTTTATACTTTAAACCATGGCATTGAAGATGCGGATTTGGAGTTGTTTTTTAATTTTGTCAATATGAGCCGAAATCGTTATAGAGACATCATTTTAAAAGATACAACACGTATTATATTGGAAGATGAAGAGAATGATTACATTCATGCAAACTATGTTTCAACACCCAGTAACAGTAAACGATTTATCTGTTGTCAAGCACCATTAGAACAGACAACTGAACATTTCTGGAAAATGGTCCTTCAAGAAGGATCTGAATATATTTTTATGTTGTGTCATATTGTCGAAGATGGTCTTCAGAAATGTCATCCCTACTATCCAGATGAGGTTGGAGGAAAATTAGTTGTCAACAAATTAACTATCGAAAACTCAGAGCTTGAAGAACACCCAGCAGAACACGGCTTAAAAGTTAGTGTACTTAAAATTTACGAAGATGGAGTATTAAAGAAGACTGTTAAACATTGGCAATACGTATCATGGCCAGACAGAAAAGTACCACTTTTATCTGAAACAATATTTTATGCTTTGGATAATATGAGAGTTTCAGACAAACCAATTATTGTTCATTGTAGTGCTGGAATAGGACGAACAGGTACTGTTGTGTTTTTAGAAAATTTATTGGAAAAGATAAATAACGGTGATATAATGAAAGAAACACCTGCCAACGTTCTTGAAGGTATCAGGAAACAACGTGTAATGTCTGTTCAAACTCCAATGCAGTATCTTTATACACATCGTCTTTTGTTAAATCATCTACTTAAGGAGAGAAAAATTCGTGAAACACCAGAATTACAGAGATTCTTCAGAGAATATGATGAGGAGTATGACAAACATCACTAGCTAAATTAAGTTATTGTGAAAATAAACTTTAAATGCACATATTGTTTTCATATGTTAAAAAATAAAAATTAATTAATCTTTTATTCTATATTGTAAAGATATCACAACGCCTAAGTAATACATAATTAGTGTAAACCATTTCTATTATTCAGCGGCGAGTCTAAGCACGAACTTGTGGTTCAATATCCTTCCAAAGTTTTCCTTTGTTGTTCTAAGAATAAATAAGGTTTAATTTTAAAAAAATGAATCTTACTTTGTTCCAGTAACTATCAATTGCTTTATTGAAAGTAAAATCGAAAACAAAAGCCGATACTGTTGCTCCAAAAAGGATTGTAGAAAATTTCTTTGTAAAAGAATTGTAGAAAACACTGGATACAGCAGACATTTCCTATAATAAAAAAAACTGTTATATTTCAAATGTACAAGACTCCCTAACTGTCAAAAATACACAAAAATGGCAACTAAGCAATTTAGAAAGGAAACAAAAACAACGGTCTAGATGGAAAAAATTGACTACACACCAGTAACAATACTCCAAACGTTGGTATCAACATTCTTGTCGCGATATTCTGCACTACGTCTTGTTGCCTGAGTATCATTTTGTTATACTATAATTCTTCTCTTATAACTTTTTAAAATTTGCGAATATTGCTTGGTGGTGATTAAATGTTTTTGTATTATTTTTTACGAACGGTTTTTTTTTGTTTTATTTATGTTATTTTAATCTACAGGGTATTATGTATAATTAAAATCACTAAATTAAGTTTAGTATTGTTTTATGCGGACTTTTCAATTTTATTAAAATTCAATTTTCTTGTACTTTACTTATTTTTGTTTATCTTTAAGGTTTAAGGTAGTAAAATGACCAACACTAAAGGTCTTCGTCGTGGTACTCGTTACATGTTCGCCCGTGAGTTCCGTAAACACGGTACTGAACACTTGTCCACATACTATACTCAATATAAACGTGGGGATATCGTTACCGTAAAAGGAAACGGAGCTTTCCAAGGTGGTATGCCATACAAAGTCTACCATGGAAAGACTGGAAGAGTATTCAATGTCACCAAACGTGCCGTTGGTATTATCATAAACAAACGTGTTCGCACAAGAATTATTCCAAAAAGAATTAATGTCAGAATTGAGCATGTTAGACAATCAAAATCTCGTCATGAATTCCTTGACCGTGTTAAGAAGAACGATGTTATTAAGCAAGCAGTTAAAGAAGGAAAACAACCATGGGTTGAACTTAAGAGACATGCAAGTTTTTGTGATTTTCTTTTTTTGTCTAACTTTTATCCAATTTTTTTAGGCTGTTCAACCAAGACCTGGACACTTCGTTAAAGTTAAACAAGCTCCAACTGTTTTGACTCCAGTTAAATTCGAAATTGATGCTTAAACTTTTTGGGAGGGATTTGTTATTGTTTGTCATTGTTAAAAGTAAAAAGTACCTTTTATTTAATGGGTGACATAAAAATTTGTTGTTCAGCAATTTATTTATATTTTATCTTTGTTTAATAACTCATAAATATTTTAAATTTTCCTTAGGTAGTTATGAGTGGAGAGAATCCTCTAATTGACGATATTAAATCTATAGCAAAAACCTCCGCAGAATCTGACTTTGATTTCTATTGTGCTTTAGAGGATGATTTAAATCAGAAGTGGGTTGATGATAAGTTGAGAAAACAAAAAGGGCTAAATTCTGAAGAGGCCAATGAAGGCGAGAATAAGGATCTCGACGATTTGAATGGTGAATATACTGATTGTGACTTTAAAACAGATGCCGTGCTTTCTTGTCCTTCTTGTTTGACGGTAGTATGTTATGAATGCCAACGTCATGAAACCTATAAAAATCAGTATCGTGCTATGTTTGCGCAGTCAGTAAAAGTTGACTTTGATAAAAAACTTTATATACCGGTAAATAGTAAAATGCATTCTACTGAGTTGGTTTCAGTGATACCAGAAAATGCTAAAACTGATGACATTTTTTATCCCGTATATTGTGCTCATTGTAAACATCGAATTGGCGTATACGACAATGAAGAAGTATACCACTTCTTTGAAGTTGTTACGGGATATTCATAAAATATCTAAGCACGAGAAGTTCACAAAATAAACAAAGTCTCATTTGTATTGTATAGTATTCGAAAATTTTTGTAGTTGTTTTTCTGAATGTCAACTAAAAATAAAAGTATTTGCTTTATAAAAAGGATCAAAACTCCTTTATTTGTCAAACACATTCGTTGGCAGTCTTCTCGTCGCGAAAGTTTCTTTAACTTCAAAATTTGTTGTCTTTGGTTAACAGTGTATATTATTGCGCATCAACAATTATTTAGTATTACTTTTGTCTTCTGAATTATTGTAGTAAAAATATATAAAAGTATTTAAAATAAAATAATGATTTTATATATAATTTCCTATTCAACTGTTTTATAATAGCGTTACTAATGATGAACAAATTAAGTATTATTCGAAAGCACTTTATTAAAAATAACGGTAGGTAATTAGTTTAATCAATATTTTGGTATTTTTAGATGATAACAATGACATCTTAAATGTAGAAAAAGAAAACCCAAAAAATTTACTAACTTTTTTAAATGAAAATTTTGCTGATGAAATAAATATTGCTGTGGGATCACTGGAAAATATATTAAATAATCCACATGCAATGTCTTATTTAATACAATATATGGAAAATATAAGTATGTTTAACTGTTAATTAATTAAATATTCTCCAGATCATTTAAATTATATGAAATTTTTGATTCATACTAAGTCATTTTCCGAAGTATCTCCGCCATCTTATAACGAGGCTGTTTTTATTTTTGAAATGTACTTTACTCCAAAATCAATTCTTTCATTGTTTGACGAATCTATAGTAGAAAAAATAAAAAATTCAATAAATAGCAAAACAATAACCAATTTTCTCTACAATGATGCGGTACTCAGAGTAAAAGAAATTATTAGTAAACGATACTTGGAATCATTTTTATCATCTATCTATTACAAATCATATTTAGTAGAATGTTTAAATGATTCTCTACTATCATTGGCTGATATTTTTAATATTGACCAATTGTTATGTAGTTTTATTGAATTTCTAGATACAGAGAATGATAGAAAATATCTAGAATTTATTATCGCAGTCAATTCATTTTTAGAAGATTATAATACTTCCGTGGATGATAAAAATTTAATGGAAGATGCTATGATAATTTATGAAAAATATATTTCTATGCAAGCTTTTGAGGCATTAGATTTTGGTGATAGTGTTCGTGTTCAAGTTGAACAACAAATTTGTAGTTTACAAGGAAAACCTTCCAAAGACTGTTTTAAAATTCCATACGATTTGGCGAAAAAATTGCTTCAAATTAAAAGTATCCCTCAGTACATGGAAAGTTTGTTTTTCATTAAATTAAAAAAAGAGCTAAAATATACTATTGATATGATGAATGATGTTGCAAATCATTCAATGATAAAGAATGAAAATATTGATAGAAAAAGCATACCTCACGATGATGATAATATTTCTATATCTAATAGTACAATCTCGGGTGTTGCCGATAACAGTTGGCCTTTGACATCAAAGAAAGAAAAAATAAAGTTAGTTTTTGAAAATTATATAAAAAATAACGTATTTATTTTTTAGAGAACATTCCTTAGGGAAAGTAGATAATTACGGAAGATATAGTCCTTTGTACGACTCGACAATTTTAAATTCTCAATCAACTCATGCTCCAAACAAGATCAAACAAAAGATAGAGAATTTGCTTAGTTTAAGTGCCAAGAAAGAATCACAGGTAGCCGACCAAGTGGCTCAACTTATAATCAATGACATACAAAATATGATAAATAACGGAGGTCCTGAAGCATAATATATAAAATACATAAATTCAGTATACTTCTATTAACAGTGCCTTTCTACACTAAATATTTATAATAAAACAAAATAAAGATAAAATGTTTTTATAAAATTTTAAATGGTTTACAAATTTTATAATTTTTTCATAAAAGTAATATATAATCCAAAGTTAATAGTTAATAATGAATCATAAAGTGAATTTTAATTAATATTTGGTCCACTATCCGGTCCTACTCTCTGGTCTATTATTGAGAAGTTTAGTGATAACAGACTCATCAACAAGGGTAGTGGTATCACCAAAGTCGGCATTAACATCACCTTCTGCAATCTTACGAAGTATACGACGTGTAATTTTTCCCTGAACGAGTTTTTGGAAGTCCAGGAGCTTCTTGGACTACATCTGGGACTGCAATAGCACCAATCTTTCTACGCACAGCTAATTTAAGTTCTGTAGCAACACTGGGTGTAAGCTTACTTCCTTCTTTCATTGTAACAAATGCGTATGGGAAACTTCCTTTAATACTATGAGGAGCAGCTACAACAGCAGCCTCAGAAACGTATGGATGTTCAACCAATGCCGACTCAATTTCAGCAGTACTAAGTAAATGACCTGAAACATTCATAAGATCATCGACTCTTCCTGTGACCCAATGATATCCATCCTCATCTCTTCTACATCCATCTCCTGTAAAGTAATATCCATTAAAAGATGAGAAATATGTTTTCTCCCATCTTTCATGGTCACCCCAACATGATCTACTGATACCTGGCCATGGACGTGAAAAACATAAATTTCCTTCACCAGGACCTTCCATTAATGAACCATCGTTATCAAGAATACATGGAACAACACCAAAGAAAGGTAAAGTAGCAGAACCTGGTTTTGTTGGAACTGCTCCAGGGATAGGTACAATAACGTGTCCTCCTGTTTCAGTTTGCCAGTATGTATCGACGACAGCTGCCTTTTCTTCTCCAACAACAAAATAAAGCCACTCCCATGCAGATGGATTAATTGGTTCACCTACACTTCCAATAACTCTTAATGATGAACGATTATGTTTCTTCACAATTTCATTACCAAAACCCATTAAACATCTAACAGCAGTTGGTGCTGTATAAAGTTTCGTAACACTATACTTTTCTACGATATCCCACATTCTTCCTGCATCTGGATATGTAGGAACTCCCTCAAAGATTATTGACGACATTCCATTCATCAGAGGTCCATATACAACATATGAATGTCCTGTAATCCATCCACAGTCAGCCGTACACCAATATATATCGTCATCTTGTGCGTCGAAAGTTATTTTGCATGTATAGTAAGAATATGTCATATATCCAGCTGTTGTATGGAGAATACCCTTTGGAGCACCGGTCGACCCCGAAGTGTAAAGTATAAACAATGGATCTTCTGAATCCATCCATTCGACTGGACTTTCAACTCCAAATGCTTGTTTAAGTTCTGAATCCCATGAACATTCTATATCTAATGGACCTGCAGATGTTGATGGTTGTGGAGCACCATTGGGAATAGTAATTTTACTGGAATGATCAACAACAATAACACTATCAAGTTGGTAATTGTTTTTTTCACAAATTTTTACAGCACTGATTGCCAAGGCTCTAAGATCAATTAACTTATTTGAGCGATAAAAGGCATCAGCAGTAATTAAAATTTTTGCTTTACAATGAATTATTCTATTTGCAAGTGACTCACTAGAAAATCCAGCAAAAACGATCGAATGGATAGCTCCAATACGTGCACAGGCTAACATAGCAATAGGTAATTCAAAAGACATTGGAAGATAGATTGCAACAACATCTCCTTTCTTTACACCCTTACTTCTAAGAACAGCTGAAAAAGCAATTACTTTTTCAAGGAGCTCCTTATAAGTAATTGAATCTTCATCTCCAGGTTCGTTACCTTCAAATTTAAAAGCTACTTTGTCTCCTAAACCACGAGAAATATTTCTTTCCAAGCAGTTATAAGCAATATTTGTTTTGGAACCTTTCATAAAATTAACAAATACTTTTCCTTTCTCTCTATTGAAATTCCATTCTAATCCATTATCTGTCATCTTTTCAAAATATAGCTCAGATGCAATATCTCGCCAGAATTTGTCGGTCTCATTTAAACTTGAACGATATTTCTCATGGTATGTTTTGATGTTCTTAATATGAGCAGAAGCAGATAAGGAACTAGGTGGAGGAAATAAATTACTTCCTCTAGAACCATCGAGTTCAAATTTGACCTTACAGTCGGACATAGTTAGTAGTTACCTAAAATAAAAAATAATCTACTAGAATCATTATAAAAAAAATAAACCATATTAATAACTATTATAAGTAAAATAAAAAAACGAAGAGATTTTTTATTTAAACTTATTAAAACATATATATTTAGAATATTTCAGTTAAAGTATAAAATAAACAATTTATGAAAAATACCAGAAATTCGATGACTATGACTAATAATATTCGAGTATATCTAGTAACTTACATAACTATTTTACTTCGTACTACATATAAAATTTCCTTAAAAACTTCCATGAGAATATTTAAAAACTAATAAATCTACTCTCAATGTACATAACAAAAAATTTTTATCGATAATTCAATCATTTTACCTATTTGGCATATATTAAATATGGTTACATTGCGATGATGACAATAAGACCATATTTGTGTACACGCATATATCAGTGATTTAAATAAAGGTCAATAGAGAAGAATTAAATGGTTCTTAACTGCTGGTGATTCAGATATGTACCATCACGCATATTTCAAACTTTAATGCAAACAAAATTTATCTAGTCTACATTAACTAATTAGACACAATTTTAACTATTCACATGAAAGTTCTTTGAAATCACTCTCATCATTTATGGTATTGACGTTAAATCAAATAAAAAAGAAACACAATTTAGACATCTTTATAAATACAAAAAGTAACGAACTAGAAAATCCTAGTTGTTAATTCTAGAAAAATAAAATTTTCTATAGCAATAAAAGACATCAAAAACACTCATAAGACTAATATTTCATCGAAAATAACAAAAACTATAATAATATTCGCAGTAAAATGATATGAAATTATTTTTCTCACTAACACTATAACGGAAAAATTCGTATATTCTCTGGAAAATTAAAAATATTTATAAAAAATTTGGCTATCTCAATAAAGTAAGTGACTCAATTCCACAAAAGAGTGACGAGTAATATAACTCTAGAAAAAATGTAGCTAATGATACTAATTGACATATTTCATCACAAACTTTGTTAAGATTATTAACTATAAATGTTGAAATTGTGTGCTTTTTAAATATATTTTCGTGGGCAATTTATAAATCTTTTTTTTGAGAAATAATAAAGACTAACATTTTAGAAGAAATAAGACAATATCACAAGACTATATGGGGCTCGTAGTAGTGAGTATGGTAAATAAAGCTTATGATGAAGATATAAATACAACAGTTAGCTTACTCTAATCTGCTTAGATAAGTAACCAGAGGTTAGTAGAATACGAAATTAAACTTAGGTTAAAATCGGATGTTAAATAAAAATAGTAGTGTAGATGTAAATTGTTGTTGAAGATAACAGTAAACATTTTTCAAAAAATATGCATATCTGAATAAATAAATTTGTTAAAATTTTATTTACCCTATTACAAAGTAATGTCAGGATTTTTAAGTCTATTGAATTTGATTGCAAGTGATAAAAAATAACAAAAAATCTATGACAAACAGAATATATCCAATAATGCAAAATATATTGAAAAATTCAAATTTATAACAAAAAAAAATCTATTATATATAAGCAAATAAAATGTTCATAGTATGAAATATGAACACAAATAGAGATTAAATTATACAATCATTGTAAAAAAATATTTAAAAAAGAATCAATTCTATGAAAAATAATTAAAGAAAAATATATGTAAAGTGTATCAACATATTTGATGTAAAATAATCATTTGATAAAATTTTTTTAAAATAATTTTAAATAACATCAAAAAAGCAAAGTATTTAAAGTTTACATGACATTTCATTAAGAAATTAAATGATTATAATTATTTGTATTTTACTATTTATTATTAAATGTATAAATTAAATTAATTTCTTAAATTTGAAAAATAAAATTTGTAAATAGATTTGAATTTATATTAATCATATACGAACAAATTCATTTACTACAAAGTTTAAAAAAATCTAAATTTAATTAAAATTATTTTTATTAAAAAGAATAATAATATATTTTTATGCTAAACTTATGTTATGATTTTGTGTTTTATGAAATAGCTTACTATTTTATAAGGGTTTTTACATTTGTGATAAGGAATTAAAAGTGGTATGATTCTAAAATAAAAATGATGAAGGTTAAATTTTGTATAAACTATAAAAATTTTTTAAAATCAAATGTAAATTAATAACAGAAAATGAATATATAGTTGTTTTATTAGCAATATGTATATGATTACATTTACACTATTGTTATAGAAATATGCACTTTTAAATGTAAATTTTCTTAGATGAACTTTAAATAATAAATACATTTTATCAAATAAATATATTTACACTTTAAATTTTTTTAAAATTTTTTATTAATATAAACTACTTTTTTACACTAAGATAGAAAAGCAACGACGTTGAGATAGATAAAATATTCAACTATTCACAATTATTTAGGATAATAATTTTATAAATTTACAGCAACAATAAATACTTTTATATTCATTAGTTTCATTTCAAAGATCAGTTAAATTAAAAGATGATAACATAGTCCTTTTCAAATAATGTTCCATAACAAAAGTGGAACCATTGTAAGATGATTTTATCACGTGAATACAAAAATGCGAGATTTTAAAATGGTAAGATATCATATTTCATCAAATATGATTGATAAGGTATAATTTATCATTAAATAAAAATACTACATGTTTTGCAAAATGTGTAATATAAAAAATATTACTTTCGTTATAAAAACTTTTAATACAATAAAGAAAAGATTGGATAAATATATGGAAAGATTGTTTAAAATTTAAATGTAATATTTTATTAGTATAGAAAGTAAAGATATAGACTAAGATACTATCTATTCCCATGTTAATATTTCAAACCCCATAACATTTATTCTCAATATTGAAAAACTTTTGTTTGTATAAAAATATTTTGTTATACCAATGTGTTGAAGGAATGAAAAATGAATATCTTGAAAATAAATTAAATTTAAAGAAGTTGGGAAAAATATATGCTATACAATTTCTTATTAAATATAGAAACAATGATACAAATTTTTAATAGTATAGAATATTAGTGATAGAAAACCAAACAATTTACATTAACAAAAATAACATGGACAATAAAAAAGTTAAATGAATTTTTATTATATAATCAAAAGAAGTTAGTTACCTTAATACATATTGTTATATTGGAGGGAATTGATACTAAAAATACTCTTAAAAAGATAGATTGGTACCTTGAAATAAATAGTTTTTCTTTTGTATTATTTGGCAATGTAAAATTTTCATATACACTATATTATATTGTATTTTTTAGTTATTATTTAAAGAATTAAATTTAATGTTTTATCATAAAATAATCCATCTTGATAAATTGCTTTTTTTTTTGTTATAAATACGAACAGTTTATATGCAGAGAAGAGTATATATATTATTTTTTTGAATTTAAATTTTTTTTTAAATGTTATCAAATTTTTACTATTATTTACTTTACACTATCTAAATTTTCTTCATTTTAGTGTTACCGTTTTAAATCAAAGTAATTATCTTTGTATGCTTGCATAATATAACATAAATGAAGAATTCTATTGGAATAGTTGATTGTAATGAAAATAAGGAAAATGAAGGTAGGTTTTTTTAATTTACAAATTTATTTAATATAAAAAAATGTTTTTTAATTTTATCATTTGTTATTTCTTTATACTTCTATATATAGCAGGCTAATAAATGTGTTCGCCGCGCATTAAACATTATAATTGTAATATTTGTCATCTCTTGAGACCAGTAAAAATAATTTGTAATAACTTAAAGATTGAGAAGTTTTTCTAAATTTTATGTAAAGAATGAAATAACTAAGTTGAGTACGAATTTAAAGAGGAAAATATATGTAATGGACAACTATTTTTGATATTTTTTCATTTGATATTCTAACTATGTTCAGTTCGTCACAATTATTTAGAAGTACTAGTTCAATATGGAAAAAATATTCTGATATTGATAATTATATTTTTAATATTCCATATAAGAGAATGTTAATGAAATCATCTTCTTTTCCAATTCCTAAAAAAGAATCTTTAAATGAGGACTTGGATTACTTTTATCAAAGTGATTCAAGTAGTGAGGAAGAGGAATTTAATAAATGTAAGTTGCCCTGTGGATATTTGCATAGTAAAATTAAATGTTTCCATAAGTAACAAAAATATTTCTTGAATTATGACATATATTTAAACTTTCATACTATAATTTGAAGAAAATGTTAATATCTATTTATATGATATATCTTATATTTTCTATTAAAATTTATAGTGTCTTAGAAAGGTTTTTTAAATCAAATATAAACCTATTTCTCACTATCCTTTCTTTAAGTTGATATATCTTCAATTTATATCTAATTTATCAGCTGATCTTATTACATAGGAAGCTAATTTAAATATGACAATGGTACCTCTTAAGATTCATCAAAAGGTTAGTAATTCTTCTCCTATTATTTCACTTAAGAGGCCCAAATAATATGAAGAAAATGAGCACTTTATTTCAATTCTTTATTTCCATTTCTTTATTTTCAATAATATATAATATACTATTATTTTTCAATGTATATCTTTTATTCTCAATTTACTATATTTTTTACACCAATAAAAATTTTGTAGAATTGTTATATAATTAATGAAAACTTTTTAATCTCTATATTTATTTTTATTAAAATATATATATATATATTCTTGCAACTAAATATCAATTATTTTTAGAAATATTCATTGGTATTATTCAATTATTTTATATTGAGCTTATATATTTTAAAATGCACTAAATATTAGTTTATTTTCAAAATAATTTATATTTAAGATCTAAAAATATTTTTATTCATGTGATAGTTAAACTTTTTTTCAGTATGTAAAAGATTAAATATCTCAATATTCTAGACATATTGTTTTAACAATGCGCTTTATCAATTATCATTGTCAGATAAAAGATTTAACTTCCAAACATTTAAAATTGCATTTACTTGCTCGATTGTCGTTAACGTCCTCATCATGTTAATGATAATTGTAACACTTTACAATAAAATTCTTTTCTTATGATATCTAATAATAAGTTACTATATATTAGTTTAACGAATATCCTGTGATTTACTATTTCATTTCCATATAACTTCTCACACTTCTTTGTTGAATTGCTACCTTTTTCGCCTAGAAAATGTAACAAATATAAATGAGAACATTTGAGATATTTAACCAAGATCACAAAGCGATTTATTTCACCTTTTATAGAGTATAGTTATTGATGGTATTGTCGCGTTAATAAAACAAACTTTTATTTCTTTTCTTATATATTGACAAGATATTTATAAATATGATACAAATTTAAAGCTAATTGAAGAGGTATTTCCAAATGTTATTGGTAGAGTATATATTTCAATTATTATAAAATTATATTTGTTAATAGATAATATTTGTAAAAATCACTGTTATTTATCATTTCTAAACATTATTGCCTGTGATTTTTTAAAATACCATTTTTTCATAAACGGCTTCCAAAGATCGTTTAATTTGTATTTCATTACTTTTGTCATCCTTCTAAAGTAGTTATTTACAAGATTGGCATGTCATTTTCATACATCTTACTTCTAAATTTGTTATTTATATAGTAAGGTTTTCTTGTAATATATTTTATTATCAAATTGGAAAATGATATTAGATTAATTTATTTAATCGCTGTATTTTTTCTTAAATATGTTGTATATAATGTTGGAATTTTTAACTAAAGTGGACTCAAATTTACGTTTTCGATTTTGTAGAACGTTTAATATTTTAAACATATTTATTATTTAGAATCTATCTGGAGTATATAAAATTTTACTTAATGTTTTATATGTGCGCTATCCTATACTCAAGCATTTTCATATTTTGAAATTTCTTCTAGCGTATTTAGTTTTACCTGAAAGAAGAATATATTTAAATATTTTTGAACTATTATTTTTGACTTTAGTTTCATGTTAATTTTAATAACGCTATATACATTATAAATTCAATATACGATTATTTACAATATAATACCTCAGTTTATAACGAGAAAAACATGTTATAAATACTCAAAAGTTACTTTTTCTTCTATAAAAAATTTATTAGTACAATTTATCAGCTAGAATAAATAATCTGAAATTAGGGTTAAAGATGATCCAATAATGTTTTTAAATAAATTTTCTTTTTTGTTGTTCATCTAAATATTATTTAGTTCACATTATTGTTTTACGTAAAATAATTATATTATCATTTTTAATTTTTTTTTATCTTCTATGTATTTTTAGTTATAAATGTTAAAACAAACTTGCTTTTAAAAGAACTTATAAGTGACCAATTAAATAAAGAAGACATTTGTTTAAAAGATAAATCTATAGAATCTGAAAATATGAAATCAGTTACTGATGATGGTCTCAATACGAAGACTCCAATTGGATCTGGTAATAAAATCCAACAATCTGATAGTGATGAATTGCTAAATACAAGTAAAAATTCAAAGTTTAGCAAACAAAATCGATCTAGTCATATAAGTGACAATTTAAAAAATAAGAAATTTTGGTGGAGAATAATCCGCCCTTGGAAATGGAAAAAATCTAAGAAAACTAAAGTTCAAAAAAACACTCCTTCAAGGTTAGTTATGCTATTGAAACATTTATTTAAATTTTTAATTTGTTAGTTTTCGTTCTTCAAGTACAGGAGATAGACCTTTATTGACTGTTAATCAACAATCGCAACTTCTTACACAAGTTGCTTCTTCTACTTCAAATAGTGACTTCAATATGATTATTCGTGAATCTCAGAAACCCTTAACTTCTGAGTTGTTATTAAAGACAGCTCATCAATTGGTGAATAATGAAAAAGGGACGACAACTTTTAAAGAATCATTAAATCAACAAAATAAAGATCCACAAAAATTAGCCCAAGATAATTCTTCAACCACAATTACAGATCAACTTTCAAATTCAATGTCAGTAATCCAATTCCAAAATTCAGATTTAAAAGAATCAAAAAAACAGTCTCCATTAAAATCAACATCGACTGCTTGTTATACAAATTCACAATATGAAACTGAATTCCCAGCAAATTCTAATTCAATATGTAAGTTTATATTTTAATATTTTTAAAAATAGTTGGAATATTAACCTTCACTAAATTTTATTTACCTATCAAAAGTTTGTATACTTTAGTTAAAACAAATTTACAAGATTTTATATAATTTTTATCCCTCGTAGTGTATAATTTTTTCTTATTCATAAATCGAATATCACTCCCCGAGTATTTACATTTAAATGGCTATAGAATTTTTTTAACTAAAGACAGTATAAAATAATTTCTTCTATTAAAATTTTTTATTTTAAGCTATTGATAATTTTGCTTCTATTCCATTGATACAAACAGAAAGTTCCTCAAGTAAACATATAAGAAGGTAAGTTTTTTCTACTATAAACTTATTTTTATAATAATTAATTACTAATATTTTTAGTGATATCAAAGAGGAAAAAGAAGAGGTTGATAATAGTAACTCAACAGATACATCTTTTTCTAATTATACACAAACGCAGTCTAATTCACTTCAATTATCAGAGGATAAAGAAAATTTAAATACTGAAACATTTTCTGAAAGCGCGTGGCAGCCTGTTTTATCAACAACAAGCCCTGTACTTTCAAAAGCAAGAACATCTATAGAATCATCGGCAATAATTGATGATGATGATATTTGTAAATCACAGTCATTGGTAGATATGAAGAAATACACAATGTTTGAGGCAATTCAAGCATCTGAACCTAATTTACATGCAAAACCAAAGAAGCCTGCTTTAAAAAAGCCTGGCCAACCAAGTAGAAAAGTTTTACCAAAACGAACCTCTTCACGTAGAAGGGAAAGTCAACGACGAGCACAAAGAGCTGCAATCATCCAACGAAGAAGAACATTAGAAAACAAAAATTCAAAAAATTGTACTGATGGAAATGATCTCCCAACAAGATTAACTGATGATAGTGACAGTGATCCTGATATCCAATATCGCGATGATCTTAATGAAGTATCAACAAAGCTTCGTGATATGGATAAAGTTCTTGACAATTCAACAAAATCAACAAATCCACTAATCGCATCAAAATTAGTCTCAACACAATCAATAAGGCGATCTACAGGTGATAATAATGAAAGCGATGAAGATGTTTCTTTAGTTAACGGGTTAGCTATGAAAGTTCAAAGAAAAGATACAATGGCAAGACAATTAGACGGATCAAAAATTGTAGATGATATTAATGATCAATCATCTTCGGAAAGGAGAAAGTTAATGCATAAGGTTTCTTTGAAATTAGAAAGGTATGTTTTTTTTTAAATTTAAAAAAAAAGCTTAATGTTCTTAAAATGGTTAATAGTAACTACTTTTTGTTATAATACATTTATAACTCTATGTAAGATGTCTTTTTTTTTATATAAATCACATCGGATAAATCATATTTCTTCTGACATAATATTAAACCATTTCTTAATTTTTTTTACTATATTTTCAAACTGACTAAGAAAAAGCTAATTTCAAATTAAATTACTTCAGAAATTGTTTTTAATTTTTTTATCTATATTCTTGACTTTTGTTCCATTGGGTTGTCACAATTTTCTAAGAGATTTTTTACATCTATGTAAACTAATTTATATCTATGTCATTTCGAGAAAACAGATAATAGTATTTATTTAGATTTAACTTAGTAGTCATTTTTTTGATTTAAAAATATTAAATAAATATAGAAAAAATATTATTGTAATACAACGTATTTAAATGTGAGTTTCTTTTCCCTTACAATTAGTATTATTGAAATTTCATAATTCATCTTTTTTTATATACTATCACATTTCTATTTTTTATGATTACTGTATACATTTATGTAAATTGTTTCGTCAAAATGAATTGTAATGAAGTCTAAATAGTTTTTTTTCTGGTAAGCTATTTGTTGTAATGTTTATATCAACAAATATTTTGTTTAGTTTTTTTATTGAATTAATTTAAATATATAGAAATAACATTTGCTTTATTAGATAGAAAAAGCAGTTAGAAGTATATTGCAACAAGAAAAAGATAAATATCAAATACATTAAAATTGATATTTGAAGCATTAGATATATTTAAAAAAATTTAAAAGCAGGATGTTATTTTGATTAATTATGTCATTTTTGAGAAATCATATATTATTCTTTGTCTTTTATATAAATCAATCTTCTTCTTAATGCCAAAATTGATAAATAGGATAGTGTAAAATTAAACTCGTTAGCATATTATTTAATAATCTCTAAAATATATTTTTAAAACAATGATTTTATTTGATTTTACAAATGCTAATGTTAGTTTTAACCTAAATTTTAAAGAGTATATTTAAGTTATGGACTATTATATGAGATTGTTTTTTGTTCTTCATGCGTCTTTGAATATAAGAACAAAATTTTACATTAAAATTATGTTATTTCTTTTATTCCAAGATATTTTTATACATAAATTTAAGTTATTCATATGTATTTTTAAAAATATTTTATTCATATCATTAGTAAAAAAAATACCACAATTTTTACTTCCGTGTTTATTTAAAAGTTTTTAATTTAATAGTAGTTCATTATTATTCTTTAAATTTTTGCCTAAGATATTTATATATATTTTTAAAATTTATTTGGATAAATTAAACCCTAATATATGTTTATCCACAATTTTTATGTTTTTTAACTAATTTTTTATTTTATAGAAAATTGTCGGAACGACCATTAGCCCAGGAACTTGAACAAAGAAATATTCTTAAAGTTCAAGGTGCTGATTCTTTAGCGAAAAAAAATATGGATGAAACAAGAAAAAGTACTTTTGCGTAAAGTAAGGACAACCATATCATTTATTTTTTACTTTATTTTTTTAGTTGTCATTCCGTCCTACAGTTGAGGAATTAAAGTATAAACAAATAATAAAATTTAATGATTACGTTGAAGTTATGGAAGCTGAAATGTATAATCGTAAAGGAGATAAACCATGGACCAGGCTCACACAATCTGAAAAAGCCTTGATAAGAAAAGAACTAAATGATTATAAGTTAACGGAGATGGCTGTTCATGTAGATAGTCGTGTATATACAAGATTCCATCGTCCTTAATTGTTTTCAAGATCTAGATAGTGGAGAAATTTTGATAAATTTGACAATGGTAAATCAATTCATCAAGTATTGAGTCTCACATCTAATTTTTTTATAATCTAAAAGATATTTTAATTTAATTTTCAATATTTCTTCAGATAATTGTATAAATATAAACTAATATTTTTAACTTTTTTTTGTGTAAATATATTTTATATTTAAAAAAGACTATTAAATAAAAAAAAAAGTTGCAATATGTGCCTCAGTTAGTTCATTAGATTTCACCATTATTTCTGTGAGAGTGGTGCATGATATCTCATCATTTGGCAACAGGTGTCGAACTTGGAGGACCTCAGACGACACTTTTTTAAAATCTGTCCTCACAAATCAACAAGTTAAACGATGCTCTCTGATTGATTATCAACGAAATATTTATTTTCTGGCTAGTTATCCACACCATGGGTGTAAAAAACTGACTAATATAAAGGAATATTTGTGAATAAATTCATTTAAAAGTTTTTAAAAATCACTTGTTTAATACGTAACTAATTATGATAATTCTAATTAAATTTTATTTGCATGAATTACGAGTTGTTGCAAATAACCAGAAATAAAAAACATCTGATAATGAGATAAGAAAGACAAAATATGTAAAAGACTGGATTTTTTCGTATTTAAATTTTATACATGTCACATTAAATACAAAATATATTATTGTGCAGAAAACAATCCTTTAAGCTTTTAAAAAAGGCATTATCTTTCGTGTTTCCATAGATTTACTCAGCAGTTTTCTTTTTTTTTTCCTTCCAAACTAAATTTTCTTTCCAAACTATCAATATCTTTTTTCATGTGGAATGTTTTAGTTACTAAATGTACCCAGTTGTTTTCAAGATATTGGATTTTTTCCCCTGCTTCAAGATGACTTCTTTTTCTCGAAGCGTGTATTTCCATCAATTTTGCTTTAGCGACATTTAAGTCTATATCTTCCTTATTAAAAATTTCTTGTAATAGTTTATTATAACGGAAACAAATCTCGCTACCGTATTCCTCCATTAATTCAAGATTAATTTTCCTTAATTGTAAATGTTCTAGTTTACTTTTTGTGACAGATAAAGCTTTAATTATACTTTGTTTGTCATTGAATCTTGTGTTAGAATTGTAAGATTTCTCGAATTGGGACAAATCAATCTTTTCCATTGGTAGACCTTTTTCCATTCTTTCCATTTCTCCTTTTAAAATATCAGTCAAGTAACAATCATAATCAGGCTCGGGATATTCAATAAGATAATCTTTAGTTGGGCGATAGATTCTACACTCTGCTTCAATGAGTTTTATTGCAAAATCACGTTCCTCTTCTCCGAAATTTGTATCAAAATATGGCAAAGCATCGATTAGATGTTCATTGTTAGAAGGCAACGTAGAAGAAGACTCAATAGACAACATAGTAATTTTATTATCAAATTTAAAAAAAATACAACATCGGCAACAAAACAAAACACCAAAACAAATTCTGTGTGAGAAAACAAAGTTAAAAATGGTTTTATAAGTGTACAACAATTAAATATCCAAATCATCATCTACGTCCTCCATATACTCATCTTCTTGAAATATAATCCTACCACCTGCACGGACTGTATTTGATCCCATTTCAACCATTCCTCCGGATTCATTTTGTTGCGTTAAAAATGGCAGTGATTTTTCATCGTAACTTCCTTGATTTTGGTCAAATCGTACATCATTTTTTGGTTTTTCTGGATTCATTCCTTTTTCATCGACTTTTGCCTTATTATCCAATCCTAAAGGATGTTCTGTAGAAAACAAGAACGACTTTTTTCCATCAATATTCTTAACAGTAATGTAGTCTTTACGGAAAAATTTCCTACTTGTATAATGAATCCTTTTAAAGTGAAAAATATCACCTTTAGCTTCACCGATAGCAATCCAATACTGATCTGTTATATATCTAAGTTTTTTTATTTCATGGTGGAAAGATTTTGAATCTATAGTTGGAAGTTGCAAATTGTTTTCATCAACAGTTGGATTTGAAAAAATTATAACAAAATTATTTTGAGTAAGTTGCTGTATCAGACGTTTCCAATTTGTTTCTTTATAAGTTAAAACAAATTCCCAAAATGAAAATATTACAAAGACTTGATCCGAAACATTTAAATTAAAAAAATTCTGGTCATTAAGATGATCATATAGGCATAATTTGTGGTAATTTTTATTTAAATAAATTTCATTTGCAAACATATCCCCAAGACCCCTAAAGTGAGAATCCTTACGAACTGATGTTGGCACTGAAATGTAAATATAATTGGAAAAGATTTTAGAAGCAACTTACTTTCTACAACTATTAATCTGTCTGAATCTTTCCCAGATGACCATAACTGTTTTAAATTCATTTTCTACAAAATAAATATATTGAAAATAATGATTTAAATAACAAAATGTCCTAAACATCTATAAAAAAACGATAGTAAAAATATTTATTTTCAAATAATACATAACTAATTATTTTTTAATAATTTAGTAATTAGATCTTCAATATTAAAGCTGTCCAAAAATTCATTAGTTAATTGATAGTAATTTACGCAATTGATCGCAATGTTTTCCTCCTTGAAATCCTCCAATGGTAAGAGAGTTTTATTTTCAATATTTCTTAATAATTGTAACCTAATTTTATCAATTACATTTTCATCAACTTCATCTACCAAAGAAATTACTTCGTTAATTGCTGAAGTAAAAACGGCAACGTCTGCAGGAGGTAAAATATTGGATTTATTTCCTTTTAGTAAGTTTGATATTTGTTTATTAATAAGAGAAAAATTAACATTTTGATCACTTGCACATAAACCTTTAAAAGTGCCTTCGTCCTCCATGTTAAAATCCTCAACATCTTCTTCAATAATTTTTTCCATAACAAATGGAAACGCTTCTGCTGTTTCACGTTTTCCCTGAATTACTTTTCCTGAGATAGGAATAACAGATTGTATTTTATTGAAACTATTAATATTTGAATTTAATTGTTCTTTTGCTGTAGTATTTAAAAATCCTTGTTGATTTGACTTATCCAACCATTTTTCAGGAAGAACTTCTTTACTGTCCCTTATAATTTCTAATAATTCATTATATTTATTTTTAATGTCGTCAATTGTTTTAGGACGTAAAACTTGAGCTAATCTTTCAAAAGCTTTGTCACTAATACCATGATTCACTAAAGTACTTAAAAGATGCCCTAATTCGGCAAGCTCCCAATCCCCACCTTCTGTTTTACATTTCAATAAATATTTTTTCAAAGATGCTTCAATTACATCATGTTGATATGGAAGAAAGTTAGAAATATTAAAGGAAGAATTCATTTAAAAATACATACAAACTATTAAAAAGTTTTAATTTAGTAAAATTTCTTATAGTGAAATAAAATAAAAAAAAATTGGAATAACGTTGAGATTTATTATACTGAAATTATTTTAATCAATTGACATGTTAGCAGGCCTATATTGAAGATCAATTGCTTCTCTTGTGTCATATAAAGTTGGTGCTTGTAATAAAATCCACATAGTACCTATGAAACAGGCAAATGAAAAAAGAATTAAAAATAGCCTATCTAAAACCATTGCAACATATTTCCAATCTTCATCAACTTTGTCATCTCTATCCTTCTTTTTTAATAACTCTGCAATAAAACAAACGTTTTCAAATGCTTTTACAACAGGTGGAGAATAGTATAGTTTTTGAATCTCGCTTTTTTGTTGAGCGTTTGCATACATAGCTCCTATATCCCGTGATACACGGTGTTCGTGATAATTAAGAGGAACTTTTTTATTTTTTAAGTTCTTTTTTCCCATTCTTCTAAAACTATCATCACTGTCATCTAATGGTCTTCTCATGAAAAGGATTGTGGGTAACCATTTGAGGAATACATTTTTTACCCATCTTGGCATTTTATGTGTTGTTGGTGTACGAAAATGGAGATTCAAAGCAATTACAGTAACAACAACACTTAATGTCACCATTACCATAGTAAAAAGTAAATATTTTCCTATTAATGGTAGAGCAATACTTGTAGCAGGAATTATTTCCGTTAATAGAAGGAAGAAGACAGTGAGAGCTACAAGAATAGATATACATAAAGTTACTTTTTCTCCAGAATCTGATGGAAGATAAAAAACTAATATTGTTAAAAATGAAATTCCAACACAGGGGAAGACAAGATTAACGGTATAAAATAAAGGTTTCCTCCGTAAATTTAAAAAGTACATAATATCAACATACGCTCCACTATTTGGACAACATGAAGGGTAATTTTTTGCTCTTCTTTTTGCTATTCTTGACATAATATCCCATTCTACAGATGGATAGTAGTCAGAAAGGTCAATGCCATCTTCAGCTATTGTTACATTTTCTTTTTCGCCGTTTGGTGATATTTCTTCAATTGTTTTAGTCTGTACTTCTAATAATTCCAAATTTAGTAAATCTTCTGAAAATGTCCATGATCCGAATTTTAGAAAACATGTTTGTTCATCAAATGGAAACCATCTAACATCTATTTGACACATAGATTTAAATATTGCAGGTGGTTCCCATGTTACCTGCCCTGAGTAATGAAGTGTTGCTTTAGTACTAATTGTAATATTGTAGTTAGAATCTGCATTATTATATAAAACTAAATCTGGTACCTAAATAAGTTTATTAAATTAAATAAATTAATAATGAAACAATACCCATATAGATTCATAAGGAATGTATAAGACATTAACACCGCCATAATTTTTTGGATCCCATGAAAGTTTTGGGTCAATCCATACCTGTTTTAACCAAACACTACATGTCATTATTTGATCAATTTCATGCTGTAAATTTAAAAAAAAAAATTAATATATTTTCTTTAATTTACTACTTACAACATCAATAATTTGTGATAATCTTAATTTAAGTTTTATAGTTATTGGTTCTGTAGGAGTATTAGCAGGTCGACGATGTCGATTATAACTAACCATTAAGTCATCGTATAATCTTTTGGCATCTTCATTACAATAGGAAACATAATTTGAAAAAGAAAGGAATATCAAAATAAACCGAAAAAAATTGTTCATTTCAAAACAATCAATTTTATTTAATTTGTATTTATTAAAATATTTACTAAGAATAATGCTAATAAAAGTTGGTAAAGAATAACATTGGCCTATATCTAAAAATAAAATTTTCGTAGCGAATAATGTAGGGTAGTTGCGACATTTGGTGTCTTCATATCTCTGCTTAGAATTTAACCCTCAATAAATATATACAATGGCAAATCTCTACTAATTCCGACTATCACTCTAAATAATTCCTCTGGCTTTTGTTCTAAACTATATACAACACAAAAAACTGATAAAAATTCAACTTTTCAAGATAATAATTCATAAAAATTGTAGATATCGACATTATACTTATGATTTACTCAATTTAAAATTTAATGTATAATGGGATATTTTTTAATTGTTTCTTTAAGACTAACAAAGAATGTAACATTAAGACATAGAAAAAATTTAAGAATAAAATTTTTATTACATAGATAAATTAATCTATAATAATTCTTCTTTTTTATTTTTTAATAATAAGGTATGTTATTAGTTTTTGTAATAACATATTTAAAACTAAAAATTATCGAGATAATTGTATTGATGTGATTTTTAACAAGCTGAATTTTTACCATTTATTTTAAATATATATTATAAACCATAATACCAGTTAAAAAATAGTTTTTTATTGAATGTTATTACAAATTACTGATTAAAAGAAAGATTAATTTTCAATTAAAGATTTTTCAATTTTATTGGAAAATCAAAAAATTAGCTTAAATGTAAAAAAACAATTGAAATATTATATTAAGTTATTGTAAAACAAAATGCCGGTTTTTGTAACCATTGTTTGTGTTTTTAAAATTTCGCATAAATGTGTATGTTTATTATACAATTTATTCATACTTCTAAGAGTTGTTTTTCTAGTAATTCAATTCCCATGTTATAATTTTTATTATCAAATTTTAATAATTATCAATTAGTTACAGAATATGTTGTAAAAATAATATTTATGTTTTATTTTATTGAACGATATAATGTGTTATGAAATCAAAAAATATATATACATGCGTTTAGAAAAAAGTACAGTTTGAAGAAAAAAATTAAGGAAATAGAGAACACAGATCTTCTAAAAAATTTACACATCGAAGATTTTAATCTTAGACTTATTGACAATTACTTCGTTGTTCGTAGCTACTAATTGTTTGAATTTTCAAAAATGAGAAATAATACTTAAAAATTATTATAATGAACAAATAAGTAAAACATTCTCATTCAATATCTCCTACCAGAAATGCATTATATAAAATATTGCTTCATTCTTAATATTAATGAGAGCAGTAGCATCTTAAAAAAGACCATATAAAATTTGTGAAGTTTTAAAAGTAGTATAATAGATTCTACCTAATAGTATGTGGTGTAAAAAGTTTA
The DNA here is from genome assembly GCA_005656395.1 of Strongyloides papillosus. Lineage (NCBI taxonomy): Eukaryota > Metazoa > Nematoda > Chromadorea > Rhabditida > Strongyloididae > Strongyloides > Strongyloides papillosus. Next base: position 1,545,305 of record SRSI01000010.1, on the reverse strand, counting down.
TACAAGTCTAAAGTTTCAACAATAATCTATAAAAATACTATATGCATTAAAAATTATCTCAATAATTAATGATTATTAAAAAACAAAGTTTGTACGTTGGCGATCTAATATCATTAAAGTGAATGATAAATAAATTCCTCATTGAGAAATTAAAGTAACATAAAAGTAAATTAATATGCAACAAAAAAAAATAATTATTTTAACAAATAATATAAATATATTATGACATACTAAAATAGTTTAAACAAAGAGTAAAATAATTAATAATGGAATATTAAATTTAAAATAACAAAGAAAAGAATACTGAAGCATTTTTTTTCGAACTACAGTAAAGTTTAGTTTATTATTTATACTCATTTTTGGGAATTAAAAAAAAAATCAAAAATTTCTTGATAATATATTTAATGCATGCAAAAAGAAAATTTTACATTACTTAGATACTTAGAACTTATTTTTAAAAATTGGTTTATGTAGTATCAAAATGATTGTATTATTTAAAAATCATAATATTTGCAATTGTAATTAAAATATGCAAAAAAATTGCATGTTATACTATCAACAAGTAGGATTTGTAAGAACTAAATTGCTATGATTTTTTAGATTCTAACCAAAATTACTTTTACACTTTTTTGCTAGTTTATAAAAATTTGGAAGTGTAGTGTTAAAGCTAGTCAATTAAAATTATATATTTAATTTGAAATTATAAATTACCTATCTCTAAAGTAAAAATTGGTCGTTATTAAACAATCCAGACTTTCTATTGTTAATTTAATTCGCCCACTTTATAAAATTTCAATTTTTCAAATTTGGTAATGATTTTATTAGTTAAAGATTATGCCATTAATAAGGTGAAATTAAATTATTCCTTTCTAAATTTGTTGGCTAATTAAATTTTCTCTTAAACTAATTACATATTAATATTTTACTTTTAAATATATAAGTTGAATATTATGATTGATAATTTAATTAAAAAAAAATTGTCAATTTATTTTATTAAAGAGTTTTTGGTAGCTTAACCTATCTAATTTTAATTTATTTCTTTAAAAGGATTATTTTTATATAATTTTACTAATTATTTAATGATATTTAATGTTTTATTAATGTACTAACGGAATCACCTTTAAATTTTACTCATTTTTTAAATATTACCAAATAATAAAGTATCCAACCTTTTATTTATTTGTTTTGTTTTATAAATAAGATATTTTGTAACAGTGACAAAAACTTTTTTAACAAAAAAAAAGTTTACCTTTAACTTCTTAACAACTCTAAAATTCATTTTTTTAAAAGTTTATAAAATATACCTTTGCTATATAAAATAAACCATAATGAAGTTATTCCTTCATCTATTCTTTCATTCAACTAAATTACAACTTCAAATTAATTTCGAAACATTGAACTAAACGACACTGATATTATAACTTGTTAGTTTGATGACAATTTATACTATTATTATAATTATTTTTTTATTCCCTTGAAATCTCAATAATAATTTAATTTTAAACTATTTTAAGTAAAAATAAAGATAATCTACAATTGTATAACACATCTTCTAACAAATTATTCCTGTGTGGAAATGATAGTGAAAAACTACAAAGTGAATGAACAAACGCGTAGTGGTGTGTCTGTACAATAAATATTATATCTCAGCAAGAGGACCTGCACATCATTTGTCGATGGCTGAGTATCATTTTATTTTAATTGTAATTTCATATTTCCAAACGATTAATGGTGGAATTTATGCTATACTTCTTTCACCCGCCACATTCAGATGGATTTCTGTTTACTTATCTTATTGTTTTTAATTAGTTATTATTAATAATCTATGAAATTTATTCTTATTATTAATATCTATTTGTATATTGCTCTTTTTTTATCAAATATTTTTTAGTAAATGTAATATTTTCTTTTAGGGTAAAAAATGGCTCCAAAAGGAAACAATGTCATCCCAAATGCTCATTTCCGTAAGCATTGGGAACGCAGAATTAAAACATGGTTCAACCAACCTGGACGCAAACTCCGTAGAAAGCAAAACAGAGTAGCTAAAGCCAAAGCTATTGCACCACGTCCAGCTGCTGGAAATTTGAAGCCAGTTGTTAGATGTCCAACACACAAATACAATAGAAAACTTCGTCTTGGACGCGGATTCACTCTTGCTGAACTTAAACTTGCTGGTTTATCAGCTCATCAAGCTCAGACAATTGGAATTGCCGTTGATTACAGACGTCAAAATAAGTCAGTTGAAGGACTTGAACGTAATGTTGAACGTCTTAAGCTTTACAAGAGTAAACTTATTATCTTCCCTAAAAACGCCTCAAATCCAAAGAAAGGAGACGCCACTGTATGTTTTATTCTGTTTTTAATTTAAAATAATTTATCTTTAGGCTGAAGAAATCAAACTTGCTTCTCAACTTACTGGAACAATCCTTCCAATTGTTAAGGAAGTTAAACCTGTTGAAATTCTTCCAGTTACTGAGGAACTTAAGAAATTCGAAGTTTACAGATACCTTCGTAGAGTTCGTGCTGACAAAAAATATAAAGGAAGACGTGAAAAGAAGGCCGCAGAAGCTGCCGAAGAAGGACTTGGAGGATCTGGACGCCGTTAATTTCCTTATATATGAAACGTTATTTGTTATTACTTTCAATAAATTGTTGGTTTTAAATTTATAAAATTTATTTTTAAAGATCAATAAGAGTACAAAGAAAATTTAATTTTCGTTAGAATGAACTTTATCATATGTTCCTTTATTCTTGTAACTACTTACATAACCATCATTTTGAATTATATCTTCTCTTCCAGCTTTACCTTTTCCTTTTCCATCTTCTGTAAATCTTTCTTTGTGTGCTCCTGTGTATTTTGTATGATCTGTAAGACGACTGTAAACTCCATCAGCCGATGCTTTAGCTGCATTACCAACTTTTGGTCCTTCAACTACCTTTAACTTTTCAACAATTTTATTAAGTTCTTCTTGAACATCTGTTTTTGCTTGATTAGCACGGTCTTTGGCAACATTAATGATTACTTTTTTGGCTTCTGGAAAGGTGACTTTTTTCTTTGGACCTGCTACTTTTGAAAAAGCTATGCCGGTCATCGTTAAAGTAATTGTTTTTCCATCAATAACTCCAGCATCCTTAAGCCATTTGTCAAAATTTTTTCCTGTCATTTCTGTTGCTGAAGCATTTCCAAATTTCATAAATGCATCGAATCTATGAAAATGTCATTACGTATAAATTTTAAAAAAACATACATTTTTTTAACTTCCTTATTATCCCAATCAAATTTTAATTCGGGTACTGTTTCTTTGGAATTAGCCATAGTGAAGAATTATTCTTAATATTCTGGAAATGGATTGAAATATGTTATAAACATAAATGGTCTTTTAATTTCAAAGATATTAAATTTTGAACACGAAGTCTTATTAACATATGGTAAATTAGAGATGTTCAAAGCTAAGAATAAATCATTTTTAAATGATAACATCTTGAAAAAATTTATATCATTCTATTTGGGAATATTCTACAAAATTAGTAACTTTTGAAAAGCTTTAAAAGGGTGAAATATAAATTATAAATTGTCATTAAAGGATGAAATACAATTAGCACAGTATGAGAACAAGAATATATTTAAATTTAGTAGTGTATATTTTTGCTTATATTATTCATCATATGATAATAAATTATATAGGAAATAAAAGTTATTATGTTTCTAACAGGTAAAATTGTTATGATGTCAATAATAAACATTATATAAAAAGAAAATTTAAAATGAAATATTTTAAATTATATTAAAAAATTAGGTGGGAAATAATAATTTCCATTGTAAATGAAGAATATATATGTTACCAGTTATACATTCTAAAACAATCTATGCAAATAACAACTTAGATATTGAAATAGTTTTTGAGTACTTTATGCTTGGGAAAAATAGATGCATAAATAAGGCTTTATTTAGCTGACCATATTTTAACATCAATTGAAATAAATAGAAAAAATAGATGCTATTCTATCAAAAATTACATTGAAAAAGAATGTTATTAGTGGAAGAAGTACAAATAAATTGAATTTGAAGTAAGTATAGAATGGCTGAATGTAACACAATATATAGTAATTTTTATCATCTTTATAAAGAAGATTTTATCGTATATCAATAGTCAAGCATTTATTATGTTTAGCAATGAGATTTCCTCCAACTTTTTTTATATCTTATATAAAAGTACTTTTAATTATTTTATTAGCCAGAAATATTAATTTGTTTCCATGTTACTTTTAAAATATTATATATATGTATGTTTACATATATAGACATAAAATTGTGTAATAAATAAAACATGATTATAATGATGTATAGGAGACTGTCGATATACAATATCCCTACATTCATAACCTGATATCTACATTTTCTTAACATTTTACATGTTTATATGGAGATAAAGCAAAGAGCAAGTATAATATATATATAGAATGTATATCTATGACAAAAAATCTTCACAAAATATTTCATTATACTTAATAATTGTTCGCTAGTAGTATAACTCTCAAATATTATAAATGGTATATTTATGTAGATAATTAAGAGAAAATAACATTGTAACAATAAGCATTATACTATGCCATATTTCTTTTATAACTTCTATTTTATAATTGTATATATAATTCGAGGAATATTTCATAATGAAACAATTACTTTTCTATAACCAATAATAAAAGAATAATGTTTGATTGATTCTAAAGAAAATATTGACATGAAAGTTGTATTATTAAATAGCTAAGAAATATAAGTGAGGGAAATATGGTAATTTGTATTGTCATTTCTTTCAAATTTAATTAAAATAAGTAAAAACGCCATAAACGTAATATTTAACTGTTTAAAGTAATACTAATATTTGTTTATTTATTTTATATATGAAATTATTATGATAAGAAAATAAAATAACAATAAATTATAGACAAAACCTAGTTAAAATACATAAATTATTTTACCAAATATTTGAAAATTAGTTAAGCTTAAATGTTAAAAAAACTAAATATTTTAGGTTAATTTTGCTTTTATATTAGAAAGTAAATAAATTGATAAAAATCTATTTTTTGGAATTATTTGTTAAGAAAAATCAATTTCTCCCAACATATTAATACATAATTAATTTTGCTCATATTGTTTCATCATAAAGATTTTTACAAAATAATGGCTAACAAGAAAAATTTAAGATATTTTAATTATAAACAAAAAAGTGATTATTGTTAATGTGGAGAAAAAATTGTATAAAATTTTATAAAAATTTTATAGAGAATTTTTTTTATCATTTTTGTATACAAAACATGTCAAAAAAAATACAAAATAGTGAGAATGTTAGTAAAAATATATGATTGCGATAAGAAGTAATGTTAAAAATAATCTTTAACACATATAATTTGTGTATATAAAATTGATTAGACAAAAAAATTAATACAATTCTTAAAGTGACAATATTATATATATATTATTAAACAGCTGCTTTGTCTTAATGTGAAAAATAGCACTTTTAAATTAAAAAAATTCTTCCGTGATTTTTTACTTTTAAAATTTAGAAACAAAGATTTAAAATGTAAATCTAATTTTAACAATTATCCTTTAAAGTTGAATTCTATTTATTATAATTCAACATGATATAAAATGGTTAAAATGTTGAATAAATTCCAGTTTTAAATGTGTGCTATCTATTTAAAAATTGTGAATAGTAGTATAATATTACCATTTTCCGAGACATGAAAAGATATTAAACGCAAAGTGTATTTTAAAAGTAATTATATTAAAAAAAGTAGCGATTTGAAATTTTACTATATCAATTTTATTGTAAAAAATCTACTTAAATAAAACCAAACCATGCTATTGTAATTATAACAGTTTTACCTAGAATTTTTCTGTTGGTACATCATGATCACCTAGTTGTAGCCATTGCCAGATTAAAGGACCACCTTGGAAACCACTGGTAGTTTGATGCATATTCATTCCTTGAAGTCCTTCCTTACTCCATCTTTGATATTGCCAAAGGACACCAAGAATAGTAGAAACAATAGCCACGGAAAACCCAATACTAAAATTATTTTTCATTGTTCCTACAACCGAACCAAGAGCAGCAGAAGCAAATAAATGATTTTGGCAATCATCTCTGTTACGAATGACTGCAGCTGTTGATAAAGCAGTTCCCCAAGCAAAAGCAGCAGTGAATGGGACAGGGGCATTTTTAAGGTATTGTTTTAAGAATGTTCTAATTGGTATATTTCCTCCTTTAACGGTAGAGGAGGCTTTTAATTGTGCCATAGTAAATGGTGCCATAAAAATGGACATGTATTTAACGCAGGCCAATCCTTTTTCTAATGTACCTTCATTGAGAGGTTTGTCAAAAAAGCGGGGTCCAAAACGCATCCAACTATTTGATAAGGCTGTAGAACGTCCGAAAAATCCCTTACTCATTGTACTATATGATTGAAGTGTTGGATCAATAGAAATGCCTGGATGTTCCTTTGATAACTCAACTTTTTCGACGACATTCTTATATTGAACTGAATTGTTTTGAATATTTTCCTGGAAACTTCTTAGATCTCCTGGAGTATCGCCCTTAACAGCAATATTTTTATGCTTTTTTGAGTCAAAACCAAGTGGACCAGCAACAGAAGTTCCATCTTCAACTTTTGGATCATACCTATATTAGTGTAAAATTATAAAACAACAAAACATACCAATCAGAATTTTCTTCATTGATTCGTGGGCGAACAATTCTAAGAATACCTTTTTTTGAATCATCGTTTTTAAAATCTGCTTCTGCCCACCAGTCTGTACGTCCTTTACTAAAAAATTGAGTTAAACTATAAATTATCAAAAAACATACTTCTCGGTACTAGTCCACAATCCAATCCATGGTGGTCTTTGAACACGATATGCGGGCTTCAAGACCTCCTCATGCATTCTAAAACTAAAATATCGGAATTACAAATCTACTAATGAAAATGGATACACAAATGTATACTTATTTCCAATTGAGAAAACTTTTTGGTAATTTGTGTATCAAAGTTCTGTTTATCAAGGTTGGATAGAATAAAACAATAAAAATCTTTTTAAAATATAATTTATACGGTTCGCTTTGTAGTTATATAAAAAGTAAATTTAATAACAAATAAAACAATTATTTTAAATGTTTTTTCATTTTTTCAAGGTACATTCCTCTTCGTAATTTGTCTATATTCGATAATTTTTCGTATAATGAAACAATTTCATCTTTATTTTCGGAAATTTTTTCAAGAATATAGATGTTTGTTGACAATAAATACTAAAAAATATTAATTATAAAGAAGACTAGACTTACAATGTTATTAGGTTCCAATTCAGCCAACTCCTTTATATGTTGGAGTACAGTGTTTATTTGGTTCTTAATTTTCGGAGTCATATTCTTAACTGATGCATCAATTAACCATTTAACATAACACCAACATGCTTGGTCTTCTGAGTCTGTGTAATATGCATTAGAAACTAGATTAAACTCTTCTAGTAAAGTGTCTTCGCTTATTTTGCCATTTTTTATATCTCCTGAATTATCATAATGTAAACGCTCTAGTAAAGTTACTCGATAGTGCCAAGCTGAATAATTGCTAATGTTTTTACCAATTAGATAATCAACAAATTGTAATTCTTCAGTAGGTGTTAATTTTGCGTGCTCAGCAACAGAACGTCTGTGATCCCAACAATGGAAATTTCTGCAGTCTAGTTGAAGAGCTACACGGCACATTTCTAATTCTTTTTTAATATCGGGTTTTGTCATTTTCTTAAAAGCCCAAAAACGATGAAACCAAGCCGAGTATGATTTTGGGTTTTTTGTCAAAGACGTCATTGCAAGAGTTAATTCACCATCTAAAATAGCATCATTTTCAGTTGTATCCTCGTTTTCATTAATCACTTTTTCTAGATACTTTTTTCTTGCATTCCACAATGTATAAACGTCGGGGTTTTTTTCTAGTATCTGGGCAGATAAATTCATCAATTCTTCATCGTACACCTCTAAAAGATAACTTTAAAATAGGAAAATATGACTTTACCATTTTTTAGTTTAATATTTATTGCATTACATAAATTCCTATAACTTGCTGCTTTAAGCGCTTTTTCTTTTTCTTGAACTTCACGTTGTTCTTCTGTTGTAGGTACTTTTTTAACAAAGTGCATTATTTAGAAACAAATATGGAAAGAAATTAATATTTTACAATCTGTAAAATTTGTATACATTTTCCCAATGCTAAGTTTAACTTTAATTTTGAAATGTTATTTTCTAAGAGTGGTACCTTAAGTGGAAAATTAAATTTGTCACTTTTTATGTTAAGGTTTTAATTCCTTATTTAACTAGGTAAAATCACTTTTATGGTTGTTGGATAAAAATACATTTATGTACCAAATTTTTATTTTATTTATGTTTGTCAAACAATGCATTAAATTATTTTTAATGATTCTATTCCACGTTGAATTTACAATAAAAAAGTAGAGAATTTTTCCAGGATAATTGATTTAATCTCTCTACTTTTTTTTAATAATTAAACAAAAAAATCACATTGTTTTATATAATTAATATGGTTTAACTTTTGTAGTATTTTTATTCAGGAATTCATTTCTCATATTCTTAAGATATATTTAAATGAATTTGTGTAAGTAAAACACTTTATGTCAATACGAAAAAATGAATGCAATAAAAATTTTGTTAACATTAACTGGATTTAATTTTACGTTGTTATAACATTATTTTTACAAAGTATTTACTCCAACTGTTACCATTATTTTCACAGTTTTGGTTGTACAGTTTTTACAAGAGGGTTAAATTGGAGATGAAAAATAAATTCTATGAAAAATCTAAGCGAAAATTATTGTGCCGAAGTTAAATAAAATGGATGATGGTGACTTTTTTAAACGAATTAGAGATTTCTTGTTATATTTCTATTTTTTACTCCGAAATTTAATTGTTGATTCGTTTAAGTATATACTGCCAGTAGTATTTTTAAATTGATAGGATCGTTAACAAAGATGGATATTTTTTAAAATAAATTCGACATTATTGTAAGTTCTTAATTATTTAAAAATTTAAATATTTTTCGTAACGATAGTTTACACAAGTCAAAAACGTTATTGAATTCATTTGAAGAATTGTTTCCATACGTTGTCTAATGTTGTTCTTGTAAATATTAATGAAGATGGTCATAATTTTTCATGCTATATAGAAAGAAACACTCTTTGTATTTCACCAATAAAGTTAATCAAAGCAATTATTTTGTTTTTCAAAACAATTTAAAAGATATAAGATGTTCTTGTGTTATTAAATTTAAGTTTCATACTTATACTTGGTTCTATTCGACTTGTAAATCTTCAAAATCATAAATAATTTTTGTAGTACCTCTTTAATTTATATGAATTTTCAAACTACTAGTAATAATTTTTACATTTTTTTAATTTTTAAAAAAGTTAAATGGTATAACATTTTTAAAAAGAAACCATAAATTAAAATGTTAGTAGTAGTGTTACATTAATTATGAATTTTTTCTCTATGTATCAAGAGAAAGGGTAAATAAAGAATATATATACCGAAGTGTATTGGTGGTTACTTGGTATAATTAATTTTTAAAAATAGGTATGAAAAGAAATTCCACTGGATTGCCATCTTCATCATCCCATCTGGTCCAATATTGAGAATTATTGCTATTTTCTAAAACAGATTTATTAAAGAGCTCAACAGTCTTATATGGTGTTCTTTCTATGTTAGCAATTTTTTTTGACAATTCTAGTTCAACTGCTAAACCCAGTCCTTTCCTTCTATGTTCTTCAATTGTAAATTGGTGATTTAAGAATCCGGATGGGTCATTAATTTCAAAAGATACTGGTTCCCCTTTGTATTTTATACAAGCAAAAGGTAGATACTTTAATTTAGCTCTTTAAAAAAGTTTGTAATAAAAAAAAAAACTACTATACCTTGTTTGTTCATAATCACCTTTTTTGGCATGTTTCCATGTACTATTAATTATCAGAGAGTCATTGTCAGATATATTTTCGTCAAAATAGTATCCTTTCGGAAGCGGAAAATAAAAATTTTTTGCTTTTACTTTTTGTTTTTCATTCATATAGTATAGATATGTTTGATATTCTAAGCAGCTTTCTTTGTTAAAGTATTTACCATACCAATTATTAAATGTACTTGTAAGAAATGAAATACCGATAGTTATAAATGTTGACTCTTCTTTTATTTCAGGAAAAATATCAAAAAAATTTTGGAAAATTTTTTCAAGTTCATCAATAGATTTCATTGAATTTGCTGTTGAAGCTATAAACAAAAATGGAGTTACATATATATTTTTCCTGTATACGAAATATATAGTTTCGTTTTCCCATTTTCCTTCAAAAGCATAATGAGTAGAACATGGAAACAATCCTCTTATTTCAGTGTCAATGGAGTGATGTATTGTTAAAAGATTTGGAAATTGATTTACCTTTTCTAAGAAACATTTAAAATTTTCACTAGAAATTTTTTCCAATGACATTATATCTCTATAATATTTAAATATAATTTAAGAAATCTACTAATTAAAAAAATTATGTATTTTATCCCACAAAATGTGAGAAAAATATATGTACGTTAGTAAAAATTCCTCCAATAAAGTTAATATTTAGCGTGAAATACACATAAAAAAGGTATAATTTTTATAATTTATAATGTAATAATGCGTTGCAAGGTTAGCTAAAAGTAATACCGTTTAAAATTCACATATTTAATCACATACATTGATAAATTTATTGTGCTTTATGTGACTAATATAACAATTTATGTAATTTTAATGTCATTCACATTGATAAGTCAACTTAAAGTGTATTACAATTTGTTATATAAAAATTGCATTCAATATTATGTAATTATAGTAAGAAATATTTGGAAAATATTTTATAAAGTATCAAATGAATTAAATGAAACAATATATAAACTATTTAGATGTAAAAATATTACTTATTCTCTCATTACTTCCCTCACAATTGGAAAATATTAGCATATAACAAATAATACAGTCAAACGTTCTAAATGGAATTAAGTAGGGACAATTATTTAAATTATAAAAATCAACGGTGCAATTTGGAGCTAGTGAACTTATGATATTTTTCTGTATAACAATATTCTCGTTATTATAATATGAGTTATTTGAAAGTTGACTATATGGATATATATCAGGACAACCATTTATGATATACTTCAACCAATTTGTAGGATATTTTGGTTCAACTGAGACAATTGGTATTTTTATATACTTTAAAAATGACTAAAAATAAGATTGTTATAGTTACAAAAAGTCTGGAAACTTACATCATGCGGATTTCCAGGATTACCAAATTTTCTTCTTACAATTTCTCTGTGATTCAAAGGTACACGTCCAACAAAAAAACGACGATACACAAATATCGGAATGCAATACCCTATTAATCTTATACCACTTTCTTCATCGAAATAGTCAAATAAATACAAATGATTTTTCATTTTAAATGTTATATCAGATAAGGATATCATAACAAAATTATAGGCAATTGTCCTTTCTTTACCGTTTGAATTCATAGGGATATCTTGTTTAGAAAACCCTGGTATTTCGAATTGTGATAACGTTGCGTTGTAATAGAAAGAATTATTATTATTATTCATACTCGTAATTATGTTGTTATGATAAATAATTTATGTAAACTATAAACCTTATTATAAAATCACAATATTTAAATGTTTTAATATTCATAATTGAATTAAATAAAATAAATAATTTTAACACGATATTCTTAGTATTTTGTACTATAATAACACATATACAACAAACGTTTTGTTTTTTCAGTCCAAGAACAACAACAACAGTATTAACCACTAATTATGCAATTAAAAACATCTCATTTTATTAAACTTTCACTATATGGCTTAATAACCGCAGAAATTAACCCATTGAACAATATCCCGCGACGACATTTTGAATTGCGGGAGTATACAAAAGTGTTGGAAACGTGTATTCTAGAATTGCTCATCTAAAAATGAACCGCTTTGACGATAAAAAAAGAGTTGGTGTATCTTCTGTTTCAAACGCTAAAATTTTGGAGACTTTGGCTAAAAAAAGAGAGCAATTGAAATTGGTATATTTTAAATTTTTTTTTTAAAAGTTATTGACTTTTTTTTTTACTTTAGGTCCTTAATAATTCTAGTAAGGGAAAAAGCTCGTCAAAATGCCAACAAAAAAGATCTGTTTTTCCTGAAAGTAAGATTTAATATAATTTATAACATATTATTTTTAGAAAAACAAAAAAGTACAAAGTTAGATGATGGGGAATTTATTGCTGAAGAAGATGACGATTATGATTGCTATATAAGTGATGAAGATCGTCCTGAAGAAAAAATGGAAGATATCGTTGCCGATTCAAGTGGTGAAGAAATTGTGGAGAATTTTGTTGAACCTGTACGCTTAAAGATTTCAAAAGACAAAAGTGGTGAAATTGAATATGAAGTGACCAGTGAATTGCCTATACATGCTATTCAAAGTAGTGATGATGAAGATATGCAACCTGTCAAAAAAAATTTAAATAAGAGAAAGTTGACTATTGATAGCTCGGATGATGATCGTGTGAAATCACCTATTAAATCAAAGAAAAAAGAAGGTTCTAGAAAGGTTAAATGCTTAAAAACTGAAGAAGTAGATGACGATGTCAATGATAAAAATTATTCTGGAATGTTTAACAACTGTTCTGATAGTGATGATGAGCAAAACGTTTATCGAACATATTCTGATTCTGAGTTAAAACAAAAAACAATTGATTTTTTTAATCATGCAAGCATTGAAGATATCCGGAGCACTCCAAGAATATCTGATAAAATGGTTAATGTTATAATGTCTATGCGCCCTTTTAGTTCATTTGATGAGTTTCAAAAAACTCTAAATGCTATACCAAGAGGAAATCAAGCCATTGAGGTATATTTTGATTATCTTGAAAATAGAGGGATCATTGAGAAGGTTCTTGACGATTGTACTGGAAAGGCTAAAGAAATGTCAAAGAGACTCCAGGATATGAGTACCAAAGAAGTTATTCAGCAGCCTGCCTCATTAACCAATTGTGTTCTTCACGACTATCAACAAATTGGTCTTAATTGGCTAGTTCAAATGCACAAATTAGGTTATAATGCAATATTAGCTGATGAAATGGGTTTGGGAAAGACCATACAAATCATTGCATTTCTAACGTACCTCAAAGAAAGTGGTGTTAATGGACCACATTTAATTGTAGTGCCATCATCAGTCATTGAAAATTGGCAAAATGAGTTTTCTAAATTTTCTCCTACATTAAAAATTTTATGCTATTATGGTGCCATGGATGAGCGTAAACGATTAAGAAGAGAAGCAGTTAAGGGAACAAAAAATATTGATGTCCTTCTAACAACATATAATATGATTACATCAAAAGAAGAAGATAGGAAATTTTTTAAAGCATTTTCTATTCATTATGTTGTATACGATGAAGGGCATATGTTGAAGAATTGCAATACAACTCGTTATCGTTCTTTAATGAAAGTTAAAGGGAAAAGAAAAATTTTGCTAACTGGGACTCCTTTACAAAATAATTTAATTGAATTGATTTCATTAACATATTTTGTAATGAGTAAAATGTTTCTTAATTATTGTGATGATATTGATCAGTTACTTGGACAATTTCAGATAAGAACTCAGTGTGGTAAGAGAACAAATACCGTTACAAGTTTAAAAAAAGAGTTTGAGAAAGAAAACAGCGAGGAGGATAGAACACCATTGACTGTTGATGAATTATATGAGTCTCATAAAATTGAACAGGCAAAACTTATTTTGTCACCATTCATGTTAAGAAGATTGAAGACTGAAGTTTTACAGTCTTTACCAAAAAAAAATCAGGAAATTGTATATGTTGATTTGAAACCATTGCAAGTTGAAATGTATGATCATTGTCTGAGTGATATACGAAGAGCACACCTCACAGGAGATGGTTCAAGTGTAGGTGGTCTTATGCAACTAAGACAAATCGCTAATCACCCCTTGTTATATAGATGGATATACAATGATGGGTTATGTCATAAAATTGCTGAGTTACTTGTTATGCATAATGATACATACAAAAAAAAGAACCCTGTTTACTTAGCTGAAGACTTAGGATTTATGAGTGATATGGCTATTCATAAGCTTTGTCTTACAACTACTCAGACAACTCAATATGCTTTAGAGGATTCCAAATTTTTGGAAAGTTCAAAAATTGATGCTTTAGACAAGTTATTACCAAAGATTAAATCTTCAAATGAGAAAGTTTTAATTTTTAGTCAGTTTACGATGCTATTAGATATACTTGAAGTGTATCTTGAAATCCGTGGTTACCATTTCAGAAGATTAGATGGATCAACACCAGTTATGGAAAGATTTCAAATGGTTGAAGAGTTTAACAAAGACGATGACATTTTTGTATTCCTCTTATCAACTAGAGCTGGCGGTCTCGGTATTAACTTAACTGCTGCAAATAATGTTATAATTCACGATATAGATTATAACATTCAAAATGACAAACAAGCTGAAGACAGAGCTCATAGGCTCGGTCAAACAAAAGAAGTAAATATTTATCGTTTGATTGCTAAAAATACAGTCGAAGAACCAATGTTAACAAATGCAGAGAACAAGCTAAAACTCCAAGAAAATGTAACGGGTGACAACAGTGAAAATACAATAGATCACAAATTGGTAGAAATCTTACTTAAAGATGCTTTCGAGAAGAAAGATTCTTTAGACAAATCATAATGAAACACTAACCATTGATTTTTCTTTTTGTATATATAAAATATTTATTAAAGAAATTCTTTTTGAATAAATAAAAATTCATTGAAATGTTTTATTTATAAAATAATAATGACCATAGCAATATAACTAAGGACAAAAGTTTACTTAAAATACAGATATATTGGTTCCAGGTGCATATTGTCTACAATTTAAAATGATTTAAAAAGAGTAAATCTAAAAAATGTATACATATATCATAGATAGATAATTTATAGAGAAAAAAATGTTTAGAATCCAAACAGACATTCAGGAACCATGTTATTTTCAAACCATTATACGATTACAGAAATAAAAACCCGTTCTAAAGAAATACAAATTACTATGAAAATTGTTTAACGAGGCGATTTGTGAAACTCAGATATTGGTTTCAAAATTCCATGGTCATATGCTTTTAGAATGCTATCACATACAAAAATATACTGTTCAGTTGTTTGAATTAACATAGCTCTTTGATCTCTCATTTTTCGGACAATTTCGATTGGATATATTGGCTCGTTAGCTTCAATTTTACAAGCTGCTGTTTCCATTAGAATAAGAACTCCTGTTCTACCAATTCCTGCACTACAATGAACCACCATTGGGTTAACACTTCCATGTCTAGTTTTTCTAACTTCTTCAACGAAATCTAGGAAATGTTTAGAATCTTCAGGAACTCCATGATCCGGCCATGATGTATATTGCATTTGTGAAACTCTTCGCTCTTCTTTGGTTTGAATGTCTTTAATAGACATTTCTCTATAAGCACAATGTGGTGTTTCTCTTTCTTTAATACAAGTTACTATTAATCTACCATAATCTTGAGAATCGTGTAATCTCGGCCAATATTGATGACATTTCACTCTATCATTTTCAATAGTTGTTGTTAACATTACAATCGTACTACATGATTGTTCCCAAACCATTTGCCAAAAATCTCCGCATGTTGTTGGTAGAGGTCCTTGACAAGCAATATAACGATTAATAATACCACTTGATGGAATTTCTATATTTACATGGGAAGCATTAATATAATCCCCAGAAACACTTTTCTGTAATCGAACCCTTGTTTCGTCATATGGTAAAATATCTCGATATCTTAAAAAATATTTATGAATTGACAGAGAAATTATAAAGATAAATTAACATACCTATTTTTAGTAACATTACAAGATGATTTTGAATCAAACATTGTCATTTCTGGATTTTTTCTGTATAAAGTTTCAAATTGTTCAACACACATACCATTTCGTAAATTTTCTTGTAAAATACGAAGAGATTGTTTTAACATATCTTTTTTAGGAATATTATCTGCTACATGTTTGACTTCTGGCACATTAATAGAAGTAGGTTCTTCATGTTCTCCATATCTATAGACATTTGGTTTAATATTTAAGATTAACTCTCCAGTAGGTGTATCTTTAGCGGATCTTATAAATCTCACAACTTGATCATGTGTCCAATGAGTAACATCTTCACCATTTATCATAATAACCTAAAAGAAAAATACAACAATTAATATTACTTAAATACAATTGTTAAGATAATATTTATTAACATATATAAAATTCATTGATTAAGTTTTGTAATAAACTATATATCAAAATCATATATTTCATCTAGCTATAAAACCATGACTCATATTTATTATAGATATAAAAATAAAAAATAAATTATACATAATGGTTCTTTTTTTATCAATATCTAATCTTTTACACAAGAGACTTAAATAATTGCATTTATTTTCCATGAATTTCTCATGAAATAGAATTATTAACATAATTTATTTTCTTACTAGAACAACAAAAAATAATTTGCTATTAATTTATGTATAATTTTTTATATTAAATAATGCTATTAATGGTGTATTGGTAGGATGTTGTATATTATGAAATATTTGACAATAAATATTTATATCGAAAGTTCATTAACTGAATATATAATATAAAATTGTTTCTAGAGTAATACAACACATTTTATCAAAAGATGAATTATTAAAATATAATAAAATATATAAATTTATTTTGTTTATACAAACTAACCTGATCACCTTCGTTTAGTCTTGGATAACATTTATCAGCACTACTACCACTTGCAACTTTACTAACAATAACAGGATGGTCCTGATCTGATCCACCTTTAACATTGAAACCAAATTTGCCTTGAATGTCCGGTCTCATTCTTATTGTAACAAGATTGTCCTCTGGATTAGAAAAATAATTATTAGCTAGTGAACAATTTATAGGCTTAATACCACTACTTGGTGAGCGTCGTTGTGATAATGATGAAACTTGTCTTACAGGACTGGAAGAGGATAAATTTTTTGATATCGATTTATTACTAGTTAAAGTTCCATTTGAAATATGATTGTTGTTACTGCCATTACTACCACTACCACCATACGATTGATTGTTTGTTGAAGGCAGTCCATTTGACGATGTATATGAGGAATAACTAAAAAGGAAATATCTTAGACTATTTCGATGAAAACACTAATTTTGATGATGAATGACAGTGACATAGCGTTGTATATTTATATATAAAAAGAAGGAAAAAGTTTGTTGGTAATAATTCCTATAAATTTTATAAATGCTAATAGTTAAAGTTTTTTTAACTATTATCTTAAGTACACAGAATAAATAATATTATCAAAAGCCACATCCTATTTATAAGTGGATGTAAAGTATACTTTAATTTGTAATAATAAAGTTATCAATATTGTATAATTTGTTAAATGTTTTTTGGTTTGTTAAAGAGATATATTGTATACAGAGTAAACTGTCTATCTCTAAAATTTTCTAAACTTTTGTGTATATTCTAAGAATACACTTTATAGAAGAAAAAAAAAGCTCAATGTCATATATATGTAAATATGTATAAAATAAAAACTTACCTAGCAACAGAAGATCTTGGTGAATATCCATTCATCTGATTTAAAACAATACCACTTTGTTGCTGAATACGTGGCGAATTTTTATATGGAGAACTATTTGATGGATTAGTAGATGAATTATTGATACGTGGTGTGTTGTTACTACTTCTGGTTAATGTATGATTAGAAATAGAAGAATTAGATGGATTGGTGTACATAATATTGTTATGGTGAGAATTATTAGAAGAATAAGATCCTGCTGTGCCATAAGCCGATGATGTACTACTTGCTGTGGATGAAGAGTTAGAAGATACATTAGGCTTTTTATAATTGTTTCCCGTACTATTGTTATTTTGGTGCATTGTTGTTATACTATTGTTTTGACAATTTTTTGTGTTTATTGATGAATTATGTATTGGACTTCTTGAGGATGATGATGATGTTATACTATTATTTAATGTGCTTGGCAATGAAGCATCATTTCCTGTCTGTAATAAATAAATATATATTAATTTGTCTTATAATCATTTTACCAATTAGTTTTAATTAGACAGTCAGAAATATTTGTAATTATTTATCACAAAACAAAGTATGTGTAAATTTATTACATAATATATATTACTACAATAATAATATTATTATAAACTAAACAAAACTGGATGTTTGGTTGCAGTGGAAATTTTTAAAATTTATTATAGTAAAATGAAAGTAAGAATGTACACATATGAATATAAAATGTAAATATATTTCTAGTAAAATATATTTTAGCTTAAAAATATTATATTGTCATGAATTGTCACGGTACAATCAGTGTTGTTAATGTAAAATAAAAGTAATCTAAGAAGATCATTAAAGTTATAAAAGAATAAAGACTAGCTCGAAAATTAAACACAATTTGATTGTCTTTTAGTTATAGTGATAGGGTCTACCTTTATCTAAATATATCCGCTTTCAATTGTCCTAAAAAAATTTTAATTTTTTTCTAACAACAAGAAATTATATATTTTTTAAATGATTAAACTAGTGTTGAAGATGGGTGAATTAAAAACCGGTGTTGAAATGCGACTTAAAATAATACCATTACTGACAAAATTAAAATAAATGCTTTAAAAAATATTAAATGTATACTATATTTAAGTATAAAAAAAGGTATTTTTTAAAGAAGTAATGTTCTAAAAAAAAGACAGATAAAACTTCCCACACATATTGGATAGTATATTAATTCAATTTAATGGTTGTTTTTTTAATAATTTCTGATTCATAACATATTAGTTACACATCAGAAATAATTTTAGATAATAATAAGTGATGGAATATTTGAGTAAATAAAGTTAACTGGTAAATATAATAAAAGAAATGATGATGTTTGATATGGAAAGAATAATAAAATATAATATAACATAATATTACTACCTTTTCTTTGTCAACCTTCAAAAAGCTAGACGGTAAGGGATTTTTTTTTTTTGAATTAAAGATAATTTTTGTTGTATCATTTTTAGTTAACTCTTGTTCTCTTTTTAGTATTTCTTCTCTTACATTCACATGTTTCTCCTCACAATTTTCTTCTTTATAATTTTCATTCATAAAGTCATCTTTATTAATAATTTTTTTAACCATTTGTTTTTTCGGCCCAACTGATATTTCAGCTTTTTCTAAACGAGCTCTTGTCTTTGCCACAATACCTGGTTGAATTGCCTTTCTACTAGTAGTTCTTTTGCCATTTTTAGCATTTCTTTCTATTCTTTCTTTGGAAAGCATTACAAAATCATGAACTTTTTGTGGCATTGTAGCTTTTAGAAAATATGCCGCAGTAGACATTTTATTTAATAATTATTATTAATATTAATAAATTGGTATAATGTAATTTTGAGAACACTGAAACAAATACTTCCAATAATATTAAGCTAAGAAAAGAAATATAATGAAGAGAGAATAAAGATATGTAAAAGATGCATAATTTTTATATTCCAACTATGAGTCATTATATTGGATTTAAGCATTTATATTAAGATGTCATAGTTTTTCTAAGTTAACTTTAAGTTAGAGAGATTGTTCAATAAATAGATGAAAAAAAATGACAAGACCGAGATAAAGATAATTAATAAGTAAATAAAAATTAATTAAACGTTTACTGTAGTATAGAAGTTATTTAAAAAAAATTCTTATGTTTATAAGAATTATAAAAAACAATTATAAATATAATGGAGATGTAGAAATGAAGTAATAGATTTTAAAAGTTTAGAAATATAAACAACTGTTATATACAAAATTAAATGATGGTAATTTTTAGAGAAAAAAATTTAAAATAACATATCCATAAAGCGATTAAACATTTTAAACCTCCTAATTAGTTAGAGAAAGGAACTTTAACTATATGGTAAAAAAAATATTACCAACTATAAAAACATGTTTTCATAGTAAGAATATTTAACTTATTTATAAGTAAATTCTTTCTTAGTACTATTAACTAAAGATCGTAGATAGGACGTACGAAATTGTAACATTTTAAAAAGAATACATAGAAAATTATTTGTAAGTCTCTGTACTATTGTACATTTAAAAATTATCGTTTAAGTAACAAGATGTTTAGATCAAGAAATATTATTAAATTTGAAGGTTGTTCATGTTGTTCTTAAAGTTCTATATATTGCACAAAATTGTTAGACACCAGGTTAGCTTTCTTTTCATTAATTAATTATATAATTCTGATGAGATTGTATGTCTATATATCTTATTATAAATGGATATAATAATAACAATATAACTTTGAAGGTTGATCAAAGAAAAGATAAGAAGAAGAATTTCAATACAATAATAAATTATTTTTAAATCATTTAAATAATATTATTAGGCAATTATTATATAATAAATTTAAAATTATTTTAGTACATTATTTACCACAATAATGTTCAATACAAACATAAAATCTTTATTCTACAAAACTTACATTTATAGATTGTTGATAGTATCCACAACCATTACTACTATTTGAAAATCCAGAATCATAGTTTTCATTATGCTGTGGAACAGTCCAATTGCCACTACAGTACCTTATTCCATCTTCATCGTTTCCACTAGCACTAAAAGTAGTTTCTCTTCCCTGTGAAACTCTCCTTAATCTATCATCAAGAGCATTTTTATTGTATTGTTGATTGATGTTCTGTCGAAGAGATATTTTCTTATCATCGTATAATTGTTGCTTTGTCGCTGCCATATTAGAATTATTTTCAATTTGCTGAATTTTTACTGGGCTATAATGAGTCTTTATATTTGTTACTTTCCTATTTAATGTATTACTTGGTGATGGAGCAACACTTTCACTAAAATAAAAGAAATATAAATATAAAAAAATGTAAACAAGATAGTTTTTGATTTTGAAAACATCAATATTACTTGTTGTAGCATATAGATGAAGTAATTTTTTTCAATATCTATTTTATTCATATAAAAAAGATTATATAAGTGATTGTTACATTTTTTCAAAGTGTAATTAGAAAAATATATAATAATCAACAGATTAAGCTGAGTGTGTTTGATAAACTATAACTATATATTGTTTTATCCTCTACTCTATTAAATTTATTTATTGTTGACACAGACTATTTATTTAAAAAAGTCGTTACGTTTATATGAGGGAGAAAATTTGTTAGAAATTAGAATCAAGTTTGTATGTTTCTAAAGTATTTTAAAGCATTCTAAAACAAAGAAGTACTAGAATTGCTTATAATATTTATTAACAGAGTATATAATTGTAAATTATATTCTAAATTTTAGAGTGCTACTTTTATGATTTATTTTTTAAATCTAGAATCAATTCCAAAAATAGGCAATATTTAAAAGAGTGAAAATATAACTATAATAATAATCAACTTTATACATAAATCATCAATACAATATGTATGAAACAAGTTTTATTAATTTAGTACCTCGATTATGTGGTAGAAAGATATCGAACTGTATAAATACAAAATTGATTATTGTTAATTTCTATAAAGTGTGAATATATTATATTAAAAATATAAAAT
The DNA here is from genome assembly GCA_005656395.1 of Strongyloides papillosus. NCBI lineage: Eukaryota > Metazoa > Nematoda > Chromadorea > Rhabditida > Strongyloididae > Strongyloides > Strongyloides papillosus. The sequence continues at coordinate 1,523,570 of SRSI01000010.1, read as the reverse complement.
TTTTAGTAGAACTTTTTTTGATATTAAATTCTATAGAATTATAGGAGTGAATTTAGATAATACTTAAAATCATAATAGAAAACAAATATAGTAAATAAAATATTACAAATTTAATAATATATAAAGTAAAGCCAAATGTTAAAAATAAATTCTTTTTGTTATTATGAAAGATTCAAATAAATCAAAGATATTATATTTTAAAAGGTCAACGCCGTTTAACATACATTTATTTAAGCAAAAAATGTATTAAATATTCATAATAATATAAATAATGTTAAGGATTTTACAATTACGATAAATATAAATACTAAAAACTTAAGTTTTTTTCTATATGTCATACATATCATATATAAATTTTAATATTCTATTAAAAAATATAAAAAAAGAGAATTGAATTGAGTAATAAATATACTCAACGCCTACATTAAAAACATTTAAAATGAAAATACATTACCATCGTCTTCTACCAATTCCATTATTGGTATTCTCTGTTATTCCTTTACAGATGTTATATGAATAAGGTTTCGGAGGCTTACTAACTATTCTCGTTGTTCCGTAAATAGAACATTGTTTTAATAAATTTTCCTCATATTTGTTTCTATCATCATTGCACTTCCCTGTTTTGGTTTTAACGCCATATAGAGAAGAGACCCAAGGACCAACAGCGTATTTTAACATAGGAATGTATAAAATAATTTTTTAAAATTAAATCTAGTAAGAGATCTATCAAATAAATAAATAATATTTGGAACGTTAATTTTTCAAAGTAGCCTATAAATTTTAAATAGCCTCTTGAGAAAGATATATAAAAAAGCGAAAAATATTTCCACTCTTATATCTTTTATTTTTATTGTGATTATTTTTTAAAATAAACACGATAAAATTTGAAGAATCTTAGAATAAACTTAATATTTTACTTATGAAATACTTTCTTCTTTTTTATCTTTATCTAATCGAAATAAAGAATAAGATTAAAATATATATTATATGTCCTGCTTTTCAAAATCAAAGATAGAATAAGTTGAAGTATTTTTCATTCAAGAAAATGACTTTTAAATGATTGATATATTTTGGAAAATAAAAGTAAAATAAAATGCTTTTACACTATTTGATAAGAGAATATGAACAGATTAAGACTTTTCAATATTTATGCCAACCAATTAATTTTATAAAAATTTATTAATGATGTAATATAAATAAATTTTAAAGTTATTTAATATAATATTACGTTATAAAGTTATATATACCCAGAATTTGAATTTTAAAACTTTAATTCAAAAGAACCATTCATTACTAGAAAGAATTAATTAATATCGAAATTTATAACTAATTCTGTTTTGGTTTATAAAAAAACTATACGTAAAAATAATTTTTAGTCTTGTATAAGTTTGAATGAAGAAAATAACATAGAAATTGGTAAGTTAAAAATAACATTTTTTAGTTTAAGAATATAACCTAAGTAAATAATATTTTTATCTCTTTTTTATCACTCCTATAAATGAATTGTTTAAAAATTTTATTCCCCTAATACATTTTGAATGAATATATATTTACTTATAATGATGTATAAGGAAATTGTATATAGAAATATTAAGTATTTTAAAGTAATTGTACAGAAAGAGTTATAAATAGATAATGGATATGATAAGTGATTTAATAAAGCTTTCTCAAAAGTCCTAGCTTCAAAGAGCATACAAATGTTGCATAACTTTTTTTTTGAATTTGTTAAACATTATGTTAACAAATAAAATGAACTTAATAAAGGCAGTTAGACATAAGATTGTATCAATTTTAACAGTATTATTATCATGAAATAATCTAAAATGTTGATACTAAACATATGTTAAACATTTTAAATTCTGACAATCTTATATGGAAATTAATCATAGTGACTATTTCATTCTTATTAATAAAATATCTAGGATTAAGTAACAAATATGTAAATAAAAGCCGTGTGTTAAAAAAATTGAATTACTCAGAAAATTACAAAATATGTTTGCTTTTGACAACAACCATTTATGTTATAATATTTCAGATTAAATTCAAAATAAAAAGACAACATTACCTGGAAGGAAAGTAAACAGAATTTACCAAAGACATATTTTTTTTAATATGTTTTGGTTCGTAATCCTTTGTTTTTGTACCAATCATAATATTTTTATTCATATGAGGAGTATATTCCGATAGAACTACATAATTCCTCCTTAAATGTGTTGGAGATTTAGATAAAGGAGTTTTGTAATCTTTAGAATATAGATTAGATGAGTAATTAATACTTTCATTTTTAAGTCTTGCTCGAGGTAATGTACAATATGAGGCAGGTGATATTGGTAAATAAACATATTTTTCATCCGGTAGATTTTTTCGATGCAACATTAAAAATGAAAATTACAATAATGAATGCTAAAAAATAATTATGTTTAAAAATAAATTCAATAAAAATAAGTAAACCTAAATTTAATTAAATATAAGAAGTGTTGATTTTTATCTATTCAATATTATTTAAAGTAATTCGTGTTTATAATAAACTATTAGATAATGAGTTTTATAAAATAAATTTAAATGGTTACATCCTTTGATATATAGAAATATTACAAAATATAATTTGTATGACCATTTTAATTAAAAACAACAAATACATATATATTTTGTAAAGTATTTAACCAATTATAAAAAAAAATTAACTATAGATGGTTAGAAAAGAAGATTGAAAATACATTAAAAGTATGATAAATAAGTTCATTTTTATAAAGTAATTACAAATATATCATACATTTTAAGTAAATAATGAAAATAAAAAAAGAATTAACCTAGAAGTATATAATTTAACTAATTTTCCTTCTTTAAAGGTTGAATTAATATAAAAGACAGTCAAAGAAAAAATTTAAACATTTTTATGATAATGATCAGCTATAAAACGTTAATGACGTAAAAGACAAAACCAGGAAAATAAAAAGAGAAATATATTTTTAATTGAATACCTTAGAAGGTTATATATTTTAAGAAATTTGAATATAATGTTTAATCTTCGAATTTTAGAGATATTGAAAAAAATTATTTTTTATAAAACAAGTTTGTTTTTTTTATTTTTAGGATACAATTTTAATCTTTCGGATAATATATATCACACAAAAATACGACAACAGATCTTTTAATAACATTCGCAAAAGCTTTAATATCTTACCTTTTTCCACTTTGTTTATAATTTAAACCGTCAAATTCATCTACCTTTCGGTGATTCAACATTTTTAGACAGTCATTTCCAACGTAATCATCTCTTCCAGCTATGTTATTGCTATTTGATTCCAATTTTGGAAATAATTTGTTGAAAAAAGATGTTATACTGGAATTAGAGGTAGATGAATCATTATTATTGATGCGTAAACTTTTGTTAAGCGTAAAATTTTTTCTTAATTGACATTGTTTTTTCTTCCACTGTGTAGATGGAAACATTTTTGCCACCCATGATGTATATGAAGTTATGGAATTCATGTTCTTACTATTTTCTATATAATCATTATCATATTTTTCAAAACTAAAAGGACATTAAAAGCACAAGAAGCAAAGGAAAACAAAGATAACAATAAAAAAATTACCCGGTTTTTATTTTTAATTTTTTTTACATATTTTTTTTGTATAAACCAACCTGTATATACTATTATTTCCTTTTAAATTATACTCTCCACCGTCAGCGTCATCAAATGTTGCTTCAAAACTATTGAAATCTCTTTCATTAGCCTGTTCCAAACTATTTTGTTGGCATGTTGATGGACAGTTACGTACACCAACTCCAGTAATAGTAGCTCTACCAAAATTATTTCTTGAATTTGCTCTTAAAAAGGCTCTTTCGACTCTGGCTCTTCTTTTCATTTCTTCCATCGTCTGAAATTCTGTCCTACCACTGTAAAATAAATTATTTATATAAGACTTTAATAATTATTAAAAAAAATACCTGTAACGATATCTAGAACCAAGAGAAAAAATACTTTTCGGTGGAGGGATTGGTGGAGCTATTAATCGGAAAAATGTATGATGTTCTATACAACTTTTCCATAATAATTTACAAGATTGAGATGTAATAATATTAAAAAAAAATGCTTTATCCTCCTCCTCATTTAATTCATTTAATATTCTTATCACAACATTAAATACTTTCTTTTTAAATGTTAATTTCATTATACTACACCAGGGATATGCATTTATTTTTTGTCCATTTTGAAATAAACAAATACCATATGAATTAACACCAACTAATATTTGAATACCTTCTTCGATATGTGCTTCATATAAATCAACACCATACATATCTAGTCTTTTAGCATGATCCAAAAAATTGTACTCAGCAATTGCAGGTGTTTGACCAGCATGAAGTTTATAAAGTTCTTTTATTTGTTTTGATAAATCACAAGGTTGATTAGGAATTATTTTAAAATTATCAATATATTCATTATCATTAATATTATAATCACCCATCTCTGATTGAATAGCATATGAAGCAAGAAGTGCCGCTGATGATTCAGGGCATAGTAATCGTCCTTCTAATAAATCTCGTTTAACTTGTAGAAAGAAATGATATCTTGTATACTCCTCTGCCAATTTACTAGGATCAGAAACGTAAAATTTTACTCGAAAGTATAGATGGAATGGAGGACAAACCATCTGTTTTTTAATTGATTTTTGAGGATCCAGCCATCTCATTCGAGGATGTTCTGCTTGTGAATCAAGAAATGACAAAAATTGTAAACCGAAAAAATCTCTCTCTACCAGTTCTAAATGTTCAAAAACTTTATCTAAAATTTCTTGTCCTATTGATCCCTTCTAAAGTAAAACATTTAATTTTTATAAAAATAAATAAAAGTTATTACCCCAATTGTAAATGATCTTTCCGTATCATCGAGAAAATATACTGTACAGCTTAATGTTTGTTTAGTATTAGAAGTATTCCGCAATGTATCAGGATTTAATCCTTCTGAATGCCTGACATTATAAGATCCTGTTCCAAATCGCATTTTCCTGAATATATAAATGTTGATATTATGTTTAATTAATATTATAAGTAAGAATAGATTTTTATTAAATAGTAAAAAAATAAGTATTGAAATCGCAATTAATTAAAATAAAACAACATTTGTTAATTAAACAAAAATTACTATTATATATACATATATTAATAAGATATAAACATTAAATATAAAATTTATTTTCATCAATAGTATTGTTTACCTAAAAATTAGCCAGAAGATAAAAAGCCTCTAACATCAATGCGGATATAAAATTGTCACTTTATTTGTGTAATGACCTCTTTCCATCTACTTCTACCTTTTAGTCATAGTTTGAAAGATGTAAAGTAATTGATATTTTTATGATAGAATGAATGAGGAAAAGTAAGAAAATTTGATTGAGTTTAAACTTTATAAAAATGATAATAAAGGTAGTTGGGAATTCAAATAGATAATGCTAGGTTTTATTTGTAACAATATAGTTGAATGCTATATAATTTTGTAAAAATTTAGACAAGCAGTTACAAACATTTTTTATTGATACAAGTCTAAAGTAATTTTAACCATAAAAATAGTACATCAATAAACTTTTAAAAATAAAAATTCTTAATTATGTAAGTTAACTAAAAATTTCTATTTCACATTTATTTTAATACTATTCTTAATTTTATACGATTCATGTTTCAAAAGTACTACATATCCACTACTTTGGCATGATAAATGATGAATTTGATAAATAAGTTTAAAGAAGATATTGTTAAGTGGAAAGTTAGAGAATGATAACTTTGAAAATTTTGCCCTATAAATGATTAGATGAAGTAAAATATAAAATTGGACATATATTATTTTTAAATATGCATGTAAATGTATAGATAGATATATTTCAAGTAAAAAAAAAAGCATAAACAATACCTCTCTATATGAAGAAAATTTATAATAACGATTAGGTTAAATTAAAATGACTATATAGAGAGAATTTTAAAGTTTGGAGATTGAAGTAGAACAATAGTTCTCCTTTAAAATCCTCTTATGCTTTATAACATCAACAATGAAAAATACATTCGCGATTGTTCTTAACTTTAGATAAAGAAAAAGAATTGAGAAAATGTTTTTAAAATGGTAAATAAAAATTCAAAATTTTATTTTAGAAGAAATTAAATAAAAATACAAAATAAAATTAATTATTAAATAACGCATAAATATTCTGAAATAAATTTTTTATGATGTGATAACATAATTAAAGAAGATATAATACATAAATATTCTTTTATAATTATATATATTACACTCTATTAAAAATTTTTATTTTATAAAATGGATAGAAAAAATTTTCCAAAAGTCAAATTTCTTTGTTTTGAGAATAATTAGCGGAATTAAATGGATAATATTATACATATATGAGTTCTTTATTAACTTAACACGTAAAAGGTCATGTGGTATAGGATCAAAAGAAATTTCACAGTTTGGTTGATTAATGTATCAACCAATTTGGTGCTTTCATCATACTATTCATATTGTTTTAGGTAAAAAGTTGTGACATAAGCTTAACAGATGGCGAAAAATATGTATAGCTGAGTATTTTGGTAAATGTTATGTTACTTTTTAAAAATAGAAACATCTATTATTTTATATATTTAAGAATAGTATTAAACTTAAAAATCCCATGAGAGTTAAATGTAAATTTAAATGTATCAATGGTATTGAGAATAGATTAAAAAAAATCACAAAATAGTAGTATAAAAGAAAAAACCATATAAATTGAAGTAAGATATATAAAAAAAAGCTTGTTATGCAGATAGATATTATCACACTAATAAGGTAATCCAAAGATATTTTTATTAAGTAAGTGGAACGTTAATAAATAAATTCTAATTTGTGATATATACGTAAAGATTAAAATATAACTAATTAGATTAGTAAATATAAAAAAAAAACTGTAAACTTCACTTAAACGTATAATAATAAAAACAAAGAAATAATTGTTTTATATACACACGATAAACTTTGTAATAAATATTAATAACAAACTATATTTAGATACATTAATAATGTTAATAACTCATAAATCGTATTTATAATGATAGACGGCAAATATGATTCATTGAATATGAATAATTTTAACTAGTTAACACTGAATGAAGGAAATTGAAGAACGATTATACGATATATGAGGTTATATTTTTGCTGGTGTAAGTATGATGCTAATTGCTTTGAATAAGTGATTAGATAGGTTAAATATTGTTAAAATTATATTTTTACAACTAGATTTTAAATAAATATATTCCTTTGTAATATTATATATGGAAAAGAATAATTGTAGCGTTAATGTATGAAATTTATTGTAATAATACATAAGTAAACATCATAGTAACTTTTTAGTGATTATTATTTTTGTCTTTTACAATTTATAACCGTAATGATATATATAATTGAATAAAGAAAATAAAAAAAATTATTTAAATTATATGTTATAATTGAAAAGAAAAATAAATTAAATATAAAATTTCTCAATTCATAAAAAGAGATATTGAATTAGAAAATGTGTGTATGATTTATTGTTAAAGGATGATGAATTGTAAATATTAAGTATTTTGTTATTTATGCGGAAATAAAATGGGATATGTTATGATATTATAAATAATAAACTTTAAATCTAAACTAAAATATCATTTATTTTTTAAAAGTTATTTCTTATTACATTACATGTCCATAGTCAACTAGCCTATTACAAGTTAGGACATATTGAAGTAGTCAAATAATGTAACATATAACTTTTCTTATATCATATATTTAAGTTTAAAAAGATAAAGAAATATTGTGATTAATATTGATATAATCCATAGTTAGATGCTATCAAAAATTAGTGTAACAAAAAGACTTAATGTTAAGGGTTGTAATGTGATATAGTGATAATAAAATTAATAATATTTTATTCCAATAATTAGGATGATAATAAAGTAAATAAAAAATATTTTCTATTTGAAATTAGAAAATATTATCATATTTTAGTGTTATCTTTTATATTGTCATCAGTTTTTCTTAAATATAAATAAGATGCATTATAAGCTTTTAATAACTAATACAATACCACACCTGTTTTGTACTTACTTTTCTACTGAGGATGCATCACCAAATGTCAGTAAAAAGTTATCCTTCTTAGATATGCTAAATTGATCTTATATAAAGAACATTCACTCCTTGTGTAAGATTGGCATATATAAATATAATTATATTAAGACTATCTACAAATAAGGAAGATAGACGGATATGGAAAGTAAGCTAATAGTTATGTCTGTTAAATTATTTGTAAACTGTAATAACAAAAGAAGTTTGTAGTTTTTACAACGAAAGTTAAGAAATGATGATGTGAGAACAGGTGAAATAAGGAAAGAGAATACTATAATTAAACTTCATGATTTAATATATCATAATTGATGTTTTAACATTATTTTGAGTGATAAAAAGAGATTAAAAATGATTTATAAAAATGTTTTTTACATTAAATTCAAATTATATATCTTTGGTAAAATAAATTGTTAAATAAATGTTAAAAATAAAATGATTGTAAATGATAAGTCAAAAGAACAGATGTATTAAAGATGTAGTAAGATTAAGAGAAAAGTTATATCTAGATAACTTATTATACCTAAATTCAATAAATAATCCAATTTAAAATGAAAATTTTTTTAAATCCTATAATACTTTTTAGTTATCTTTCAAAGAAAATGACTGGAAGTTCTAAAGTATAGATAAACGACTGTTGAAGTAACTTTCGAATTTGTAAAAAATAAAGTAAAATCATGTTTATTTTAAATTGGAAAATTGTAAAAAATCAGTCATTAGTATAATAAAAAAGATAGTAAAAGTACAATTTAATATTCATCATTTCCAGGAATATCAAATTTGTCTGTGAAGCTTTGGACTTTGTTGCCGACGACATCAATGTCTCTTTTGAAATCTTCATTGGTTGAGATAAATTCTTTGAACTCTTTAATTGTCTTTCCAGCAACTGATTGATATTTTACATAGACATTAATAGCCTCATCAATTAAATTAGCAACAATAACAAAGTCTTCTTCTTTAAAACCACGAGAAGTTAATGCTGGAGTACCAAGTCTAATACCACCCGGTCTAAAGGCACTTTGATCACCTGGACAAGTATTTTTGTTACAAGCAATATGAGCCAAGTCGAGGACTGCTTCAATTCGGGCACCTTCTAAATTTTTTGGACGAAGATCTACAAGACATAAATGATTATCAGTTCCTCCTGTTACAAGATCATAACCAAGTTCCATTAATCTATTCGCAAGAGCTTTTGAATTCTTAAGGATCTGTTTGGAATATTCAACAAACTCCTGAGATAAACATTGTTTCAAAGCAACAGCAATACCAGCAATAGTATGATTATGTGGACCACCTTGTAAACCTGGAAAGACAGCAGAATCGATTTTTGGTCCAATATCATACATAATTTCAACTCCCTTTGAATTAACAGAACGAACACCTTTACGGTAAAATATTAATGCTCCCCTAGGTCCACGTAATGATTTATGGGTAGTTGTTGTTACAATATCAGCGTATTCAAAAGGAGATGGAACTAATCCAGCACCAACAAGTCCAGAAATATGAGCCATATCTGCCATTAAATAAGCTCCAACTTTATCACATATCTTTCTAAAACGTGGATAATCAAGATGTCTTGCATAACAACTTATTCCTATAATAATATCAAAATAATACTGACAACATAAAATTTTTTACCTGCTACAATGATTTTTGGTCTAAAAAGCAAGGCGTTTTCTTCAAGTTTGTCATAATCAATTAGTCCTGTTTCTGGATTAACTTTATATGGTAATGACTGGAAGAAACTTGAAGTTGCTGAAACCTTTTTTGCTGGAGTATAAAAACCATGTGAAAGATGTCCGCCATCAGGTAAATCCAATCCCATTATTCTTTCATTTGGTTGTAAAAGACCTGTATAAACGGCAAGATTTGCCGGTGCACCTGATAATGCTTGTACATTAACTCCCCATTTTTCTGGATCACAACCAAAAACTTTTAAAGCACGAGTCTGGCAGAGAATTTCCATCTTATCAATGTATTCATTGCCACCATAGTATCTTGCTCCGGGGTATCCTTCTGAATATTTGTTGGACATAGCCGATCCCAAAGCATCGTAAACAGATTTTGTAGTAAAATTTTCAGAAGCAATTAATTCAAGACCGCGACGTTGACGCTTTTTTTCCTGTCATAAAATAAGTAATTAAAATAAACATTAGGAAAAGTTACATTTTTTATAATTTCAAAAGCTTCTTGATCAACAACTTTTATGGAATCTTTCAGCATATTGTTTCCTTCATAGTGGTATCTATCAACTGGAACTAATGGAGTATGTACCTTGCCAGCATCAGTCATTTTCGAAGCAACGGTCTAAAAACAATGTAAAATTTATATTTCGTAAAAAAATTCAATAATAAATTAGATAGAAAAATTTTCAAATACCTTAACTAATATAGAACGGCTCTTTAAATTAATTATTCCCACATTTATAATCGAATTTAACATTATACCATATATATATTGTTTAAAAAAATATTGTAAAGTAGTCAATAATAAAGAAATTAACTTTATACTTCTATCTCTAATAACTGTCAGTATAAAATATCGTTTCAAGGAAATATTACTAAAATTGATCAATAGAAAAAAAAAGAATATTTCATCTAGAGAACGAGAAACATGATAATGTTATATCATTAATGATATATTTTTATGTAAAAGTTAAGCAAGACTACTAAGGTTATTATAAATTGATAAACAGCATCAGTAATAGTAACATTCAATTAACTTATGTAATAATGATAACAACATTCACAGTGTATAAATTGAATTTAAACATAATTTGTATAAAATAAGGAACAGTATAATGCATTATTTAACAAATGACTCTTCTGGAGAATATGTCCTGATTACACTAAAATAAACTCCAACCACTTAAAAGAATTGAAAAATACTTGTAAGAATTTTCCATTTTTGCTGTACATCAAAAATTTATTAACACGAAAACTACGTTCTGATAGTATAATGATAAGAAATTAAATGTGTTAACTCAAAAAAAAGCAGATGTATAGTTCAAATTAGCCATATATTTACAATCATCACACTATGATTTAAGTATATAACATCAATACTTTATTATCCTGGGGTCGTTTATCTTATAGAATTTGATATCAAAATCATTTCTTGATGCTAAAAGTTTGACTAGCGTCACCTTAAATAATTACATTCAAAATATCATCCATATTTTAGAATGTGGCACTTATAGAGGGTATTAAGAAAAAAAGCGTTTTTGATAGTTTATTTATCGTTTGATTTATTTGCTCAATGTAGTGGATTACCAAAAAAAGCATTATTAGCTACTTTTTTGCAATAATGACTAAGTCTCTGACATAAATATGTTAGTGAAGACATTTGTCCATGTGAAGAAATCTTTTGTAAACGAGGAGTATCATAAAACAATTTACAAGTGTAAAGTTATTTTCAATAACAGATGACTTTCTTAAAATGTTTAGTAAAGAAACACCAAATAATGTTGTTTGCAAATCGTATAGTAATATATTCAGTTTAATCACAAAATAGCAATTCAATAATTTTAACTAATATTTCATTAAACAACACAAAAATATAAGGAAATTACTTCACAAACAAAAAATTAGCTACTTTTTAATAAAATATTTAAATAAAAAATAGTGTATTGTCGTAGGGAATGTTGAACACTCCGTGTGGTGAAAAGTAAACTCCATATATTGATAGAAACGATAATAAATTTTCAAAAAAACAACTAATTAAACATGGATCCTTTTTGGAAGTTTCTATTAAATTCTATCTAAGCATTAACTCTCTTATTGTTAAATGGAGAGTTTTTGTAACCCAAAGTGTCATAAGCTTTTTCATGACCATCATGAGCGGAAAATTCAATCTCACTAGCCTTTAAAGTCATGCGCCCGCGATCAGCATATTGGTTGGCAATGTAAACTGGTGCAGGTAAACTTATTGGCAAGTTAACGATTTGGTAATCATAAGCTAAACCGTTTGTCAAATTTTGAATCTCATCCATTGTGTAGTTATTTTCATCATAGAGAATGGCATATCTTGGGGTTTTAGCGGTACCTTGGAGCCCAGAATGTGAGGTTAAGTAGAATTCACAAACTTTTGTTCTAACAATACCATTATCGACAACAGTTCCTGGTACAACGTTTTGACCTGGTGCTCTTGCTCTAGCATCAATGTCTTCCTTGAAGAAGCGTAAGTTGTGATTTTTCTCAACAACAATAAAAGTCAATTTGGCACTAGGTGCATGAAATTGTAGTAAATGCTTAATAAAGGGTACCTCCCAACGTAAGTACTCATCATATCTTCCTTCAGAACCTGAGGTTCTATAAATAATGATCTCACTAGGTTCATTATTAGATTTGAAGTAATTTCCCATTACTGTTTCTATAATTGGAGTATAGAAGGTAACTTTTCCGTCGGTTTGATAAGTAGTAAAACAAACATCGCCTACGAATTCAGTTGGATTTTTAGTTGTGTTAGCAGCGAATCCAACGGTGGACAAAGTATCAGAACCACCACTTTTTGTATGGTTAAAACCAATTCCGATAATGAGCTTGTTTTTGTCAACAATTAATTGTCTTTCAGAATTAATCAACTGATAATTCAATCCTCCGACTTTGACATTTGTTTTCATAATTATGTTATCCAAGGTTTTGAATTGCTTTTTGAAGATGACATTTTTTACGGTGCCATGCTTAATGTCCTGTGTGGTAACACCATATATTCTTTCAAACAACTTAATATATTGATGCATATCCGTGACAGTATCAGGTGTTAAAAATAATGCGAAGTCCGTTTTCTCATTTTGTAGATAGACAAACAAATCTTTAAGATGCATTTCATCTTGTGGAATTTGTTTTATCTCATAACAATTCTCAATAAAAACACCTCTTTGTCTTGCTTGACGTGTAAACGCATCAACAAATTGTTTAATATCAGCGTATGTAATTTTGCCCATACCAACAGGCTCAAAATAGTAGCATCCCCAATTGACAACTCTTGAAGGTATAACGAATTGATCTTGATAACCAATATCCCATGATTTGTTATCCGGTTTAGCATTTACGATGCGATTGTTAGCATACGATATTTTTGGTGATTCCAACATTCTTCCCGTAACTGACTTTGGAGTTTCTTGAACTTTCAAATTAAGGTAATGAAGAAAATCATTTCTTGTGACCTGGAGAGCACCAAATAACCGTCTGATATCATTAATACGGTTTGCAGGATTTGTAGCACATGCTTTTATCATAGCCTTGATCTGGTCCGGTGTTTGAGCTTTTTGACTAACTCTTTGGTAATCGGCAACTTCAAGAAGCTCCATTGGATAGTAATTAAAGCCTTTTACTTCCTTCCCATTCTCAAATCGTTTAGTTTTTTGAACAACTAATGGGTGCTGGGGAAATCTCAAAGCAATATTGTATGTCTTTAAAAAGTACTCCTGGACAGTCATAGTTTCATTTCCAACTGTAATTTTCCTACTGTCAGCTCCGATATTATCAATTGACTCAATTTTGATCTCTTTTCTGTTAAGATGAATGCAGTGACAAACAAGTCCTTTGAGGTTTTTGAGTACTTTATCTGCAGTTTGACCGTGGAATGGTACTTTTTCAATTCTTCCACTTGGACCGATCCTCTTAAGCAATTCGTCGAATTTCTCGTTCAACAACTGTGGAGCATGAAATGCCGTCTTAATTGAATCGACGACATAAATGAAGCCAGAATCATTTCGCTCAATATCATTCGACTGTCTGACGCTAGAGAAGCTCCCAATTCCGAGATATTTGCCGTCAGGAAGTGGGGGCATATCAGCTTCTTTAAATCCGTGTTTTTCTGGAGCAATAAGATAACTTTTTCCATTTTGATAGCTGGCCCACTCGTCAAAGTTCATGTTGCTTTTCATGTCGACGATCAAGTTGATGTATTGCATCCCTTGTTTGCTGTTGACCGACTCTTCAAATAAGCAGTATGAAAAGTCGAATTCGGTCGCAAACTTGAACTCCAATGAGGCTCCTTGAACATTTTTCAATTTCTCGGAGATCTTTTGAATATAACCGATTAGTTCTGCAGGAACTTCAATTCTCCATACTCCCTTCTGAGACTCAACATGGTTTTTGAGTTTTTCATCGACAGTGAAGAATAGTCGATGAAAATCAGAGATGGAGGCTCTCTCTGGTATCCCAAGTTGTTCTTTCAAGACATGTTGCAACAACGGGAAGAACTTGATCATCATGATCTTTAATGTTTGGGAATAGTAGCTATAAAATATAGGTTAAGCATTTAATATTATCAAAACTTACTCATCGACTTTAAAACCCTCTGGATAGGCTTTGTTAAATTCCACTTTGGCAGTTTGACCATTCTTCTTCATAACAGTGAGGAAGATTCCAAGGTCAAATTGATAGACGTGGGATTTTACGTCGCTATCTTTTCCAGTTATCTGGAAGCAGTTGGTCATGATGTTTGTACCAACACCGGTATGACCAACATTTTTGATGTTGGCATAAGTTCCGGTACCCTCGACAATCTACAAAAGTATGATTATATATAACAATGTCATAGTAAACTTACGTTTAATGACTTAAACAATTCAGAAAGCGTTTGACTACCCGAATTTCTTGGGTTCAAGTTTTCCTCAGATCCAGGAAGTTGAGGCGTTGGATATTGAGGTGTTGGTGCCATTTTTAAAGATTTAAACTCTAAAAAAAATACATGAAATACAATATATTAATTTAAATAAATTATGATACACGTTAAAAAAACCGAGATACATTTGATAAAAAAAAATCGGAATATGTTCGATAAAAAAAACGATAGATGATAAATGTTAAACAGTAACATTAATAAATGAACGAATGAAAGAATTGAATATTGCATGTAGTATATATAGCCAATGTTTTTAGTTAAGGGTTGAAGTATAAGCAATAAAAGAAAATGAGAAAATAGCTAATAATTTTTTGTCATACTCAATTTCATATGTATATGATAATAGATTTTCGTACAAGTGACATTTTATTTTTTTATAAATTCATTTATATGACGAAAATTTTAATTTAACTAACTGATTATCATAAACCAATAAGAACTGAATTTTGAAACATCTATTGATATATCATAAATATCAACTCAATGGCGAAATATTACCTTTCCCAGATATTTTGTATTTTGACCTTTTCGATAATCCTATGGTTGTCGAGTGGGAAATTCACTAATAGGTAAAGTGAAACGTTATTCTAAAAAAAATATAGTGATTTTGGGTTAAAATAAATACATTGTGTATCAAAATGTTTGAGATAAATCCTTTCGGTAGAAAGGTACCTATACTGCAATAATAGAATATTCTAGAGTAAAAATTACTAAGAATTATATGTATTCGAAAATAACTTTAACCAAAAAACAACGTCCCATTCCCATGCAAAAGAAACAGATATTGTGCAACGTTTTCAATAGAATTAAATAAAATCTTGTATATTCTCTTGTAAATCTAATTCTTTAAACGACAAAACAATTTGTAAAACACTTACTTTTTTATCAAATTACCATTTTGACTTTTAAAATTTTAGTAAATCTATCTTCTTTTTTTTCTTAAATGTGATGAAACTAATTACAATGATAACATTTTGACATTTTAAAACAAGCATATTTATAGCAGTAATAATTTTAAAAACGAGACAAAAATTTTTTAGTATTTTTCTTTGTAACTTACTAATTATTAGATATCCAAATTTTAAAGAAACGTGTTTTATAATATGTCAGGATATATGAAATGCAAATTATTTTTGACGTTCAGGCCATTAATTTTGTGGAATGAAAGTTTTTAAGAAGGAAAGAATTAAAATTTGTTAAGGATATTTA
This sequence comes from Strongyloides papillosus, assembly GCA_005656395.1. Classification (NCBI taxonomy): domain Eukaryota; kingdom Metazoa; phylum Nematoda; class Chromadorea; order Rhabditida; family Strongyloididae; genus Strongyloides; species Strongyloides papillosus. The sequence continues at coordinate 1,507,605 of SRSI01000010.1, read as the reverse complement.
AAACGAAGTAAAGAGATAATTAGCTTTGTTTAAAATATTAACCTCAAAGCTGAACATTTTTTTGGTAAGCATTTATTATTACGGATATTTTTATCAAATAAAAATTATTTTTTTCTTCTTTAATAGGAAATTCTTTGATAAACTCGTTACATATAATTCTTTGTTTTACGAATGTATTTTGAATAATAGTTTTAAAAAAATGCTATTTTTTAGGACAAACAAACTTAATCCTTAATAAAAATATACAAATTTTTCTTATAATATTTTCGTCATTGGTACTAAATAAAGAGTACATTTATTTATTTATTTCTTAAAGATAATTTATTTCGTTAAAACAACAACAATTGCTTCAATATATTAAATTATTAAATGTAGCTAATTCATCAATAGATAATTATTAAAATTATCTTCAAATACTTTTCATTAATTATTTATGACATGTTTATTAAAAAAATAAAAAACACAGTTTATTTTAATTATCTTATTATTTAAATAAGATGTATAGTGATATTCTATTCAATATTCATTTGACAAAATATTTAATACAGTCAAACTTTTTAGTCCCTCAATTTATGATATTCTGATAGAAATAAAAGCCATTGTTTTATTTATAAAACCTATGATATCCATTAAAAATCACCTTGTTATTATTTAAGAATTAAATAAATTCTATAAATGGCATTTCAGTTAACTATATTATTCTACTAAAATTGGCCATTCAAAATTGCATGAAACATTATACCCATATCTTGAAATTCTATATTTTATTGATAAGTATATACACCTTAGAAAATAATATTTTTAACTGTCTACAAAATATAATATTTAATTTCAATTAAAACATTATATCGTATCTGACCTGTATAACAAATTAAAGTATGAAATTAATTTAAAATAAATATAAATCAGAAATGTTTTAAAATATTTTATGTAGCATGTTGTATAGAATTACTGTAATATGAAGCTAATTAAGTGAAGCTTTAATTTTTAAATACTATAAAACACACCTACTTTTAATATATGGTTATTAAAAGATATATATTTTTGTTTCACAAAATTATATAGATTTTATACTAACATTTCACAGTATGAAACATATTTCAATATTTTTATCCATATTTTATTCCTTATAAATTTGGTTAATTTAGAAAAAGTTGTTTAAGAAAATTCTTTAAGGTTCACATATTTTTACTACTTTCAATATTTCGTAACATATTTACGCTTCGATTAAAGTGTAACTTTTTATATTTTAACGTAATGGAAAAATATTTCAGAGTCCTAAGATATTATCAGATTTGTTAAAGGATAGAAGATTTATATTTTGTAACTTTTTTGGAAAATTTATAAATATTAAGACGATAATTATTGTATTTAATAATGAAATTTTTGGCTATACTTTTATTTTCTAATTTTTTTATCGTAAAAATTTATGCACAAAATGTAGTTGGTATGTTTAAATTTTTTTAATAGTTAACTTTCAATAATATAGAATTTGATAATATTTCTCAAGAAACAAAAGACGCAGCTACTTCACAAGGTAAAGTGTGGTGTTACAATTGCAATATGCCTGAACAATGTAATTCAGGTTTATGTATAGGTGATTATTGTGTTAAAGCAATTGTTGATGGACGTTATGTTACTAAAGGCTGTGAAAACAGAACATCGTAAGTAATTTCTAATTATTTATATTTTCTAACTATTTTTTAAGCGTTAGAAATTCTCCTGTTCCGAGCACTTACCCTGGTGGTATAGATACAATTACAGTTAGTGGATCATATAGAACAACTAATTATAGTAAAGATAATAATTTGCAAGATCTTTCCAAATTAGGTTGCAGAACTATGGAGATGTTTTAAAGTTCCACAAACAACATGCTATTGTAACGACAAAAATTTCTGTAACTCTTCATCTAAATTACAAATTTTAAAATATATATCATTTATACTACCTTTTATATTTATTTTCATAATTATATTCAGATGAATTAAGAAAAATTATTTTTTTACACAATTTATAAAAATAATACAAGGAACAACTAATATGTAAAAAATTTTTTTTAGTAATTTTAATATCTTTATTTTATACATTATTTAATATTTTGTATTGTCATTTGAATAACTTAAATAATATTGTTTATTTTAAGAGAAAAAAGTTTTGTTTTTTTTCAATCTATTAATATATAAAAGTTTAATTTTATACCTTTTCTCTTGGTAAAACTAATAAAAATTATACCTAAAATACATATATGGAAATACAGAATAATAATTGAATAAAAATTTTTATTATAATATCAAAGTTTGATAAATAATTATATTTATTAAATCTTGATCACTTGAAGTTCTTTAGTTTAACTTATCAATATATATAATTATATAATAAAGTAAGTTTTATCATTAAATATAATAGCAAATTTTTTTTCAAACTATTAACATATGATTAAATTGTGAAATTTTATCAGTATATTTATCGCGATAGTACAAATTTGTAACGTTACATTTCTTGACTAAATTTTGTATAAAAGAATTTACCACTTTATAAATGGTTTTTTCTAATTTACTAAAAGGTATAAATATTGTCATATTATTCATCAAAGGCATCAAAATGCGTAGGTTAATATTAGGAAGTATAAGGAAATGTATTCTACCAATCTGGGAAAGCTTTGATATTGGTTCTGATCCAAGGAAAAGTGAGTCATTTTTTTATTTAAATATTATTGTTTAGAATTTTATAAATCAAATAATGGTTTTTAAAATTTCTTTGTATTATAAAAATACATCTATAAAAATTATTTTAAATTTATAATAGTAATTTTAGTGTAATCTATTTTTTATTATAATTTATAAAATCTTTATAATCATATATTAAAAAAATTATTTAACTATTACTCATCTAATGATTTTAACTTTGGTTATTTAAAAATAAATATTAACGTTGTTAAGTGTATTGTTTTGGAAATGACAGTATTTAAAGCAACAGTTTTATATAAATATATGTTTTAATTAGAATGTAATTTCTTTACATAACTTTATATACATATTTATATATAGTATATATATTTACATGTAAATTCAATAATGACAACGAAAAAAGTTTTTAGAATATAGATTTTAGATCTTTTTTAATATAATTATAAATTTCATCATTAGAATTAAAATTTTTAGTTTTGGTTAATCTTTTAAAATATATTTACAATTTTTTTTGTGATTTTTAGTGAACACAACTGTATTATTGAAGACTTTATTACATATGATAAAAAAATCTATGAAATGAAAAGTCAATTTTAGTTGTCATATGAATATTAATATATATGATGGTACCTTCTAACTTTAAATATTGTTTTTAAAGTACTATTAAATTATTTTATCATTATTTGCTAGCATTATATTGATTAGTTTACCATATGGAAACCTCTTAAAGTAGAAAAATAATACGGCAAAATTCCTAGACGTCTACACAATAGATCAATTGTTTTTAATTCTATTTGAAAAAGAAGTAAAAATAAATTACCATCATTTATGACTTTTGAAAAGGCGATAAAATAGGAATTAATAGTTGATTATAATATTTTGATTCATTGAATAAAAAATATTTTGATATTTAAACAAATATCGTAAAAATGTGGTTTGGTATTTTAGATAATATAATATTATGAATCGGAAGCTTCTTGACATGAAAAATAATTATACAGTTTATAAAAAACCTGTCATTTTTCTATATACAATATAGTAGTATTATTTATTGCTTTCTGAAAAACATATTATATTTTCCTATCTTTTATTGTGATTTTCTAACTTTTTTACCCCCTACAAAAGTGTAATATTTTGACATTTACTTTAACGAATAAAGTATCATTTAGGAGTATATCAAAAAGATATTCCTGAGAAACATCTTTGTTTTTTTTTCCTCTTTAAATACTTTGATAATTTATTAATGCCTTGATTAAATATTATTTGATCATTATTATAATAGAAGAAAGCAATTGTTGTGGGGGCAAATTTTAACATTACAACATTTATTTATTATATGCTTTATTATTATTATATATAAGTAGTTTATTATATTAAAATTTAGCTGACTTGACATCTCAATTTTTAAGGTCAAAACTACCAATATATTTTTTAATTACGTTAATTTGGTTAAATGTTGATTTTTTTAAATTACATTTTGTTATCGTTAAACATTTTTTGGTTAAAGTTTTGATTCACATATTGTTAAATTATATCTAGTGAAAATTAATTTTTTAAAATTATTAGTATATATCAGATATGTATATTTTGAATATATTTATATGATTTTACTAAACAATTTAATCATGATCTCGATATATTTTAAAAATAATGTGGATTGTTAAATGTACAAGATAATTCAAACAAATATTATCATTTTTTATTTCATTTAAATGATTAATATTGATATTTTTATCTGTTTATATAGTGTTACAATCTCGTGTAATTAAATACTTGAAGAAAAAATACATGCAAGAAAAATATTATTTTTTTATTAATTATAATATAAAAAACTTTATTATTTTTTGATTACGTCCATAATAGATTTAGAAATTTAAAAATTGAATCTTTTATTTACAAGTAAACGTTAGTATAATATAATATTTTTAACAATAAATGTATATTTAAAGTTTCCTAAAAGTATCTTGTTAAAAGTAAGAATATTTTTATGTTTACTAAAATATAAATTCAATCTTAATTGTTTGATAAAATCTTTATTCAAGATACTTAATCTGGTAACCTTTTTATCAACCCAATATTTTTACTTTACCTTCACATAATAACATACTTTTACATTTTTATCTATTTTTTTTTATCTTTTTCTTTATAAACTATTGACATTTTCTTGAATTTGATTTTTGACTCAAGGTCAACTGATACACTTTAAATATTATTCTATATTTATAGGCATCAAAATTAGCAATGTTTATTTTTTAACTTTTAAATCTTTATAATATAGTGCCTTGGTAAATATAAATTCAAAATTAATACTTATATTACAATTGTAACTGTTTAATTTTTTGAACATTAAACAAAATTGAGTATTATTATAAAATCAAATATATATAGATAAAAATATTTACTTAAAATATGTAATTTTTACATATAGATTTTATTTTTAGACGGCTACGAAAAAGCAGAATTATCACCTTCATTAAACGAGACATTTTTTAACTTGGACGTTGAGTTAAATTTAGGATTGAGAGGAAAAAGTATGAATAAGAATGGGAATGGAGAAAAAGTATCATTACAGCCAAAAAAAATTCTATTTGTTGTTATATTACAAGTATTAGCCGGTTTTCTAAATTGGATTGCATTAGCCTATATTCATGACCATAGTGGAAGGTAATTAGAATCTAAAGTTATTAAAAATTATCAATATTTTTTCTTTTATTTTAGAATAGCACTACCAGATATAGTTTTTTCTTTTATACCTGAAATAAAATGGGCATTAAAAATTGGAGATTTTATGGTAACTATATGCTCAGGTTCAATAATTTTTTTATTTATATTTCATAAACATCGAATTATTTTAATACAACGAATACTTTTTATTGTTTCTTCCTTATATATTATGAGAGCACTTTCTTTAATTTGTACTCAACTACCTTCTGGTTATTATGATAATTATAGTAGTTGTCAATCTCAAATATCTCCAGAAAATAGAACTCTAAAAACATTCTTTCAACGTGTTATGGGACAAGCTAGCGCTATTGGTTTTCAAGATAATGATAGCAAAATGTTATGCGGGGATATGTTATTTAGTGGACATTCTTTAGTTATGATGACTGCTGTTTTATCGGTTTCTTATTACTCACCAACAAAATATAAATTTTTAAAATATATTATTGGTATATGTGCTATTATTGGAATGATTAGTATGATTATTAGTAGAGTACACTATACAATTGACGTTCTTTTTGCTTATTGGCTTACGATTGGATTATTTACGTAAGTTTTTAATCATTTTTTTTCTGATCAAATATTATCTTTTTAGATTATATCATTCATTTTGTGAAATAGAAACATATCGTGAAAGGAAAAATTCAATAATAGGAAGATTGTGGATTACCAAAATTATTGGATGGTTGGAAGAAAATATTCCAGCTGGAAAGTAAGTAAATATTTTAAATAAACTAATATAATAAAATTTATTTAGAATCACCAATGAATTTGAAATACCATTTATAAAAAAGTACAATAAAACAGGTCATAGTAAATCATCAATAGATGTCGATAAATACAACGACATACATGCAGATGATTCAACGGTAATTTTTTTTTATCATATAATAAAATTTTTTATAGAGTAAAACATCACCTTCATCCGTTACAGAAGAAGTTTGATAATATAGTAACTAAAGTTTTATAAAGAATATATATACTAAATATTGTAAATTCTCAGAATTGCCTTAAAGCTTTATTAAAAATCTCAAAATGAATGAAAAAAAAAACTTTTTTTCCTTCATAGAACATTTATTTCAGATATTATTCTTAATAAAAAAAATATATTAATTTATGTTAAAATATATAAAAAGATAGTAATATAATTTCTTTATTATATTAAGATGTATTAAAAATAAAAGAATTGTTAATTATTTATAAAAAAAAATATTATAACAATTATTGTAAGTATGTATGATATTTGTTTTTGAATGGAGGAAGAATTATAATCAACATTGAATTGATTTTTTGAATTTTTTTCATCAGATACACACAATTTACATGTTAAAGGACATTCAATTGTCATTTTTGTTCTATAAGATGGAAGTAAACATGCCCTTTGTAATTTTTTACAATGTGGATTAATATCCAAACAATTTGATACTAAATTTTCGATACTTGATGTATTTTCAAACAATTCAACATTATAATCAAGAGTATCAGTGGAAGTACTATATAATTCTTCATTGAATGATAAGACAATTGGATTGAATAATAGGAAAATAAAAAGAAACGTAAGTATAACCATTTATTTTTAACTAATAATTATTTAGTATTTCTTTTTTTAAATACTTTTTTAAAATTGTTATGAAATGTTTTTTTTCTTATTCATCATTATTTTAATTCCATGAAGTATTACAAAAAAAATATAGATGGCGTTTATATAGTTACAAAAATAGTAAATATAATATATTACAAACAAAAAATGATAAAAATAGTTATTATTAAGTTGCTAATAATATTTGTATTTTTATAAGATGAAATATTTTTATTTTGATAGAGATTCTCCTTTTGAGATTTTTTGTGATTTGTCATTAAATTTTTATTTAATATATTATTAACAGATGCTTTACTATTTTTAATACCATCTTCTATATTTTTTCTATGAGTTGTTTCTAGAGAAGTTTCATCGTTACTGTTTTTCATCTTACTATCGTTCATGGTATAATTTGTAACTACATTTTTGTTATTATTATCTAGTTTGACATTTTGCTTTTCTATATTATGATTGTTGTTATTAATATTCTCATGAGTATGAATGTTTTTAACATGATGTTTCTGTGTATGGTAATTACTATTAAATGTACACCCTGGCATTAATGTTTTGGTGGTATATTTAAGAACTTGATATATAACATGCCATGCATCATTACCACATTTTTCTTTTATCGGATTTCTAACACAGGATGAAAAAAAGTTTAAAGCATTACACATCCTATCAAGTTTTAAATGTAGTGTAATTGCCGAAGTTCCACTTATTGCTTCAATCTCTTTCAATGTTTCATCATGGCATTGTTTGATATTTGGTTGTAGATCAAGTTCCATAAGACATTCTGCTGAATTTAAAAAAACTAAAAAGTACAATTCAATATTTATAAAAAATTTAAAAACATACCATCGTAGGCTTCATTGCATAGATATCCATAACTTGCGTCAATTAAATTTATAGTAATGTGATTCGGACATTGTTCTCTTAATTTAAAAATACATGTATCAAAATTTCTAATTAATCTACATAATTCATGGAAAACTTCTTTCCCAACTTTTGGAATACTAAAAGCCTGATTAAACTCCGTATCCATTGACTTTCCATTTTGTTGATGAAGAATCTTAGCATACTGGGATACAGGTAGAACACAATTCTGTATTTGTTCATTATATATATTTGGACAAAAATCGTGTGATACCTTTTCGCTTACAACATTTCTAATTGGAAATAAAGTAATAATGAAATATAAAAACTTAATCCAATTATATTTATATAAAATAAATAAATTATATAATTTCATTATTTTAAGTTTTATAATGTTAGTCAATATTTACAAATTTTTTAAAAATCTTTCTCATCAATATTTAATTCTAAAAAATAAAGGAATAAAACATTTTGATGAAGGAAAATTTATGTAACTTATAAATTAAAAAAAATTTATTTTATCAGGTAGGTGAATGAAATGGATAATTCAAAGTATATATAATTTATTTAACTTGAAAAGTAAATAAGAAAAGAATGAAAAAATAATGTTCAAATTGTAAGTAAAATTAATAAAAGTTAAGAGATATTAAAAAAGCAAGATATGATTTTAAAAGTATGAGAAAATTTGTATAATTGTTTATATTATTATACAAGTTTAACGTCTTAACTATTAAAACAATTATGCGCAATTTATAATATATACAATAATCATGAATATTTTATTAGAGGAGAAGATGAGATAACCTTGTAGCATGAATTTATTTTTAATAATACAAACAAAACTTTATTTGCTTTTTAATACTGCATAAATTGCTATAACTATAGAAATTTTCAAAATCTCTTCTTTTGGCATTCATAAACAAACAAAATGGTTAGAAATCTTATTTGTTACCACTACATGTATTTAAATAAAGTATCATTTTAAAAAATGGTAAGTAAAATAAAGTGAAATATAATATTATAACAATAAAAATTTACTATTTTCTTAAAATTAAAAGATTAACATAGAAATATGTTTCAAGATTTACTTTAAGTTGCCTATTTAGTAAAAACGAATGCCGGAAAGCTTTTGAAATATCAGGATGTGTTTTAGCTAATCATTGTTGTATTATAGAAAAATGTTCTGTTGTTAGATTTTCTTTAAGTACTTAAAAGAATTACCTCAAAAAAAGTATGAATACAATGATATGAAAAAGTATAATAATAAAATAAAATAGAAATATGGAATCTTTGATATCACTTTAACACTAAATTAATATCATTATAAATAAGTATGCTTTTATATTTAATCTTAAAAATATAAGTTTAATTTGTAATTGATGATTGACGATTTAGTAATGAGTTGTGAATCATGAAAATGACAGTGAGGATTTATATAAGTTGTTAAGAAGTTAATAAGATATGATGAATATTAATATAAATAATTGTTTTGCACAAGGAGTCTAAAGATTTTTAAGTGGAATAGTACTCTATAATTATTGTAATGCCGTACAAAGTAATGGATTTGTAAATGAAAGATACCGTTGATTTGAAGTTTCTATTGTTATATTGAATGAGTATTTAATTGTCTAAAACAAAAAGACTTTTATCTTGGTAATAATTGTGGGGGATTTTAATATTAATAATTAAAATTAAACAACCTTAATTTAAAGAGTTTTTTGATGTAATCATTTGTAGTTATCAAAAGATTTTGTACATATATTTTAGCTACTTTTTCATAAGTTAACATACAACTGTCAGTTAACGGCAAATAAAAAGGCTACCTTTTTTGTTGGTTATTAAAAAAATTTGAAATTTCTAAAATTATTTACAAAATGAGTTTCATCAAGTACCAAATTTTAGTCTGGGAATTTATTTAAATTATTTTAATGTTTACAAAATTAATAGACTCATCTTTTTCAAAGACGAAATCCATGGGAATAACATCTTTAGTATTTCTAAGTATTCTTATCTAAATGGTTCCCACAATACTTGCTCAAAATCTTTTTCAAATTTCTTGTCCAAATTTTTTACGGTTTTTAAATCTTTCACATTTAATCTACGATGATTTATATATTTATTTATATTATTTTTCAATATTATCTACTCAAATTACTTGTTTTTAATTAAGCTTTACAATATTACTTTTCTTTTTTCTATTCTTCAGTGTCAATTTCATTTATTTTCTTCCTCTTATATATTAAAATCATTTATGTTTTATTTTTAAAATTTCCCTGATACTTTGACAATTAATTTTTTACATAAAAAATTTATACTTTAAATTAAGGAATGCAAAAAAAGATATATAGATAAATTTAATAAAATGCATAATTTGCAAATTGTAGATAAATTATCATATACAACGATTATTTTTATAAATTGTTAACTTTTTTTAGAATTCGCCATCAAACTTATACTTTTTTAATGATAAAAAAATAGATTTAATAAAAAAAGTTTATTTTATGGCTATGAAAATAAAAAAATCTGAGAAATGATTCAGCATATAATTAGTTAAATTTAAAAAATAAGATAGATAATTTTTAGATTTATAATTTTCATTTATAGAGCACTATAACCTATTCAGTAGTGAAAATTAATATCTAAAAATGTATGGCTTAGCGACGTATACTCCTTTCAAATTATCATTAAGTAATCTTTATCGTCAAATATTTATATTTAATTTTGTCAAACTTAAAGTAGATAATGATGCCATGACTGATATATATATTTGAATATCAATATTAGTATTCTAAATGCTTATTTAGTCAAATTGGACTTGAAATCTTCAATTTTCTGACAAACTAGATATCTTATCTGAAAAGAAATAAATTATGTAATAGAATGATAATAGTCTATATATATAAATATCTATATTTATAGTAGACTAAGTAATGAATTTAAGAAGGATAATGAATGAATTACTACTAAAAAGTTTAGTAATTTGATTGTACCACGCAACAGTTGAAAAATATATACATATAGATATATATTTTTTGTGCTAATGTACTACTGCTTTGTTTATTTAAAAGAATGATTTTATTATAAATAATAAATACACACTTTTAGTAAGTGGATGTTGTTTGACTATAACTTTTATCATAAATTTATTCCATAAGAACAATGCTTACTCTACAATAGCATCAAAAATTCAATCATTAATTCTTCTTTGCTTCAAATAACAAAAATTAAGAAAATCAAAATATTTCTTTTTTTCAAATAAATTTTTATTTTATTCTTATACACGTATTCTTCCAACATATTCTTCCGTTTTTTTTCACTTTTATCAAAAATTTCAATAAACTATATTATTATTTAAATTTTCATTATTATTTATCAATTTACATTTGTTTCTCTATAATTGTAGACGAAAATTATTCTTTTTATATGGATTAGAAACGTATAATAAAAATTTTGAGAAGATCTAATTCTAAATTTCAAAGTCTATTTTATTCATAAGTTGTACACGCAGGAAATTTTTAAAGCTTTTGAAATACACAATTATTTTATAATAACATATTTGATCTAATAGACTATTTAAGTGAAAAAATTTTATATTTCCTATTATAAACTCAAAAAATTGTAATACTATATGTTTATCTACCAAATTTAATAGCTTTTTAAAACCTATATTTTCAATTGTTTAAATTTCCTTGAAATAATGTACTTTTTAAATATAAATTCTAATTTTATTGGTATTTTAATGTAATTGTTATACCAAATTAAGGACGGACTTTTTTTAAAACATCCCTGGTATATAAAATTTTTATTTATTGAAAAATTTCCGGTCGGCACTTGTAAAGCTGTCGAACTTTTTAGATAGCCATCTTGTAAAAATATTATGTTTTTATACTTACTTAATATAACATTATAAAATAATTTAACGTAAATTTATGATAATTACTGATAATTAAATCTTATAAAATATAATTTGTAGATAATTATATTACCTATTAATATTTAATAAGATAATTAAACTTCTCTATTAAAAAATTTTTATGCATAAAGACAAATAAAAAATAAAATTTGTAAAAGGATTTTTTTGTCAATTTTACTAACTGTTTTTTAGTCAAAAGTTTTTGGCTCTTTTATTTACTTAATTTTAATGTAAAACTAGCTAAACGAAACTTGTAATTTGTATAAAAAAAATTCTATGAAAAGTGTTAAATTTTGAAAACAAATATATTCTTAAGAAAAATTCCCATTTATAGTGATGTCTACTCCTATTTATGTCATATTATACTTGCTACTTTATTTAAAAAAAATAAATAAAAACAAAAATTTTAACTGTACCCAAGTGACAATGACATTATTTAAAAATGAAGTAATTTACAATTAAAGAAAAAGCATGCGTGAATTATTACATTCTAGGGAATCTTTCTATCATTCTTTATTTAATGTACACATTAAACAAATTAAAATAAAACTTTTGAAATTCAATAATGAATTTTAAATAGAAATATATCCTATAGTTACAAATCATATTCTTGTAATAATGATATCTTGCTTTATATTTATTATTTAAAAGTCATCTTTGAATATTTAACAAAATTTTTCCTCATATAAAAAATAAATTTAGTTTTTGTTGGGTACGTTATATAACTATTACCATTTGTTTTAAATTAATATTCTGATATTATATTAATTTTAGAAATGAATTTATTAGCTAAACATTTTTACGATTATCAGTCATTCGTTAATTTACCTTACAAAGCAGTAAATCTTCATAAGACTGTATGTTTTAATTTTATTTAATATTGTCTATCGTATTAAAAATACTTTTTAATAAATTTTTTTTCAAAACATGCACATATAAATTAATTCTTGTAAATTATTTTAAGCCTCCCAGTCAGGCTGGATGTGACCCCTCTGCTTCTTGGGGACCGAAAAATATACATGTTGCAGGAAAAAATCAACCTGCACCAGGAGCTAGAGCAAGCAGAAATTGTAATGATTTCAACAATTCTCAATCATCTCATGGAAAAGCTGCCAAATACAAGCACAAAAAATGGGGAAACAGACATGGTGAATATTTAGAAGAAAAAATTATTCCACATAAGGATAGTTGGATGAAATTTCTGCCCGGTGATACAGAACACGACTGTAGTATGGCATTTATTGATAAGAAAGTAAAGATTAAACGTAATTTTATGGTAGAGGCTAATAACATAATTAAAAGTAGTAAAGATAGTATATCATCAACTCCAGACAATAATAAAAAAAATCCACTATTAATTATAGAATGCAAAGAGTATCTTCCAAGTGAGATATTGACTATTTTAACTTATGCGCCTCAAATACAATTTATAACAGTTTCAATGAGTAAGATTAGAGCTCCAACATTTCTTCAAGGTAATAAAACATTAGAATATTTTTTTATTTTCTTATTTTAGCACCATATATACGTGTAACATTATACGATGGAATCAAAATGATAGAAGAAAAAGTAGCAGATACAGAATTATTGAAAAAAAGTGGAAATAGAAAGTTATCGCATATGTTACGTTGTAACTCGTCGAAATGGAATGAAACCTCTACGAAAGCTCAGAAATTAATAGAAGAAGAAGTACAAAAAAGTTCCCCTATTCATTCCACAGTTGGTATGGTTTTTTCACGAAGCGATGATAGTATTAAATATATAGATGAATCATCAAGTTTGTCTGAAAAAATTGAAGAATTGGAAATTAAAGAACCAATAATGAAAGAAGACGTTACGCCAACTCCATTACCATCATACAAAACATCAGAAACAAAAATTATTAGGTATATTCAGGAAGACAAAAATCATAATACGTTAAGCTATGAAGAAATTGAAGCAATAAAAGCATTTGAGTCAAATACTTATCATAGTACAAAATTCAATAATAGAAGAAGAATGAATGTAAAATTAGATGAAAATTCAAATCATAAAACTATTGAAACACCAATTTCTGCGAGTTTTTTATTTAAAATAAATGCGAGAGCACTTCATAGATATCACTTGGTAATTGAAGTATATGATACTATTAATGAAAGACGCGAATTAACTGGAACTACTGTTTTAGGTGCTTTATCACTTCCTTTAGGTAGTATTCATTGGAGGCAAATGATACGGAGAAAAGGACAACCAGTATGTCTCTGGCACCAACTTAAAAAGACATTTCAAAATGAAGATGATTTATAATATGTGGAATATTAAATCACACATCATATGTAGATGATAAATAGTGAATCATAAATTAAAATTCGTTTATAATAAATAATAATGTATATTAAATTTGTTTTGTGAGAGTTAAATAAATAAATTAATGCTCAAGAAATGATTGTGAATTTGTAGTATTTGTATGACAATTTAATGTTACCATATTAGATTTAGAATATGCACGGAACGCCTCCTGAAATGCAATCATATGGTATCTCATAACTTTGAGCCTATTTTCTTTAAGAAGAGACATTTTCGTTTTAACATCATTAATCATTCCATCATATTTACTTTTATATTCCTTAACTTTTTCTTCTGCTTCTTCAATAGATGCGCTTGTGGATTTATTACTATCCTTTAATTCAGCTAATTCACATCTAACAACATCATATTCGAGACGAGTTGTAGCATACATTTGTATTGTAATAAATGTGTCTTGAATTGTTTTGTCACACAGTGTTTCCATGGCATCAATAAACTTATTTATTTCTTTCTCAAATAATTCACCATTATGGCTAATAGTTTTTAAAACTTCATGACTGTCATTACACTCATTAGTTAATTCAGTTTCCTTAAGTCCAACCTGGTAAAACCCCTCTGCTAAATCTTTTTTTGCTTTATTTAAGGCAATAAAATGACTTTGAAATGTAGTTGCTATTGATAAAAGTGAACTATAGCGTCTATGAAGTTCTTTCAATGCCTCAATTTGCCCTTCTGTTTCGACATCTATTGTTCTATCTACTTTACCTAAGTGTTCCAAAACGTTTTGTTTTGTATTTTTAAATGTGTTTACAGTCCATTTTTTAATTGTCTTTAATTTTTCTTGAACTTTATCTAAATCAGTACGTTGAATGTTTAGTGATCCAATTCTTGCTAAATTGTTAGTTGGTGATTGTGGTGAGTTATTTACTTGATGATTACTTTGAGGACTTTCAGAGTTATTTTTATTGAATCCACCTATACCTTAAAAAAATTATTACAAGATATAATAAAAATGCAATAAATTATAGTATTTAAACTAACCTGTTGTTGTTGATCTTTCTGGAGCAAATATATCTTTTGCCTCTATCGCTTCAATATCGCTTTGTAACATTCTAAGTTGATTTCCACTTATCTCAAAAGGATAAACAGTTTTAAATTGGGTTCTAATCATAATTCAAAAATTAAAAAGGATTGCTAAACCTTTAATTTTTTAAAAATATTTGAACAAAACAATAAAATTTATTAAATTCAAAAGGAGATAACAAACATTATAATAAAATACACATTTTACATTAACATATAATGTATCTAGGCCAATATGGGATAACAAGACATTAACCCTCTGGTACTTTTTAGGATTAACTGTCAATAATATCAAATATTTCATCACATATATAAATAATATTATTTCATCTTAATTTGCAATATTTCTATCAACTTGTAATCAAAATTTTGTGTAAATTTTTCATTTATTAAAATAATATTATGTATAATTTTATGAAACAAACTTTCAATTAATCTACAACTGACCTCAACGATTAAATTCTTCCTAACTAAAGTTTACAGCTTATTATTTTTACCTGTAGTAACATTATATCAAACTTCGTATAGTGAAGTTGTGATTAATAGGCCATAACAATTTTTCATATTTTATAATCTTCAAAATAAATAAGCAGAAAAAACTATTCAATAAGTGATGTGTACACGTAACACTAACATATATTACATTTATTTACCGCTTCCACCATATGATTGAAAAACTAATATAACTCTCCTACATACGATAATTTTAAAAATATATTTACACTTAAATTATCTGAACATTTTTGTAAATAATATTCGAATTTTATATCATCATTAAATAATGAAATAAACTGGAAATTTGATATTACATTCCATAGTCATACGATGATCTGAAGCATCTATTAATCAATCCATTTTTGAAAGTTTCACTATCGCAAAAGTTTTTCGTAACAGTATTCAATAACGTTGACTCTCGGTTAAAAATCTTCGCAACACAAATTCAACCAAAATGAAATACATGTCGAGAAAGACAATTGCTCATTACGTAAAATTATTCATTCACACTCTAACATATTTTATAAAAAAAATCGTTGTAGGATCGATATATGTGTACTTATCACTCCAAAATGCAAATGGCTTTAGTAGTTTATTGAGTAAACTTACATCGTTTGTTAACATGTATTAAATGTGAATAAGTGAATCACCATTGCAGTATTTTTTATCTTCAGTATTTTTTATCTTTGATAATATTTTATATTTTAGTAGTAATTTACTAAGAAAAAAAAACCATCTTTTTTATGACAATATTCCACTTTTTCCCTCCCTTATAACAATAAAAAACTAGATGTTTTGCGTTACAATTTTTTTGCAATACCTTAAATGCAAATTCTTACTTAACACGTGTTACAAAACAATTCTAGCTAATAAGAATACACATGCATTAAACTGTTAATCGATAAAGATTTTTAAGTTATTTATTTGTATAACATATGCCATTTTATTAGCCATGAATCTTTTTTATATTAACATGTTGTCGAAAATATCTTTTATTTTTTTATCATTTGTATGTTTGATAGAATTTTGGACAGCATAATTCTAAATGTATTATTTTTCTACTAAATATTAATCATTTATTTTTTTTTAAATTTTATAGCAAACTTCCTTACCTCATTGGATTATTTATTACTATTCTTTGTTAATAATCAGAACCATAAAATTTACAAGAGTAGTTTAGTGTACTTATAATTTCATAGAAGAAATTTTAATTATCTCCATGGAAGTAATTTGTCCGTAGTCTAGTTCTGTTCAGTGACACATACGTTAATTTTACAGTAGTAATTATGGAAAATAATAAACATAGTTCAAATCGATCTTTCGGAATTTAAAAAAAATGTATATATATGTACATATTTATAAATAACCACTGTCTATTTCAAAATATTTCCATTAATAGATGTGAATTTATGCTTGTGTTCTCATATAGTGTATAACTTATGTCACTTTTCTTATTTATTGTATTCGCTTTGTTTTTATTTTGATACTATATATGATGTAAGATTTGTTAAGATAACTAAACCCATAGAATTAGTAAGTTTACTTGCTTTCAAACAAGTTCCAGCAAATTATAACAAGTTTTATATTTTCCGATTATGATTCTCACTGCAATTTATTTTATTTCGATATTCTATATATATATATATATATATATTACTTAATTTTGTTTTACGCATAAAATATTACTTATTTGATTTTTATGTGTTTTTAGCGTTAATTTGTGGTTTCTGAACAACTGGATTGCCTTGTTATTTTAGGCAAGTGTTGTAATATTTAAATTAATATTAGCCTATAGTGATTTACCGCTGTATGTTGAAATCATTTGTGTGGAGAAAAAGGGCTGCTGAAGACAACAGTGAAAACCAGACAAAAAGATATTTGGTTAATTCATTTGATAGAGAACAAGTGGAAAGAAATTGTGACAGTGATAATAATTATCTGAAGGAAACGTTTTCTGACGATTTGTTAAAATTTTACTACTGTTTGCCGAATTTATCTCCATCTAAAGATACACATTCTGCTTCCATTAGCGCTTCTTATTTATCTAAAGATAGTTCCTGTAGAGATATGAACAATCCTACTACACAACCTGATATTTCTAAGAACTCAAAAAAGAGAAAAAAGAATAAGAATAAAAAAAAAGTTAGTTTTTTTCATCCATTAATATTGATTTTTTTTTTAAGAAAAATGTTGTTGAAGGAAATTCCCAAGATAATGATCAAGTTTTTCTGGATAGGTAAGTGAAAAAGCAAAGGTTATATTTTTGGTAACATATTACTTTTTTTATTTGAAAATATCTAAAAACTAATCTTTACCTATTTTATTTATGATCAGTTGTTGTGATATGTAGTATTTCTTTGATTTTATGCGTCTAAATCAATCTTGTGTGATATTTGTTGTTATCGGATATAATGTAGTGAGACAGATTTTAAATTATACTTAATAGACTTCCCATTGATTATGTTTTTATACATAATGTAAATTCTAAAAGCTCTTTGGGTTACTGAAACCTATATACAACTACTTAGTGCTCCATTGATTACTATGACAACTTTTTCTCTTTATAATATCAAAATTTAATATATCTTTATAATATTTAGATTATATTTAATATTTATTAGTAGTGTTACAATTTATTTGTAATATCAAATGGAGTACTATTATTAGTTTTTTTTACGCTAAATACATATTTTCTATAGATTAAGTAAAAATGTTCCTATTATTATATCGACTTTTTTCTAAAGCGTGGTATTATAATGATGAAGACATAGTAAAAATCGATACTACTGAATTAGCTGTGGGAACAAATCATTCTGTTAACGATAAAAATGTCGAGGAAAGCACATCGTCTGATGTTCTAGACTTTGTAAAGAATAATTACGAAAAAGACGAAACCGAAGAAATTTCTAATTTAAATGAATCCACATACATTGATGCTGTGGAGTATACAATTTCTAATGAGTTTGTAGAAGAAACTCTTCCAGATTCTTTACTTTCTTCACCTCCTCGTAATAATAATATTGGCTTACCTCTGAATGATTATTCATCACAAGTTAGTAATAATAGTATTTGGGAAAATGACTCTTTATCCTCTGATATTAGTGTATCCGACACAAATTTATCCTTTATAGATGATTTTATAAGTGATTATGAGAGAGAAGAAAAAATATTTTTGTAAATAAATCGATTTTTTTAGATTTCTATTATTTTTTCTATTTTTAGAGCAAATCATCCTGAATTAGCAAACGATTTTATGGAACCAGAGCAATTCCCTTCTCTTAATTCTCCAGAAAACTATCTTCCAAGTCCTTCTCAGCAACAAGAATATTTCTATGAAAATGGAGATGTTCCCAATGAACAATTACAGTATGAGTCATTTTACCAACAACATCATCGAAGTCCATCAGCAAGAGCTTTTGTTGATTCTGATGGTGCAAAAGATCCAAAATACCAACCACCATTAGGAAGTGACGATGAGGAACAGGAAGATCCGAACGACTACAGAAAAGGTGGATATTATTTTGTCAATATTGGCGATGTATTCAATGGTAGATATCATGTTATCAGAAAACTTGGTTGGGGTCACTTTTCAACAGTTTGGCTTTGTTGGGATACTGAGGAGAAAAGATTTGTTGCGTTGAAAATTTTAAAAAGTGCTTCGCAATATCGGGATGCAGCTTTAGATGAAATAAAACTTTTACTACGTTGTAAAACAATGGGACAATATGATAATCGTGGTGATAAGGTTGTACAGATGTTGGATCAATTTGTCATACCAGGAAAGGATGGTGAAGAACACGTTGTTATGGTTTTTGAAGTTCTAGGATGTAGTCTTCTAAAACTCATTATTAAAAGTAACTATAATGGATTACCTCTAGAACAAGTAAAGGAAATAACAAAACAGCTTTTAGAAGCTCTCGTGTTTCTTCATGAAAAGGCTGGTATTATTCATACTGATATTAAACCTGAAAATGTATTAGTGACTATGTCACATTCAGATATTAAAAAAATGGCCACGGAGGCTATTATCTGTAGAAAAAAGGGTATCGATATGGGAGGAAGTGCTGTTGCTTCAGTTCCTAAAAGTGTAATTAATGGAAGACTTGGACCATTGAATAAAAATCAGAAGAAGAAACTTAGAAAAAAAAAGAAGAAGCATTTGAAAAAACTAACGGAGCAATTAGAGGATGTCGCTGGTATTAAAGTGGATGAATATATGGAGCTAGAAAAAGATCCGGAAATGAGAAATGTAAGTTTTTTACAAGTAAAAAATTTTATACTATTCAATATTATGCATTTGATTTGTAATAATGGTTAATAATTCTATTTTATAGTCATTTTATGCTTTTAATAGTACTAGAGATAACGAAAGTACATTTAATTTCCCTAAAAAAACATTTTTGCCTGAATCTTTGCTTAGTACAAACATACCATCCATACCTAGAATTGGGTTAAAAACTTTTTCTAAGCCTTCTATAACATCAAATCAAATAGAAAGTAGTAATCCTAGAACTACTCAATTTTCTAATATGACTAAGGTTTGGAAGTTTTTATAATAACATATTTCTAATGTCCAGTTGCTTAATTATCATGCTTTATGTTGTTAAATGTTTATTTATATGTTATTTATGATTTTATATTTATAATATTAACGTATATTTATTTTTAGACATTAGATGAAATAAACATGCCAAATGGTGATGTTTCTGCATCAGAAGTTTTAAGTCCTTCTGCATTTGCAAGTCCAAGGAATGAACAACCTCCAAGCGAATTTCCACTAAACTCAGAGGAAAGGATATTAAATATCGATCAAGAAGAAGATCTTAAAATTAATGTTAAATTAGCTGATCTTGGAAATGCATGTTGGGTTGATCATCATTTCACGGAAGATATTCAAACTCGTCAGTACAGAAGTTTGGAAGTTCTTATTGGTGCTGGGTATGGTCCTCCTGCCGACATTTGGTCACTTGCTTGTATGATTTTCGAGCTTGCTACTGGTGATTACCTTTTCGAACCTCATTCTTCAGAAACATATTCTCGTGATGAGGATCATTTAGCTCATATCATTGAGTTATTAGGTAAAATTCCTGGCAATGTATTTAGACAGGGAAAGCATTGGAGAGAATTTTTCAATAGAAACGGACAGTTAAAACATATTCATCATCTTAGACCATGGAGTTTGCTTGAGGTTTTAACTCAAAAATATGAATGGCCTTTTGAAAAAGCCCGGTCTTTCACGTCATTTTTGTTACCTATGTTAGAATATGACCAAAATGAAAGAGCTACAGCAAGTCAGTGTCTCCAACATAAATGGATAACTGGTATTATTAATAATTCAACTCAAATTCCCCAATCAACAAATTTTTCAAAGTTACCTTTACCTAATCGTTACCCTAATTATGATGATGTCATAAATAGCCCCTCATCGTACAATTTTGGAACTGCTATTGCATCGATTAACAGTCAAAATAACACTCCGGTAAGGGATGATTCACCAGATTATGACAACTCCAGTGATGATGAGATTAAAGAATATGCAAAAAATTTAAATCGTCCAGATTTAAAAAATTTGGAATTCAATGATGTGATGCCCAGTGAAAGTAGTTCTAATGGTTTTTAAAGAAAATATATATATGTGTATAACAGAGGTGGAGTTTTTATTATTTTACTACAACTACCAGCTTTAAATTGAAAAATGAAATAATATTTAAATGTGCATTTTGGAGATAATCAGTTGGTTTTGTTCACCATCTAATAATTATGATATTTTTTGAAGATTAAATACTAAACATTTGATCTATGTTTAACTACTTATATTGTTAAAATATAATTATCTTATACCATACTAGGCTGTCTGCTTTTTCCAAATACATTACTGAAAATACTTGACAAGGAATCTAGTGATGCCATTGCTCCGTAGTCAATGTATCGTATCAAAGGTAAATCTTTTGGAGCATATGCTCCTTTTATATCTTCATTATTATTCTTTTTTTGTCCATATTTTTGTTGTAATACACTTGCGTATCTCATTAAATCTGGAACATGAACCATTTTTCCTCCAACATTAACTAATGCAAATCTAGCATCTTTAATTGCTCTTCCAAAATAATGGATTTTTCTTATATATTGAACACCAAATAAATCTATGCACATTGTTGTGATAGCTAAACCAACAATAATGTATGCTAAATCAAAGAAAAAGAAGCGATGATTGAGAGGAACGATATCTCCGAACCCTAAAAATTGGTAATATTATTAATAAATAGAATAAGTTGTTAAAATAAATTTTTTTTTATCATATACGTACCTACAGTTGTCATTGTAATGAAACTAAAGTAGAAACCCTCGAAAAAATGCCATCCCTCCAAATTTGCTATTATCAAAGCTCCAATTGTCATGTAACTTAAGAGAATTGTAACAATTAGTAAAATTGGAATTGCTACATAATTTCCTAAGCCAAATTGCATTAGTTGGTCTTTCTCTTTTGTGTTATCATCATCTTCTTCTTCAAATTGACCATCAATAGAAGTAATATTATTATTATTGTTTATCTTCTCATTGTATTTCTTATTAATCTTCTTTTTTGCTCTGGTGTACGCTCCATACAAACGAATTATATTTTCAGAAAGAAATTTTCCTATATCTGCCACAGTTATTAATATCAGTGGTACACCAAATAAAGCATAAACAATACAAAAAAGTCTTCCATAAAATGATGTAGGGACAAGATTGCCATATCCTATAGTTGTCAAAAGAGTTGTTGTAAAAAATATCGCAGTCGTAATTGTCCATGAGTATTCATCTTCACTGGAATCTATTCCTTGATTTAAATGTGTAGCAGTTATATAATGTGTATCAAATGCTTCAAATAATAATCTTGTTACATTATCAATATGTTCCATAGCTTGTGCTTCAATATATTCTGAAAAATATTATAAATGTTACTATAAAAGTACTTTTATATTACCTTTTGATAATGAATCATCATTAAGCATTTCCCAGACATGGGATAACATCTTTGCCTTCTCTTCATTTATTTTATTCACATTTTCAGATCGAATTGCTAATTCATTAGGCCGTTCAAAATGGAAAAAAATAAATGCTCCACCAATTATATATAATAAACTTAAAAAACATAATCCTATATGAAATAGAATTAGTTTGCCATATTTTTTCCACAACGGCATTGGATTTATAAATTCCTTAAAATTACATAATTAATATAAATGAAAAATGTATAAATAGAAATTTTATCATAAAATCTAACCTCTCCATCTTCTTTTTCTCCTAATTTCCTGTTTAATTTTCTAGCTTCACTTTGGAGCCTCAATCTATGCATAGTATTTATCGCTTTCATATTTAAATATTTATTAAAAAATATTTTTTTTATAATATAAAGTTGATAGTAAATGTAGAGTTATGTAAAAATATAAAAATATTTTTGATAATTTGCTATGGTAAATTATATAATATCAAGCATCTAATATTATGACAATATTATATTCTTTGTTTTAGATATAAAATATAAAAATATGCTAACGCCTTTTTGTTACATTATAACTCTAATCACAAATAATCCCATAGGATATGTGTTTAACTTTTTTGATGTTGTTTCAAAACGAGATACATGTATTAAAATTTTAGAAGCCTAATTTATCTTAACAATAAAATGTGAATTGAAAAAATAAAAGAATTGTCTATATGATAGAGTATGATTTATGACATTTTAATAGATAAAAATTAAACTTACTTGTTCTTCTGGCAATAAATCATCTATATTCCAGGAATCAGGTGGTGCAGGTGGTATACTGTCAGGAGGAATATCATTATTGTCAAAATCTGACAATAAACCTTTCTTTTCAGGTAATTCGTTATTGACAGACCGTCGTTGGAGCATTTTAATAAAGTAGTATGTAAAAAAATTGAAAATAGTCAAGAAATTTTATTTGAGTGAATAAAGACTAATATAGAAGTAAATTTTTCAAACAAACACTTTATTAC
This sequence comes from Strongyloides papillosus, assembly GCA_005656395.1. NCBI lineage: Eukaryota > Metazoa > Nematoda > Chromadorea > Rhabditida > Strongyloididae > Strongyloides > Strongyloides papillosus. Next base: position 1,483,964 of record SRSI01000010.1, on the reverse strand, counting down.
ATAATATTACTATACGCAATTCTCATAAGGATTATACTAAAAGTAACAATTTAAATTTAAATTTTATTTTATTTTCTTCCTAGGTTCTTAGAGTAATAAATACTCTAGAAACTCTCAATTACATTTTATATTATTTTACCACTATTTAAAACGAATTAAATTAATCAAAAAGAAGTATAATCTTTAAAATACATGCCTAATACTTTATTACTTATTTTAAAAAAAAGTACATTATTTTTGTAAACTTCTTAACTAATGAATTACAAAATATTTTTTTAAAAATTTAATACATACATTACAAAAATAAATTCCACATTAATGATTTTATTTCAATTTACTTCCTTTAACTTATATTAAATTTATTCCTAATTTCATATAAACAAAATATAGTATACAGATAAAATAATCAAAAAAATGGCTAAACTAATTTGTTTAAAACGAAGCTAACTTTTTAAATTCCACTTTTGAACATTTTCTATAGGTTATACTACCATCTATCCATAATAACTAAACAATTATAAGGATTTAATACAATTAAAATAAAAAGAATAAATAATTTATAGAAAAAATCATGATAAGAAAATGTAATTTTATATTTAATGATTAATTAAAAAATGGTGTTTGTGTTTAGAGAAAAGAATTAAAAGACAACACCTGGACGAATAAGGGATTTCTCAAGAAATCTTTTCTTACTAAAGCACAACCACCACTTTAGAGCTGCTCCATTGTTAGCATAAACTCTTTCTACAAGTCTTTGACCAATTTCTTGGCGAAGTTGCTGAAGATACATTTTCATATTTTCAGATTCTTGTTTTGTTGTTGGTCCTTTATACATTCCATTGAGAGGGAAATCTGTATCACCTGGAATTGGAATTTTTTGATTCAAAGCCAACATATTCAAATCTTTTTGAGCTTGTATTCTATCAGCACACTTTAATATTTTTCTAAGGCATTCGGAAATATAAAGAATTAAATATATCAAAGTTCTATCACCAGGACCCTTGATTTCAAATTCTCTAAAAAATATATTTGGCTTAAAATATAATAATGCCTCATCAATAATATCGACTTCATCAGAATTAATATCTAAAATAGTTAAACGATAAAACACTATTAAAAATATAATAAATTTAACAACCTAATTTCATTGCTGGTCCTTTAAATGTAGTTTTTACTGGCAATAAAGCCATATTCCCAATCATTTCTTGGCAGTCATTGAAACGAGAATGGTATACAGGCATATCTAGAAAGATATTATATATAATAATTTAATAAATAAAGTTATTTTAAAAAGTAGATGAATAATTAAAATAGATAAACATATCCACAAGCTTTATACTTACTACATGGATATTGTAAATTTAGCATAAAAATATATGCTCAATTTGTTTACTTTAAACAGTACATTTTTCCACTGAGTTTTCTTTAGAAGAAGTTACAGCCTATCAAGTCTTCTTTAGTTTTTAGAAAATTGGTATGTCAACATTAAATAAAAGTTTTAGATATTTTGTCAGGTCTTCGCTTACTTGTTTCTGAAATTGTAATTACATTAAGAAAAATAGTATTGGAAATGATTCGCCAATTTCTTTTAATGAAAAAATTAAAATACTCAACCTCTTTTATCACTTTTAAAAAACTGTCTTCTTTCAACTAAAACTAAGATATAATATTTTAGATTAAGTTATGTGACATCTGATTATTATAAACAATACTTTTTTTAACTAAAGATTTTTTTTCAATTGGAAGGCATCTATAAACTTTAATTTGTTATAGAATTGGTTTCTTTAAATTTTTTTTAACTGTTTGTATGATTATCTTTTGCATTATAAATTAAAATATATTTATTTATTTATTGGAAAAGTGGTATGGCAAAAAATTTTTTGTATAAAAAGCATTACAAATTTAATTATATGAGGGATAAACTGGCTGATTATTTGAAGGATATCCACCTTGATTTGATGGATAAGACGGGTAATGTTGTTGAGTTCCTTGAGGATATGACGGATACTGTTGTTGGGTTCCTTGAGGATATGACGGATATTGTTGTTGAGTTCCTTGAGGATAATTTTGCATTGGATATGACGATTCTTTAAAAAAAACTAAATTACAATAAAGAGATGTCTTCAACTTACGTTCTTGTGAATAATTATTCTCATACTTTTGATTACTGTATTGATCGTTACTCTCATCCTGTCCCATACATTTATTTAACAAACTTTTACAAAAACAATAAATTAGAGCACATGTACAGCATCCTATCAGCAATAAAGTGAAAAGAATACTAAAAATAAATATTTTGAAAAACCGATATTAAGTTATTTAAATTTCTTTTTAAAAAATCGCTAATAAAAAATTTTTAAAATATATATATATATTATTCATATTTAAACTATGAAAAAGACAAAATTATTGATGTGTATAAAAAGTGAAAAATGTAAAAACTGACAATAGAATGATTGAAAAGATTGATGGTCCAGAAGATCCTTGTGATGCACTACTACGATTTTCCATTTGAGGATTTGGACAACAATTCATACCGCAACAAACTTCAACACCTTGTCTACAACTCCAAACAACGTTCTTTGGTCTATCACCATTGGCAAATTGTACATTTTGTAAGACATTATTTGGTGATGGAGTAGTTCCGGTAGCGGGAGAAGTAGAAGGAGAACTAGTGCTTGTTGATGTAGTTGTTGTTTCAGCATCTCTTTTTGTTCTTTGATTTAATTGTTCTAATGGAATACTACACATAAACATTCCATTTTGTTGTTTGTAATTTTCATTTCCCCAATAATAATCTTTTCCACCTACATTAAATGGAGCTGCAGCATTCTTAATTATAGCTTTAGTTCCCTCATAAAGTAACATTCCACCAATTGCTCCGGCAGCACCAGCAGCAAGAGCTGTTTTCCATTGACCGGTACTTTTTTGTGGTGGTACACTATCAAAAAAATTAAGAAAATAAAAGTAAAAGCTTACTTAACATGTGAATTAAATCCACTGTTATGACCGAATCCTTGATTAGGTTGATGGAAATTGTTAGGTTGGTGGAAATTGTTTGGTTGATTATTAAAATTATTAGGTTGTTGGAAATTTCTATTTTGATTATTCATTCCCCTAGGATTTCCTGCAGGTTGAAAACCACTGTTTGTATTCCAACCACTATTAGAATGTGAATTAGATGATTGTCCTGATGGTCTACTATTACTTTGTGGTACATTTCCACGTGAAAATGAACCTCCAGAAGAACGTTTACCTAATACTTCGGACGGAAATAATGTTAGGAAAATTAGAAAAATAGAATAATATATTCTAGTATGAGATTTCATTATAAACCTACAAAAATAATAAAATTAGTTTAGTAAAAGTAATACGTAATTTTTCTATAACGGAATAGTTGTATGAAATAAAGGTCAAATAACAAATATTTTTATAAAAATTTTCGAAATTTTCATATAGATATAAATAAATGACTATTCTGTGTAATACAAAAATCATTTTACGTCGTAGTAGACATAACATCACAAATATAGATGATACAATTAGTTGCATATAAATCGATTAAACTTAACCTAATATCCTTTAATAATAATAAAACTATGAACACAATCAATTTCCACCTTTATACTTATATAAACTCATTTTATCAAAATATATACCTCATTTAAAAAAATAAATGTTATTTTAATATAAACAATCTAACCATATAATAAAAACATTAATAAATTTTAACTATAAATGAACATTACTTTTACGAATGTTATATGAAAAAATTGCTTCCGAATTGTCATAACAACTATTAACAAGGGATGACTTTTAAATAGCAGGTCTTAAAATACATATTAACTAATAAAATATTTTTTTAATAATTAAGATATATTTTAACAAACTGTGAAATTAATCTTATTAGTGATAAGTTAAAAAAATAAAATAATTTAATATGCAAATAAAAAAGAGATATAATTGATTTAAATAAATATATTTTAAGAATTAAAAAAATTGAGTAAAATTTTCAAATGTATTACAATCTCACCTTATTTTTATAATATTGTGCAATCATATATAATCTTTTAAATTATAAAAAAAATATATTTATTTTTACAAAAAATAAAATACGATCAGCGTTATAATATAATTTTGAAATATATGACGTTATTACAATAATAAAAATGTCTTAAAAATTAGTTATTTTTTAACTAAAAAAATAAGTAAACAATACAATAGAAAAAAACCATTTTTACACATAAAATCTTGTTTTTTATTGATAAAAAATAATTCTATAAATGGTGAATGATGATAAATTAAACTATTGATCAAAAATAAAACCGATTTATATAAAAATTCATGAATATAAAGTAATATGAAATGTAACTAGTTATAAAAATAAGCAATTAATTTTATTTATTAAATGTGAATAAATAAAGTCGGATATTGACGTTAAATATGGTGTTTATTATGACGTGATATTAAAATTGGAGTATATATAAATTTGGTAGTTGACATCATTCGTTTTTCTTAGTTAAAATAAGGTATGCAATATTAACAAGAAGTTAGGTTGTATAACTTTTTATGTCATCCACTACCTTTATTTATAAAGTTTATAACTTTTATTTGGTATCACGTTTGGTTTATAATAAAAATAATTTATCGTTCACAAATTTTATATAATGTTTTAAAAATCACATAACTTAGAACCTTGATAAGTTTTAATTATGATATTTTTAAATTTAATTTAAATTTTTATCTAAGAAATTTATCTGTCTTGTAAAATCATCTTAAGTTATTGAGTTTAAATAAATTTATTAATTACATTTATCAATAAAAATTTTTATCTATTGTTATTTAATATTAGTTTTTATTTTTTATTATTATAAACTGTTAAAAGAATAACGCTAAGAAATTATGTTGTAAATTGTAGAATAACAATATTCGTTACAGTTTTAATAAAATGTATTATAGTTTAAAGCGATTAACACTAATCACTTTATTACTATAGAAAGTATTTGATATATAATTCAAACAAACCAAAAATGGATCCCAATGTTTAAAATAATTACAGTTTATGTTAATCAAAAAGAATGTTTCTAATATTAAATAAAACTAATTATAAGAAAAATGAAAAGGATCCATAAAAAGTATAATTAATTGAGTAAAATACTACAAACAACTAATGATTATTTCTACAAAAGTGAATGAAAATATATTCAGGTTTCATTTACAACATTAAAATAAATACATTAAAAAAATATCAGTAAAAAATAATTGGAAGTAAAGATTGACGTAATGTAGTTTTAAAAAATAAGAATAATTGTTTTACTATATTCCATCACTTACAAAATAGATTTAACTTATTTGTTTTAATTAATATATTTCTTCTCTATATTTATTTATTAAAAAATTTAATATACAAAACTGAACTCTTGATTCATATTGAAATGTCATAGTAAGATTTTCTTTTTTCCGATACCATTGCATTTATACAGGAAGTACGAACATCTCCGTGATAAACGTTTAGATTTTTTTGTTATACGACACAAAAATTTATACAGAATTTTAGGTCGCTACCAAAATGTTGATGGGTACTATGTTTACCATCGTTAAGAAAAAGTAAAAATTTTTTTAGAAAAATTATCTCAATATATTTCACATATTGCTAAATATAAAAATTCAAATCTGCTACTTTTTCTAAAAATTCATGGGAATGTATTTTTGCAAGAGATGTTTTTGTGAAACATCCTGTACTTTTATAAAATAATAATAAGAAACTGAGTAAACCTTCGTCAAATATACTTTATGACATATTCTGAAGTCATCGGATTCTAGTACTTCATACTTTAAATTATAAATCATGTTAGAAAATAAAACAATTTCTCTCTATCTGCCATATTAGAGATATTTTCTGTTCAAAAAGTGACCTAATGTTGATAAATATTATTTCCTGCATTCAATATAAAACCATACTAAGATTAAACTAATATGTTCTACAAGCAAAAATACTTTTATAAGCATACAATTATTCTGTTCATATTTTTTATATTATATGGACTTTTAAAATACTAACGGTCTAAATTAAATTTTTAAACAAAAAAACAGTATCTTTTCTTTTTTTATTAAATACTCGAATTATAATTGTTACAAAGTATGACAGAATGTATCCAGACATGAGCGAAATCAATTTTTCGTACTTATCATTGATTTTAAAAACAATGATGACATTACCAGTGATAAAAAATTGACTAATACTATATTTAAAAAATTTTTGATAGATTTTCAGTACTAAGTTTTTTATTACTGATCAAAATACCATTAATATTTTTATCACCGATCAAAATATTATAAATATTTAACCACTGATCAAAAAGATATAAATATTTGACATTTTGATGATTTAAAAAAAATAGATTTTTAATTATAATTGTAAAAAATTGAGGGAACACAGTATTTAAAAGTGAAATTTATTATTCACAATTGTCAATGATATTTCAGTTTCTCTACAATATTAAAGAAAATAATTATTTTTTAAGAATTATAAAAGATATAAAATATCAATTATACTAGTATTTTTAAATTTTTTTAATAATTATCTTATTTATTACTAGTATAACTGTCATTCCGTAATTCTATATTATTACTTTTCTTTATTATCATTTATTAATATTTCATTTAATTTAGTTTTACGGAGACTACATTCAACGGATTGGGGAAATATTAGTTTTTTATTTTTATAAACATAATATATTAAATAAAAAAAGTATTTGATATATTTTTAATAATTAAAGGGTTTGTAGTTTATAAATACAATTATTTTGAAAGTTCAGATTATTAATATGAACATAAAGTTTTTAAAATTGTATCATTGAAAATAAATTATTATACATAATATTTGCAAAAGGAATTTTATTTATTAATTAATTAAAAATAGATAAATACCCATATCCGAATATATCACAATTAAAAAGTAGTAACCGTCTATTTATTGAAACTCCTATTCTGAAAAAAAGACTCGGAAATGCCTGAAATGTAGGTATTCAAAAATTTCTTTCATAATAAAAACGAAATTTATAAACATTAAAATAAGATACTCTAAATAAATCTTCGAAATACAAATAATCCACAATTTTTTTTTATTAAAGTACGTCTTTTTTAAACAATAAATCCCAAACAATAATCTTTCAACATGACTAAAATTTTCCTATTTGCCAAAACTAATATCCACAAAAAGAATAATTTACTGTTCTCTCATTATTTTGCACACATACATAGGTCCAAAATTGCTAGGCAAGAACGGAACAACTAAAATTCCTCTCCTACATTGATCATTAAATTTGTATAAGCCAGTTGATGTCAAATGACTCTTCAATCTATTCAAACTTTTCTCAATACAAACAATGCCATAATTGCGTTTTACAATAGCACAAGCATTCTCTATAACAGACTCATTCTGAAGTGGTGACAATGTACAGGTTGAATATACGACCGTTCCGCCAACTTTTACAGACCGCAAGGCATTTCTAAAATGATTATAATTAAAAATAAATATAATTAATATATAAATCTGTCAAGTAATTTATTGAACTTAACGTCATATATTTAATTGTAAATAATGTTTTCCATGTTTATTTGTTTAATAATAAATTAATCAGTTATACAATTACAAATAACTACGTATATTTTTAATGACAAAATTTTTTCTCAAAAATTTTTTAGGTGTAATTGCGAAAAGACATTTATTTTTATTGTCCAACTTACATCAATATTTTTGTTTGTAATTCAGGTAGACCTAGCCTTTCATTTGTCATTTGTTTACTGTACATATTTCCTTCATCTTGTTTTGCTGCTAACCTATCTGTTGAACACGGTACATCAACTAAAACTTTATCATACAAATTCAATTCATCCCATTTTTCAATGTCCGAAGCATTTTTTCTTTTTAAAATAATTTTTTCTGCATGTATCGAATCTTCAGGTACATAACTAGTCAAAGCTTTTCTCAATTGACCAATACGACTCATTTTCTGATCATTACACACAATTTTTTCTGGAAGACCTGTTTGTAGCATTAGTAAGCTTTTACCTCCAGGAGCTGCACAAATATCAAGTATATGGTCTTTATCTGCAATATCTAAAGCTAAAACGGGGACAACAGAGCCACCATCTAGAAGCCACCACCCACTTATTTGTTTTTTATCTCTCAATGGTGCGGGGTAATCCATTAAAGCACCTCTTGGATAAGAATAAATTTTCAAACTTCTTGGATAATATATAAAATCTTCTTTAGTGGGAAGAGTGTCATATTGGCCTTCTAGTCCCGTGATTCTATAATAAAATATAAAAATAAATAGTTTTTTATTTAATTTACTTTAAATGTATGAATTTTTTAAAAACAGTAATAATTTAAATTACTATTTTTTCTTTAAATTCACATTGAAATAAATATTATATTGGATTTTGCTTAGACTGAAAAATTATCACTTTACATTTATCAGCTCTGTAAAAATCCGAACGATTTTTCCAATTCTTTTTATATACTTAAAGACAATAAAGTTAATAATTGTATAATTTTATCACAACATATTGATAAATCAGGGAAATTATATATCTAACTATATATTCACGTAATCAAAACTTATAATCAATCTTTAGTAAAACTTCTTTATGACGGGTATACAAAAAAAGATTTGACAATTTATGAGAAGCCGAAATATGATTAATAGATATTATTAAATAATTAATCTTTCAATTAGTGCCCTTCAACCATAATCGTAATTTGTAAAGATGTGAAAGACACTAGTCGTATCTTTTAATGTCAATATATTAAATTCAGATGAGCTTAAAGTTATGACACATAAGTATAATTGCTAAAAAATTACTTAAAGCAGATAAAAAAAAAATCATGTGAAATTGCCTTTGGATTTTTTAGGATACGCTTCAATTTTCAACCTACTTCATGGTGTGATACATACAAGATATATAAGATAAAGTTTTCTGTATTCACATTATTTTTCAATTAAATTATTTTTTCAAAATATGCATCTTATTTATTAGTTTATCTTCGTCTTAGAATCCATATTATCTTCTTCAAATCTTTTCTATATCAGTTTAATACTATAATATAAAAATATCCTCTTTAATATTTAATTCAGATATCTATTTTAATGGAAGCCATAAAAAAAATTAATTAACATTATAGCAAAGTCGCATGTAAGGATAAAGCTTTAACCATAAATAGTCATTAGGAGCAATTAATATATAACAATATAAAAATATAGGAAGCTATTTACAAAACATTTCATTTCTAAAGGTATCATTTCAGAGTATGGTAGCTAAAGCCATTTTATTTGTCGAGAAACAACATTACCTATGGTTTGTTTGACTGAACTGGAGCCCAGGTTGACAATGCATACTTATATAGCTTTGGCACCATGGGACTCTAATTTAGTTTGACAAAATAAGTTATTATTAAAGTATAATTAAGTGGCAAACTGGAATTCCGAGTTGCGAAACAAGATATCGTTAGTTTTGGCACTTAGGAATTCCACTTTGCTATAAAATAATAATATCATATTCAAAATATATCAACTTCCAATATTATGAAATATAAAAGTAATTTTTAACATAGTTATTTTTGAAGTAAAATTAAAAAAATTTTATTTTACTAACTTACTTAATATCTACATTTTTATTTTCCTCTTTTCCAGTTTGCAAGTCTCCAACAATAAAGGTATCAGAAGACTGCGTAAATTCGTGTAATCCAGCTTCAGATCTTATATCAATGTTATTTGACACATCCTAAAATCAAAATTTTGATCAATACTTGATAAAAACTTAAATCAAACATAATATTCTGTAATTTTCTATCTTTTTGTGTAATAAATTCTACTATCGAAAGATACACTTCGATATCTTATCTCAAATTCGTTTTTATGATTGTAGCCATAAAACATTCTCGTTCGTTTTAAAACAAGCTAAGTTAGAATAACTCTCTAATTATAGTTAATAAAACAATCATTACTCATGTAAATATAAAAAAAGTATCCTCCTACAGCAATCATATGTGCCATTGTTGTTTACGCCTAATTTGACCTTGCTTATGTATATAAGTATAGAATGTCTCGATAAATTCATCAGTTTTTGTTTTACTTGGTCAGAGGAGAATTACATCACGGAGGCTCTCTTTCTCATATGAACAGACTTTTAATTTCCACAAAGTTTGGCGACTTTGTAATTCAGTGGAAACCAAAAGAGGATTTAAATTATTGGGAAGTCTAGCGATTTCACTTCTTTAGTAAACAATTTGAAGTGGTTATTTTTCTATTTTAATGTATTCTGACATTCCATTAGCGTTTGAATCACCGATGACTAATTTGCAGTATTACTCACCGGGATATCAGATGCTCATGGGATGTTGCAGTAAATTTAGTTTGTTGTTATTGTCACTCGGGTTTGCTACTTGCTGAATTTAGTTAATAACAAATTCACCGGGTAGACAAACGCGCGTGATACTGACTTAAGTACACTGTGTTTTATAGAAGGGGAAATATATATCTTTAGAATTCGTCAGCATGGTGGCTTATTGTTATTAGTTATTAATTCACCGGGTGAACGAATTCTCAAAAGATTTATATATACTTACATTTATTTGATTTTCTTGATGGTCTAAACTTTCATCAATACTATTGTTAGTGGGAAGTTTTTTCTCTGCCAGTTCTTTTTTCTTTTGCAATCTTTCTGATGCAGTATTCATTCCCTTTGTTAGTTGATCAATAAGATTAATAGTTCCTAAATTTTTAATAGTTGCCTCATTTATGCTACATTCATCGCTAAAATTGTTAATAACTGCAACAAAACTATTTGGAGTTGTAAGACCAAGTCTAACAGAAGGCCAACTTTTGTCAAACATAGGGCCATAGTAAAAATCAAAGTGATCTAATGCCATCATTGTCGGTGTTTTGAGTTGACTAGTTTTAGCTATCTTAGTTTTAAACTTTCCACTTTTATCGCGCAATGTAGTACTTAAATAAATATGGCTTTTTAAAAGCCTAAATCTTGAAGATATTAAAAAAGACATCTACGATTTATATACATATTAATATGGTTATATAATTTATAAAAATAAAATTTAAAGGAACTTCGACCTGTAACAAAACATTAGATTTCAAAGAAATTTTATTAGAAAGAAATAAATACAAGATTAAATCACTTAATTACGGTTTTGGAAATTCCCTCTACCACCTCTGTTATTTCTTTGATTTCCGCTACTTTTTTGAATTCCTCCTCTTTGGTTATGACCTCCTCCTCTGTTATTCCATTGTTTTTTAAACTTCTTGTTATCTTTTTGTTGTTTTCTAGCCTCTTCTGCTTCTTTTTTGACAAGATCAACAACTTCCTCAGGAATTCGAATGTACTTCACAGTTGAGCCTCTTATTAGAACTTCTGGATACTTGACGAATTTATCACCATCTTTTGATGTACAAATTGCATCTTTCAAGTGAATATTCATCCAAGAATCACAAGTTGCTAAATGACCATTATATGTTTCTCCATTTTTTAATTCAATAAGCATTGGATGATTTTGAGCAGATCGAAGAAGAGATTGTGGTAGCTATAAATACATCACATAACGTTTCAAATGGTAAAACTTACAACCATGGTTCAAATTAGTAATTTCAAAATAAAATTAAAAACTTTAAAAATACGAGGACACTTCTCCAAAATTTTGTAGATGTCTGTTTGAAAGTATAACTTGGATATATTTAATTTACCATAAATGTTAACATCTTTATTTAAATGCGGTTTAAATTATTGTAAGTCACGTGGAAGTCCTTACCATTGTTTGCGAGTTGTATCTTCAAAACAGACATTAAAAGACTATGTTTTCCCATCTTTTACAGCAGAAGATTGTGATATGGTAAATTTCCATTTTATGTATTTCCCTTGAATTTTTATAGAAATTTATATCGGGTTGGGGTCCAGGAGGTCAAAAAGTAAATACAGCTCAAAATGCCGTACACTTAAAACATAGGAGTACAGGTGTAAGTGTTAAAGTACATGAATCTAGATTACTGTCGAAAAATATTGATATTGCATTTGAAAGATTAAAACATGAATTAGATAGGCACTTCAATGGTGAAAATTGTTACTCTGAACAATTAAAACGGTTGGAGAAAGAAAGGGAAGAAAGAAATAAAAAACAAAGAAAAAAGAATAGAGAAATTAAAAGATATTAGAAAAATTGACAGAAAATTCTGAAGACAAATAAAGTTTATTATTAAATAATTATGAAAATTTAGCTTTAGAAAAATCCATTTCCGGGTGTTGCTTCATAAAGGTTTTCAGAATGTCTTGTTTCTTCTTTTCATCTGACGTTGGTAAACCCATCTCTTTTTGTCTTTGATCATACATCATTTTCTCGACCATTGCTCTAGTCTCACCATCTAGATCTGAAAGTTTTGAATTTTCAGGAACAATCTTTTTAGTATTGATTTCAGGGTCAGTTACCAACAATTGAGACCACCACTCCATGTTATGTACTTTGGACAATGTAACAATAACTGTTTTTTTATCTTCAAGGAGCCATGTACAATCATCTAATTTTACCTCAGCTTTAAGATCCCCGTTAATTACTAATTCATGTCCTTTTAGACCAACTTTCAAACTTTTCTTACCAAATTCAACGACAACATCTTTAGATTTTAATGGGAATGGTACTTTGAAAGGAATTCTTATTTCGATTTCAGCCAATGTTTGTGTCCATTGATATTTATCCAAATCACATCCATTTCCACTATTTGGTTTTAATTTATTTTTATCTTCTTCATTGTCATCATCATCATTATTATCATCCTTGTCCTTTACAGGTTGACTTTGCTGTTCCTTCAATTTTCTTTGTTCCTCTTCAAAAGCTAATGCCTCTTCCTCAGTAATTTCTTGAACTTTTGAAAATCCTTCATTCTCTTTAGCTTTTTGTGCTGCTTTTCTTTCAGCAAGTTTCCTTTCTTTTTCAGCTTTTTCTCTTCTATTCTTTTCTTCAATCTGTAAATACAATAATAAAAAACTTTAACATTTAAAGATACCTTTTTAGCTTCGGCTGCATTCTTTTCAAACGCCTTTAAAACAATATCTTTTGCGTTTTCAATAGACGACCCAGTAAAAAAGTCTGTTTTACGTGACAAAAAGTTAAATAATACATCGAATAACTCTGGGATACCATTTTCCATTTGTTGAGCAAGCGATAAAAATATCCCATCAAATTTCTCATTAGCCATTATCGAAAATCTAAAGTAAAATTAGGAATAAATAAGAAATAAAATATTATAAATAATATTTGTCCACTTAAGTACTTGTTACTATAGAAACAAAATCATGAAATCAAGGATAAATTGTTTAAAAATAATGATGACCGCGTCTTTATTTATAGATTGTTTATGATAAATTAAATTTTACTGTGAACAAAAAAAACTATATATTTAAACAAGTGTACTTAAACTATTAATGTCTATTTTATCACATCCTTTTGATATCGGTGAGTATGTTGTGAATTTATATTTCTCATCATAGGAATGTTCCTCATCTTCCTTTATTATTTTACACCATTTAAAAAGTGTATGAAAGGCCACGAATAAAATAAAAAGACAAAGGAATATCCCTGTTGCTAAAATAGTTCCTTTTGAATACATACCAATATTTGTTGGTATTACAAAAATAAAACATGTGTTAGTTATAATTGAAAACATTAGTGAAACAAGATAAAAATATACCATTATATTCCTCCAAACAGCTGTTGAATTGAGATATAAAAGAACTCTAATAAATGAAAAAAAAATTATAATTATAAAAAAAATACTTACTCTTCCTCAGGAAATGTTAAGTTTTTTGTGATTGAGTAAGCACAATAAAGGTGTATCAAGCAAATGATTAATAATGTAACGGAAATCATAAGGTGAAATAAAGTTGTTACAAATGCCATTGTCCAAAAACCATATTCAAATTGGTGTCTTTGATTATTAGCAACTCTCTCTGGTGATTTTGGAAGATTTGAGATAAAACTGTCAATTCTTAAAGTTGAAACTGTAATAGATATACAAGAAACAAAGATAACTAACAATAAAATATTGTATGTTGCCTTGATTTTTTTATACACATTTATTTTACGCCTAAACATTTTTTTTATTTTAGGTGATTGACAATTTTTAGTTAAATGATTATTAGATTTAATGGGTTCAGTATCGGGTTCAAATGAATTATTATTACTTATTGCATCGGAAGTAGTTGATAATGGTTGCTTTATTGAATTAACAGTATTTATGTTAGAATTATCACAATGTGTTTCAGGCAGAATATTATTTGATATGGTTGATTGTCTTAGGGATGCTGGCACCGATAACTGATTATTCTGGTAAAATAGAGAATTAATTGGCAAAGTTGTATAATGACTGACTGGCCTTCGTATTATTGGTGTATTACTCTAAAACATGATAAATTAATTTTACTGATTTTGTTTTAATAAAAAAATTAATTATATTTTGCTTTATAAAAGCTTACCTGAGATGATTGAGAAAATTCATTTAATGATGGTGTAAGAATGGATTGTTTTTGATTAGCATGAAAAGATTTTAATGCCGAAGAAATTGGTGTTGATTGTAATAATAAATTAATATTTTGAGATGGTGTTTCATCAAAGAGTAGAGTAGATGGAGTAGTAGACATATTGAGGTTAGGATGAATGATTCAATTGTACATTAACGGGTCAGAAAATGAATAATTGAGTGATGTATGTAGTGAAATATGACGACTATAAAGTATTTTAAATGCTTGTTGTAAATGCAGCTGATGATGCCGAAAAATGTCTAATCTGTAATAAATATATATAAGTACATGTGGAATGTTCAATAAGTAAATGTAAAAAGAAATTTATAATAGCAGATGTGTGATTGTATAAAAAGTAACATGGATTAAAGTTGCTATTGGTGGAATATTCTTAATCTCATGCAGGGTTTAATTATTCGATTTTAAGTTTATTTTATCTGTAGGTGGGCAAAATAATAATTCGGTCACCTTTGAATATTTGATTATTAAATTAATACAATACTTCAAATGAAAAGTGTGTGAAAGTTTGTAAACAATGTAATAAAACAACAATATTATGCAATTTTTTAAAGTATTATTAAGAATGATACTTAAAAAAGTAAAGCTTAATTTGTTTGATTAATAGATAAATAAAAACATTGTAAACACTAATAAAATTTATTGTATTAAGACTATCAAAAAATTATTTTACTACTTTAATTTGTACAATTTATATCTAGATGATTAATTTCTAAAAGATCATACCCAATTAAATAAAACGTTTATAAAGTAAATTCTTAAATTATAAGACAATATTCTTAATATAATATCCGAATTTATTAGTACATATAAATATATCTAAATAATATAACGAGTTTTAAAAAAAATTTATTATATTAATTATTATAAAAAAAATCTATTATTTACAAAATAATAATTTGACATATATGTAAAAAGTATATAATTTCCCGCTTGTATTGACATTTTGTTTGATACTAATTGTTTAATTGAAAAAATGTTGTTGAGAAAATTATAAAAAGTGTATAAAAGGAGAATATAGAGGCATTATTAGTAATTATTTTGAATGATGATGCTGATGAACTTCCTCTTGTTCCTCTAATTAATTCTGAAATTAATAATATTTAGACAAAATAATTAATGCTTAATATGGCAAGCAATAACTTTTTATTTACGCAACAATACAAAAGCATATATATTAAGAATATTTCATGCCTTTTATTATTTCATATAATGTTCTTTTTTGGTCGGATTTTAAAATATTTGAAACAGATGATGTTGGTGGAGGATATGAAACAAATTTATATAGTGGTATGGCGGAGTAAACAGAATTATCATTATCTGTTGGTTTAATAATATCATAACGACCATCCTTTTTTTTATCTAAATCAATTAGACTATGATTATTTTTTGTAGGAAATATTAATCTTAAATTGTGGTAAGAATCTTCATCATCTTCTGAAGAAAATGCTGAACCTTAAATTTTTATATGGAGAAAATTTAGTTACATTGTAATATTATTTATAAGCATTTGTTAATTTTTGTTAATAGGCATTATCGTTAATCAAATATAAAACATACCTTCTGTAATGAAGTTATCTTCAGGCCTTACTGGAGCTTCTATTAATTGAATTTCTCCCGATCCTCTACCATAGTCATTTGTTACAATACATTTATATACTCCAAAATCAGCATAATTGAGTTCTCGTATTTCAAGAATGTAAACATTACGATAACGTTCTTCAACAGATTGATCCTAAAATTGTATAAAATTTATTATTAACATAATAATTCTCTTTTAAAGTAATTATAGTGGTTAAAAATAAAGTAAAAACTTTTGTTCATCTAAATATAATAATAGAATTTAAAATTTTACCATAATAATTTTGTCATTTTCAAACAACTCTTGCCCATTAAATTCCCACTTTAATTCTCCTTTTGGCCAGGCTTCAACATTACAAACAAGTCTAATAAAAGAACCGCTAATAGCTTCAACAACTGGCGATTGTGGTAATACAATCGGAGGAACTAAAATAAAGAAAAGAATTTTTTTAAAATTGTCAAAGTATACTTACACGTAACATGTAATTTGACCGTCCAAGACTCATCTGGTGGCACACCATTGGAAGCTAAACAGATATATTCACTCATATGTTTTCGAGACACTCTAATTAATTCTAATGATGAACCATTAAAAACAGAAGCTTAAAAGATACAAAATATTTAAAAATAAAGAAATCACTTACATCCATAACCAGTAGCACCATTAAATCTGATCAATTGTTTATCAGCTCTTCTCCATACAATTGTTGGCGGAGGATTACCATGGGCTTCACAAACAAGTGTTACGTTATGACCTTCTCGAATTTCAACGGCTGCAGGTGTGGATGATCTTGATACAATAGGGGGAACTATAAGAAAAATTATAAATCATTACTATAAGTACTATTAAAATAATATATAAATAAAAATAACTTCATTCTAATACTTATGTATATTGAAATAATATATTTGAAATGATATTTAGTTTCTTTGCAAATAATAAATAATAGAAATTTTTAACTAAAAAAATACTTACCTCTAAGGTTAACATATGAGGTTTTAGTTATAACAGGATCTGTATTCACTTGGCAAATGTAACCACCTGAATCATCCGCCTAAAACATTTTTTTAATAGAGAAAAAATTATTTAACATACTTGAGCATTTTTAATTTTCAATATCCATTCTTTATTATTCACACGGGGTATAATTTCATATTTTTCTCTTTGTTTAAATACCTAAAAATTTTACATTGTCAAATTAAGTATATTAAAAAATTACTCTATCATCAAAAGCAATTAATCTTGGAGGTGTTTCATCTTTAATAAATGCTACCATGTGTTTTCCTATATCCCCAATTAAACATGAAATCGAAATATCAGATCCTTGAACAGAGGTAACATTTTTCATTGTTCCATGGTAAAAATATGGTGTTGGAGATTTAACGCAAACTATAAAGATCGAATGGTAAGAATTACATGTAAAAATATAATGTTTATTAATTTTAACAGACCATTGAAAATTTGACACACTAACGTTGGAAACATTAGTAATGTACTTTCAGAAGCATTGAATCTCATTTCCATAAAAATATAACTGTTTTTAAAAAAGTATTATATAGATGTGCTAGTATGTTAGAAAAATGTACAAAATTATAAAAATCAGAATATCAAATATGGAAATGACATACAATTGTAACTATTTTAAATATCCTTATCCTCAACAACTACAATTCATTTATCTTTCTCTTTCTCTATTATTATTTCATTTATTTAATATATCTCTCTTATAAACATCCCATATTTTATCTTTATAAGCTTTAACAAAATATAAATTGACTTCTTTTACATTTTGTTATTAAACTAATCAAACTTAAAGGCAGTAATAATTACAAATAAATTTTTTTTACTATTTCTATGGCATTTGATGATTCTAACCAGAGATGGATAACATATAAAAATAAATATAACATAATGAATAGCTTCTATATGTATATAGAAAATTTTGATTAGTTATATGACAAACATTTTATTTTTATTCATATAATCATTGGTTGGGATTTTAGCAAATTATGTATAATCTTTTCAATCTCCTGAGAATCAAGTTTTCAATGATAAAATGATTAATTTTATATAAAGAGATGATTTCATTATGAAACCAAAATTTGATATCATAATTGAAATATCATAATAATAAATTTTAAAAAGTTTTTAATTATTTTAAACTTACCAGTAGATAAAACAAAAGTCAAAAGAGTAAGTATAAATATCATTTCTTATCTTTTTAACACTTATAACCATTTAAATGGTGTTCTTACAAAAAAAAATTAAATTTAGTATAACACTTTAAATAAAAATATGATAACCTAGAAAAAATTAAAATACTTTATTAGAGATATAGTAGTATTAGCATTATATTAATGATCTGTTGATTATAAATTTCATGTCAAAGTGATATATAAATACTTAGCATCCTTGTATAATGCTTTAAAAATAATCTTTTTGTTAAAAAAATATAATTTAAATGATTAATTACCTTTATAGTTTCCAATAAGTTTTATTTAAATATATATTATTAAATAATTATACTTAATCTTTTTATTTCTAAAATAGATATGTAGTTTTAATAAAACAATTATAATAAATGCCAATAGATAAAAATTAATTTAGTTTAACACTTAGTTATTATCTATAAAACATTAACAAAAGCTCTTATTTATTATGAGAATATCTCAATTTTATATAATAAATGAAGAGTTATGATTAACTTTAGAGGGTAAAAATTATAAATTTCTAAGATTAAATAGAGGCTGGATTAATGAAATTGTTTGTACTCATCCTATCAAAAGATTTAAATAAAAAGTTTAGTAATAATAAATCAAGTCAACAGTCAGGATACAGTTTTACTTATCAATTTTATAGCTTACAATCAAAAGACAATAGCCGACATGTCGATTTCTTTAACAAGAACCTGTTAACACGATTAATAATTTTATATTCACCTTATTTTACGGAAACATAATATATTTTTAAAATGCAATTGCGGACGTTTTTATGAATTAAGAATAACACTCTATGCTAAGAATAACACTATTGTAGTTTATAAGAAGTCAAGATAATTACTTTATAATTTATATAGCACTTTAATTTCTTCCAAAATCTCTTATACGGTGATTTAAAAAGATTATACAAATTTATTACGTTAATTCTTATCAATTTTAATGCATTTTATTTTACTAAAATAAATTAATTCAGACATTTAGCCAAAATATTCACATTAATGTTTTATGACAACCATTTAAATAGTTAGAAAAACATTAAATAAATAGTCAATGAAGAACGATAAATTCATTGTTAAAAGTTTCCTAACGACATATCAAAAATAACTACATTAAGTAGTATTGAAAGATTATCTTAAGAAAACAGTTACCATAAATAAGTAAGTAAATTTTCTAAAAGAATTAAATAAGAAACAAAAAGTTATTTATTTTATAAACAATAGTTATATTATCAATAGTCAAAATGAAACAAAATACCTTTCCGACATATCATAATTGCGTGGGTAACAAGAAATTATTTCTTATATATAGTAATAATAAAAACACTTAAAAACTTGAAATTGTAGGGAAACTTGAGTTTAGTATGTCTTAACAAACCAATTATAAAAATATTATAAAAGTTAATTGACTAAAAATGTATAATACAAAAATGTAGCTAAAAGTATAAATAGCTTATGATAGAAAAAATAGAATAAATATTTTCTTTGAATTTCTAGCCGTTTTAATATAATAACAATAAATTCATTTTCACTACTTTCATTCAAATGGCGCCGCCAAATGAAGATGATCTAAATTTCCTTATGAACATATTAAGAACTATTAACATATTATAATAGCTTCCATATATATCTATACATCACCATTAAATATGATAAAATAATAAAGAAAATACTAGAAAACAATATAATTATAAGGAAAATTTGAAATATAACTATATTATTTATAAGAAGAAAATAAAGAGCACGAAGAAAATTTAAAATTGCAAATAACGTGAGAAAAAACCGTCAACATCTTCTTGCTCCGAGATCCTTAAAACAACACATGTTAAGGACAATTGAGGTAATAATAAAAGTTTTTATTAAAAATTTTAAAAGTAATATTTTATTCTGAACAACGTAATCAAGTCTTTATTCAGACTCACACAAATAATGACAAAAAATTACATTTCCTATTATCAAAAGTATTAAGAGTTCTTTAGCTGTTCACTTTACTTGTAATTAAACAATGAAACAACAACTTTTCTGTTCTATTTATTTGCCTTACGTAAGTGGTATTCAACTACAGCAAATGGAGCCCAAAATCCGGTAGCAAGGAAAATTGTGATTTTTGCAGCTAATGACCATTTGTTGTGGACAAAGAAAGGAAAACGCTAAAAATAGTAACCTTGTGATTATTTAAAATTTTAAAACATACAGCACCAGCGTAACCATCATGAATGAAAGAATGTGGTGTTTGTCCTCCAGTCTTGGCAACGGCACCAGAGTGATGACATTTACGCATTGAACTAATTATTGGTCTTACTAATTTTGAAGCAACCATTTCTGAAAATATATGTATTATTTTAATTACAATAATGAATTCTACTCTACAGATCTGAAGTAGGAAAATGAACAAGTATTTGATGTATGCAATCTTCCAATAACAAATTATTCGTCTTAAGAGAAGCATTATTTTCAATATAACATAAGAGAGAGTTAACTTCATTCACTAAATTTAAATATTTTCTTAAGATCAACTTTATTATATAAAATTACATCAAATATTATATTTATTACATTACTTTAGAAATCTTTCATAATACAATTAAAAAAAGCATCCTGTTTTATTTGTTATCCAAAATAAAAAAAATAAGAAAAAAATTTCTGTCTTCTTCATAACTGTTTTCAAAGTTAAAAGATTTTTAAGAGTAAATAGTCAAACGGTGTGTCTTTTCTATTTAAAGAAGCTGAATAGGTTCCAGTTTTTTGTTGCCAAAATGAACTATGTTATTTTCAAAAAAACCTTTTTTGGTCTATTTTCTTAGTATACTTTTGTGCAAGGGAAACTCTTTTTTTCACATTCATAAAATGAGTCGGTTTATATAACATAGGAAAATCCAATTTCAGACTAGGAGGAAACACGATATCAAAATATTAATTATAAATATTCCAAGTTAGGAATCAAAGAGTGGTGGTAGTTCTCATAAAAAAAATTATAAGTAAAATAAAATGAAAAGCTAAAAAAAGCAGGACAAAAACATGGCCTTCGACTGGTTAGAAATACAAATAAGAGAATTTTATTGAATTATATAACGATTATAATCAAAACTAAACAATTTGTATTGTATATCAGATCATATATCAGCAAACTATCTAAACAGGTATCTTAAAAATAACGTTTTATCAATTAAAAGAATAGAGAAGCAAATCCTTTTTACCATCTGTTATTATATCTCTTTGGGTTTGCCAATTATGGACCACTTATATTATCCTACTACCAGGTCCCTGGTAGGTCAAATCATTTTGTACCTTAATCGGCATACTTAAGTTACAATATAACTCTAAATATATATATGTATAATATATTCTTTCTATGTAAATTATAACATCGCGTTCGTCATACTTTGTTTCATTTACCTGTCAATTTGTGGCCAAATATTTTGCATTGATTCACTTATCATTAATGTAAATAAAGTAATATGTTTTATGAGTCAAAGAAATAATTCTAATATACAATTTTTATCGTCCCTATACAAGATAAATAAAAAAACAACTTATTTTATCATATTAACATTTAATATATCATATTTAACAGAACTTTTTATTTTAATTTAATTAAATTTATATTAATCTAACAATTTTCTTTAGAATTTATTGATAGAACTATTCAAGTAGTATCTTTTTCTCTTTGCGTGTTATATAAACATCTATTTTTTTATTGTATAAAATATATTTAACTTTTCAAAGTTAAAGTTGTAATTATTGCAGAAATAATATCTTTTAAAAATATATTTTTTTAACAAATCAAATATTATTTATATAATTAATTTCAAAATATTTTATACTATTTGAGTTTTTCTATTTTTATGAATTTTGTATATTATAGAAGATAATTTTGTAATGATAATAAGGATATATACATTTTATTTATCAATCATTTTTATTATTTATTTGTTGATATTAAAATGTGACGGAAATTTATGGAGTGAAACAGAACGCATGGAAGATATGCAACAATTTAGAGATCTTTGTTCATACTATACAGTAGCAAAAGCTTATATGGAAGATAGTAATGCGCGAATTACAGTATTTGCACCTGTAAACGATGTATTTTTATACAATCCTGTTCTAAGGGGTATGAGGCAAAAAGAGGTTTTAAGTCATTTCGTTGATAATCAAGTAATTGAAATTTCCGAAGGAAAAAAATGGGATAAACAAACATTAGTTAGGTCAACAATAAATAGTGGATATATCTATATAACTCAATTTGAAAATAATCCAGGAAATTTTTCATATTTTGCGAATGCAGGTAGAATTTGTAATCATGAAGCTGGTCAATGGGGGATTATCAGTGGTGAGCAATATCTTTATAAGGTTTGTACACCAATGGGAGAAAGACCATATCCTGGAACAGCTCTCTCATTTGTAAGAGATGTTGATGATACCTTATTTAATGATAGAGAATATAATAATAGAGATTTAACTGAATTAAGGGATATTCTTAATAGAGTTCCTGATATTGCATTAGTTATTTATGGTGGAAGCGCTTGGAATGCTTTCCATACATATTTTTTACCATCAAATAAAGCTTTTGCTAAAGTTGTTGATAGAAATCGGATTGATAGAGAAGTTTTACTTGCTCATGTTACTGGTACAAATAGAGTTTTATTTTCTTATTCTTGGTTATATGATGGTGGTATACATTATTATCCATCTGTACATTTTTCTTCTAATATTATTGAAGATAATTTTAAGTTAAAATTAACAATGAGAAATATTACTGATAGAAGAACTGGAAAATGGGATTGTAAGTTTTGATAATAAATATAATTTTTATTGTATATATTTTAGTATATGCCGTTTCAGAAGTTTATGAACGTTATAGTCAGTTTCGAAGAGGTGCTGTATGGGCAAAAGTACTTGTTCCTAATATTCCTCTTCAAAATGGCGTTGCACACATCATTGACTCAGTTTTGGCTGTTGTAACAAACACAATAGATCAGCATCTTGGTGATAATTATCGATGCACTACATTAATGCGTTACATAAATACAATAGGAATGATTATAAGAAATTATTTTTCTGCTTCCGGTGGATTGGTAACATTTTTTGCACCATATAATGAAGCATTTGAAAGAATCCCTGAATCTATCGAAAGACGTTTACTAAGAGATAGAATTTGGTTAGAACAAGTTCTTAAACTTCATATAGTACCGGCAAAAGAATTAACGACTGATGAAATGACAAATGATACCATCGTTAATTCAGTTGATAACATGCGACAACTTTATTTTATTAAAGGAGAATGGCCAAAAAATAATATCAGTGAGTTTAAAAAATATATATATATTTAAAAATATAAATTTTAGCATATTATGTAATTGGTGGTGGAATTAAAGCAGCTATACTTATGGAAAATGTAGCATCAACAAATGGAATTATACACTATATTGATACAGTACTTGGTGTGCCATCACAAAGTTTATATGAAATTTTAAGAAACGAAACAAGATTGCAAACAAGTTATTCACATTTAGAAAATTTGCAATTACGATTTTCTCTTGATCCTTGGCAAGTATTAACACCTGAACAAAATGTCACATTTTTCATACCTTCAGATGAAGCATGGGAGAAAGTTTCACCTGCATTACGAGCACATATGTTAGATGGAAGACATTGGCTTGCACTCCAATATGTTTACAAGCGACACATAATTCAAGGTATCGCTTTAATGTATACAGATTTAAGAGAAAGAACATATGTTATGATGAATGATGAAAAAGTTGTTATTCGAAGACGTGGTAGATTTTTCGAACTTTACTGGCCTCGAGGAAATCGTGTTGCTAGAATAATTGAAGGTTCTGAAATATGTGGAATCAACGGTTATATTCATGTTATCTCAGATGTTTTAATTTATGAGCAAGATCTAAGAGCCGGAGTAGATACCTTTTTAAGTTTCCATATGGAATTTTATGTGTTAGCATCTTTATTTTTATCTTTAATTTTACCCAGAACAAGGTTATGGATTTATACATTAACGAATATCACAATTATCATAACATCGCTAGGAGTCTCATAAAATATACTTAATATGAATCAAACCAACTTTATTTTTATATATATATAATATAATTGTAATATTTCTTAGTAAACGAACAATATTTATAGTGGAAATTAAATTTTTAAAGTATAATATAATTTTGCTACATCTTATACATAGTTTTTGTCATACCATTTAATCAAATATAATAAAACAATTGTATAAAACCTATAATAGGAAGAAAAATAACAGCTTAAAAAATTCTTAAAATAATTATAATAATCATAGAAATAAGAAAAATGCATAATTATCTGTAAAAAAATAAGCACTCATTGAAATATCAATAAAACTTAAATATTCAACTAGTAAAAAACATTTATTATGAATATGAACAAAAATACAATAAGTAAATTTTTTTAAAAAGTATCCAAACAGATAAAAGCAGTCGGGAAAAGTTTTAATAAATACAATAGTAAGTGTGTATTAGAATTTCATATATGTTTAAAGTTATTTCTCCTTTTCTTTTTGTTCCTTCATTCTTTCTTCATACATTGGACGATATGTCTCAAAATACTCTACTTTACATTTATCAATATATTCCAACACTTTTTCCATTCCTTCACCAGTTTTCGAAGATACACACACAGCGTTAATGTTTTCATAGAAAGAATCCAAAACCAGTGACAATGACCTAGTTAAATCAGTCATATAAGAACCTTTTCCTTCTTCTAAAGAACTATGAAATGATTCAAAATCTTTCATCCACTCTAAAGCATAGGTTGGTTTTACAATATCTGCTTTGTTAAAAACAATAAAAAACGGTAACTTGGTGCGATAAAGAATGGAACAAGCATATAACATGTTAGACATGAAAGTTGTTGGATTCGTTGCCCTTCCAGAATCAACAATATAAGCAATCATAGTTGGATGTGACGAAGCAAGAGAGTCTGTAATAATTGAACCAGAAGCAGACCAAGTAAAGGCTTCAATTTGACCTGGTGTGTCGATAATTATATGATCAACTATATTGGAACGCTCCTTTAAAATATTCATTATTTTGTCAAATTGAGTACAAATTAAACTTAAGGATGTCATTATAGCACCATTAGGACCAAGATTAAACTGTTTCATTACTTCCTTATACTTTACTGTATCTCTTATATCAATGTTAGCTGGAAATGGAACATTAACAGTAGCTGGATCTAAATTTATAAGATATGGAGGAGTTTTTCTCTCATGAAGATATGATGTTAATCTTTTTACAAAAGTTGTCTTCCCAGAACCTGCCATTCCCAATGTTATAATAACAGGAGCGCTATTTTCAGATGGGCTTTCTGGTACAAAAGTAGTAGATTCTTGCTTTTCTAATTCACCACTCATTATATAGAAATACTGAAATGTACAAACAAAAAATAATAAATTTAGGAAAATGAAAAATGTCTTTTCTCCACAAATTATCCTGTAGCAACTTTTTTCAATTTATATTTTACAGTAGTGTAGAAATTAATCTAACACTTTTATAAGTCTTTTTTTATTAAATTATTAGAGATTATTTTTGATAGTCGTCGGTAGCTGTTTAAGCTTAAAAATTAATTTAGAAAAAAACTTTAAGATGTTTAAAATGTACTTTTGGTAAAATGAAAAGCAACTTGGAGGACGACTATTTATTGCAAATGTGATGAAAATTACAAATATTTTAATTGAAATAAATTAAAGAATCATAAAATTACCGAAAAAATTGAACTAGTACACTTTTATTCACAATACCTATTTTATTTAAAAAAATATCAATGGTATTATTAAACATATAAAAAATCCAACATTAATAAATTACCATTAAAGTGAGTGAGATTTTGACAAGGCAAAAAAATTAATTGTACTGTAGTCTTCCTTTGTAATGACTTTTTTCAGTAAAATACAAATTACTAAATTAAATTATACATAGAACTTCAAGTTAACTGTATTGAAAACATTAAATTCATTGAGAAAAATATATTTCTAGTTATTTCTAGATAAATTATAAAAAAATTAATCTTTACATTGCATATATTTTCTAAATTACGATCAAGTATATAAATTAATTTTTAGAAACGAAACATTAGATAATATTCAATATCTTTAAAGTATATTAGTTATATTAACATAATCATAATAAATATGACAACAAAGGGAATATCTTTGTAATCTACTTCACCAAATTCATTTAGTGAAAAATAATTAAAGACATTTTTTTCATTAAGTAGATATTGCCTTTGAAACATTTTCTGTACAGAATTTTTCAATTTTAAAATGAATTTGAAGTAACATTTTCATTGTATAGTCATCTAGCATATGATCAATATGACATTAGCTCCACAATATTTAATGTGTACATCAGATTTAATTGAAGCTAATATATGTGTTTTACTGTGTGGATATGTTTTTCACTCAATGTGTATTTCAAAATTGGTTAAAGAAACGAAAAATATGATGAATTTTTAAAGATTGCTTAATGTTCGGAGAATTGTCCAAATTCTCGTAAAAAATGTTATTTTTCTGAACTATCTAATTTTTTCTTATATTTTTAGAAATTTGTCACAAGACTCCATGTATCAATTCAATACCTCAACTGAAATAAATTCATTATTACATATTCAAAAACTTCAAAACCGTATCAAATCTTTAAGATTAGATTTGACCCGTTGTTTATCATATGTAAAAGAGAAGTATACGCTTGTAAATATTAAAAATGTAGAGTTGGAAATTAAAAACAAGTAAATCAAAATCCTGGCCCTTGTTACTAACAATTATAGTAGCATTTAAAAAATAGTCTAAAATGAAAGATAGATTGAAATTATGTGATTTCTATAAAAAAATTTCAAGTAATAACATCTCAAATGGTACAGATGTTTTGGGCAAATATTTAAATAGTGACGGTACTGTCAATGCTGTAGCTCTACTTTATATGGTAGTAAAAGAAATTCAAAAATTAATTCTTTGTTAAATAGATCAAGAGAAAAGCGGAAATGGCTGATTGAAGAAAAGCTAGCATTATAAGAAGGGATTTATAACAAAAACATTAATTAAATATGATAAGGTATGAACTTACATATTTGAATAACGCTTTTGAATGTAAGTTGACTGCTTCAACCGAAAATATAGTTATATTCGTTGGTTCTTTTAGGAAAAACACTAGTAATTATAGAAATCCAGTGGGTTTTGAAGTATTTCCATATTAGTTTACCTCTAACAAACTTCCAAATAAAATTTTTAATTCTCGTATAGCAGAGTTTGGTTTATCTACTTTAAAAGTTCCAACAACATCTAAATTTGATTTAAATAACACTCTATTTTATAATAAAAATTCTGGAGGAATTGGTCCAAGTGGCTAATGAGAAAGGGAATGAAAATAACAAAGAAAAAAATCGGTAGTAATCATACTAACAAATATGACGTACCAAAGAAATCTTTTAGATGAAAATTCAAGTTTTAGTAATAATAAGAAAGAATATGATATAATAGCAATATTTAGAAAAAATTATTTTATATCAACAAGCTTTAATAATGAGCAAGTTCTCGCTTCTCTTCGTCATTAATATGATAGAAGTTAATAAAATCAAATGTAAAACAACGATCTCAAAAATTCTTGATACCCCTATTTTATACAATTTTTTTTTATTATCAACTTCAACTTTGTTTATTTAAGCCGTTTGTTGAGTTACTTCGAGATGAAATATTTTACTTTTTGAACCACTATTGCAATCTTGTATTTTTATAACCATCTTGAAAATTTATTATTTATAGAAGCCATATTAAGTTATGAAAGATTTACATTATATGGTAATTAAACAATCTCTAAAATATTCAATTTTTCATCATTAAACGGAAAAAGTGTTTTTAAATTAAGCATTTTTATTTGTTTATTCTAAAATAATTTTTTAGATTTGAAATTTTCATTTTTTATATTCAAAATAATGATACTTATATAGGTTGTCACTGGTCCATATAATAAATTTTGTTAATTATAATGGTGCCTGAAAAGGATAACAATAAAGAGGAAGATAAAAAATTATTATCTTGTAAGCAACTTCCCCACGATATCAAACCAATTTCGGAAGGAAAAAATGTGATTGTTCCAACTACAAATGTTCCAGTTACAGCTTCTTCAAAAACGAGTGTACGTTTTTTTATTAGATGATTTGTATAATCTATTTTAGACAACAAAAGCATTTGAAACTGTTGAGGGAATTATTTTGAAACTTGCAGATAAAATAGTTGCTGATGAATCGTCTAAAAAAGATAAGAAAATAACTGAAAACGTTAAAAAAACTGAAATATCTGATATAATCAAAAAGTCTAGTGTTAATGTTAAATCAACAAGGAAACCCGTATCTGTTTACCTTGCTCCAATAGATAATTTTAAAAATGAAAGCACCAAAGAAATACAAGATGAAAATATTCAAAATTTCGATACAAATTTATCAAATAATATTCATCATACTCCTGTAAACAAGACACAATCATTTGAAAATTTGAATCTAGGAACACCAAAAGGGAAAAAGAAGACAGTAATTGTACCAATATCAAATACAGATTTGACGAACTCTTCATCAATAAAATCTGTTAATACATCTAAGAAAAGTAATAAATTTAATCCTGATGGATATAAAGATACTTCAATTTCCAAATTATCAAGAAAGAAAAAGTCGCAGAAGCAAAATTCTCATTGTGTTACTCCAAATTGCAATAGTATGTTGGTGCCCTCAACTAAACAATGTTTAAGCTCTGGATCTACACAAACTGCTTTAGAAATTTTAAAAAGTAAACACGAAAAATCCGTTTTTATGATAGGTAATAAGGATACAAATAAGGCATTTGTAGATGGATGTAGAGGGAAATGTAAAAAATGTACTGATTGTTCTTCATCTAAACGGTCAAAAAAAAGTAAAAATCGGAAGAAAAATATTATTATTGAGAAAAGCAATACTGGAACCAAAGAAGGAAATCAGTACATTTCTGTTGTTAAAATGGACACAAAATTTGAAATTCCAAAAACACCGAAGTCTTCAAAAGCTAATCAATTTATAAACATTCAAAATCCATCTCCATTAAATGAAAATAATAATCAACTATATGGAAATATTTATACTGTAGCACCAGTTAGAAATCGCAATAGAAATATTGATAATGATAGTGGTATTGATAATCCACAATTTAATGACGATCTTTCAATGATCCCATACACGTGTAAAGTAACTACAGATAAAAATAATTTTAATTTCCCTACAAATAATTCATTTCATAAAACAAATACAATGTTGGTACCTTTGAAAAACCATACGATTAAAAATGACTCTTTAAATATTAATCAAGATAACAAAGAAAATATAGTACAAATAAAATCACCCAAAATTGCAAGATTTTATGATATGCAACAAAACATCAATACTATCAAGGAGAACAAAAAATGTGAAACAAATAATTCATCTAATGATTTAATTGTTAAGACTGCTCAATCTCTTTCTCCATTTGAAAATAGAAAAATTTCATCAACAAATTCAAAATTAGTTAGTATAAAATCTATTCAAAGCACTTTTTCGACAGCTTCGAATGGTGGAATAGGTGATTTATCACATTCAACAGGTAAAACCTCAAATATGACATTTGATACTGCTGTTGCTAATGAATCTGATGATATTATAACTGATAGCTTTGTTCCATGTAGTTCAAAAAGTTCTTTAGAAAAACAATCGAAAATTTATAAGCACAATACAGAAAATAAATCAAATGAATTAAAATGTACTACAGAAAATTTTTCCAGTGAAATGAAAGTTGTACTTAATGATAATAAAGGAAATAGGATAACGGTCAACATGACAAATATTGTAAAGAGTTTTAGTAACAACAATGAAAGTCTCTCCCCAGATGAAATTTATATAGATGGTATCCAAATTTGGAAAAGACAATAATTTTTTTATTAAATAACGGATTTATTCTTTAGTTATAAAAGAAAACTTAAAATGATGACTTGCTAAAATTAAATGTTAATTAATTTAATGACAAAAATAAAAATTCCAATAATTCATATAATTATTTATACTAAAAAATATTTCAAACAACTATGAATAAATAACAACTAAAATTGTGTAGCAAATTTA
Organism: Strongyloides papillosus; assembly: GCA_005656395.1. Lineage (NCBI taxonomy): Eukaryota > Metazoa > Nematoda > Chromadorea > Rhabditida > Strongyloididae > Strongyloides > Strongyloides papillosus. The sequence goes on along the minus strand of SRSI01000010.1, from coordinate 1,453,407 downwards.
TCATCGAAAAAATTAACTCCTGTAATTTTCCATTTGCCTAATGGATAAACTCTCCTAGAGACACCAATATTACAATAATAATTATTTCTTGGATCATCTGGATTTTTTATATATGATACAAACGCTGCATGAAAATCCACCTTTGATTTTTCTTTCCTGTTAAAAATTTTATCGCCTGTGAATAATGTAGAAAAGATGATTGTTTTTTTAATATTTTCTTCAAAACTTGCAATATCTAGAAGTTTTTCTAGCATTTGCCTTTCTTCATTGCATTTTTTATTCATTTCTTCACTTAAATTAATAACTAATTCGTTTGTAGCGACATTTGAAAAAGCATCCCACTTCTGATTTTTAATACAATACGCTGATGAAATAATTGCCTATAAATTTCAAATTTTACATTAGTTCACCATTTAATTACCTTATTTGCACCTTTGATTAATCCTTCTTTCGAAAAATTCTTTTCAACGTTTATTTGGTAAAGAGATTGAGAGAAAAGATTTCCAATAAATCGCTGAAGTTCAAATGAAGGTGCAACTACAAATGGTTTATTTACAAGAAATGTTCCAACAATTTTTGGCACATTTTTAGAAACCTCCTGGATTGTCATATAAATAATTATTACTATAAAAAGTTAACTAATATAATATTAACTATGAGTGACAATTCTCCACAACTATCAAAACAGAAGTATTAATTTAAAACTTCTATCCTGTAATTTATATTCTAGATGAATGAAACGAGAATTATTAAAAATTTAATTATGGTACCAGAATAAATATAAAAATCAAGAAACCACGAATGACAAAATTATTTTTATATCATATTTATTACTTAAAAGTAACAATTCACCATTTATCATAGATCTTCAAGAAGACACTTTCCTGTAGTATAGTTTATCGTTAATTTTTTATTTGGTCTTTTCCATTCACGAAGTTTGACATTACACATGTTGAACATTAGTCTCGAAGCTTTCATGGAGTCTTTTTCAGGACGATCTTTGAAGTAAACAATTTCTTTAATACCGTGCTGTATTATCATTTGTGCACAATTGTTACATGGAAATAGAGTAGTATACATTGTAAATCCTTCAACAGATTCACAATTCTTGTTTGCAATTGCGTTCATCTCTGCGTGGACAACATACATTGTCTTATTCTTTAAAGGATCCGAATTTTCTTTTCCCCAAGGCATTTTGTCATCATCACAACCTCTTGGCATTCCATTATATCCTATCCCGACTATTTTAAAATTTTTCCCAACAATTACAGCTCCAACTTGTGTTTCTGGATCCTTACTACGTTTCGCCGCAATAAAAGCAGTTGTCATAAAGTATTCCTCCCATGAAATATAATCATTAGACATTGTAATAAGTCACTACTATCCTATGAAAATAATTTAAAAGTATCTCTGAAATAAATTTGCATAATACTTTATTATAAATGAAGCTATGACTTTTGAGAGATCTAATCATAAATTATATGCATGATAATTTAACTTGTCGTCATAAGAAAATATATCAGATTATAGATTAACATAAATATCAATGTTTAGTTGACCTGCATTTAAAAAAAGATTGATAAAGTAAATGAAACAAGACTTATTATATATGGAAACACCGCAAATAGTATTCTACATAGATAATTTCAAATTTTTTTACTAGTAATTTTTTGAAACTAAATAAATGCACCCACGTACTATTAAGAACTATGTTGCTATGTACTTTTAATTCACTGATAAATCTTTGTCATAAAGTTGTCCAATTAAATTACTGTCACACCTAAAAAACGTACAAGATCAAAATAATTTTCGCGCTTTTTTAAATAGTAGCTTATTGTTGTTATAATTTATTAGTATTGTTATATTAGTCAAAAGAAATAGGTATTTTTCAATTTTACTAGAAATATTTTTTTTAATAAATAGTAAATAATATATCAGATAAACTAATTTTATTTTGAAGAAACAATAAAAAAAATTCTATATATGTAGCACATTACTTATGACAAGGTATGTATTACTTATAAATTAAAAAACTTTTGAAAAATGTTCTATGTACAAGTCACCGGCAAACATTCTGTCTTTCAAATTTTTTTTTGATTTTTCCAACCAATATTGATGTATGTACATAATCTTTTAATTTTGAATCCCAAAATGTGAAATAATTTAATGCTCTGAATATTTAATTTACATGTAAATTTCTGGTTTTTCCCAAAAAAAAGAGAAATAGGTTTCTGAAATAAACCTTTAGATATTTGAACCTATTTAATTATAAGTATTGTATAAAATAAAAAAAAATATAAATTGGGAGAATTTTTAAAAGTGCATCATACAAAATATGTAAAATAAACAGTAAACTTTGCTTATATATGTGATATTGTAAATGTGAAAGAAACTAAATAAAGGAGTAAACTTTTGAACATTGTAATTCTATGTAGAAGTTTAATATTCTATTTAAATTTTTAATTTAAATAAATGCTAAATTTTATTGCAAAATAACCTATTATAACTATATAATAGTCATCTAATAGTACAAAAAATTGTGCTATATTATTTATTATAACAAGCCGCAGCCTCGCTTCGCTCGTCGCTGCTTGCCTGCAGGGCTGGGTCTTTTTTCCATAAACAGTAACTCCCTGCGCTCATCGCTACTTGCAGAAAATTTTTAAAATATTTAGAATTTAAAAAACTTTAAAATCTTTTGTTTTATAATAACATACATTTTAAAATTCTAAGTAATATTTTTGTATTTTATAATATTCATAATTATTATTAAAATTCTATAGGCTTTTGAACATTAAAAGTTTTTAAAACATATTTATCAAATATGTTTTATTACATATCCTTATGATTTTAAATTCATTTGATATTCTTAGTTTGAATAATTTTTTACAAATTTTTAACATAAAAATAAAAAATTAAGAATAATGTTTACGTTAGACTTCTAATTAATATTAATATGCAAGTTTTAGGTTTTTAAATATGATGAAAATAAAGATTAGTTTAAAGTTTGGCTAATTTTCTAAAATATTAATAATATTTGAGGTTGATCATAAGTATCTCATAATTATTTAACTTAAAATAATCCAACTTTTGCGATTGTTATTTTATATTTTCGCATTTTGGTTACATAATAAAAAATACTTTTAAAAATTTAATGCATGTTTTTTATTTTGTTTTATATTTTTTTAAAAAAATTTTTAAAATGTATTATAAAAATAAGAACACAAATTTTTAATGTATTTAAAATGATAATAATATTTTTCTAAGTTGATAAGATTAAAAATAAATCAAAACAATTACTCGAACACTTTTCGTATTAAAAAATTTATATAAGCTTTAAAAAACTATAAATATATTTAAATGAAATTATTTGTGATTTTTTTAATAAAATATTATAAAATTTACTTTTAAAATGCATTGATAAAAAAAATTCAACTTAGAAATTTAGGTAACTTTTTTTTTTCAAATTCTTATAAAGCATAGAAAAACTTTTAGATATTTTTAAATTTTTTAAAAAATGAATATGTGCATCGCTATATTATAGATTTGTAAACATTTTTTCAAAATTTTTAATATGCATGGCTAGATTGCGGTATTTTGAGACAATTTAGTTTAGATCATTTTAACATAAAAAGATTTAGAGTTAAAAATCTATTCTATTCTAGAATAAATGGTATTTAATAAAAATTTTGTTAAATTTCAAATAGCCAAATATAATTTGATTTTATTTTTTTTTATCATATCTTAATAATTGTCATATGTCATATATTGCACTGATTGAAAAAAATCTTAATAGACACAAAAGTTACATATAGTTAAATAAAAACCAATTTTTCCACCTATCCTATCTACTATGTTCTTAAAAATATAATTTGATATTTAAAATTGTTTAAAACAATTAATCCAATGACTTTTATGAATTGTTGTTTTTTGTTCTTCTTTCAAAGAATCAATTGTTCTTGTAATTTTTTATTTTAGGAGATTACAAATTTTAATAATATTGTCACAGAAGTAGATGTATCTCAAGAGCAAAAATTCAAATGAAGCTAATATTTATTTTTTCTATCGAGCATATTAAAATGAATTTTTTATTTAAAAAAAAGATGCATGTAACGAAAACCCTTTAGGAGGTAAACTTTTCTTCTAAGATATAGTGGAATTTTCGATGACTTACTATTTTTAGGATCGGACTTTTTTGTAAATTTTATTGTTTATACATAACAACCATAAGAAATTGACGTGCCTTTGAAATTTCTGGTTATTAGGATCATTTTTAAAGAGTTTTAGGGGGATCACAACATTTCAAGATTATTCTCATTTAATTAGATGTATCTCAAGAGCAAAAATTCAAATGAATCTAATATTTATTTTTTCTATCGAGCACATTAAAATGCATTTTTATTTTTATAGAAATAAGTACAGAAAACGAAAACCATTTAAAGAAGTGAACTTTTCTTCTAAGATAGGGGGAAATTTTCGATGACTTACTATTTTCGGGATCGGACTTTTTTGGTAAATTTTGTAGTTTGCATGTAATAAGTATTAAAAATTACGTCTATATGTGAAATTTTGAGTAAAAAAAATCTGTATTGACGGAAAAATAGAGGTACCGAATTTTAGAATTTGGTACTTAATGAGATGTATCTTCACAACAGATAATGGGATTAAGACGATCTATATGTCATTCGATAGAGAATTAAATTTCACATAAAATCTGTGAACATTTTATATTGAAAAAGTTTCATCTTTGCATAGTTTATTTTTAAAATTTAAAAATTAGAAAAAAAAATTGGTCAATTTTTTTTTTGACTAACTCAATAATGAAAAAAGATAAATGAACGGTTAATATCTTAAAATGTTCGCAACAAATTTCTCTAGGGGGGAAATTCAAGACATTTTAAAAAAATGGACGTATTGAAACTTTTTTCCTTTCTTGAAACTAAAAAATATCACTTTTTTAAAAAATTAAAAATTCACTTTTTTCTTTATATCTCGAGAACGGATAAAGAAATTAAGATGATATATATATCATTCGATAGAGAATTTAATTCTACATAAAAGTTGTAAGAACACTTTATTCAAAAAGTTTCATCTTGACATACTTTTTTTAAAAAAATACAAAAAATTTTTTGCAAAAAATTTTTTTTCAAAAAATTTCTGCAAAGGTTTTATGGTACTTAAAGTTTTTCGATTTTCTTGGAATTATACTCAAAACGTAAGTTAAAGAGAAACTTAGGATAGCTTTTTTTCTTTTTTTTGATTTTCTTCTCTGAATCCTGATATATCATTTTAAAATGTAAGAATTTAGGTTTTTTTCGGCCATTTTGGAAAAAATCCAAAATCTCAAGAATGAACTTGAAATTTTAACTTTTTTTTATTTTTATATTATTAGCATCTAAAATTATATATACCTGTAAAATTTAAGATAAAACGAATAACTCTAAGGGGGTCAAGACTAACACACCAAAACATCTTTAAGTAGCTGTATCTCAAGAACGGGACTTCAGATTAAAAAAATATTGCGTTTTTTGAAATCAGCACATAAAGTTACATATATTAAGATATAAAAAAGTTTAAATATCGAACGAAAATAATTTACACATGCTCCTTACTCCTCTAAATAAAGTGGGGATATGATAATATCATCTTTTATTTTAAAAATGTTTACATAAACCGTCATATAAACAATATTATATCGAAAATTTAAAGATATTATTCAAATAGTGATGGTCTTTTTGATTATACTATATTTTATAAAAATAATAGTAATATTACTCATTATTAATACATTTTATAATTTTCAACAAATCAATATTGATTATTATCAAATTTATAATCTTATCTTTTTATTAATAACTATAAAATATTAAAAAATAATAATTACTTGTTCGATTAAATGATCGAAATTTAAATTAGACTGCTTCTTATATAAAAAACAAAATAATTTGCTCATATCAATGGATATTTAAAAATAATGATATAAAATTTTTTCACTGATTTTTAAATGATTTAAATTTATTTAAAATATTTGTCAAATCAAAAAAGTTAGTAAAACATTCTTCTTTGTATTGGTTCAATGACTATAATGGCATAAATAATATTCCATCAACATAACCATATGGGTAAAATATTTTTTGTTTTTAGAAAGTAAAGTCAATTTATCAATTCAAATCATCAATCATCTAGTAAAAGAAAAAATTTTACACAATATAATACTATTGTTTAAATGTTAACCGTATGTGTTTTAAACTAAAAATTATATTCCTATTTTTTAATATAATAATATACAATAATTTCTTCTAAAATTTTTTAAAAACAATATATACTGAAATGTAAAGATTAATAAGAAGTTTAATGCCAATAAACTTCATAATTTTAATTGAATATTATAATTATATTGACACCAGCTCTATTATTATATTCTTAATGTTTGCACTTAAAGTAGAGTAATATCTAAATGTTTAACAAAAGTTTGCCATCAACAAAACGATAAAATATATAGTTCTTGTCTATCAATAAAGCGGCAATATTGATGTATTTTTATCTTTCTGTATCTAATTTATGATATACTGCAATTTTATGTTATTTAATTAATACGTAGTAAAAAAATTATTCATTAATTCTCTAGGTAATAATCATGCCTTAAATTTAGTTAAAACTTATTATAAAATAGGCATAATTTTTTTTGTTTAATTATTATAAGTTTATTCACTTTGATATATAAGTTACAATAACACTGTTGAAAATAATAATATATTTGATGAATAATTAATGTCAATAAATAACAACAACATAAAAATTATACGCCGAAATTTTAAAGCTTTATATAAAATTGCAATAGAAAGCTCCTGTTTCAGTAAAATTTTTTCTTTCACTCAAAGACGCCCTTGATATAAAGTTATATTTTCTATTAATGCTGTAGGGAAATCTTTTATTATAATAGTTAAGAACAATTAGTTAATTTAATTTAAAAATATAATTTTATCAGGTATCAAAAATTTTTTATTAGCATAATAAAATATTTTTCGATACTTCTGTCTCTTTGATCTTACCGCCTTATTCAATATTTTTGATCAATTAACCAAATGTAAAACTTATATAATATTTCTTTTTTTTAAACTTCAAAATAATTGTTTGAAGATGTAAACAGTAATTTCATAGTAAAAATTTTCATAATGACTTCTAAAATAGCTTATCGTCTAACATTATAGCTGCGGCTACTCTTTTGATCTTTTGAAAGATGAAATATTTGATGAAGAGATAGCTAAAGTATAGACGATATTCTACTCTTCTTATACATTTTATGCCTATTTATTATTTTTGAAGTTGTATTATTTTGTTCAATATAAATTTTCTTTGTTAAACCGATAAAAATACCATATTTGGTGTTTAAAGATAATTTATTTAATTCTAATAGTATTATTTTACCGACAACTTCTTTGTAATTTCTATGATATAAATCACTCATTTATCAAAATGTAACTTCTTACCTTTTATGTTGGAGTTTAATTAAATGTTTTAAATTATTTATTGACTATTTATTGGATTTCTTTTCTATTATTCTATAAATTTAACGTTTTTTGTATCGGTTCTTTTATTAATGTATTGTTTAAAAAACCTTATCAGTTTTCTTTTATAAGTTTATTACCATTTATTATTTTATAAAATTTTAGGTACATTTACTTTCATCATTAATACAATTTTATATTATCACTGATAGTATAGTGTTATTAATTTATACATAGTTTTATATTTTTAAAAATGTTTCTTCAAGATGCAAGAATTAAGTGGTCAGAATGTTTAGAAAACGTACTTAATGATGGAAATGCTGTAAATGTAAGATGGTACATAATTTTACATTCTTCTATTTTATAGGTATTTACAAGTTGGATGAAAAATGATCCCCAAAATAGTATTCATCCTATTTATCTTCATTTTGCAATCGTTGCTTACAAGGATATGGTAACCAAAGGAGATATACGATCAGTGGAATTAGCTCGCCAAATTTACAGAAGATATCTACGACCTGATGAAGGCCTTTGTCAATTTATTCCAAAACAACAACGTGAACAAATTGGATCAATTATTAGAAATTTGGTTTTCCCTACGGATATAAATTTATTTGATAATTGTTATCGTTATGTAGATTGGTATCTTCGTCAACAACATGCTAATTTTGTTGTCTCTGATGAATTCATAAATTACTTCAATCAACTAGCTATAAAAAATGTTGATTCAGATAGCTATACGCTAACGCGATACTCTAATCCGACGTCAACACTATCTAGAAAAAATAAACGTAATATATCTTCGAGCAATAGCAGTCATTTATCTTTTCAAACCACAAATAATTCAGGCATTCTTTCTCAGTATCCATCAACATCAGTTTTGTCAAATGCAGCGGCAGAATTATTATTACGTAAAAATGATAAACCTCTTGGTGAAGAAACTGTTAATAAGTTGTTTCCTCCTGTTCACAAAGTTCCATATGTATGTCAAGTAACAACATCACAAAAAGATTCAACATATAGTTCATCATTTAGCTCTGATGCAAATGGATCCAAAAACAATGAAAAACTTGAGAAAAAAAGATTAGTAGCTATACAAGAAGAACATATTAAAGTGAATCCTAGTACATTTGTTTTTCCACAAACTCAAGTTATGAGAAATTATAAAGAGACATATAAACATGATACAGTTGAAGGTAGGAAAATTTTTGCAATGGTTTTAATTGAAAAATTAAATGCTTTAAAAAAGAAAAAAGCTACTTGTTTTGAAGATTCTTTCAAAGATAGTGAAGTTTTTAATAAAGATCATTTCTATCTTCATGATTCTTCTAATCAATTTGATGAAGATGAAGATATTGATAAATATTTAAAAGAAAAACTAGAAAATGATGCTTCTAAGCCTTCGTCATCTCAAGATAGTCCATTAAATCGTTCTATAAAAGGAAAAATAAATACTAGAATGTCGAGTAGTGTTTCACCAGAACATCCTTCAGAGGCACACTTACAAACAAAAATTTTACCTCACATAAGTCAAAATGTATCATCTCCATATGGTCATAATGGATTTGCGCCACCACCACAGTCAAACATTTCATTGTCATATCATCGACATTCTGGCACATTAACACATGGTCATTCAAAAGCAAAACACTACAATCTATTCAATGTTAACCAAACATTAGATAGATCATACAAATATAAAGACCATGAGATTGATAATGTTTTTGCAGATGATACAAGTGGTTTTTGTTCAATGACAACGGGTTCCAATTTTAGTAGCAATAAAGGATTTAATAATTTACCAAAATCTGCTATATTTAAGAAAGCCAGGGAAATGTTTACTGAAAATAAATGTGATGAGTATGAAAAACCAAGTGGAAGAAAAACAAATAGAGAATTTTTTTCACTACCAAGACAGTTAAAAGATAAAGAAAAATGTATAGCAATTGGTTATAAATCAAAAGACAGTTCTATTCCATATGTATGTTATGCTCCTAAAAAAACAATAACTTTTCGCGATTTTCGTAAATTTTTATCTATTTCATCAAAGTCAAAACAACAATTTTATTTCAAAACACCTTGTGAAGAAGATTCTATACCTTATCAATATGTACTTATTTCCGATGACTCAACAATCTTACCAATTTATGAAGGTAAAATAATGGCTGAATGTAGAACTGGTAGCGAATCTGATTAAATATATAACTGCGTTGTAGATTTATTATATTTATAACTTTTTTAAAACGAATAATTACAATAATTTAAGCATTTTTTCTAATAAAGCAGCTTTTGTTGCATCTGATATGTTTTTGTATTCCTCGGTATATTTTAAGAGTTTTAAATCTGAAATTCTTTTAAAAGAAGACATACACGCATCTTGTAAACTTGATAAACAATATGCATCAGACCACGCAAGTTTTGAGATAAATGGAACTTCATCTGTTGTAATCAAAAATTTTTCACATTGATCAATAACATATGATATTTCAAATCGATCTCCTAATTCTAGTAAAAATTCAACATTGACAGCTGAAATAGGTTTGTGAGATGGATATAAAACTTCCAATAATTCAATAAACTCATCAATATCAACATCTTTAATGGTAATTTCTTTCATATTTGATTCTGCAAAATTTGAAAAAAACATTGCTTTGAACACAGGACTATATAAAGACAAATAATCTTTATTTACCATAATATTAATTCCATCTATATTCATGGCTATATCACTTGCCAAATTTTGAGATTGGTTAAAATTGTATGTTTCTATTTGTCTTATTCCTTTAATACTTTTAATGTTTATTGTAGCTTCAAGAACTAACTTTCCATCAGTAACATAACCTTTGTTACAATCAACTAATGTATCCCATTCAACAAATCCCGGAAACCCCCAGTTGTTTGAGGTATAATTAAAATTATTACTAAAACATTTTACAATATCAGACTCACTAGGAATGGTTGAACGGATTCTAATGGTAACGTTTGCTGAACATGACCATAAACAAGATTCACTTTCTGGATTACAATCAACATAAACAGAAAAAAACTTCTTTTCATTCGTTCTCTTTGAGCATTCTGTTTTTGCTGATAGTCGCCATGGAATATTACATATTGTAGTAAACGGTGTAAATACTTTTTTTGAAAAATGTTGTACATTACAAATATTAAGTCTAATAGTTTTTTCTGTTGTTTGATCTAAAAATGTATTTATTAAATAAAATGATAGTAAAATTACTTTTTTGTATATAATTTGTATAATTACTAAGCCATTTATGTTTGTTAAGCTTTGTTTTATCTGACGTTTTCGACATTACATTAGGCAAAATGCTGATATCACGTGAAAACTCATTTTTCTCTTCACTATCATCACGGCATCCTTCACTTAAAGTTGACTGTGAATTGTTTGAATGACTCAATCGTAAATGATCATGATTTGGATGTTGAAATAACAATTGACGTTGATAAGGTTCTCCTGTATTATCTTTATTACGCCTTTCATTTTCATTTTGAGAATTTTCAAAATTTAATTCCTTTAAAAATATTTTAGATTGATAAAATTGAAAAATATACATTATAACTCACATTTAATCTAGGAACGTCAGAATCTCTACGCGAAACATTTAATATTTCTTCTTCTTCTGGCGATGCACTACCTTCTTGTATATTATTAGAATTCATTTGTATTTATAGAAATTTTTCTCCTAAAATCAAATGTAGAATAATTTCGATGATATTATAGCTTTATAGTACTGGATTTTTGTTTGTATAAAAAATGCTATTCACATAAACAGTAATTACTTTATAACGCAAACACACCATACTGTTAAAGATTTTGTAAACAAGATGTATACGACTTACCACTGCTAGTTTATATATTTTATTATAACTAAACTTCAATATCTAATTTTATTCTTATAACAATCTGTTAATGAAAAAGAAATATTACGCTAGCTATGGAAGAATATCTTTCACTGTACAAACAAAGTATTAAATAAAATGCAACATGGATTTTATTTAGTTCCTACTTATTGTATTAGCTATAAAAAAGTACGGTTAATAATCAGTTGTATATTTTATTGATATTGATGAAAGCATGACTTCCGTAAAATAATATCACAATTATGTACATTTTTTGAACAACATTATATTATTCATTTTTTAGTTTAGTATAACAAAAATGTAGTTGATTTTATTTAAGAGCATTATTAAGAAATTTTTACTATTAAAATAAGTTTCACCGTAGTATTTATTAATTGTTAAAATACATAGTTTTGATAATTATATGTTTTACAAATCGAAATTCATCATATGAATAAAAAAAGCTAGCGATATGATAAAGAATTTTAATGCTAGCATGTTATGTTTATAATTATTTATTTTATTAAACATACAAAATAAAGCCCTTTTTTAATTATATGGATGAATTTTAAAATATTTTGTTAAATTCACTACTTTAAAGATAAATATTTATCGTGCCTTCCTTAATAAAGGAATGTAATTGGATTATTATTAAAATACTTGGTTATTCAAACAAATGTACAGTGTTACTTTAAATATATTATTCATCTAATAGTATTAAAATTTTATCATTTCCATATAGAGTTATTTTACGCACAAAATTTTTTTTCTGCATTTGGTTAGTCTTAAGATAAATGGATAATAGTATATATGAAATTTGATAGACTGTTTTTTAAACATGACTATAATTTTAATGAAAGTACTATAATAGCAACATTTCCTCTAATCATGAATCATCATTTTTGATACAAATTATTATTTTGTGTATATGTATGTAATTGTAAAATATAGGAACATTTGTTAAAAAAATCTTTATAAACTATAAACAACTAATTTCATCATAAAAGATAAATTTTTAAAAGCTTGTTATTACAGAACAAACATTTTACCCTTTGTATTATTAAAGTTTGTTAGAGATAACTTTTAACACTATTCATTTGTTAATACCAATCGAATATTTTTCACCAAATAGAACTATTGTAACACCACTAATATAAATTAGTGGTTTTTTTCATTACGAAATTGATTAACTTTTAGTTTTATGCTTCTTCTGTTTTTTTTTTAATAACTACCGAGTTATATCTTTTGACAAACAACTATATATATTTAAATATTATCAAACATTATAACTAGATAATTTTATACATCAAAAGTATTAATTTTTTTACTATTAATTTATTTTTATTATATTTAGTGTTAATCTTTATATGTATGAAGCTATGGTACACGTGTCAAAATATGCCTTTTCTGTCGTCTATCGACTGGCCATTTCTGTTTTTATGTATATTTAATAGCTTTTTCTTATACATAACCTCATATGCTAGAGGCACATGAAAATGAGTTACAGAATATGTGCTAGTTTATGTTTATATTAGACTTTTCCAATATGCAAGCTTATTTGGTGTATCTTTCAATAAAATTTGTTATTTCTTTCTTTCATCATCTTTAATAGTAGACGTAAATTAGATATTTGGATGTTGTTTTAAATAGAAATTTTATTTTCGTAATACATAGTAACTATTATAGATTTTATTTTTACTTTTCTAGAGAAATCAAAATTGATTTTACACCCAAAAACTTTAATCAATTGAAAATACTCACGTGTTGGTATATTTCAATGTTCATATAAAATAACATATCGCGTGACATGTTGAAAATTGTATACTTTCAAATTTTTATATTGATATAGCAATTTTTAGATTATTTTGTAGCCCACTATGTCTTATTCTTATCTTTTTAAATATATTATTATTGGAGATACAGGTGTAGGGAAATCATGCCTACTTCTCCAGTTCACTGATAAACGTTTTCAACCGGTTCACGATTTAACAATTGGTGTTGAATTTGGTGCACGTATGATAACAATTGATGGAAAACAAATAAAACTTCAAATATGGGATACAGCAGGTCAAGAATCTTTTCGTTCTATAACAAGATCTTACTATCGTGGAGCTGCCGGTGCTCTTCTTGTTTATGACATCACAAGAAGAGACACATTTAATCATTTAACTTCATGGCTCGAAGATGCACGTCAACATTCAAATTCAAACATGGTTATTATGCTTATTGGAAATAAAAGTGATCTTGAAGCACGTAGAGAAGTTAAGAAAGAAGAGGGTGAGGCTTTTGCCCGTGAACATGGTTTAATATTTATGGAAACATCTGCAAAAACTGCTGTTAGTGTAGAAGATTCCTTTATTGATACTGCTAAAGAGATCTATCGTAAAATTCAAGAAGGTATCTTTGATATAAACAATGAGGCAAATGGTATTAAACTAGGTCCTCAACATTCTCCATCATCTCCTAACGCTCCAAACAGTGGAAACAATGGTTCTTCAGGATCAAATTGTTGTTAAATTGTATAAATAAAAATATCTGGTCGTGGCAAGTACATAATCATTTTATTTGAAAAATATTTTGAAAATTTCCACGACCATTGTATTGATGGAGAAGAATATACATTTATGGTGTTTTTGTACAATCCAGCTTTTATCTAATTAACTCATATATTTTTAACAAACTTATTTCTCTATGTATAATAACAATTTTGAAATCAAAATATATAACCGTCGTTTAAAAATATGTTAGAAATATATTTTGTGGTTTCAAAAATATACTTTAAGAAAGTTTTCATAATCCAGACTAACTTTATATTATTACATTTAAATTTATATAAAAGTTTATCTTTATTTTTGCATCATAATTTAGAAGATATCTTTGTCTACAATATTTTTTTCTTATAAAATTGCCGTAGAAATAGCAAGGTTTTTTAGTTTCTTAAAAAAATTCCAACCATTATCTTGAAACGATTATTAGTTTTCATAATTGGAGCACGGATGTTAATTTGCATAGTCTATTAGAACAAAATTTCTGTCGATAGTTCATTTGTACGTACTGTTCCGACATTGTTGTTTTAAACATCATGGCGTCACGCGTGTACCAATCAATATGTCATTTAGGAGATAAACTTATTTACCCTTTATTACCTAATTTTGCAAAACCGATTTGGAACAATAAAGAACTAGGACCAAAAAGTGTTTTTTTCTGGGCTCCGACCATTAAGGTTAGTGGTAAATGTAATTTTTTCTATCTGTATTTGTACTGTAATAAGTAGTTTTAACGTTATTTTAAATAAGTTTCTTACTAATTTATTAAAATAGTACAAGTATAAAATAGATTAACTGATTTTATTAGGAATATGTATAAATAATAGAAAAATATATTTTTATTATGATTATTTTTAGTGGTGTTTGGTTATTGCTTCCTTAGGAGATTTGCGTAGACCAGCCGATAAACTTTCAATCTCACAGGTACAATATATAAAATGTCTTCTTATTTCTGAATTCTAGAATACAGCCTTGTTTGCTACTGGAGGTATTTGGACAAGATATTGCTTTGTTATAACACCGGTAAACTATTACTTGGCGTCTGTCAATTTCTTGGTTATGTGTACAGCTGCAATTCAATTAGGCAGAATAGGACATTACAATTACAAAAAATAATTTAATAATTAAATTGTGCTACTTATGTCATAAAACAAAACTAATACATTCTATGTGTGAACTGTTCAAATGTTTCTATTTTAACTATTAACGGTTGAATAAGTGAATAATTAAAAATGTTAATACTAAAAACTAAATTTTTTGATTTCTTTAATTGGTAGTGAAAGCAATCCAATCGATTTTTTGCATCTTCTATTTGTTCAGTAAAATTTGACTTTTTTAAGCGTAACCCCTCTTCAGCAGTTAAACCTATAAATTCTTCTATTACTTTGTTATCTATTAAACATTCTAAGGTTGTTTCATTACCATCTTTAATTAGAATTTTCATTGTCCACAAATTGTCTTTAACAGTCAGTCCAGAAACTATTGCTATAACCTCCCCTTTTACCTTTGCACGATAAGGTCCAAAAGAAATTAAAGCTAACTCTTTAGCTTTTTGAATTGACACAATCCTCTTAGATTCTAACATATTTTCATCATCTTTATTTTTTATTTTTTTTAAACTTGTGATGGAAGTGTCAAAAAAATTAGAATCTCTATCAGGTTGCCTTTTTAATGTACTTTTTTTGTCTTGATAGTTAATATTTGTTTCTTGGTCTTTATCCAATGTTAAACTTTTATTAATATTTTTATTAGGTATAAACAGTGCTAAACTTCTATCTGTCTCGTTTTCGCAAATAAAGGGATGAGTAGAAGATACATTTTTACTTGGACTCTGTTGATTTCCCGAATAACTGTTTTCAGAACTGTGTTTTACCCCATTTTCTAAATCTTTTGTAAGACTTATTCGATGGCAATCTTTAAGTGGAAGTTGCTTTTTTTGACAATCTTCTAAAACCGTTGCTTGAATATTATCATTTTTAGGAGTTAAAACATTTATCAACTTGTCTTTTTCATTTACTACTTCATAACGAACTGAATGCTTATTTAAATTATGTCCACGGGGCAATTCTAAATGATCGAAAGAGGAACAACTACTGTTTGTTATATCATTCACAATATTCTCAGCTGATTTGTCTCTCCTAATACCTATATTTTCAGTATGATGACTTTTTACTTCCCCAAATTTATTTTTACCCACTCCATTGTTTAGTGGTATATTATTATGAATTATAGGTTCACCTATTTTGTTATTTGACAATTTTGTTGGCACCTTATTTCCAAGGCAGTCTAGTGACTTTGAATCTATTAATTTTAACTCTCTCTTTAATATGTTCATAGTTTTATTATATTCACACAAACTTTCTACTTTCCCTCCAAGCAAAACAATTGATGCCTTATTTAAATGAAATATATTGTTTTGAAAAGCAACTGGCCCTTTAACATGTACCTTAATACCAGGTGGTGTTGATAGTGAAAGAAAATCTATAACCTCATTTTCTATTCCAAAATATGTATTTTTCCCATCACACAATTCAAACATTAGACACCGTTTTTTAGAAGCATCACCAATAATTTCTAAGTCTGATTCTTTTTTAGTATCCAAATTTTCTGAGTTACTTCCATAAAAAAATGATAAATCTACTTTCTTTTCTGTCAAACTTATGTACTGTGAATAAAATGATATATCAATACGTCTTACGGAATTTATTTGAAAAATATGATTAACTGAAGAATCACAATCTTTATTCTTCAATATTGGTAAAGATTTTGGTATAGTAGATTCTCCAATATCACACATTAGCCAATTTTGTACTAGAAAATCATTTATATCTCCAGTTAACTTTACAATTTTTAAATATTTATTTAAGTTAAATGCTATAACTTACCTTGAATGTATTGTAGAATTGAATTGCTTGAGAAAGCCATTGAATTCTTAAGTTTATATTTTTATTGATAAAATATCTTTTTGCTTCTTCTAAATCGCACATAATTCAAAATTACAATCATGAGAAAGAAATAAAAAAATATAACTAATTTTAAAATTTGAATATATAAATAAAAAAAAATACTGGATGTAATATTAACTAAAGTATATGAGAAAATACCTTAAAACAAATTCACATACAACTAGTTTGATTGGTAACAAGACATTTAAAATTTTTATTGTTCATGAGTAGGCTATTGTTAGTTTATATCAATTGTATAGAAAATTACAAAAATTAAGTGTTACTTTTAATCTATACGGTAAATCTCCTTTTTTTCTTTGGTTTTTAATTCAATATGCTTTAGAGTAATGTTTTTTTGTTGATACAAATATGGTTTGTTTCTGTTAAAATAATTGATTGTTGTTGGAAGTGTTGCAAATTGAACTTTAACTTTGGTATCGGAATTTGTATTGCTTTGTTTTGTTACAATATTATCACAACATTCCATATTTGATATACCTAATTTTCTTGTTTTTAAATGAACAACACTCCGAAAAGTGTTTGCTGTTACCTGTTGCCATTGAAAATATATATCTTTTTGAAATAGTACTTTCATATCACAAGTCAATGGATCAAATTTCAGATTTTTCCGTAGTATATATTTTTCTATTTTTACGCTCCCGCCAACTACATCAATAATAAATGATCCATCAACTCTCATATCTTCATCCAATGTAGATGAATTTCTTTGATTTATTCTCTTCCCAATACAATTATTTTTTAGTCTTTCATCGAAATATTCTGATTTTGTTAAAGATGTCGAATCTGAATCGTCATCTTCATCCATTTCTACTTTTGGTTCTTTTTCTATTGCTTCTTCGGCCAGCATTTTCAATGTTGTTATGTCCGGTTCATCAAAATTTAAATCAAAATTAGATGGTGGTATTTCCTCCTTGTTAACGTATTTCCAACAAGACGGCCATTTTGAATTTTTTTCAAATGAAGGTGGTTCTTGTATTTTAGGAGACTTTTTTTGTTCCTCTTGTTTTAGAAGATCTGGTATTTTAAAAACTGGAGAAAACATAAATTTATATAATTTAGATCTTAAGCTTTAACGCCTAATATGTAATATTTATCGAGACATATAAATGGAAAATATGAATAAAAGATTTATTTGGAAAATCATGAATGAATTATATTCTATTGTATGTAAAATTACTAGTCTAAATTGGTTACTATTGGATCTGCATAATAACAATCTTTTTCAATTCCTAAATTGAAGTCATTTCCAGTTAAAGTACCATTTTTATAATTTGAAGTGATAATTCTGAACCATCCACGTTCTCCCCAGGCTTCACCTAAATTGGAAAATATAAATTTCTTTAGTATAAATGATTTTTACATACCCCAACTATTTCTTACAATCCAATATTCAGTATTTGTTGCTTCGTCTATTCCCCAACCTGATACAGAAACAATATGATTTGGTTCGGTTGTATTTGTTCTTTCCATGTAAATTCCACTTTGGTATCCAAAATCGAATTTTGGTGTACATGACATACTACATGCGATTGGTCCTTTTGATAAAATTTCTGACATCATATTTAACCTTCCACTAACTCTTCCATAATCACCAATAAAATATTTTGTGTAATTAGCAACAGGTTCACATTTATCTGGCCAACAAGTACCGCAACGAGTATAATCATCGCATTTATCATTTACAGCTTTGTAATTTGAACAACCCTATTTTAATTATAAAGATTATATAATTATGAAAAAAATACCTCTTCTACTAATCCTTTACTTTTAGCATGCTCAAAAACGTCAAAAACTTCACCACCTTGGCAACTTCCTTTACCATTACAATTTATAATTTCCTGTGGTGATAACATAGTCATTGGCCATTTATTTTTTCTTGCAATATTAAATCTATCATTCAATGCACCAGTTGTTCCAAATACCTATACATTTTTAAAAGTATTATAAAAATAAAGAATTTAAACTTACCCAACAACTTCCACAATAAACTATAATTAAAATTCATTAAGCATTGTTGAAATGTTTTAGTGAAAATGTATGATTATTGTTTAAAAACTTACCTGGTATGTGTTGATTACGATTTGGGGAACAATAATTTGATCCATTTACATTGCGCCAATCAAAAGTTTTTGGAATTTCTTTTTCAAAACCCTCAATTTCCCATGACCTTGGAGCAGTTTTTGTACCCATTTTTTCCATATTTTTACGATAACATGGTCCACGATGATTACGTGCGTATTCACGTGTCTCATAATTATCATGTAATTTGTAAAGGCCATCATTTTCATCCATAAATTTCTAAAATAAAAATTATTAAATATTATATGTTTAAATACCTTAATTTCTTCTTTAGTATCACCACTTTCATATTCAACATTATCATCATTAATATAATTGTTGTTTTCTATTTTTTTTTTGGTATCGTAATGAACTTTATTTGATACTTTTGAATTGCTTTTGTACTCATTTTTATTTTTCTCCATGCTTAATAATTCGTCATTGTTAAAATTAGGTTCTGGAATCATATCCATAAATTCAAATCCAATATGATTGGAATCTTCTTCAAGTTTTAATACAAAATCGAATCCATGATTTAATTGATTTTTTTGTTGTAAGATAACATTTTTCTCTTCAAACCAAGACTTTGATTGTCCACAAATGACAAATGAAAAGATAGTTTCAAGTAAAAATATGAAAGCTCTCATGATTGAGAATGAAAATGATTTTATCAATTGGAAATACAAATTTATATCTTAATTTTAATGATTATATTTAAAGTAGATGTTTGATAACAATTTTTAGAAATGTTATACAGTGGAATTTTATGTTGATAACATTACAATAATTGATAAAAAGATATATTTTTAACTTTATATTAAAGTAATATCATGTAACAAATTGTTTTGTTGGTAGAAGAAATGAAAATCAGCATATTACATTCTTAATAATTAAATATTATGAAACAATTTATTTATAAGAAAAGTCGTTTATGAATAATGATTTTTAAAATTCTCTTTTATTTATAATTTAAAAATGACGGGAAAATTTGACAATGTTCTCTTGAAAAAAAAAGAACATTTACAATATCTTTCAATACTTAAAGATAATACCAGAGAAAACATAATAACTTTAAAAATTAATGAAACTGTTGTATGTTTAATATTTTGCATTAAATAATCTAAATATTTAGGAACCAAATGTTGTTTTTTTAAATAGTGATTTGATTATTGAACATATTGAAGAAAATTCATGCCTCTTTGATTATTTGGTTTTAGGTGATAAAATTATTGAAGATACTGGAAAAAAATTACCTAATGAAAATATTACATTACCAGCTCAAAGAGTGAACCAATGGAATATTAAAATAGTTAGAATTGGTTCATATACACCTATACCAAGACAAAGGTTTAAAAATATTGGACTTGAAGGTAGAGAGGCAGGAGCAGCCTACTTTTGTATAAATGTTCAAAAACCAATAAACGATGGAAATGAACTTGGAGTTACTTGTTATGGTAGTCAAAATTCTTTCTATATTTTAACCGTATGTAAAAATAAATTGCATGTTAACAGATTAATTTATATTATTTTAGACAGAACCTGACACAGTCGGTGAAGCAACATTTTTAGAGGGCGATAGAGTTTTGGATATTGATGGGGAAAAATTTGGACAATCTGCTCAATTGAATGATTTACTAGAAAAAGGATTTCAAAAGAATTCTTTCATAAATTGTGCAATCGAAAGAGCAATTGGAAAAACACCCTTAAACCGTTTAAGAGATTTATTAATGACTTGGCATTCATTTAAATCAACTCCACTCCCTGATGTCGTTGAAGTTGTTGACAAAGAAATTAAACTTGTCAAGAAAGGTAGATCTATACCAAAATCAACTCTTAAAAAAGATGGTTCACGTTGCACTACCAAATCAAAACTTAAGATTGCAAATGATTTCAAAAAATTCGAGCTACAATCTCTAGTTCCCAATAACTTATTACTGGAAAGACTAATAAAAAGACCTTCCTAATTCAGAATGTAACCTTCGTAGTATGTGGAATATTATAACACAACAACAAAACTATGTCGATCAATTGTCAATTAAAAATTTTCATTATGTAAATCATGAATCATAACAAATAAATAATACATTAATAAAATAACACTTTAAATCTTTCCCGTATTGTATTCAAGGTTGCTTTGTCATTTTTTTTAAGATCACATACCATTTCAACAGTAACCATTAATTTTATAGAAATATCTTGAAAAAAATAAAATGACAATCATTCCATATGTACATAATAAAAAAAAAGTTGAATCAAACAATAAAAATTGATGAATATATAACTTCTTGTAACAATCAATTATTAACAGAGACAACAAAAACATTTGAAACACTTCTTTCAATGAAAAATTAACATAAACTCGAAAGCACCACTAACATATAACGACAACACAGTTACATCTTCAACCTTCTAACATCTAAAACAATAAAAATGTTTTAAACGATTTGTTTCAAAAAGTATAAATAAAATTCAATTGTCATTCTCAGTAATTTTACCTGGATAAGTCATACTTTCATCGCCTTTTCTTTTACGTGAAGGAACACTATTAGCACAGGTATTCTCTTCTGAGCAATAAGCTTTTTCATTGTTACCATAAGGAGTTAAATACTTAGTCCCATTTCCATCGAGTACTTCTCCTGGACAGTTTCCAGAAATATTAGTATTCACTTCAACCTTTTTCTCAAGAAAGATAATGTCTGGTAACTTATTAAAAGACATCATTCTCAAAGCATGCTGAGCACAGTTCGTAATATCTTCTCTCACTTGTTGACTAAGATT